>OV816027.1:84444604-85793770 GCA_929113105.1 Agrypnus murinus | reverse complement strand
TTCCACACTACGCTGGCGTAATTAATAACACTATATACATAGGCGAAATATAGACTTTTAATACTTGCAATATTTGTGAATAATCTAGAAACCCTTCTCAAAAATCCCAAATTTTTAAATGCTTTACATATAGTGTAGTTAATATGTTTACCAAAAGTCAATTTAGTATCTATGATAACGCCTAAATCTTTTATATTATTAACTGATGCTATTCTATTATTAGATAGGTGGTAAGGAAAATTAAATGTCGTAAATTTTTTAGTAAATGAAATAACAAAGCATTTTTGAAAATTTAAAAATAATTTATTACGTAAGTAATAATCATGTAAGCGACTTAGATCTTCTTGCAATAATAGACAATCAGACATATTATGGATCTTACGATAAATTTTCATGTCATCTGCGTACAAAAGCACCTGACTATTTTGTACACATGTAACAATATCATTAATATACACTATAAAAAATAGAGGTCCCAGATGTGAACCCTGCGGTACTCCTGATGTTACAGGTAGAAAATCACTAATAAATCCACTAACTCTAACCGCTTGAGATCTATTGGATATATATGATTTCACCCAGCGCAGCAAGTCTGATGGCACCCCCATATTATCTAATTTTCGTGCAAGGATGTTGTGATCAATTTTGTCGAATGCCTTACTAAAATCAGTATATATAGCGTCGACTTGGGTTTGTTGGTCAACCGCTTTTTGCAAAAAAATTACGTATGTAACTAAATTTGTTTCTACAGATCTTCCAGGGAAAAAACCGTGCTGTTGGGTACAGATATTATGTTTAACGAAGCTTAAAATAAAGTCATATACAATTTTTTCAAATAATTTAGGTATTGCCGACAAGATAGAGACAGGTCTGTAGTTTTTCACCATTTCTTTGTCCCCAGATTTATATAACGGGATGACATAACTTTTTTTCCATTCTAGTGGAACGATCCCCTTCCTCAAAGACATATTGAAAAGTATAGATAAAGGTATTGCCAGACTTACTGCACAGTTTTTCAAGAATATCGCAGGGATGCTGTCTGGTCTGGGTCCTTTTGTTTGGAAAATAACACCTAACACGTGTTGACGAATTCAGTTTGGCCTTTCTGCGTTTTAACTTGAAAACTGCATCGTCCGCATGTCTAGCCTGCAGATGTTACCCTCTTGGATGTGTCCTTGTATCCTCTTTCGCGCTATTCCAGTTCTATTTGTCCAAAATGTTAAAACACTTTCGATCCAGCTTTCAGAGAATACAGTTGACTTCAGTTTCGATCTCTCTAGAATACAGTCCGGCTAAAGTTTTTGTGCGATAGTGTGCCCCGACCTCGGCGGGGTACAATTATAAATATACATCCCGTTAAGTGAATTTAACAATTTTCCGTTTGAGTAATTATGAGTACCGTTCAATTTGTTGATTATAAAATAACAAATTAACTATTTAAAGTGCCGTCTGGTTTTTCGAATTGTTCGAATAAAAATACAGTTTTACAGTACCGTTTAATTACAGTTATTTTGTGATTCTTCATTCATTGAAGAATGGTTTAGTTGCCGGACATTTATTAGTAGAACTCAGTGTTAATTCCCATGTTTAAGAAAAGGAAATTTTCATAACGTTACATTGTTCTTGCCGAATCATAATAATTTCAACAATTACTTTGAGCAACATTCAAGTAATTATGAGTACCGTTCCAGTCAGAAGAATAATTAAGAATTTATTACCTAACGCAGTTATTGCAAAAAGCAGTTGAGTTGAAGTTTAATGAACCTCGTTAATAATATTTAGTTCAGAATCCAAGAAGACCTCTCCCGCAACGTTATGCCCAGCAGTTTGTTATTGTAGCTTTTGTTTAAAGCTTTTAAGGTGTGTGATTGTCAAGAGTTCGTATCCTTCAACTTGTGAAAGGAGTTTTGGTTTGAACACTACTGTGGACGATAAAAAGTGGCTAAGGTATTTAATTTTGTTAATATTGTATTGTTAGATAAAATTTTAATCATTTGGGGTCCCGAAATTTTTTTTCATTCTTTTGAACAATAATTATTTTAAATTGATGGTTTTATATTTTGAATTAACAAATTTTCATTATTGTGTAACTATATTTTGATGTGTTTTGTATTTTGAACTCGCTATTTTTTAATGTGTAACTATTTTGACTTGTATTGTATGTACCATTTTTTGTTTTGTTTTTAATATACAGATTTCAAATTTAATTGACTACTTGACATAGTTTGGCTAAACGGACTGCTGATGTTTTTTGTTTCTTTGGCTAATCAAGATCTTTTATAGTTTGATTAATGTTTTAATTAAATCAACTTCAAAATTAATAAGGAGGTTAGTTCCTTAGCTGATAACCTTCGCTATTTCTAAATTTTATTTATGTTTTATGAAAAACATCCTCAGCTTTGGTGGCGCCCAACATATTGTTATTTATTCCTGAATCCATTATTTAAATAGAAGCTTTTAGGGTTAACACCTGCGACCTGAAAATTTAAAATTTGTAAGAAAGAGCTAAATCTCAAGCCGTGGTAATTTTGAGCATCTTTGTTAAAGTATGTACGATAATTTTATAAGTATTATTTGTTATTTGTTGTGTATTTTATTATTTGAGTGTTTCAAGCTACGCTGATATCCGCAATGGTTATCAATATGAGCTTTCGGTGAACTTAAGCGGAATTCCAATTGTACGCATGGAAATTAGTACATTAAGTACATTACGCTCCCCCATACTTTATCCACTTATACAACTTTCACACCTTATCCTAAAGAGCTCAAATATTGTCAAAAAACAATATTGTCAGGATACGATACTAATAAAACTTGTGAAACTTTAACTAATCTTTGTATTTACATTATATTTCATAAAGCTCAAATACGATTGTACTAAATTTTCAAAGTTTAGTCCCAACCGAGGTTTGAACCCCTGTCCCTTTGAACGAGAAGTTGGATCTCTACCACTTGACCACGGAGGGTCTGTTTGATATTTATCAGTTAAATAATGAACAAAAAAATAATGCTAGGCTTTCATTCTGATATGTACCTATCTTCTTAATGGTGTTTCCAAATTGTTTTTTCCTTAATGGTACCCATATCAAAATATGTCGGTTCTTTATGGTTATAACAATTTGTGCTTAATCTGTTTTTGTTTGTATTAACAGTTTTACAATGGTGAAGTGCTGGTAAAACATACTTTACTAGAGATGATGATCTTAAAATTATATTTAGTATTAGTATATTCTACGTTGTGCTATGCGGAAATGGTACGTACTAGTTTTTTTACCTTTCTTTATCATTTTTATTTTGATATTTGCTGGCATTATACATCAGCCGAAGAAAGATTTTAGGAAAGGTATTACTGTCTCCCTATACATACATTGCTGAAATAGTAATTTATAAGACACTTACCTTCGCTGCCCGCCATGATGGCACATTAAAATTTACGAGGTGAATTGCTATTGTCGCTGCAACTGTGGAACCTTATATTCAGCCCCTTCATAAATTGAGCTGGGAGAAAAGTTAATCGCAACGAAGGACAATTTATTAACCACACAAAACTTACAAACTAAATTTATATGCACAAATGCCAACTATGACCCTACACAACGATAGGGATGGGTTTGCGTCTAATTTGGCTGTTTTTCGCTTAGCGCCGAAAACAACGCAATACTCTATTAAATAAGCTTGTTGGGCTTAGGCTTTCATTAGATTGGTAATTTATTTGTATAGATTTGCGCAAAATATAAATTACGTCCTGATTAAAGAGCACAAATATAAGAAATTTGAACGCCATTTGATCTAAAAACAAACAAAATTAAATATCGATAGTGTACCAACAAGAAAGCAGAAAGTGCTTTAATATATGCTGGAAAAATTTGAATATCCATAAACAACAAAGAAAAATGAAACGCCATTCATCATGGTGTAACAATGAATCGTACGTAATCGTTATAAATTTAGAAATTAATAACTAAGGTGCATTAACTAGGCGCACTAAATTACTCTAGACTAATTTAGGCTGGACACATTAAACTAATCTGACCAAATGTTGATTATGGTTTCCAACAAATTATAACGCGGGAAATTAACTAAATCGCTAATACACCAGATTTGTTAAAATCTAAAAGAAGAATTCGTTTAGCTTTAAAGAACAAAATTTATCGGATCGTTTCTGGATCACAAAATTTATTAACCCAAACAAATCTAAATTCAATTTGATTAAAGACTGTCCACGAAAAAAGGTGGTTGATAAATCATCAACGTAACCTTAAATGTAAACTTATCTCAAACGTAATTGGTCTCTAATCTAACTTAATCTTTAATTTTTTACAACCTAACCTTCACCCTACCCTAACTTCTAACCTGTAACCTAGCCTAACCTTTCCTGATTCGTAACTGATTTGTTCTGAGCCCCACCAGGTATTGGTTACTGAAGAAAGAAAATTAATTCCCTTGTTACATTTATTAATAACAGAATCAATATAGGGTTTTCAGGTTGACTTTTTGTCGAAGACAACACCTAAATGTTTTACCTGAGATAGTGCTTATATAATATCATATCCTAACTGTAGACTGGCATTGGAAGGTATAATGTGCCTAGTAAAAATACAGAATACAGTTTTTCGAGCAGAAAGATTGAATCCATTATATACATATAAGCTATTGCATTGCTGTAGATAAGGCAGCAGTTAACGATTCTAATGCATCTTCATAAGTTTTAATTTCCTTATAAATTCAAAAGTCAGCGGTATAAAGATTAAAAAGCAAAGGACTCAACTCTGATCCTGAGGTATTCCAGTCTTATTAAGTCGAGGTCAAAGCACAAAAACAAGGCCCACGTTGGACCGTAATTTATAACATCTCTTTTTTGACATGCTAAATTATACTGTAAATACTATAACTAAGATATACGTCGCGCGATGAACGTCACGGAATCTCAATAAAATTCACAATAAAGACAATACTTACTGAACTGAATGCTCCGACTGCTGAGATCTCTGATTATGAAAATTTAAATACAGGTGCGGACGTTAACCCCAAAAGCTTCAGATAAAGTAATAGAATCAGGAACAAATAAATGTTGATCTTAAAGATTAAATTCGGGAAGTCCCAGACTGGAAATGACTTCCCATTTAAAATTGACGTTAATTACTCAAACACATTAGTTGATAATAAAAATTTTAATTGACAAAAGAAAACATCAGCAGTTTGTTGAGGCTAACTATTATAACGTTGAAATTCACAACCCATTGTTTGTTTGATGGTCACTGTTTAAAACCACGCTTCTCCGTCCGTTTGGTTGTCACTGGTTGCCCCTTTCCCTCTGTTTATCGTGAAGTCGTACCTGCGCGGTGAAGCGCTTGCTGGATAGTGCCGTGGATATAACAAAATGGCTGTCTGGCATTAGAAGTTGAATGTGCGAGATGTATTAGAGAATTGATTTTGGGTGTAATTCGCTTCAGCGGAGAAAATCTCGCATTCAACAGAATGATCGCTTGATTATTTATATGCGATCAATCGTCAAATTAGACGGATTACGTTCTGGTGCTAACCATTTATTTTATACAAAGGTCTTTTTCTTTGTATTTTTCGTTTGGGTTTTGCTGCTCAGTGTCTTTTTGTCTGCTTGCCGTTGAGTGGGTACTAAAACAGCCGTGGGTCTTCGAATGGTGGGATGTTTGTCTAAAATTGTATGTATTCTGTGTCATTCTATTTATGTTTATATATTCACTACTTTTCCGGGTTTCACTCCGCGTATTCACTATTCGGCTCCTAGAGGAACCAGACAATGGTTGACGACGTTTCGGCAAGATCACACTTGCCATCTTCAGGTCACTTCTAACTTCCTTCTGCTTCGCGTGGTTACACGATGTAGAAGTGAAATTGTCCTAGGGTAGTTTTTAAGTTTACAACCTGCTGTGACATAAATCACCATTCATTAATTTTTTTTATTAGACATTAAAATTCTTGATCAGCACAATAATTACAATTACAATAAAGCCCTACTTAGAAAGTTTACATTTCACTACGTGTGTTTTATTTATTTAGTGTTTATTTATTTGTGTGATTATAATATTGCTTTCCAGATCGTCAATTGTAAGTATATATGCACTGTACGACCAAAATTGTGGAAGTTGCCCATATTTTAGTAAAAGATCTATTTCTTCGTTTATCTGATAAGCTTGAAGCTTTAGTAATAAGCATTGTTTTTAAACGAAGTAGCGCTTTTTTATCTTTTATATCTTGTATTACCCCGCCCCTCTCCGACTTATTGGGGTTAGCCGGCAAAAACTAAAGCAGTGTTATTTAGATCAAGCTGATACTTCCAGCACATCTATATTTTGGTAGGTCGGGTATTTATCTATATAAAAATAGCCTTTGTGTTTCTGTAGGTTATAGGAAATTGGCGCCCAACGTGGGGCTTTTGTTGGAAATTCCACTTTGCTAAAACCACTTAAGATTTGTTGTTCTTGCATGTTAGGATAGTTTTGGGGAATATAGTTGGTAAGGCTGATAGATTAAGTATTTAGTAATTTAGGATAAAGAATCAACTCCAGGATTGATTTTGTAATTTGTTGTATTCTTGTTACAAGTTATGTGATTAGTATTGATTATTAATCTTGTTATAAATTGGTTATTTGTTTTGTTAGCTTTGATTATTAATTAGTTCATTATGGAACGGAAGATCCATATAGATAGATTAAGTAAATCAGAACTATCTTATGAGTTAGCTATTAGAGGTCTTCTAGACTCTAATGTTGATAGTATGTGAAAGTCTCTTCGACAGTTAATGAAAATGGAACAAGATCAGTCCGTACTTGAGTTACCAGCTCATCCGTTTACTTTTGAAGAAGATTCAGATGCTATTTCTACAGCTCTTATTGAACTTAATACGGCTTTGGAGTCATTTGATGATAGTGTGGATTCTAATCCGTATAAAAGATTGCAAAGTAGGTTAAGTCCTTAACCTATTAGGTAGGGCTGCGGCTATGAAAGCCAAAGATGAGGCTTCTGCATCAAAGCGGGCCTAGTTCATTCAATCCATTCTTGGATTAATATGTGATATTCATGATAAAGTTTCAGTACCACAGGTAACTGATGAATTAGCTATTCAGTTAGGGTTAGGTTTAAGCGTTGGGGAAGCTATTGTTAATTTTCCTGCGGGCAACCCAGCAGCTTCTTCTACACTTGCTGCTCCTGATCCTCAATGTGGTCAGCCGAAGTCTCTACCAGTCTTTAAATGGTGACTTGATAAATTTGCAGGTCATGAATCTAAGATTTCTTTAAATGCTTTTTTTGCAACAAGTGGATGAGTTGTCTATTGCTCGGAATGTATCAAAGACCCAGTTATTTGCATCTGCTTTGGATCTTTTTAAAGACCAAGCGCTTTTGTTTTATAGGTCTAGAAGAAATGAAGTATCTGATTGGGACTCTTTGGTTAAACTTTTAAAAGAGGAATATCTCCCTTTAGATTATGATGATAAGCTTTTAGAAAAAATTCGTAGGAGGACTCAAGGTCCTAATGAACCGCTAGGGACTTATTTAGTAGCTATGGATAATTTATTTTCCCGATTAACAACAAAATTTTCTGAAGTGGTTAAATTAAAACTACTGTTAAAGAACTTTGCTCCATTTTGCCAATTTTATTTGTCGTTTAAGGAAATTAACTCTATCTCTGATTTACTACAATTTGGTAGACAGCTTGAAGCTTCAAGGTTGAGCGCTGACAGTTATGTTCCTCCAACTAGAAGGAAAACCGACTTAAAGCAAGATTTAGCTTTTGTTGATACTGCTAGTAATTCCAGTAGTGCTGCTCCAGATGTTTCATCACGGTTGTGTTTTAATTGTAGGAAAATAGGGCACATGCGTTCTGCATGTTCTTCTCCCTTGATTAAACGTTGTTTTGGTTGTGGTGAGATGGGGATCACTAAGACTTCTTGTAAGAAATGTTCTCCTAGGGATAATAATTCGGGAAACGGTCGAACTCGGCATTAATGGGTGGTGTTAGTACCGAGTCTTCTTTTCAAGCAACCACTCTATTATTAAATTTTATCCTTGCTCATGCCGAAGGAGATGAACGCCCGTATTTGTCTACAAAAGTTTTGGGTCATGATTTGTTAGGTCTTTTAGATTCCGGTGCTTCTAGGACTATAGTTGGTAAACCAGGTTGGTCGTTTTTATGTAGTTTAGGTTTTGGTGCTGTTTATCTAAATTTGGAGCGACTGATTGTCGTGTAGCAAATGGTCACACTGTGAAGAGAATTGGTCAAGTTGATGTACCGATCCAACTTCAGGATCGAATGCATATTATTTCTATTTTGGTGGTTCCGGAGCTTCCACAGACTTTGATTTTGGGTATTGACTTTTGGAACCTTATGGGTATTGTTCCCAATTTAAGACAAGGCAGTTGGCGATTTGTAAAAGATTCTGATAATTCGTCTGTTGAACTGGAATATATTGAGGTTATGTCTCTTAGTAATACTACACTTACTTTTGAACAGAAACTTGAGTTAGAGAAAATTTTGAATGAGTCTAAAGCACTTCCAAGTGAGATGTTAGGTTGTACGTCTAGGGTTGAGCATGTTATTCGCACAACTTCTGGACCGATTAAGCAGAGATATTATTCGGTTAGTCCGTTTATGCAACGTCTTATCGATGAAGAACTTGATCGTATGTTGAGCTTAGGTGTCATTGAACAGTCTTCTAGTGGCTGGTCCAACCCAGTCCTAATGGTCAAAAAGAAAGATGGGACCTACAGATTTTGCATAGATTTTCGTCGTCTTAATCGTGTGACTGAAAAGGATGTTGACCCTATTCCCTATGTTAGTTCCACTTTGAATAAACTTCGAAATGCCAAATTTTTGTCATCGTTGGATGTTAAGTCTGCCTATTGGCAAATTCCTTTGTCTGAGGATTTCCGTAAATACACGGCTTTTACAATCCCCAATCGTGGCCTTTTCCAGTTTACTCGTATGCCTTTTGGGTTATATAATGCCCCTGCGACTTGGCAAAGTTTCATTGATAATGTTCTTGGTCCATCTTTGGAACCATATGTTTTGGTGTATCTGGACGATATAGTCATCGTTACAGATAGTTTTGAAAAACATATTGAAATATTAAGAGAGGTTTTTAATCGATTGTCTTTGGCTGGTATCACTTTAAGTTCGGATAAGTGCAAATTTTGTGTCCCTGAGCTACGATACTTGGGTTATGTAGTTAGTCAGAAGGGAATTCATATGGATCCTGAGAAAGTTCAGGCTATTGTGAATATTCAGCCACCTCGGAATGTGACTGAAGTTAGAAGTCTGATATATTTGACTTCATGGTACCGTCGTTTTGCACCACAGTTTTCTGATATCATTCAGCCGTTGACAACCCTTCTTAAGAAAGGTGTCAAATTTTATTGGTCATCTGAGTGTGAATGTAGTTTTCGGACTTTGAAAGAAGCTTTGGTTAGGGCACCTATTTTACTTTGTCCAGATTTTCAGTTGCCATTTACTGTTCAAACCGATTGTAGTGGTTTTGGTTTAGGTGCTGTCTTGACGCAACATATTGATGGTGAGGAAAGTGTAATATGTTACCTTAGTCGTTTTCTCACTCGTCAAGTGCGAAATTATTCTACGACTGAGAGGGAATGTTTAGGAGTTTTATGGGCCGTAGAAAAACTTAGACCATATTTAGAAGGCCGTCGTTTCATGGTGATCACCGATCACTATTCTTTGGTGTGGTTACATAATTCAAAAAACCCGACAGGTCGTTTAGCTAGGTGGTCTTTGAGACTCCAAGAATATGACTTTGAGGTGGTCCATCGTAAAGGTAAAGACCATTTGGTATCTGATGCGTTATCACGTTCCGTACCGATTCTTGACAGTATTGAGTCAGGTAATGAGCCTGTTATAGTTTCTACCGATAAGTGGTATAATAGTATGGTTGATAGGGCTCGGGCTAAACCTGCTAAGTTCTCTCAATGGCGTATTACTAATGAAAGTTTATATACATCTATGAAAACCGAAAATGATTCTGATACCGTTTGGAAACTTGTTGTAAGTACCTAAAGAAAATAGACTTGCTATTCTTCGTCAGGCACATGATCATCCTACTTCCGGTCAAGGTGGAGTATATAAAACATATCATAGATTAACTCCCAAATATTATTGACCAAAAATGCAAGCCGATGTAGCTCGATATATTAAAACTTGTCAAATTTGTCAAAAATGTAAACCAGATTTAAGACCTCCTGCTGAACAGTTAGTTCCGCAACCTATTGTTGATCGCCCTTGGCAGATGGTCAGTATAGATTTGATTGGTCCTCTCCCGAGGAGTACAAAAGGTTATTCATATGTCTTAGTCATAGTGGACTATTTTAGTGAATTATGTTTGCTATTTCCTCTTCGGAATAGTTCAGCGAAGATGGTTTGTTCGAGAATTGAAGATGAAGTCTTCTTAGTTTTTGGAGTACCTAGATTGGTGTTGGTAGACAATGGAGTCCAGTTTACTGGTCGTGAGTTTTGCACTCTTTGTAGTAACTATTCTGTAAAAATTCGTTTTAATGCGCATTATCACCCGCAATCAAATCCCACAGAAGAGCGAACAGAAATGTAAAAACTATGATTCGTTCCTATGTCAAAGAGAATCAGAGTTCTTGGGCAGATGAATTAACAAAGATTGGGTGTGCCCTTAGAACTGGTAGTCATGAGACTAATGGTTATACTCCTTCTTTCTTAACTTTTGGTAGGGAACATATTTTAAAAGGCACTGATCATAAAATATATGATAAAGTTCAACATCTGCAAGTTGATCGTTCGTCTGCTACTGTTATTCCTGATAAATTGCAGGGAGTTTTTGAGGTAGTGCGTAATAAAATAAAAACTTCTTTTGATCGCAATAAACGTTACTATGATCTCCGTAAGCGAGATACTCAATTTGTTATTGGTGATAAAGTTTTAAGGAAAAATTTTGCTCTTTCTGATGCGAGTAAATATTTTTCACATAAACCCGCTCCTCGTTATATTGGTCCTTTTACCATTCACAAAAAGGTGTCTACTTGGACTTATATTCTAGCTGATGAACTTGATAGGGAAGCTGGTAAATTTCATGCCAAAGATTTGAAAGAGTATGTTCCGAATCATGTCGGAGATTAGGGTCATTTGGTTGTCTTTTTTGGGGGAACCATTTGGTGGTTTGGGTTCCACAGAGTTCAGCGATGGTTGGGGCTGTCCTCATTTGGAGCGTTTAGTGATACGCTCAGTTCGACCTAATATCTGTCGACTTGTTTGGGCTTATTAGTTTTTATTTAGATCTTTGTTTTGCAGGTATCTAATTTTGGCTTTTATGCCAAGATTCTTGATATAGCAATTATGACTTTCGTTTTGGCTTAGCCAAACTATTTTTTTATATCGGATTTGACGATTTCTCTTCTACTTTTTATCTTCTCCTTCTTTCCTATACCGATTTTGACTCCATATTTGCAATAGCACGGCTTGGGCTGGATCCCCAAGACCGTGGTTCTTTTGGGTTTCTTTGGGCTGGACTCCCTTCTTAACCTCCGGTTTTGGCTTCCCATTTATCTCATACAATAATAAAAGCCTAACATACTGAAAAATTTTTGTTTGCAGACTTTAGATGTCCTTACTGAGACCGTTTAAAGAAGCAGTTTTTGGTATTCATTAAAATCATATTTACAGTTTCATTCTGTTTGGTATCATGTAATGGCATGTTTCGTAATCTCTTATCATTTGTGTGGTGTTTTTTTTACAGAGTTTAAGATTATTTCTCATTCAGATGCAGGATTCCAGGTGTGGTTTGTAGTAAGTTTTTATTTCCATGTACAGGGATTAGTAAAATCATTTTTGTCGTTTGTATTAATCTTATTATTAAAATTATTGGGGTGTTATAAATTACAATTATTAAAGTTAGCCGGAATTTATTTCATTATTAAAAATCCTTTCTTATATTTATTTATTTAAGTTACATCATCGCATAATTAAATGTTTGCACCAACGTGAGGTTTTCTTATAAAATCTTATATATTATATTTATGAATAAATTTAATCACCTCAATATGATTTAATAAATACGTTAGTAACACGTTACACATAAATTAATCACAATAACTACATTAAATAATTTCGGCATGCCAGATCACGCATTTTTCCCACTGTGCTGTGGTTTAAACACAAATATTTAATTTTTTTCCTGTGAACGGGTTAACATTTTCGACGATGTATCGTAATTCGTTAAATAAATCCGAGCAAAAGTGAAAAAAAATCAAAAAACCCAGCCACTTTTCTTTGAAGAACGTCGTTAGGAATCATTTCTGGGTCAAATTTCAGTTGTATGAGTTAGTGGAACACTAACTTTTTATTTTACAATAATGTGGATGACGACGCCGAGAGAGAGAGAGAGAGAGAGAGAGAGAGAGAGAGAGAGAGAGAGAGAGAGAGACAGAGAGAGAGAGAGAGAGAGAGAGAGAGAGAGAGAGAGAGAGAGAGAGAGAGAGAGAGAGAGAGAGAGAACATACTCTAACAGGACACGCTATGTCGAATGAGTGTTAATATTCTAATCTTCTGAAATTCTTGTATCTTTGCAGCTGGATTTCTTCCAAAATGAATACGACATAGTAGTCGACAGAATGGAAGTCGTATGGTTCAACCAATCATTCTTCAAAGACATGCAAGGCAGCTTTGTTTTTTATAACAGAACACAAAAGGTACTGAACGGCTCATTTGAACTCCTGAGAGATACTGGATCAGCGGAAATAGTATGAGATCCTGCTTTTTTATTCAATGATTACATTTTTACTGTTTTGTAATAAATCGCTTTTGTTTTTACAGATTTATATTCAAGTGTATAAATTTGTAAGCAATGAGTATAGATTTTTCCCTGTAACCGTTAGTGTTAATGCATGCAGGGAATATGAACGAAATACCTTTAACGCCAACACCATAATAAAAAAGGTGTCTAACTTCAATCCCTGCAATGCCAAAAAGGTAATAAGCAATAATGTATTTAAGTCTAATATTTTCAAATCAAACCTATCTTCTTAAGGGATACTATTGGATTAGGAATGGTTTACCAGACTTTTCAAAGTTTCCTCCTCATTTACCAGCAGGTCTGTATAAGGTGCAAGTAATATTCAAGGAGTGTTTTGTGCAAGTAGCTGAAGTTCATTTCTTTGGGGCTATTAAGGAAAAGCCTGTAGACTGGAAGAATATACCCAAGAATCCAAAATACACAATATAAAAATATGTAACTGAAAATGCCTATGTGATGCCAGACGCTTTTCCCAACAAATTTTTATTCTATTGTTTCTTGTTTGTTAGTTTAAAGTACATTAACAATAAAAATTACTGTATAAGTCAAACGAGCTGATATCTCTTTGGGGGGGGGGGGGACTAAATGCTTTTATCAGATTACAAGTCAAATGTTATTTTTCAGTGTATACCAACAAATTGAGCAAATCAGAGCTAACTAGTAGAGTTTAGGAACCTACTCCTGGCGTGTGAAGTATGGCTGTGAAGTCACGGTGGCAGGTATGTCGGGAAGGCGCGAGTACAGAAGATAGTTGGGACTGTTGGGAGTAGGTGAATACAGAAGGTGGGGTAAGTCGGGTAGGAGTCATTCCATGCCAAATCATCACAGCTCACATCCACGACATGACCATCTGGAATTTTTATGAAATTAGGTGAAATAGTAAAGGACATAAAGTAACTTAAGTATGTAAAGTTATAGATCTCAGTGATACACAGTATTCATATAGCAGGGCTGCAAACATTATAAAAAATGTTAAATTTACGCTTATAATGTGAACAAGAACAATTCTTTACTCTGCTTCTATTTATTATAGAACTTGTAGCTGCGTTTTAAAGCTAAAGGAGCATAGTTTTCATAAAAAATGTTGAGTTTTTCATTTTAAGATCAAATGATGTGACCTTTGACCTTGAATATCGAAGAAAGTGTACTTTTAGTTTTCTTAGGAATAAAATTCGAGTAGGTATTGCGCCACCTGGCCCAGACATTTTTGTGGGGGATGCAGTCGTCGTTAAGTACGGAATCTGCAGTACCGACATTCTGTATTACCGGCATTTGGTTCGTCACTCGGCTAAATGGCAACGCTGTTGCTAGGGGAAAACAGATGGCGGCAGTGTCGTTTTTGTACCGACATTCTGTATTATCGGCATTTGGTTAGTCACATGGCTAAATGGAGTTAGTGTTGCTAGGGGAAAACAAATGGCGCCAGTGTCGTTTTACGTGATTTTTGTACCGACATTCTGTATTATCGGCATTTGGTTCGTCACATGGCTAAATGGAGTTAGTGCTGCTAGGGGAAAACAAATGGCGCCAGTGTCGTTTTACGTGATTTTTGTACCGACATTCTGTATTATCGGCATTTGGTTCGTCATCATGAAGAAAGCTGTATTACCGATTACGGGCGTTCTG
This sequence comes from Agrypnus murinus, assembly GCA_929113105.1. NCBI lineage: Eukaryota > Metazoa > Arthropoda > Insecta > Coleoptera > Elateridae > Agrypnus > Agrypnus murinus. The sequence continues at coordinate 85,779,341 of OV816027.1, read as the reverse complement.
CTGATTGTTAATAGGGGGAGCCAAGGTTTATCATTTTATATTAATAAATTTTACCGATTTCTTAAAATAATTATCGTCGTCATTAATACTTTAATTACATATAATAATTTAAGATAATTAATTCAGCATTAAAATTTTAAACGCAAATCACGGGACAATTTACGGATAATAATAATAATAACAATAATTATAATAATAATGTCTTTATTTCCTTACAGGTTTACACCCAAATAGGGAGAAATATGAATTTACAAATGTTTTCATCGTTTATGCTATTCTCGTGTAATATCTCATGGGTAATGTGTAAAGAGCGGAAAATATGCAATGTGCATTTTATAATGTTGATGAAATAAGAATTTTTTGTAGATTCAATTAAAATGCCTAAAACCTAAAATTTAAGGCTTTAATATTATTGTTTATTGTATATTTTATATCAATAAATGCGAAACTCCGTGTAATGCCATGTAATAATAATAATGCAACAATGTAACATAACTGTATACATCGCTGTATACATAAAATAAACTTGATGTTGATGAAATAAATAATAGAAACAAAATTGAATTTATGATTTGATTTATTGAAATTTCCTTATTCTTATAACAAATAAGTTTTTTACTAATAATATTTAGTTATTACTAGTTAGTTAATAGTATATTATATACATATTTGTTGCATTTTTTTTTGTCGAAACCCATGCAGTTTTTGTCAAATTTCGTTGCATTTAAATGTGCATATGTTTTCTTTTTGCCTTGCATTTTTTCCGCTCTTTAGTAATGTGTATTGTGGTGACAAGATTCACTTGGTATTGTTATGTCTGTTTGTGTTGGTGAATATTTCACCATTTACAACATAATCATGAATAAAGTGGTTGGTGTATTTTTGCATACGACACAATGGAACATTTATTTACGTTTAAATTTAGGCGATTAGCTTTACACCAATCACATAGAAAGTTAATGTTAGACTGCAAATATAAGCAATCATTGATATCTCGTACTTGATGATATATTTTTAAATCGTCAGCAAATAATAGTTTCTCGCAGTGTATAGATTGATGATGATGATGAATACCACGTAGACACGTCCATTCGTGACGGGTATCTTGCAATATCTCTCTCTCTCTCCCTCTCTCACTCTCTTGCTCTTTCGCTCTCTCCCTATCACCTATTAGAGGACGCATTAAAGAGCCTTCTCTCTCTCACTCTCTCTCCCTTCATCCTAATGCTAGTAAATGAAACAGTAATGGATAGAAGTAACCGTTACGTCTACTGTTCTGGAACTGGTTCTGACGGTTTTGTTATTCAAAAAGGCGTAAAAGCATACGATGTTTACTAAATTAAATGTGGGCTGATTACGAGAAGTCTCAGTACCGTCTACGATTATGTCCGAGAACATCCGACGAACTGTATAAATCTCATGACGTATTGAAATATGTACATCATTGCGCTATGAAGATCTCAGCTATAAATACTGTGTATTCTGTTCATGCGTGACAGTTATTTGTCATACGTCATCATGAACACAATAGACCTCTTCGGTAGAGCTATGATGAGTATGACAGATGAAGCAATGGCTGCAACAAAACGTGGACCGAGAGGTTATGGTTTCAAATTAACACCAGAGGGTAATTTCGATGTTGAGAACCGACGTATAACTAATGTAGGCGCTCCTATCAACGATAACGATCTTGTCACGAAGCGTTCTGTACTAATGTTATCAGATAGCGATGAAGGTGTAATTGATGTTAAGAAAAGAAGACTTGTACATGTTAAAGAACCGCTTGACAACCACGATGTTTGTACGAAAAAGTATACCGACGAGCTGGTGGACGATGTTGAAAGAAAATTACTCTCTAATTGTTTGAGACGACGACGAGAGGATAAAGGACAGGGGTCGTACTATGATGCTAAAGATGGAAGAATTTGTAATATAGGGGAGCCTCTAGAGGATAAAGATGTAATCTCTAGGCAGTATTTTAACAATCGGGCTATGCATACAAACGATCAAATGCAGTTTAATGCAGATGGTAAACGTATTGTTTCAGTAAGTTACCCTATAGATGGCACGGATGTCACTTCTAAAGCTTATGTAGATGCTCAATTCGACTCTGCTGTACAAACCTTCATTACAATGACTACCGACACTCAGAACACTATTAAAAATCTAAAGCAAAAGGTAACAAAGGTTGACATTAAAACTAGTAAACTTAACAGTTTGCTAACAACGTTGGAAAAAGAAACAAAGAGAAATCACCTAATAGCGAATGATGAGATGGAAACTAATCATTCGAGTGTGTTGACAAAGATAGAAGAAACGAATAATACCCTAGATAGTAATTATAAAAAATTATTAGATAAAGTACAAGTGCTCGAGGATACTCAAAAAGTTATGCGATCATCGTTTGATGCCCTAATAGCCGAATCTGCAACACGTACGAACTCTTACAATATAAAGAGAGTGTACAATACCGACTAATAACGGAATTTACTACTACTATCGGTTGACCTAATCATATTTACACCATTTTTTATTCTAGTTTTAAGTGTATTATATCAAATGCCTGATTAGCGCAGATAGGAAACGTGGTGAGCCTTACGGGAATGCTGCGCAAATGCTTAGTTTGCTTATATCTACGCTAATCAGTTATTTTTTTTTCTTAGCCTAAATGTATCGTTGAAGAAATAAAAAAAAATGTATTTAAACAAAGTTTTTAGTTTTACTAATGTCAATAACTCTCCAAACATAGCGATTTGTAGCAACAGCAGCAGCAACACATCGATATGGTAAAGAAAGTAAGTTTCGCCGACGCAAGCATGAATAATATACATCATATGATAGTATGGGAGTATGCATACAGACAGGCAAGAAAGGGAGACTGGCAAACATTAGCTCTAGACAGATACCGTTTTCAAACAAGAATACATAATGTTGAAAAGCATCTGTGTGAAATTCTACAAGCTGATCATAGAGACTTTATCTATACGCAGAGATTTCAGAACACAGATTAGTCCGGCTGCAGCGGTGACCGAGTATAAATACAGGTACAAGCAGTCTCTTCTCTCAGTACCAGATGTTAGTTCACGAAGGTAACGGCTTTGTTAACAAGCTCATAGACAAGCTGCCTATTGAACTACATCTTCCTTGCTATCAGTACTGTGGACCTGGTACTAAATTATCTAAAAGATTACAACGTGGCGATAAAGGTATAAATCCTTTGGACCAGGCGTGTATGCAGCACGACATCTCGTACGCTCAAAGCTCCGATTTGAACAGTAGACACCAGGCAGATCGTGTATTAGAAGAAGCCGCTTGGAAGCGTGTTAAGGCTAAAGACTCTAAATTAGGGGAAAAAGCATCAGCTCTGTTTGTAACCGGTATAATGAAGGCTAAAAGAAAGTTGGGGATGGGCGTAAAGACAAACAAACTGTCGGCGAAAAAGGGTCTCGCTAAAAAGATGATGAAGAAAACTGTCACTTTCAAAGGTGGCGTTTTAAAGAAGCTTGTTGGTGTAGTGAATCGTGCAAGCAAGAGACTCACGGGTAAAGATTTAATACATCATGCCCTGAGCGCTGCCAGAAGAATCATTCAAAACGTAGGCGGTCAAAAAAACGTTAAAGTACCCCGAATAATTCCTGTGCCTACAGCTACAGGGGGTATTTTACCACTCATACCAATTTTTGCTGGCCTCTCGGCTCTCGGTGCAATTATAGGAGGCGCCTCAGGGGTAGCAAAAGCTGTTAACACTGCTAATAGTAATAAGAGACAGCTAGAAGAAACTACACGGCATAATAAAAGTATGGAAGCTATCGCTTTAGGCGGTAAGAACGGGAACGCCCTTTACCTGAAGCCGTATAGAGCTGGCGGAGCTGCATTGTACTTAAAACCATATGTCAGGCGGTCAGAAAACTGAATAACTTGCCTCGGAGACCACTTACAGACCTAGATATAATAAAACATGCTAAAGACATTCCCTATTTTAGAGGTGTCTATATGAGAACAAGTCTACCTGCAACGAAACCTTTGCAATTCGAAAGAGCTATTGTTAATCTTGACGACGCCGGAGGACCGGGTACTCATTGGGTTGCCTATAGAAAGGATCGAAACGTGGTTTTGTACTATGACCCCTTCGGAGACCTGAGACCACCATCTGAACTTGTGAAATATTTAGGGCCTCGCTGCGCCGTATACTACAACGTAGCCCAAGAACAAATGTTCAATACATAAAACTGCGGACATCTGTGTCTACGATTTTTGTATAAAAGAGAGGTGAAAGTGTAAATCGGTTAAGTATGGCTAGGACCATCGGTACAGGACACCGGCACCTAGGGTACGGTACAGGAAACAGGCTTTCTACGGATCGTATTTATCCACCTATAACACTAGATCACGTGCGTTACGAATACTCACTAGGTTTAGTCGGTTTATATACAAGTCACACGATACGGAATATATACCCAGGCAAAAATAAATTTTATTACGGAGAAAAGGCGATAACTATTGAACCGGGTAGCTACGAGTTGGCTGAAATCGTTAACTATATAAACAATCAAGCAGGTCATACAATCTTCGAATTTGGTGTTTGCGTACCACCCGGTTATCTGATTGAAAAGGAGCCATCGCATGTGATTTACTTTCCCATCACTGTCGCCGAGATCGACAACATTACCATTAGACTGGTAGACGCGAGAGGAGAGTTGATAAATTTGTCTGAAGACACTTTCACGAGCATCAGGCTAGAACTTAAACGTGAAAAATGGGAATAAACTTTAGCTATAACAACATCAGCATATGTCCATCAAAGGTCATTCACCGTCGAACGTCGGCACGTGCAGACCTTCGATTAAAACTAACTAAAGCTCGTCGCCTTTTTCTTGAATCTTTAGGCTTTAAAGTACGATAACAGCAGCAGCAGCAGCATGTCAAAACGAAGTAAAATGCATATTAACACCGACACCTTTACCATTGATAAATTAAACATATTTGGGAAGCCTCGCGTCGATACAGATATAATAAAAGAGGATTTTTATACCTATCTGCCGTTTACGCTAAATGCCAATCATTCCGACACCATTAGAATCATCATACAAAATTCCGATAACGTTTTAGCTTTGTATGACAGCTATGTACTTGTTAAAGGTAGCATAACGCGTGCAGAAAACAAGCAATTCCTTCTGGTAAACAATTTTGCCCACTTTCTGTTTGATGAAATTCAACTAATATTAGGCACAAACCAGCTCATAGATGTCTGTAAACAGCCTGGCATTACAAGCACTATAAAAGGTCTCGTTTCACACGGCGCCGAGGATAGAGCTTTAACCAGCACAGCATGGAACTTAGGGATTACTAGCGATAATGATTTGTTACATAACCAGGGGAATAACGTCTTTCATTTCACGTGTAGAATACCATTAAAAGATATCTTTGGATTTGCAGACGATTATAAAAAAGTAATACCTCATATGAGTTGTCAGCTAGTTTTAATTCGCGCCAAGAACGATTTTAATTGCTATAAAAGCGACGCAGGTGATGCAGGTACCGATGTAGATATCAAGATTGATAAGCTTTCGTGGGAAGTTCCGCATATACTGTTATCAGATGAAAGCAAAGTGAACCTTGTGGAGAGTTTAAGAGATAATTCTTCTATTATCGCTCCGTTTAGACGTTGGGAATTATACGAGTTACCCTCGTTGGGAACTACTAAAAACCAGGTTTGGCGCGTAAAGAACTCCAATGATCTAGAGAAACCGCGCTGGGTCTTTGTAGTTTTACAAGACGAGCGTCAGCTGGGTATAAGAACGGGTAACCCGACTACATTTACTCATTCGAACTTGGTCGACGTTAAGTTGTATTTAAATTCGCAAGTGTTCCCGCATCAGCGTTTAAATCTCGATTTCGACCGTATGGACTACATTCCTGCGTATCTGAATTATATTCGTTTTCGTGAGAACTACTATGACGGTATAGGTAGAGGTGCGGCTGAGAGCTGTTTACTCAGCTACAAATCGTTTGAAACGTATCCCATTTTTGTTATTGACTGTTCAAGACAGGTAGAGAGTTTTAAGGATTCCACTGTCGATATTAGACTAGAGCTCGAGTCTTCAGCCGCATTTACGAACACAACTAAGGCGTATTGTTTGATCCTTCACGACGCATTAATCGAGTATAATCCGTTTAACGAGACCGTGACTAGACACGTACGCATACCGCAATGAAGGTCGTTAAACAAAATAAGTCACTAAACATATGTAACCTAGACGACTGCGATGATACATCTTTACAACGACGATCAGGCGAGGATGTTAGGAAACATGGCGACCTGTTACCTGTATCATGTAGAGCAATATTGAGCGGTCCATCTTCCTGTGGTAAAACTAATGCTATGTTAGGTTTACTTATTAGCGAAAACGGATTAAAATTTGAAAATATCTACCTATACGCCAAGTCTTTATTTCAGTCTAAATATGAATTCTTAAGACGTGCTATGAAACCACTTACGGGTATGGGATATCATGAATTTAGCGAAAACGATGACGTAATCAGCCCCGGTGATGTTAAACCTAATTCAGTGTTCATTTTTGATGATATAATTTGCAGCAAGCAGGAAAAGATTAGAGAATATTTTAGCATGGGTAGGCATAAGGGTGTCGACTGTTTTTATCTAGGCCAAACGTACGCCAAGATACCGAAACATCTGATTAGGGACAATGCAAACCTAATTATTCTCTTTAGACAAGACGAGTTGAACTTAAAACACGTGTTTAGCGATCATGTTGTAGGAGACGGTATTAGCTATGATCAGTTCAAAAACATTTGCTCTCTGTGTTGGAAGGAGCCGCATGATTTCCTGGTAATTAATAAAGACAGCTCTCTAGACCGTGGCAGATATCGGAAGGGTTTTGATTCATATATAAGTTTATAATTAGAGTCGATTCGTTTAGTAGTCTCTGCATAGCCGACATGTCCAACACGTATGATCTGAGTTTAAAGCGTAAAATAATACACGCTCGTAATGCTATACGTAAGAAGTTTGCATACTTTCGTCGTGATAGAGCAGAAGCAGAACGTATGTATCGCGTCACGCACAATCCAGTTATATCGCCACTGGAAACCATTGCTAAATCAGTTAACACCTCTAACGTACCCCTATTGAAAGTTAAAACACAACCATCTGCTGCTGCTACTACTACTACTGCTAGTTACATTCCCCAGTTGAAAGTTAAAAAACAACCTGCTACATCATCATCATCGGAAGCAGACGAAGAAGAAGAAGAAGAATCTAATAAAACTCTTGATCTCCCTACTCATTACGGTATGCTGATAGCTAACGCTGTCGGAAACAAAAATATAGATAGAACTAGATTCGGTATTAGATATAAAATTGATCGAGACGCGTGGACATTTGCCTCTTCCCCTGTGACTATGCGTGATACAAACATCATAATTAAAAACAACGTTTTCAAAGCAACACCCGGTTTGTTTGACTTACTCACGTTTAGTGAATTAGAGTCTATACCATCGCAAGCTGATATCAATAATTATATGCAGATAATAGCCCTTACTAATGCGCATAAGAAATCATATAGACCACAGGGTAAACTAACAGCTGTTAAACATTGGAAGTATGATTATATAATTAAACCGAACTTACCCAGAATCAAAGGTTTAGGCATTAGACTATCATCATCGTCGTCGTCAAATTTAAAAAAATTAAGCGATTGCAAAGTCTGGAAGTCTACTGGAATAAGGCTAACGAGCTAGTCGACCGGCTTCGATTGTTATATGCTGTAAAGAGTGCCGGCAACACTAGTCCACAGAATGAAAACGAAATAATATCAATTATAAGCGAACTTAAGGAGGAAGGCATCATAGAATAGAATATTTCGGGGGTATATAATGATATATTGCTTTAGCATTGTTCAGTATTCATCAAACACAGCTGCTGCCAATATAATTATTTGAGACGTTGCTCTCTCGGTGTCGTTGAGATTAATTGTATGATAATGACAAGTGCTAAACAAACCGTTGTTGATGAAATACACAGGGCTGGTAGAAAAAACTTTCAAAGACGTCGCACTATAATAAAAGATTTCCAGGACTTGTTCCAGGCTGACTTAGCCGAGTTTATTCCCTATGCTAAAGTAAATAAGGGGTATCGTTACATACTGCTGATGATAAACTGTTATTCGAAATATCTGTATGCACGACCGTTGAAAACTAAATCCGGAGAAGAGGTGACAAAGCAGGTCCGCAGCATCTTTAAGAGTTCAGTCATACCCAAGAATCTTCAGACGGATCTCGGGAAAGAGTTTTACAATAAACATTTTAAACGATTAATGAAAGAGCACACTATAAATCATTACTCTACATATTCTGTAATTAAGGCTTCGATAGTTGAACGCGTTATCCGTACAATTAAGCAAAAGTTGTATAAAGAGTTTAGCTACCGAGGATCATTTAAATGGATAGATATATTACAGAGGGTAGTTGACAGCTATAACAACACCAGACATAGAACGATAGGTCGAGCTCCTGCTACTGTTACACCTACCACCAAACTAACCGTTTATGACACTAATGTAAAAGCAGATGTCGCTGCAGGAAGTAAACGTAAACTAGACTTGAATGACCTCGTACGTATTAGTAAGTTCAAGGGGGTCTTTTCTAAGGGATACACGCCCAGCTGGTAACTGAATTATTCAAAATAGTTAAAGTTCAATTTACAAAACCTGTCACATATCTGCTGGAAGATCTTCATGGGGTTGCTGTTCGAGGAGCTTTCTACGAGTTCGAGCTGCAAAAAACCAATCAGCCAGACGTTTACTTAGTTGAAAAAGTACTTAAACGCCGCAGCAATGGTGACATGTACGTCAAATGGCTCGGCTTGAATGAAAAGTCCTGGATAAAGGCGGAAGATGTTGTTAAATGACAGTTCTTACCTATATAAAGTTTATATTACTAGATTAAATAAAGTATGTTGTTGAGGTTTAAGTTTAATATATAGTTAATATTCTATTAAGTAAATGTTAAGTGTTAGAATATATATATTTATAAGCTGATCTAAGTTATTTTGTTAGAAAATTAATTTGTAACATTCTGATATAACATATCTAGTTTATATTGAGTAATAAAGTAATATACTATATAAAACTATAATCACCTAGTTTAAGCTGATTTACAATAGAATATTAGTAATATTGTGTAACTATACGAAAAATAATAAAAACAGTAAAACATTTATCGATTTTTTTTTATTTTCACGTATAAAATAACAAAGCCATCCGAACCAATCCCAGAACAGTAGACCTAACGGTTACCTCTATCCAATGGTGTTTCATTTACTAGCATGAGGATGAAGGGAGAGAGAGTGAGAGAGCGTGAGAGCGAGAGAGTAAGAGAGGAGACATTGAGAGAGAGAGAGAGAGAGAGAGAGAGATGGCTCTTTAATGCGTCCTCTCTAATAGATGATAAGGAGAGAGTGAGAAGGAGAGAGCGAGAGAGAGAGAGAGAGAGAGAGAGAAAGAGAGAGAGAGAGAGAGAGATAGCAAGGTACGCATGACATTAAACGCCAGAGGGTAGGGATACAAGATGTCCGAACCAAGCAGAACGTATTGCAAGATACCCGTCACGAATGGACGTGTCTACGTGGTATTCATCATCATCATCAATCTATACACTGCGAGAAACTATTATTTGCTGACGATTTAAAAATATATCATCAAGTACGAGATATCAATGATTGCTTATATTTGCAGTCTAACATTAACTTTCTATGTGATTGGTGTAAAGCTAATCGCCTAAATTTAAACGTAAATAAATGTTCCATTGTGTCGTATGCAAAAATACACCAACCACTTTATTCATGATTATGTTGTAAATGGTGAAATATTCACCAACACAAACAGACATAACAATACCAAGTGAATCTTGTCACCACAATACACATTACTAAAGAGCGGAAAAAATGCAAGGCAAAAAGAAAACATATGCACATTTAAATGCAACGAAATTTGACAAAAACTGCATGGGTTTCGACAAAAAAAAATGCAACAAATATGTATATAATATACTATTAACTAACTAGTAATAACTAAATATTATTAGTAAAAAACTTATTTGTTATAAGAATAAGGAAATTTCAATAAATCAAATCATAAATTCAATTTTGTTTCTATTATTTATTTCATCAACATCAAGTTTATTTTATGTATACAGCGATGTATACAGTTATGTTACATTGTTGCATTATTATTATTACATGGCATTACACGGAGTTTCGCATTTATTGATATAAAATATACAATAAACAATAATATTAAAGCCTTAAATTTTAGGTTTTAGGCATTTTAATTGAATCTACAAACAATTCTTATTTCATCAACATCATAAAATGCACATTGCATATTTTCCGCTCTTTACACATTACCCATGAGATATTACACGAGAATAGCATAAACGATGAAAACATTTGTAAATCCATATTTCTCCCTATTTGGGTGTAAACCTGTAAGGAAATAAAGACATTATTATTATAATTATTGTTATTATTATTATTATCCGTAAATTGTCCCGTGATTTGCGTTTAAAATTTTAATGCTGAATTAATTATCTTAAATTATTATATGTACTTAAAGTATTAATGACGACGATAATTATTTTAAGAAATCGGTAAAATTTATTAATATAAAATGATAAACCTTGGCTCCCCCTATTAACAATCAGCAGAACTCCCGTAATCGGTAATACAGCTTTCTTCATGATGACGAACCAAATGCCGATAATACAGAATGTCGGTACAAAAATCACGTAAAACGACACTGGCGCCATTTGTTTTCCCCTAGCAACACTAACTTCATTTAGCCATGTGACGAACCAAATGCCGATAATACAGAATGTCGGTACAAAAATCACGTAAAACGACACAGGCGCCATTTGTTTTCCCCTAGCAACACTAACTCCATTTAGCCATGTGACGAACCAAATGCCGATAATACAGAATGTCGGTACAAAAACGACACTGCCGCCATCTGTTTTCCCCTAGCAACAGCGTTGCCATTTAGCCGAGTGACGAACCAAATGCCGGTAATACAGAATGTCGGTAATGCAGATTCCGTACTTAACGACGACTGCATCCCCCACAAAAATGTCTGGGCCAGGTGGCGCAATACCTACTAATTCGTTATACAGTTAGACGATGCAAATTTCAAAAAATTATGATAATTGGTCCTCATGGATACCTTACTGGTGTTTTGCATTTAATAATACCGTACATAGCTCAACACAGTACACTCCACATGAATTAGTTTTTGGTAAATTAGCAAACCTTCCTTCCAATATTTGTAGAAAAGTTGATCCACTTTATAATTTGGACAATTATCCAATTGAACTCAAGTACCGTTTACAAAAAGCTTGGCAAGACGCAAAATCAAATTTAATAGTATCAAAAACAAAAAGAAAAGCAAAATATGACATTCGTGCTGCACCAATTAGTTATAAAGCAGGAGAAAAAATCTTATTAAAGAATGATTCAGGTTTAAAAACTGATCCTATATATATAAAGGACCTTATGTTGTTATTGAACAAAAGAATCCTAATGTTACAATTAAAGCAGATAATAAGTTAAGGACAGTACACAAAAATAGAGTTAAGAAATATAATAATTAAGTACTAGAAAACAAAAATTTTTTTCTGAATTAAAATTTTTTTTTCTTTTAGCTAGGGTAGTGTGGTGACCTAAACAAACTCATTCAATCAAATTTTGAAAGGATCAAATAAATTAATTATTATGTAAAAAACTTAGTTAAGAAAATGGAATTTATTGTAAAGCAAACTGAAAGATCAACAATATTCATTGTGCTGCACTTGTTATTTAACAGGATTATCACACAGTAGGATGATACGTTGAACTTTAAAGTTGCTAAATCATACATTTTTGTAATAATTAAAACACAAAGAACTTGTAAATTGCGGTGTTATAGATTTCACCGTTTTTGAAAATTTTATCGAACGATCTTCGTAAACGTTAAAACGAATATTTCGTATCGGTTTTTAAAATTAAATAAGGGGCATGTTATGTCATGGGGATATTATTAATAAAGGCTAGAGTTAGGATCTTAGTTAGATTCATAAATGTTTAAATTAAAAACTTAAGATTAAAGATTTCATGCAAACGTAACCTAACTTTCTTATCATAATGATAATCAGATTTCAATTAGAAAAAGGATATAATTTACCTAGACTGTTTGACCACAATCATGTATAGGCAACCTAAGTTTCATTTAGGTCGGTTTTCCTCTTGCTAGGGGAAAAGCATTTTCATATCAAAGTTTTCAGTTACGAAGTTTCAGCGGTAGACAATATCCTTTGACATTCTTGGAGGCCAGCTCAAGTTTACATGGTTGAATTGCTGTAAATAGTTTAAGTAGATCAATCTTGTTATGATAGATATAACATAATTAAATTTTGAACTCATTTTATAGAATTCTGGTCATTACAATAAAAGGAGGTATTTCATTCCCCTCTTGTAGCGAAAAAAGACTTTTGTAGCTTTTATCCTGGTTTTTCTTGTCATTCTTTTTATGTGAGCTCTTAGTGCAATGCATAATGGACATTTTGTGCATAAATTGATTAACGTAGATGTTATTTTGAAGCTGGTCTTTATGTAAGCATCTTTTAATGTCTATCGATGATCGTACTGTAAGAAAAATATGTTTGTATTGATTTGTAAAGATATTTTTGTGTATAAAACAATTGTACCACTCACATTATGTATCCTTATAGTTAATTTGTAAAAAATGAACTCTTGATTTGTTAATCTGTGTATGAAATTGTATTGTAACGAGAATCTTCATTGTCAAGTGTTTTTCGTCTGTACCTTCTTTATTATTCATTTTGGGACTATACTTGTACAATAGTTTTTTGTTCAGCGTTTTAAGCTCTATAATCCTATCAGATCTGGATTTAGTGAAGATTAAAAATCATATGTTTTGGATTATGACGTCACACGCATCCTTGATTGTCTTTTTTTTTTGGAAAAGTGACATGGAATTCATTTGTTTTGGCATTTCCTATATAAGCCACGGCATTTTAAAACAAATTTAGTCGATAAATTGCGTTGAGAGAATCTACGCTAGGCTCCAGATTAAAATCTGTAAATTTTGAGGTTATATGTACAATCATATGTTGCTGACAAGTGTCATCGAAACAAACAAAGTTGAAATAAATTAAAAAGGTGTTTACCTGAACTATCTTCAAGAGTTTATTGAAGATTTAGTTATTATTGTGCTACGAATAAATAAAAGTGAAAGTGCTTTTGTTTTTAATTAAATTCAAGTGAATTGAATTTGTGTTTATCGATCTACGTGTCGATTTTTATAAACAACAATCAGCTGTTTGGTTGTATCGCAGGATTACCAATTGGATTTATTTGAAAGGAGATTTATTTATTAACATACCAGGTTGGTTAACAAAAAATAATTGTTTCTTGTTTATCAAAAGAATATTAACTTGATTTGTAAAGTCCATCTTAGGTCATAAAATCTATTTGATTTAATTCGTTAAATTCTTTTTAAGAATTCATTTAATTTTCAAATAAAGAAAACAATAATCAAATTTCATTTAATAAAGATTTATTTATTTTTGATAACATTTTTATTTACATTTAAATAATTATTTGTGTTGGTTTGTTCAAACGAATAACTGTATTTAATCCTATGTCAGATAATACGACTTTTCTTAACGTTTGAGCAAACTTGAGGATCTATTCTCAATTTCCAATTGTAAATTATATTTTCTTTTTCATTGATTTTTCTTTTCTGAATTTAATTTTGTTTTTGAATAAAGTTTTTGTATTTTAAATTTACGTATGTGTTTAATTGATGCTAATACAAGCATACAGCATTATTTTCTTTCAAATTCAGATTACAGTTGCAGTTGTCCAGCTTGCAGAAGCAAAAGTGCTTACGAAATAAGTTTTTCTTGTTTCCAGGCATAAAAGAATATAAGAGTCTCGTAATTCGTATATTTTATGTTTTATTATATTTAATGTTATATTTTATGTTGCTGCTTTACCGTACAAACCTGAGCTAGCCGAGAGAAATAAAGAATATTTGTGGTGAATCATCGCATATATTACATTTATTTAGCTTCCGAGACTAAAATTATATCATTCACCGCAGAATATATCACATTAATAACGAGTACATGATTGAGTTTAAACCAGATAACAGAAAGGAAATAAAGTTGATGTAGTTCGTTTTATTTTAAACCCTTCCGATCTTGGAGGAGTTATTACAATGTTAACAATAATTACAAACGATAAAACCCAAACAACTAAGCGAAGATCTATAGACGCACAAACTATCAAAATTTGAAACCAAATAATTATTTCTGTATTAAGAAATTTGCTTATATGCGTTCGGTAACAAATAATAGTGCCGACAAAAAAACGTTATACAATAATTTCAGTAAGTATGAACTGTATTATGTAGTTCCACGAAGTAAAAGTAGAAAAAACCAGGAGGGTTTATTGTTTACTAAAATTCTTTGCATTTGCTGCTAATCCTAAATTTCCGTTTTTGCAAGTTTCTTGTGAAACAAGTTGAACAAATGAATGATTTTATCATGATGAATCATTTTACCGTTAAAATTGCGTTTGGGACTTCCTTTATTTACCTGTGAATTAAAAGATTAAAAAGATCATACAGAAGACGCTAACCAGTCGTTATTTTTATTTTAAAAAAATTTGAAGACGAAAGAATTAAACAAAAAAGTATAAGTAATAAAATATCGAATATTTAGATAAATGTACAATGTAACAATCCCAAGTAATGTTTAATAAAATAACAAATACATGTTAATAAGATTTTCTGTTAAATTCTCCTTTTGTATGGTTACGATTACACTTTTTCGGTTACTGCTTGCAAAGGTTTAGAACTTCAGGAATCTTAATCCACATTTTTATAGATTCATACAGTGAAATAAGTGGTAACAACTAAGCACAAACTCCCATAAGAAATACATTGGCTATCTTTCCTTCGCTGTGGTCACAATGTGAGACGACCAATAGTTTTCTTTAAATTTGAAATAACAACAATTTATTTAAAAATGAACACAAACAACAATAAAAATATTAAAATATAGAAAGAAAAGGAACTTTGGATACTGTTCAATTCTTTAAAATGCACTAATTATACATTGATTAAACTTTGCAACGGCTAAAATGCCTACATTGACATCTCGCACCTTTTTCTGCGTTTTTGAGGGAAAAGGTGGATCGCACAGGCGGTGGAAAAATATAAGGGTCTCTTGACAGAAGAAAAGACCAAAACGCAAGTATTCCGAAATTCAAAGTATTTATGAAAGTGAAAGGAGCTGCTGCTTCAAGCGAGTTCCACCGCAAAATTCCTCTGGAGGCGTCACCTCACCACTTTAGTTAAGGATTGCACCTGATACTTACACCAGGTTAGTGTAATTTTCCCTTCCCTCTCGTACTCATTTCGATACTATCCAAATTTATTTTTACTATCCAAAATATAAAACCAGTTGAGAATGCACAGAGCTAGCATTGCCATGACGAACAAAATTTTTGTCAATTTTTGTTGTTGCTAAAGATGTTTATTTCTTCGTAAATTTTAAAAAATACAAATTTTTTCATTTTTCAAAAATTTACCGAAATTTTCGGTGGTCATTTTGACCACTTTCCCGAAGAGATACAAAAAAATGTTTCAACCAAAAGTTTCTTAAAATTTGATGTACTATAAGATTCCAAAAAGAAAAATTCAAAAAAGTCAACAGGGAAAAAGGCAACAGACAGACCGATAGACAGACAGACTTCACGAGTTCAAAGACGAACTTTTTGTTCGTCGAAAATCTACACTAACATTCGAACCAGCGACTTGTGGTCGCTCCTCCTCGGTCGCTCCATAATGCCTTTTATTCGAGGAGTAATATTTCTGGCATCATCAGAATCTTGAATACTAAATTTTATTTAAAATTAGTTAAATACCTTAAATTTTTAAATCAATCCAATCTTTGGCGCCAACAGTTGCCACTATAATTGTTGCAAAACAGCAATCCTCTGTTTGCCATATGGTTTAAATAAAAAATGGTGAAAGAACAACCACATACTTCTCTTTCAAATTATGTTCAAATAAATGGTTTTATAAAGCGAAATTAAAATTCAACTTCGTGTACGAAATATGGTAAGTCCATGTAATGATTATATTTTTAAATGCCCTTCCAACAAACCAAATTATAACAAAGGTTAAAAGTTTCATTATATTTTGGAAAAGCTGAAATTACTGGAATGTAGCTAAATAAAACTATTGTAAATGTAAACTGAAATGTTTAAGTTTTAATTTAGCATATACAAATAAGTTCAATTGATAATAATGCTGAATGCAAAAGTTCAGTTGTTTATTTTGTTTAAATCTATAACTATAAATTTATCAAATTTGTCACAGTAGTGACATTCGCCATGGTCGCTGTTATAAGAATTTAAATTCCCGCCTTGTAACCCCGCCGTTTACACCCTTGTCCGCTATAGGACAAAATATTTGTTAATAATATCTATGAATAAAACCCAAAACATACATTTTGAAAATAAAAATTAAAATTCAAATTGGTTATTGTTAATAAATGCGGGCAGTTTAAAAGTTTGTAAGCCACTGAGCTAAACTGCTTAGAAGTGTTGTCGTTCATTATAACCTTTAACATTGTATAGTCATTGTATAGTTCAGTGTATAGTCAAAATAAGGCTCAAATCAAATTCAGTGTTGATAATCGTTGACTTGCTCTTTCAGTTTTGAAAGTTGGACTTAAGCTGCATTTAAAGCTGGGTAATGTTAGATACTCATTATTTCTTTAGTGTTAATTATTGTTTTTTCTGGTTGATTCATTATCATTATAATTGTTCATGCATTGATCTATTTTTACTAATTTGTTCTAAGTGCAAGTTGTTATTATTTGTTTACTATTGACCTATTTGAAGTGATTCATGATTGTCAAACATTTAATCTTGGGTAAATATAATTGTTATTCACTTCCAGTAAATGTTTGCATCCATAGTCAGTATAGTAAATTTCCCCTATGAACATTGGCACGTAAACAAATTGATAACAACTTTCTTTTTCGAATGTCTGACAATTCTAAAATTAGTTAGTTAATAAAATATATATCTAAAGACAATCATCTTTATTATTTCGGGTGCCAGTCAACGCAACATTAACCGAGGAAACTTGAGAAACACGTTATTTATTTTTATTCCTTTTGATTAAAATATGGCAGCCATATTTGTTTCGTGGTTCACGAGGTTTTTTGCGTTTTTGGATGTAAACGTAAATCTTGATATCTCAAGAATGGTTGGTCCTAAAGGCCTGTGGTAAAAACCATTGTACTGTTTACATGTCAGACTACATTTTTTATTTGAGGCATAATTTTCGTAGGATGGTTATTTGTTGGTGTAATTTAACCCCGAAGTTTAATAACGTTTTTGCAAAATTTCCACTTTTTAGGGGGCCATATCTCCAGATAAAGGTGAAGTTTTAGGGCTGATTTTTCTGTTAACGGCACACAGTTAGGGGTAGTTTATGTAAAAAATATTTCAAATCTAAAACCTTACTATTTTGGTATTTATGGGCTTTTGAAGTTCCCGTTTTTTCTATTTTTGGTCAACTTTCGCCCTAAATATCTCCAATGGGGTTGGGTTTTTTTATATTACGTGAGAATGAAGTACTATATAATGGCAAACTGTGGTAAAAATCTCAACTTTGATATTAGCCCGAGAACAGAGTTATGCTCAGTTGAAAGCTGTAAATAAATTTTGTAAATAACCATAAAACTCGGTCATTATTAAACCATGTATTTTCAATATACAGGATCGCTGAGATGTATAGAAACGGTCTATTATCTTCTAAAGTAAGATAGCTAGCTATAAGGTGCTCAAAGTGTTCACCATTTACTTCCTAACAGTAATGAATTCGCTGAACAAAATTTTATAGTGAATTTAAAAGGGCATTCGAATATTGGAAATTTTTGCCTTATCCTTTCTTCCAACTCTTCGATATTTTGCGGCTTATTTTTGTAGACAAGATTTTTTATTTGACCCCACAGAGAAAAGTCAAGCGGGGTCATATCGGGAGACCTAGCAGGCCATTCAATTGCCCCCCTACGTCCAATCCATTTTTCAGGAAACATTTCATCTAGATATGCCCGTACCGCAAGTCCAAAATCCGGAGGAACCCCATCTTGTTGAAACCATATTTGTTCTGCCGGTAAATTGGGATTGTTATTGTTCGGGAATAATCGTCTAAGCTCTGGAATAATATGCATACCTCCAAAAGTAATAAATATCGTTCAGCGGTCTAATTTTCGTTTATAAAGTAGGGACCTATGACGTGTCCACCAATAATGCCACACCAAACATTTACTTTTTGTGATCGTTGGGTGTGAACTTCCTCCATCCAATGTGGATTTTGGTCTGACCAATACCTACAGTTGTGTCGGTTTACGTGCCCGTTTAAACAAAATGTATCTTCGTCAGAAAATAAAATATGTGGGTGACAAAGTTGGCATTTTGATTTAATTTATCCATAATAACTTTACAGAACTCGATTTTACGATCAAAATCGTCTTCACTTAATTATTGTAACAAATGCACTTTATATGGACGGAATTATTCCCGTTTGCAAATTTTTTGAATGGAATATCGAGTCATGTTATGATTTAAAGCTCTCTGTTGTGTCGAATTTATTGGATTTTCTACCACATCTAACATGACATTCAAAGAATTTTCTTCATTTGTAACGCTTACTGGTCTTCCACTAGCATCATATTGTTCATGTAAGTATATTTGTTTAATTAGAAGTATTATAATACCATAAAGATTTAAAGATCACCTCTTCCAACTGTAGCCAACATCTTGACAGATCAAACTGAAAGCCTCCGTAGGACGAACTGTAATGATACACGGTTTACATGTGCGTAATTTATTACATAAAGTAAAAGATGGGTGTACTAAAAATCATAAAAATAAATTTAGTTATTATTCCAGACGTATGCACCTTTTTTGCTTTTTCTTCATTAAGATATTGAGTTATTGCATTCCCTTCATATTTATGGTTATTTGAGAATTTTTCTCTAAAAGCTCCAAAATTAATATATGAGTCAGTCAATACATGAAGTTCGATACATATTTTAGTGATCGTTTATGTTAAAAAATTAGTGGTTAAAAGTGTATTTTAAAAGTTTTTCTATTCATTGGGTAATAGTATACTATAATAGTTCGTTATATCGTTAATTATTAATCATCTAATATAATTACTCTCGAGTAATTAACCATTTTCATAATAGTGTGGTAATGTAAGGTTTATAGTTGAATACAACGTCTGTTTTGCATATCTGCAGTGTATTTTTACCGCAACCTTTATAGATTTGATATCTCTTGTGGAGAGTTATTTCTTTATTTATTAATAATTTTTTGAATAGTACCTCTACACTATCAATAATGACGAACCATTGTTCAGATTGCAACAAATTAATTAACAGTAAATCTCCGGGTCTTCGGTGTAATGGTAAATGTTCATTGTTTTTCCATGCCAAATGTGTTAATTTAAGTTCTTCTGAATTAAAATCTTTCTCAGCAAATGATGTAGCATGGAAATGTGTTAAGTGGAGAAATTCATCGTCTCTTAACAAATCAGTCATAATTGACGATAATGCTGAAGATCTGCCTGAATTAACTACACTATTAAATATTGTTCGCAATATTCAACAAGACGCAAAATCGTTAAATCAAAAGTATGATGAGCTTCTAAAATCTGTCGAATTTTACGGCAATAAGATCTCGGACTTCGAGGCTACCTTATCCTTGATTTTTTTACTAAAAAAATCAAGGAAATTGATATTATTAAAACTGAAATGCAGCACTTAAGGAAACTGTTTGTGAAATTTCTACTCGTCTTGACGAGTTTGAGCTATATTCTCGACTTAACAATCTGGAAATTCAAGGTACTATACCAGAAAAATCTACTGAAAATGTTGAAGAACTAGTAAAGTCGGTCTTTACTGAAATTAATTGTAATGTTCAGTATTCTGATATTGAGGCTATACACCGTGTCGCTCACAATCCTGGAAGCTCCAACCGGAATCAAATTCCAAATAATATTATAGTAAGACTAGCATCACGACGAAGCGGGATAATATATTGGGGGATAATATATATTAGCTTTCAAAGCCAAAAGGAAATCTGCAGAAGGCGTAAATAAACGAGGCATTAGCGTTGATTCTGTTGGGGATAATATCTTCATTAACGAACACCTCACTTTAAAAAATAAAATGATTTACAGATCTACCAGAGAAGAAGCTAGGAAAAAGGGATATAAATTTATTTGGACGCGTAACTGCTGCATTTATGTACGCAAGGATGAAAGATCACCAGTCTATCCTATTAAATCAGTGGGGGATATTGAGAAATTGTAATCTCGCCTTTATTTTAACTTCATAAGATAATATCATTGTTTTACTTGTTATCATGGGTCTATCACTGTATTACCAGAACGTGCGCGGTGTGCGCACTAAAACCAACGATCTGTACGCTAACACCAGTGATGAACATTATGATGTAATCTGTCTTACAGAAACTTTTTTGAATGATAGCATATCCGATTCGGAACTCTTTAGCCCTCGATACACTGTCTATCTCCGTGATCGACAATCAACAGGATCTGCAGCGGACCATGGAGGTGTCCTAATCGCAGTACGTAGTTGCATTAAGTCTACGCGTATGCTGAACTTAGAAAGCGACTCTGAAGATGTGTGGGTATCACTACAATACGGTAATTGCAGACTTTTTTTGTGTTGTGTCTCTCTACCATCACGTGATCTTAATGCCGCGGATAACTTTTGCAGTAAGCTTATGCATATCTGTGATCAATTTTCTGACAGTTCATTGTTAATCTGTGGTGATTTTAATCTTCCCAGTATCGTTTGGTATCCGACAGAAGACAATTCACTCAAACCAGTGGAATACAACTCACAAGCAGTCAATTTTGTCAATTTGTTCTCGTATTGTAACGTACATCAATATAACAATGTAGTCAATAGTGTAACGTTCTTTTCAAAATAATAACAAAAGTGCTGTTTAAATCGTCTATTAATAAGGAATATTTATTTACAAACACTAATGAATACACTATAAATTAACGCTATGATTATAAACCATTAAAACTATTATTTACAGACTATGAATTTCTAATATAACATTTATCTTCACAGTTACTATTTATTTCGTGAAACACAGTTAATGACTCGCTGTTGACTGACCCTCTTTTATCCGCGAATCCGATTTTATACCCTCATATAATCGCACCCGAAGACGCTGGAACCTTCTATGTATTCTAGAAAGCGCTAGAATAAACCGCGTCTGGTTTACATGCTTGTGCGATGCGTCATTCTCTCGAATGCGGGAGAACACTCCATTTGTTGCTCGAAAAGAGGTCCTTTCTTTTTCTCTCTTGTTACAATAGTAACAACAGAATTCTAGTTCTAGTTCTTTCTAATAAATTTTGTATAAATCTAATTAATAGATGTAATAGTCCTATTCTCCGAGAGGATCTACATCATCCTCCACTTGATGTGTATATAAAACGTACATTCTTGTTGAAGCAACTTTCAAACAATTACGAGATCAAATACAGTTTTAAGAAGGCAGACTACGTCACTATGAATCATTTTAAGTAATATTAATTGGCATAATTTATTACATAACCTTAACTGTGAAGATATGTTAAATACCTTTTATAATGTTATAATTGATGAATATATTCCAAAAAAGGTCATACATCCGTTTTATCCTACTTGGTATTCTTCTAGTACTATAAAAATAATTAAAGAAAAACGTAAATTTCACAACAAATGGAAATTGTATAAAAATCCACTGGATTATTTAACATTTTCATTACTGCGCGGTAGATCTAAGTATTTAATTTCATCAGATTTCCGGAATTTTGTCAATTCAACTGAAACAGATATCGTCACCAACCCCAAACGTATTTGGTCATATGTTAAAGCAAGAAAACACAGTTCCAACGTTCCACACATATTGAAACATGAAAATGAGGTTGCTAATGATGGTATATCTATATGCAATATTTTTCTTAAACATTTTAGTTCAGTCTTTATTGATGGCGAGTTATCAGATCCCGATATAAACAACCTGCATGTACCGGCTTCCACCGTATTAAGCATTTCATCTGATACTGTTTACAATCGTCTTTTACATCTTGATGTTAAAAAGGGACCTGGGCCAGATGGTATACCTCCGGTATTTCTGCGTTGTTGCGCTGTTAATCTCGTTTATCTAATCTCCAGAATTTTCAACTGTTCCTTACAAGAAGGCGTGATTCCGATGATTTGGAAAAAAGCGTTCATTGTCCCTATTTTTAAATCGGGTGACAAGGAACTTGCAAAGAACTATAGACCAGTTTCTATTTTATCTGTTATTGGAAAGATATTCGAAAAGATTGTGTATGAAGTAGTCTTAGGTACAATAAAGTATAAAATTTGCATCCAACAACATGGATTTTTACCTGGTCGGTCAGTAGAAACTAATTTAGTATACTACATAAATTTCTTGGAGAAGTCTCTTGACGAACGCACCCAAGTTGACTCTGTGTACACAGATTTCAGTAAGGCGTTTGACAAAATCGATCATAATATTTTGATGCGTAAACTGGAGATTATGGGCTTACCGTCGGATTTATTGAGGTGGGTACAATCATATATTTCCAATAGGCTACAAGCAGTCCGAGTTAATGGCTATGTTTCGAATTTTGTTAAGACGACGTCAGGCGTACCGCAGGGATCACATCTTGGCCCATTGTTCTTTATAGTATATATCAATGATATAATCAATAATATTCAAAACAGCCATCTTCTCCTGTATGCCGACGATATCAAAATTTTCCGCACAATAGAGACTACAGCTGATTGCCGCCTGTTACAGGAAGACCTTAATCATTTTTATAAATATTGTTTTGTTAATAAACTATTTTTAAACTTTGAGAAATGTTTTACTATATCATTTACAAGAAATTTCAATGTTTACACATACCCGTATTCTCTTTCTAATCATCAACTGCAATCAGTTCAATCTATCAAAGATCTAGGTATTATAATTGTTAGTAAATTAACTTTCGCTAAACATATTGATTATATTGCTAATAAATCTTTTCGTAATCTGGGTTTTTAATAAGAATTTGTAAACCATTTACAAATTTACGTAGCATAAAGAGTCTATATTTTGCTTATGTTCGCAGTATAATCAACTGGTCAAGTATAGTCTGGAATCCCTGTTACAATATTTATATTAACGTGTTCGAAGCTGTACAAAGAAGGTTTGTCAATTACGTTAATAATAAATTTCATATGCCTACAATTAGCTACGAGTTATCGTGCGTAGAAATCGGATTACCTCAGTTAAGCAAGACCAGAGAAATATCTGATTTGCTTTTTCTCTACAAACTAATAAATGGTCTAGTAGATTGTCCAAACCTATTGGAATCAATCAATTTTAACGTGCAGTCATATTCTACTGTAAACAGAAACCTTTTTGCACCATCTTTCTCCAGAACTAACTCCTTTTATAATTGTCCACTCAATCGGGCTGCCCGAAGTTATAATGTCGGTTATTCACGGCTAGACCCTTTTTCTACTAGCTCTAGCTTCATTCAAAAACAAATTAAAAGTAATGTGTCACAACAGTTGAAATTTACGTTTTTAATTGATTGTTACATTTTTTTAGTTCTATGTTGCTCTTTATAGGCTAGTAAAATTAAACCCGATTGGGACCGTTGGTGAAATAAAATGTTGGAAAGCGGAAGATCGCTTCGTTCGCTTCATTTGAGCTCAAATATAAGTATCCTAGGTTTGCACGGTCCCTCGACGCGAGCTTACCTGACGGCATCAAAAGAACCACGAAATCTTCGGACGTTTTTTAGTTTTTCGCTTATAACTTCAAAGCTGTGCTTTCCAACGAAAACTTCACTATTACAAGAATTAAAGAGCCTTAAATTCTGCGTCAGATGAGTATCCTATACTTTAAATTCGGTCCAGTGATATGGTTGAAATCGACCGTCAAAAAACGACAATTTTACAAATTTTCGATTTTCCGTCAGACCGGACACTCAGAGGCTTTTCCGTATAAAAAAACCAGTTGGACTCATTCTAATTGTTAATTAAAGTCGAAAAATATCTAAGCTTTGATATTGTAGAGGTTGCCGGATTAAACGAATGGCCATTTCTTTGTCATCCCCCATCACAGCAATTGGGATCACAGCAAGTGCTGCAGTACTGATCGCTCGATCATTTCGAAAAAAAGATTTTTTGTGTGTTATCACATCTAAGTATTGGTAGATCAAAACCGCTGTTACTTAATTTTTATTCCTTTTGATTGAAATTGATTGAAATTTAATCTTTTCCAACATAACTTTCATCCTCCCCTAACTTCTAACCTGTTACCTAGCCTTACCTTTCCTGATTCGTAACTGATTCATTCTGAACCCCACCAAGTCTTAGTTACTGAAGAAAGAAAATTAATTCCCTTGCTACATTTATTAATAATAGAATCAATATAGGGTTTTCAGGTTTACTTTTTGTCGAAGACAACACCTAAATGTTTTACCTGAGATCGTGCTATATAATATCATCACCTAACTGTAGATTGACATTGGAAGGTATATTATGCCTAGTAAAAATAGAAAATACAGTTTTTCGAGCAGAAAGATTAAATCCATTATATACATATAAGTTATTGCATTGCTGTAGATGAGGCAGCAGTTAATGATTTAATGCATCATTATAAGTTTCAGTTTATTTCTAAATGCAAAAGTCATCGGCATACTGAATGATTTTGAAATCATTACAATGAATGTCAGCGGTATAAAGATTAAAAAGCAGAGGACTCAACTATGATCGCTGAGGTATTCCAGTCTTATTAAGTCGAGGTCCAAGCAGAGCATTATTTCATACCCTATCCTAAAGAGCTCAAATATGATTGTACTGAATTTTTAAAATTTAGTCGCAACCGAGGTTTGAACCCCTGTCCCTCTGAAGGAGAAGTAGGATCTCTACCACTCGATCACGGAGGGCCTGTTTGATATTTATCAGTTAAATAATGAACAAAAAAGAGTAATGTTAGACTTTCATTTTGATTTGTATTTTCTTAATGGTGTTTCCAAATTGTTTTTTCCTTAATTGACATACATATCAAAATATGTCAGTTCTTTGTGGTTATAACAATTTGTGCTTAATCTGTTTTGGTTTGCATTAACGTGAAGTGTTGGCAAAAGATGCTTTACTAGAGATGATGATCATAAAATTATATTTAGTATTAGTATATTCTACGTTGTGCTATGCGGAAACGGTACGTATTAGTTTTTTATCTTTCTTTAACATTTTTATTTTGATAATATTTGCT
Organism: Agrypnus murinus; assembly: GCA_929113105.1. Classification (NCBI taxonomy): domain Eukaryota; kingdom Metazoa; phylum Arthropoda; class Insecta; order Coleoptera; family Elateridae; genus Agrypnus; species Agrypnus murinus. Next base: position 85,753,867 of record OV816027.1, on the reverse strand, counting down.
GGCATTATACATCAGCCGAAGAAAGGTTTTAGGAAATGTGTTAATATACATATATGTAAATATTCCATGTACAGAGATAGTTGGCGCTGGTGTAATTTTAAATGTAATTAAGTTTTCATGAGTTTTGTGACAGCTGATCGCTTTTATTGATTTTTCCTGCAAATATTGATTTTAGACCGTAAGTGTGTCATCTTGTTTTGATTGTGTCTTTACCAGCTATCTTTTCACCTTTTATTTAAGATTAGTGCTAATTTATTAACACATGTTTTTATATGTGAGGTCATGACATTTGCGTTGTCAGTTTTCTCGTGTGTTTCGTTGCTGTCTTGGAGAAACGTTTAAAAGGGTCTTCGAAAAAGAACAATTTCAGTCGAAAAAAGTAAATGGGAGAAACCACGTCGATTAAGATCGAAATCTGTAAAATAAAGTTGGGTTATATTGATCAGATTGAGGTTTATTTCTAACCGAAATAAACGTCAATCATGTTTGAGAAGAATATTTACCTTATACAAAAAGGAACAAAGAAAAATTGTCTCCAATTTTTAAACACTCACATGGAGTGGTAATTGATTTATTTTTGGTTAATTTAAAGAAACCAAAATATTTTCGCCATCGACTGGATTATCGACTACAGCTGATTTGGATCAATGCTGTGTTACCGATTGCGCACAAGGGAAATTGTAAAGTGAGTTTAGCGACATATTTGGTTTGTTAAACTATTATATTTTTGTTTTTATTCGATTTTTGTTTTCTGATAAGAAACTTTGATGAAATAATTTATTTATAATAATAATAACTACTACAACCCATAATTTAAACCAAGGCCCCAGAAGCTATAAGCTTGTGGGGGAGGGAGGGGGCGATTATTATTATTATGTAGGCCCAATGTGCGGCTGCAGCCGACTTACAGAAGGAACAGCGCAAATCCCACATTTGTGTCACAGCTAAGGAAAACCGCAGAAAACCTTAACCAGATCTGCCGGGGCCGGGAGTCGATCGTGGCCGCTTGGGTGAAAGTCCGGCACGCCAGACATTACACTACCAAGGCTGTCTTAATCAAATTTGAATCAATTTCTATAAATTAATTCTTGTAAATTCCAAGAAGTCCGTTAAGGACAAAATGTATTTGTCTTTAATTGAATTTAAATTTTTCTCTTAACAGTAAATAAGTTTCTTTGTAAAATTTGTTTTTATGTTGGTTTGTTCAGATGTAATCAGATGTAACCCAAATGTTAGGTTGTCAACAAAGAATAATTCATTTGAACAAACTTAGGAAAGGTTTTTCTTTATGATTGCTATTCTTGAATTCATTTTTTTATAAATTCTCTTTTTATAAATAAAATAAAATCTGTGTTTATAATTTTTAAAAATGTTTATTTGTTATTGATAGCCTACTGGATCAAGGAGAATTATTCGGGTGTATAAATTACAATTATTAAAGCTAGCAAGAATTGATTTCATTATTAGTATTTTATTAAAAATCCTTTCATATATTTATTAATTTAAATTACATCATCGCATAATTAAATGTTCGCCCCAACGTGGGGCTTTCTTATAAAATCTTATATATTATATTTATCAATAAATCTAATTACCTGAATATGATCTAATAAATACGTTAGTTACACGTTACACGTAAATTAATCACAATAATTACATTAAATCATTTCGGCACGCCAGATGACGCATTTTCCCCACTGTGCACTGATTTAAACACAAATATTTAATTTTTCCTGTGAACGGGTTAACATTTTCGACAATGCATCGGAATTTGCAAAATTAACCCGAGCAAAAGTGCAAAGAAATCAACATGAAAGACAAGAGCAAGTGATGAGATAGGTAAGAAACCCAAAGCACCCAGCCACTTTCCTTTGAGGGACGTCGTTAGGAATCATTTCTGGGTCGAATTTCAGTTTTATGAGTTGGTGGAAATTATGTAGCAAAAAGGAGACTTATTTTACAAGGCTTTGAACAACATAATGGGTCTGTGGATGACGACAATTTCCTTGACTAAATTAAAATATAGTGACTAAAAGACGCCAGCTACTTATTCGTCATTAACGATGAGTGCAGAACTTAATGCAGAAGTACGCGCCGAACCGTATCTGGTCATCCCCGAGAAAGACAACACCGAGAAAGAGAACTACCGAGAAATCAAAACCGAGAAACCATAACCGAGAATCCAAAACCGTGAAACCATAACCGAGAAACCATAACCGAAAAACCAATACCGAGAAACCATAACCTAGAAAACATAAACGAGAAACCACAACCGAGAAACCATAACCGAGAAAACTCAACCGAGAAACCATAACCGAGAAACCACAACCGAGAAAACCAAAGCCGAGAATAGAAACTACCGAAAATAACAAATACTGAGAATGCATGAAGTAATAATTAACAGTTGGTAACTTTGATAGATCTAAAAGATAGAGAGGAGAATACATAGGGCGCGGAAGGACAGAGACAGACCAACTGCGTAAAGGAAACGCTTTGCAGCGGAGGTTAGGTTAAAAGTTAGTAAGTTTGATTGATCTAACAGGGGCAGATTCCAATACTTAACGTGCTGACTTAGAGAGAGAGACTAACTCTAACAGGGGACGCTATGTCGAGTGAGTGTTAATGTTCTAATATTAATTAATTAAATAATTATTACTTAATAGGCATGGATGCATTCTCGGTATTTGTTATTCTCGGTAGTTTCTATTCTCGGCTTTGGTTTTCTCGGTTGTGGTTTCTCGGTTATGGTTTCTCGATTGTGGTTTCTTGGTTATGTTTTCTCGGTTGTGGTTCCTCGGTTGTGGGTTTTCGGTTTTGGTTTCTCGGTAGTTGTCTTTGTCGGTGTTTGCTTTCTCGGTGATGACCTGGACCCGCGCCGAACTTTATACGGAATGACAACTGGAGGTTATGACAAACTGCATAACATACATACAGTGTCAAGTGTATGTAGACCGTCTGCACGTCAATAAGGCACAAACATAACTGATATTTGAATTAAATTTATTAAAATCGTAGCTACGTTACTAAAAATTTATTTCTTTCAACGCAGGAAGTTCTATGCAAATAAGACATTGTTAAAAACCATTTAAAAAAGTATCGATTTACGTCGTTAGCGTTAATGCCGCTAACGACGAATGCAGTGGTGATCTATATAAATGTCTAAAAAAAGTAAGGATGTTCTGCTTAGATGACAAGTGTTGCGAACCGTTTATTTTGGCATATTGGCAAAATTGTCAGCGTAATGGTCTTTTAACAACCCAAATATACAACGTTGTGTTGGAAGTTAACGTAAGATTTATTAAAGAAAAAGAAAAAAAATAAAGGTCTGTAACAAACAAAACCAAGTTACCAGAATGCACGAAGCAAACATTTTATAAATACCTTAGATAAAAGGTGACCTTCTGAAAGAGTTATATCGCTTCCAAATGCGACAAACATCGATTATATATCGAATCCCGCCAAAGAACTATAGTATAAGAGCCAGAATGTAAAGAAAAGTTAATTTATAAACTTACGAGATCTTGCTCCTATAACCTCTAAAAAAGAAGTAGGGAAAAATCCCCATACGGTTCCAATCTAAATTGGAAAATCTACGCCACAAATTAACCATAGATCTGCACCAATGCAATTCCCAATTCACAATACAAAGGAAAAGATTAATTAAACGGCGATGCCCACTAAATATTCTTTATAAAGGACTAGCTTGACCAACGTATAAAACGAAGTGAAGTGTCAGGTCTCTTATCAAGAAACAACCGGAAGTTAGTTCCAAACAAAATGGCAACTAAAAGGAGAGAGAATGCGAAAATCCCTAAACGCTATACAACTTAATGCAAAAGCATAGCTCTACAGGGTGCTACGAAATTAGCACGTAACAATGTTTTAATACATATAGTAACGAAGTTTTGTTTCTAATGCCATTTATTTACATAGGGATAAGCATGTCTTATCGCCTTAGGTAAAATGTTATTTTTTTCTTTTTTTACGTGAATTGAAAAAATCTTCTAGAGGTTGTGATGATTTGTACTGAAACATGTACAAAGAAGCCTGCAAAAATACTTTTTTCTTTCTATATTATTGTGACATACATATCTTTCAAGTTTTATGATTATTAAATTGAATGTGGAATTTTCCAATTTGCTGAAAAGAAAATATGCTTTTTACTAAAAATGAAATTATGTTTTAGAAAATGCAAGTGTTTTTAAAATAGCTAGTACGAATTACATTTGTAAACGTATCAACTAGAAAACAATTTGATTATCTCATTACATCGCCCATAATGGATATTTACCAAAATTCCAACAATTGATTTGTTGCCCTATCTATCCACATCACAAAGCCAAGCAACTTTATAATCATCGTCTCTAGTGAAACAGCCTCTTCTACCACTTCACTATTAAGAAATATTAATGCAAGGGAAGGGAACACATATATAACCACAAAAATAAAAAGATTTGTAGATACCACACAAATGATAAGAGATTACGAAACATGCCATTACATGATACCAAACAGAATGAAGTTGTAAATATGATTTTAATGTATACCAAAAACCGCTTACTTAAACGGTCTCTGCACGGACATCTCTAGTCTGCAAACAAAAAAATTTCAATATGTTAGGCTTTCATTATTTTATGAAATAAATGTGAAACCAAAATATTTAGTTAATATCTTTAAAACAATTTTGCCAATATGTCAAAATAAACGGTTCGCAACACTTGTCATCTAAGCAGAACATCCCTCCCTTTTTTAGATATTTATATAGATCACCACTGCATTCGCCGTTAGCGGCATTGACGGATTAGATCGCGAAAAACAAATTACAAAACATCATGTATAATTAGGAATTTAGATAAAACTAGTTGTACACTTTACTTGATTATCAGAAACGAACAAAATAGTAAATCACAAAACCACATTTGTTATGGAGCGTAAAGTTTTATTTATTACTTTAAAATCTCGATTAAATTCGTGGTATAAACTAAATGTAATTCGATTTTTTAATGGTTTTTAACAATGTGTTATTTATATAGAACTTCCCGCGTTGAAAGAAATAAGTTTTTAGTGACGTGGCTCAGAAAGCTAGGTAAAAGTGACATCCCTGGATACTAACTTGGAAGCTTTGCGAACGACGTAGATTGCAACTTGAACTGGCCTATCTCACAAAATTGCGGTCTTTATATACTATTCTGCGTTCAAGAATCTTTTGCTTGGATTTCACACGTGGTGATAACGTTTGCATACATTTAGCATATATTAATTTGAATTAGGATATATTAGCATAATCAAGATAGTTTTGCATATCTTAGCATACATTAATTTGAATACATTGAATATATTAGCATAACTAAGATAAGGTTGCTGAAACATACTGAACATATATTAGCAGTGTTATCTTGCAGGTGGCGATAAGGTTTATAGTCTTGTATAACCGTATAATGTTAACTTACCATAACTTACCTTAATGTTAACCGGTAATGTTAACTTGCGTAAGCTCTTATCTTCGCCTCGAAGATCTTTACGGACTTCGGGTGTCCGCCTTGGTCCTTAAAGTGTCTCCTTGAGAGAAAAGTTTGCTTACGCATCTCGCAATGTAAATAACTATTTTTAAAGAAAGCTGTTTTGAATTGATTTTGATATTTTTATTTTATATTTTCATATTTTTATTTATTTATTTTATTTGTTTATTAGGTACTTTCATATTTCATACTTGATCGCTCTAGTTTGATAAAGTAATACAGCTCATACGACACCGACGTAGGAACGTCACTATTATTAAACAACACATTATGAGAGTGGCAAAAATAATAATCGAATAATAATGGCTTTCCCTAAAATTGCTAAAATGTTGGCAAGGATTGTTCATATCTAATAAGTACACATTTTGATTTCAATTTCTTGAATCTTTGCAGCTGGATTTCTTCCAAAATGAATACGACGTAGTAATGGATAGAATGGAAGTTATATGGTTCAACAAATCGTTAGTCAAAGACTTGCAAGGCAGCTTCGTTTTTTATAACAGAACACAAAAGGTAGCGAACGGATCATTCGAACTCCTGAGTGATACTGGCGCATCGGAAATAGTATGAGATCCTACTTTCTTTTTTTAATGACTACATTTTTACCGTTTTGTAATAAATCGCTTTTGTTTTTACAGGTTTATATTCAATTGTACAAATTTGTAAGCAATGAGTATAGATTTTTTCCCGTAACCGTTAGTGTTAATGCATGCAGGGAATATGAACGAAATACCTTTAACGCCAAGACCATCACAGATAAGGTGTCTAATGTCAATCCCTGCAATTTCAAAAAGGTAATAAGTAATAATGGTAATAATGCATTTAAATTTAATATTTTAAATACTAGCCTTTCTTCTTAAGGGATACTATTGGTTTAGGAATGTTTTACCAGACTTTTCAAAGTTTCCTCCTCATATACCAGCAGGTCTGTATAAGGCGCAAGCAATATGCAAGGAGTATTCTGTGCCAGTAGCTGAACTTCATTTCTTTGCGACTGTTAAGGAAAAGCCTGCAGACTGGAGGAATATACCCAAAAATCCAAAATACCAAATCTAAAAATACTACTTTATAATAATAATAATAATAATAATAATAATAATAATAATAATAATAATACTATAAACGTATGCAACTGTAAAATATTTGTTTCTTGTTTGTTATTTTGAAGCACTTTAACAATGAAAGTTACTGTATCAATCAATCAGAGCTTATATAACTAAATGCTTTTATCAGGTTACAAGCGAAATATTATTTTTCAATGTATCACAACAAATTGAACAAATCAGAACCAACTAGTAGAGTTTACGGGCCTACTCCTGACATGCGTAGTGCAGTTGTGACGACAGGGTGGCGGGTATATTGAAGTGGGGTAAGTCGGAAAGGCGCGAGTACCGAAGGAAGTTGGTGGTAGGTGAATACGGAAGGCGAGGTAAGTCTGGTAGGGTGTGAGTGGATAAGACATGGGAGGGGTAAGTCGGGTGGGTGCAGGCGAGGAAAGTAATTTCGGTGGGCTGGTAAGGTGGAAGACGAGCTAAGTCTGGACGGGATATTTGTTAAATAACGCGTGTAAGATATACTTTAGCCGTCAATAAAACTATACGATATTCTTAAAATAAATCCTAGTTTAAGAGAGTGGGACTCCATAATCATGAACTAAAGAATTGCATTAATAAAAAACTTTAAAAAAATTATTTTAATCTACCTTGTAATTGTTTCGACTGCTAAGTTGTCATTATAGTAAAAGGTAATACAAGTATAAACAAACATGTGGCTAAAGTAAATACAATAAATAGATAACTAGATAAAATCAAAATAAATTAGTTATCTAACATTTCCAGTAACGGAGAATTACTGAGCTCAATCTGTTCGTCGATTAAAGGTATCCTGCGTTTGTGTTTGTATATCTGTAACGCTTCTATACTGTCTAATTTACTTGTTTGTTATTATAAAAGTGAAGAACTTTATGTTACTTCGTTGTGTAAATAAATACGAGCACGTGTTAGTGTTGGTTTTAAAGTTTATTTTATAATTGTTTGCTTTTAGTAATATTTTTACAACTTTTTCTGATATTTTGCTTCACCATTACTAAAAGTATTATACAATTAGGGTGGAGCGTTTTTATATCAAAAAAATATATTTTCTTTCAAATGAAATTCGCTTGGTGCGGAATTGGTGCTCTAGTGTGTTAATAACGTTATGTCAAAATACCAGAAAAAATATTGATATTTAATACTGCCCCCAGGTGATTATAAGTTATGAAAATGTTGAAAAAACTATAAAATGGTTTTTATATAAAAAAATATCCCTCCTTTATATTAAATTCGCTTGGCGCGGACTTAGTGCTCTAGTGTGTTAGTAATAGGTGATGTAAATTTTGATAAGTTAGATCTTGAGAATTATTACATTTTCAAAATATGAGTTTTCTCTAAATATTTAATGTGTCACTATTAACGCTGATTTTATGACTGTTGTGTGCCGAAAAGACCGTTCCGAACATCCTCGCGCCGAAACGTTCTGCGGCCGGAAGGGCATCGCCGAAACGGCTCGGCCGAAAAGTCGTAAACCCTAAAACAATACAATAAATGTAAAGCCTATTTGTAAAAAAGTATATAGCTTATACTTTTGATGATGCATAGTCCTCTATAAAAATAGTTAAAAACCATTTAAAAAAATACCGTAAAATTACATTTTGTTTATAGCGCAATTTTATTAGAGACTTTGCACTTTAAAGCGGTTTCAATTCGAAGTTCATGTTATTAATAACTAGTAATGAATAAAACTTTACCTTCCATAACAAAAGTGGTTTTTGTGCTTTACTCTTAATTTGCTCGTCTCTGGTCATCAAGCATGCAAGAACTCAGCAGAAGTGCCTGGTGTAATAAATGGAAATCCTGGTGATCCAGTGAAAACTAACTTTGTTGTTAATGTTATTGATATTGTAACGAGAGAGAAAAAGAAAGAACCTCTTCTCGAACAACAAATGGAATATTCTACAGCAATCGAGAAGATTACTCATCGCACGAAGAGACACGCTTATTCTAGAAATATATAGTAGTTTCTAGCGGCTTCTAGTACGTTTGTAGGAGGGTATATAATCGACTACGCGGATAAAAGAGGAGCAGTCAACAGCAAGTCATTAACTGTGTATCACGAAATAAATAAGTAAATGTAAAGATAAATGTTGTATTAGAAATTCATAGTCTGTAAATAATAGTTTTAGTGGTTTATAATCATAGTGTTAATTTATAGTGTATTCATTAGTGTTTGTAAATAAATATTTCTAATTAATAGACGATTTAAACAGCACTTTTGTTATTATTTTAAAAAGAACGTTACAGTGGTGTCAGGTGTGGGTTTAAAATAAATAAAATCGCGTAATAATTAAATAAAGTGCTGTGAGAATAAATTTTTAGTGTTGAAAACAATTACAACTAATAATTAAAATGGCGATGAAATTGTTAAAAGATCTGAAGGTAATAGATTTGAAACGCGAACTGGAAGAACGAGATTTGGAAACAACGGGCCTTAAAAACGTGTTAATAAATCGGCTAAAAGAATGGCTTTTGGAACAGCAAGAAGATCCTGAAAGTTTCCTCTTCGAAATACCTGGACCCGCAATTGATACTAATTTGTTATTAAATAAAATGGAAGAGCATTCTAGAATGCTTAAAGAAGAATTATTGGAAAAGCACGAAGAGAATTCTAGAAAGTCCGAAGAGAATTCTAGAATTTTAAAAGAAGAATTACTGCAAAAGTCCGAAGAGAATTCTAGAATTTTAAAAGAAGAATTATTGGAAAAGCACGAAGAAAATTCTAGAAAGTCCGAAGAAAATATTAAAATGCTTAAAGAAGATTTACTGGAAAATGCTAGAACGCTTAAAGAAGAATTACTAGAAAAGTCTGAAGAAAGTTCTAGAAGGCTTATAGAAGAACTACTAGAAAAATCCGAAGAGACTTCTAGAAGGCTTAAAGGAGAATTGTTGGAAAATGTCAAAGTGTTGCAAGACAAAGTTTTCGAAGAATTTTTGGAGAATGACAGCGCGTTAGGACTATTGGAAGGTAGATTGGCGGAACAAGATAGGGTAATAAAGATGGTAGAAGAGAAAATAGTCCAAATGCAATTACCATCAACAGCTAAGAAAGACGACATAACCGATATGTTGGAAGATAGAATGAATCAACTACGGTTTCCCTCAACTTGTGAGTGGCCGTTTAATGAAGTAAAGAAGCAATTTAAAGAAGAAGAGGGTCCTGCCGTAGGGATGAAAGTAAAACCACCCACGTTCGATGGAAAGATACCTTGGTCCACCTACTACAAACAATTTGAGGTGGCCGCGGGGGCCAACGGATGGACACGCAAGGAAAAGGCCGTTTCTTTAACTGTGGCTTTGCGTGGAGACGCGTTGAACGTCCTGCAAACAATCCCAGCAGGACAGGAAAATGATTACCAATTTTTAGTGTCTAGATTGGGGATGAGATATGGAGACGCGCATCTTCAACAAGTGTATCACGCGCAAGTGAAGAATCGTATCAAGAAGAATGGAGAAAGCCTGCAGGAGTTTGAAGCCGATGTTGCGCGGCTTGTCCGATTGGCGTACCCTACGGCACCCGATTCATTTCTGGGACAACTGGCTGTGCAGACCTTCATTGATGGGTTAAGAGACGGGGAAACACAACAATCATTGAGGCTGGCACGACCAAGAACAACTGATGATGCGCTTGCTCACGCCTTAGAATCTGAAGCTGCAAAACAAGCGTCCCGAGGTCACGGGCGAGTTCGAACCGCTGCGGAAGAAGAGGAAGGTTACAGTTCCAAAGATCGCCTAGAAGAATTATTAATGAGAGTTCTTCAGAAGGAAGGGAACCGTAAAAAGAATCCTCAAGAAGTTCGAGGGCCCCGTTGCTGGAACTGAGGCGAACAAGGACATGTAGAACGCCGTTGTCCCAAAATAAGAAAAGTACAACCGTCGGAAAAGTTAAAGGGGGTTGGCAAGAGGGGGCGAACGTTGACTGCGAGTGAAGATGCCCCAGAGATCACCATCCATGCCGTAACATCGAAGAACAGTACCAGCAGTTTGTTCGTAGATGGGAAGATTGCTAACCGAACTGTTCCACTACTTATTGATACGGGGGCGACAAAATCCATCGTACGCCATGATGTTCTACGATCAAGTATTAAGTTATTACCGATAACTATTCAACTCCGTACAGCAACAGGTGAAGTAATACCAACACGCGGAGTGGTGAAGATGACGATTGGCATTGGAAGTGAAGAACGTGATCATGAGGTACTGGTAGCCGACATCACTGATGACTTCATCTTGGGAATGGACCTCCTGAGAAAATTTGGTTTTACGTTGGATTTGAAAGAGGGTGTTTTGAAGGTCGGTAACGAAGAACTTCCGTTGCACCCACGAGAAGATCCGGTTGTAAGGGTTTTGCTGACTGAAGATGTGATATTGCCGGGTCAAAGCGAGATGGTTGTCGAGGCAGGTTTGGATGGAGGTCTTCGGGTAGGATGTGTGCGAATGATGGAGCCTGTCTGTGATAAGAAGATCCATAGTGGCATACTGGTGGGAAAAGCGCTGATCAAGGTTGGAAAGATGGTACCGGTGAGAATTATGAACGGTAATGTGGATCCGGTGACGTTGAAGAAGAGTAACCTTGTGGGACAGTGTGTGCCAGTATTCCGAGTAGCCAGATGTATGGCTGATGTTCCAAAACCAGTGCCCAGAGACCATGGTGAAAAATTAGTGGGTATGGTTACTAGTTCGTGCGAAGACCTTAACAGAACGGAAGTGAAAGAGGTACAGGGTTTGGTTCACCGATACCAAGATATCTTCGCTCTTGACGATAGCCAGCAGGGACGAACAGATATAGTAAAACATAAAATCAATACAGGCAACTCTATGCCTGTCCGTCAGCAGCCAAGGCGTCTACCTCTAGCAAGGCGAGCAGAAGCCGAGAAGATTATTATCAATATGGAAGAACAAAGGGTCATCGAGCCATCCAGCAGTCCATGGGCATCACCGGTGGTCCTGGTCAGTAAGAAGGACGGGTCAACGAGATTTTGTGTGGACTATCGGCAGCTCAATAACGTGACCAAGAAAGACAGCTATGCCTTACCACGCATCGACGACACGTTGGATACCCTGTCTGGTTCACGAAGGTTTTCGACTTTGGACTTAAAGAGTGGTTATTGGCAAGTTGAAATGGAACCTGAAGACCGAGAGAAGACCGCGTTCACTATTGGTTCCGGACTATGGCAGTTTACGGTTATGCCTTTCGGTCTATGTAACGCTCCGGCCACCTTTGAGCGTCTAATGGAGACAATCCTGAGGGGGCTGTCGTGGAAGACTTGCCTGGTCTATCTGGATGACGTGATCGTAGTTGGAAGATCATTCAGTGAACATCTGAAAAACCTGGAGGAAGTGTTCCGGAGACTGCGTACATCCAACCTGAAATTGAGTCCAAAAAAGTGCCACATATTCCGAAGGGAAGATCTACTCACTCACTAGCTCCTTTATAGTATTATTTTAGTACTTATGTATTATTTTAGATATAATTTAGTATTATATATCAGCATGAAATGTATTTTCTTCTAGATATAATTTAGTATTATATATCAATATGAACTGTATTTTCTTCTTTCAATAAAAGTTCTTCTATAAAATATTTGTTTTTATTTTTTACCTTAAATTACAGAAATAAAAAAGACAAGAAATAAATCATATTACATCTATTATTCACGAATAATATAATACATGTTATAACAATACAAAATAATTGAAAACACGGTGAAACGTGTAAAAGATATAACAATTTGAAAACTATATACAGGTATTATTTAAACTATTACACCTATTACATACGAATAATATAATTACATGGTGAAAAATATACAAACATTATTCAACTATATAAAGAAAAAATTATTTTGAAAACTATATACAGATATTATTTAAACTGTTACATCTATTACATACGAGTAATATAAATACATGGTGAAAAATATACAAACATTATTCAACTATATAAAGAAAAAATTATTTTGAAAACTATATACAGATATTATTACTACAAGAGACCCGTAATATCAGTTGATCCTGGGCTTTTTATAGCTGTACGGATCGGAATCGAAGTCGTCTATACGACGTCGCTTGCCGAACGTTATTCTATAGGCTTTTGATTCGGTCCTGGAGACGAGTTGATGTTGTGCGGTTCTTCGTATGTTATTGGACTCAATCATAATCTTTGAGTCCATGTCGTCCAACAGTCGCAACATGGAGTCAAAGTTTATTTTTTGAGTCGCTGCGTGATTGAGGGTGATCCCTTTCACCTTTACGACCACGTGTACTAGACCTGTGGCCGGACAATATACCTTATAGGCATAATTCTTGGGACCCCCTGATACAAATTCTATAATGTATGCCCCTGGTCCGTATTCCTCGAGTTCATCCGTGAGATCGCCCAGGAAGTTGCCGGTTGGTAGATCTTCTTCCCCGGGCCTGGACACATATATTACAGAATCTGTAACAAAAAACATACTTAGTAGTTATCAATCTAAAAGAGAGAAATGAATAATTGCTACCTGTATCATAGTACAGCACTCTCTCGCCCAATCGATCAAGGTAGGAATAGAGTTTAGTCGGGCCTGTGCAGTGACAAATGCCGCGATGACCACGTTGACTGACGATAGAAGATCTGCTGCTTCCTCTTTATGCTGCCAGTTAACCGCAATCACCTCGTCATTTATCTCCTGCACATTGTTGACTTCTACGCTAGGGTTTGAAAGTAAATCGAAAAACTCCTTGGGCTCGTTGATAATCGAAATTTTTGGTTGGTTTTCACGTTGACCAAATTTCCCTAGAATACAATTATTATTAAGTAAAGAAAACTACGTAAGGCTAGTGTACTTACCCCAAAATGAATTTAACATCAACTTGGCCAACGATCTCAATCCAGGGTTCTTCACAATTTTCGACGATTCCAGGAGGACTCCTTCGTTCAAGACATACTCATCAACGTAGGCTTGTTTTCGGAGTTCATCAACTGCAACGTTATCGGAGCATGTTGTAGAGGGCCATCCGCTAGCTTCCTGCTTCATTTTCAGAAACTTATCTATGAATCCCGAAAACAAACCGCCGTCCATCGACTTCCTGTCATACTGGGTTACATCGTATGACCAGATCTCCTGTACATCTTGTATGATGTAACCCTTTCGTACCGCTGTAACCACCTCATCTACGACCCATGTTCCGTTAATGACTCGTTCGGCAACGGAATGATGACATTCTGCTTGATTGAGGTCTTCAGTACAGGAGCGAGATAGAGAGAACAGCAGCTTTCGATGCATTTTGACGGGTAAGACCGGATGATACAGATCTTGCGGCGGTAACACGGTACATTTTATCACGCCGTTGATGTTTTCTATACCCCCTTTATCCTTAATAAACTGTTGACATTCTTCCCTACCGACGTACACTTTAGGATGTCCAACTGGGAATTTGGCGTACTTGCATACCCAGGGGTAAAGGGAGCATACGTCGACATACCTGATCTTTTCCCCGTCTTTTGCAACCCGCTTTAATTTTGCTGCCAATGTACGTCCGCCGTAAAAAACATCACGCGGATTTAGCGGTGTGTTTAAGAGTATTGGATGCTTCTCTAGCTGTTTCATCTCAGGTGTTAACTTCTACCTGAAGTCGCACTCCCATTGTTCAGTAACCTCGTAACCCATGGATTTGAATTTTTATGTAGAAACTTGTCGTTTCTCGATATTGTTTTTACCTCAGTTCCCAGAATCTGTTTTCAGGGATTAACTCTGTGTCATAGGGTTGTTTGTTATGATTCAACTTGATTGAAGATTTGTATTCATGCGCATGTGTAGAAATCGCTATAAAATGTATTTCGGTGAAAGGCTATTAGTCATTAGAGTGCAGCAGTTGATCGTGTAACAGTATCATGATGATGAGTTTAGGCAGTCCTGATTATTATTATCATCGCTATGGAGACACGTTTACAAGTAGTGCTGAAATGGGTAAGAAAGAAAACGGTTTGTGTGTGTGTGTGTATACATTTGAATAATTTATTTTATTTTAGATCAACATCATGATGAACCGGATCAATCTGCAAACTTATCAATTCCGGAACCAAGCAGTTATTTCCAGGGACAAGACTACGAAGTGATGCATGAGAAAATAGGTATGTTTTAAAAGAATGAAATCCTTTGAATGTTACTGAATAATTATTTCTTGTTTAGGTCCGAACGAACTATACTATACAGACGATGCATCAAACTTACAGGTACAAGGTACAGATAATGTAGCAACATCAGCATCGTCGTTGATTACCGTCTATCCTGGTGAACACATGCAGTTGTTAGGATCTGTACAATACCCTCTATTTGTCATGAGACCGAGAGAAGACTCTATTCATTTACATGATATCCTAGTAGGAATTATCCCTCCTGAACAACCTAATGAATTTGACGTGACTGTTAAATTGGAATGTATCAACAACATATGTGAGCATGGTGAAATTATGTTAACGGAAAGTATATGGTCCGAGCTGTACGATGTCCTAGTCGAAGCAATGTTCAAAGACTTCTTTTCCATGAAAATATGGAACGATAAAAAGCTGAAATTCCATCTATGCACTAATGAATTTCAAAGAAGCAGGAAATTATACTTTGATGATCGACCTCGAACACAGAATGATGAGATGTAATCTAAAAGTTCAAATGATTAGTTTACATAAACAAATGTAGAACATTTACATATTATAGATATAGCAGGTAAACAGTAGTGGAAAAATCGTTAAACATAAGATCATAATAACTTACCTGATTAAATTAAATATACACTGTTAAACTCTGGATAGCTGTGTTGATAATAGTTGTTTTCTCTATGGAAACACTTTCGTACTGATTTGAGATATAAAAATTTCTAAGCTTTATACTCATTTAAGTAACCACGTGATTGACTCACCGCTCGACGAACAACGTTTAAAATAACACAAAGAAATCTGTTATTATAAAAACACTTTGTCTTAAGTAACAATTATTGTTTTAAAAGTTAATGAAGCGTACATCAAATCTCTATGATTCATTTGAAAGCAGAAATACTAAACAAGTGACTGAGATTCCCTGAAGTTTCTTTATAATTAGCTCATGCAGAATAACAAAAAAGGATGAGTCATATTTCTTGGTTAAAAAGTTAATGAAGCGTACATCAAATCTGTCTACATTGACAAACAAGTGATTGAGATTCCTCGTGAAGTTTCTTTA
The DNA here is from genome assembly GCA_929113105.1 of Agrypnus murinus. NCBI lineage: Eukaryota > Metazoa > Arthropoda > Insecta > Coleoptera > Elateridae > Agrypnus > Agrypnus murinus. The sequence continues at coordinate 85,738,060 of OV816027.1, read as the reverse complement.
TGACTAACTCACTAAATTCCTTTGTCTGTCGTATTAAACAATACGTTTTTACTAGATAATTGTAAATGAAAAGATGCTAAGATAATAATAATGCAATAGAGATAATCTCTAATTTTATATATGACGTTTTATATAGAGCAGGAGTCTCACGATAATTTATACATATATTGTCTTTGAATATTCTAAAACAGATAAAGAACCCTGAACCTTTGTTAGGAATTTTAAAAATAACGAAATTTTTATTGAATCAGCTAAATAGATAGTGTACTTAACCCGTATTCAAGTTTTCTACACATCTAACTTATACGGATTAACACAAGGGTGAGTAATTGTCATTTAAAACAATAATTTATGCCGCTTTTAAGATGATGATATCTTAACAAATTATTTATAAAATCTAAATTCCTTTCAGTCATTCGTAAGAACGTTTGTTTATTTATGGTTGAAAGCAGTTTTAAAGAATGTCGAAGACAACCTGGCTAATTAGTTTGTACGTATTTTCATGCAAAAACATTTAGTTTGAAAGTAACTTCTTAACCAGTTTTAGCTATAGATAATGTTTTTGGAATTTTAAAAATAATGCTCTACAGTATTCTATATTCTTAAGAAGTTTCTCTTAAATAAAATTTTATGAAATCATAACGACCCTAATTGTTTTCTTTCAAATTAGAATTTGCTTTACTTGTAAACCGTATTTTAAATGTTTATGCCGTATATTTAAACAGGTCAAAATGCACCAGAGATAATCCGACAGTTGATTGACAGCAGCTTTAGAGTTACTTTGTATAGTTGAAAATAAATTTTTATTATTACGTTTCTACATATTAAATTGTTTTCACAGAATTACATGACGACCTATAGATAAATATCAAATAGGAATGATTTATTTTAAAATAAATTTATGAGAGAGAGATGAGAGATGACAAATAATATATAAAAAAATGAGATGTACAGAATGAGAAATCATATATGTAAATGAGAGAGGAAATATGTAAATGATACCGTGAATTAATTTAATTCGCACATGCATATGAGAAATGAGAGAGGAGATATGTAAATGATACCGTGAATTAATTTAATTCGCGCATGCATATGAGAAATGAGAGAGGAGATATGTAAATGATACCGTGAATTAATTTAGTTCGCGCATGCATATGAGAAATCATATATGTAAATGAGAGAGGAGATATGTAAATGATACCGTGAATTAATTTAATTAGATCAATTAATTTAATTCGCGCATTTAATTAGACCACGCCTCATTTGAATATTAATTAGATCGCGGGGTCATTTGTATAAAAAAGGAAGGGGTAATGCCAGGTGGCGCAATACCTACTCGAGTCGGGTTCCCGAATGATGAACTGAATCCAATATACGCAACCGACTAGACTTGGCAGATGAGTAGATGACGCTCCCATAGTCAATTCTAGAGAGAGCCATTGCTTTATATAGCATTAAAAGTGTCTGTCGGTCTGAGCCCCAATTATAATTAGACAAACATTTTAAAACATTAATGATATTGCTACATCTAGTTTTTAAATCATTAATATGGGAGGACCATGTAAGTTTGGAATCTAGTATTATTCCTAGATACCGGATACTTTTGGTGTTGCGGATGGGTACAGAATTCAGTTGCAGAGTGTGGCTGTGCTGACATGTACTACGCTTACGACAGAAATGTAGGCAAACGGTTTTCTCTGTCGAGATACATAGCCCTGCTTTGTTCGCTGCAACCGATAGTTTATTTAACGCCGTTTGAAGAGATGTCTCAATATCAGGAAAAGATTGTCCGAATTTGAATAAAACTATGTCGTCTGCATACGCACAATAGTAGACCGATCCGTGAATTGCCTTTAAGACGCGCTGTAAAGCAATAAGAAATAACGTAGCGCTTAAACTGGATCCTTGAGAAGTTCCATTCTTTAAAGGAAAGCTATCAGATAATGAGTTACCGACTCTAACTCTCATTGATCTCTCACTGAGGAAAGAACAGACGAAATTGGTTAAGTTTCCCCTAATATTCCATTCGCGAAGCTGCTCTATTATGTTTTGACGTTTCACGGTGTCGAAGGCACTTTTAAGATCTACAAAGACAGCAGATAAGTGTAAATTTGAAATGAAACATCCCTGTACGGCATTTTCTAAATATGCCAGCGCATCTATCGTAGAACGATTCTTTCTAAATCCAAATTGGAATTTGCTAAGAAATTTTCCTGATTCGAGCACCCACGTCAGTCTATTATTGACCATCTTTTCAAAAGTTTTACACAAACAACTTGTAAGTGAGATGGGCCTAAAATTAACCGGCGTTGTTGGAGTTTTACCAGGTTTCAATGTGGGAACGACGACTGCTTCTGTCCAACTATCAGGTAGTTCGCCGTTAGCCCATATATTATTGCATGTTCGTAATAGCGCCGCTTTTGCATTTTCCGAAATATGCCTTAAAAAGGCATTTGTAACGTTATCGTTACCAGGTGCTGTATCGTGGGTGTTATCAAGTGCATTATTAAGCTCGTCAATTGTGAAAACACGATTGTAATCAGCGTCATCGTTTGGATATAAGTTCAGATATTCCGTCATCGTTGCCTGCGTTGCAAATGTTGGAGAAGTGTTGTGCCATATGGTTTGCGATTTCTAGATCTTCTGACACAGTTTTATCAGCTATTTTAAAATTGATATCAGGGAAGGTGTGTTTTCCCGTAATACTGCAGATTCTTCTCCATACATCACCCACATCCGAAGCAGAAGACATGCTAGAAACGTAGTCTTTCCAGGATCTCCTTTTTTCCTCAAGAATTTTCTTCCGACAAGAAGCGCGAGCTTTTTTAAAGGCTATTAGGTTGTCTGTAGTGGGATATCGTTTAAATAGTGTAAGTGCTTGTTTCTTATCACGCGCTCTGCGTGAAACCTGTTCATTCCACCACGGTACAACCTTCTTGAGAACCTTTTCTTTTGATTTAGGAACATACTTGTTTGCAGCTGTTAAGATCATATCAGTTATTTCAGGTATTAGAAGGTCTGATTCTGTGGCACCACTAAGAAAATATATACAGCAAATAGTCAAACTGGCAGGGAAATTAATACGTGTTGCCACTGCTTGTAAATTAGTATTTAAATTTAGGGAGTGTATTATGTTCCTACCGGTAGGTAATAAATTTCTGGAAAAAACTGTTCCTACCGGTAGGCGTTTTGTGCTTCTTTAAAAATTCACCTACCGGTAGGTGAATTCTTTTTAAATAATTTTCCACCTACCGCTTTACCGATTTGTTATATTAACTATCTATATACAGCTTAAAGGAATTGTACTGTCTGATATAAAAAAACAAAAACAGATTTTTTCCCAAAGATATGTAAATATATTTTGTATACTGTACCTATTACAAAAATAATATATTATGGAAATATTTTATAGTATAATAATAATAATAATAGTCCCCGATGAAGGCCCATTGGGTGTATAGCACGGTAGGCTGCTGTTTCTCGAGCCGTTCGGTACTCAAGGGTGGTAAAGTGGCTAGCTTTACGCACCGACCGCCTATTATTACACCAGGAAATGATTTCCCAGGTACTCATTTTCACAGGCTGAGTCGCCCTGGAAGCCTTAGATAATTTAAAAATGCCAATGTATAACCCCTGGGATTCGAACCCAGGACCTTAAAGTTGGTATTTTATAGTATAACCAAAATAAATTACTATTATAAGGTGACCAGACGTCCCTCTTTTGGCGGGACAGTCTCGCTTTTGTTTAACCTGTTCCGGTGCCCACAAAATCTTCAAAATGTCCCACTTTTCATGGATAATCATGATTTGACGAACATAGACAGCAAAACAGTTACATTACGTTTGTTGGTTAAAACAATAAACGTAAATGTAAACTTTTTAATTAATTTTGTTCTAACTTCTAAATTGCAGTAAACTATATTTAATATTGGTATCCAACGGATTTATATTTCTTTTCAAAAACTAGATATCATTTATCTTAATTTTATTTGACCGTGCCAATTATGTAAATAAATATCGCACACTTTATTTAGGTTTAAATACAAACGCTGAGTTAACATTAATTACAAAAAATAACCGTAGTTGTATCTATATAATGCCAATCACACTTATTTTATCCAACAAAATTAAAATCTGTAAAATAGGGGAAGCCCACTCAACTAACAGCTGCTCTTGGCAATGACGAAGGCATGAAAAAGATGTAATTTTTTACGTATTAATCTTAACGCGTCAAAAATGTACCGAGAGGCACGTAATTATTCATTATAACATTCCATTGAGCATCACTTTGGAATATTAATTGTGGCATACAAAAAGGATTAGAGGCACTAATTTTCATATGAATTTCTATTCTAACGTAACTTTTGCAAAAGCATCTGGCTACCGATAAGCATAAACTATATGTAAATGTTGCTGCCTCTTTTTCTAAGTTACAAGATTTTTCCGTAAAAGTAATTGCGGAAAAAAAAGCAGTTAGCGTTAGCTGAAGGACTGTTTGAATTTTATACTATTAATAAAAATCAGAGTTTTCGGTCCATGGATTGCACATCGAAATATCATTCAAAAATTGTTCGAAAAGCTTGCTTAATAAATTATTTTATTTATGAGGGAGGGCATCCCTAATGTAACGTCTTATCGAGGGCCGGCGGTGGACGAGTGGTGTCAGTGCATCACTCGTGTTCCAAGAGTCGTGGGTTCGAATCCCACTTAGGGCGGAGGGGATTTTTCTAATTGGAAAATTCCGCCACCTCAACTATGGATGTGTGTATTCGTGTTGCATGTTAGATGGGGGACAGATGACCTTAGATGTTGGTTCCCCCGTAGTGTAGGCGTGAAAAAAAAGTCTTATCGATTCTGAAAAAATCTGGCCACCTTAGACCACCTTACTAGCATTTACAATTAAAACATAATCATTTTTTTGAATGAAGCCTGATCAATAGATACACATGTTAAAAGAAACAAAGTAAGCAACTGTTACATTTTGCTGATTTTGTCTGGCAAATTTTACTGCATTCTAGTTTTGAAATGAACATGTATAATTTGATTAATTTAAAAATATGTCATAATGACCCATGTATGTAGTTACGTTACAAAAATGTATAACGTTGAAATTCACAACCCATTATTTGTTTGATGGTCACTGTTTAAAACCAAGCTTCTCCGTTGTTTGGTTGTCACTGGTTTTCCCTTTTTTTCGGTTTATCGTGAAGTCGCTCCTGCGCGTTTGAGCTCCCTTCTCAATAGGCGAGTGGAAGGAACAAAATGGCTTTTTGGCAGTAGAAGTTGGATGTACGAGATATATTAGAAATTGGTTTTAAATATTAATTCGCTTTAGCGGAATAAATCTCACATTCAACAGAACGATCGCTTGGTTATTTGTGTGCGATCGGTCGTCAAATTGGACGGATTAGGTTCTGGTACAAACCATTTTAGGTAAATTATTTTAGTTAAAACCTCGTTGCGCTAAATCTCACAAATGTCTTTTTATTTTAGGTACTATTATTTCCCTAGCCGTCACCTTGAGGGAATTGTATTGTAAAAGACCTTTCAGTTTATAGAAAGGTAAAAATCTTCAAATATTTAAAAATAATACAATATACAGGGTTGTTGTTCGTTGGTGTATTCTTGTTCCTGCCCATCTGACCGTGTATTTTAATTGGAAGGTTCTTCCCCTTTGTGTCCGTACCTACATCTATACATATACCGGGTCGGAGAAAAACAACCAAATATCGAAGGGTGGAGCGAAAACCCTCTAAGCAAGGCTTTAAACATACAGCCGTGGGTCTTCGAATGGTGGGATGTTTGTCTAAATTTGTATGTATTATGTGTCATTTTATTTATGTATATGTATATATTTATTCAATGTGTTTACAATTTATGCATGCATGTTAATTTTAAGGATAAAACGAGATCTTGAATAGTGGAATTGTTGTAGGGTAGTTTTAAGTACAACCAACTGTGATACAAATCACCATTCACCTTTTTTTTGTTGAAACATTACATTTTTTTCTATCTGCACAATAGAAAATAGTTGCAAGTAAAATAAAGCCCTACTTAGAACGTTTACATTTCACTACGTGCGTTTTATTTATTTATTATTTATTTATTTGTATGATTTTAATATTACTTTCCAGTTCGTCATTTGTAAGTATATATGTACGGTACGACCAAAATATTGGAAGTTGCCCATATTTTAGTAGATCTATTTCTTCGTTTGTCTGATAAGCTTGAAGCTTTAGTAATAAGCATTGTTTTTAAACGAAGTGGCGCTTGTTTTTTTTTATCTTTTATATTTTGTATTACCCCGCCCCTCTCCGACTTATTGGGGGCTAGCTGGCAAAAACTAAAGCAGTGTTATTTGGATCAAGCTGATACTTCCAGCACAGCTACATTTTGGTTGGTTAAGTGTTTCTTTATATAAAAATAGCCTTTGTGTTTCTGTAGGTTATAAATGTATTCGTGATTAGGTTTTGTTGTTGAATTAGGTTAAGTTTTGGTAGGTGAAAAATGATTTAAAAAGAATTCGCCTACCGAAAGGTGGGCACCGGAACAGGTGAAACAAAAGGGAGACTGTCCCGCCAAAAAGGACGTCTGGTCACCTTATAATAGTTATTTATTTTGGTTATACTATAAAATATTTCCATAATATATTATTTTTGTAATAGGTACAGTATACAAAATATATTTACATATCTTTGAAAAAAAAATCTGTTTTTGTTTTTTTATATCAGACAGTACAATTCCTTTAAGCTTTATATAGATGGTTAATATAACAAATCGGTAAAGCGGTAGGTGAAAAATTATTTAAAAAGAATTCACCTACCGGTAGGTGAATTTTTAAAGAAACACAAAGCACCTACCGGTAGGAACAATTTTTTTCAGAAATTCGTTACCTACCGGTAGGAACATGATACACTCCCTTAAATTTATAGCTGTATGTATAACGTCATTTTTAACGCATATAGCTACTCCACCTTGTGCTCTATTTGCATCTATCCCCTCTCGACGAATAATGTGATAATTCTTTAGGTGGTAATGACGATTTTCTCTAAAATGTGTTTCTTGTAAACAAATACAAGCAGGGTCATACTCGCTAATGAGCAGTTGAATTGAGCTTAACTTGTTTAAGAAACCACGACTGTTCCATTGTAGAATGCACTTATTGTTCATAATGAAAATTAATTAAAATAGTATTAATTTTTGACCCTTATTTGTTAATATATGTTAATTATGGACTCTTACGAGGCTTACCTTTCGGCCAGCCTTTTTTCTTTTTCGTGATTTTTTTTATAATCGCTTGATCAACATAATTTAGACTACAGTCTATAACAGATCTCTCATCTTCTGACTTACTGTTAATTTGGGAAAGTTTTCTTTTATCCTTTGTACTTTCATTCATCGTGTTTACATCGGGTTCTTTACTTGTTGAAGCATGTACGGGTTTATTGGTTTTAGGAGCAGGTGTTTGGAAAATAATTGAGGGCTCATCATCACTGGTGGTGGTTTCTAGGGAAGCAGTTCGTTTTATTGAAAGAGCACTGGTTAATTTAGCTAATTCAGTTGTCACTTCTAAAGGAGTAGTAGCTTGGGCATAGGAACGGGAAGGGACTACAAGGGTATTAGACATGCGTTTTGTTTCAGTATAGGTAAGTCTGTGTACGGTCTTGATTTCCTGTATCTTAATTTCTTGTTGGAATATTGGACAAGTCTTTGATACCGCTGAGTGGTTTCCCTTGCAATTAGGACAATTGAAGGGTTGGGTACAGGTTCACCTCTATGCGGAGGGTTACCACATATACATATTTCAGTCTTGTTACAAGCAGATGACACGTGACCAAATGATTGGCATTTGTAACAGCGTATAGGTGGAGTATATACGGTCTCACACTTAAGGAATAAAAAGCTGCAGTGATAGTTTTCGGTAACTTAGGTGTGTTAAAAGTAAGAATGTGATTGGGAGTATCAACAAGTTCACCATTTCTTCTACTTTTTAATTCTTCTTACTTCAACAACACCTTTGTGTTTCAAACCCTGCTTGATTTCATCTAGACTGCAGTTAAGGAAATCTCGACAGTACACTACTCCCTTAGATATGTTAAGTGTGTAAGGTACATTTTCTATCGGCCTTAAGTATGTGAATTTTGTAGTATATTCATAAAAAAAACCTAAAGTTCGGTCCTGTAAAACTGCACTTTATTTCTATTTAAAATTTTGTCGTAAGAATATATTTACAAAGAACATTTTAAACGATTGTTTTTAAATTTCTACAAATTCAATGGGTGCAGAGGCAATAAATAACATTTTTATTATCTTGTTTGTTCCCCGGTAATAATGGTTGCGCTGCTAAAAGAACTAAAAAGACCTTGATAAAATATAAAGTGTATTCAAACTATCTCGTTTTATAAAAACATTTTCGTCTGTATTCTGAGAATGTGTTAGTAAGGGATCAATTTCTCTTTTGTTCAAGAAGGTGACTTTTGCACGTGTTTGAAATTCAGTTTGGCTTCTTGTGTATTAACCCTGAAAATGGCACTCCTTGCCAGTCTAGACACCATATGGATGGACTGTTTGCGCGCTATTTCTTTGATTACTATTTTATTTAGGTCGGAATTCCTGCAGAATGTTAGCTAAAAACTTCCATACGGACAAATAAAATGCATTACTCCGCGGATGATTAGGGTCGCATGTGTTAAAAACTTTCCGCGCGCTGCGATAGGGTAGCGTGACTTACTTGATTCCCGCTTGAGCTTCGAGTCACACCACTTCCGTTTGATCTTCCAGTAATGAAGGTCGATATTATGCTTTTTATAAGCCTTTTATAATTTTAAAATTTAGCTTTTTATGAATTTTATTGTGTGAGTTAAGCTTCAAAAAATAAATGTGTTTGAAAACTCTTCCGTTAAAACTTATGAAAAACCAGTCGACTTGGGTCGATGTTATCGATTTTCCGTTTGTTAGTGCGTGTTTAGAATTAATGGAAATTCTATATACAGTTCCGTACCGTTTAGTTCACCTTCGTAGTGAGTGAAATTTTTGGAAGCAATTTATGTTTGATAAATCTCGTTTGAAAGGTTTGCCAGTACCGTTTCGTTAAATAACAACTGGGGTTGTTTTATCGTGCCGAACTATTGAAGACAATTACCTCTCTCTGTTTGTGCTCCGAGTTAGTGCAGTTTTGGTTAATGAGGATTTCATAGATTGATCTATAATCTTAAAGACAGTTTCCGGTTCTTCAGTATTTGAAAGCTAATAATTAGTGCTTTACGGGAAGAATCTAATAATAGCAAGCGCTATTTGTGATTGAAATCATTTTATGTTTCTGAAAGACTGTATCTTTATGCTACGATTGTTTAATTTGTGCATTAGTGAAGATGGTTTGTGGAGTTATTTGGGCAACTGGTCGTATTTGAAATGAATCTCATCCTTGGGACCTGCTACTGTTATGTAATAATTTGAATGCAGTTAGAGTCAATTATGGTTTTCCAGAAAAGGCAACTTTCCAATTTCTAATGGTTTAGATCCAGTATGTTTTTCGTCAGGTTAATGCGGATAGAAAATTAAGGTATTGTACTTTATAGAAAATAGATTTTTATTGCAATTTAGTTTATGAATCCTTCATGCAAGGAATTTTGTGATTTTTTTCTTTAGGAAGAGAGCTCTCATTAGCATGTAAAATTCAATTCATTATTATTGCTAGTGAATTTCAGAATAATTAATTTTGATAATATTTAGACTAATCGAATTTGCGTAATATCCTTCAGATATTTGTTTATTGAATTTGCAATTCAGTTAAGTTAATATAATTTCAACAATCAATTAAATTTTTTGATGAATAATTTTGGTTTGTCAATATCAAGTAAATTTGTTCTTTTTTGTATAATTAACGTCTTATGTAAATCTTTTTGAGTTGTCTTGGTTTAAATCATTTTAGAGCAGTTAAATTATTATTTATGAATATCGATTTTACTTGCAGTAAACCTATGTTGTTTGTGTTTTATTATTCATGTGTATTGTTACTTCTTTTCTATTTTCTCTTATTGTTTAATAAATGTTTTCAGTTTACATTGGGGATCTAAACGGAACCATATAATTATGAATGTATTATTTCATATTTATTCTAAAATTTTTAAACAAACAAAATCTTTTTTGTTTTAATTCTAATATTTAATTCATTTTCTGGTTAGTGAATTTAATATCTTTTAATAGCTTATTCAATTAACATCTTTGATCGTTTATTTATTAAACATTCTTAAGCTTCATAATCAGATGGCGCCCATTTAGGGTTTTTGTTTGTGTTCTGAAACCCTTATCTACTCCTTTTCATAATCTATACAACTGTGGAACCAATACCTACGACCTGAATACTAAATTTGTAAGAAAGAGCTAAATCTCAAGCTGTGGCAACTATTTTGAGCATATATGATAACGTAAGTATGATAAATTTTATTGTTTATTTAGTCCGACAAAAAAGCGTAGTTTCACTGGCGCCCAATCGCGGGGCATTTTTGTAGTTGTGTTCTCGTGTAGAATAAAACCTATGTTTCAAGTGTCGTATGAGGATACACCTTAACATCAAATTCGCCAAATCGGTTAACTTCTAACAGTCGTTGCGACTGTGCATTCGATACCTTCTCGATCAAAATCATTCCTTGCATTCTTTTAACCATTTTTGTTCTTCCTATTAGACCATAAATAACTTTGGATATAGTAAATGGACTAGTCGTTACAAAATCATCTTCAATCTTCTCCATGACTAGGAACCGGGGACAATCCACCGTCTCTCTATGCCAAAAACTCTCTCTTATAGGGGGGAAATCTGTATTGAAAAGGGTTGGGATTGGGGTTGGGATTAGGGATTGAGAAGGGGTGGAGCCGGGAAGCTCCGGATTTAAAATATCTTCATTCATGCTTGTCATAAAGATAATCCCTAACTTAGGGGGCTGCCCCGGTGGGGTATAGACATGACGGCGGGATCACCACCGACACCAGCAAGTTCCCCTGCTGCACCTGGAATATTCCCTGTTGGAAGGAAAAAACATCTCCCTAGGGCTCCAGTCCCTTACTGGTTGAAAACTGTGGGCACCCCCCTAAGCGCTTGCCAGGCCGGGGGCCTACGGAAGCTTTACTCCACTTCAGGCGAAGTGAAGCTACACCCTGCAGCGCCAGCTCATACGTCAAATCCAAAACCATAATCATTTGCTTAAGCCAGTCCATTGCATAGGTCGTCATAGAAGAAAGAAGGAAAATTAAAAGGTCCCCCAGCCCTCGAATACTCTAATAGCATCGGGGCCTCGAAGGAACAAGAGTTGGTCAAGGGAGACCAGATAGAAAAGAAAGACAGAAAGGGACCTGTCCGTAAGGCTAGTTGAAGTATAAACAGGCCCAGCTTGGGTACCTCGGGTTGCCAGCCCCTGTACTCACAAGGTGTGAGCCGCTCAGTGGTATTGTTACTATTATTATCATTATCAGGGCATTATTGCTATTATTACTGTTATTGTTATTACTCTCATATTTTCTATTATTATAAATTATTATTATAATTATTACGTTTTCTCACAATTTGACTATATTTTATTTTGCTTAAATTATACAAAGGGGGAATGGAAGAACAACACTGTTGAATTTCTTCCTTGAGGTACTGTATTATATGGAATAAATTAATATTCAATGTAATTATAATGTAAGGTTTGTAATCTCAAATTAATAAAATTATAATTAAATTAAAAAATATGACGCATCATACTTTCTCCGAGGACTTACCAATAACAGCATGCACCAGCAACATTCAAACTAATAGTTTTTACGTACCGTTCAGTTTAAAGTTACATTATTACAAATGGACTTTATTACAAAAATTAATGAAGTTTGTTAAAAGCAATAACAATAGTTCAAGATTCAAAGTGTTCCTGCAACGTTCCGGCTTTTGTTAGCAGTTTATGTGATTGGTGTTTTGTGTTTATGGTCATTGGGTCTTTAGTTTAATATGATTTATGCCATATTTGTGTGGTGTTTGGTTAAATTAAGAAATTTTAATGATAACCATTTTAAAGATTAAAGTCGTTGATGTAAGTTTAACAAAATTGTTTAATTAAGATTGTCTTGGTGTATTTGTAAAATTTAAAATAGTTCAATGTTTATATAAGCTACTTCCGTAAAATTTGTTTTGCTTGGGATCCCGGAATTTAAAAAAAATTTTTGCAGGTATGATTTTTGTAGTTAGTAATCTTTCTGATGAATTTTGAGAAATGGTGTTTTTATGTGAAATCTATTTTTAAATTTTTATTTAATACACACACTTTAAATTTAATTATATTTGATATAGATCTGCTGGACAAACTGCTGTTATTTATTATATTAACAAAATTTTTGATTATTAAACAGATTTGTTCTGATCAATTCAAAGTAAATTTAAAAGGGAGGCCTTTTCCCAAACTGTGGACTTCCCGCCTTTATATTTTTTATTTGTTCCTGGGTCTATTATGTAATCAGAAACTTTTGTGATTAATATGCCCGACTCCAGAGTATAATTTGATTTAATAAGATGTCTCGGCCGGAGCATTAAGATCTTTAGTAATATCGCAACGTAAGTATTATGCATTTATGGTTTTGTTTGACTTGGATTAATTTGTTACGCAGTATACAGTAAATGATGGGCGTCAAGCTTTAGCTTTTCAATTCGAAGTTCATATTATTAATAACTAATAATGAATGAAGCTTTACGCTCCACAACAATGTGATTTTTGTGCTTTACTTTTTTTGTACTCGTCTCTGGTCATCAAGCAACGTATCGAATTAGTTTTATTTATAATCCTAATTATACAGGATGTTCTGTAATTTGTTATTCGCAAACCAATCCGTCAATGCCGCTAACGGCGAATCTAAATATGCAGGTAGTACTAATGTAGTTGTGATCTATCTAAATATCTAAAAATAAAATGAAGGGTGTTCCACCTAGATAACAAATGTTGGGAACCGTTAATTTTTACAAAATCTTGTATTTTATTAAATCATGCATATTGGCAAGATGTTTTAAAAATATTAACTAAATGTTTTGTTTTTCCATTTATCTTATACAATAATGAAATCATAGTATATTGAAAATTTTTTGTTTGCAGACTAGAGATGTCCTTGCAGAGATCGTTTAAAAAGCGGTTTTTGGTATTCATTAAAATCAAATTTACAATTTTATTCTGTTTGGGTAATGGCATGTTTCGTAATCTCCTATGATTTGTGTGGTATCTACAAATCTTTTTATTTTTTATGGTTGGAAGCCTGGTTGGTTTGCATTCCCTTGCATTAATATTTTTCAATAGTGAAGTGGTAGAAAAGGCTTTTGAGCTACATACGATGATTATAAAGCTGTATCTAGTATTACTTGTATATTCTACTTTGTGCTATGCGGAAATGGTACGTTTTAAGTTTCTTTGTTACTTATGATTTTTACCTTAGTAGTAATTTTTATTGACAACCTATATCAACTACATAGCCACCGGAATATTTTAGGGACGTGCTAAATAGACACCGTACTTACTGTCCGGCTCGATGGCACATTCAAATTTACCCACCCTTGGTTTAATTCACTAAATTGAGTAAATTTATTAATCACACGAAAGTAATCAACTAATTTCGGACAACTATTCAACAAGCTCGGTTTAAATTTTCACAGTAGTAACTAGTACTTAGATTCGCGTCAAATAATAAAATTACTAATAAAGCAATTACGGCCTGATTAGAAGCACACTAATTTATAAACAAATAAAATTAGATAGAGATAGTAGGGCGCCATTTGTTTATAGGTGTGAAAAACTTTTTTGGAGTCCTGGCTGAAATTTTATTCCGTTGTGTTTGAAAATAATCCCCATCAAATTTATCTTTGTCTGTCGTTTTACTTGTTTTAGAATCAATTTGTTCCATATAGGTAATTGTTTTATCTATTTTTTCCATACAAATATGTTAAGCATTTTAAATCAAGAATTGACTAATTATATTAAAAACTGAATTTTTTATAATTTTTACTAGTGTCTGTATTAAACGGCTGGACCGAAAATATCAATTTTCAGTAATTAAGTAATTTTTTTATTTTTTAATTTAGTGGTTTAGATTCCTTCTGTAACTTGTACAATATGATAAGAATTTGTCAAATGTTGTTACATATTTTTAAGTCCCAATTAAGACATTTCAGAAAAGAGACTACATATTTCCCTATATAGAATTTACGATTAAAAACAGAGTCGTTAGGAATTTCTAATTAACTGAGATTTATATAATTTCACTCAAAATACTTTTTAAATAGCAATGGATTTATTAGATAGCAGAAAGAACCTTTTGTTTGGTTTTTGATCTTGGGAAAATAGTAAAACTCCTGCAAAAGTCGTGATAATTTTTATGTAAACATTATTGTCTGGAGAAAATGTAACAAATTTTATGATCTCGTTTGGAAAATTAAATTTCCATTCTGAAAACTGCATTATATTTAAGTTCAGCTCTACTATATTAACGCTGCAGCTGCTGCATGTTTTAAAACCTCAAAACTGTCTTATTTTATTTATTCATACTATTTATTATTTTTTAGATTTGACAATTTAATTTTTATCATTGACAAAGTTTTGTCAATATGAATTATAATTATTTAATTAACCTTTGCTTCGCGATGTGGATAGACAGAGTACTAAATTTATTGTTGAACTTTTTTGGTAAATATTCATTATGGGCGATGTAATGAAATAATCAAATGGTTCTGTAGTTGATATATTTACAAATGTGATTCATACTTAATATTTTAAAAATGTTTGTATTTCCTAAAACATAATTTCATTTTTACTAAAAAGCATATATTTTTTAAATTGCACATTCAATTTAATAACTATAAAACTTGACAGATATGTAAGTCACAATAATTGTAGCGATACTTTTTTCTTTAATACAAAATACTAAACAGGTCTGTATTTACTTTATATTGATGCACATAAATTTGCTCAAACTCTCATTAAAAATTACGTACAGTACTTATACTCTGACGGGATCTTTAATTCTACAGATTCGAATTCAGGTGTGGGTGTTAATCCCAAAAGCTTCAGATTAAATAATAGAGTCAGGAACAAATAAAAAATATAGGGAGCCACCAAACTGCGTAGATGTTTATCTTCATAAGACGGAAAATCTACAGTTTGGGAAGTAACCTCCCAATTAAAACTGTCGTTAAATTAACCAAACATAAAAATCTATAATAATAAATTTTGATTTGACAGAAACATCAGCAGTTTGTTGAGCCGAACTATAATAATGATAGTTAAATTTGAATTCTGTATATTGAAGAAATAATAATTGATTAATAATTGAACATATATTACACAAAAACCATATTAGTTAAATTCCTCATTCCTAAATGCGATATAAATTCCTGCATATTACCTAATTTCGGGATCCCAAGTTAAATAAATTTTACATAAATCACTTATTTAAACTATCGATAACTTGAAATTGCGTAAATGAACAAAGACAATATGCACTAAACATTTTTAGAAACTTACATAAACAACTTGAGTAACGTTAATCCTTGATACAGTTCTCCTTAACATTTCCTAATTTCGCAAAACTCCACTAAATAAGACTCAAGCCATTAAAAGGAAAACCACTGATCACAAAACAAAATTTCACTGAAAGTTCAAACCAGAAGAGGAACATTGCGGAAACATTAAATTTTGAACTATTTTACCTTAACGAAATACTTTGATTAAATTGATTACATTTTGCAATAATCTTCATTACGGAATAAATTCATTATTATTATTAACTTCAACTGAAACTGTACTTAAAGACTAACTTGAATGTTGCTTGATTTTTTTTTAACAGGTCCTCGTAGAAAACGTAATACATCATTTGATTATTAGTTCAACGCGCCGCTTTAACATGAAAACACTGTTGAATATTTTAAACTAATTCTTTAAGCAAACACAGTGTACCCTAGTCAGTGTACTCTATCAACTCGGAAAACTAGACTGAAATGCAACTAGATTCTCAACACGGTAAAACTGATAATCTCTAATTAGATTATAACGGTACGAGAACACAACGAGAAAAGACTTTTCCCCATTATTGGACATTAACGAGACCCACATTACTGGAATTATAAGCTAAATTTGTTAACCAAAATTCACCAAAAACGTTCAAAAATAGACACAGATTTCTATAGTAGTTGCAAAAACAACGAACACAAGTAACGGTGGGCGTCGGCCTGTGGCCGCCGCGAGGGGGCAAAGTCCCTAATTTTGGCTCTGAGAGGCACTGTTAGACTGCCTGTCTTAAACTGAAGTTCCGGATGCGAAAAACTACCTCAACTTTATTAAAATAAGAGCGGGATATTTTTTAAACCACCACTGATATAAAAGCTGACGGAAATTTGATCCAATGAGAAAAAAAGCAGATTTTCATATACAAATTTTACATTTACGAAATGTTATCTTATTTTGCCGAAAATGGCAAGGAATATTTTTTTAAATTTATTTAGTTGCAAAATACTAAATTTTTGGGAATAAAATACCTAATAAGGACCAAATATCATTCATAACTTAAAACACAAAGGAAAATAACGATATTAAAATGCAGCCTGTCCATAATTTACCCTTTATAGATTTGATATGTGCTTTTAACTAAAGGGAACTTAATAAACTAAATAGCTTTTTGTTTTATTACCAAGATAAGTAGCTTTGAACTGCTTTATTAAATGAAATCTTACACCCAAATATAATTTTATCCGTGGGAATTGCAATTACTTATTTCAAATGAAACGAGAAGGCTCTACATTTTTAAACGCGACGAAATATTTTCGTAATATACAAGGCTGTAGTAGGATTATTTCTGTTATAGAATTATTTGAATCCTCAGATTTTGTGCACGTTACATAATAGAGTAAGAAAAAAATATTTTTGCAGACTTCTTTGTTTATTTTGTACAATGTTTATAATTGCATTGCCTAAAATGTCTTTCTTTGCACATTTGAATAGTTTCAATATAAATTATCACAACCCCTAGACGGGGATCTTTTTTCAACTTACGTAAGAGAAGAAGAAAATATTAAAAAGTACATACTTAATCAACATTAAAGAATGCTTTTTAGTATTTTTTTAATACCAAACACTCTTAGAGTAAAATATAACGAATGTACACGACCTTCAAAATTTTATACCAAATTTAAATTTCTACTTAGTGTAAAAAAAGGTTTCTATCCAAATTATTTTTGAAATATATATGTATAATAATTGAATTTTTCTGGACCGTACGATATAATACAAAGAACTGAATTGGAAATTGGAAATAAATGAAAATTGTTTTCGAAGTGATCAAATAGGAAAGTCAGTTCACTCTAACAATTCAGGTTTTGAACTGTTTCTCTCTGCTATCTAATATTAGTATTTAAAATATTTTTACCTAAAAATTAATTTTTTGTTAATAAATATAGGAGCTAGGAAATAGTGGACTAACATCGTTACGGGAATAGGAATGTGCGCATTTAAAAATGCATCTAAACAGAAACAACATTATTAGTTTAAAAAAGTAGTAATTATAATAATTATTATATTAAGAATTATAGCATTATTGAAATATATTCAAAATGTTTGCTTGACCATTAGCGTGTTTACTACGTATAAATCTTGAAAGAATACTATAACGTCAATATTTTTATTAGATATTTTCAAAAATCCAATTAGAAATTTTATAAATGTTATGTCGTTACCAAAACAATACATATTGTCATGATATTTGAAAAATTTGGCTTTGATGAAGTTGAATATAGTTATTTTATTAACATGCACGTTAGTGCACCATAGATAAAGGATATCTGGAAAACTTATTTTTCCATAGAATTTACTTATTTTTCTTGTTCATTATAGATGACGGAGATTATCTAATTTTGTATTTAAATTAAGTTTAAGGTCAAAGTTAATGTAAGATTTAATCTAAAACAGACAAGTGCATTGTGATGTGGAGGTATGCAAGTAATTACTACCTTACCTGAGCATTGAATAGTACAAAAATGTGTTTTCATGTTAACGAGATTCTTCAGCTGCATAAGTGTCTTGTATTGCAGAATTTCACAGCTCTTGGTTAAATTATTTTGGTGGAGGATTGTAAAGCTGCTTGATTATCACATAATTGTAACATAATCTTAAATGTGCTATTGCTTTTTATTTATTATGTCAGTTAAACAACATATAATTATAATAAATAGATAAACCTTTTTTTAATACTTATAATATTTATAAAACAGAATAATTTACAATTAAATACTAATATGATAATGTTTAATCAATTAGTTTTATTTTTAATTAACATATATATTAAACAATGACTATAAAATTAAGGGATAATTGTATGCAATTATTTTTTAATGTTTATTTATAAAATACATAATTCCTTAAAAATAGAAACAAGAAAAAAACGATAATAATTGATCTTTATTAAAGAAGCAAGCTGTGTCAACAGACAGTATAGCCCTGTGGAGAGGGTCTGTGTATTTTCGTCTAGAAAACTACGGTTTAATTCTCATGCAGTTCCTTTATTTTTTTAAATAAAATATTTACTATATTTCATAAACATTTTTTTTAATTATAACATTTATAAAAAAGAATAATTACATAAGATCTTCCCTTTAATTTGATAGTCATTGTTTAAACTGGATAATATATGTATAATATTTATGTTAATTAAACATAAAATTAATTGATTAAACATTATCATATTAGCATTTATTTGTAAGTTATTCTGTTTTATAAATATTATAATTATTAAAAAAAGGTTTATCTATGAAATATATTAAATAGTTTATTAAAAAAAATTATACGAACTGCGTGGGATTTGAACCGTGGTAACCTAGGCTGAGAGCCAGCCATTTATTCACGGAGCCATGCTCTGCTGACGTCTGCTTATTTAATGACTGTCATTAACCCTTTTTTATTTGTTTCTTTTTTTATTAATTAATTTATTTTACTTTTTGATGTTTTTACAATTACTAATTACTGTACATTCACTTATTAATTGGGTAATATTAATTAATCAACTGTTAATATTAATTCATTTACGCACGCTGTTTGACTCTTTTCAGCTGGATTTCTTCCAAAATGAATACGACATAATAATCGACAGAATGGAAATTATATGGTTCAACACATCATTAATCAAAGACATGCAAGGCGACTTTGTTTTTTATAACAGAACACAAAAGGTAGTGAATAGTTCATTCGAACTCCTGAGAGATATGGGTGCAGCGGAAATAGTATGAGATCTTGTTTTCTTTTTTCAATGACCAATTTTTTACTATTTTGTATAAATCGCTTTTGTTTCTACAGATTTATGTTCAAGTGTACAAATTTGTAAGCAATGAGTACAGATTTTTTCCCGTGACCGTTAGTGTTAATGCATGCAGGGAATATGAACGAAATACCTTTAACGGCAACACCATACTAAAAAAGGTGTCTAACTTCAATCCCTGCAATGCCAAAAAGGTAATAAGTAATAATGTATTTAAGTCTAATATTTTCAAATCAAACCTATCTTCTTAAGGGATACTATTGGGTTAGGAATGGTTTACCAGACTTTTCAAAGTTTCCACCTCATGTACCAGCAGGTCTGTATAAGGTGCAAGCAATATGCAAAATTAATTTGCTGGCAGTAGCTGAACTTCATTTCTTTGGTGCTGTTAAGGAAAAGCCTGTCGACTGGAGACATATACCCAAAAATCCAAAATACATGATCTGAAAGTACTACTTTATAATAATAACTATAAAGATATTTCCATTATGTTAGATATGCAATAGGAAGTAGGAAACCCCATTCAAAAAGTTGTTAGTTGGGTTGCATAATCTCAAGGGAAAAAATATTTAAATAAATTTTTTAATAAAGCCAAAAAAGGTTTTAATTTAATAAATATACACTCTAGAACACACTAGGCAAAAAACGATAATTTCTAAAGTTGATGTCTTACAATCTTGGTATATTTTCATTGTTCAGCTAAGGATGGGTTATCGTTACTTATTTATGTAGAAAAAAATAAATTGGAAATCATTTCAAGGTATGTTTTGACCTGAAACGGGCAAGGTGCATGGTTGTGATAATATATGCAAGTATTTGCTACCTTACCTACGGTTTTAATATGAAAAAAGTATGTTTCAAGTTAACGACTTGGTGAAATCGTTAGGATTTTCTTATTTGCTTGGATTATGCAGATTGTAGCTAATTTGTTTTATTAAGTTGTTGTCAAGAGTTCCTTGGGCACAGTTTTGAAAGAAATGTAAATGTTGGGTTTCTTTTTGTAGAGGATATCATAGAAATAAAAAAGCAAAATTCTGCGTTTTGACATAGAATTCTGAAATTATGTAATTTACATACTATTTTGATATTTTTCATATCTAAAAATATTTAAATAATGTTAATTAGGATGTAAGGTTGGATTTTGTTAAGATAGGAAGATGTAATTAAGCAATTTTAAGTATTTAAATTAATTTTAGTTATTCGATAATTGTATAGGAAATGTGATTTGGTCGACTTTCTATGGCGGCCTAATTTTTGTCTCAATACATGTGTCATATATCATTGAAAAGAGAAGTTTTTTGACCATTGTGATTGAATTTGTTTAAACAATAATTAATATTTATAAACAATTATGTAGTTATGTAGTATTTAGTTCTAAAAGTTTTTTGTTTTCCACCAAAAATATCCTCACGTATCTTTCGATACGGTGCACATATGCTGAGAGCAAAATTTAAAAAATTCAAGGTTATGTAGTGAGTTCAGATAATTTTTGTAAACGAATGTAGACGTCAAAATGTTAGGTTATATTATTTTTAAAATGTCAAAGTAAAAATAACCATTATAAATCTTTGAACTTAACTTCTACTTTTAATAATAATAATAACATTTAATCAATTTAATATTCAGTGCTATAAATTTATTTGTAGGATAATTTTTCATTTACGAGAAGACAAATTTTTATGGATAATGAAATTTTCAACCTTTATTTGGATGCAGGAAAGGAATTGTAAAAATAAAATTTAATCATTAAATGGACTTACCGTATTTTAAGCATGCAGCTGGATTTCAATTTTAATTATTAATGCCATTTACTTGTATTTTGTTTGAACTAAAGGTAGATTTTTCTCAGTCCACCATCTTTCTAATTTCAAATCATATGGAAAGCAGAAGATTTTTTTGTTGTTACTACATCAGTTGCTAAATGTTTGGCGCTAAATTTGATTTAATTTAAAAATTTTATTGTATTTATTTAGTTTTAAATAATTTTTAATAATAGAGATTTTGAGGATGCTAGAAAAATTACTCTTCGGATAAAAAACGTTAAACTGCATTAGGATTGATTTTTCTTTTGCTAGAATATCAAAATTTTAGTTTCTTATAATACATATTTAATTTTTTGTTGTGTTATTTGTGTTCAATGTTTAATAATTTTTTTTTCATTTCAATTTAAAAAAAATTTTATTTGTATATTTCTGTGTACTTTAGTTATGCTATTTATAGCATTATTGTTGCCCAAATGTGGGGCTTTCCTTATTATATACAGCTCACCTTATTATTATAGTATTATGTAACTGTGAAATGCGATATTAGATGCGTTTCTCAGCAAATTATTATTCTATTGTTTCTTGTTTGTTATTTTGAAGCACTTTAATAATAAAGTTACTTTATGAAGTCGAACGAGCTGATATCTTTCTTGGGGAAAATCTAAACGATTTTATCAAATTACAAGCAAAATATTATTTTTCAATGTATTACAACAAATTTAGCAAATCAGAACCAACTAGTAGAGTTTACGAACCTATTCCTAGCGTGAGGAGTGCTGTCGAAACGTCACGGTGACGGGTATGTTCAGGTGGGGTAAGTCGGGAAAGCGCGAGTACGGAAGAAGGAAGTTGGGTGTAAGTGAATACGGAGGGTGGGGTAAGTCGGGTAGGATGTGAGTGTATAAGACGTGGGAGAGGTAAATCGGGTGTGTGTAGGCGAGGAGGGTAATTTCTGTGGGGTGGTAAGGTGGGAAACGGGTTGAAACGGGAATATTTGTTAAATAACGTGTGTCCAAGATAAACATCGAGTGCTAGAAGTGTTACTACTTACTACAGAAATTATCACCAAAATACGCGATATGGAGATAGTTAAAAAACCGACGCGACCGCTCAAATTAAGAGAAATAGCTAGTGCCGTGGGCATTTAAAAAAAACGAGTGTGCAATATCGTCACTGAATAATAAGGAATTAAATCGTTGTCAGCGAAGTGGGTGTCGCATTTACTTACAATAGAGCAAAAACGTATGCGAGTACAACTATTGCAAGAATGTTTGGACTATTCAGGAAAATTCGATTTTGATTTGATTTGATTCGAATTGATTTAATACGACGCTTATTAGCATCGTCGAAACGTGGATCCTTTAACGAGAAGATAGTTTTCTATAGCGCCGATCAGTTCTTTGCTACCATAAGAAGGAAATGGCCAGACAAGAATATCTTTAATGTCCACCTACAACCGACTGTAAACTTGACTAGATACACGTATACAGGGTGTAGAATCGCTTCACGCGCAATACGGTTGCACATGCATTTTTCTTCACACTTTATTTTATCTTCGCAAATTATTTTACGGTACAGGTATTCCGGCATGCCATAAAGAACAAAATTAGACATCGAATGATGCTCTTGATTAACTTTGATCGTAACGTGGAAGAACTAAAAGTACTATTTAACCGGGACGATTCCTTTATAGACAGGAATTGGTGCAATTATGCTGCGGAGTACAATTTACGAAGTTGCGGAGAAAGAAGACCCCGTTGAGCTCGACTCTAATCTCACACTGTAAAAAGGCATGAAAGCGATATAGCATAAGTCTTAGATGGTAACCATTTTGTCGCCGGTGAAATACCATACTTTCTTTATAGTACAGTACAGTAAAATTAAAGGTGCGACACAATTTTTCAAAATCAAACATAATTTTTGAGATATTATGTTTTAATTGTCTAAAAAATAGGTAGGGTAGTCGAAAAGACATTTAGACATCCTCATATCAGAACAAACATTCAGTGCCTTCTTTGATGCCTAGATCTCGAGACTCGGAAATTATCCGAGACTCGAAGATTTTTTCAGATTCTAAGACTCTAACATTTCAAAAATCAATCTTAATTAATAATCTTATTTTTTCAACATTCCAGATCTCCAATATTACAAGTCTCCAAGTACAGCTAGAAAAGCTAGAAACTACTAGCCTACCTAAGACAACACCAAATGAAAATTAAAATTACAATAAAAACAACGAATAAAATTCAATGTCAGGGAAATGATGAACAATGGAATGGGAATGGTGAAACATCAACAAACGTGGGAGAAATTTGTTGGACAAATGGAACAGAATAGTTTTAAAAACCAGAAAATGTTCTTTAAAATCTTCAAAAACCTTTAGAAAGGAAAACAATACAAGATCAGTCATATAAAAACTAAAGATGAAATAACAGTAGGAGATCAAACAAAAGAAAAACGGGCATGTTTGCCGTAAATTATATGTCTTGTATTTTATTTTCAACTACTTAAGACTAATGAATTTTATTTAATAGATGAAAATTAAACATAATCAATCACTTGTTATAGATATGCACAACAAATTGTTTGTAATCAGTCATTCAAAATCATAAGCATGACGGAATTATTTTCCCAAATTGTAGATTCCCGTCGCAATTTTTGGAATGTCAATAAGAAAAAATTTGGGTGGCGCCTTCTATAATGGTACTTATTTATTTCTGTGTTTAATCTGATCTTAGTGATCCTTTGTGATTAATACCCACAATACATGAAGGTAATTTGATTAAGTAAGAAAGTAAGTACTGCTGAAGATGACAGTCTAGCTGTTGAAACACGTGTCCAGAGTGAAGGAAGTGTGTTTGGTAAGAGTGAAGTACAGTTTTAGTGAAAAAGGCATTTAATAAGCGATTATCTTTTTAACATGTGCACAAAATCAGATGTCTTTGTCCTTTGTCCTTACATTGATATTTTGGAGTCCTTTTTTCGAATTTTTTTTCACCCTTTTGTTATTTTGCCCCCCAAAAGGTGGCGTGCACCACAGAATGCGAATCATTGTTGTAGATGTAAGCCCCGTAACAATATTCAAATCACCATAGAAGTCCATAATCAGAACTAATTAACAACGCTAACCTTAAAATAAATCAGTAAGAAAATTTAATTTAATTAATTCTTTTAATTACAAGGTCTTAATAATTATTATTATCCAAACTAAAAAAATTAAATTAATACAATTAAAATTAAAAATGCAACTTTAATTACTTTCACTTAGTTACAGTAAATCTAACATTTATTATAACTATAATAACTCAAATTATTTATTATTTGAAATTGTGCACATCTACCAGTACTAACAAAAAATCAACAGGTTTTGTGTTATAAATAATTTGCAATATTTTAATAAGAAACTACCTATAAATTGTTTCCTTACTAATAAATAATTTCAAATCATATAAGTAAACTTATATAATAAAAAATGATCCTGCGCTAACAAGCCAAGCTACCCCAACAATTGCAGTGTAACCCTTGTCCGCACGTACCCCTAAGATGAAAACTTAAGTATAATTATAGTTGATAGCGTCGTCGTCAGAGGCCAGGGGTTGAAGTGCTGGGCTATTTAATAAAAGAGTGCACTTACCATATAATAATTATAACTTCGCTTTCTTACAGAAAGAGAAAGAGGTAATCCAAATAATATAAACACAGTTTATAGTTATTAATTAAAGACGAGTTTATTTATTATTGTTAATTAAATTAGTAAGTCAATTTATAACATTATTCACAACCAACATAAATTATTGAAGTTATATTACTTTCACGTAGAAAGAAGTAATATATTGAATTTAAATAATTGAAAATTGAAAAATTATAAAACTTAAACCGAAAGTGAGTTCCTTCTTTCTTGAGGACCTAATCAGAACTGACTTAAAGAAAAACCCTATGTAAAAATGAAAACATTTGGAAAACAATATAGATGACAAAACAAACTTAATTAAATTAACAGTGTACGTGTGGTTAATAAACCCTAAGACAAAACTTACTTTGTTTTAATTAATATTAGAAAAATGCAACTCTGCACGCCTTGTAGGAAGTCGCCTTATCGCATATGAAAGAATAAAATATAGAATTGCAGAGTTTTAGCAAAAAGGAAATGTTTTACGTTTTAGAATTTCCATTTCCAGTGGGAAACTAAATTTTGCAATTTCTTCATGTTAGGAATGCAAAAACTAAATTTTAAATTTTAATAAGTTGTATCTTTGAGTTTTTTCAACCCTAAATAAATATATTATTATAAATGCAGTTATGATTTGCAAAACTTAGTAAATATGAACTTTAGCTAAACTAGTTTAAGAATAAATGATACGAACTAATTAACCAATCAGATTAGCTAAATATGATGAATCAATGTAGCCGTTCGGGTACAGCAGGTATAATTCAGTTGACAAAGACCTATCAAATTTACTAAAAAAAATACATATACTGCAAAAGTGTATAACATCTAAACAGGTGATTGTCAAAAGTGAAGAATTAAGAATTACCAATTAATACAAAAGTTTGTAGAAAAAAATGATTTATTATTTTTAGTAGAAACCTACTAAGAACAAAAGGAAATAAGGGATCTGTTAAGTGGCTTGGCTCATCTAATTTGCATGACAACAAAATAGATAAATAAAATACACTCATTTTTAATTAGTACAATTATGCGTATCTAGGCCTAACAGAACTTTAAGCTTAAAGTCATCTTCAACAGAATACATTAGAAAACGATTAAAGATTTCTATTTACTTAGAATTGTAATAGAACAGTTACATTCCGAAAAGAAATTCATGTACTGTAACCATTTTAAAAGGTTTTACTCTTGAATTACACATACTGTTATGGTGCATTTGATTAGACATCTTTGGCTTTTTTTTGCGCAGTATGAACCGTGATTTTTCATACCTGCGTTACAAACCATAAAGGATGAGCATGTTTTGACAATAAAACGGGTGATACATTCTATCTGCAATAATAAAATTACAATAAACGATTAGCATTTGCAACATCTGCCCTAAATCAGATGCTTTTGAGGGATGGTATGTTTAATTAATTAAGGTGCCATTTTCAATAAGGCGTACGTTATCAAGTATTTTAATGTATAAAACACGTAGATTAAAAATTAATTACAAACCAAATAACTGATTCAATGAAAATTGCATAAACTTAAAAAGATAGCAAAAAAGTACTTAAAACAGTTTTTAAGTTCTGAAAACGAGTATTTAAAAATAATTAGGTACTGTAAAAAATGCACATAAAAGAAATTGGCAATGTACTGTGTGACGAGCTCAAATTTTAGGTTATTTACTTCATGTTGTTCAACACTTAGGAATATAGACTTCTAAGTCAAATATTTCGTGGTATTAATTTGAAACCAAGTTCATTCCTACAGAAGAAGAAGAAAATAATTCTCACGGTGAAAATCATGTGTAGCGGAATTTAATAGTTTTGAAATAACGATAATAATGGACTGTATTGATTTTATATTGACTGTTGAAAGTGCCCAAAAACATGGAAATGTGACGTACCAGCTGTTGCTGCTGTTCAGGTGTAAATCTTCTTTCACATCTTCTTGACCGTCTTTTAAATTCTCGTATCTTGACAGAAGTATATTTTCGCTGCTAGTCACGGCCACCTACCGTGAATCTGGGCACATATTGCGCGAACAAATAAAATTCAAATAGCATATGCACTTTGAGAACATAGGACCAGTAGCAACATTTGTTATAATAATGAAAAACATCACTAAATTATAAGAATTTAGTTTAGTTCCTTGTGGATTGAACATCATGTTTTAGGGCACATATTTTCCAAAACTACCCCTAAAAAATCTATTTTATCATTCTACATACATCCATTCTACCCTATCATATTACTATCCTTGTACTGTATTTCGTTTCGTAGAATTTTAAAATAATTAAGTGCTTAAATTGTAATTATTTTTATTTAGCTGCCGGTCCTTGTTGTTTCAAATTTCCTTATCAAATTATATATAAATTATCAATCTGTTCTACTTTCAAGGCATAGCCTTTAGTAGCTTATTTCAATTTACTTACCCTTATACGTATCATATATAAATATTTTGTACAATTCCTTTGTAAATGCGTTGGGGGTGAATAAATTTATTATTATTATTATTATTAATCTCAAATTATTTTACCTTTTAAAAATATATTAACAGGGTTTATATTTCATATAAACCCTGTCCATAACCTAAAAAGACTTATGCAAAAACTAACCCTCTAGGCCTACCCTCAAGGCGAACGCTTCGCATTCAGGAGCTACTAAGCACAATCGGAATTGGAGTTTGCGGGATATTTGCTCGCGTTCAAGGGGTTCATAATAAGGTAACCAAAATAGTGTATTCCTTTGCAAAATCACATTTTAAGCACTTTTTGACTCTTTGAGTTTTTTTCTAAAATCAATAGAAACGGCGTAAATCGCATTCTCAATCTCAAATTCCCTTATTTTAGGACCGCCATTTTGGGTCCGCCATTTTGAATTTTTTAATTTTCTCATTGGATTCATAATCAGCGACTCGAATAACACTCCTAACATAAATTTCACTTAATTTGGTTGCGTTATTAAATTAGGGGTACAAAATGAGGGTTTCAACTCCCCGAGGGGGCGTGCCCCAATTCTAAACATATAACATTTTATATTGGTCCAGTACTGAAAGCATTACAAAAGATTTCAGGTCTCTATCTTTAGATAGTAAAAAATAAGAACTTAATGCAAAAATTGACTCTACTATTGATATAATCAGTTTGTTTGCTGTGTAGGGAATTTCTGATAAGTCCGTATCTTGGGTCTAGTAAGAGACCAGTTTTTGTGCAGAGGTTTTATTTGTAGTTCCGTGTTGTGTTGGCCGTCTATATAGAGGCCAGATTTGTGTGGAGATTCAGTATGTTGATCTGCTGCAGTTTTCTTTGCTATGGAAATTAAAGTATTATCGAAGGGAGTGAATTATGCAACTTAGTGCACTACGAGGATATGAAGAATTTGTTCTTGCTGGGTTCTATCGTTTAATTATAGTGTTCTTATATAATATTTATTTAATTCTATTTAGAATAATAAATAGTGAATACTCAAGTTACGCGTTTTACTAATAATAAATGAACGTCCATCATACTCTGTAAAAGATGGCTATTAAAATTTTGGTTAACAGCAAAATTTTAGATTGTTTCTAGATTAAAGACTTTATTTTAAAATGCATCTAGAATGGGATCCCAAAAAATAAATTAGAATGTAAAGAATAATAATGTATGTACGTTTTCTTATTTATCATCAATTATGGTTTTTATGTAGTGTGACAGATTTTTATTTATTCTAATATATAGATTTCGAAACTAATAACCAATGCTACAGTTCGGCACAACAAATTGTTGATGTTCCATTCATAAACTAAATTTTAATATTAAAAGAAACATTACTGCAAATATTTATTTATTAATTGCTTCTTTGATATGTTTTAACTTTTGGTATTCAATTAAAATCGGTATTAGTTTATCTAAAACCTGTATTTGAATACCAAAAGTTAAACATATAAAAGAAACATTTTTTAATTGAATTTAACATAAATTTATGGGAAATTCTTTCCCAGATTGTGGTCTTCTCGACTTTGGCTAACTACTAGATAACATCAAGCAGTTTGGGTGGCGCCCTGTATCTTGTTATTTGTTCCTGCGTTCTATTACTAGTCAGTAAGCTTTTGCGATTAACATTCAGGAAATCTGAATTAATCAGACGTATCTGCCGGAACATAAGCTTTAATGTAAGTACAGTGCTACTTGTTGCCTTTGGGTTATTTATAAATGAATTTATGAGTTTCTTAAGAGAAATTTGATGTTGAGTTCAAGGGGCAAAGGACCTGAATATTGACGGCAAAAATGACTTAATATGGTTTATGCAGCTGACGGAGTGATTATTGAGTGAATCTGTAATACTACTCAAAAACTAATTTAAGCTTAACGTTAACGTTTAAGTTAACGTTGATAAAATAAAAATGTTGGTATTTCATGAAGGTAGGATAGGTGAATTAAAGGATTTACTTATGAAAGTCATAAAATTGAAATAATTAAAGAATTTACATACCAACGTACGGTATCTTCAGGTAAGTTTCATGGAATGGTCAAAGAAAGTTACAGAAAAGCAACGATATCTACACAAAAAAGTAAAAGAAAGAAATACAACAAATCCAGTAGTGGTAGATGGCCGGTTCTGGACCCACACTTCCACACCTCGGGTAGGCAACCATGTATACATACGAACATATGGGTTAATATGTAGTTACTGTCTTCGAGGGGATGCGATTATTTACGATATAATGCATAACATTTTATATTAATTACATAAATCTAATTACCCTAATTAAATTTATTTGTTCTAATTAAAAACGCTTAACATTATTATCAAATAATCTTGTTTATTGTTTCCAGCCTTATTTTGTGGAACTCCATAATCATGAAATAAATAAAGATTATTATTAACAAACTGTGAAACTTTTAATAATCTTTATTTATTTCATGATTATTATCAAAGATCGAAATTCTTTGATTTTGTTATCGCGAATTAAATTAATTCACGATATCGTTTGCATATCTCATCTCTCATTTTCATATATCATCTCTCACATGCATACGCGAATTAAATTAATTCACGGTATCATTTGATATATCATCTCTCATTTACATATATCATCTCTCACATGAATACGCGAATTAAATTTATTCACTGTATCATTTGCATATCTCATCTCTCATTTGCCTAGCTCATTTTTTATATCTCATATGCATGCGCGAATTAAATTAATTCACGGTATCGTTTGCATATCTCATCTCTCATTTACATATATCATCTCTCACACGCATACGCGAATTGAATTAATTCACGGTATAATAATAATAATAATAATAATTACTACAACCCATAACCTTAACCAAGGCCCCAGAAGCTATAAGCTTGTGCGGGAGGGAGGGGGCGATTATTTACGATATAATGCATAACATTTTATATTAATTACATAAATCTAATTACCCTAATTAAATTTATTTGTTCTAATTAAAAACGCTTAACATTATTATCAAATAATCTTGTTTATTGTTTCCAGCCTTATTTTGTGGAACTCCATAATCATGAAATAAATAAAGATTATTATTAACAAACTGTGAAACTTTTAATAATCTTTATTTATTTCATGATTATTATCAAAGATCGAAATTCTTTGATTTTGTTATCGCGAATTAAATTAATTCACGATATCGTTTGCATATCTCATCTCTCATTTTCATATATCATCTCTCACATGCATACGCGAATTAAATTAATTCACGGTATCGTTTGCATATCTCATCTCTCATTTACATAACTCATCTCTCATTTGTACATCTCATTTTTATATATCATTTGCATCTGTCATCTCTCTCTCATAAATTTATTTTAAAATAAATCTTATGTTGTCATTTCTAATTGATATTTAAATATAGATCTATACGTCATATGATTAACATACGTGTAATATAATTAACATTAAGAAACATCTAGGATAATAATACGAGAAAAATTTACTTTCAAGTATACAAGGTACCTCTAAAGGGTTACTGTCAATCACCTGTCTGATTATCTCTATTGCATTTTGACGTGTTTAAATCCAAACGTCATAAACATTTAAAATACAGTCTACAAGTAAATCGATAGTGGTCATGTAATTATTATCTTAGCATCTTTTCATTTACAATTATCTAGTAAAAAATGTATTGTTTCATACGATTGACAAATATTAACAGATTAGCTTTCTTTTGAAATTTCTTGAAAGGTTTCAAGAAATCGCAAGTCAGAATGTTTAGTTTAACCAAGAATGTCTGAAACGTCAGGTTATTCCTAACTACGTAAACATCACTACCAGAAGCAAGAATTCGATTACCGGAAAAGTGATTAGGAATGCCAAAAGAAGATGGCTCAAAGAAGAATCGAAGAAATGGTTTAGTATAAGAGACAATATGCACGTTTATATAAAGGTACTCCATACAGAACTTACTCATAAATTACACAATATCCAATTTGACATCTTAGATTTTGACATTAGAGAAACCGTCAGTCACATTAAATTCAAAAAATACACCACACAGAAAAATAAACTTCATCCACTTGTACAACAAAAACGTACACTACAAAATAACCTTAATTGTCAGAACACTGCAAACTTTTATCCTCGTTTCATAAACTTATCGAATATAACATTCAGTGACAGAGAAACACAATTTCTTAACAAAGGTTTCAAATTTTGTCCTTTTCCAAAATTTACCAACAAAATTAAAGAAATTTTGGCCGTTGAATGCGAAACTATACTTAAGAAAGATCATAATAACTATGCAAAATTCCAAATTTCGAATTTGTTAAAAGTGATGTCTTTGAAACAGGACAAAATGTACAACACATCTAACATATCACTTCTTCAATCTATAAAACACAAAATCACAGAGAAGAATCTAATTTCTGTTAAAGCAGATAAGGGTAACACTTTGGTTTTTCATCCAAAAGATATTTACATCCAAAAAGTTAATGAATTTATTAATAAAGAAAATTTAGAAACTTTAAACAAAAACCCAACCACAAAATTCCAAAAAGAAATAAAACAAGGTTTAGAAAACTGCAATATCTGCTTTTCAGAATTAGAAAAGCAACAAATCATTAATAAAAACCCACAACCACCTAAACTATATGGACTAGTCAAAACACATAAACAGAATATGCCAATAAGACCAGTTGTATCATACATCAATGCACCTAATCACATTTTATCCAAAAAAACTTAACCAGATTATTAACACGATAGGTTACAAATCGAAATACTCTGTTAGAAATTCATTAGAATTAGTAGATAAACTGCAAAACATACATCTTCCACCACATTCAAAACTTGTTAGTTTTGATATTTGCAACATGTTCTCCAGAATACCCCCACAAGAATGTATTCCTTTATTAGATAGTTTCTTGATCAATAGTAATATAGAATTAGTTAAAAGATTAGAGTTAATTCAATTATTTGACCTTTGTATAAGTCAAAATTATTTCACTTTTAATAACATAATTTATTTACAAAAGGATGGTTTACCTATGGGTAATTCTCTAAGTCCTCTATTAGCTAACATATTTATGGACAAGTTCGAAGATCGAATATTTGAATTAAACCTCTCTAAACACATTATCTTCTGGTTTCGTTATGTTGATGACATTTTAGCTTGTTTTGACAGTTCTTTTGAGGTTATCAATGAATTTTTAATTCTTATAAATAGTATCCAACCTAATATAAAATTTACACTAGAAACAGAACAAAACAGGGCTATAAACTTTCTAGAGTTAAATATCAAGATTAACGCAGACAATCTATTTGAATTTTCCATATACAGAAAACCAACACAAACAGACATAACAATACCAAATGAATCTTGTCACCATAATAAACATAAAATAGCAGCCTACAGATCATTAGTACACAGAGCTTTAACTATTCCAGTAACAAAATCAGATTTTAACAAAGAGATAACAACCATTAAACAACTAGCACATGCAAATCATTACAATCCGAACATGATTGACACTTTAATTAAACAAAAAGATTATAGGTTAGCTATCAAAAGAATATATCCCATTGACAATCAAACAGAAGACACAAATTACATATCTATACCATATTTTGGCAAAATATCAAAAAAAATTGCACATATACTAAGAAAAACCAACAATTATAAAATAACATTTAAAACCAACACTAACACTTTTTCATTTTTATTTAATGCTAAAGACAGAACACATGATATCATGAAATCGGGCATTTACCGTTTAAATTGTTCTTTTTGTAGTTCGTTATATATTGGACAAACCCTACTTTTACACTTTTAGAACAAAATCACACAACGACTCCTCAAAATAATATTAAATTCCTATATTTTTGTAATAACAAACGCAAATTAGACATTTTAGAAGCATTTGAGATATTGTCACAACCGGAAATATTTACCATTAAATATTTTATACATAACGCAACTTCTCTTCCGTTTGTACAATATAGCGTGCAAGGCCACATTCAGTTGCCCACGCTGGGTTAGCAGCTGCCGTCTCGCAACCGACATGTGCGCGGACACCTGCGAGGTCTTCTCCGAAGCGCGCTCGCTTCGCCCACCATTGCATCCGTTGGCATGCAATATCTACGCCTACTTACTCCGTATATGCGAGGCAACCTACACGATGTGCATGCAGGTGCACATTCCTTCAAGAGAATTTACCAACACTTCCACACAGCTGCAGATTCGTGCCAGGCACCAGCAGCGCGCATGCAATCTACCCACAAGCCTGCTGCCAGGAAGCATGAACTTCCTTAGTGGCTTACTGAGAACTTCTGCCTACTGATTCCCACTACGATACTAATTACTTCCTCGTCCAGCAGTATATAACCAGCTTGCTTTAGCTATTCAAACCAGTTAGTGACCATGGCTCGAACACAACAAGCAAGCTGGTGAGTACCTTTTAATTATTTTATGCTTAGTGCTTAGTTGAGTAGGCGGCGCTCAATCGCCTACTCTATGCGAATTATGGGGAGTTGTGTCCAGGCTTCCCGGCTTAGTTACCAGGAGGTTATCTCCTATGCTTAGTATGTAGACCTAGTGCTATAACAGGGTTGGTCCCAACCTCCCCTGTATTGTATTAGTTTAGGAGGACATATACGTCCTCACAATATGTCATCATGTCTGTAAACCTTTTGTACTCTCTTTATTGTCTTTAGTATATAATTGTTTTTTACAACTTGTGTTTGATTTCTTTCTACCTCTGACTACGTCCTCCAGTCACGAAAACCCCACGTGACAATATACAAACACAAACTCAGGGTACCTTTAATGAATGAACAACTTGAGCTCAGTAATTCTCCGTTACTAGATGTATTAAATATTTAATTCTGATTACTATTATTATTTTATCTAGTTACCTATTTTTGTATCTACCTTAGCGACTTGTTTGTTTATAATTATATTGTCAGGTTGTATTTTAATAAAACTGTGAAACTTTTACTAATCTTTATTTATTTCATGATTATGAAGTTCCACAAAGTAAGGCTGGAAACAATAAACAAAATTTTTCTACAGCGTTGTCGCTGTATTGGTCCTTGGTTCTTTGTGTCAGGAACTCGCTCATATCAAGTTGACTCACTGAAAATCGAAATAAAGATTAATATTATAATTAAAAAAATATTAAAACATATACTATTAGAAATTTTAAACATATTAGAATCGAAATAAGTAAAGATTAATATTATAATAAAAATTAAAACATATTAAAAATCATACTTACTTATTATGGTGCTTCAGTGAACTTTGAGATGTTGCTTCAATGATTCTTGGTGATGAACTGATGTATTTCTTGAGAATGCCTTGTCTTTTTTGTACTTAATTTACCTGTGTTCTCTCGGTGGTACATACTAAAAGTGATGCGGATGTCGCATCCTGTTTCAACGCTGGACCGGAAGCTTTTGAAAATGCTTGGGCCGGATGCTGCATCCTGTTTCAAATTTTGGAGCGGATGCAAAAGTTCGTTATAAAGTTCATGACGTCATCGGTGGGGCTCAGACCGGAAGTGAAATAGATTTTTTGAGCCCATGTTAAATCCCATAAGAAAATGTCGCAGGAACGGCTTAGTTTGACTACTAAACCATTTATTTGAATACGCAAGAGAACGACCGTCTACCTCCCAGTCTCCAGCGTGGGTAACTTTTGTAATTATTCACGATTATAAAAGTTTACTAGTTAAAAGTTAAAACCATGGAAAGCAGACAAATTATACAAATATTAGGTGATGTCCTGATGGCAACTGCTTATTTATAGCTGTTCTATTTAGCGTTTGGACAAAAAAATCATCGTGAAATACATTTGCAAATTGTTGCAAAAGTTGTAAATGGCTGGAGCGATTTTTATAAAGATCTTATTATTGGCGAGCAAACCTATCGTGTTCCCATTAACACCGCTTTACATTACGAAAATCTTATGTACTTCGATAGTGAATACACCGGCCATCTTCAACTTTATTGTATAGGTTAATTATTATTTACTAATCTATATATTTAAAACACGGCTCATTTTTGTTTGTTTATTTGTTTATTTAGGGAAACCCTTTACACAGATAATATCCAATTATGTAAAGTATCTACAACTACCATATAAATTATATATACCTATACAAAAGTAGTGAACCTGATATTGAGCGTGGCATACTATATATATATATAAAACATAAAATAATAGATTTCCATGCATAACTATGCGACTTTTCACAGGTTACTTCTATATATTTTAAATAATCACAGTAAATAAATCACAGTAAGAAAAATCACAGTAACAGCCGCTGAATTAATAACAGTAATATAAATCCATTAGTAAAAATAAAAGTATAAAAACTACATGTGTAAATGACATAATGAACAATATATAAGTTAACATAACAAACAAACAAAAATGTATTAGTAAATTACTATTAAAAGTAAAAAAGAATAACATTCGTAACATTCAAACGTGGCTATGTATATTTATCTTTGTGCTAAATTGCGTTTAAATTGATGTGCCTTTGGTCCAAAAATGTTAGTATTCATAGATACGTTATTATACAGTTTACACATACCTATAAATGGATAATTAAGTTGATAATTTGTTCTAGGCGTATTGTATTGTAATGTAGCAGTCTGTCTTGTTTGTGCAAATGGTACTCCAAAATTAATTTTTAAAAGTAATTTCTGATCGTCAATTAAACCATTAATTATTTTATGTAAAAAACAAAGTTGTGAATCTTTTCTCCTTTTTTCCAACGACTCTACTTTGAAATAGTTCAGTAACTCTTGATAAGATCCTTCAAACGTTTTCAGTTCTTTTTTAAAGTAACAATATTTTAAAATTTTTTTTTGGACTTTTTCTATTTTTAAGATTTGGTATGTGTAGTAAGGGTTCCATACGATAGACATATATTCTAACTTTGATCTTACCAAAATGCTAAATACAATATTTAGACTACGAATGTTTTGAAAGTCTTTAGTGATTCTAATTAAAAAGCTTAGATTTTTACAACATTGATTTACAGTGCTCTCAATATGACTTGCAAATGTTAATTTTGAATCATAGATTACGACGAGATCTTTTATTTCAGTTTTAGTTTCAAGCGCTGTACCATTAATTGTATATTGAAAGCTACAAGGGTTATTTTTTCTTGTAAAAGTCATTGCAAAACATTTATTAGTATTAAAAGGTAATCTATTTCGAATGGACCAATTATAAACTGAATGAAGATCATTTTGAAGTGCAATACAATCATCTATCGATTTTATTTCTTTGAAAATCTTAAAATCATCGGCGTAGATTAAATAATCCGAATTTCTTACTTCATTTGCAATGTCGTTTATAAATAATAAAAATAACAGGGGGCCCAGGTTTGATCCTTGGGGCACCCCTGAAGTTACTGAAAATGTATGAGATTTATATCCAAAATATTCAACAAACTGTTTTCTGTCACATAAGTAGGAATTAAACAATTTTAATAATTTTTCGGTGAAGCCAATAATAGATAATTTTTTTTTTCACTTTTTTTCACTTCATCCACGAGTTCTACAAGACCGATTTGCTTTATTCTCTTTTATAATTAAAGTTTTGATTCTGTATATTATTCAATATTACTTTTTATTTATATTTATATTTTGATATTTTTAAACACTTTTTTTGTAGTGTGTGGAGTTTTAGTACTGTGTTTTTTAAATTATTTATATTTTTAATTTAAAAATATTATTTGTAATCGATGCATTAGGCCGACTGTCCACTCACAGCGCTTGCTTCCCGTTATGGAACTAAACATCCTTCCTGTACCTCTTACTATGCCACCAACAATTAGTACGTGGAGTATATTCACAAAATTCGATATCTCTGTCTGTCTCTAAGTGTATTCGTTATTTTGATTTTTAAATTTTGACTGCAGATTCAGCAGTCGCGTCCAGAGCGTACGATAACCGGCTCTCGCAATGCAACACATGTTGATAGGCTACGTTATTTCATGTGTGTGTGAGTCACATACGGGACAACAGATAATATGGTTGAGAGATAATATAACATCTCCAGCTTGCACTTTTCAAGGTAAGTCACATTGTTGACTAATATAATATGCACTGTTAGATGTCTTCATTTTAATCTATTAAAAGTCTTTTACAACTCATCTAGGTATGGACTTCCAAATTGTCCTACTAGAAACGTAAAGATTCATTCGAGTATAGGGCAGTAAAATAGAATCCGTTGGTGGAAATAAATGTTGGAAAGCGGGAGATCGTTTCGATCGCTTGGTGTGAGGTCAAATATAAGTATCCTAGGTTTGCACGGTCCCTCGACTCGAGCTTACCTGAGGGCATTAAAAGAACCGCGAAATCTTCGGACCTTTTTTTAGTTTTTCGCTTATAACGCCAAATCGGTGCTTTCCAACGAAAACTTTACTAATACAAGATTTAAAGAGCATTAAATTCTGCGTCGGATAACACTTTAAAATAGGTCCAGTGGTTTGGTCGAAATCGACGGTCGAGAAACGACAATTTTACAAATTTTCGATTTTCTGTCAGACCGGACGCCCAGAGGCTTTCCGTATAAAAAAACCCGTTGGACTCATTCTGATTGTTAATATAAGTCGAGAAATACCTAAGCTTTTATATTGTAGAGGTTGCCGGATTAACTTCATGACCATTTTTTTGTCATCCTCCATCATAGCAATTAGGATCAAGCCATATAAAGTAGTATAGTACTGGTCGCTCGATCATTTCGAAAAAAGATAATTTTTTGTGTGTTATCACCCCTAAGTGTTGGTAGATCAAAACCACTGTCATTTTATTTTTATTCCATTTGATTGAAATATGGCAGCCATATTTGTTTCGTGGTGCACGATGTTGCTTGCAGTTTTTTGATGTAAACGTAACTCTTGATATCTCAAGAACGGTTGATCCTAGAGACCTGCGGTAAAAATGATTGTATTGCTCACATGTCGGACTACATTTTTAAATTTAAACATAATTTTTGTAGGACGCTTACTTATGGGTGTGATTTAATCCCTAAGATTAAAGTTTTTATAAAAATTTCCGCTTTTATGGGGGCATATTTCATACATCCAGATAAAAAGTCTTAGAGCGGATTTTCTATTTACACGTACACGGTTAGAGGTAGTTTATGTATAAAATATTTTAAATCTGAAATTTTACTATTTTGGTATTTATGGGCTTTGAAGTTCTCGTTATGATACGTCATATCAATATTATGTTTATGATTAAAAAATGTTGTCCGACATATGAGCAATACAATCATTTCACCGCAGGTCTCTAGGATGAATCGGTCTTGACAATCAAGAGTTAAGTTTACATAAAAAAACTGCACGCAACGTCGTGCACCACGAAACAAATATGGCTGCCATATTTCAATCAGATGGAATAAAAATAAAATGACAGTGGTTTTGATCTACCAATACTTAGGAGTGATAACACACAAAAAATTATCATTTTTCGAAATGATAATCAATGATAAATGATAAGTGACCAGTACTGCACTACTTCATAAGGCTTGATCCTAATTGCTATGATGGGGGATGACAAAAAAATGGCCATTAAGTTAATCCGGCAACCTCTATAATATCAAAGCTTAGGTATTTCTCGACTTATATCAACAATCAGAATGAGTCCAACGGGTTCCGATTCGGTCTGACGGAAAATCAAAGATTTGTAAAATTGTCGTTTCTCGGCCGTCGATTTCGACCATACCACTGGACCGAATTTAAAATGTTGGATACTCATCCTATGCAGAATCTAACGCTCTTTAATTCTTGTAATAGTGAAGTTTTCGTTGGAAAGCACCCCTTCTGTTGTTATAAGCGAAAAACTAAAAAAGGTCCGAAGATTTCGTGGTTCTTTTAATGCCCTCAGGTAAGCTCGAGTGGAGGGACCGTGCAAACCTAGAATACTTATATTTGACCTCAAACGAAGCGATCGAAACGATCTCCCGCTTTCCAACATTTATTTCCACCAACGGTCCAAAACGGGTCTAATTTTACTGGCCTATATTCATTCATTGAGTTTTGTTTAATATCATTTAAATGTGAGTTCTCAAATTGTTCTGTTAGGTGTATTCATTCAAATCTAATTATTGAAACTCCTCTTAACTCATTTAAATAATTACTTATAAAGTAACGTTCTACACAATTGCATTGGGAATATAAAAAGTTTTCTCTTCATTAGAAAAATAATATTATATCGACTGCAAACAAATATATAAATAAATAACTAAATAATAATATTGTTTTATTATATTAAGTGAATAAAGTTTTTAAAAAGCCTTCGGCCACAGGATATAATAAAACTTGGGTAAGAGCATGACATGATAGCATGATAACGCTATTACTTATATTATAAGTAATCATAATCATAATAATTATAATCACATTTCGTTTTTCTCGATACATTTTTCTATCAAATTTTAAACGTTTTATTTCCAACAAAAACGTGTTTAACCTAATTTTATAAATATATTGAGAACAATAATTATCTAAATTACACATTTTATGCACTTTTAAACAAGTTTTGTATGTCTTATGCTACTTTACATTGAGTTTCGGATTTAATAAAATCCTCACGTTTTTCGACAGGTCACAAGATAACTGTAACGCTGAGCCGATTGTTAGCGTATAAAACGTAGAAAAACCTAAAGACATCGACGGCTCTGTATAGTAAAGTATAACTCCTTACTTCCCACAACCTCATTAGACTTTGCATTCTTGGTTCCCTTAGATATTTTAAGAACAGGCACTCAATTTAAGATAGTGAAGATCATTTCACAGTCTTCGAATTACTCTGGTTGGGTATCCTAAAGATTAGTAAAATACTCTGATATATGATGTTTGTATTCTATCAACCCATCGAATTCTTTAGTTCGAAATGTTATTTTCCTTGCCTTGGAAGAAGAAATCTTCAGCAGTAACTGAAAAACTAATTTAAAATCTAAAATCTAACCTCATATACCTACACAACTTTAGGTTAGTCTGTAATTGGCTTAAGGCTGCAAAATATAAGAATGTTAATTTTTTATTTGTATTTTCGGTTGATTGTATTTTACAGTTAAATATATGTAATTATTAATGTATTTTAGACTCTGTATTTTTCATCTTCAGATATATTCTTCCAGTATATAGGTTTGTCCTTAATAACTCCATGATAATTCAATTCAGCGACAATTACAAATACATTAACCTGAAACTTTATTAAATTTTGGACCAGGCAAACGTTAGCTACAAACTAACCACCGCTGTTTGAACTATAAAAGACACAGGATACAAAAGTAACAAACAAAGGTTTACTCAAAAATAAAATAATAAATAGTCAAATACATTAATAAAATTGTTACATATTTAATACATAACCTAAAAAAGAAAAGAGAAAGATAATGATATACAGTTTAAAAGATGAGCAAAGATTGGTGTATAAGACGAACTTGTGTATCTTGTCTTTTTGATGTATACAGGGTGATTCAGAAATAACTGATGTCGTTTAAATGATAGGTAGAGGAGAGGCAGTAGAGCTAATTTACCTTGACAAGTATAGGTAAAAAACGAATAGTTTTCCAGAAAATGAATTTTAAAGTTTAATGAATTTTGGATTCAAAAGGATCCTAGGTCAGGACCGGATCCAAAAATTCAATAAAGCTTTAAAATTAATTTTCTAGAAAACTTCGTTTTTGACCTATACTTGTCAAGGTAAATTAGCTCTACTGCCTCCTATCTACCTACCATTTAAAGGATATCACCTATTTCTGAATCACCCTGTATATACTGGACTTGATAATACACTAGATGTCTTATTAGAGGCGACTCCAAGGGTAATAGATATACAAAGCCCAATGTTCCAGAGGAGAACTTTCAGTAAGGTAACAAAAGAGATTCATACTTACAGGAATCACAAAGCAATTATTTTTTTTTATTTTGCTCGTACAAGCATCGGTTGATTAACCATAAGAAAAAAATTGGATTTTACATAATTATTTTGTTTAAAGTTTCATAATAATCTAGAAAAAGATATGCGGAGTAGGTTTTTTACATTTTTATTTATTGATTCAAGCAATCGAAAATTACAGAAATTGTAAGTTTTGTTGTAAAATTTAATTTCATTTAAAAAATATTTGATTCAAAAATTCTAAGATATTCTCAATAAATCTAGGATTATAAAACTTAAATTATCCGATAAAAAATAAACTTCTTAACGAAAAGGTGAGCTAAGTGATACTGTTATAATATTGATTGATGTTATATCCCTCATTAAAAGTTGGGCGAAGTGGACTTTCCTTAGGGCGTTGTGGTACTGCATGACGAATGGGCGCAGTGTCTGGGTCTCGAATTGTTCATATTAAACAGCTTTTTTAAGACCTCATTTAAGAGTTCATTTGCATGTTTCAACTTATATATGAGAAACATTAGATTATCTTAATATATCAAATATCCTAATATTCCTAATCATGGGATTTAGTAGTGGTAGATGGCCGGTTCTGGACCCACACTTCCACATCTCGGGTAGGCAACGATGTATACATACGAACATATGGGTTAATATATAGTTACTGTCTTCGAGGGGATGCGATTATTTACGATATAATGCATAACATTTTATATTAATTACATAAATCTAATTACCCTAATTATATTTATTTGTTCTAATTAAAAACGCTTAACGTTATTATCAAAGATCGAAATTCTTTGATTTTGTTATCGCGTATTAAATGCGCGAATTAAATTAATTCACGATATCATTTGCATATCTCATCTCTCATTTACATATATCATCTCTCACATAAATACGCGAATTAAATTAATTCACGGTATTATTTACATATCTCATCTCTCATTTACATATTATATCATCTCTCAAATGCATACGCGAATTAAATTAATTCACGATATCATTTGCATATCTCATCTCTCATTTACATATATCATCTCTCACATGCATACGCGAATTGAATTAATTCACGGTATCATTTGCATATCTCATCTCTCATTTGCCTAGATCATTTTTTATATCTCATATGCATGCGCGAATTAAATTAATTCACGGTATTGTTTGCATATCTCATCTCTCATTTACATAACTCATCTCTCATTTGTACATTTCATTTTTATATATCATTTGCATCTGTCATCTCTCTCTCATAAATTTATTTTAAAATAAATCTTATGTTGTCATTCCTAATTGATATTTAAATATAGATCTATACGTCATATGATTAACATACGTGTAATATAATTAACATGTAGAAACGTCTAGGATAATAATACGAGAAAAATTTACTTTCAAGTATAAAAGGTACCTCTAAAGGGTTACTGTCAATCACCTGTCTGATTATCTCTATTGCATTTTGACGTGTTTAAATCCAAACGTCATAAACATTTAAAATACAGTCTACAAGTAAATCGATAGTGGTCATGTAATTATTATCTTAGCATCTTTTCATTTACAATTATCTAGTAAAAAATGTATTGTTTCATACGATTGACAAATATTAACAGATTAGCTTCCTTTTGAAATTTCTTGAAAGGTTTTTAGTTGATTATTTCTCAGGAACGCAAATTCTATTTGAAAGAAAACAATTAGGGTCGTTATGATTTCCTAAGAATTTATTTAAATAAAACTTTTAAAATACTGTATAGCATTATTTTAAAATTCAAAACATTTTCTGTAGCTAAAATTGTTTAAGAAGTTACTTCAAACTAATGCTATTGCACGAAAATGCGTACAAGGTAATTAGTCGCATTGTTTTTCAACATTCCTTAAAACTGTTTTCAACTATAAATAAACAAAACGTTCTTACAGATGACTGATGAATTCAAGTTCAAAGATTTTAACCTGTTAATTGGTTTTACATCT
The DNA here is from genome assembly GCA_929113105.1 of Agrypnus murinus. Taxonomy (NCBI): domain Eukaryota; kingdom Metazoa; phylum Arthropoda; class Insecta; order Coleoptera; family Elateridae; genus Agrypnus; species Agrypnus murinus. Next base: position 85,694,998 of record OV816027.1, on the reverse strand, counting down.
CTTAACATACTCACCCTTGTGTTAATCTTTATAAGTTAGACGTGTAGAAATTTGAATACGGAAATAATTTGAAAGAGACATAACATTATAACGTACTATGTGTGATTAGTTGTATTGTTTCAGAGCTCTGAATCATACAGATTTGATGTACGTTTCATTAACTTTTTAACCGAGAAACATGTTTATTATTATTCTTTACTTAAGATTAATACGAGTTCTTTCTATAATAACTAACAGCTTTCAAGAAAAGTTGTTTTATTTTAAAACTATTGTTCATCATAATTACGCAAACGCCGAAAACTAGTATAAAAACTGAACTAATAATCTGTAACCATTTTCGATACCTTCGAAATATAATTCTATAACATATGTTTGTAATACGTCTTTATAACTTTGAAACACAGGGTAGTTACCTCTTGCAATATCTACAGTTATGAGAACCCTGAAGACTTAACCTGGAGAAATAAATCAGATAAATATTTTACTTTTTATTGAAACGATAACTTTGCATACTAGTATATGAAAATAATATAATGTATATCGCCTGATAAATAAAATTGAAATTATTGAAATTAAGTACATTATCTATTTAGCTGATTTAATAAGAATTTCGTTATTTTTAAAATTCCTAACAAGGGTTCAGGGTTCTTTATCTGTTTTAGAATATTCAAAGACAATATATGTATAAATTATCGTGAGACTCCTGCTCTATATAAAACGCCATATATAAAATTAGAGATAAAAATTTATCCTGTGTATTGGTGAAAACTCAAATATTCACGGAAATATAACAATCGGTATATATGACGATACTAATCAGTCTGACGCGGAATATATATTTTATATTATACAAACGGAGAGAAAAGAATAGGTACAATAGGATTATGCTCATACCAGGCTCACTATGATTATTATAAACATCTTAACAGAATAAAAAGGGCGATATGAATATAACTTATAGGATTTAATCAAACTAGAAATATATCGATATATATCCTGCGTTGAGAAAATAATTATACTATGCAAGAATCAGTACGCTACATACGATTACGAGCCTAAGTATAAACATGATGTTATACTTTAAGCGCTGACGAATACTATGTATATTTCGAATAGAGTATGCAGAAAACAGCATCAGTGAGGGATATAGGAACCTACAGACCGCATCAAACAGGATCCAACGCGTTGAGACAAGCAGAAATCGGTTAGTAGGAGAACCGTTGTATTAAAGGTTTAGGTATAGGGGAAATGTAAACGTTTTAGTGATTCCTCCCTTCCTCTTTAGACGGTAGTAAATAACAGAAGCAGCAGACCTACTTATTTAGTCACGATTTATCGGTGTTGCTGTTTATTCATAGTTAAAATGTCATTCTACAAAGCTGGAAGCATTCAACATAATAGTAGATGTGAACCGTATAGTATACCGTATAGTATATAGTGCATAGTGAGATATGCAAATGATATGATTTATCAGCCTTGGTAGTGTAATGTCTGGCGTGCCGGACTTTCACCCAAGCGGCCCGGGTTCGACTCCCGGCGCTGGCAGATCTGGTTAAGGTTTTCTGCAGTTTCCCTTAGCTGTAACACAAATGTGGGATTTGCGCTGTTCCATCTATAAGTCGGCTGCAGCCGCACATTGGGCCTACATAATAATAATAATCGCCCCCTCCCTCCCGCACAAGCTTATAGCTTCTGGGGCCTTGGTTAAGGTTATGGGTTGTAGTAATTATTATTATTATTATTATTATATCGTGAATTAATTCAATTCGCGTATGCGTGTGAGAGATGATATATGTAAATGAGAGATGAGATATGCAAACGATACCGTGAATTAATTTAATTCGCGCATGCATATGAGATATAAAAAATGAGCTAGGCAAATGAGAGATGAGATATGCAAATGATACAGTGAATAAATTTAATTCGCGTATTCATGTGAGAGATGATATATGTAAATGAGAGATGATATATCAAATGATACCGTGAATTAATTTAATTCGCGTATGCATGTGAGAGATGATATATGAAAATGAGAGATGAGATATGCAAACGATATCGTGAATTAATTTAATTCGCGATAACAAAATCAAAGAATTTCGATCTTTGATAATAATCATGAAATAAATAAAGATTATTAAAAGTTTCACAGTTTGTTAATAATAATCTTTATTTATTTCATGATTATGGAGTTCCACAAAATAAGGCTGGAAACAATAAACAAGATTATTTGATAATAATGTTAAGCGTTTTTAATTAGAACAAATAAATTTAATTAGGGTAATTAGATTTATGTAATTAATATAAAATGTTATGCATTATATCGTAAATAATCGCATCCCCTCGAAGACAGTAACTACATATTAACCCATATGTTCGTATGTATACATGGTTGCCTACCCGAGGTGTGGAAGTGTGGGTCCAGAACCGGCCATCTACCACTACTGGATTTGTTGTATTTCTTTCTTTTACTTTTTTGTGTAGATATCGTTGCTTTTCTGTAACTTTCGTTGACCATTCCATGAAACTTACCTGAAGATACCGTACGTTGGTATGTAAATTCTTTAATTATTTCAATTTTATGACTTTCATAAGTAAATCCTTTAATTCACCTATCCTACCTTCATGAAATACCAACATTTTTATTTTATCAACGTTAACTTAAACGTTAACGTTAAGCTTAAATTAGTTTTTGAGTAGTATTAGAGATTCACTCAATAATCACTCCGTCAGCTGCATAAACCATATTAAGTCATTTTTGCCGTCAATATTCAGGTCCTTTGCCCCTTGAACTCAACATCAAATTTCTCTTAAGAAACTCATAAATTCATTTATAAATAACCCAAAGGCAACAAGTAGCACTGTACTTACATTAAAGCTTATGTTCCGGCAGATACGTCTGATTAATTCAGATTTCCTGAATGTTAATCGCAAAAGCTTACTGACTAGTAATAGAACGCAGGAACAAATAACAAGATACAGGGCGCCACCCAAACTGCTTGATGTTATCTAGTAGTTAGCCAAAGTCGAGAAGACCACAATCTGGGAAAGAATTTCCCATAAATTTATGTTAAATTCAATTAAAAAATGTTTCTTTTATATGTTTAACTTTTGGTATTCAAATACAGGTTTTAGATAAACTAATACCGATTTTAATTGAATACCAAAAGTTAAAACATATCAAAGAAGCAATTAATAAATAAATATTTGCAGTAATGTTTCTTTTAATATTAAAATTTAGTTTATGAATGGAACATCAACAATTTGTTGTGCCGAACTGTAGCATTGGTTATTAGTTTCGAAATCTATATATTAGAATAAATAAAAATCTGTCACACTACATAAAAACCATAATTGATGATAAATAAGAAAACGTACATACATTATTATTCTTTACATTCTAATTTATTTTTTGGGATCCCATTCTAGATGCATTTTAAAATAAAGTCTTTAATCTAGAAACAATCTAAAATTTTGCTGTTAACCAACATTTTAATAGCCATCTTTTACAGAGTATGATGGACGTTCATTTATTATTAGTAAAACGCGTAACTTGAGTATTCACTATTTATTATTCTAAATAGAATTAAATAAATATTATATAAGAACACTATAATTAAACGATAGAACCCAGCAAGAACAAATTCTTCATATCCTCGTAGTGCACTAAGTTGCATAATTCACTCCCTCCGATAATACTTTAATTTCCATAGCAAAGAAAACTGCAGCAGATCAACATACTGAATCTCCACACAAATCTGGCCTCTATATAGACGGCCAACACAACACGGAACTACAAATAAAACCTCTGCACAAAAACTGGTCTCTTACTAGACCCAAGATACGGACTTATCAGAAATTCCCTACACAGCAAACAAACTGATTATATCAATAGTAGAGTCAATTTTTGCATTAAGTTCTTATTTTTTACTATCTAAAGATAGAGACCTGAAATCTTTTGTAATGCTTTCAGTACTGGACCAATATAAAATGTTATATGTTTAGAATTGGGGCACGCCCCCTCGGGGAGTTGAAACCCCCATTTTGTACCCCTAATTTAATAACGCAGCCAAATTGAGTGAAATTTATGTTAGGAGTGTTATTCGAGTCGCTGATTATGAATCCAATGAGAAAATTGAAAAATTCAAAATGGCGGACCCAAAATGGCGGTCCTAAAATAAGGGAATTTGAGATTGAGAATGCGATTTACGCCGTTTCTATTGATTTTAGAGAAAAACTCAAAGAGTCAAAAAGTGCTTAAAATGTGATTTTGCAAAGGAATACACTATTTTGGTTACCTTATTATGAACCCCTTGAACGCGAGCAAATATGCCGAAAACTCCAATTCCGATTGTGCTTAGTAGCTCCTGAATGCGAAGCGTTCGCCTTGAGGGTAGGCCTAGAGGGTTAGTTTTTGCATAAGTCTTTTTAGGTTATGGACAGGGTTTATATGAAATATAAACCCTGTTAATATATTTTTAAAAGGTAAAATAATTTGAGATTAATAATAATAATAATAATAAATTTATTCACCCCCAACGCATTTACAAAGGAATTGTACAAAATATTTATATATGATACGTATAAGGGTAAGTAAATTGAAATAAGCTACTAAAGGCTATGCCTTGAAAGTAGAACAGATTGATAATTTATATATAATTTGATAAGGAAATTTGAAACAACAAGGACCGGCAGCTAAATAAAAGTGATTACAATTTAAGCACTTAATTATTTTAAAATTCTACGAAACGAAATACAGTACAAGGATAGTAATATGATAGGGTAGAATGGATGTATGTAGAATGATAAAATAGATTTTTTAGTGGTAGTTTTGGAAAATATGTGCCCCAAAACATGATGTTCAATCCACAAGGAACTAAACTAAATTCTTATAATTTAGTGATGTTTTTCCTTATTATAACAAATGTTGCTACTGGTCCTATGTTCTCAAAGTGCATATGCTATTTGAATTTTATTTGTTCGCGCAATATGTGCCCAGATTCACGGTAGGTGGTCGTGACTAGCAGCGAAAATATACTTCTGTCAAGATACGAGAATTTAAAAGACGGTCAAGAAGTTGTGAAAGAAGATTTACACCTGAACAGCAGCAACAGCTGGTACGTCACATTTCCATGTTTTTGGGCACTTTCGACAGTCAATATAAAATCAATACAGTCCATTATTATCGTTATTTCAAAACTATTAAATTCCGCTACACATGATTTTCACCGTGAGAATTATTTTCTTCTTCTTCTGTAGGAATGAACTTGGTTTCAAATTAATACTACGAAATATTTGACTTAGAAGTCTGTATTCCTAAGTGTTGAACAACATGAAGTATATAACCTAAAATTTGAGCTCGTCACACAGTACATTGCTAATTTCTTTTATGTGCATTTTTTACAGTACCTAATTATTTTTAAATACTCTTTTTCAGAACTTAAAAACTGTTTTAAGTACTTTTTTGCTATTCTTTTTAAGTTTATGCAATTTTCATTGAATCAGTTATTTGGTTTGTAATTAATTTTTAATCTACGTGTTTTATACATTAAAATACTTGATAACGTACACCTTATTGAAAATGGCACCTTAATTAATTAAACATGCCATCCCTCAAAAGCATCTGATTTAGGGCAGATGTTGCAAATGCTAATCGTTTATTGTAATTTTATTATTGCAGATAGAATGTATCACCCGTTTTATTGTCAAAACATGCTCATCCTTTATGGTTTGTAACGCAGGTCTGAAAAATCACGGTTCATACTGCGCAAAAAAAAGCCAAAGATGTCTAATCAAATGCACCATAACAGTATGTGTAATTCAAGAGTAAAACCTTTTAAAATGGTTACAGTACATGAATTTCTTTTCGGAATGTAACTGTTCTATTACAATTCTAACTAAATAGAAATCTTTAATGGTTTTCTAATGTATTCTGTTGAAGATGACTTTAAGCTTAAAGTTCTGTTAGGCCTAGATACGCATAATTGTACTAATTAAAAATGAGTGTATTTTATTTATCTATTTTGTTGTCATGCAAATTAGATGAGCCAAGCCACTTAACAGATCCCTTATTTTCTTTTGCTCTTAGTAGGTTTCTACTAAAAATAATAAATCATATTTTTCTACAAACTTTTGTATTAATTGGTATTTCTTAATTCTTCACTTTTGACAATCACCTGTTTCGATGTTATACACTTTTGCAGTATATGTATTTTTTTTAGTAAATTAGATAGGTCTTTGTCAACTGAATTATACCTGCAATTGTTGGGGTAGCTTGGCTTGTTAGCGCCGGATGATTTTTTATTATATAAGTTTACTTATATGATTTGAAATTATTTACTAGTAAGGAAACAATTTATAGGTAGTTTCTTATTAAAATACTGCAAATTATTTATAACACAAAACCTGTTGATTTTTTGTTAGTACTGGTAGATGTGCACAATTTCAAATAATAAATAATTTGAGTTATTATCGTTATAATAAATGTTAGATTTACTGTAACTAAGTGAAAGTAATTAAAGTTGCGTTTTTAATTTTAATTGTATTAATTTAATTTTTTTGGTTTGGATAATAATAATTATTAAGACCTTGTAATTAAAATAATTAATTAAATTAAATTTTCTTACTGATTTATTTTAAGGTTAGCGTTGTTGATTAGTTCTGATTATGGACTTATATGGTGATTTGAATATTGTTACGGGGCTTACATCTACAACAATGATTCTCATTCTGTGGTGCACGCCACCTTTTGGGGCGCGAAATAACAAAAGGCTGACAAAAAATTCGAAAAACTCGCTGTTCAATAGGACTCCAAAATATCAATGTAAGGACAAAGGACAAAGACATCTGATTTTTTGCACATGTTAAAAAGATAATCGTTTATTGAATGCCTTTCTCACTAAAACTGTACTTCACTCTTACCAAACACACTTTCTTCACTCTGGACACGTGCTTCAACAGCTAGACTGTCATCTTCAGCAGTACTTACTTTCTTACTTAATCAAATTACCTTCAGGTATTGTGGGTATTAATCACAAAGGATCACTAAGATAAGATTAAACACAGAAATAAATAAGTACCATTATAGAAGGCGCCACCCAAATTGTTTCTTATTGACATTCCAAAAATTGCGACGGGAATCTACAATTTGGGAAAATAATTCCGTCATGCTTATGATTTTGAATGACTGATTACAAACAATTTGTTGTGCATATCTATAACAGGTGATTGATTATCTTTAATTTTCATCTATTAAATAAAATTCATTAGTCTCAAGTAGTTGAGAATAAAATGCAAGACATATAATTTACGGCAAACATGACCGTTTTCCTTTTGTTTGATCTCCTACTGTTATTTCATCTTTAGTTTTTATATGACTGATCTTGTATTGTTTTCCTTTCTAAAGGTTTTTGAAGATTTTAAAGAACATTTTCTGGTTTTTAAAACTATTCTGTTCCATTTGTCCAACAAATTTCTCCCACGTTTGTTGATGTTTCACCATTCCCATTCCATTGTTCACCATTTCCCTGACATTGAATTTTAATCGTTGTTTTTATTGTAATTTTAATTTTCATTTGGTGTTGTCTTAGGTAGGCTAGTAGTTTCTAGCTTTTCTAGCTGTACTTGGAGACTTGTAATATTGGAGATCTGGAATGTTGAAAAAATAAGATTATTAATTAAGATTGAAAATTAAAAAACTTAAAATTTGGCACCTTTAAAACTTTGCATTTTAAAAATTTGTGGTTTTGAAAACACTAAGTCTTGATGGTTTGGAACTAGAGAACTTGGCAACTTGAATACCTGTTTTCTTGAAATTTCGATTCGTAAAAAGTAACAGTCCTTGACAGACTTGGAGTTCTAGAAATCTGCTACTTTGGAAACTTGGAGACTACGAGTCTCCAAAACTTCAAAGTTTTGGAAACGTAGAGTGTTTTAAGGTTAGATCCTTGGTAACTCTAGTCAAAGTCGTAGAATGTTGGTCTTAGAATTTTCGAAATGTTAGAGTCTTAGAATCTGAAAAAATCTTCGAGTCTCGGATAATTTCAAGAATCAAAGAAGGCACTAAATGTTTGTTCTGATATGAGGGTGTCTAAATGTCTTTTCGACTACCCGACCTATTTTTTAGTCAATTAAAACATGATATCTCAAAAATTATGTTTGATTTTGAAAAATTGTGTCGCACCTTTAATTTTACTGTACTGTACTATAAAGAAAGTATGGTATTTCACCGGCGACAAAATGGTTACCATCTAAGACTTATGCTATATCGCTTTTGATGCCTTTTTACAGTGTGAGATTAGAGTCGAACTCAACGGGGTCTTCTTTCTCCGCAACTTCGTGAATTGTACTCCGCAGCATAATTGCACCAATTCCTGTCTATAAAGGAATCGTCCCGGTTAAATAGTACTTTTAGTTCTTCCACGTTACGATCAAAGTTAATCAAGAGCATCATTCGATGTCTAACTTTGTTCTTTATGGCATTCCGGAATACCTGTACTGTAAAATAATTTGCGAAGATAAAATAAGGTGTGAAGAAAAGTGCATGTGCAACCGTATTGCGCGTGAAGCGATTCTACACCCTGTATACGTGTATCTAGTCAAGTCTACAGTCGGTTGTAGGTGGACATTAAAGATATTCTTGTCTGGCCATTTCCTTCTTATGGTAGCAAAGAACGGATCGGCGCTATAGAAAACTATCTTCTCGTTAAAGGATCCACGTTTCGACGATGCTAATAAGCGTCGTATTAAATCAAACGAATTTTCCTGAATAGTCCAAATATTCTTGCAATAGATGTACTCGCATACGTTTTTGCTCTATTGTAAGTAAACGCGACACCCACTTCGCTGACAACGATTTAATTCCTAATTATTCAGTGACGATATTGCACATTCGTTTTTTTGAAATGTTCACGGCAGTAGCTATTTCTCTTAATTAGTCGCGTCGCGTCGGTTTTTTAACTATCTCCATATCGCGTATTTTGGTGATAATTTCTGTAGTAAGTAGTAACACTTCTAGCACTCGATGTTTATCTTGGACACACGTTATTTAACAAATATTCCCGTTTCAACCCGTTTCCCACCTTACCACCCCACAGAACTTACCCTCCTCGCCTACACCCACCCGATTTACCTCTCCAACGTCTTATACACTCACACCCTATCCGACTTACCCCACCCTCCGTATTCACTTACCCCCAACTTCCTTCTTCCGTACTCGCGCTTTCCCGACTTACCCCACATGAACATATCCGTCTCCGTGACGTTACGACCGCACTTCCCACGCCAGGAATAGGTCCGTAAACTCTACTAGTTGGTTCTGATTTGCTAAATTTGTTGTAATACATTGAAAAATAATAGTTTGCATGTAATTTGATAAAAGCATTTAGATTTTCCCCAAGAAAGATATCAGCTCGTTTGACTTCATAAAGGAACTTTTATTATTAAAGTGCTTCAAAATAACAAACAAGAAACAATAGAATAATAATTTGCTGAGAAAAGCATTTAATATCGCATTTTACAGTTACATAATACTATAATAATAAGGTGAGCTGTATATAATAAGGAAAGCCCCAAATTTGGGCAACAATAATGCTATAATAGTCTCGGGTTTAATGTGAGGGGGACCACCACCCAAAGTTGATGATGATTGATAAAAGATAAATGTTAAGTTGATTTAACATTTATGACAGTACAAACAAATTCTATAGCAACAGACTTCAGTAAGAGCACAGTGATGATATAAACAAAATATAAACCACCTACCTACCATAAAAAAATGCTGCGACTATTAACTGTTGTTAAGCTTTAACATTTTTACAAAACTGATACTCACAGGCGGGTCGCTTTAATAGGGCAGTAAATAAATATAGATCCAGGAAACATAACTAAAGTACACAGAAATATACAAATAATTTTTTTTTAAATTGAAATGAAAAAAAATTTATTAAACATTGAACACAAATAACACAACAAAAAATTAAATATGTATTATAAGAAACTAAAATTTTGATATTCTAGCAAAAGAAAAATCAATCCTAATGAAGTTTAATGTTTTTTATCCGAAGAGTAATATTTCTGGCATCCTCAAAATCTCTATTATTAAAAATTATTTAAAACTAAATAAATACCATAAAATTTTTTTGATGTAGTAACAACAAAAAATCTTCTGCTTTCCATATGATTTGAAATTAGAATGATGGTGGAATGAGAAAAATCTACCTTTCGTTCAAACAAAATACAAGTAAATGGCATCAATAATTAAAATTGAAATCCAGCTGCTTGCTTAAATACGGTAAGTCCATTTAATGATTAAATTTTATTTTTACAATTCCTTTCCTGCATCCAAATTGTAACAAAGGTTGAAAATTTCATTATCCCTAAAAACTTTTCTTCTCGTTAATGAAAAATTATTCCACAAATAAATTTATAGCACTGAATATTAAATTGATTAAATATTATTATTATTAAAAGTAGAAGTTAAGTTCAAAGATTTATAATGGTTATTTTTACTTTGATATTTTAAAAATAATGTAACCTAACATTTTGACGTCTACATTCGTTTACAAAAATTATCTGAACTACATAACCTTGAATTTTTTTAATTCTGCTCTCAGCATATGTGCACCGTATCGAAAGATACGTGAGGAGATTTTGGGTGGAAAACAAAAAAGCTTTTAGAACTAAATACTACATAACCACATAATTGTTTATAACTATTAATTATTATTTAAACAAATTCAATCAAGATGGTCAAAAAAATTCTCTTTTCAATGATATATGACACTTGTATTGAGACAAAAATTAGGCCGCCATAGAAAGTCGACCAAATCACATTTCCTATACAATTATCGAATAACTAAAATTAATTTAAACACTTAAAATTGCTTAATCTTCCTATCTTAACAAAATCCAACCTTACATCCTAATTAACATTAATTAAATATTTTTAGATATGAAAAATATCAAAATAGTATCTAAATTACATAATTTCAGAATTCTATGTCAAAACGCATAATTTTGCATTTTTATTTCTATGATATCCTCTACAAAAAGAAACCCAACATTTACATTTCTTTCAAAATTGTGCCCAAGGAACTGCTTGACAACAACTCAATAAAACAAATTAGCCACAATCTGCACAATCCAAGCAAATAAGAAAATCCTAACGATTTCACCAAGTCGTTAACTTGAAACATACTTTTTTCATATTAAAACCGTAGGTAAGGTAGCAAATACTTGCATATATTATCACAACCATGCACCTTGCCTGTTTCAGGTCAAAACATGCCTTGAAATGATTTCCAATTTATTTTTTCTACATAAAGAAGTAACGATAACCCATCCTTAGCTGAACAATGAAAATATTCCAAGATTGTAAGAAACATCAACTTTAGAAATTACCGTTTTTCTGCCTAGTGTGTTCTAGAGTGTATATTTATTAAATTAAAACCTTTTCTTTGGCTTTATTAAAAAGATTTATTTAAATATTTTTCCCTTGGGATTATGCAACCCAACTAACAACTTTTTGAATGGGGTTGCCTACTTCCTATTGCATGTCTAACATAATGGTAATATCTTTATAGTTATTATTATAAAGTAGTACTTTCAGATCATGTATTTTGAATTTTTGGGTATATGTCTCCAGTCGACAGGCTTTTCCTTAACAGCACCAAAGAAATGAATTTCAGCTACTGCCAGAAAATTAGCTTTGCATATTGCTTGCACCTTATACAGACCTGCTGGTACATGAGGAGGAAACTTTGAAAAGTCTGGTAAACCATTCCTAACCCAATAGTATCCCTTATGAAGATAGAGCGTTTGAAATATTAGATGTAAAATACATTATTACCATTATTACTTATTACCTTTCTCATATCACAGGGATCGACGTTAGACACCTTATTTACGAGGGTCCTGGCGTTAAAGGTATTTCGTTCATATTCCTTGCATGCATTAACACTAACGGTCACGGGAAAAAATCTGTACTCATTGCTTACAAATTTGTACACTTGAACATAAATCTGTAGAAACAAAAGCGATTTATACAAAATAGTAAAAAATTGGTCATTGAAAAAAGAAAACAAGATCTCATACTATTTCCGCTGCACCCATATCTCTCAGGAGTTCGAATGAACTGTTCACTACCTTTTGTGTTCTGTTATAAAAAACAAATTCGCCTTGCATGTGTTTGAATAATGATGTGTTGAACCATATAATTTCCATTCTGTCGATTATTATGTCGTATTCATTTTGGAAGAAATCCAGCTGAAAAGAGTCAAACAGCGTGAGTAAATGAATTAATATTAACAGTTGATTAATTAATATTACCCAATTAATAAGTGAATGTACAGTAATTAGTAATTGTAAAAATATCAAAAAGTAATAATAAATAAATTAATAAAAAAAGAAACATACAAAAAAGGGTTAATGACAGTCATTAAATAAGCAGACGTCAGCAGAGCATGGCTCCGTGAATAAATGGCTGGCTCTCAGACTAGGTTACCACGGTTCAAATCCCACGCAGTTCGTATAATTTTTTTTAATAAACTATTTAATATATTTCATAGATAAACCTTTTTTTAATAATTATAATATTTATAAAACAGAATAACTTACAAATAAATGCTAATATGATAATGTTTAATCAATTAATTTTATTTTTAATTAACATAAATATTATACATATATTATCCAGTTTAAACAATGACTATAAAATTAAGGGAAGATCTTATGTAATTATTCTTTTTTATAAATGTTATAATTTAAAAAAAATTGTTTATGAAATATATTAAATATTTTGTTTAAAAAAATAAAGGAACTGCATGAGAATTAAACAGTAGTTTTCTAGACGAAAATACAGAGACTCTCTCCACAGGGCTATACTGTCTCTTGACACAGCTTGCTTCTTTAATGAAGATCAATTATTATCGCTTTGAAATTGCAGAAATAAGCTTTTTTAAAACAATAGAGTGGATGAATTCCTTTTTTCGAATGTTAAATATCATGACAATATGTATTGTTTTGGTAATGACATGACATTTATAAAATTTCTAATTGGATTTTTGAAAATATCTAATAAAAATATTGACGTTATAGTATTCTTTCAAGATCTATACGTAGTAAACACGCTAATGGCCAAGCAGACATTTTGAATATATTTCAATAATGCTATAATTCTTAATATAATAATTATTATAATTACTACTTTTTTCAACTAATAATGTTGTTTCTGTTTAGATGGATTTTTAAATGTGCACATTCCTATTCCCGTAACGATGTTAGTCCACTATTTCCTAGCTCCTATATTTATTAACAAAAAATTAATTTTTAGGTAAAAATGTTTTAAAACTAATATTAGATAGCAGAGAGAAAACCTGAATTGTTAGAGTGAACTGACTTTCCTATTTGATCACTTCGAAAACAATTTTCATTTATTTCCAATTCAGTTATCTATATTATATCGTACTGTCCAGATAAATTCAATTATTATACATATATATTTCAAAAATAATTTGGATAGAAAAACCTTTTTTTACACTAAGTAGAAATTTAAATTTGGTATAAAATTTTAAAGGTCGTGTACATTCGTTATATTTTACTCTAAGAGTGTTTGGTATTAAAAAAAAGACTAAAACGCATTCTTTAATGTTGATTAAGTATGTACTTTTTAATATCTTCTTCTTCTCTTACGTAAGTTGAAAAAAGATCCCCGTCTAGGGGTTGTGATAATTTATATTGAAACTATTCAAATGTGCAAAGAAAGACATTTTAGGCAATGCAATTACAAACATTGTATAAAATAAACAAAGAAATCTGCAAAAATATTTTTTTCTTACTCTATTATGTAACGTGCACAAAATCTTAGGATTCAAATAATCCTATAACAGAAATAATCCTTCTACAGCAAATATTAAGAAAATATTTCGTCGCGTTTAAAAATGTAGTGCCTTCTCGTTAAATTTGAAATAAGTAATTGCAATTCCCATGGTTAAAATTATATTTGGGTGTAAGTTTTCAGTTAATAAAGCAGTCCACTACTTATCTTGGTAATAAAACTAAAAGCTATTTAGTTTATCAAGTTCCCTTTAGTTAAAAGCACATATCAAACCTATATAGGATAAATTATGGACAGGCTGCATTTTAATATCGTTATTTTCCTTTGTGTTTTAAGTTATAAATGACATTTGGACCTTGTTAGGTATAAGAGGTATTCCCTGAATTTTAGTATTTTTCAACAAAATAAAGTCAACTTAATGTGCCTAGGCTATAAATTTATTGCTTACCATTTCCGGCAAAATAAGATAACTTTTCTTAAATGTAAATCTTGTATATGAAAATCTGCCTTTTTTTCTTATTGGATAAAATTATCATCAAAAATATCCCTCTCTTATTTTAATAAAGTTGAGATAGTTTTTCGCATCCCCAAGTCTAACAGCGATTGTCAGAGTTTTCCCCGAAGCCTTGCGGAGGCCACAGACCAAGGCCGTGGTTTGTTTTCGTTGTTTATACAACTAACATAGAAATCTGTGTCTTATTTCTGAGCATTTTTGGTGAATTTTGAAACAGAAAATTAGGTTATAATTCCAGTAATGTGGGTTTCATTAATGATCAATAATGGGGAAAAGTGTTTTATCGTTGTGCGCTCGTACCGTATAATCTAATTAGAGATTATCAGTTTTACCGTGTTGAGAATCTAGCTTCATTTCAGTCGAGTTTTCCTAAATCACGATGTAGATCTTTGTTTCTGATGTACCATGGAGCATTTACCATATTACGTAGTACTTTATTTTGGAATGTTTGGATTCTTTTGACATTGCTTTCTTTGGCACATCCCCATAATTGTATACCATAGACCCATATTGGTTTTAAGACTTGATTGTATATAAGTATTTTGTTATTTATTGACAATTGTGAGTTGCGTCCCAGTAGCCAGTACAATTGTCGATACTTGAGTCCAAGTTCTATGCTCTCCTTTATTATATGCTCTTTCCAACGTAATTTCGTATCTAAGGTCATTCCTAAGTATTTGGCTGTGTTTTCATATGGAACTATGATGCCGTTTAGATTAACTGAAGGTGTATTTATAAGCCTTTTATTAGTAAAATTTACATCAACTGATTTTAGTTCATTAAGCTTTGTTTTCCACTTTCTAGTCCACTGGTGTATTTCGTCACTGGCTTCTTGAAGCGTATTGTTGCTTCTTGTATGGTTGTTCCAGTCACCATCAGCACTGTGTCGTCGGCAAATGTGGCAACAGTTACATTCTGCGGTTGTGGAAGATCGCTTGTATACAACAAGTAGAGGATGGGGCCCAAGACACTTCCTTGGGGCAAGCCAGCTCTAGCCTCCTTTAACTCTGAGTTTTAATTTTCTTCCTTAATGCGAAATAATCCGTCTGATATATAACTCGTGAGTAATTTAACGTAATGTTTTGGTAACATTCTTTATAGTTTGTATACCAATCCTTCGTGCCAAACTTTGTCAAAGGCTTGGGCTACATCTAGAAAAATCGTCGAGCAGATTAATTTTTCTTCTAATGCTGTTTCAGTGATATTTGTTATTCTATGAACTGTTGAATGTTGTTGTCTAAATCCAAACTGATGGTTTAGTATTAGATTTTTCCTTTCTATAAAAGGTCTAAGTCTTTTTAATAAGAGCTTTTCAAAGAGTTTTGATATAATCGGTAGTAGTGATATAGGTCTGTATGATCTCGCCTCGTTAGGTGGTTTACCTGGTTTTGGTAGCATGATAACTTCTGCTACCTTCCAGATAATAGGCACATGAGTAGGTAATGCGCCACCTGAGACCATCCCCACTCTTCTTACTTTTGGCCACGCCTACTGCGCTCTGATTGGCTACCCCCACTCCTGTAGACACGCCTCCTGCTCTCTGATTGGTTACCCCCACTTCTGTAGTTCCTCCTTCCTTCGTTCTGATTGGTTACCCCCACTCCGGTAGCCACGGTAGAACTCGTCGCCATTTTGACCACGCCCGTCCGCCCTTACGGGGATCTGTATTATTGGCAATCTATGTGCTGCCAATAGAGGGCGTCATGCTACAATTAGTATGTATTGCTAATAGAGGGCATTATGAAAAAATCTGTATTATCGACGACCTATGTACTACCTATAGAGGTCGCATTAAAGAAACCTGTATTATCGTATGTGCTGATGTTACTAGAGGTCGCAATAAAGAATTTCCTCTCTCGATATCTCCTCTCTCACTCTCTCCGTTTCGCCCTCTCTCCTTCATCCTAATGCTAGTAAATGAAACAAGAACAACAACAACACAATGTTTAGATAGAATATTTATTTAGGAATTATTATTATTACAATTAATTTCACCACATTTCATCAAATGATGAATATTGCAGAGTAAAGAGTCTCCTCTCTCACTCTCTCGCTTTCTCCTTCTCTCCCATCATCCTAATGCTAGTAAATGAAACATCAAGGTTTAAATATACATGTTATTTATTTTGCTATACATTTAATGGACAATTGTAACATATTATTTGACAAATTATTCATTACATAGTATGAGTTGTAGTAAATGAAACAACAACAACACAATGTTTAAATAGAATATTTATTTAGGAATTATTATTATTACAATTAATTTCACATTTCATCAAATGATGAATATTGCAGAGGGAACACAGTTCATCTTTACTGCTGGCCTCGGACTTTTTAGAGGTCTTATTAAAGAATCTCCTCTCACTCTCCTTATCGCTCTCTCACTCTCCCCTTCTCACACTCTCTCCTGCTTGCTCTCTCTCCCTTCATCCTAATGCTAGTAAATGAAACATCAATGTTTAAATAGAATATTTTTTTAGCTAGGAATTATTATTATTATTACAACGACGACGACAGTTCAATAAATCGTTTAAAAGTTTGAATTTGTCATTCTTGAAGTCACCATCATGGATTTCCCGCCCTTGAATTTTATATTTCACGGACGACTAACCACATGATCAAAATTATTGTATTCTAATGAAACTTATACCCAAAGATATCATGAAATTTAAAGAAACCGACAATCCTTGATACAACTGCGAGGTTTTCAGGCTCGTCTAACCGTTATATCTATGTCAGTAGCTACCCTTCGTGAAGGGCTTTCGGATCTCCATGTTAAGAAAATTACGTTAATAAATACAAGCTTTTGAATCACGTTCAGGGATCGGACTGGTTTCTAACACTAATATGTATTATTATTATTAACGGCTGAATTAACTATTTAAAAAGAGAAAAAACTAATTCTAATGCAGAAAAATAACTTACCATTTGCGCTTTGTAATACCAGATATCACTTTAAATTAAAACACCTTAATCACCTCTCATCAAGAAGGAATATACACTAATCATCTTTTTAAATTTAAAACCGAAAACGACTATACTGTAGAAGGTACCAAAATTAACTGGAGTTAAATTTTACCTTACCCTCGACGACAAAAAGGGAAACACCCTGAGGCAATATACATTCGTTTAAAAAGGCACGATTCGACCTCCAAATCACTAGAAATTTGCGGTTTTATACCTGCTTCAAACTCAAAACAGGTAAGTTTGAATGGTTCTTTTCTGTAAAAATTCTCTCCCTTTTTCATCAATATATAATCTTTTCAAACTTCTATAAAGGCGGCTTTTTGTAAACTTGAAATCGAGATAATTATCAGATTAAAATTCCTCACTATGCCCTAAAAAGGTTGGATTGACTACCTGAGGCACGATAGCAGGTACTAATCCTCGAACATTTAAGATGTACAGTAAAAACAAAAGAAGTTAATTATAAAAGTTCGATTTTACACCTCTTTTTAACCGTAATTATTAGTATAGTATTATGTTTTTCTTTTAAAATTTCTATAATATTTACGCCGAGAGATTGATTGATTATATAAGCTGTTTTAGAATATTCAAAGACAGTATATGACAATAAATTATCGTGAGAGATCTATACAAAACACCATATATATAAAAATTGTTATTTTTATTGAATGAATGACTGTTAATCTTATATATACCCTACATCTTGTTATATGATCAGCGAACTATTTATTGAAGTTTGCTTTACAATAGGAAAGATATTTATTAGAGCCATTAGATTATTTGAAGATCGTATGTGAATAATACGTTATACTGAATTTTAGGAAATTTGTCATTTTTAAGGCCACATGTGGTCAATTCCCAGTAAATCTAGAGATTATAAAAGTAACAAAATATTTAAAAGATCGTAGATGCCGGTTAATTAAGACACATCAGACTTCCTTAATTACGTTAAAAAAGTACATATTCGATTTGTTTAACCATTAACAGCCGTACTCAGAGAAATTACATGCGTGTAACCTTTTTCCGTTTAATTTTGAACGTCTCTTTTCTGTAAAAATTTTGAGCATTTTAAAAGAAGAGAAAAGTAGGTACCTTACCTAATTATACAATGTAAATATGCCTGTGTTAAACGGATCAAGGGGGGTAGAGGAATTTAAAACTGAGGATTTTTATGAGAATCGACGGCTTTTATACAATAAACGACCCCCTGGTAGACGCATACCACACGCGGATTGCAGGTTGAATCATATCGGCTGCAAGTTTCATCTCGATTTCGATGATGACCCCCACAGCTGCTGTTCTTAGAAATTAATTGATAGATAATATCAGAGATTTACAAAAAATAATGCGTAGTGTAGCGTAACAATATCTCTTCTGTTAATACCTTTCCATTTAACAAAACTGTTTTAGCATAAAACTAATAGTAACTCCAATTGTTTTATTATATATATATATATATATATATATATATATATATATATATATATATATATTTACATCAGTCTAACAAATGGACGTCCTTTCATATCTAAGTAATTGGACGTCCACCACAACTAATAACGTTAGAGAAGATTTAGTTCGTGTATATACACTATCTCACATAGTAGTGTTACGTGTGCGAGTTAGATTTTGAATAAAATCAAAAATAAAGAAGTTAATATACACCGCCATTCGACGTCCGCACATAATACAGTCTTACAACGTCCACTGTATATCCATATAAGTATTTCCGACTAAAGGACGTCCCAGAGATATACGCTAATGTGGAATTCGGTATTTTGACGTCCTGCAACGTTGTCGCTGTGAAAGAAACATCTGGCTCTTTCTTACTCTGTTGTACTGTATGTTGTCTTATTCTTTTTCGCTGATATTGAATTTAAGGCGAAACGAATCGTTAGACATATTTATGACGCTTTAAAAATCTGGTGTTCGTAATATTGTTATGGAAGTAGGGAAGAAACGTTAGAATTCCTTTCTTATCTTATTATATTTCAAGTTAATCCTGAAAAAGTCTTGATTCTTAATAATTCATTTATTTAGTTTGTAAAAAATCATTGTAAAATAAAAGTGTAAACTTTTTGATTGATACATTATTAAGAAAGAAATATTAATTTACCTGAAATTTAAATCACTTAGAGAACTTAAAAACATCTTTACTTTAGCATTTTAAAAACAATACACAAGAATACAAGAACACAAATGTATTTTTTTTAAATTATAATATTGCACGCCTGTATTATTAACTACATGTATAAGAAGTACTTATTAAATATAAGTAGATACATGTATCAATCTGAAGTATTGATATCCAATTAAATTAAATAGAATATGTTGCAGCCAAAATGACTCATTCAACAAAATAATTTTTTTATTTCTCTTACGCCAATTTCAAACAAATTTTTTTTTTGTTATTCCTAATATTATGTATCTATATAATCTCTTGCGGTAGGTAATTATAAAAGTCTAGGAGTGAGATAAGTATAAGTTCTTTGTCCTCCGGATTTAGTTGATAATGGAGTCTTAAAAGTAAATAGTTTTGTTCTAGTTTCATAGTTATGATCAATTATGATCAAGTTTTGTTTATTTTGATATGTATATAAGACTACTATTAAAAAAATATCTGACGAGAATGTAGTATTTTAGCTTCTTGGTAAAAACATTCTCATGAGCAAGTGGGTTCTTTATTTAAAATAATACGCACAAATTTTTTTGAATGATTTGAAATTGTTTTACGTAATTATTAACCCAAATTAATCAATCCTGGAATAATTAATTAATCTAGTAATTCCGTAAGATGTATTTTCCACGTTTCCGTTAAAATTAAACAATCTAATTCTGTTTGTAATTGACTTAAATATATTTTTAATTCGTCGAAATTTTTATTTATGCTACGAATATTCATATGATATAAATTAAATTTCTCAATATTTGGAAATATATTATTAATTGCTAATGGACCATAGATCTCAATTGCTTCAATTGATACCAAGTTTACATCCGTAATAAATTGGTTCATGGACCTATTTAAAAGAATTGTATATTTTATTTTATTTGAGTAAGTAAATTAAATCACTGAAGAAAATTTGATTGCAATTCAAGAATTTGTTTAACTTATTTCTCCTTTAATCAAAACAAGGAAAAAATGTAATTTAAATTTAAAACTAAAGATGAGTAATGTACATAAGTAATAAACGGTATATTATAAATTAAACTATGGTAAGACTATTTAAACTAGTCCTTTTTTCTTTCTATTATTTAATATTAAATAACCAAGTAAGTACAAATTAATTCAAACACAATTCATATAATTTTAAAATGTTTGCTTGCAATAAAACTTATTTTAGATTGGAAGGTAGGTATATGAATTGTTTAACGTGTAAATGACATAAAATTTCATACAAAACTAAAATAATTATTTATTACATCTTAGTAAGAAACAGAAATTTACTATACTTTTAGTAAACATAATAGCAACATAATTAAGTATTATTTTATGCTTATAATATAAAACAACAGTCCCTAATATAATAAAAAGTCAAAAATCAAATGCCATTAATATTTTCATGGTTCAAATAGTTCTTTATAATACTTAACGAGAAAAGGCGGGTAAAATTGAAAGCAACAACTACTCTTTAGAGGTCAGAACAAATATAAACCCTCGAAATCGTTTTACAACCTTTCTGACATGTATTTATTACCTTTCACACATTTCTTCAAGCGAACTTTTAGAATTTTAAAATAAATCACATTTTATAATATTATCACATAATAATAATATCATCTAATAATCAGAGCTAATAACAAAATCAGTACATTAATAATACTATTTTTTTCAGGGTTCACTATAGATATACCATACTGAAATAAAACATTTTTTTAAACGCCTTACCCGGGAACACAAGAATGAAAAGTAAGACTCGCTATTTCTTTCATTTGTTCTTACGCGTATTGTAGCATCTTAAATTGATTCTAAATTCTAATAGATAAATTAAAAATTAGTGTAAGTATATTTTATTATAAACAAATGCATATACAATAAATAATAAACCTATGTGACATGTTATATAAAAGTTTTTTGACATGACAGTTTTTTAATGATTCTCTGAATTGTTAATCAAAAACCCAGCCCCTAGCATTTTATCGATAACCAAAACTATACATAATAATATTAGAGTAAAAATGCGACATACATTTTATTTACAATTGCCCACTATCTCCTTGAATACTACTGTAAAGTGTACACCTGTAATTCTTTTATCAACGGGCCGATCTTATTTGAATTTTTAGAGTCCTCTAAAGCGTGTTTGTCATTTTTGGGACCACCAACGTCGGATGAACACAGTAATCCCAACTAAGTAAATTCATTTGGGTACCCATTTACTGTTGAACCTGATTACACAAGAGTTAAGCAGCGAAATGTGCATGCGTCTTTTGTGGGAGCATATTCCTACAAGTCAGAACGTGAGCTTGTGTCCCTCGCCAGGCGGTGTATTCTAATTTAATGTTTCGGATAAATCGCATTGAAATCGCAAAACTTTTAAACTGTTTAGAAAGTCAGTATAGGTGGATCCATATAAAATAAGAATGAAAGCTAATAATTTTATAAAAGCTCTAGAGGAAAGTGCCCAACAAAAAAAAACTAGAAAAAACATCAACAAAACTAACAACAGACAAAATAGCTTTTAGATGCAAGTATAAAAATATCTAGCATGAAAAGCTAAACTTAGGGAAGACAGGATAAGCGATGAAACAAAGAAATTAACGTATAAAAGATGAGAACTTACTAGTAAAAGGAATCTGTTGATGCGGAAAGCAGAATAGAATTATAAAGAAAAATATCAGAGAAGACATAAGGAAATATAAGAAGTAAAGATTGGAGATGAAGAAGTAATCGAAAATAATAGAGGTATGAAGTGCCTTAGATGAACGTCAGGAAGAACTAGCATAATTTCCATAAAAAATGAAAACGGAAAGGAAGAAAGAGATAAAAGTAAAATATCGGAGATAGTTATACACAACTACAAAAAAATTGTATGCATCCAAAAAGCACCAGGAGCTTAATATACAGGAAACAACTCACAAGAAACAGAAACGTAAATTCCAAAGAAATACCGACATAGAAATCTAGGAAATATCTATAACACAAATAAAAAACAACAAAGCACCCGCCCTAGATGGGATTCTAGAAACTCAGACAAAAATTTTATATTAAAGATCCTTATTGTTTATGTTTAATAATTAATTATTATTATGTTTAATTATGTTTAATAAATGTCTCCATAAAGCAGAGTGATTGACATGAAAGTATAGATGTTTTATTAAACAAGAAGGGAAATAGCGACGAATTAAAAAACTATCGAGGTACTTCTTTGCTATCTTAAATCGACAAGTTTTCATAAAAATCATCAATAACCGATTAACACCTAAAATGGTTTCGTATCAACCTTCAATCAAGCTGGATTTAGGAAGTAATATAGGACGTCAAATCGTCTCCTATGCATCTTAAATCTACCTGTTCTTTTATAAAAGTGAATAAATAACAGATTAATAGCTAAAGTAGATTCGTATCAACCGGTCGAACGAGCTGGATTCAAGAAGTAATATAGCACGTCAAATCCTCTCCTTAAAGGCATTCTACTGCGTTGAAGTTTGGGTTGTGGAACAAGCCATGAATAACTGTAAAATAGATTCTCAACACAGACAATTAATCCGTAACATCTATGGAAGACCCGCAATGAAAATACAATTGGCACTAAAGACTAGTAGTAACCAATTAAAAAGTGTAAAACGAAAAACGACTGCATCTTAGAATGGGTGAATGAATACGTATATCTAAATCCTGAAAATCCTGAAGCCTTGAATAAAGAAAACAATCAACCGAAATAACTAGAAGAACACGATTGGAATGGGTAATGTTTAGCAAACTAAAATTGATTTTTAGAAATCCCAAAATGTCACAATATTTAAAGGTTGAATGTTCAACTCCTCTATTTATTTGTGTATGTATTTTATTGTCACAGTCATTAATGTTAACATGGATAAAATCATTACAACGCAAAGATTCGTGAAAAGATCAGTTTTAGGAATAAAGTTAACTGAAAGGAAAATAAACACATGGATCAGAAACAGTACAAGAGTTCAGGAAGCTGAAGAAAACATCACAACATTAAAATGAAACAGAACACAACACAATGCATGACAACAAAATGAAAGGTGGAACACTATTATTCACAGACACAGAACGAGTGGACGACCACAAATTCAAAACAGGGCAAAACATAAACCATTGGCGAGAATTCGGAGAAGCATAAGCTTCTTACATAAGTCCAAAGTTGGATCATTGACAATTAAAAAAGGTCAGCAGCCTAGTGGCTATGAGATTATTTATTTTGTTCAACTGTTAAATTTTTATATTATCCTCTTTACGAAAGTAATAGTAAAGTTGTGTATCATATGCATATAAACGACAATTACAAAATCCTATCTAAAGAAAATTATTGTGTTAATGCTGAATAAAATGGGTTCGAGAAATGAGCCCTGCGGCACACCACAATTTACTTGTAATTGATTTGAACTCCACGATTTATTGAACGAGTGAAACATTTGTAGTAATAACTTGGAACCTTTTTTAAGATAGTTATCTTTAATACATTCTGTTACCGATTAAAGAGATAGATAATGCACCAAAACAAATGAAGTAGCAATATCGATAGCACTATATTTTGGTTAGTAGTGTTAAACGCTTCTGTAAATGCTAAAAGAATAAGAAACACAGATTTATTTTTATTTAAACCATTAAAAAACATCATTTGTTATTTTTGATAAAGTAGTTTCACAACGATAATGTTTACAAAACCCTGATTGAAATTCTCGAAAAACATTGTTTTTATTAATATTTTTCTGTGTATAACTGTGTAGTTATTCAAAATACACATGCGAATAATAATCTTTGCTTTTGTTTATCAACATAGTGTTAATTAAACTTCAGACTAAAAAGTAATTAATAGCAATGCAAGAAACAAATAAGCTGTATGGCTTGAAAATCGAAAAGCTATTGACTTCAGGATGTAAGAGAATTCTTCGAAAACCCAAAAACAAAAATTAAATCTGAATTTGTAGTTCAGATATTTTCTGTATTTAGATAAAATTTACGTTTCTATTGCAATCTTACTTTTTACCTCTTCGTACTACGTTTAACGGCAAAGTAAATATTTCAAAACATGTGTTAACAGTTAGGTCACCAGTATTCTGTTACCGAGACAAAGAGACGTCAAATGCACGAATAATGCCAAAGTTATCCTGAAATATACAAAAGCGATGTTGCCAGCAAGAATGTAGGTCTCGTGATGGACACGGACGTCTTATACACGTAGATCCTTCCGTTTACAATATACTTAGCTGTATATATTTGTCGAATTTAGCGCATCTAGCGGAATTCGCTCGAACTACGATATACACAATCTCCGGCAAAAATCAGTAATTTGACGTCTAAAACAAATTTTCACCAAACGATAGAGGATGCTTTAGTAATCCCAAAAAAATTCAAAGAACAGGTGATACAATCGGACGTCCGATATACGGACGTCCAATTACAACGGACGTCCAACTGATGGTAAATGCGTAATGTACGGACGTCCATTTGTTAGAATGATGTAAATATATATATATATATATATATATATATATATATATAAATATATATATATATAAAAATTATTTGACTTTCGAGACTCTTATATTCTTTTATGCCTGGAAACAAGAATTGACAATGACATATATTATCAAACATAAATTATAAGCACTTATGCTTCTGCAAACTGGACACCTATAACTGTTATCTGAACTGGAAAGAAAATATTTCTATAGGATTGTAATAGCATCAATTAAACACATGCGTTAATTGAAAAACATAAAAACTTTATTCAAAACAAATATTTAAAACTCAGGAAAGAAAAATCAATATTAAGAAAAATGTATTTACAAATGAAATTAGGAATAAATCCTGTGGTTTGTTTAAACGTAAAAGAAAGTCGTATATGTCTGACAATAAGGACCAAATACTGTTTAAACAAACTAACAAAAATAACTATTTATAAATAATTAAAATTTATTCAAACTAATAAATCTTTCTTAAAACAAATATGACTTGTTTATTTATTAAAAAACCAAAAACCAATTCTTATAAAGAATCCAAAGAAATTTAATCAAATAAAACCTTTAATTCCCTATGATGAACTTTACAACTGGTATTTATTTTTCCTTTATATTTACAAAAATTATTTACGTAACCAACCTTATATATTCCGTACAGTTTCCTTTTTAAAACCAATTTCCAAATTGGCAAGACTGCAGTATCCAACAGCTGACAGTAGTTCATAACAACCAATCGATTCTTTGATCAATAAAAAATAATTCACTTTTCTTTTAATATAACAAACGAAGAAATTAATTTCACTTTTTAATTATAATTATAGCACAATGCTAATCAAATCTTCCATATACTCCTCGTAGATAAACAGGTAAACACCCTTATTTAATTTATTTCAACTTTTTTGTTTACAAAAATAATTTTTGACAGTTGTCAAACATCTGTTAGGTACACTTAACCTTGAATTTTACAGTTTTTCAAAACTGGAGCCGACGTGGATACTTTCCATACAATAAATCGACTGACTTTGTTGGAAAATGCAGGGGTTTATATACAAAAAGCCAAAACAAGAGAGCTCGATGACAGATCCAACAAATAAATGAACATCGCCGGCAAACGAAGCCACGCTCAATGACGTCATTAATTAAACATATGATTTTTTTCTCTCAAATCCCAGATTTGATGTAATCAACTTGTAGCTTTTAAAACACTGATCAAAAAACTATAATGGATATATGGTCCTCAAATGAGTATTAAAGGAGATATCAACGAAAAACACTTAACGATGACAATTCTCGTTAAACACAATTTTACATACCTAATTAAACAAATTAGGAGTTCATCTTTACAGATTAGCTAAAAGGCTACTCAGAGTAAGTGATACACTTGTTACATACATAAAAATCTTTTTACAATTTCATACAAACATGGTTTTATTACAGTTTAAACATTTATAAACTTTAAAAGATGCTTACACAAACCACAGCTTGGAAATGACTTCTACTATAAACAATTTGTGCTTAAAATGTCCAGTGTGCATTGCTTAAGGCACACATATAAAAACAATGACCATAAAAAACCAGGATAAGGCTATAAGAGTGCTTTTTCGCGAACCGAGAGGATTCCAAAACCTCCATATTTAGTAATGACCAGGTTTCAATTAAATGACTTCAAATTTTAATTGTGTTATATCAATCAAGACAAGATTAATCTACTTAAACTATTTACAGCCAAAGAACCGTGCAAACTTGAGCTGGCCTCCAAGAATACCAAAGAATATGCTCAACGCTGAAAGATCGTAACTTGAAAGTTTATATGTGAAGATATCTTTCCCTTGCAAGTGGGAAGCTTGACCTAAAGTGTAACTTAGGTTGCCTATACATGATTGTGATAAAACAGTCTATCTAAATCATATCCTTTTTATTTATATTTTGATTTATTTATAAGTGCATGAATTATTAGATAAGTAAGGTTATATCTGCATGAAATCTTTTAAACTAAGTTATTGCTTTAAACCTTGATAAATCTAACTAAGCTCCTAACTATTTTCTTTAATGATTATATACTCATGATCTAATATGCCCCTCATTTAATTTATGAGCCGATACTAAATTTTCATTTTAACGTTACCGATCTTTTATTTATGAAATTTTCAACAACGGTGATACCATATCACCTCAATAATCCCCCAATCAAATGAAATGAAATTTTAAACTCGCACGATTTTGCAAATTTTATTTTATTTGTGACATTGAAAATTTTATTCACGCGGAACATTATATGGATAAATCATTGATACATGGAATCTACCCCTAATATTATTGCTATCTAGATATGCTAATTCATACGTTGTGTCCCCAAATTTCCTAACTATTCTGAATGGACCATCATATGGTAAAATAAACTTTGCGCAAATTTTGTTTGTTCTATCAGCAACTTTCAAAGCTTTAATTATCACTAGGCCATTCGCATTAAATTCAATAGTCTTTTTAATTTTCTGATTTTCCTTCTGTTCATGTTTGTCCCATATTCTCTTCAATTTCTTCTCTTGTTCTCTTCGTAAAACTATACTTAAATGTTTTAAATGTTCTTCTGCATTCTCGCTAAAAATTAATATATCATCAATATAATGTACGCAGAAATGTTCATGTTTATTTAAAATCTCGTGCATGGCTCTAACCAATGCAGCCGACGATGATGCGAGACCAAACGGAACAACCTTAAATTGGTAAATCTCACCATCAATACAGAAGCCTGTATATTTTCTGCTATTCCTTTCCAGGGGAATTAGCCAGAAAGAGTTTTTTAAATCTAATTTTGAGAATACCTTTTTGTTCCAGACTTTAGATAAGATAACGTTCATATTCTGTGGACTCTCAAATTGAGGCTTTGTTTTAGTATTTAGTTTCCTAGCATCCAGACAAAGTCTTATCGATTCATCACGTTTCTTGACGACGACAATAGGATTAACGTAACACGTTTTCGATCTTTCTATGATATTATTCTCCAACATAACGGATATCTCTTGTTTCACTTGATCACGATGTGCAAATGGAATGGGGTATATTTTCACCTTATAAGCCTCTTGATCTATTAATTCTAGTTTATGCTCATATTTTCGTGCTACACTGGGTTCATCATTAATTACTTGGATGTTTTCTTCAATAATTTTGCTAATCTGGTTTTTATATGTTTTGGCTTGGTTTCCGATCTGTTCCTCCACTAATAATTCATTTTTATAAACTTGGTTGCACATATTTATAACACTCTTTGGTACATTATTTCGTGTCAACCAATCAATCTTGTCACATTGGACATTAATAAACTTTCCTTCTGCATTAATAACAATCTTCAACTCATCTATGAGATCCATTCCCATAATCAAATCAATCGATAATTTCGGAACCAAATACCATTGTGTTTGATAAACTTTATCCCCCAACTTCACTCCCATATGAACTAACTTATTTATAATACCAATTTTCTTACTGGTGGCGGCAATAACCTCAATATTATTTACCCTAACAACTTTATCTTTAAATATTTCCATATTATTATTCACTAAATCTTCATTTATAAGAGATATTTCTGAACCCGTATCAATTAATGTTTTAAATTGTTTATTTTCAAAACCAATCTTTATAAATGGTAACTCGTGTTTGTCGTTAATTTCTTTTTCACTATTGTCAAGTTCGATAAACTCTCTTGGATGTTGGTATGATGTCTTATTATTATTTTTAGACGCTAGGAACGAATTTATAAAAAATGTTGTGAAACATTTCTAGTCGTCACAACCTCTTCTGTTTCAGAATTTTCTGATGCATCATTTTCTTCGCGAGTGGTGATTCTATTTGCCTCAACTCTTCTTGCGAACTGTTGGTTCGATTGACCATTACGGCCTTGTGGAGATGTACTCCTATTGCTGTTACTGAAAGTAACGCTTCTCCCATTTCTTGTATTATTATTATCTTCTCTTCGCCTATTTTCAGGCGGACTACCTCTTTGTTCGTTGTAAGGACTATTTCGCCTCTCGGCCCCATTATTCAAACCTCCCCGTCCATTATTATTATTGCGGAACGGAAAATTATTATTATTGAAGGAGCGATTTCTGTTAAAATAATTATTATTGTTATAATTACCATTATTGTTGTTAGTCGCTGGCGGATTTCTTCTAACGAAGTTCTGATTATTATTCGGGAATGTATTTCCCCTGTTGTATTGATTGCCGTTATTACTGTTGGGTACATTTATATTGTAATTGTGCCCTCTTTGTCCCCTTTCCTTGCTACTTTGCTCGTAAGCATCATACTTTCTTAAGTATTGAAATAACGTGGGCATATCTTGAATGTTTTGCAGCACGATGTTTTCTGCAATGTTTGATTCAAGTTGTCGAGCTAAATACAATACCATGGATTCTGGTGGTATTTGTGGGGTAAAATATTGTGCAATTTGATATTTTTGCATAATGTAAATCTCTCGGGATGTTCTTGAACTCTTATCGTACTTCGCTCTAGCGAACTCTTCCCTTAGAGAATTCTGATGAGCTTCACTCCAATATTGTCTTATAAACAGTTGTTTAAATTGTTGGAATGTTTGGCACTCATCTTGGATCAAATTGAACCATAATTCTGCATCACCCTTAAGTGTTCTTCGCACCATTTTCAGTTTCTGTGTTTCACTTCGAAACTCACCTAAATAATTTTCGACGTTCTTAAGGAACATCATTGGAGATTCGTGTCTATTGCCTTCAAATTTATAGGCATGATCAAGTTGTACCATCTGTTCCATGTTGCTGAAACTCGGTCTCATTGGTTCTTGATCAAGTCGAGATAATAACTCTTCCTTCAGCAGCTCTTGTCGATTTTCTATTTGTATGAATTTATCAGCAGTCGCTGAAGCATTCTGCTCCAACCTCTGGTTTACTTCTTTTATTTGCACATTTTACTCCAGGGTTAATCGTTGTATTTGTACATTAGTTTCATTTATTTGTGTCCCAATCAATTTTTCGACCTCTTCTTTATTTTTATTCATCTGTATTTTCTGTTGTTCTAATTTCCCTTCTTGCTCAACTACTCTCGCCTGGAGATGCTGACAATTTTCCTGGATTTCTGTCTTATGTTGTTGGAATTCAATTCCCATTTTTTCCAACTTTACTGTCATTTCATTTAACATCCCAGTTTGTTCTGAGATAGATTGTTGTATTGGACCTACAAGGTTTTCTCTTTCTTTTGTAAGTTCCACTTTTAAACTCGCATATATGATCTTGTTTCTGTTGTATTGCATCTAAATTTGTCGTAAGTTTCTGGTTTAAATCTGCTTGTAGATCTTTTATTTCTTTTTCAAAATGTTTCTTTAACTCTTCATTATTTTTCTTAAGACGCTCTTCCTGTTCTTTCTTTTCTTCCAGTTTTTCTTGTTTTAAGCGCTCTTCTTTTTCTATCTCCTTCCTTTCTTTTTCTGCTTCTTTCTTTAAACGCTCTTCTTTTTCTTATTTTAAACGCTCTTCTTTTTCTAGCTCCTTCCTTTCTTTTTCTGCTTCTTTCTTTAAACGCTCTTCTTTTTCTTGTTTTAAACGCTCTTCTTTTTCTATCTCCTTCCTTTCTTTTTCTGCTTCTTTCTTTAAACGCTCTTCCTTTTCTTTCTGACGCTCTTCTTTCTCTTGCTTTATTCCCTTGTTCATCTCGATTAAGAGTTGTGCTATCTCCGTTTGACTCATTCCAACTTGTTCCCTAGAAACTTCTTCTGTTTGTTCTTCTGGATTTTTGACCTGTTGTCTTGTTCTAGGTTTCTCGTCTCCTGGCATTTTTGATTTCTTTGAAATGTTCTTAACAGATGTCATAAAATTTAAGAAAATAAATTTGGGGATAGGATTCAATTGAAAGCTAATTTTATATACCTCGCTACACGTTATTTGGCAATATAAACTATATGCAAAATTAATAAATTTTAAAAATAAGCTTTAATAAAATTTTAATTTTATAAAACTTGCCCTGTTTACTAAAACGCCCTGTTTACTAAAACGCCCCACGTTCGGAAGCCATAAAATATATGCGATGATCCCTAAATAAAAATAAAAATATAATCTTATAATGAAAATTAATAACGAATAAATAGATCCAAACACATATATTCTTAATGCCCCTTTTAACTAGCTCAGGTTTGTTCGGTGGAACAAAAATTATTTGACTTTCGAGACTCTTATATTCTTTTATGCCTGGAAACAAGAATTGACAATGACATATATTATCAAACATAAATTATAAGCACTTATGCTTCTGCAAACTGGACACCTATAACTGTTATCTGAACTGGAAAGAAAATATTTCTATAGGATTGTAATAGCATCAATTAAACACATGCGTTAATTGAAAAACATAAAAACTTTATTCAAAACAAATATTTAAAACTCAGGAAAGAAAAATCAATATTAAGAAAAATGTATTTACAAATGAAATTAGGAATAAATCCTGTGGTTTGTTTAAACGTAAAAGAAAGTCGTATATGTCTGACAATAAGGACCAAATACTGTTTAAACAAACTAACAAAAATAACTATTTATAAATAATTAAAATTTATTCAAACTAATAAATCTTTCTTAAAACAAATATGACTTGTTTATTTATTAAAAAACCAAAAACCAATTCTTATAAAGAATCCAAAGAAATTTAATCAAATAAAACCTTTAATTCCCTATGATGAACTTTACAACTGGTATTTATTTTTCCTTTATATTTACAAAAATTATTTACGTAACCAACCTTATATATTCCGTACAGTTTCCTTTTTAAAACCAATTTCCAAATTGGCAAGACTGCAGTATCCAACAGCTGACAGTAGTTCATAACAACCAATCGATTCTTTGATCAATAAAAAATAATTCACTTTTCTTTTAATATAACAAACGAAGAAATTAATTTCACTTTTTAATTATAATTATAGCACAATGCTAATCAAATCTTCCATATACTCCTCGTAGATAAACAGGTAAACACCCTTATTTAATTTATTTCAACTTTTTTGTTTACAAAAATAATTTTTGACAGTTGTCAAACATCTGTTAGGTACACTTAACCTTGAATTTTACAGTTTTTCAAAACT
Organism: Agrypnus murinus; assembly: GCA_929113105.1. Classification (NCBI taxonomy): domain Eukaryota; kingdom Metazoa; phylum Arthropoda; class Insecta; order Coleoptera; family Elateridae; genus Agrypnus; species Agrypnus murinus. Next base: position 85,662,937 of record OV816027.1, on the reverse strand, counting down.
GGAGCCGACGTGGATACTTTCCATACAATAAATCGACTGACTTTGTTGGAAAATGCAGGGGTTTATATACAAAAAGCCAAAACAAGAGAGCTCGATGACAGATCCAACAAATAAATGAACATCGCCGGCAAACGAAGCCACGCTCAATGACGTCATTAATTAAACATATGATTTTTTTCTCTCAAATCCCAGATTTGATGTAATCAACTTGTAGCTTTTAAAACACTGATCAAAAAACTATAATGGATATATGGTCCTCAAATGAGTATTAAAGGAGATATCAACGAAAAACACTTAACGATGACAATTCTCGTTAAACACAATTTTACATACATAATTAAACAAATTAGGAGTTCATCTTTACAGATTAGCTAAAAGGCTACTCAGAGTAAGTGATACACTTGTTACATACATAAAAATCTTTTTACAATTTCATACAAACATGGTTTTATTACAGTTTAAACATTTATAAACTTTAAAAGATGCTTACACAATCCATATTTAGTAATGACCAGGTTTCAATTAAATGACATCAAATTTTAATTGTGTTATATCAATCAAGACAAGATTAATCTACTTAAACTATTTACAGCCAAAGAACCGTGCAAACTTGAGCTGGCCTCCAAGAATACCAAAGAATATGCTCAACGCTGAAAGATCGTAACTTGAAAGTTTATATGTGAAGATATCTTTCCCTTGCAAGTGGTAACCTTGACCTAAAGTGTAACTTAGGTTGCCTATAGATGATTGTGATAAAACAGTCTATCTAAATCATATCCTTTTTATTTATATTTTGATTTATTTATAAGTGCATGAATTATTAGATAAGTAAGGTTATATCTGCATGAAATCTTTTAAACTAAGTTATTGCTTTAAACCTTGATAAATCTAACTAAGCTCCTAACTATATTATTTAATGATTATATACTCATGATCTAATATGCCCCTCATTTAATTTATGAGCCGATACTAAATTTTCATTTTAACGTTACCGATCTTTTATTTATGAAATTATCAACAACGGTGATACCATATCACCTCAATATAGATATATATATATATATATATATATATATATATATATATATATATATATATATATATATATATATATATATATATATATATACGTGCTTATCTATCTTTTTCAACTCCGACGGCCTATAAGGCGCCCGCGACTCCGGCCTTAAATATACAGATACGGACAAACTAGTTATTGCCATTGCTTTATACAGCTTTGTTGATGATGAGCACGTCGAGAGGGGAATTTTTTTTTTGTAAATTCTTTATACTTAGAGTGAACAAATTACCGTACCATTTCGCCTCTGAATCTTTAACATGCGCTTTTAACTCCTATTTGTATATTTTATATATGACAACCAGTTGCGTTCGCCTCCAGCGGCGTTGCTATTATTTCGGAGTCGAAAATGTATTATTTGTATCTCTTAGATATTATAACCATATTACTAAAACACGCACGGTTCTTCTGTCCTTGTTGTTTAACAGCTTCGCTGAGTACCTCTGTTATAAATAGTATTATTTGCATTGTTGTCTATAAGTCGTCTGCTTACTAATGATAATATTTAATTTAATAGAGATATGCCATATTTTAGAAGGACGGTTGATTATATTTGTATCGTTGGCGTGTAATATTATATCATTTTATCACGTACTTTAATGTATTTAGAGTTAAATGAATTGGTTAAAAGACTTAATTTAATTAATTTAATTTAAAGAGCTTAAGTTATTGTTAGAAGTTAACTTTTTATTTATTCACTTAGGGAAGTACATTTATTTATTCTTCAAAAATGACTACTTTAAGCATAAAGGACTAATTTTCCATTAATTTAAAATATTTAATTTAGCAAGTGCAGCATACAAGGTGTAAAATCGCTTCACGCACGATACAGCTTTATGTGCATTTTATTTCAAACCCTAATACTATCTCCCCTAATTATTTTACAGTAAAAATATTCGGGAGTGTTATAAAGAAAAGAAATATATATGAATCGAATGATTCCTTTGGTTACTGCAAAAATAGCTAAGCCTTGGAAACATTGGAACGATCAGAAATCAATTATACCTTGAAAATATTAGAATGTTAGAAACCTTTGGTTACGGATTACATTTGTAGAAGAGTAAAGAAAATAGAACTTCCGTTTCTGCAAAACATAGCTATGCTTTGGAAATATTGCAACGATCAGAAATCAATTAATGATACCTTGACAATCCAACTCGAAAATTTTTAACCAATCAAATTACAGAATTTTTCAAATTGGGACCAATGAAATTAGTTTTATAGTGAAAAAACCACTAGTGGTTTTTTTAGTGAAAAAATGTATGTCAAAATGAAATGTCAAATTTAATTAAATTAATATTAACTACACACGCTAAATAAAAATTTGCTCGATGTATTGTCAAGCCGAATTCAACTCGTGGTCTAATTTTTTCTTGCAAAATTTATCGTTTAAGACATTCGTAGCTTTTGCTTTTGGAAAATTACACTCGTCTCCTGCGTCGACTCGTGTAGTTTTCGTTGCGAAAGCTACTCATATCTGAAATGACAAATTTTGTCGGAAAAAATTAGACCACTTGTTATATTATTAATGAAAATATTAGAATGATAGAGGAAACATTTGCGCCATAGTCAAGATTATTTTGACAATCCAACTCGAAAATTTTTAACCAATTAAATTACAGAATTTTTCAAATTAGGACAAATGAAATTAGTTTATAGTGAAAAAACCAGTAGTGGTTTTTTCTCAGTGAAAAAATGTATGTCAAAATGAAATGTCAAATTTGCTCGATGGATTGTCAAGCCGAATTCAAATCGTGATCTAATTTTTTTTTGCAAAATTTGTCATTTAAGACATTCGTAGCTTTGCTTTTATAAAATTACAGTCGTCTCCTTTTTCGAATCGTGTAGTTTTAGTTGCAAAAGATACTCATTCTCATTTCTGAAATGACAAATTTTATCGGAAAAAATTAGACCACTTGTTAAATTATATATGAAAAATTGAATTCGTGCGTGTTTTGCAGTATTTTTGGATGTGAGATAGGACAAAATGTAACTCATATCGGAGACAGTGCAAATTATTTAACCTTTGTTATAATAAAACAATCGTATTTGTTGTTAGAACATTGTGAAACCAAGTAACGCAATTTCCTTTTATAAGAACCGTATTAGGACATCTTATCCGGACCCTACGAGGACTGAGGTTGTCTCTTTGGGGCCTTCGTGGGGGCCTCATCGGGCTTTCTTAAGTTATTTAATTGTAAAATTAGCTCAGATTGCCCCTTTTGAAATTCACAACGATCTTAAGTGGTTCCTCTATGTAGTTTAATCCAGAAAAAAACTGTAGCTATCCCGATCGGGTCTTCATGAGGTCTTAATCAAGCTTCCCTAAGTAACTTATCCTTGAAATAAATTGGGGCTGACGTAATCGAGTACTCATAGGAACTTGATCGGGCTTTCCTAATTAGGGCTATCCTCAAATACACCTTATGAGATTTCTAGACTAAGTCGGGTAAATTTCCAATGTCGAGTTGTTTTGAAAATAAAAATCTTTTATGTTTCACTTACATATTATTCTTTGTTTATACCTGTGATACGAACTATATAAACAACTGTATAACAACCAGGGCATTATAAACGAGCGTTATAGTCTATAGCGCCCGCTCGTTGTATCGTATACTTTGCAATCGGGTCCGGCGTTCTATTTATAGTAATTTGTTTGTAATAGTCAATGTTTGCGTACGAGTGTGTTGCAACACAACAAATAACGAGTATTTGCAACGTAGTTTCTGGGCGCGTGATCCGCGAATTCTTTTGTGCCGAATTCTGCAGAAATTTCTTAAATAAAATTAACTTGTTCTTTAGATGACATGAGTGCTATACGGACTTTTTTTGTTTTCATGTTGGTAACAACAAAACATTTGAATTTAAATTGTCATATCTCTGTTTGACTTGCGAGATTTCTAAACCTAATGGACTTTCTTACGGACGTGTATTGTGGCGCCGTGATTGGTCAGCTTCTGTTGCGCACAAATATGAAATGAAAACTATCATAACAACTGACGTGTTTAGATAAATTCAATGTTGTTTTATAGTAGAGTGCATATTAATCCTTTTTGTGACTTAATAATAGTTTAATTAATAAGTCGTTTTAATTAATTAGAATTAATTAAAACGATAGATGTTTAAAGGTTTAACTATTAAAAGAAGCTTTGATATTTTAAATAAATAATATAATCGATTTCGTGCTGTCGAATACTGTGTCACAATAATTTAAACAGCAGGGTCGACTAAACTTTTTGCAAGAATTATCAGAACCCATCATCTCTTTCAAATGATTATGAAGATTGTGGTCATTCACATTTTTAGAAATTTATAATGTAAATAGGACTAATTTTAATATTAAATGTGACATAAATATCAATATTTTAAATAATTTTCGAAGTTAATCACCACTGCTTGCAAGGAAAAAGCCTTTAAACTTGCAGAATATATCAAAAAATATAAATGTCATCAGTACATTATTAATACGTACGATTAACACTATCATTAACACACAACAATCATAGCGCAACAACACGACAGTATTTAATAAATACTAGACACCAGTAGGGGTAGATGGCCGGTTCTGGCACCACACCTCCACACCTCGGGTAGGCAACCAGATATACACGCTAACCCTCGGGTAGGCAACCGCATATACACGCTAACATATAGGCTAATATACAGCTATCGTTCTCATACAGGGGCGTACAAGAGAAAAATATGAAAGAGGGCTTGAATTAAATGCTATAAATCAGGCCAGGGGTAAATATATCTTAATACTCACCCTGCTTCTACGTTTATGAATCATCCTCATTCCCTTTCTTTATTAACATATTACTTTTACTCTCGTTAAATTGAAATGTGTGTATAGGAGAGAGATAGTAAGAGCCTTCTTAAATGAAACAACATAGTATAAAGGTTTATATCATATATTTATGTATACTACATATTGTAACGTTCTTTTTAAAATAATAATACAAGTGCTGTTTAAATCGTCTATTCACAAACAAATATTTATTACTATACACTAATTAATACACTATAAATTAACGCTATGATTATAAACCATTAAAAACTATTATTTACAGACTATGAATTTCTAATACAACATTTATATTCACTATTTATTTTGTAATACACAGTTAATGACTTGCTGTTGACTGATCCCCTTTTATCCGCGAGTCGCTTTTATACCCTCCTACAATCGTACTAGAAGCCGGTAGAAACTACCATGTATTTCTGGAAGGTGCTAGATAAACAGTGCCTCGTTTACATTGTTGGTGCTATGCGTCATTCTCTCGAATGCCGCAGAATACTCCATCCGCTGCTCGAGAAGGGGTTCTTTCTTTTTCTCTCTTGTTACACTGCCCCCCTCTTCAAGTCTGTTCTGTCCCAGAACAGGTTTTATGATCTGGTTCCTGTAGAACGGGTCATGACGATATCGACAGTCTTCACCTCGACTACACGTTCCATTACGGTAGAAGTAGCAGTCTACACTCTTCGTTGGCCTTGATGCGGGCTGTGGGTCAAAACTGCAGACGAAGATCTTGACGTCCGTACCTCTAAAGATAACTTCCAGCATGTTTCTAACGATTCTCCAATCCAGCTGGTCCCGCCCACAGCCGAGTTTGGGAACTGCCAATTTGTTAATTCCCCTGGTAAGCAACTCGATCCTCAAATTCCATAGTGCCCTCCACAAGTCGGCGTAACTCGGCTTCTGGTAATAAAACTGCTTGGTTACCAAGTAGTAAATGGATCGGTCATGATCAGGCAAGCGTAAGGATTTACCAACAGAGGGATTTTGTTCTCGAAGTTCATTCAGCCGTCCAAATTTATTTCTAAACACTACTGCGATCCCCCTGGACATACGGAGATCCGCGGAGACACAGTGGGCAATGGAATAATTACCAGGGACCCGGAAGAGATCTTGTTGCATCTCAGTCGTGACTCCGAATCGCGCTTTTATAGTTCCAGAGAACGCAGCCATAAATTCTCTAAAGGTTGGTTGATCATCTTCAGGCCTTACGGTATTGATAGTCACCTCAGCCTCATCTTTCCGATCCGGGACTGCGTCATTATTTCCCTCATAGTGCGCCAGACGATTGGAGTGTACCACCTTTGGTTTCCCCCTTGGCAACTTCTGGATGCGATAAATCAAGTCATTTATTCGTTTCTTCACCTGGTATGGACCCTCCCAATTTCGCTGTAACTTTGGAGAATAGCCACGACGCCTTTGCGAGTTGTATAACCAGACAAGCTCTCCAGGTTGAAACCCTCCTTCTTGGGCCCTCACATCGTACGTAGCCTTCATCCGGTCACTCGCGATTCGACTATTATTTCGGGTTCGGTCGTGAATATCCTCCAACTTCTTCTTTAAGTTGATGACATAATCATTCCCGGCTACCTCCTGCTCTATAGGTGGAGACCCAAATTCCAGATCACACGGTAACCGTAACTCGCGTCCAAACATCACAGACGCTGGTGACTGACCGGTTGTTTCGTGGACCGATGCACGATAAGCCATCAGGAACAGATGCAGGTATTGGTCCCAGTCTCGTTGATGATCGGAGACGACCTTGGCCAAATATTTGCCCATTGTTCGATTCATGCGTTCTACCATTCCATCGGACTGCGGATGTAACGGTGTGGTCCGGGTCTTACGAATGCCCAACAATCGACAGACTTCTCCAAAGAGTACAGACTCGAAATTGCGGCCTTGATCCGAATGCAGCTCCATGGGCACTCCGAAACGACTGAAGAACTCTTTGACTAGTACGTCAGCAACAGTCGCAGCTTCCTGGTTTGGTAGGGCATATGCTTCTGGCCATTTGGTAAAATAGTCCATTGCCACTAAGATGTATTTATTCCCATCGTCAGTTTCGGGAAATGGTCCGGCAATGTCTATAGCTATTCTCTCCAGAGGACTACCCACATTGTACTGCCTCATAGGTGCTCTTCGTTTCCCCAAGGGTCCGTTGCCAGTGGCACATAGTTCACATTTCCGGCACCACTCCTTCACGTCTTCTTTACAGTTGACCCAATAAAAACGCTCCTTAACTTTCTCCAAGGTCTTTTTCACACCGAAGTGTCCTCCGGAGGCACCGTCATGGAGATGTCGCAATACTGTAGCCACTCGGCTTCTTGGAACCACGAACTGAGACCTAATGGTGGTGCCATCTTCACTCTCCAGTACTCGCTTCAGGAGATCGTCTTCCACCTTCAAGGACTCCCATTGGGCCCAATATGCTTTGAGCGTTCTGTTAAAAGGGCTGACGGCCTCCCAGGCAGGCCTTTCTCCCACGCGCTTCCATTCCAGTACCATTTTTAGTTCGGGATCAGCCTCCTGCTGTCGTTGCAATTCTTCCGGCAACCAATTGTCGTTGACGATGGTAGTCCTTAATACTTGGCAAACCCTCTCTTCCAAACGAGAGCAATGACGGCAATCCGTTGGACAGGGTCTTCTTGAAAGAGCATCGGCATTTCGATGACTAGTGCCCGCTCGATGTTCGGTGTCAAAGTCGTATCCTTGTAATCGTTCGATCCACCTTGCGACCTGGCCTTCAGGATTACGGAATTGTAGAAGCCATTTCAACGCTGCATGGTCCGTCCTCAATAAAAACTTCCGTCCGTACAAGTATTTGTAAAAGTGCTCAACGGACTTCACGACGGCCAATAGTTCTTTTCTGGTCACACAATAATTCCTTTCGGCTTTAGACAAAACCTTACTAAAATAGCCGATGACCTTTTCTTGTCCATCCTGTATCTGAGAAAGTACACCCCCAATGGCCAGATTACTTGCATCTGTGTCAAGTATGAATTTCCCTTCTGTCCGTGGATAACTCAATATTGGTGCGGTTGTCAGGGCACGCTTCAGCTGTTGGAAAGCTGTTTCACACTCTCCGCTCCAAACATACTCGCGTCCATCTTCAGTTAGCCTTGTCAGAGGCTTCGCTATATTGGCAAACCCAGGAACGAAACGCCTATAGTAGGTACATAACCCAAGAAAACTACGAACTTGGTGTTTATCTTTCGGTGTTGGCCACTCTTGAACAGCACGAATCTTATCGGGGTCGGCTGCCACTCCATTTTGTGATACGACGTGCCCGAGATATTTCACTTCCTTTCTGAATATGTGGCACTTTTTCGGACTCAGTTTCAGATTGGCTCCACGTAGTCTTCGGAACACTTCCTCTAGATTTTTCAAATGTTCGTTGAATGATTTTCCGACTACAATCACATCATCTAGGTATACCAGGCAGGTCTTCCACGACAACCCTCTCAGGATGGTCTCCATTAGACGCTCAAAGGTGGCCGGAGCGTTACATAGACCAAAAGGCATAACTGTAAACTGCCATAGTCCAGAACCAATAGTGAACGCGGTCTTCTCCCGGTCTTCAGGTTCCATTTCAACTTGCCAATAACCACTCTTCAAGTCCAAAGTCGAAAACCATCGCGAACCAGACAGGGTATCTAACGTGTCGTCGATGCGTGGTAAGGGATAGCTGTCTTTCTTGGTCACGTCATTAAGCTGCCGATAGTCCACACAAAATCTCGTTGACCCGTCCTTCTTACTGACCAGGACCACCGGTGATGCCCATGGACTGCTGGATGGCTCGATGACCCCTTGTTCTTCCATATCAGTAATAATCTTTTCGGCTTCTGCTCGCCTTGCTAGAGGTAGACGCCTCGGCTGCTGACGGACAGGCATAGAGTTGCCTGTATTGATTTTATGTTTTACTATATTTGTTCGTCCCTTCTGGCTATCGTCAAGAGCGAAGATATCTTGGTATCGGTGAACCAAACCCTGTACCTCTTTCACTTCTGTTCTGTTAAGGTCTTCGCACGAACTAGTAACCATGCCCACTAATTTTCCACCATGGTCTTTGGGCGCTGGTTTTGGAACATCAGCCATACACCTGGCTACTCGGAATACTGGCACACACTGTCCCACAAGGGTACTCTTCTTCAATGTCACCGGATCCACATTAACGTTCATAATTCTCACCGGTACTCTCTTTCCAACCTTGATCAGCGCTTTTCCCACCAGTATGCCACTATGGATCTTCTTATCACAAACAGGCTCCATCATTCGCACACACCCTACCCGAAGATCTCCATCCAAACCCGCCTCGACAACCATCTCGCTTTGACCCGGCAATATCACATCTTCAGTCAACAAAACCCTTACAACCGGATCTTCTCGTGGGTGCAAAGGAAGTTCTTCGTTACCGACCTTCAAAACACCCTCTTTCAAATCCAACGTAAAACCAAATTTTCTCAGGAGGTCCATTCCCAAGATGAAGTCATCAGTGATATCGGCTACCAGCACCTCATGATCACATTCTTCACTTCCAATGCCAATCTTCATCTTCACCACTCCGCGTGTTGGTATCACTTCACCTGTTGCTGTACGGAGTTGAGTAGTTGTCGGTAACAATTTAATACTTGATTGTAGAACATCAGGGCGTACGATGGATTTTGTCGCCCCCGTATCAATAAGTAGTGGAACGGTTCGGTTAGCAATCTTTCCATCTACAAACAAACTACCATTACTATTCTTTGATGTTACGGCATGGATCGTGATCTCCGGGGCATCTTCACTCGCAGTCAACGTTCGCCCCCTCTTGCCAACCCTTTTTAACTTTTCCGACGGTTGTACTTTTCTTATTTTGGGACAACGGCGTTCTACATGTCCTTGTTCGCCGCAGTTCCAACAACGAGGCCCTCGAACTTCTTGATGATTCTTCTTACGGCTTTCTTCCTTCCGAAGAACTCTCAGTACTAACTCCTCTAGGTGATCTTTAGAACCTTCTTCTTCCTCCACAACGGCCCGAACACGCCCGTGACCTCGGGACGCTTGTTTTGCAGCTTCAAATTCTAAAGCGTGAGCAAGCGCATCATCAGTTGTTCTTGGTCGTGCTAGCCTCAATGATTGTTGTGTTTCTCCGTCTCTTAACCCATCAATGAAGGTCTGCACAGCCAGTTGTCCCAGAAATGAATCGGGTGCCGTAGGGTACGCCAATCGGACAAGCCGCGCAACATCGGCTTCAAACTCCTGCAGGCTTTCTCCATTCTTCTGGATACGATTCTTCACTTGCGCGTGATACACTTGTTGAAGATGCGCGTCTCCATATCTCATTTCCAATCTAGACACTAACAATTGGTAATCATTTTCCTGTCCTGCTGGGATTGTTTGCAGGACGTTCAACGCGTCTCCACGCAAAGCCACAGTTAAAGAAACGGCCTTTTCCTTGCCTGTCCATCCGTTGGCCCCAGCGGCCGCCTCAAATTGTTTGTAGTAGGTGGACCAAGGTATCTTTCCATCGAACGTGGGTGGTTTTACTTTTATCCCTACGGCAGGAACCTTTTCTTCTTTAAATTGTTTCTTTACTTCATTAAACGGCCACTCAGAAGTTGAGGGAAACCGTAGTTGCCTCATTCTATCTTCCAGCATTTCGATCATATCGTCTTTCTTAGTTGTTGGTGGTAATTGCATTTGGGCTATTTTCTCTTCTACCATCTTTATTACCCTATCTTGTTCCGCCAATCTACCTTCCAATAGTCCTAACGCACTGGCATTCTCCAAAAATTCTTCGAAAACTTTATCTTCCAACGCTTTGACATTTTCCAACAATTCTCCTTTCATCATTTTAACATTTTCTTCCAGTGCTTTAGTATTTTCAAGTAATTCTTGTTTAAGCATTCTAACATTTTCTTCGGACTTTCTAGAATTCTCTTCGGACTTTTGCAGTAATTCTTCTTTTAACATTCTGGAATTCTCTTCTGACTTTCTAAAATTCTCTTCGGACTTTTGCAGTAATTCTTCTTTTAAAATTCTAGAATTCTCTTCGGACTTTCTAGAATTTTCTTCGGCTTTTCTAGAACTTTCTTCCATTTTACTTAACAACAAACTAGTATCAATTGCGGGTCCAGGTATTTCGAAGCGGTAATTTTCAGGATCTTCCTTCTGTTCTAAAAGCCATTCTCTTAGCCGATTTATCAAAACTTCTTTCTTTCCATTACTATCCAAGTCCCTCTCGTCCAACTCCCGCTTCAAATCTATCACTAAGAGATCCTTTAATAGTTTCATCACCATTTTAATTGTTTGTTGAAATTATGTTTTAACACCAAAAATTTTATTCTCACAGCACTTTAATTAATTATTACGCGATTTTATTTATTTTAAAACCTCACACCTGTAACACCACTGTAACGTTCTTTTTAAAATAATAATACAAGTGCTGTTTAAATCGTCTATTCACAAACAAATATTTATTACTATACACTAATTAATACACTATAAATTAACGCTATGATTATAAACCATTAAAAACTATTATTTACAGACTATGAATTTCTAATACAACATTTATATTCACTATTTATTTTGTAATACACAGTTAATGACTTGCTGTTGACTGATCCCCTTTTATCCGCGAGTCGCTTTTATACCCTCCTACAATCGTACTAGAAGCCGGTAGAAACTACCATGTATTTCTGGAAGGTGCTAGATAAACAGTGCCTCGTTTACATTGTTGGTGCTATGCGTCATTCTCTCGAATGCCGCAGAATACTCCATCCGCTGCTCGAGAAGGGGTTCTTTCTTTTTCTCTCTTGTTACACTATGCAATTTATAGACTAAAAATAGAATAATTACATAGGTAAAGGGTTTATATACAGACTTATTTAATACAAGTTATACATGAGCACTTAACTAGTTTCTAAATTTACTTTTACTCTCGTTAAATTGAAATATGTGTATAGGAGAGAGATAGTAAGAGCCTTCTTAAATGAAACAACATAGTATAAAGGTTTATATCATATATTTATGTATACTACATATGCAATTTATAGACTAAAAATAGAATAATTACATAGGTATAGGGTTTATATACAGACTTATATAATACAAGTTATACATGTAAACTTAACTAGTTTCTAAATTATAATCATTAGAAATCCTTTAATTTCCCCAAGCTAAGGTATTTATACATATCACATATTCAATTTATAGATTAAATAAAATAATTACATAGGTAGAGGGCTTATATATAGACTTATACAATACAAGTTATACATGAACACTTAACTAGTTTCCAAATTTTCATAGTTAAAAATACAATGAAGGGTTCTAGGGAAAAGAAATTTTAATCAATAGTTAGAAATCCTATAATTTCCCCAAGCTAAGGTATTTTTACATATCACATATGCAATTTATAGATTAAATAAAATAATTACATAGGTAAAGGGTTTATATACAGACTTATTTAATACAAGTTATACATGAGCACTTAACTAGTTTCTAAATTATCATCGTTAGAAATTCTATAATTTCCCCAAGCTAAGGTATCACCGCTCCCACCAGCGATAATATATCGTTTATCATCTTTCCATGATAACGCTATTTTATTTTTTAATTCTGTATAAAGTTGGTGGTTATATGAACGGAAAGATTGAACATGTCTATAAATATCTATATTGCGTAATACCACATTTCTATAATCCTCCAAACCCAGTTCTTTCTTGATAACTTCCTTCTGGACACCTTTAGCTGTTTTGGTGAGAAGGCCCTCAACATCTACAGCATAAGCTTTTGCCCCCGTTCCCAGAAATTCCCAGAGAATTTTACCCGCATACTCGTCTTTCATTCTTCCAATTATGGATTCATTTTGCGGAATTCCAAATTGATTATCGACCTTAAAGTTTGATGTGTCATACTTGTACAAATACTTCTTCATGTCTTCATAAAAATCGTCTGTATACGTCAGTAGAATTAATGAGTCGGTGTCTGTGTACAGCAGCTGGACCTTGCTCCCGTATATTTTTTTAATATGATTATAATAAAAGTCATACATAATCTGTTTAGCCAGATCTAGCACGCAGAAACCAATATATATCGGCTTATCGTAGTGAACTTGTAGTTTTTCCATGTGAATAGCTACCAGATTCTCTGTAAAGATAGCGCACTCTTTAAATTGCGGTTTTGAGATCAACGTTTCAGCTCCTAGTCTTCTTCCATTATTTTCCCAGTGTGTAACTAACCGTATATTTGATCTATTTTCTGTATTTTCCATCGTTTTACCAAAAACCGAGTTATTTAATAGTTTATAAAACATTTTCCCGAACTCACTCTTATCTGCATTTCGCATATTTGTGTTTAGGTCAATATACTTTTCTAACCACGGAGATTGTTTAAAAGATAAAACACGGTGGATCTTTGTAACTTTCAATCCTGCTGCTATACACTGTTGTAAATTTCGATAATGAATTACATACATGCTCTTGTCAAATAAGTTGGGAATTAGTTTTGACTGTTTCGAATTTTGCGGGATAATATTTTCCGGGCAGAATGGGAGCTGATCGTGATCATCGTGAAGTTCTTTCGGATAGTGCAAATCTACTTGTAAAATGTACCCAGTCTCAGATTTTTTCGGAATTTTTAAAACATCGAAGTTTTCAGCTTCGTTATCTGTCAACCATGTAAACCCCGAATGCGGCAAATATTCAGACATTGCAGCACCATAGAGATTGGTAGCATCTAGGTAATTTATAAACGTTGTGGGTTTTGTTCTATCATATGTGGGCATATATTTGTTATTAGCGTGCACATATCGCTTACTACACTGGCTAACACCCCCTCTAATTCCTTTCTTAATAAAATGTATCATATCGATGTCGGTCAGAAGCTCTAACTCCACCTTTGTATATTTAAGCATGGCAGACCACGATAAACCTGGTGCTGTGAAGAAATTAGCCGGATCTAAATGATATACTTTTTGACATATACATCTGAAAGCTTCAAATACATCTGCTAACAGTAGCACATCACTTTTCAAATATATAGCTGAATAGTCACCGAGAGTTTTACATTGGAAAGTATCCCACACAACTGAAGCTCTATTATAATCCTCAACTGATACGTCTTCATTTCGTAATTTATCAAAAAATTCTTTTCGCGTTGGTAATTTGTCATAATTTAACTTATCGAATGAATCTACAAATGAATAGGGAAAAACACCTTTTTTTCTCATGAGGTTAAACTTATGGTTTTCCGGAAAATACTCTTTAGTAATCTGGCATTCTTTATCTGTTAAATTTTTTGTTAATTTCTCTAACCCCATAGGCATAAAGCGAAATGAGTCTAAAAATCTTAATTTGAGATATTTGTTTTCCATACTGCCTAAAGTGTTAACTACAGTGTCAACATGCACGTGTTTTGAAAAAGAGATATATTTTTCTTTGTTTACTGCAATAACATCTATTTTAGAACCATCGACACCTAATGATTTTATGAAGAGGTGAGCATCATAATGTGATAAATTGTGAAAAAATACAGGTATAAAACTAGGATTCTTAAAATGTAAATTACATATAGAATGTGCAGGGGCTCGATATTTTCCTGTTAAATGACAATGATCACGCACCCTTTCATCTTCCTGACGGAAGGGTTTTTCGCATATATGACAACATTGAGCGAGTGCGTGAATCAATTTCTCGTTTTCAGTGAGTTCAATCATTGGGACAACACGTTTCAGGTGATCATTATAAATACGTTTGATATCAGCTTCTAACCTATTACAGAAAACGTCAGCACAGTCTTGACCGCGATAAGTAACATATTTTGATAAAGAATCATCGTAGCTACACTTTATATAATACCCAAATGAGTACGGTTGATGCATATATGTCTTTTCTGTAAATGAATCAGCGTTATCGTTCTGACAATATTGGATAGGTTTAAGAATAGTCTCAAAATCTGCATATACTACAAAAGGGTGTTTTAATTTATGTTCAACTGATTCAAATTTTAAAATGTTACCGGGAACTGTATTTCCAAACTTATCAATACGCGGATCTGTTGAAGGCAATTTAACACTAATATGCTTACAGTCATGTTTTTGATGTTCGAATAACCTGTGTTCAGTATTAAAATGAATTAAACAACCATCGCACAGAAACTTTTGATGATTCTTTTTTGATAATTGAGAACTGATTAATCTACTTAAGTTTTTAATTAAACAATAATGAGAATTACCCGCATTATCGTCTATTAACAGTAAGTTTACATGCCGTTGACTTCTGTTTTCTGTAAAATGTAAAGGACCAATAACTTCAAAATCTACTTTAGAATTGTCATAAACTGTATTAAGCCCGTATACGTTTACTGATATATTATTTAATTTTTCAAATTTGTGAATATCCTTTAACTTAATAGGAAATTCAAACCCGTTTAAATTTAGTTCATTCTCGAATATTTTATATTTTACAACTCGTTGAGGGTTTTTTTCTGAAGGGTGTATAGCAGCTAAAATGCTCCACATGAAACACTTTTGATCAGAATTTTGAATGTTTATTACAGCCTTCTTTTGCTGGATAGGATCCGGAAGCGGCATGTATGAGGAGGCTTTCAGGGGATTGTATTTGTTGATATTCAATTCGATAAACAGCAGGTTTTTTAATGTCCACCCGCTCTCCTTCTGCTGAAATTCACTTATTTTATTATCTACTTCATCCGTAAAATGGTTGTATGCAAGATCTAATTCTGTTGAACCATCAAAATTTTTAAATTTCGTATTAAAGGATTTCACCTCTTCCAAGTCCTTGGATGGTAATTCAAACAGTCCGAAAAGTTCAATATTAACTTTAACAGTCGAATACCTATCTAACACAACTCGCACACAATTTAACGCTTTATGCTTTAACATAGCCATGAATTCTTTCACGTTCAAATATACCCGATCGTCTGCAGTAATGCGATATGTAGCAATGCGATTTTTAAACGCCTGCTTTATTAATGAAACCCCTCCACCAGTTACAATACACGTTTTATTCTTGTGTTGTAGACTCAGGCAGTGTTGAGGTAGAAATCTTGTTGGTATATCGATCTCACAAACTTTACATTTTGATAAAAGTTCTTTCACTACAGTTTTAGAACTAGTCGAGGTAATACACGCCTTCTTAGGACAGCTAGCTGATGCGTCCTCATTCTCCGACAATTTTCTTTTGCGCAGACCATGTTTTTCGACCTGGTGCTTTTCAAAGTGACCTTGGCTAGTGTATAATATACCACACTGGTCACATAAAATGGAAGCGGGCTGACAGTATCCTTTCCGGTGTCTCAGCAGACTATCTTTTCTGCTGAATTGCTTATTACACTGCTCACACGCAATCATTTTTCAACCCCCAATGAAAACACGCCTTACTAGTACAGCTCTCAAGAATAGAAATGATGAACTGCTGCGGTGATGTTCTTTATATATTATTTCGATTACCCATAATGCACTGCAATTCCTGAGATTCAAAATAGCGTTCGGTTAGGGCCCGCTGAAAATCATATACATAATAATAAGTACAAAAGGTAAAATATGTTCAGATACGTTCAAATACCTTCAATTATAACAAGTGACAGCCAGGCAATTCATCACATCAGATCTACCCTTCGTTAAATGTTCAGATTCAAGATGGCTGGCAGAAGAACGTAGGTGTAGCTAAAGATAACATAAAATTAGAACAAAGAAAAGAACATAACTACTGAAAATACCTTAACTTATAACAAATCTCAGCAATGAGTAGGCTATATATGCAGATAAAATGTACTCCTCATGAACGCACCAGCGGGTTTACAGCTAGGAATAATAACAGATTATCTGTAACAAAACATGCAATTTTAAATAAATTTAAATTAACTTATAAGATTTAAAAAGAACAGAAATATTATAGAGCTGCTTTCAATTCAGGTTTGAAATCCTTGTTGCAAGAATAAAAGAAAAGTAATTCGTAGAAACAATATTAAAAGAAACGCAATGCGAGAAATCCTAATTAACCGATTTCATTCTGTACTTTTTATGGTGGTTGACTAATAATAATACGTGATAATTTTATCTGGGGTTCTCAAGAAAATAAATTAAAAATCCCTAACTGAAGTTGAATAAGTTTCTCATGTACCTAATTACTATTTCAGATTTTATATATATGTTTTGTTGCTAATGATATTTTTTGTATCTAAAAAGCAATAATTATTATGTTGTGACATTTTAAAAACATTATATATAGTTATTCCAAACATAAATATTAATTAGTCAATTAAAACGCGGTAACATTCTCTCTCTTTAACAAAACACATCGTTCGTTTAGTATGAAGCGCTAATTATAAAAATCTACGTTTTAAAATTAAATATGCGTCAATTATTTCTATTATCAATGCTCTTAGGAGACATCAAGCCTTGCCAGATTTTGATAGGCCCTATGGAGGGCATATGGCGTCAGGGGAACTATGCCATTAGAGCGCCCACATAGAAAGAAATCTAGGTGTCAAAACCAGGAAAGGTTTAATATCAGAGCTTAACATTTAAAACAAGCTTTATTTATTTAATTGTTAGAAATGAATCTATTTAGCACCAATGTATAACGAACAAGTTTAACCTTCTTTAGAAGGAAATGATTTTCTCTGTAGTACAATAATTAACGGGGTTAGAATAGAAAGGGCATAAGTAACAAATTTTGATTTCTTTTTGATTATACAATTTTGGTAAGATAATATTAATATCTGCTGATCAAAAAGGATCTAAGCGATTTTTTCAAACTCTTAGCGATATCTAAAGAGCACTTACATCATTAATTTTATATTATTATTGAATTTTATTTAATATTTCATATTATGATTTATACAGGTATACTAAAAGCATTTTCTAAGATTAAAAATCAATTAAGTTTTGCCGGAAATACAATATCATTAAACACATTTCAACATTTTACTTTTTTCATAATATTAAAATATATTATTGCTTAAGATTTCAACCCTCTACACACCCTTTTTAACTGTCCCCGATTCCACAGAAACGTTTAAAATGCGCATTTTACTAAAAATACATTACGTTTGAAAGTCACGATGTGCAAGTAGAAAAAACAGGCTTGTAAAATGCAATTAAAATTAACATAATTATTGTTATTAAAGCATAATTGATGTATGAATAACAAACCTCATTTTCGTGAATTAACGTATATTTTTAAAACTTTTAATTAAACAAAACAAAAAATATAGTAATCAAAACTGATAATGACCGTTCAAAATCAGTTACGCACCCACATGTCAATTACACGTATGTTTACTCACTCACACAAAGCACGATACTGCGAGCGCAATTGAAAAACCGTTTCTTTTGCTCTGTATATATCAGAACAGTTTTCCCGCCAGAGACCGTCCACTCTCGCGCGCGTCAAATTGTTTTTATTCGATGCCTGGGATTGCTCTTTATAAATAACCATAAAAACCGCTTATTAAAATGTTAAGGAATTTACTATAAATTATGTATAAATTGAAATAAATTATCTTTTTATATGCGTTTTTTGCTAATAGACGTCAATTATTTAATGTTTTGTTTACAGCAGTAATAAAACGGAACTAAATTATTTTGCAACTGGAATGTTATTTTTCTATTAATGAAGCAGATGGTAAACCAGATATTTTGTTGCGTCACACATGGCGCAAGATGTCGTCGTGCGCGTGAACGCGACCGGACGGTCCGGGTTAATTAGAAAAATTTGTCGCGGTGTTGCGTGGCCGGGTGGGGGGTTGTTGCGGTGCCCCAGTGGGGCGCGCAAAACCCCGTTCACGCGCACGACGACATCTTGCGCCATGTGTGACGCAACAAAATATCTGGTTTACCATCTGCTTCATTAATAGAAAAATAACATTCCAGTTGCAAAATAATTTAGTTCCGTTTTATTACTGCTGTAAACAAAACATTAAATAATTGACGTCTATTAGCAAAAAACGCATATAAAAAGATAATTTATTTCAATTTATACATAATTTATAGTAAATTCCTTAACATTTTAATAAGCGGTTTTTATGGTTATTTATAAAGAGCAATCCCAGGCATCGAATAAAAACAATTTGACGCGCGCGAGAGTGGACGGTCTCTGGCGGGAAAACTGTTCTGATATATACAGAGCAAAAGAAACGGTTTTTCAATTGCGCTCGCAGTATCGTGCTTTGTGTGAGTGAGTAAACATACGTGTAATTGACATGTGGGTGCGTAACTGATTTTGAACGGTCATTATCAGTTTTGATTACTATATTTTTTGTTTTGTTTAATTAAAAGTTTTAAAAATATACGTTAATTCACGAAAATGAGGTTTGTTATTCATACATCAATTATGCTTTAATAACAATAATTATGTTAATTTTAATTGCATTTTACAAGCCTGTTTTTTCTACTTGCACATCGTGACTTTCAAACGTAATGTATTTTTAGTAAAATGCGCATTTTAAACGTTTCTGTGGAATCGGGGACAGTTAAAAAGGGTGTGTAGAGGGTTGAAATCTTAAGCAATAATATATTTTAATATTATGAAAAAAGTAAAATGTTGAAATGTGTTTAATGATATTGTATTTCCGGCAAAACTTAATTGATTTTTAATCTTAGAAAATGCTTTTAGTATACCTGTATAAATCATAATATGAAATATTAAATAAAATTCAATAATAATATAAAATTAATGATGTAAGTGCTCTTTAGATATCGCTAAGAGTTTGAAAAAATCGCTTAGATCCTTTTTGATCAGCAGATATTAATATTATCTTACCAAAATTGTATAATCAAAAAGAAATCAAAATTTGTTACTTATGCCCTTTCTATTCTAACCCCGTTAATTATTGTACTACAGAGAAAATCATTTCCTTCTAAAGAAGGTTAAACTTGTTCGTTATACATTGGTGCTAAATAGATTCATTTCTAACAATTAAATAAATAAAGCTTGTTTTAAATGTTAAGCTCTGATATTAAACCTTTCCTGGTTTTGACACCTAGATTTCTTTCTATGTGGGCGCTCTAATGGCATAGTTCCCCTGACGCCATATGCCCTCCATAGGGCCTATCAAAATCTGGCAAGGCTTGATGTCTCCTAAGAGCATTGATAATAGAAATAATTGACGCATATTTAATTTTAAAACGTAGATTTTTATAATTAGCGCTTCATACTAAACGAACGATGTGTTTTGTTAAAGAGAGAGAATGTTACCGCGTTTTAATTGACTAATTAATATTTATGTTTGGAATAACTATATATAATGTTTTTAAAATGTCACAACATAATAATTATTGCTTTTTAGATACAAAAAATATCATTAGCAACAAAACATATATATAAAATCTGAAATAGTAATTAGGTACATGAGAAACTTATTCAACTTTAGTTAGGGATTTTTAATTTATTTTCTTGAGAACCCCAGATAAAATTATCACGTATTATTATTAGTCAACCACCATAAAAAGTACAGAATGAAATCGGTTAATTAGGATTTCTCGCATTGCGTTTCTTTTAATATTGTTTCTACGAATTACTTTTCTTTTATTCTTGCAACAAGGATTTCAAACCTGAATTGAAAGCAGCTCTATAATATTTCTGTTCTTTTTAAATCTTATAAGTTAATTTAAATTTATTTAAAATTGCATGTTTTGTTACAGATAATCTGTTATTATTCCTAGCTGTAAACCCGCTGGTGCGTTCATGAGGAGTACATTTTATCTGCATATATAGCCTACTCATTGCTGAGATTTGTTATAAGTTAAGGTATTTTCAGTAGTTATGTTCTTTTCTTTGTTCTAATTTTATGTTATCTTTAGCTACACCTACGTTCTTCTGCCAGCCATCTTGAATCTGAACATTTAACGAAGGGTAGATCTGATGTGATGAATTGCCTGGCTGTCACTTGTTATAATTGAAGGTATTTGAACGTATCTGAACATATTTTACCTTTTGTACTTATTATTATGTATATGATTTTCAGCGGGCCCTAACCGAACGCTATTTTGAATCTCAGGAATTGCAGTGCATTATGGGTAATCGAAATAATATATAAAGAACATCACCGCAGCAGTTCATCATTTCTATTCTTGAGAGCTGTACTAGTAAGGCGTGTTTTCATTGGGGGTTGAAAAATGATTGCGTGTGAGCAGTGTAATAAGCAATTCAGCAGAAAAGATAGTCTGCTGAGACACCGGAAAGGATACTGTCAGCCCGCTTCCATTTTATGTGACCAGTGTGGTATATTATACACTAGCCAAGGTCACTTTGAAAAGCACCAGGTCGAAAAACATGGTCTGCGCAAAAGAAAATTGTCGGAGAATGAGGATGCATCAGCTAGCTGTCCTAAGAAGGCGTGTATTACCTCGACTAGTTCTAAAACTGTAGTGAAAGAACTTTTATCAAAATGTAAAGTTTGTGAGATCGATATACCAACAAGATTTCTACCTCAACACTGCCTGAGTCTACAACACAAGAATAAAACGTGTATTGTAACTGGTGGAGGGGTTTCATTAATAAAGCAGGCGTTTAAAAATCGCATTGCTACATATCGCATTACTGCAGACGATCGGGTATATTTGAACGTGAAAGAATTCATGGCTATGTTAAAGCATAAAGCGTTAAATTGTGTGCGAGTTGTGTTAGATAGGTATTCGACTGTTAAAGTTAATATTGAACTTTTCGGACTGTTTGAATTACCATCCAAGGACTTGGAAGAGGTGAAATCCTTTAATACGAAATTTAAAAATTTTGATGGTTCAACAGAATTAGATCTTGCATACAACCATTTTACGGATGAAGTAGATAATAAAATAAGTGAATTTCAGCAGAAGGAGAGCGGGTGGACATTAAAAAACCTGCTGTTTATCGAATTGAATATCAACAAATACAATCCCCTGAAAGCCTCCTCATACATGCCGCTTCCGGATCCTATCCAGCAAAAGAAGGCTGTAATAAACATTCAAAATTCTGATCAAAAGTGTTTCATGTGGAGCATTTTAGCTGCTATACACCCTTCAGAAAAAAACCCTCAACGAGTTGTAAAATATAAAATATTCGAGAATGAACTAAATTTAAACGGGTTTGAATTTCCTATTAAGTTAAAGGATATTCACAAATTTGAAAAATTAAATAATATATCAGTAAACGTATACGGGCTTAATACAGTTTATGACAATTCTAAAGTAGATTTTGAAGTTATTGGTCCTTTACATTTTACAGAAAACAGAAGTCAACGGCATGTAAACTTACTGTTAATAGACGATAATGCGGGTAATTCTCATTATTGTTTAATTAAAAACTTAAGTAGATTAATCAGTTCTCAATTATCAAAAAAGAATCATCAAAAGTTTCTGTGCGATGGTTGTTTAATTCATTTTAATACTGAACACAGGTTATTCGAACATCAAAAACATGACTGTAAGCATATTAGTGTTAAATTGCCTTCAACAGATCCGCGTATTGATAAGTTTGGAAATACAGTTCCCGGTAACATTTTAAAATTTG
This sequence comes from Agrypnus murinus, assembly GCA_929113105.1. Taxonomy (NCBI): domain Eukaryota; kingdom Metazoa; phylum Arthropoda; class Insecta; order Coleoptera; family Elateridae; genus Agrypnus; species Agrypnus murinus. Next base: position 85,640,562 of record OV816027.1, on the reverse strand, counting down.
AATCAGTTGAACATAAATTAAAACACCCTTTTGTAGTATATGCAGATTTTGAGACTATTCTTAAACCTATCCAATATTGTCAGAACGATAACGCTGATTCATTTACAGAAAAGACATATATGCATCAACCGTACTCATTTGGGTATTATATAAAGTGTAGCTACGATGATTCTTTATCAAAATATGTTACTTATCGCGGTCAAGACTGTGCTGACGTTTTCTGTAATAGGTTAGAAGCTGATATCAAACGTATTTATAATGATCACCTGAAACGTGTTGTCCCAATGATTGAACTCACTGAAAACGAGAAATTGATTCACGCACTCGCTCAATGTTGTCATATATGCGAAAAACCCTTCCGTCAGGAAGATGAAAGGGTGCGTGATCATTGTCATTTAACAGGAAAATATCGAGCCCCTGCACATTCTATATGTAATTTACATTTTAAGAATCCTAGTTTTATACCTGTATTTTTTCACAATTTATCACATTATGATGCTCACCTCTTCATAAAATCATTAGGTGTCGATGGTTCTAAAATAGATGTTATTGCAGTAAACAAAGAAAAATATATCTCTTTTTCAAAACACGTGCATGTTGACACTGTAGTTAACACTTTAGGCAGTATGGAAAACAAATATCTCAAATTAAGATTTTTAGACTCATTTCGCTTTATGCCTATGGGGTTAGAGAAATTAACAAAAAATTTAACAGATAAAGAATGCCAGATTACTAAAGAGTATTTTCCGGAAAACCATAAGTTTAACCTCATGAGAAAAAAAGGTGTTTTTCCCTATTCATTTGTAGATTCATTCGATAAGTTAAATTATGACAAATTACCAACGCGAAAAGAATTTTTTGATAAATTACGAAATGAAGACGTATCAGTTGAGGATTATAATAGAGCTTCAGTTGTGTGGGATACTTTCCAATGTAAAACTCTCGGTGACTATTCAGCTATATATTTGAAAAGTGATGTGCTACTGTTAGCAGATGTATTTGAAGCTTTCAGATGTATATGTCAAAAAGTATATCATTTAGATCCGGCTAATTTCTTCACAGCACCAGGTTTATCGTGGTCTGCCATGCTTAAATATACAAAGGTGGAGTTAGAGCTTCTGACCGACATCGATATGATACATTTTATTAAGAAAGGAATTAGAGGGGGTGTTAGCCAGTGTAGTAAGCGATATGTGCACGCTAATAACAAATATATGCCCACATATGATAGAACAAAACCCACAACGTTTATAAATTACCTAGATGCTACCAATCTCTATGGTGCTGCAATGTCTGAATATTTGCCGCATTCGGGGTTTACATGGTTGACAGATAACGAAGCTGAAAACTTCGATGTTTTAAAAATTCCGAAAAAATCTGAGACTGGGTACATTTTACAAGTAGATTTGCACTATCCGAAAGAACTTCACGATGATCACGATCAGCTCCCATTCTGCCCGGAAAATATTATCCCGCAAAATTCGAAACAGTCAAAACTAATTCCCAACTTATTTGACAAGAGCATGTATGTAATTCATTATCGAAATTTACAACAGTGTATAGCAGCAGGATTGAAAGTTACAAAGATCCACCGTGTTTTATCTTTTAAACAATCTCCGTGGTTAGAAAAGTATATTGACCTAAACACAAATATGCGAAATGCAGATAAGAGTGAGTTCGGGAAAATGTTTTATAAACTATTAAATAACTCGGTTTTTGGTAAAACGATGGAAAATACAGAAAATAGATCAAATATACGGTTAGTTACACACTGGGAAAATAATGGAAGAAGACTAGGAGCTGAAACGTTGATCTCAAAACCGCAATTTAAAGAGTGCGCTATCTTTACAGAGAATCTGGTAGCTATTCACATGGAAAAACTACAAGTTCACTACGATAAGCCGATATATATTGGTTTCTGCGTGCTAGATCTGGCTAAACAGATTATGTATGACTTTTATTATAATCATATTAAAAAAATATACGGGAGCAAGGTCCAGCTGCTGTACACAGACACCGACTCATTAATTCTACTGACGTATACAGACGATTTTTATGAAGACATGAAGAAGTATTTGTACAAGTATGACACATCAAACTTTAAGGTCGATAATCAATTTGGAATTCCGCAAAATGAATCCATAATTGGAAGAATGAAAGACGAGTATGCGGGTAAAATTCTCTGGGAATTTCTGGGAACGGGGGCAAAAGCTTATGCTGTAGATGTTGAGGGCCTTCTCACCAAAACAGCTAAAGGTGTCCAGAAGGAAGTTATCAAGAAAGAACTGGGTTTGGAGGATTATAGAAATGTGGTATTACGCAATATAGATATTTATAGACATGTTCAATCTTTCCGTTCATATAACCACCAACTTTATACAGAATTAAAAAATAAAATAGCGTTATCATGGAAAGATGATAAACGATATATTATCGCTGGTGGGAGCGGTGATACCTTAGCTTGGGGAAATTATAGAATTTCTAACGATGATAATTTAGAAACTAGTTAAGTGCACATGTATAACTTGTATTATATAAGTCTGTATATAAACCCTTTACCTATGTAATTATTTTATTTAATCTATAAATTGCATATGTGATATGTAAAAATACCTTAGCTTGGGGAAATTATAGGATTTCTAACTATTGATTAAAATTTCTTTTCCCTAGAACCCTTCATTGTATTTTTAACTATGAAAATTTGGAAACTAGTTAAGTGTTCATGTATAACTTGTATTGTATAAGTCTATATATAAGCCCTCTACCTATGTAATTATTTTATTTAATCTATAAATTGAATATGTGATATGTATAAATACCTTAGCTTGGGGAAATTAAAGGATTTCTAATGATTATAATTTAGAAACTAGTTAAGTTTACATGTATAACTTGTATTATATAAGTCTGTATATAAACCCTATACCTATGTCATGAAATAAATAAAGATTATTAAAAGTTTCACAGTTTTATTAAAATATACCTGACAATATTGTTTCGACAGCTATGCTGTCATTATCAAAGGTAATATAATTATAAACAAACACGTCGCTAAGGTAGATACAAAATAGGTAACTAGATAAAATAATAATAATAATAATAAAATTAATAATAAAAATCATAATTAAACATCTAATACTTCCAGTAACGGAGAATTACTGAGCTCAAGTTGTTCATTCATTAAAGGTACCCTGAGTTTGTGTTTGTATATCTCAAAGGCTTCTAAAATGTCTAATTTGCGTTTGTTATTACAAAAATGTAGGAATTTAATATTATTTTGAGGAGTCATTGTATGATTTTGTTCTAAAAGGTGTTTGGCGTAATTCGATTTTTCAGGATGTTTATTTTTGTAATGACGTACGTGTTCTTTATATCTTATGTCAAAATTTCGAAGTGTTTGTCCAATATATACCGAACTACAAAAAGAACAATTTAAACGGTAAATGCCCGATTTCATGATATCATGTGTTCTGTCTTTAGCATTAAATAAAAATGAAAAAGTGTTAGTGTTGGTTTTAAATGTTATTTTATAATTGTTGGTTTTTCTTAGTATATGTGCAGTTTTTTCTGATATTTTGCCAAAATATGGTATAGATATGTAATTTGTGTCTTCTGTTTGATTGTCAATGGGATATATTCTTTTGATAGCTAACCTATAATCTTTTTGTTTAATTAAAGTGTCAATCATGTTCGGATTATAATGATTTGCATGTGCTAGTTGTTTAATGGTTGATATCTCTTTGCTAAAATCTGATTTTGTTAGTGGAATAGTTAAAGCTCTGTGTACTAATGATCTGTATGCTGCTATTTTATGTGTATTGTGGTGACAAGATTCATTTGGTATTGTTATGTCTGTTTGTGTTGGTTTTCTGTATATGGAAAATTCAAAAAGATTGTCTGCGTTAATCTTGATATTTAAGTCTAGAAAGTTTATAGCCCTGTACCTATGTAATTATTCTATTTTTAGTCTATAAATTGCATATGTAGTATACATAAATATATGATATAAACCTTTATACTATGTTGTTTCATTTAAGAAGGCTCTTACTATCTCTCTCCTATACACATATTTCAATTTAACGAGAGTAAAAGTAAATTTAGAAACTAGTTAAGTGCTCATGTATAACTTGTATTAAATAAGTCTGTATATAAACCCTTTACCTATGTAATTATTCTATTTTTAGTCTATAAATTGCATATGTAGTATACATAAATATATGATATAAACCTTTATACTATGTTGTTTCATTTAAGAAGGCTCTTACTATCTCTCTCCTATACACACATTTCAATTTAACGAGAGTAAAAGTAATATGTTAATAAAGAAAGGGAATGAGGATGATTCATAAACGTAGAAGCAGGGTGAGTATTAAGATATATTTACCCCTGGCCTGATTTATAGCATTTAATTCAAGCCCTCTTTCATATTTTTCTCTTGTACGCCCCTGTATGAGAACGATAGCTGTATATTAGCCTATATGTTAGCGTGTATATGCGGTTGCCTACCCGAGGGTTAGCGTGTATATGTGGTTGCCTACCCGAGGTGTGGAGGTGTGGTGCCAGAACCGGCCATCTACCCCTACTGACACCAATTATTGTGACTTTTATATTGTAAAGATGAAGGCAAGCCGGTTATGAAACTTCTCGAAGCGCCGAAGGCCGTCCACTAGTGGGAACCTAAACAGCCAATCACGGCGCTACAATGTAGATCCATAAGAAAGTCCATTAGGTTTAGAAATCTCGCGTTTGACTTTTGTAGATTTAGTAAAAGTTGTTACCATCCGACAAACAAACAAAAATCCCTAGCTTTATAAATTACTAGGAGTCTAGCTCCTACGCTTAGTTAGTAGATTTAGTGCTAGAACAGGGTTGGTTCCGACCTCCCCTTGATTGTACTTGTTTTGGAGGACATATACGTCCTCACAATATGTATCAATATGTCAACATGTGTGTTAACCTTTTGTACTCTCTTTATTGTCTTTAGTATATAGTTGTTTTTTACAACTTGTGTTTAATTTCTCTCTACCTCTGACTACGTCCTCCAGTCACGAAAACCCCACGTGACAATCTCCTAAATTAAACAAAATATCGATTTCAGCAAAAACACGTCAATTTATTTTTCGATGGGGACATTTAAATACAGAATTGTCAAAATTTTGCATCTCACACCCTTATCCCCACTCCACCAACTTTTTGACCCCTCCCCCCATTGTGACAGATCATTTTAAAGGGAATGAAAAAGGCGAGGGGTCTCTCACACCCAGAAATTATGTACACCTATTGCCGCTTTACGGCAATAACTGTCTTTATTCCCGTATTCTCACTTGTTATTCCCGTATTGCCGTTTTTATTCCTTTATTCTTGTCTGTATTGCTGTATTCCCGTCTCGATTTCCGTATTGCCGTATTTATTTCCGTATTGCCGTATTTATTTCTGTATTGCTGCATTAATTTTCCTATTGCCGTGTTTATTTACGTATTCCATGCATGATTTTAGCAGTGGGTGTATTTGAATGAAAGGTGTTTATTATTGGTTTTTTTGATAATTTTACAAAAGGTCGTAGCTCCACTAAGAAAAATGTAAACAAAATTCCTCACAAATAAAAAATGATCTGTAAAAAATAGTTTTTTATTCAATCATAATATATGTACATCACATTTTTAAGTGCTGTTAAAGTAACTGCGAACCGAATACGTGAAACGAAGAACATATATATCAGATAGATCGACTCTAAGAAATACAAAAAAAGAAACATTGAGATAAATAACAAAAATTTATTTGAAAAGTGAGAATCCCAATGCACGGCAGTAAATAAAATTCAAAAAGAATTCCAGAACTCCAGTAAAATTTACAGGACTATAAAATATAAATTCCGAATCTACTTTCTGAATGTCGTTTTCCTTGGGCTGTATGAAGTTTTCCAAATCTTCTTTCAAGAATTTTTCTTTATCAATATCCAAAATTCGTCCAATGTACCATCGGGTGTCGTAAAACATTACATAATATTTTTCTAATTTCAGCTTTATCTTTCATTTTTTTTCTTGCATGTTTCCTTCCTCTAAGTCTGATTTTTCTGATTCAAAAAATTCTGATTCTGATGAAACTGAAATTACTTCAAGAGATTCGCTTGATTTCGGTGTAAGTGAACAATCGGTCTCGAGCGTATAGAAATGCATCGGTTACAAATAACTCTTTTAAAAATATAAATAATTAAAAACTCGCAAAACTAAAAATACCTGGCAAATCTACATCATAAAACTTTTAACTTGGAATTGCGCAGATCGGCCCAGTAGAACTCTCAAACGAAGCGTAACAAAAATAAGCCTTGTGTTTTAAATAGGTATAAAGTATTTTAAATTCATGGTATAAAAATCTAAAGAAAATAGAATATCAAAGCGGTCTTGGAGAACTCGTAAAGGAGAGCTATGGCGGCATGCAAGGGTTTGTCTATACATCAGATCAATTCGAATATTAAACACTCGAAGATGGATGATGAAAGACTAGACTGCAAGGGCTGCAGCCACCGACATGCCCTAGCTATTCCTAGCATTTGTAATTAATTTATTGTAGCACTTTTAAATACTGCCCGCGTTTAAATACAGAAATTATGAGAATCTAGAGATCTTGTTTAACAAATTTCTTGAACACGTTTATTAGTATTTCAAAAACATGACTGATGAAAAATATGTGTTTGAAATTGGCAGTCAAATATTTCGTTACTGTACATTTTTATGCAAGTTGAAACTGTTACTTCAAACCAAAATTGTTTAGTTACAAGAATTATTAATAAACAAGTAGATGTTTATAGCATTTTGTTGCAAATACTATTTTATACATACGTTTATTGCAGTTTTTATAGTTATGTTCGTAGTGAACTAACCTAAAAATTAAATATTGTCGTTTTAAATTTTCTATAACTTCACAATTTCAGAAAATAATTATTTTTATTCTCTTATCATTCATGTGGTAATCTTAGTACTATTTTATCTATTTTGAATTGATTTTTGTTTACTATTATAACCACTAAAATATAAAATTACAACTGCTAGAAACAGCTACAGCGCATATAGGCGACTTCAACACCTAGATGCTAGTGATAGAAATGGTTTGTCTATTAAGCGCAATTCCAAAGGTTTACACGCTGGGAACTAACAAGAGGGCGCTGCAAGTGGATGGCTTTTCTCGAAATAATTTTTTTAATTTTTGGATTTAAAAATTAAAAAATATATAAAATACTAATGCACACAGTGGAAGCTTCACTGTAAAATAAGAATCACGTAAATCGGCCCAGTAGAACTCTCAAACGAACTGGAACAAAAAACAGCCTTGTGTTTTAAATCGACTGCAGTCCTTACAGTCTAGCCATAGCCATCATTGAGTGTTTAATATTCGTATTGTTCTGATGTATAGACAAACCCTTGCATGCCGCCATAGTTCTCCTATACGAGTTCTACAAGACCGATTTGCTAATTGTTTTTCATAAACTTTGACACGAAAATAAAAATAAGAGTTGAAAGATTAGTTATTATTTTCGTGAAAGTTATCACATTTGGTCCTCCAAATTTCAAAAAATACTAATTTTAAATACCACATATGGGGTATTGCTGAACTCAAAAAAATATATACTTTTCATTTCTAGCAAGAAAATAAGGGGGTTCCATTTAAAATCATCGGCCGTGATACAGTAGCAAACTAAAAAATTAAAATTGATGTCCATAAAATTCGCAGGAAAGAAAATAAAATTCACGTGGTAATACAGAAAATATGAATTTTATTCCATACTTTATTTACACACTGTATAGTATAAAGAAATCCTTTATTCAATTAGCCTTTTAAGGGTAAGTGTCAATATCACGATTCTTAGAAACGGTGAATGATTTTCAATGTTCAAACAAAAAACAATTACTTGCCGTCATTATTTTTCCGCGCTCACTACAACATATACTCACTTCTTCAGAAGACCACCTAGATTTTTAAACGCGTTTGAGATAAAACGCGTAATGGAAATCGAGAAGAATGGAGCGTGTTATTCCTATTGCCGAGTTTATTTCTCAGTATTGCCACGTATTCCCCATTTATTGCCGCGTATTTTCTATTTATTGTCGCTTATTCCTGCGTATTCCCGTTTATTTCTGTTTATTGCCTCTTATTCCTTTGTATTCCCGTTTATTTCCCATATTGCCCAATATTGCTCATTATTTCCGACTCATAGCAATTTATTCCCGAGAAACTGTACACCTATTGCCGAGAGTGAGAAGGAAAAAGGAATCTTTGGAGCAAAATAATTGAAATCGGCCCATGGATTGCTGAGATACAGAGATAAGTCTTTTAACAACCCATTTTCAATATGATTTAAATTATTTCACATACAAACGTCTCACACGTTTCACATACCGACTGGTGCCAAATTGTGGCAGTTCAGTCATTTACTTACAGACAACTCAAGTATATTATTTTAAAAACTGATCTTGTTATTGAGATACCATCTTTTAGAGCCCCATCCTTCTGAAAATGTAACTGATCATCATTGACCATCATGTTTCCTCATGTTCCATTCATGTTTCATGTTCATGAAGTTGATTTTTTAATTCTTCAGTTATCAGTTATTAGTGGATCCTTTTTTAAACAAAGTAGGTCAATAATGACATTACCTAGAATTCCCTAGAGATCCCCCAGCTCGAAAGTCCATTGGGAACCTTTGAGAGTTATTGGAGAGACGAATTCGATAACACTACATAACATTCTAAGCTGCTATAAAAGAAGTGTTGGATGAAGAATTGAATAAAATCACAGCCGGAGAAAACCTAAATTAGTTTTAAATATAAAAAAACGTTAGAAGTAATTAAACAGAAAGGATATTCTACAAAATCCTGAAATTAAATTTTATACTTTCTTTCAACATTTATTTAGCATAATTTTCTACTCAGACTCAGACTTTTTTGTTATTTATAAGTTTAGTTAGGTTTTGTTTTAGTTTTTTTTAATATATAATAATTAATGTTTTAGTACCTCTAGAGTCATTCGTGAAATAATTTTCAATATTATTAGAATTTCATTGATTATAAATTATCTGAATCTCTTGCAAGTGCAACTGATATACAAGAATTTTTTCGAGTTGTTATTGTACCAAAGTAGATTTACTAAATTACAATGGAGAAGATGGTTATATGTTTATGTAATGAGCAAAACGTGTTATTCCAATTATTAACGTTTTTAATAATAAATATTTCACTTTTTTCTCAAGTTGCTTTTGATTAAAAATGTTAAATTTCGAATATAAATATGAAATCTTTAGTCAAAAATGTAATTATTCCCTAAAACCATTTCTCACAATTAAAATGTTATTATGGACAATACGATGGGGGCCTCGAATATGGTAAATCGGTGACTGGATATTATACAATAAATTATTAAAGAAACGTTTTAGTATGATCAGCCTTCATACATTGTTTCTGCTAATATGATTAATTGATTAATATGAACAAAAAACGCAAGTTAAATGCTCGGAGACATGTATACTTAAATAAATACTTATCGTACTCTGTCAACTCCTATTAGTATATATTGTATGTAGTTATCAGTTGTGTATGCCTCCAATGACTTTGCCTTCTCATAAGAGTCCATAAGGAATGATGCGTATACCATATGTATGTAAGTAGAAGAATTGAGTGAAACCAAATAATTAATAACATCTTAAATAGTAAATATTGTGTTACTTTATTTATTCATTGTAGTTTTAATTGAAAGATACCATTAAATTTCTATAATAGCTTAATTTTTTCACAACGAAATTTTGTTATTCTTGCTTACATATAATGTGGGTTATTTACAAATTAAAGGTTTGTCAGTAAAAACATTCATTCTTAATCTTTGGAAGTGATAATGGTTTATGTAACAGCGTTTTATTAAGACAGTATGCCCCCAAGAATGGCACTTTTTATCGTTAGAAAATAATATAATTATGATAATTATAAATAATAAAAATAATTAAAAAGACGTAGAAAGTTAAATTATTCACATAATAGCATTTTATTGGATACAACAATCGTTGATTCGGCGATGGCCAGTAATAATAAGGTGATACGTAGGTACTGCTGAGTTTGTATTGTTCTTCTTAAAATTATGAAGTCATCGTAAAATACTGCGCCTCTCTAGTTTTGACAGTATCACTTTACAAACTGTTGCTAAAACAAACAATTTGTGACAAAGCATTCTCAAATCGTGCTAAAATGTTTATGATTGTTTGGATTTAATCATAAAATGCAGAAGAAAACGTCTAATATAGCCTAATTACGCTTACAATTTTAATAGACATAAATATTAAACTTTATTTCATAACGAACACTTTTCTGACAATGAGGTATTTAAAATGATTTCCTAAATTCATTCCTATACTATAATAAACAAACGAGCAGGACGCGCGAGGGCATTTGCATTGCAAAAGTATTTTGATTATTTTTAAAATACGTTTAAAGTGCCAAGGAAGAAATAAAAAATAATATCATATAATTTTTTTATAAGTAAATACGTAATAGGCAGTCAATTGAAATAATAATTATTATTATTATTATTATTATTAATTTCAGAGAATTTGTGTATTTATTAGACATCTAATTAGATTTTAATAATGTATACCGATAATGGATATACGAATAAACGGGGTCATTTCATAATAATTAAGAATGTTGCTAATTTTGGAAACAAGCTTTTGGTCGGTCTACATTCCTCAGAAATTTAAACAGGTGTTTTTGAAATGTGATTATAAATTTATGTGTAAAACTATGTTTTAATATTTACATAAATTACCCAAATCATATATAATGCAAGTAACCAATTGTAAAGCTTTTAGTAACAAAATTTTAGTTTCATTTTAATTTGTTGATCTTATGAAAAATCTATTTTTTAATAAATTTGAAAGCCCATGGTCAAGTGTATACAATAGAACAACTTCTTGAAGATGCACATAGGTAGGTTTCGCCTCTACGCTGTGTTGCCGCTAATATGAACAAAAAATGCATGTTAAATGTAGGGAGGTGTATAATGCTGTAACTTAAGTTAAGACGTATCTCGTATACAGCGAAGGCGCCGCCTAGAGTATAACACGATGTACTAAAATGTATCTATGACTGGGTGAATAGGTATTTTTCGACTCCGACCTAAAATTTGGGAAACGGCATAATAAATGATTTCCAACATTTTAAACTACATATACACGGGGATTCGTTTTCGCCTCCGTTTTTTCCACTTCGCCTCCAAAATCGGAGGCGATCGCTATGAACAGACATATATTCGGAGGCGTATCAGTGCTTTCTGCATGTATATATATATATATATATATATATATATATATATATATATATATATATGGCACCACTATGCGTCCCCTCATGTAAAATCTTAGGTTCAAGCAGCGTCCGAAGTCACTCGGCGTCCGGATATACGGACGCTGGGTGACTAGTGCCTCAAAATTGCACCACATGAAGCTTAAAGTGTCTAGATGACGAAAATGTAAAAATTCGCTGTGCGCAGTTTGACACCCATTTCTGATTCGTGTATAAAATCGTAGTTCGAGCGTTTGCAACACGCAGCGCTAATAGCGCGCGATTTGTATACACTTGTATACAAATCGGCAACGGTTTATCCTGCGTCCCCACACTTAACAGTAATTTTGTTGGTAACACTGACGGCTTTATGGCTAGACAGTGACGTCATTTCAACGGGACTTTATGCATTGTATTTCTTAGTAAAGATTGCGTCATTTAAGGTGACAAAAATTCTTTCATATTATATTTTGTTAAAGCTAATAAACACTTTTAATACATTTCATTTATGCGTTATTTAAATTTCAAAGTTAAAACGGATTTGCTTGCTACTACAAATGGGCGATAATTTTAATAAAATTGTAAGATGGATAGAATTTAAGGATATTCTTTCGTTCTCAAAATATGTGTGGGATATTTACACGTAATTGAAAGCTTTATTTATTTAAATTAAACAAACATTACGCATTATTATATTATCATTCAGTATTTAATCAATCACTGATGCTATTAGATAATAATAAATCAAAATATACAATTAAAATATAATTTTATGGCATTTATTATATTACGTTAATTTGAACAAACTTTAAAATAAATACGTAGACTGCCGATTTTTATAAATCTTCACAATTCTTATCTATCAGATTTTGAGTTTACATCATTTTTTTAAGTTGCCGTGTATAACAAAAACGTCAATTTTGCACCCTTTGTGTTTTATGTAAATAAATAAGAATAACAGTCCAGTCAATCTGACATTCGACAACACAAGATATGTACAAAAATAAATTAGGCAATTTCTGTTGATAAATTAAGTTATTGAAGTATTGGAATTTGGAATAAACAACATTTTAGATTTACTGTCATTGCTTGAAAATTCTAAAGGGTGAAACAAATATGGCGTCCATAATGACTAAAGTGTTGTTTATTTGTATCAGACCTGGCATCTAAGGGTTTTTGAAGTAACTTATTTTAGATTTGCTGCCAAAGTTTGAAAATTCTAAAGGGTGAAACTAATATGGCGTCCACAATGACTAAAGTATGGTTTATTTGCATGAGACCAGGCATCTGACGTTTTTGAAGTAGCTGGGATTAGATTTACTATCGAAGTTTGAATATTCTAAAGGGTGAAACTAATATGACGTCCATAATGACTAAAGTATGGTTTATTTGCATGAGACCAGGCATCTGAGGTTTTGAAGTAGCTGGGTTAAGATTTACTATCAAAGTTTGAATATTCTAAAGGGCGAAACTAATATGTAGTCCACAATGACTAAAGTATGGTTTATTTGCATGAGAAAAGGCATCTGAGGTTTTTGAAGTAGCTAGGTTTAGATTTACTATCAAAGTTTGAATATTCTAAAGGGTGAAACTAATATGGCTCCACAATGACTAAAGTATGATTTATTTGCTATTTTTATTAATAGTAGAGTGCTCAGTGGAGTAAAACGTGTAACCCTGTGGGGGGTTTTGAGAGTAAAAGCTGGGACTAGTTGTATTCGATAGCTTATTATTAATTGTTATACCAAAAAAAAGTTGGCCGAAAATTGGACTGTGGAAAAGGGCACATTTCATAATTCTGGAGTTATCTATCGTACCTGATGCACCGTTATTAGATCAATCATGTAGTTTTCGATGTAAAGTTTGTAGTCGTTTTTCTAAAAAAATATGCAAATCTTTGCAAAGCATTGAGTCTTACGGGAACTATAAACTTTAAATGCTTCTAACTTCATTTGCGAAGCTTCAAAAATTAATTAATTTTAGGGTACTTTCGCGTTTATCAACTCATATTTCAGAAACGAAGCCTTTAATCGAAAAAAGTCGTTCTTATAAAATTGTAGACCGCGATCTTTCGCTTCTAACGGCGCCACTTTTATATTTAACCACCTTATATTTACACCTAACCCAATTTAAATTGTATCGACATGTCTACTCGTCGATAAGCCCCTCTTACGTTTCGGACCTCCTCGCGCAGCAGTTGTCTATGTTCTTGGGCTAATAAATACACCTAAAAATGTATTTCGTTTCTATTGAATTAATTAATAGATGCCTAATATAAGTTTAAACGCATTAAGCATTTTTTTAGAATAAATAATTTAAATAGAATAATATTTTTATATCTTCGTTATTTACCCATTGCTTAATAATGATAAAACAGTACTCCAAAATAGTTAAAATTATAACATAGACATTTTTTTCCAAAACAATAGTAAAGTAAAGTAAATAGTAAATAGTAAATTATCCAAGAACGAAAAAATGTAGACTTAGTTTTCCCTTAATAGGTATTAGTAGAGTTCAGCTAAACCACGTATCACTGACATTACGGGTCACTACAACCCACTATGGGATGAATGCTAGTATTTCTTGGCCAAAAATATTTTGAGTGTTATGAAAAGTTTTATATATGAAAAATCAAATATTACCTATTTAGAATTAAGTAAGTTATACAGTTTTTACATTATTTAATGGATGTATTTACAAAATATTTATAAAAACCAAACAATATGACACCTATAACAAAGTTACTACAATTTATATAAATATACAAGTTTACCTTATACAAATTACAATGTAGATTATTACTGTAGGGTTTTCTTTTTACATTAAAAAGAAGGAACACCAATTGACATGAAAAGTGGACTGTATATTTTTTGTATTTTGATACATCAATCTATCATGCTACTATGATCATCATGTTTAAATAGAAATAATGCCTGCGTCCTAACATACCGGCGGCCTTGAAACATACGGGTTTCAAATGATAAATTATATAATGTAATATTCATTATGTAACAAAATACAATAAGAATAAGTTAAATGTGAATAACAAGTAATGAAAAATAAACAATATTCAAATGCAACGAGAATAAAAGGAACATCTGTTAGACTGGTAAGACGCACACTTTAGTAACTGAGCGTTTTGTAATACCATTTCGGGTCTTTACACTCACTACACGAACTGCACTATCTCCTCCTGGATGAATATCTACGATGCGGCCTAGGGACCATCGTTGCGGTGGAAGACCATCTTCCTTAAGAAGGACCATGGAGCCAATCAGTTCAGGAACTTCCTTACTAAATTTCCATTTAGTGCGTTGTTGCAAAGTGTGCAGATAACTTCTAGACCACTGCTTCCAGAATTGCTGAGTTACCCTTTCAAGCAATGTGAATCGTGATAACAGTGATGATTTTGCGTTCACTTGATCAGTTTGAGGAAGTGCGGTTAATGGACTACCAATCAAAAAGTGACCGGGGGTCAAGGGTTCGAGATCAGCTGGGTCTGATGATAAAGGAACCAAAGGACGGGAATTCATTATAGCTTCGATCTGACATAGTAGAGTTGAAAACTCTTCATATGTAAATGTACAGTCAGAACTAATACGTTTGAGATAATATTTAGCTGTTTTGATGGAAGATTCCCATAAACCTCCATGATGTGGGGATTTAGCTGGGATAAAATTCCATTTTATTAGATTTTCTAGCAAAAAATTATATATACTAGCATCAGTGTGCATTCTTAAAAGACGCTTCAGTTCATTGTCTGCTCCATGAAAATTGGTTGCGTTGTCTGAAAAGACTTGATGACAAAGACCTCGTCGGGAAACAAATCTCTTAAGAGCATTAAGGAAACTTTTCGTAGATACATCGCTCACCAGTTCAATGTGAACAGCCTCTGTCACAAAACATACGAATATGCAGATATATCCCTTAATAATAGCCTTGTGGCGTAGTTTGCCATCTTTAAGGGAGAATGGGCCTGCATAATCTATGCCGCATACTGAAAACGGTCTGCCAGGAACAACTCTTTCTGCTGGTAAGTTACCCATTTTGTGTGTAATAGAATAAGGGTTTGCTTTAAAGCAAGTAACACATTTTCTAATAATTTTACGTACAATTTGTTTGCCATGTACAGGCCAATATTGTAATCTGATATTAGACAGTGTAGTTTGTATGCCTGAATGTAGATGTGTTACATGAAAGTATTGAACTATTAAATGGGTTAATTTATGATTAGAAGGTAATATGATTGGATGTTTATGATTGTGGGGTAAATTAGAATGCTTAAGTCGGCCACCTACTCTTAACGCCGTAGTCATCTAAGAAGGGACTAAGTGAAGCTAAATTACCACTTTTCTGTATTGATTTATCTTTTAGAATTAATTGTATCTCATTGGAAAATGATTCATATTGAACTAATTTAATTAACATTAAGGTGATATGATTTAATTCGTCAGTTGTTAATCTAATGGAATCTGAACCAACGTTTTTTCTTCTGGTATGGTTTATGAATCGTAAACAATATGCTGTGCTATGTATTAACTTAGAGAATGATGAAAATCTATCAATAAAATCTAATTTAATTGTATTAACATTAGAGATTGAAGTTTGCTTTATCTCAGGAATTTCATTTAAATTGTCGATTGAGGTCAAATCTAAATGAAATGGGTCAGTATTTGATTGTGTGATTTCTTGCAGCCATCTAGGACCATTCCACCATAGTGGTAAGTCTAATAATTGTGAGGGACTAATACCCCTTGATAAAAGGTCAGCAGGATTTTCCTGAGATGAAACGTGATACCATTGTGAATAATTAGTGTATTCTTGGATTTCAGAAATTCTATGTGATACAAATGGTTTTAATTGATTAGGTTCTAATTTTAACCATGAAAGCACAATTGTGGAGTCGGTATAATAATGAATTTTATGAATGTCTAATTTGAGAGATTTTGTTATCTTTTGTACTAATTGCACCATCAATAAGGCTCCACATAATTCGAGTCTGTTTTTAATGTCTAATTGTTTTTAAAGGTGCTACACGTGATTTCGCAGGTAAAATCCTCACCATGATTTCATCAGATTCAGATATGGATCTCACATAAATGCATGTGCCATAAGCTGCCTCTGAGGCGTCGCTAAACGCATGAATCTCTATAATGTTAGGATTCGTGACCACTACTCGACGAGGAATTGAGAATTTGCTGATGAAGCATAAATCGAACATGAACTCATTCCATGTTTTAAGTAATTTAGTGGGTATTCTGTCGTCCCAATTTAATTTCATTGCCCATAATGTTTGAATTATTAGTTTAGCTCTAATAATAATAGGCCCAAGCAGACCTAGAGAGTCAAAAATCTGAGATACTATGGACAGAACTTGGCGTTTTGTCGCATCTGAGGTAGAATTTACCTTGAAGCTTGTGGTATATTTAAATGAATCTTGAGATGAATCCCATAGAACGCCTAGTGTCTTGCAGCTCTGTTCATTGGTAATAACATAGTTGCTTGAGTGGGAACCTGTGATTATATTTGAAAATACAGAGGTGTCGTTGGATAACCATTTTCTGAGTTCGAAACATGCACTCTTCAGTATGGTATCTAAGTCATTAATTAAGTTCTGGGCAGACTCTAACTCGTGACTACCAGTAATTAAGTCGTCCACATAAAAATCCTGGAGGATAACCTGTGAAGCAACTGGATAATGTGATTGATTCTCAAGTGCTACTTGTTGTAGACAACGAGTTGATAAGAATGAGGCGCATGAAGTGCCATAAGTGACAGTATTGAGTTGATAATCATGTAACGGTTGAGAAGGATCAGATCTCCATAAAATGCATTGAAAATTACGATGTGATGGGTTGACCTCAATCTGTCTGTACATTTTAGCAATGTCCGCTGTTATGGCTATATTATGCTTTCTCCATCTGATCAGAATGGAAAAAAGGTCGTCCTGAATTGAAGGACCGACTTTAAGAATGTCATTTAATGAAATTCCAGAGTTGGACTGGCTGCTGCCATTGAAAACAACTCTAAGTTTAGTTGTCAAAGATGAGTCATTTTGTACACAATGATGTGGTAAATAATATACAATGGAAGATGGTTTTTCATTTGGATTGAATTTTGACATGTGTCCTAACTGTTCATATTCTTCCATGAAATTACAGTATTGTATTTTTAAACTGTAATGTTTGGATAGTTTTCTCTCAATGGCATAAAACCTATTTTTAGCTGTTGACCTAGATTCACCTAACTGATTATAATTATTTCGTAATGGTAAATGAACTGAAAATCTACCTGTTACTTGATTTCTTTGAAATGTGCTAATAAAATGCTGCTCACATTCCACTTCTTCCTTTGTGTATTGTCTGTGTACTGGAGTATGTTCAATTAACCAAAATTGTTCCATTTGTTCCTGGATGTCAATGTTTGTAGAAAGGTTGCAACATTGTAACCTACTAGATTTAATGGGCCGGAAATAATCCAACCTAATTTTGAATTTTGCAATATAGGTTGCCCCTTTCCAAGTTTGATTTGCCCAAGATGTAGTAATTCGAAAAATATACCTGCACCTAGTAAAACATCTATTTTATGTGGCTCATAAAATTCAGGATCTGCTAAACTTCTATTAGATGGAATGTTCACTGATTGAGAACAATTAAATTGAGGAATTTGCTCTGTGATTTTATCTATGATTAAAAAATTTAAATTTGTATTGAAATCACTCTGCATTGAGCTAATGTTTGCTGATGTTTGTTTCGATATGTTTGTGATTGCAGAATTTATTCCAATCATAGGCAAGTTAATTTTTGTTGGTTTTATATTAAGTTTATTAAATAACTCTTTAGTAATAAAATTTGACTGAGACCCATTGTCTAGTAAGCAACGGCATTGTATTGGATTGTTTTTTGCATCAAATATATTTATGATAGCTGTAGATAACAGAATAAATGAATTTGTGTTTTGACTACAATGGTTTGATATTGAGTTTAGTTGAGATGAAGTTGTAACATGGTCGTTAACATCTGTGTGATTATTGCCTGTGTGACTCTTTATATTTGTGTTTGCCGAGAATTTGGCATCAGAATGAAGTAATGAATTGTGCTTCTTGTTACATACTTTGCAAGATCTATTAGAATGGCATCCACTGGACTTATGCCCATGCCTCAAACAATTCGAACATATGTTCAATTTCTTGATTTCTGACCAACGATCAGCAATGTCTAACTTAAGAAATCTTTTGCAATTAAAAATAAAATGCGGTTGGGGCTCATCGCAACAGGAACAATGCTGATTGACTGCTGCATGAGTATGTGATTTGAAATCATGTTTTTTGACATTGTTATGTGAATGCTTATTATCTAACGTTTCTAACAATCGGCACCTATCTGACAAAAAATCAACAAATTCTGTTATGCTTGGTAAGTAGGTATTGGGCCACCTGGCCCAGACAGTTCTAGGGACCCTAGATTCTCTGTCTCTCTCTAAATCTGGTGACTTTTTGTCTGTCTCTCTCTAGGTGGTTAAGTACGGAATCTGCATTACCGGCATTCTGTATTACCGGCATTTGGTTCGTCACTTGGCTAAATGGTGTTAGTGTTGCTAGGGGAAAACAGGTGGCGCCAGTGTCGTTTTTGTACCGACATTCTGTATTATCGGCATTTGGTTCGTCACTTGGCTAAATGGAGTTAGTGTTACTAGGGGAAAACAAATGGCGCCAGTGTCGTTTTACGTGATTTTTGTACCGACATTCTGTATTATCGGCATTTGGTTCGTCACATGGCTAAATGGAGTTAGTGTTACTAGGGGAAAACAAAGGGCGCCAGTGTCGTTTTACGTGATTTTTGTACCGACATTCTGTATTATCGGCATTTGGTTCGTCATCATGAAGAAAGTTGTATTACCGATTACGGGCGTTCTACTGATTGTTAATAGGGGGAGCCAAGGTTTATCATTTTATATTAATAAATTTTACCGATTTCTTAAAATAATTATCGGCGTCATTAATACTTTAATTACATATAATAATTTAAGATAATTAATTCGGCATTAAAATTTTAAACGAAAATCACGGAACAATTTACGGATAATAATAATAATAACAATAATTATAATGTCTTTATTTCCCTTACAGGCTTACACCCAAATAGGGAAAAATATGAATTTACAAATGTTTTCATCGTTTATGCTATTCTCCTGTAATATCTCATGGGTAATGTGTAAAGAGCGGAAAATATGCAATGTGCATTTTATGATGTTGATGAAATAAGAATTATTTGTAGATTCAATTAAAATGCCTAAAACCTAAAATTTAAGGCTTTAATATTATTGTTTATTGTATATTTTATATCAATAAATGCGAAACTCCGTGTAATGTCATGTAATAATAATGCAACAATGTAACATAACTGTATACATCGGTGTATACATAAAATAAACTTGATGTTGATGAAATAAATAATAGAAACAAAATTTAATTTATGATTTGATTTATTGAAATTTCCTTATTCTTATAACAAATAAGTTTTTACTAATAATATTTAGTTATTACTAGTTAGTTAATAGTATATTATATACATATTTGTTGCATTTTTTTTTGTCGAAACCCATGCATTTTTTGTCAAATTTCGTTGCATTTAAATGTGCATATGTTTTCTTTTTGCCTTGCATTTTTCCGCTCTTTAGTAATGTGTATTGTGGTGACAAAATTCACTTGGTATTGTTATGTCTGTTTGTGTTGGTGAATATTTCACCATTTACAACATAATCATGAATAAAGTGGTTGGTGTATTTTTGCATACGAAACAATGGAACATTTATTTACGTTTAAATTTAGGCGATTAGCTTTACACCAATCACATAGAAAGTTAATGTTAGACTGCAAATATAAGCAATCATTGATATCTCGTACTTGATGATATATTTTTAAATCGTCAGCAAATAATAGTTTCTCGCAGTGTATAGATTGATGATGATGATGAATACCACGTAGACACGTCCATTCGTGACGGGTATCTTGGAATACGTTCTGCTTGGTTCGGACATCTTGTATCCCAACCCTCTGGCGTTTAATGTCATGCTTACCTTGCTATATCTCTCTCTCTCTCTCTCTCTCTCTCTCTCTCTCTCTCTCTCTCTCTCTCTCTCTCTCTCGCTCTCTCCTTCTCACTCTCTCCTTATCATCTATTAGAGAGGACGCATTAAAGAGCCTTCTCTCTCTCTCAATGTCTCCTCTCTCACTCTCTTGCTCTTTCGCTCTCTCCTTATCACTTATTAGAGGACGCATTAAAGAACCTTCTCTCCCTCTCTCACTCTCTCGCTCTCACGCTCTCTCACTCTCTCTCTCCCTTCAACCTAATGCTAGTAAATGAAACACCATTGGATAGAGGTAACCGTTAGGTCTACTGTTCTGGGATTGGTTCGGACGGCTTTGTTATTTCATACGTGAAAATAAAAAACATCGATAAATGTTTTACTGTTTTTATTATTTTTCGTATAGTTACACATATAATAATCACACATATAATATTCTATTGTAAATCAGCTTAAACTAGGTGATTATAGTTTTATATAGTATATTACTTTATTACTCAATATAAACTAGATATGTTATATCAGAATGTTACAAATTAATTTTCTAACAAAATAACTTAGAGCAGCTTATAAATATATATATATATATATATATATATATATATATATATATATATATATATATATATATTCTAACACTTAACATTTACTTAATAGAATATTAACTATATATTAAACTTAAACCTCAACAACATACTTTATTTAATCTAGTAATATAAACTTTATATAGGCAAGAACTGTCATTTAACAACATCTTCCGCCTTTATCCAGGACTTTTCATTCAAGCCGAGCCATTTGACGTACATGTCACCATTGCTGCGGCGTTTAAGTACTTTTTCAACTAAGTAAACGTCTGGCTGATTGGTTTTCTGTAGCTCGAACTCGTAGAAAGCTCCTCGAACAGCAACGCCATGAAGATCTTCCAGCAGATATGTGACAGGTTTTGTAAATTGAACTTTAACTATTTTGAATAATTCAGTTGACCAGCTGGGCGTGTATCCCTTAGAAAAGACCCCCTTGAACTTACTAATACGTACGAGGTCATTCAAGTCTAGTTTACGTTTACTTCCTGCAGCGACATCTGCTTTTACATTAGTGTCATAAACGGTTAGTTTGGTGGTAGGTGTAACAGTAGCAGGAGCTCGACCTATCGTTCTATGTCTGGTGTTGTTATAGCTGTCAACTACCCTCTGTAATATATCTATCCATTTAAATGATCCTCGGTAGCTAAACTCTTTATACAACTTTTGCTTAATTGTACGGATAACGCGTTCAACTATCGAAGCCTTAATTACGGAATATGTAGAGTAATGATTTATAGTGTGCTCTTTCATTAATCGTTTAAAATGTTTATTGTAAAACTCTTTCCCGAGATCCGTCTGAAGATTCTTGGGTATGACTGAACTCTTAAAGATGCTGCGGACCTGCTTTGTCACCTCTTCTCCGGATTTAGTTTTCAACGGTCGTGCATACAGATATTTCGAATAACAGTTTATCATCAGCAGTATGTAACGATAACCCTTATTTACTTTAGCATAGGGCATAAACTCGGCTAAGTCAGCCTGGAACAAGTCCTGGAAATCTTTTATTATAGTGCGACGTCTTTGAAAGTTTTTTCTAGCAGCCCTGTGTATTTCATCAACAACGGTTTGTTTAGCACTAGTCATTATCATACAATTAATCTCAACGACACCGAGAGAGCAACGTCTCAAATAATTATATTGGCAGCAGCCGTGTTTGATGAATACTGAACAATGTTAAAGCAATATATCATTATATACCCCCGAAATATTCTATTCTATGATGCCTTCCTCCTTAAGTTCGCTTATAATTGATATTATTTCGTTTTCATTCTGTGGACTAGTGTTGCCGGCACTCTTTACAGCATATAACAAACGAAGCCGGTCGACTAGCTCGTTAGCCTTATTCCAGTAGACGTATTCGACTTTGCAATCGCTTAATTTTTTAAAATTTGACGATGATGATGATGATAGTCTAATGCCTAAACCTTTGATTCTGGGTAAGTTCGGTTTAATTATATAATCATACTTCCAATGTTTAACAGCTGTTAGTTTACCCTGTGGTCTATATGATTTCTTATGCGCATTAGTAAGGGCTATTATCTGCATATAATTATTGATATCAGCTTGCGATGGTATAGACTCTAATTCACTAAACGTGAGTAAGTCAAACAGACCGGGTGTTGCTTTGAAAACGTTGTTTTTAATTATGATGTTTGTATCACGCATAGTCACAGGGGAAGATGCAAATGTCCACGCGTCTCGATCAATTTTATATCTAATACCGAATCTAGTTCTATCTATATTTTTGTTTCCGACAGCGTTAGCTATCAGCATACCGTAATGAGTAGGGAGATCAAGAGTTTTATTAGATTCTTCTTCTTCTTCTTCTTCTTCGTCTGCTTCCGATGATGATGATGTAGCAGGTTGTTTTTTAACTTTCAACTGGGGAATGTAACTAGCAGTAGTAGTAATAGTAGTAGCAGCAGATGGTTGTGTTTTAACTTTCAATAGGGGTACGTTACAGGTGTTAACTGATTTAGCAATGGTTTCCAGTGGCGATATAACTGGATTGTGCGTGACGCGATACATACGTTCTGCTTCTGCTCTATCACGACGAAAGTATGCAAACTTCTTACGTATAGCATTACGAGCGTGTATTATTTTACGCTTTAAACTCAGATCATACGTGTTGGACATGTCGGCTATGCAGAGATACTAAACGAATCGACTCTAATTATAAACTTATATATGAATCAAAACCCTTCCGATATCTGCCACGGTCTAGAGAGCTGTCTTTATTAATTACCAGGAAATCATGCGGCTCCTTCCAACACAGAGAGCAAATGTTTTTGAACTGATCATAGCTAATACCGTCTCCTACAACATGATCGCTAAACACGTGTTTTAAGTTCAACTCGTCTTGTCTAAAGAGAATAATTAGGTTTGCATTGTCCCTAATCAGATGTTTCGGTATCTTGGCGTACGTTTGGCCTAGATAAAAACAGTCGACACCCTTATGCCTACCCATGCTAAAATATTCTCTAATCTTTTCCTGCTTGCTGCAAATTATATCATCAAAAATGAACACTGAATTAGGTTTAACATCACCGGGGCTGATTACGTCATCGTTTTCGCTAAATTCATGATATCCCATACCCGTAAGTGGTTTCATAACACGTCTTAAGAATTCATATTTAGATTGAAATAAAGACTTGGCGTATAGGTAGATATTTTCAAATTTTAATCCGTTTTCGCTAATAAGTAAACCTAACATAGCATTAGTTTTACCGCAGGAAGATGGACCGCTCAATATTGCTCTACATGATACAGGTAACAGATCGCCATGTTTCCTAACATCCTCGCCTGATCGTCGTTGTAAAGATGTATCATCGCAGTCGTCTAGGTTACATATGTTTAGTGACTTATTTTGTTTAACGACCTTCATTACGGTATGCGTACGTGTCTAGTCACGGTCTCGTTAAACGGATTATACTCGATTAATGCGTCGTGAAGGATCAAACAATACGCCTTAGTTGTGTTCGTAAATGCGGCTGAAGACTCGAGCTCTAGTCTAATATCGACAGTGGAATCCTTAAAACTCTCTACCTGTCTTGAACAGTCAATAACAAAAATGGGGTACGTTTCAAACGATTTGTAGCTGAGTAAACAGCTCTCAGCCGCACCTCTACCTATACCGTCATAGTAGTTCTCGCGAAAACGAGTATAATTCAGATACGCAGGAATGTAGTCCTTACGGTCGAAATCGAGATTTAAACGCTGATGCGGGAACACTTGCGAATTTAAATACAACTTAACGTCGACCAAGTTCGAATGAGTAAATGTAGTCGGGTTACCCGTTCTTATACCCAGCTGACGCTCGTCTTGTAAAACTACAAAGACCCAGCGCGGTTTCTCTAGATCATTGGAGTTCTTTACGCGCCAAACCTGGTTTTTAGTAGTTCCCAACGAGGGTAACTCGTGTAATTCCCAACGTCTAAACGGAGCGATAATAGAAGAATTATCTCTTAAACTCTCCACCAGGTTCACTTTGCTTTCATCTGATAACAGTATATGCGGAACTTCCCACGAAAGCTTATCAATCTTGATATCTACGTCGGTACCTGCATCACCTGCTTCGCTTTTATAGCAATTAAAATCGTTCTTGGCGCGAATTAAAACTAGCTGACAACTCATATGAGGTATTACTTTTTTATAATCGTCTGCAAATCCAAAGATATCTTTTAATGGTATTCTACACGTGAAATGAAAGACGTTATTCCCTTGGTTATGTAACAAATCATTATCGCTAGTAATCCCTAAGTTCCATGCTGTGCTGGTTAAAGCTCTATCCTCGGCGCCATGTGAAACGAGACCTTTTATAGTGCTTGTAATGCCGGGCTGTTTACAGACATCTATGAGCTGGTTTGTGCCTAATATTAGTTGAATTTCATCAAACAGAAAGTGGGCAAAATTGTTTACCAGAAGGAATTGCTTGTTTTCTGCACGCGTTATGTTACCTTTAACAAGTACATAGCTGTCATACAAAGCTAAAACGTTATCGGAATTTTGTATGCTGATTCTAATGGTGTCGGAATGATTGGCATTTAGCGTAAACGGCAGATAGGTATAAAAATCCTCTTTTATTATATCTGTATCGACGCGAGGCTTCCCAAATATGTTTAATTTATCAATGGTAAAGGTGTCGGTGTTAATATGCATTTTACTTCGTTTTGACATGCTGCTGTTGCTGCTGCTGTTATCGTACTTTAAAGCCTAAAGATTCAAGAAAAAGGCGACGAGCTTTAGTTAGTTTTAATCGAAGGTCTGCACGTGCCGACGTTCGACGGTGAATGACCTTTGATGGACATATGCTGATGTTTTTATAGCTAAAGTTTATTCCCATTTTTCACGTTTAAGTTCTAGCCTGATGCTCGTGAAAGTGTCTTCAGACAAATTTATCAACTCTCCTCTCGCGTCTACCAGTCTAATGGTAATGTTGTCGATCTCGGTGACAGTGATGGGAAAGTAAATCACATGCGATGGCTCCTTTTCAATCAGATAACCGGGTGGTACGCAAACACCAAATTCGAAGATTGTATGACCTGCTTGATTGTTTCTATATGAGCCGCCTGTAATATTCGTGTCTACAAAGATGTTTGGAGTTGAAAGTATATCGACAACTCGATCTGATACGTGTCTACTACCGGGTTCTAGCACGCGCTTCTTAAATCCTAGTAGTGATCCTATGTTATCGGGTTTGGTAAAATCAATCAACTCGGTAGCTGATTCAATCTCACACTTTCCCGTATTAGTGTTAGCTTTGATTTGTAGTAGTAGTAGATCTCCCTCTTCGGGATCGTCACTAATTTGATTGTTTATATAGTTAACGATTTCAGACAACTCGTAGCTACCCGGTTCAATAGTTATCGCCTTTTCTCCGTAATAAAATTTATTTTTGCCTGGGTATATATTCCGTATCGTGTGACTTGTATATAAGCCGACTAAACCTAGTGAGTATTCGTAACGCACGTGATCTAGTGTTATAGGTGGATAAATACGATCCGTAGAAAGCCTGTTTCCTGTACCGTACACCGTGATGGTCCTAGCCATACTTAACCGATTTACACTTTCACCTCTCTTTTATACAAAAATCGTAGACACAGATGTCCGCAGTTGTATGTATTGAACTTTTGTTCTTGGGCTACGTTGTAGTATACGGAGCAGCGAGGTCCTAAATATTTCACAAGTTCAGATGGTGGTCTCAGGTCTCCGAAGGGGTCATAGTACAAAACCACGTTTCGATCCTTTCTATAGGCAACCCAATGAGTACCCGGTCCTCCAGCGTCGTCAAGATTAACAATAGCTCTTTCGAATTGCAAAGGTTTCGTTGCAGGTAGACTTGTTCTCATATAGACACCTCTAAAATAGGGAATGTCTTTAGCATGTTTTATTATATCTAGGTCTGTAAGTGGTCTCCGAGGCAAGTTATTCAGTTTTTTGACCGCCTGACATATGGTTTTAAGTACAATGCAGCTCCGCCAGCTCTATACGGCTTCAGGTAAAGGGCGTTCCCGTTCTTACCGCCTAAAGCGATAGCTTCCATACTTTTATTATGCCGTGTAGTTTCTTCTAGCTGTCTCTTATTACTATTAGCAGTGTTAACAGCTTTTGCTACCCCTGAGGCGCCTCCTATAATTGCACCGAGAGCCGAGAGGCCAGCAAAAATTGGTATGAGTGGTAAAATACCCCCTGTAGCTGTAGGCACAGGAATTATTCGGGGTACTTTAACGTTTTTTCGACCGCCTACGTTTTGAATGATTCTTCTGGCAGCGCTCAGGGCATGATGTATTAAATCTTTACCCGTGAGTCTCTTGCTTGCACGATTCACTAAACCAACAAGCTTCTTTAAAACGCCACCTTTGAAAGTGACAGTTTTCCTCTTCATCATCTTTTTAACGAGACCCTGTTTCGCCGACGGTTTGTTTGTCTTTACGCCCATTCCCAACTTTCTTTTAGCCTTCATTATACCGGTTACAAACAGAGCTGATGCTTTTTCCCCTAATTTAGAGTCTTTAGCCTTAACACGCTTCCAAGCGGCTTCTTCTAATACACGATCTGCCTGGTGTCTACTGTTCAAATCGGAGCTTTGAGCGTACGAGATGTCGTGCTGCATACACGCCTGGTCCAAAGGATTTATACCTTTATCGCCACGTTGTAATCTTTTAGATAATTTAGTACCAGGTCCACAGTACTGATAGGAAGGAAGATGTAGTTCAATAGGCAGCTTGTCTATGAGCTTGTTAACAAAGCCGTTACCTTCGTGAACTAACATCTGGTACTGAGAGAAGAGACTGCTTGTACCTGTATTTATACTCGGTCACCACTGCAGCCGGACTAATCTGTGTTCTGAAATCTCTGCGTATAGATAAAGTCTCTATGATCAGCTTGTAGAATTTCACACAGATGCTTTTCAACATTATGTATTCTTGTTTGAAAACGGTATCTGTCCAGAGCTAATGTTTGCCAGTCTCCCTTTCTCGCCTGTCTGTATGCATACTCCCATACTATCATATGATGTATATTATTCATGCTTGCGTCGGCGAAACTTACTTTCTTTACCATATCGATGTGTTGCTGCTGCTGTTGCTACAAATCGGTATGTTTGGAGAGTTATTGACATTAGTAAAACTAAAAACTTTGTTTAAATACATTTTTATTTCTTCAACGATACATTTAGGCTAAGATAGAAAAAAATAACTGATTAGCGTAGATATAAGCAAACTAAGCATTTGCGCAGCATTGCCGTAAGGCTCACTACATTTCCTATCTGCGCTAATCAGGCATTTGATATAATACACTTAAAACTAGAATAAAAAATGGTGTAAATATGATTAGGTCTACCGATAGTAGTAGTAAATTCCGTTATTAGTCGGTATTGTACACTCTCTTTATGTTGTAAGAGTTCGTACGTGTTGCAGATTCGGCTATTAGGGCATCAAACGATGATCGCATAACTTTTTGAGTATCCTCGAGCACTTGTACTTTATCTAATAATTTTTTATAATTACTATCTAGGGTATTATTCGTTTCTTCTATCTTTGTCAACACACTCGAATGATTAGTTTCCATCTCATCATTCGCTATTAGGTGATTTCTCTTTGTTTCTTTTTCCAACGTTGTTAGCAAACTGTTAAGTTTACTAGTTTCAATGTCAACCTTTGTTACCTTTTGCTTTAGATCTTTAATAGTGTTCTGAGTGTCGGTAGTCATTGTAATGAAGGTTTGTACAGCAGAGTCGAATTGAGCATCTACATAAGCTTTAGAAGTGACATCCGTGCCATCTATAGGGTAACTTACTGAAACAATACGTTTACCATCTGCATTAAACTGCATTTGATCGTTTGTATGCATAGCCCGATTGTTAAAATACTGCCTAGAGATTACATCTTTATCCTCTAGAGGCTCCCCTATATTACAAATTCTTCCATCTTTAGCATCATAGTACGACCCCTGTCCTTTATCCTCTCGTCGTCGTCTCAAACAATTAGAGAGTAATTTTCTTTCAACATCGTCCACCAGCTCGTCGGTATACTTTTTCGTACAAACATCGTGGTTGTCAAGCGGTTCTTTAACGTGTACTAACCTTCTTTTCTTAACATCAATTACACCTTCATCGTTATCTGATAACATTAGTACAGAACGCTTCGTGACAAGATCGTTATCGTTGATAGGAGCGCCTACATTAGTTATACGACGGTTCTCAACATCGAAAATACCCTCTGGTGTTAATTTGAAACCATAACCTCTCGGTCCACGTTTTGTTGCAGCCATTGCTTCATCTGTCATACTCATCATAGCTCTACCGAAGAGATCTATTGTGTTCATGATAACGTATGACAAATAACTGTCACGCATGAACAGAATACACAGTATTTATAGCTGAGATCTTCATAGCGCAATGATGTACATATTTCAATACGTCATGAGATTTATACAGTTCGTCGGATGTTCTCAGACATAATCGTAGACGGTACTGAGACTTCTCGTAATCAGCCCGCATTTAATTTAGTAAACATCGTATGCTTTTACGCTTTTTTGAATAATTATCGTCCGAACCAATCCCAGAACAGTAGACCTAACGGTTACCTCTATCCAATACTGTTTCATTTACTAGCATTAGGATGAAGGGAGAGAGAGAGTGAGAGAGCGTGAGAGTGAGAGAGCGTGAGAGCGAGAGAGTGAGAGAGGGAGAGAAGGTTCTTTAATGCGTCCTCTAATAGGTGATAAGGAGAGAGCGAAAGAGCAAGAGAGTGAGAGAGGAGACATTGAGAGAGAGAGAAGGCTCTTTAATGCGTCCTCTCTAATAGATGATAAGGAGAGAGTGAGAAGGAGAGAGCGAGAGAGAGAGAGAGAGAGAGAGAGAGAGAGAGAGAGAGAGAGAGATAGCAAGGTAAGCATGACATTAAACGCCAGAGGGTTGGGATACAAGATGTCCGAACCAAGCAGAACGTATTCCAAGATACCCGTCACGAATGGACGTGTCTACGTGGTATTCATCATCATCATCAATCTATACACTGCGAGAAACTATTATTTGCTGACGATTTAAAAATATATCATCAAGTACGAGATATCAATGATTGCTTATATTTGCAGTCTAACATTAACTTTCTATGTGATTGGTGTAAAGCTAATCGCCTAAATTTAAACGTAAATAAATGTTCCATTGTTTCGTATGCAAAAATACACCAACCACTTTATTCATGATTATGTTGTAAATGGTGAAATATTCACCAACACAAACAGACATAACAATACCAAGTGAATTTTGTCACCACAATACACATTACTAAAGAGCGGAAAAATGCAAGGCAAAAAGAAAACATATGCACATTTAAATGCAACGAAATTTGACAAAAAATGCATGGGTTTCGACAAAAAAAAATGCAACAAATATGTATATAATATACTATTAACTAACTAGTAATAACTAAATATTATTAGTAAAAACTTATTTGTTATAAGAATAAGGAAATTTCAATAAATCAAATCATAAATTAAATTTTGTTTCTATTATTTATTTCATCAACATCAAGTTTATTTTATGTATACACCGATGTATACAGTTATGTTACATTGTTGCATTATTATTACATGGCATTACACGGAGTTTCGCATTTATTGATATAAAATATACAATAAACAATAATATTAAAGCCTTAAATTTTAGGTTTTAGGCATTTTAATTGAATCTACAAATAATTCTTATTTCATCAACATCATAAAATGCACATTGCATATTTTCCGCTCTTTACACATTACCCATGAGATATTACAGGAGAATAGCATAAACGATGAAAACATTTGTAAATTCATATTTTTCCCTATTTGGGTGTAAGCCTGTAAGGGAAATAAAGACATTATAATTATTGTTATTATTATTATTATCCGTAAATTGTTCCGTGATTTTCGTTTAAAATTTTAATGCCGAATTAATTATCTTAAATTATTATATGTAATTAAAGTATTAATGACGCCGATAATTATTTTAAGAAATCGGTAAAATTTATTAATATAAAATGATAAACCTTGGCTCCCCCTATTAACAATCAGTAGAACGCCCGTAATCGGTAATACAACTTTCTTCATGATGACGAACCAAATGCCGATAATACAGAATGTCGGTACAAAAATCACGTAAAACGACACTGGCGCCCTTTGTTTTCCCCTAGTAACACTAACTCCATTTAGCCATGTGACGAACCAAATGCCGATAATACAGAATGTCGGTACAAAAATCACGTAAAACGACACTGGCGCCATTTGTTTTCCCCTAGTAACACTAACTCCATTTAGCCAAGTGACGAACCAAATGCCGATAATACAGAATGTCGGTACAAAAACGACACTGGCGCCACCTGTTTTCCCCTAGCAACACTAACACCATTTAGCCAAGTGACGAACCAAATGCCGGTAATACAGAATGCCGGTAATGCAGATTCCGTACTTAACCACCTAGAGAGAGACAGACAAAAAGTCACCAGATTTAGAGAGAGACAGAGAATCTAGGGTCCCTAGAACTGTCTGGGCCAGGTGGCCCAATACCTACTTTGGTAAATTTACATTACTGGTTTTAGTTTCCCATTCCCTCTTTGAAACTGTATCTAATTTATTGGATAGTAAATGAATGAGAATGGTATCCCATGTATCAACTGGTAGCTCTAAGTTCTTTAACGCCCTAAAATGTTTTTGAAAATTGTCAGTAAAATATCTAAGAGAAGAATGTGTTCCACTTAATGTGGGTAAATCAAAAATTGCCCTTACATGTGTTTTTATAATAACCTTTTTGTTCTCAAATCGCTTTCTTAATAATTCCCAGGCGATGTCATAATTTGCTTCTGACACCTCTAATTCGCGAATGACTTCTGCGGCTTCACCCTTTAGACATGCTTTCATATACTGATACTTCTGGATTTTATTTAAATTTGTGTTATTATGTATTAATGTTTTAAATGTGTCATGAAAACTGTACCAAGTGTCATAAGAACCTGTAAATTCTGGCAACTTAATTTGCGGTAATGTTACTTCCTTTTGCGGTTGTGCCAAAGCCTGTTTGCCAAAGACTGGTGATTGTTGCATCTGAGCAATGTTATTTGAGGGTAACAACTTTCTAGCTTCTGTAATTAAACTAAAATACTTATCTTCAAAAGCATCTCTTTCCAACTCTTGATCTATTGATTGATCTACTATCTGTATTTGAGTTTGAATATCATCAAAGCTTTTCGATACAAGCTCCAGTTTTTCTAGCCTAGCTTGTAATTCATCTAGTTTTGAGTAATCTTGATTAAGATCATCTAAAAATGTATTAAATCTTGTGAGTTGCGCTTTAAGAATACCACGACGTGCTACTAAATCTTTTAATGCTTCTTCTGACATTTTAAAATGATTTATAACTATATTGCAAATATTATAATATACGTAAATGTGAAATGGAAATTATCAATAAACAAATGATTGAATAGAATTGAAAACTATAATGAATAGGTAGTTGTAATTGGAATGAGCTTGCAAATCAGCTGATCACGAAATCTGCTAGTAATGCAGATTTCTCCTCTATTTCTCCACTATCTGGAATTCTTCTAAGCTTGGTTTGGTACTCTTTGACTACAGATGTATTGTTTGTGTATGTCAGCTATTGCCTTGTCCTGTTGCTGCTGCCTGCTTGTTGCTTCGACAGTAATTGACAGGTAATTGACAAAAAGTCGGCTCGTATGTTTGAGATTCTTGTTGCTGTATGATTGCTTCTATTGCTGGTTGAATACTGTATGCTTTTGCTTCTATTGCTGGTTGAATGCTGTATGCTTTTGCTCTTGAAAATCCGTCTCGAATGGATCAAAAATATGTAGGGTTTTCTTTTTACATTAAAAAGACGGAACACCAATTGACATGAAAAGTGGACTGTATATTTTTTTTATTTTGATACATCAATCTATCATGCTACTATGATCATCATGTTTAAATAGAAATAATGCCTGCGTCCTAACAATAACTAAGGTCCAACGGGAAACAACAAAAGTGCGATACTAGAAAAATATTTTATTACACATCTTCTGATCCTAGAATTATGTCATCAAGAGCTTCTATTTCAGAAGCAATAATTGTTTGAAAAGTATCTTGTTCTGAAGGTTCGGATTCCTTATCAGTCAGATTCTGATAAACGTTTTTCGTAGGTAGATGTCAAATGTTTAGGATCTACATTTGGAGTCTCCAATGGGCGAAGAACGTCCCCTGGAAGATATTGAAAAAAATTTTCTTCCGCCGTAATTTAATGAAGTAGTCGATAGCACAGCATCAGATATACGTATCTGTGGCTCTATTGAATATATTTAATTGAATATAGTTAGATTTAAAATTCTGCTTGTTTTTGCATGAAACTGTCTATAGTATTTGTAGAGTTTATTGCTGCACTCGCGGCATCTTGCGTGAATTGCAGTGTCTTCCCCAAAGTAGCCTGCAGGAAGTACTGAATTCTTCAGAATCTGAATTTTCCATGAATAAGAATTCGATGAACTGTAGCTTGAATCGGATACCATGGATATATATTTCTTCATTTATATTTTAGCAGTATTAAAACAATATGCTTGGAATTGGTCTATACTAAGAGGAACTGCGACGACGAAGAAATGTGTTATTCTAAAATTATTTATAAGCGTTGCATCCACGCTACTTGATGCAATAGCAAAAACTGGTTCCTAAAATGGTCGACGGGCAGCATTTCCATCATTTGTGGTCCAGCTACAAGTAGATTTCGGTAGATCACACGAAGATCCATTTTGCACATTAATCTTCATCTATCTAAATTTATCTGTATGTGCATCATATCGAATCTGTCTTAGATCGAATGGACGTCTTAGAGTCGGTGCTATAAGAAACATGCAAACTACCGCGTTGGTGATTTAGTTGTTTCATTTAAGACAACAGCTAAATCTGTTTGGGCAGATATGCGAGCAGTAGTACTGACAGTTTTGACCATTAATTCCGATTTATCTTCGTTTTCTTTAGAAACTGCAGCTGCACGTCGTATTTAGATATTTTTCTGGGTATTCCAAATTAGGACGTCCTCTAGCATGCATTAGGACCATTGGTTTATATTATTCAAAAGTTAGTTCTTTATTTAACCAATCCTTATGCTTTCTTTGAATGAATTCAATCTTCGCCCACATTTTTGCCAATAGTTTCTCATATTTACACTAAATATTCTAATTTTTTCTCTTATTGCTGTTGAATATGATAAGGGCAAGTCTTTTTCATCCATTTGACTGGTTATTTAATTTAAAACATCAATAGTTTCATAGCTTTCTGTTATCAGTATGTTAAACAGGTGTTCATATTTAAAACGGCAATCGTCGAAAAAATTAAGTACAACTTAGAATCAGCAGATTCCCGCAAGAAATAATTATTATGTACGCATTAAGTACACTTTACTGATAATTAACAGATATATTTTATTATCATCAAATATTAACATTTTTTGTAAGCCTTCGTACATTTTTAACGTCGCGATTTAACAGAACCACAACTACTTTACATTTTATCTATTTTTTATTAGAAAAACAAAACTGAATTACTTCTAACTATTTAAAGGCACTTATCATTGACATATGAATCCCTGCTGAAAGTTTGATGTAACTTGTCTGTGTAAAAATACTGTAAAATACTTTTCAACTTTTTACACTTTTTGTTGCGATTTCATACTAGGTAATGACAGTAAAATTAGGTGCATCTTGCTAAGGGTTAGTGTTCACAGAAACGATTCAGCGTTAAGACGGGTGGGTTTTTAAACGGCCCCATGTGTTTACAAAATAAACCTGCTATTATTTATTTAAAAACAGATGTTGAAAAAAATTCTTTTCGGCCAAGAAATACTAGCATTCATCCCATAGTGCAACCCTACGTTTCATAAGAAATTAGAAAAAATTAGAAGAATAGAAAATAGGGAAATTATAACTGTCAAATAAAATGTTTTTAATAATATTAAAATTGTGTGTCCCCATCATTTTCCCAAAGAAAGCAAAAGTAATCATGATAATCCAAGGTTCTAGGTTTCACATTTCAGTTATACCTATTGATTATATTAAAAACAACAGACCAAACACTAAAAATCGGGGTTATGTATGATATAATCCAAAGTAAATCAAAATAAAACCACTCATTCGGAGCATTTACAAATTAAATATCTTTTAAACAGTTCTAATTCCAAGAATTTAATGGTTAACAACCTGTCGTTTTGCGTTGCTACGGTTGCTATTCAAAAAATAATATCATATTACTGAAGGACATCGACGTTATTGTTCTTATCTGCACTGATTCATTTTATTTATTTCTCACGCCACAATGCAAGTTGAAATTTTATAAATTATTATTTATGTTGCAAAATATAAATATCCCTTTCTCTCGCGAATTGTTTTTCTTGCAAACTAATAAAGGTACTAACGGATGACCTACATTAACATATTTTTATTAGGATATCATTTAGTACATTGAATGCACAGCTGTTTTTCTTTTTAAAATAAATAATTGCAAACAATAAAATATCACTTTACTGAATTGGATAAAAACTGTTTCAGATAACGTTGGACATTTTATAATAAAATGGAAATTTTTATTTCTTATAACGTTGAAATTTTTTATTTTTGTTTTTGCTGTAGTTAAAATCTTATTATAATATTAATATTTTTTTTGTAAATTCGTTATCTTTAACGTTTCTAATTTTAATACTCTGAGTTTAAATTTATTACCAACAATATAAATATCTAGGATATTTGAAACTGTTGTTAAATTCATTATTAATAGGCTGTTTAAATTTATAAGAAATATTTACTTAAATAGTTACTTAACGTAAAAATGTAGTCACTATTCGGTTTAACGAACAACTTTTAACAAAACTTCTGGACCCGGATTGTTTTAGATTTATTATATATCAATTTTCTTTTCCTAAATCAGCATCAGTAATTGATTAAATATAGTGAATGATAATAATTATTAATTTATGTTTAACTTGAATCAATAAATTTTTGAATTCCTTATAAAAACCTTTGTCTATATCCAACCTCGTGCACCTAAAAAATGAAGTAAGCACTAATAACGAAAACAAAAATGTCCTTTTAAAAGATTGGCAGTCAATAATATTTTTTGTTACATAACATAAATTAAGTAAAACGGTTTTTGATCCTTGATAATCGGCGATCTTACTTTTTACACTTTATTACTAATTACTAAAGAAGATAGCTTATATATGTAAACCCATTTCTACAGCAATAATTGTTGGAAATCGTCGATGGAAAACTTTAAATATAAACGAAAACAAAATGTTTTAAAATACTTTAGTATTTTAGATTTTAATTATTATGGACGCCATATTTCATACGTCCTTTAAAATTTGCAAACGTTGACATCAAATTTGAAATCAGCGACCCCAAAAACCCTTTTGTATAAAATTTCATACAAATCTAATAATATTTCGAGTTTTATGATGTTTTTATAGAGTATTTTAAATCTGAAAGCCTTTTAAATAAAATGCATACACATAAAGAAACGGAACTAAAAGAATTTATTAAG
Organism: Agrypnus murinus; assembly: GCA_929113105.1. Taxonomy (NCBI): domain Eukaryota; kingdom Metazoa; phylum Arthropoda; class Insecta; order Coleoptera; family Elateridae; genus Agrypnus; species Agrypnus murinus. The sequence goes on along the minus strand of OV816027.1, from coordinate 85,604,516 downwards.
TAGCTTTAATCAAATAGAAATGTTTTTGTCAGTTTAAATGACGCAATCTTCTCAGAAATACAGCGAGTAACATGACACCGCAGACAGGCAAGCAAGCTGCTAAACTTTAGAAAAATAAATGGACGCTGAATTAACCTATAGCTTGCTAACGCTAACGCTGACGCTGACTGATACCATCATTTATATACATAAAAATCTGGTGTTCGTAATATTGTTATGGAAGTAGGGAAGAATCTTTAGAATTTCTTTCTTATGTTATTATATATCAGGTTATCCCTGAGAAAGTCTTGATTATAAATAATTATTTAATTGGTTTGTAAAATATGTATATTTATATTGTAAAATAAAAGTGTAAATTTTTTGATTGATATATTATTATGAAAGAAATATTAACTTACCTGAAATTTAAATTAGTTAGAGAACTTAAAAAATATTTTTACTTTAGCATTTTAAAAACAACACACAAGAATACAATAACACAATGTAATTGTAATGTTATGTTTTTAAAATTCTCTAATTCAGAATGTCATTCTAAGTCAAAAGTCAAATGCTATCAATATTTTCATAGTTCAAATGTATAGTTCTTTATAATACTCAACAAGATAATGCAGGTAGAATTAAAAGCATTCCCTATAGTGATTTCTACGTTTCAGTTTCATTCCTAAGATATTTCTGTTTAGAAGTAGAAACAAATACAAACTCCCGAAATCGTTTTACAACCTTTCTGGCGTGTATTTATTGCCTTTCATACATTATTATTATTACAAGTTGGTTCCTTTAAAGCTTTAATGTTTTTTCGAATGCGGAGATAACAAGCTAATAGAACTAATATTCAGAATAATTTTATTCAAAAAGCATAAATTATATTAAACGCATAATATAATATTGTAAAATAAATATTTAAATCTGTATAACAAAACTAAAAGATTTGCACTATATCTAAAGCTTATTAACCACTATTTCTTTATTGAACTCTTTTCTTGTGGGCGTACAATGCTTTTTGGACAGTACAGCTGTAAAATATGTAAAAACTAATGTTTAATTAGTTTGTAACTTTGATGGTGAACTTTATTTCTTCAAGCGAACTTTTAGAATTTTAAAATAACTTACATTTTAGAGTTACTAATAGAACTACTAGAAAGCTAATAATCATAATCTAATAATCAAAGCTAATAACAAAATCAGTACATTAATAGTACTATTTTTTGAGGGTTCACTTTAGATATCACATACTGTTAGTAATAAGTTACTAACCCCAGTAAGTTAAAATATGCTAACGACAGAACTATTTTTAAAAGACTGTAACATTTACAATTGTTACAAAGTTTTCATTGGGAGGTTGGATGGGCGTTTGGTGGGCCGCGATAGGGAGGTTGGTTGGGGGTGTCTCGGTTGGCACCATTGGGGGTATGTCCACCTTTCCTTTTCGGACATACTACCCGACCTTTCCATTTAGGTCTTGTGTTCCTTCTCTGTCCTATACTCTTCCACCTGTGATTGTACTCTTTTGTGCATTGTTTGTTTCAGTGTGTGTGAATGTCCTCTCTTCGCCTTGACTGTTTCCACTTTTCTATCATCTATCTACTACTCTTTACTTTCCTTTCGTTGCTCTGGGTGCCTTTACACACTTTGGAGTAACATCTAGCCGAAGTTAGCTGGTGAGGTAGTCCAACTTCTATATATTTTGTTATTTTTTTGTTTTTTTTTTGTAATCGGCGACTCTCGGGTTGTCGCGTGGTTGGATGCCCCACGTTAAAAAGTTGGTTCCTTGCTAAGAAAGAATTGCCCTGTGCTCTTCTTTCGAAGCAAGAGGAGTTGCGCTGCTTTCCACTAACCTCTCGAGCTTCTTTAGTTCACCTGATTCGTGGTGTAGAGGGTTAAAGTCTTCCCTCTGCCTTGTGATTTTTGGGGGAGCCCCCGCAAGGTGCCAAAAAGACCTGTCTTTGTCTTTTGTGTTGTATTTGTTCCCTCAGGGTTTTGGGAGGTGTTGATTTTGTTGGGGTTGGGTTTGGTTTTTACTGGGGTTTGTTTATTAGTGGGATGGGTCAACTGGTTAAGATCTGTTGGTAATCAGGTTTGATCTGCCTAGAGCCTTTGAAGGTACATTGCTATTGATTGTGTTTTGAGCCAATTCTGTGCTATAACGGGCGACGCGTGCTATGTTATCAGCTGCGACCGTGGTCAATATGGGATGTACTCTTCAATTGCTGTACACAAATTAACACTCTTCTGACAATCTTGACTGACTTACTAAAAGTTGTTTCCTTTAGTAAATCATGTTGTTGTGGGTTGGTATTCATTCTCAGGGTTTTAATTTTTTAGCATTTGTTTCCAGATATCCAGACTTCGACGTTTACAGTTTTTTTTCTAGCTTGGACCGATTTCCTGCTCTCCGTTTACCTTATATTACAGTTTTATGTTATTTAGCATTATTGAATTCCTTACTTCGGATTTGTTTAGCTTCCACTTAATATCTATTTACTGATTTGTTATAGGGTGTATGATTATTATTAGAGTTTTAAGGGCTCTCTTTGAATGATATAGCTTTTTAGCAGATTTGAATATTCAAAGAGCCTGAATGATTATGAGTATTCCTAACGCCTGGTGGTTTTATGAATAATGTTTGAAGATATTGGTTATCTTCATGATGTGTAGAGAAGCTGGTTGGCTTCATTAGCTATTATGATTAATAGCGTTGATTAGTTTTAGGGTAGTGTTTGATTAATCACGTGGTGGTTGATTACACAAAATTGATATCTACAATAAGAATTGTGGATAGTGTTTAGATTGTTATACACCCTGTATAGTGTAATATCTGTTTCAATTACATTTAATTGGTTGCTAATCATTAGGAATTTCAATTATTCTTGTTTTTACAAGTACGTTTTCTATTTTGTTAAATTTATTCGTTTATTATTTTGCGTTTCTATAGATTTCTTAAACAATTTTATCTTCCTACAAATTCTTTTGGCTTTTTGCAATTTTGATAAATTTTGTATTTATATGGGTTAACCTATTTCTCTGATTCGTTAATATTGACATAATTATAGTTTCGATTTGCTTGTTGAAAATTCCCCCTCCTAATTTAGTTGAATTTTGGTCAGTTTAAATTTATTTCTCGTTACTTGCTGTCAACTCTTCAAACGCAATACTGTTGTGTAGTGCTTACGAAAAGTGAGGTTAGTTTCGGTTTAAATAGTGTTTACTTGTTTCCTAACCTATATCTTTTTAGGTTTGGTGTTCTCTCATTTTACTCATTCGTTGAAGTCTGTTTATAGACGCTTTGTGATTAGAGGCTCCTTTATTTATAAAGGGTGAGTTTTGTTAAGATTCTATTTAAACTTCTACCTTAGGTCATTCACCTGTGTCTTATATTATCTTTTCCTTTTAGAGCTTCTTTCTTTTCTTGTTAAGTAAGACTGAGTGTTCGAGCTTCTTCATTTTAAAGTCTGGCACCAACTTCTTTTCTACGGTTGACACCAAATTGAAGTTTGTAGTTTAAACAACGAACAAACTGTAATTCTGGAATGAATAATTATTTGGACTACATAAAAAGGTAGCTATTGGAACATGAATTCAACCATCCAGCAAACCAAGAATTTTTCTAGATTACTTCGCATTAATTTTTTTTTATATTAAACAAGTAAGTCTTCATGATAACATATTTTTTGTGTTAAGAGATATACTGAAATAAAACCTTTTAAGGGTAATTATATTTATGTAATGCCTACCCTATTTATTTATTTATTTATTTATTTTGAAAAATTGTTGAAAATATTATTATCTTAGTGTTGACAAGTTAATGAGTTTGTAGGTTATTAAATTTATGTATGGTTTTTTTGTATTTAAATTGTCGAAGGTATATGTGCTTTCTTTTGGTATTATATATGTTTGATTTTTAATTCCAGCTGGAACCTATATATGTAAGATTGTTATATTATTATAATAAGAGAGGTATATTAGTATTAAATAAAGAATTAGGGTGCTATTGGAAATTTATCGTTACTGTTTGATGTTTAAATGTTGCTTGAATAATGAATATTGTTGCTTGAGTAATGAATATATGTTATCATACCTTATTTGGTTGTTATGTGTTTTTATTAAAGATTATAAATATTAAAAGTCCTAATTTGAACCCATGGACCCAAGGCCGCCTCTTAGCTAGTCGGGGCATTGTAAATATTTTTTTATGTGAACTTTATGTCACAAGACTAAACTAAGGTTGTTGCTCATTTTTTTAAACTCAGTAACCAGGGAAAACAAGAATGAAAAGTGAGACTCGCTATTTCTTTCATTTACGAAATAATTTGATGCACTAAAAAATGTACATAACGCGCAGGAATAGAATTTCTAATTCGACTAGTAACATTAGCATTTTACTTCTGAAAAATTTGCACTAAGCTGAATTTTTACACACAACAGCCGTTATATGGACGTTATAAGTAACTGTTACGTGCTAATTTCGTAGCACCCTGTATAGTTATGCTTTTATATTAAGTCGTATAGAGTTTAGGGATTTTTGCATTTTCTCTCCTTGTAGTTGCCATTTTGTTGTGGAACAATTTCCTGTTTGATAAGAGATTGTCACTCTTGTTTGATCCGCTTGTGAAGCTAGAAGTTCCTTAAAGAACCTTTTCGTGGACATCGCCGTCTAATTAATCTTTTCCTTTATGTTGAGTTATGGGAATTGCCTTAGTGCAGATTTTATGATTGATTGTGGCGTTAGTTTACCAATTTAGTTTATTGGAAGCCATTTTTGGGATGTATTTCCACTTGTTCTTTTGAGGTTATGGAAGCACACCTTTTCGTAAGTTTTTATTGTTTTAACTTTTCTATCATTCAGTCTCTTATACTTAATTCTTTCGATAGGTTTTTATGTATAATCGTCGTTATATGGAGGCGATATAAATCTCTCTTAAGGTCAACTTCCATCGAAGGTATTTATAAAGTGTTGTGTTGGTCATTCTGTTAATTCGATTTATTTGTTACAGACCTTCTTCTCCTTTTTATTTTTCTCTCTAAGTTTGGGTTTATCCTTTATTCGTTTTATTACTTGCCGTATAACGAGTATACGTTGGATAATTGGGTTATTACAAGACCGTTACGCAGACCTGGTTGCTGTTGTTTGGATCACGTTACGTTCGAGCTTTGGATCACGTTACGTTCGAGCTTTGGTGACGTTCCTCTTCAGCTTTAAGAACAGCCATTGTATCGTGAGTTAGTTATAATATAGCAACTGGTTATAACAACAATAACGTTTGACAGCTCTTTATTGTATATAAAACATTTATGTATATTTGTATATTATGATTTTGTGTTAAATGGTTTTTCACCAGTGTGCGTGTAGCACTCATATCTAGATATCTGCTTTATATTTATAATTCTATCACATATCATTTATTGTATGATATTGTTAAGACTATCTGCGAGTGTGTACGTATGTCTTTGCTCCGTAATAGATGAATAGCTCACTACTGGAGCTGATGATTGCGCAATCTGATTGGTACCTGTAGACGCGTTAAATTTTACCGTGCCATTTGCTTATCGCTTTTGTCACTTCAAATCAACTTTAGAGTAGGTAATCGCGCTCGCATTAATCTTTTTTTTTTACTTGCAATTTGTCTATAGCATTCAATAACCACTACTCAATTTTTGCCAAGGTTATTTCACTTAAAATAATTTTCTCTTCCTGCTAATTTGAATTAACTAATAATAAAGCACTGTATATAACTTACTTGAAGATTTATTATTTATATGTGTGGCATTTGGAGTGTATATTTTCAGCTATCGAGGAGTCATTATTGGGAAAAGTCGACCACATTGGTAGTAGTCGCAAATGTGTTGTTCTTTTCAGATTTTGTCGGTCAATACTGTAGCTATCTTAGACGATTCTTGGCGCCCATTACAGAAGACCTTTAGTGAGACCCACGACCTCCCACTAGTTAGCTGGCAGCCGACAGATTTAACTGCGGTTAAAGATTGTTACCGTTTCCCAATAAGCAGTCCCCATTTTGTTGGTAACATAACATGCAAAAAGTCGCTATCGATATCATGTTCGGTTCGAAAGTAATTCAAGATCAAAGTCATGAAAATTGATTTTTTTCGTGCATATCTCGCTTTCTATTGGTCGAAAGATAATTACGGTTATTATGAAAATCGTAAATTTAAAACACAAGAGTTACACAAAATCGCATTTTTTTATCCGTATCCTACAAGATTTTTTTCTATTTTTGATAAAAAATGGTTTTTAAACTTTAAACCAAGTCAGTCTTTAGATTCATGAATTGTATTGAACATCGAGTAGGTACGCTTAGTTTGCGTTAACTCGCTAGGAAATAGTATATTGTGTTACAAGTGCAGAAAAGTGCCAATTTCTCACGAGTGTCAAATTGGTGTTTTTGCACGCGTTACACACTATACTTTATCTACGACAACAAAAAAAGTAATAAACAATCAACAGCTAAGAAAGTTTTTTAACCTAGAATTTACACTCGCATTCATATTTTTTACGTGAAATATTTGGCAATAAATTAAGAGATGTAATGTGAGCCGCTTCCACGATGTTTGGAGGTGTACGAGTGTACACCCCAATTTTCCTTCATCGGATTCACTCATGATACATATAGAATTTTAAAAACGACAAAAGTAAACATTAAATATGTAAAGACAATAGTAATAATACGTTTACAATCTGTATAATTTCAGTCAATCTACTATTTAGTACTTACAGCTAAATAATTATGTACTCGTTTTAAAAAAATAATATATGTACAAAAATCACCATTCAATTGTCAAGGTTATTAACCTCTGCGCAAAATGTCAAATATTCTCGCATTATGCAGCAAATTATAAATGCTTTCAATGTTTTTATTGTAATTTAGCAATAATAATAAATAAAATTACATTAAAAATTATATAATAATGTAAAACATTAATTAATTTTACGTTTTAATTGAATAACAATCATTGTGACTTTATATAATGAGAAAAAAAATCATTGAAAGGCATCTCGATAGCTCAATGCTTACGCTCTAGCTACTAACCGAGCGATCCGGGTTCAATTCCCCGGGTCTGACCTTAGTTTTTTTTCTAGATGGATTTCCATTCGAAATATAATTTAATGTAAAATATTAATTAAACAAAATAAATTAACCTTTATCTAAAATTTATAACATTTTATATTTCAAATAATTAATAATATTATAAATATCAAGGTCTGTCAAAGTGACATTTTGGTTAAAAGGTTGTCTCGTTCCCTATACATTCAATACTTGACGATATTTGAAATTGTAGGCGGCCGTTTGTGACGTAGTTTTGAGAATTTTTGCACGTCAAATTTACTTCAAATAATTGCAAATAATTAATAAGTAACTGAAAATGGTCCGTAAATGTGTTGTAAAAGGTTGTAGAATATATGAACATTATGGCAAAATGCTTGGAATAAACTTGCGGTTCTTTCCTTTCCCGAAGGATCCTAAATTGAAAAAAAAAATGGGCAGCACTTTGTGGAAAAGATATAATAAATTTTAAAATAGACAGAATCTGTTCTGAACATTTTGTAGCTTCTGATTTTTTACCAGACACCAAAGCAAGAATAATGAATGTACCCGAAAAACTAATTTTGAAATTACACGCGATTCCGTCAAGAAAATTACCAATTAACAATAATGCAGAAACTACCATGACCAGCAGACCAAGTTCTCCAAAATTTAATTCCGAGTCATATATTGCAGGCGTTTTCGAATCGTTTGAAGAGAATTTGGAACATAATTTCGAAATCGATACAAGTCGAGATTTAACAGAAAAAGAATCAGAAAGTGAAACCAGTAAGATAATAATGCTTAAAAAAGAAAACGAGTTGCTGAAGAAGGAACTTACAAAATTGCGGCAAACTTTGGAACATACTTCACTGAAATTAAAGTTAAGCAGGAATAAAATAAGATCTTTGGAAACTCAAAAGAAACAATTAGTAAGAAAATTACATTCTCCCGAATACAATGCGAAAAAAGAGACTAAATATAAACAGGCTTTGGGTAAAGTTTTCACAAACTCTCAAATACAGTTGTTGACGCAACAAAAGCGAAGGGTGGTGTGGAAATCGAATGATATGGCGGTAGCTTTTTCAATTAGGTATTTGAGTCAAAGGTGTTATTTATATTTGAGAAATACCCTAAATTTTCCTCTGCCTGGTTTATCCACTTTGCAAAGTTGGGCATCAAAATTTGACTTGAAACAAGGTGTTTTAAAACCAGTATTCCATTTTTTGAAAATTGCTGGTCAGACAATGTCTGAGGTTGACAAATTGGTTGTTCTTTCTTTCGACGAAGTTAAAATTGCTAGTTGTATTGAATATGATGCAAAACATGATAAATGTATGGGGCCTTACAGTCAAATGCAAGTAATAAATGCGCGTGGGCTTTTTAGCCACTGGAAACAACCAATATTTGCAGATTTTGACACTCAGATTACACCAGATATATTAAGTAATGTTATTTCCAAATTATATGAAATTGGATTTAATGTTGTTGCATGTGTTAGTGATTGCGGCGGAGGAAATTTGGGATTACTAAAAAAATTAAAAGTTGATTATGAAAATGTATACACCAAGCATCCTTCCAGTGGTAGAAATATATATTTTTTTGCTGATGCACCCCATTTGCTTAAACTGATAAGGAATTGGTTATTGGACACTGGTTTTAAATTTGGAAATCAAATGATAACAAAGGAGCCTCTTGAGGAATTACTAAATCTACAAAAAACAGAAGTCAACAGTTGTTTTAAATTGACAAACGAGCATATAACTTGTGAAAATTTTAGAAGGCAAAATGTTGCTTTAGCAGCCCAACTTCTTTCGCATACTACGGCCACAGCAGTAAAGCGTTACCTAAATTCAGATGTGTCAAATTCTACAAGTTATTTTATTGATTTGATTAATAAATGGTTTGATGTAATGAATTCGCACATACCCCAGAATCAGATTCCTCAAAAAGCTGCATATGGAATTTACCTAGACGAACAAAATAGAATTTTACAGGAAGTATATAAAGTCATCTTTGAAATGCGATGTGTTGGTAAAAGAGTTTTACAAATTTTTCAGAAAGGTATGCTTATGTCTATAAAATCTCTTCAGTTACTTTTTGACGATATGAAAACAAATTATTCAATGAGTTATATATTAACACACAGACTAAATCAGGACGTTCTGGAAAACTTATTTTCACAGTTGCGAACTCGTGGAGGATTGAATGACCATCCAACACCTTTAAATGCTCTTTACAGAATGAAAATGATAATTTTGGGAAAATCAGCACAATTTGGAAAAAACACAAACACCACAGATACCAGCGGAGACGAATATATTGTTGCTCAAGTTCTGCAACAATGCGATATGGCAAATTCAGGAGATGATAGTTCCAGTGAAAGTACCAGCCCGGAACTAGCACATTGGCAGTTGGGCACACAAGGTAGCACAGAATGTGACAAGATGGAAACTGATGGAATTCAATATTTAGCGGGGTGGATAGCAAAAAAAATAAAGAAAACACATCCCACTCTAGGTAATTTCACATATTGTAGTCAAAATGATAAAGAAGTTGGTGATGAGTCCGACTGGGTTCAGCATTTGTCTTTTGGGGGGATAATGAAACCAACAAAAGAATTGAAAAATATCGTTGACCGTTTAAATGTTTCTTTTAATGCTTTTATGGGCGATGGGACAAAATCTGGTAAAAAACACATTACCAAAGCTATTCAAAATTATATACACCTAATAAATCCAGATGTGGACAAAGCAATCATACAGGCCTTCGTTAAACAACGACTTTTTATTAGAATAAATTATTTAAATGCACATAAAGAAGTAAGAAGCAATTTAGGTTTAAAAAGAAGTGCCAGCTCTAGAAAAACCTGTAACAAATTAAGAAAAATATGTTGTTAGTTCTTTTTATATTATATTCGCTCGTTAATCTTGTTATAACTTTGATTTGGCACAATCTTTAACACCAATACTATTGTTCATTTACCAATAAAGATTACAAATTTTCTTGCATCCGTGATTATTGTGGAGAATGGAATAACGGATTTCTAAAATTCTCAAGATGACGTCACAAGCCAACTCGAAATCTGAATAGATAAAATTTCGTTCTAGACAACCTTTTAACCAAAATGTCACTTTGACAGACCTTGATAAATATTGCAAGTGGTGACATCTATGGCGTTTTAATACAACTACTGATCGTGAGAAATCATTCCTCACGGTCTTTACCGTTGAGTTTGGAGATTGTTTGCAATTGGTCGTTTTCACGGTTACTAGATTGTGCGGAATGTGTAACTTTCTATGGTGGTCGTAGATAAAAGTATTTTTTTCTACAGCTGTCAAGAAATGATGACATTTTTTCATTAATATCCGTATGCAAAATGCCACATTGGTTTTGTTTACTTGACAACGTGCACGAAATATTTTTCGCTTTAGAGCGAAAAATATTTCGAGCATTTATGCGATTTATGCATACTTGAGCAACAACGTTTCCGTAGCAACAACCAAACTGTCGACTTTGCGCTAAAATAGAAATTTCCTTGTGTTATTTTTTAGGACCTTTTCGGTTATTTCAATAACGCTACAGAAAAAACGTTGTGCGTAATTCGTGATCGAAATGACTTTAGTGGTCTCGAATGAGATTTTCGAAAAGACTTTCATTCTTGACCACAAAAGTAGCATTTCGCGCACTAAATACACAAATAACTATTTCCATTCACGAGATGTTTCTGATCTGGGCTCCGTCGAGATCAAAAATCTCACCAAATATCCATTTTCCTAGCTTGTTGCTATGATATATGAAATACAATTATTTGGCAGTTCTAGAAAATAGACATTTAACTGTATTTTAACAATGACCGTCATATGCATTCTACAAAATATGATTCACATCTCGTAAGAAAGAAATTTTATGTAAAGGATCTTTATAACATATGAAATATGGGTATATTCGTACAAGCCAAAACATGTGCCTGTGTTCCTTGCGAGGCGACGAGGAAAAATATACATATTTGAGTGGTAGACATTTTACTGGTGTCTTTATGTGTAATTCGCAGTAGGGAACTATTCAAACAAATTGTATTACAATTACTTGCAGGTTTAGATCGACATGAAAGTATAAGAATTTTGTTACACAAAAAGGAAAATAGGGACGAATTAAAAAACTATCGGAGTATTTCTTTGCTGTCTTAAATCTACAAGCGTTTTTATAAAAAATATCAATAACCGATTAACACCTAAAATGGATTCGTATCAAACAGACGAACAAGTTGGGTTCAGGAAGGAATATAGCACGTCAAATCGTCTCGTTACGAAAAGCACGCTCATAAAGAAGCAAATGAATACCACCTGTCTATATCCTCTGACTTGGTTGACTATGGAAAGGCATTCGACTGTGTTGAAGTTTGGGCTGAGGAACAAACCATGAATAACTGTAGAATAGATTCTCGATAGATTGATGAGGCGGAATTAAATCCTTCTCTTCAATGATAGGCTTTATTCTTTTTAACAGTAATTTTTCAAATAATCTCGATATTACAGGAAGTAGAGATATAGGTCTGTAAGATAAAACTTCATTCTTGATGACCTCTGCACTTTCCACAATCTAGGCACGTACTTTAGATAATATGAAGGCAGGCAGTATTTATTAGATAAGTCAGCTTTGATTTCAGCCATTATTTCCTTAGGTGAAGCAAGTCTGATTTCATCTTGTTGGATTAAGTACATCTTGTTCTTTATGTGGCTGAAATATTTTTCTTTAAATGAATCGCAAAAATATTTGCTTTTGTTCGTTGTTTGTTGCTCACTTTCCATCTTTCTGCCTTAATGAGTCAGTCTAAATGATTTTTGAAACTATTAATTATGACTTTCAGTTTTCAAATCTTTAATAGTGGTCGCAAACATAAGATTTACTTGTAAGCAAAGATAGAAACAAATGATTAATTTTTTTAGGTAAAATATATTCCCAAAGTGATTAAATAAGAAAATCGAGTTTGTTGTATTCAGCTATTTTAATTCTCGTTGACAAAACGATACTTATAATATTTTAAACGGTGCATTTAATTTACAAATGATATCGTGAATTTTAATTACTAACTTCCAATTCAATTTTTCTTTGTGAAATGGTTAAATTAGCAAATTGAATTTGCGTTATTTATAACAATTTAAATTTTAACTTTTACAAAAAGAATTATTTTAAACAGTGTATATATATTTTTTAAATAATACCGTCAATTTTAGTTCAAGTTATAAAATTTTACGTAAGAGAAAAAAAAGAGCACTTAATTTTAAAACCAACAAAATATTTTTAGGTCCAGAAATTTTTATGTAACACATGGATCCCATAATAGATAGTCAAGGCCGATGGTTGTCCCTTTTGTATTAGAAGTACATATTTCTTAAACGCCATGCTTTCATTTGTACCCACTGAAGAGAGGGTTATAATAATAAAATAATCTTGTTTCCGAAATATGTATTGGCATTGTTACGTCAAACACAAATATGTAGTTTATAGACACCCTTTCAAATATAAGAATAGATATAACGTTATTTAGCAACAAAAGAAAATACCATTTTACTATTGAATTTAGATTATCTGCAATTTATAAACAAACGACGAGAAATTCATATCACCATCTTGTACCTTAGAAACTTCCTTTATGATGTTTTGTCTCTGTTTGGTCACTAGACTTGCAATAGCAAATTATGAGTTTGACAGAGTTTTTAATTACCTTTTTTTCAACTTCCACTGTCTTGAATCTCTTAATCTCTTAACCTTACGATAATATTTTGCTTGAAATTTCTATAAAACTTTGAGCAATCACAATAATTGTGCCACATTTTTTCTTCTTCGGATCACACATCTCAATAACAATAACAATTGGTTGATTTGAATGGAATTATCAAGTTAAATTGGCCTATATCTTTGTAATCCTTTTGGTATTTGATTTTGAAATTTGGTTCATATTTTTTAGTTGCTAATGACAATCCTTCCTTGCTTTACATATGTGCTAACAGGCTATATGCATTGGCATATTGATTCAATTTTGTGCTAAACTTTGTAGTAGTTAATGAAGTTTTCTTTGTATTCTAGGAGCTGTATTGGCCAAAACCTTTCTTGGGGCTAATTTTATCTTTCAGTCTTCCAAAATCATATCTTTTTCTAGTAGGTAAATACTTTCTAATACTACAATACAAATATATAATAAGATATTGTTTCAAGAATATCAATTTAAAAAGTAACTTGCAGCGAAAGCTTCTCCAAGTTTTTCGCCGAGTATAATAAAATTTAGCAGTTATCTTCAGGAGTTAATTAATATTTAAATTCTTGATTATGTATATTTGAATGCAATAGTAATAGATTGTACCCCGAAACTTACAAAAAACACATTTTGTAGGACTTCGAGGTAAAAATGTATAAACTAAATAGAATTGTAGTTTTGGTTCTGTAGATTATAAAACTGCAACTGGTCAAAAAATCCTATGGTGCAAAAGGGCACTATTTAAAAATTTCGAGTTAAGTACGTAGTTAGAAAATATAAGATATAATTATAGTTATAGATATATAGTTATAGAAGATATAAGCTACCTCTGTAATACAAAATTGTGTATATTTTTGTAGAGATTCTTATTGATTTTAAAGTCTTAATAAGAGCTTCCGTTTGGAAATGCACTTAAAACGCATAAGTGAAAATTGAGAAGGATTTACGTTTATGCACATTTCTCGTTTCAAGCACTGCACAAATCTAATTAAACTCGACTAGTTTTTGCTTTACATCGTTTTATCTCTGGAAAGGTAGCATTTAACAAAACATGCATTCTTGTGAAATTGTAACCAGGTTTTTGCAATTACGATGGTCTTTGATTTATGAATTTTAAATAAATATTAATCAAGATATGTAATAAAAAGTAAGACATCATTTATTGTGAAGTCCCACCGACCCGCGGCAGGCCTACAATCATAAGGCGTTCGCATCTCTCTTACCGCCCCTGCCCCGCATGTAATACATATTTATTTGTCTCTTATCATTTACTAATAAACTTTCATTTTTGTTTTCTGCTTGCAATTCTTTGTAACAAAAGTATATTGTATAATTAACAAAATAATTTGTCTACATAATTAGTGGTAAAGTAACAAATATACATACAGATTAGTATAAGACTGTCATAAAACTGTCCTCTCAAAATGTTTTTGTCACTCAAATTACAAATAAATTCAACAAAAGCCAGCAGCGAAGATACAGAACAATGAAAGTAAAAAGCAATCAAATTTACCGTAAATACATAGATTGAGACTATCAAAGATCACGTTAACAGTTATCAGATAATCTTCCAAAACATCTTAATCTATTTCTTAAGATGGAAATGATGGAGTTTCTATAGAATCTTTGCATGATTTCTGTACCATACACCGACTTGTTCAAATGGAAGTATGAATTTTTTTCGGCTGCTTTTTCTCTGCAATAAGTTTTATTCTGCAATAATAGTGCTAAAAATAAATTTTCTTTCATTTTAAAATTAAATGAGATGGTTTTATTAAACATTTATTACACAAGAAGTGAAACAGAGTTGAATGAGAAAACTATCGGCCTATCTCTTTGCTATCTTAAGTTTTCTTTATAAAAATATCATTAATCGATTAACGCCTAAAATGGGTCCGTATCGACCAGTTGAACAAGCTTGATTCACGAAGGAATATAGCACGTTAGCTCTTCTTCTAACGGTAAGAATAAAGGTTCATAAAGAAGCATATGAATACCACCTGTCTATACTCTCATTCGACTATGTTGAACTTTGGGCTGTAGCACAAGCCATGAACAACTGTAGAATAGATTCTCGATACAGACAACTAATTCATAACATCTAATAACATCTATATAAAAGAAAATACAATTGGAACAAAAAACCAGTAGTAACCAACTAAAACGTGTGGCGATTCGGAGGACACAATATCTTCAAAGCTATTTATTCTTGCAACGTAGGATGCATTTAGATCATTAGGTTGTACAAGATTTGTAACAAACATAAAGAACTAACTCGCCTTACATTTACATACGACAAAGTTTTAATTACCACAACACTCAAGGAATTACAAACAATGATCAAGTATCTAGCAGAAACCTCTACAAAGATAGGTTTAATGATGAACATCCAAAAAACAAAAATAATGACAAACACTGAAGAAATTAAAGATATGGATTATATATCGAATTTCTGCGTAAAGACTGCATCTTCGAGTGGGTCAATGAATACGTATATCTGGGGAAAATCCTGTAGCCGAATAAAGAATATCAAGTAGTTGAATAATTAGAAAAACACGATTGGTATGGGTACGGTTTGGAAAACTAAAATTGATATTCAGAAATCTTAAAATGTCACAACATTTAAAGGTGGTGTTCAACCAATGTATTTATTTTTCCGATCGTTAGATACGGCTGCCAAACTAGGACACTAACTAGAGCTAATAAAACATCGTAAGGTTAAAATGGAACACAACACAACGCAACGCAGAAAAAGATAAAAAGATCTGAAAAAGGTGGCTGGATTACATTAGAAACAAGCAGCTCAAAACATAAACAATTGACGAGAATGGAGAGGTCCAAAGTTGGAACAAGTTGTGTAGCATCTGTATATAAACAATAATTAGAAAAATAAAATTAGTACTTGCATAAACGCTAAATAAGATTGGTCTAGAAATGATTTACATTCAACGATTCATTGAATAAGTGAACCATTTGAAATAACAACTTGGAATCTTTGTTTAAGACTTGATCTTATTAAAATCTTTAATATATTTAGTTGCCGATTAAAGATATAGATGATGCACCAAAACCAATGAAGTGCAATATCGATAGCATTATATTATGGTTAATAGCGTCAAACGCTTCTGTAAAATCTGAAAGAATAAGAAGCACAGATTTATTTTTATCTAAATCATTAAAAAAAATTATTTTTTTTGATAAATTAGTTTTCAACGATAATGTTTACGAAACCCTCATTGAAATTCTGGCAAAACATTGTTTTCATATTATTTCATATTTAATATATTGTGTATAACCGTGTAGTTATTCACAATACACATGCGTATAATAATCTTTTGCTTTCGTTTAGCAACATATTGTTAATTAAACTTCGAACTAAAAAGTAAGTAATACCAATGCAAGAAATAATTAAGCTGTATGGCTTGAAAATCGAAAAGCTATTGACTTCAGGATTTATGATAATAATTCTTCTATAAAATATTTGAATACGAAAACCCCAAAACAGAAATGAAATCTAAATTTGTTGTTTAGGTATTTACTGCATTTATATAAATTTTACGTTTCTATTGCAATATTACTTTCTACCATTTCCTACTACGTTTAACGGCAAAATAAATATTTCAAAACATGTGTTAACAGTCAGGTCAGCCGTATCCTGTTACCGAGACAAAGAGACGTCAAATGGACGAATAATATTAAAGTTATCTTGAAATATACAAAAGCGATGTTGCCAGCAAGAATGTAGGTCTCGTGATGGACACGGACGTCTTATACACGTAGATCCTTCCGTTTGCAATATACTAAGCTGTATATATTTGTCGAATTTAGCGCATCTCGCGGAATTCGCTTGAACTACGGTATACACAATCTCCGGTAAAAATCAGTCATTTGACGTCTAAAACAAATTTTCACCAAACGATAGAGGATGCTTTAGTAATCCCAAAAAAATTCAAAGAACAGGTGATACAATCGGACGTCCGGTATACGGACGTCCAACTGATGGTAAATGCGTAATGTATATATATATATATATATATATATATATATATATATATATATATATATATATATATATATATATATATATATATATATATATATATATATATATATATATATATATATATATATATATATATATATATATATATATATATATATATATATATATATATATATATATATATATATATATATATATATATATATATATATATATATATATATATATATATATATATATATATATATCGAAAATTAGAATATTATAGAAAAATTAACGTTTTCCGTAAAACGATGTAATTCTGAAAATTATTATTAACGTGAGAAAATAGCATTGAGCTTTTGTTCTAAAATACATAAGGTTTATGCAAATAATTGTTTTTTAATAATTTGTTTTTAAATCATTTATTTTAACATGATTATTTTTGTTTACAAGAATACAATTAAAAGTTTCGAAGACACGTCATGTATATGTGTTTTGAAAAATAAATGTTATAACCAAATCTTTTGACCTCCTGAACATTCTACTGTTATGTTTTTAGCACAAATGAACAGTTTCTAAGATATGTATATTTTAATGCCACGGTAACAGTTCAGTCAAATTAGTAAAAATAGAGGGGAATTGAGGTAGATCCTTGGATTTTTGATAGGCCTTCTTTGTGATATGTTAAATAACCACTTAAAAGTTACTACTCAAAAGTGGTGAACCAGTGAAGCTGATGAGGGTAAGCCATGCCCCCAGATGATTTTTACTGTTTTTCAGAAACTATTAGGTTTATCAAAATGGAGCCAGTTAGGTAAAATAGGATTTTATTTAACTTTCATGCCAAAAAGCTAAGAAAACTTTGTGCATGTTGTCTTGTTTCTGTGTAATCGAAAAACGATCATATGTCACACAGACAAATAATTTGTATCGGTACATATTATACGAGAAGCTTCGAGCATAACTTTGTGTGATTTGATGTTCATAATGAAATAGCTATGGAAATCTCGTTGAGCATCGAACGCGATCCTGGTTCAGTCTTTTTCTATCTCAGCATCTCCAGCAAAATCTACGAGGCGATATTATCATTATTATTGGGGCTAGTCATATGGTAATTCTCGTATTGGCAAGATACATTTTAGGGGTATACCCTGTACTAATCAATCTTTTTACTGAACCTAAAACGTACAGGGTACTTCAGGGTTTTTGGATCTCTCTTACTTCGTTCTTTATATTGATATTCTTTTTTTTCTTGAGTGGTTTTTGTTTTGGAATTCTAAGTTCACGACTTAATTCCACGCCTGCTTTAAAATGTAGCTAGATATTTAACATTAAATGGGACTTCACCCATTTTACATGTAGGATATTTCGAGCAGATGATGTCAATTCCTGAGGGTCAATGCCTTTAATCAAAATAGGCCATTAAGCACAACATATCCATGTTCAAAAATAAAATGTTATAAAGCTATAGACCTTCAAAATAAAAATGTCAAAAATGCAATTTGGATAAAATTTTGTGTTCAAGGACAGTTGTTATTAGAACATACATTAGTGTTATTTTGTGCTTGTGGTAGCTGTAGCGTACTCGCTACCGCTAGATACGGAATTCTGTGCTAGTGATATGTTTAATGAATACACCATTGAATGCAAAATTTAATTCTTCACAAAACAGGTATACTTGACCCAAGTCGAATAGTGACAACTCAAATAATGCCCTATAAAATGCAGAAAGAAAATAAAGGTAAAACGTCATGCAGTATGACGTACAAACGAAGTAAGAAAGATTTCAAAACAAGGTGAAATGCCCTATACGTTTCTATAAAATAATTGTCCAGTACAGGGTATTCTCCTAAAGATATTCTTTTTACTGCAAATTTATCATAATACTACAACCAACAATAACAACAACATCGCTTCATGAATTTTGCAGAAGTGATGCTAAAGTTGCACTGCGAACTCAAATTTTTTTTTCTTAGCTAAGTACTTGATGACGAATACAAGATCGCAATAAGTTATGTTCTAAAGCTGCTCCGTCAAATGTATTGGTAGAAATTGTTGGTCTATATACAGGGTGTTTTACTCAACTTTCGTATAAATTGCATGTGTGAATGTATTCATCAATAGGAACAAAAAACTCTTTTTGTTTTTACGCAAATCGACAAAAATTTGCTAAAAATGTCAACTTTTGGGAACTGCTGGAAATTATAGTCAAAACAAACTGCGACATCACCTAGCTGCAGCTGCGTTAATGTATCAGATAGGCACATCCAGCTCCAAGTGTGATTCTTAGACCAGTGACCTGCTACCCACTTTTCAAAAACCATTATTTCTTCGGTTATTATGAAAGATAGACACTAATGATTTTCAGCTTTTTTGTTGCATTTTATGTGTACTACCACCTATTCAGAGGATACGAATCTTCCATCCGAACCAGTCCATAAACCTAACAGTTTTTGAAAATAAAACGACAAAATCCATCTGGGGGCGTGGTTTAATATTGATATTTTACAAAGTTCAGGATATTATCTACTCGTAAACATGAACAAATCAAGCATAAAGTCATTTTCAAGTTTAGCTGACCAAAATACACTACATTTGATTAGTTTAACCTAGATTAAAAAAATAGCAGTTTCTATTTTTACTGTGCGTTTGTACAGTTACAAGAAAATTATCGAATGTTCGATCCTACTTTCTGTTTAATGAATTTGAAGGTACAAAACAGTATACACTATATGGTGGTTAAGTGCCTTTAACAGAAACGTCGAAAGGTAACGAAGAAAAGAAGAAGTTTTTTCAAACCTTGCTCAATTTCGTTATATTGCACTTGTTTTAAATATACCAGGCGCAAATCATATTAGTCCACCCAGTTTCATTTTTGTTAAAGAACGTCCCACAGAATTTATTCCGTTTATCTTTTGTTCTATGAGGTGGCCGTTTCTTGTTGCTATAGTGAAGTGCTGCTACTGCATCTACCCCATACCAATGTTCATGAAATTCAATTGGGGGTTGCAACATACACTGCCCCTCCGAACCTTTTGAGTGCCCTGTTTCCATTAAAAGTTCCATTAAGTAATCTTACAAATTACAGACGAGAAAGTTTTCCTTCAGCGTTTTAGCAAAAAAGTCACAAATGATGCTCAACTTAGTTCGCCCATTTTAATTTTTGATAAAGAACACCTCACGATTTTTACCCTGAATGGTCTACGACGTTGTTATTTATTGGTGGTATATATAGTACATATCGTCGCCGTTAACGCATATGAACTTAATTCTTTGAAATGTTGTAACTAGCTATGTTGCTAGTTGCGATTTTAAAGAATTCATCATGCCATCTGTAACAAAGTTTTTATAAGCATTTAAACCGCGCTCCTGAAAAATTGCTAGAAAATAGTTCCGCTAGTATGTATTAACGTCGACGATATGTATGAGTGAGTACTGTGATCCAGTGATATGTATGTGTGCGTGTAGTATCCAATGCAACGAATATAAACAAGGAGTCAGAAAATAATTCAGAAACCAAATAGTTCAAGCATTCATTCTCTCATCTTAACAGTAAAAGAATAAAGCATTCATTAAACACAGAAGATATTACATGTGGTGACCGCCGACTTTAATTGAACACGCAACAATCTGTCAAGAAACTTACTCTTGCAAGCATACCATTCAAGATACCAGGATCCTATTTATGAAGCAGATGTCGAGAAATCAATTAGCATAATTCCAGTAGAGGATCAATACTCTCTCAGCACCACCACTACCTAGTTACTAGGTTACTACCACTACTAGTACATGGAGCAGTTCCATCGCTGAAGTCATAATCTATCTGAAGTCACGGTTGTATAAAGTTTTTTTCTGTTCTAAATTTTTCTGCCATCAAAGCAGACTATCTACAGCATTTAAAGAAAGTATTTCAACGCCTATATCATTACGGTTTACTATCAAATTAAAAAAACAATCTTTGAAGCCAAAGAACTAACTTGTCTCGACCACACAGTGAACAGTGATGGAGTTACGCCGCAAATTTCAAAAGGAGAAGCTATTCATAACTTTCCAATCCTTAGAATGCAACAAGAATTATGCCATTTCGTTGGCATAGATTGTCGATTTAAACCTGAGCTAAACCTATTTATTCCAGAAAAAGTTTCAGAACCCTACAAGAAACGCACACAACAGTGCGTCGCAAAACGTATAATTACAAATCAGTTGTTGTGAACTTCAATAAACGGTCGTACCAAAAATTCGTTACTTCGTGTGATCGGGAACACAGGGAATACATAGCAGATAAACTCGGATGCAGCCCATTACAAATCCTTCTTATCTTTTTTGTGCCGTTTATGTATAGAACGTTCGCAATTAATTTTTGTTACCTGTTAGACATATTTGTGTACATACATTTACTATTTTCCTTTTATGTTGCATATACGATTATTATCCAACCAACAACCTACAAGTACAAAAAAATCCTCATACGTTCCTCTTAGGTTAAGTTTTGTAGTTTTTAGTTATTTACATTTTGCAACGAGCCCTAAAATTTAGAATCTACTGTCTTAATTTTAACCGTTTTCAATTATCTCATTCGATTCTCACGTTATTCTTATTAGGTCATTTCTATAGGTTAAGTTCTTATCATTGTAACGAACATTAACATTAAGAGCCCTGTACTAACTTTAATCAATTGTAAAACCAGCCAAAGAAAAAAACGCGGTTTTTTACGTATCTATCAAGTTGCTTTACAATCACAACCGCATCTTATGCGTACATTCACTAGTTCTTTCCAAGCCTGTCCTCAAGCAAACTGATGGAGACTTTTTCTGCTGGAAAGATTCTAAAAAACAAGGGAGCAATAAATGTGATGATCACCGTTGCCTTGGATACTTTGTAGTATCCAAGGAAACGAATGTAAACGAGGGATCAGAAAATAATTCAGAAACCAAATAGTTCAATCATTCATTCTCTCATCTTAACAGTAAAAGAATAAAGCTTTAATTAACCACAAACAATCCTTCAAACAAACATACAAAGAAGATATTACAGTACTTTTATACTAAAAAATTTAATCAAGTTCTTGAAATTTATCGTTTGATTACAACTGAAAATGACATGTACTTTTCCACCTTATTTGAAAACCATCCATTTTCCCCAGAAATTAACTTTTCCGTATTATGTTGCGTTGTCTCACTTGTTCGAAAATCCTGTTAACCTTACTCTAATCATTTATATAAAAAATGAATTCACTTCTAAAGTCCTACTTAAAGATACCATTGATATGAACACATGGATTGTAGGTATTAATATATGCTTTCAATCATACAAATATAACTTTATAAATTTATATCACTCTCCAAACTCCAGTGATGCTCAATTTCTAATGAAACTTGAAAATTTGTTTGATGATATGCTAGTAGATCAGAGACCTTACTAATTATCGGAGTCTTTAATATTGACCTATTAAAGGATTCATATTATGAAAATAGGCTGAGAACTTTAATTAAAAATAATGGACTAGATCAGATTATCGACCTACCTACAAGAATAACTAAGGACAGTGCTACACTCATAGATCTTCTTGTATCTAATGAAAAACCCGTTGATGCCCAGGTACACCATGTTCCAAAAATAACCGATCACTCAATAATAACTGTAAATGCAAAAGTGAAAGAAAAATATGAAGAATATACAATACAACACACAGACATGAGCAACTTCAATGAAATGCAATTTCAATTAGATCTAATGTATCAACCATGGAATCCGGACTGTACAAACACCAATCAACTAGCAGAAACATTAGTTAAAACCATAATGGACACACTAAACAGGCATGCTCCAACTGTTAAAAAAACCATTAAATGTCAATGGAGTTGTAAGCGTTGGTGGATCCCAGAAATAGTCTTGGAAATTGAAGAAAGGGGCAGATTATATAAAAGATCAATCTTTACACAAGAAGAAAGTGATATGAATAGGTATAGACAACAAAGAAATGGAATTGTTAGTTTGATCAGGAACCACAAGAGAAATTATTATCAAGAAAAATAGATGATATGAAAAACAACTCAACAGAAATGTGGAAAACTTCATGCAAATGAAAACAAATTGCAGAAAAATTCAATATTTACTTTATTAACAGCATACAACAAATTATTACATTAACAAATTTAACCCAAATTGAAACTGATTTATGCCACATTAATTTACATCAATGCAAGTTTGAAAAATTTTTACCAAAAGAGTTTTTGGAGTTAAAAAATTATAAACAATTTACCTAATAAGAATAGTAGTGTCGATGGTATTACAGTAAAGATTCTTAAATTAGCTTTCAATGTAATAGGACAAAGATTTTTGCATCTAATTCAAATGAGTCTAGAAAGTGGATCCTTCCCAGAAACCTTGAAGACATCCCATATTATCCCCATTGAGAAAATAACCAACACTAACAAATGTGAAGAATACAGACCGATCAACAGGGTGCCAACTTATGAAAAATTATTAGAGACCGTCGTAAATATCCAGTTTCGTGACTACATTGAAGTGAACAAACTGTTAACACCTTTTCAATCAGGGTTTCGAAAAAATAATTCATGTGAAAGTGCAATACAATCAGTTCTTTTAAAATGGAAAAATGCTATTTACAAGAAGAATGTGATGGGTGTAGTTTTTCTAGACTTTAGACGTGCTTTTGAGACTATTAATAGAGATCTATTATTATTGAAATTAACAAGATATGGGTTCGGCCCAATAGTTATAAAATGGTTTAGTGAATATCTCAAAAACAGATTTCAAAAACTAGATACTTTAATAGTACATCTTCAGCTACCTAACTTTGGCGTTCCACAAGGAACTGTATTAGGCCCTGATTTATTTGTACTATACATAAATGATATTGTTAATGTAATTAAAAAATGTAACATTCAATTATTTGCAGACGACACTTTAATATATTTTATAGGAGATGATCTTGAAAAAGTAATAAATATCATCAATGATGAATTAGTAAATGTATATAACTGGTTAGGTAAAAATAGTC
The DNA here is from genome assembly GCA_929113105.1 of Agrypnus murinus. Lineage (NCBI taxonomy): Eukaryota > Metazoa > Arthropoda > Insecta > Coleoptera > Elateridae > Agrypnus > Agrypnus murinus. Next base: position 85,580,712 of record OV816027.1, on the reverse strand, counting down.
TTTCTTTAAATGTAACTAAAACAAAATTCATGATAATAAAAAATAAGTTTAACGAAATTGATACATCTAGTCATGTGGGAATACAAATTAATAGTCAAAAAATAGAACAAATTTATGAGTGGAAGTACTTAGGCGTAATAATAGATTGTCACTTAACATTTTCTAGTCATTCAAACTATGTTATGAGTAAAGTTGCAAAAAAAGTAAATTTCATGGGTAGAATAAGCCAAAATCTTAGCAAGTGGTCTAAATTATTACTATATAAAACAATAATACTTCCCCATTTTAATTATTGTGCTAGTATACGTTACCTCCTAAATAATACTGAAATTAACAATCTTCAAAAAAAAAACAAAATTGTGCGTTAAGAATAATATTAAAATGTAGTAGGTATACTAGCATAAGAAGAATGTTGCAAATTACATCTTTGTTAAGTGTTAAGCAAAATATATTTTGTAATACGATGATAATAATATTTAAAATAAAAAACCGAATATATCCAGAGCACATTTTAAATGAATTACTATTCGTAGAAGATGTTCATGATCATAATACTAGAAGTAGAAATAATTTTTATGTTCATACAGTAACAACAAATATAGGACAAAATAATCTGTTTCATAAAGGTTTAGTTTAATATAATACACTTCCAGCTAATGTAAAAAACTGTACATCTTTAACATTATTTAAGAAACAGTGTAAAAAATATGTAATAAATTACATTAATATTTAAGAAATTATAATGTATTGTATGGAATTTATCTAGTTATATGCTATAAATAAAGTATATTATTATTATTAATAAATATTAAAACCTTCAATTTTGCAAAGCCAGAGAATTATTTACAAATGTGGAAAGAACTTGCATACGAGCTGATGTAATTCTTACGTCACTTTTCTCCATCAAATATTAAATGCGAGCTATTATAACCAAACGTTTATAAAACAAAGCTTAACATATGCGTCATGGCAATGTTGCCAGATCCAGGGCTTAGGAAGTCTGTAGAACATAGCGGGTTTGATAGCGTCTTGTATAAAAATATACGATATACACTTGAGAAAGGCGCGACGCCCCCTATAGTTCATTGTGATGAACTACGATTGTATAAAACTTTTTACAGACCTACTTTTCCAAACCCAAATTGTATATTTTTTTATTGCAGTTTTAGATAAAGTTTATCCTGTAGACCTCGAAAACATAAGAGAACGTTGCCAGACCCAAGCCCGGGTCTGAGAGCGTCGAAAATGGTCCGACAAGTCGGTAGAATATAGCGAAACGGGTATGTATAAGCGGTTAAACAAATATATATATATATATATATATATATATATATATATATATATATATATATATATATATATTAAATCACATTTTATCATCATAACAAAAATACAACGAAACGACAGACAGACATGAACATGTATGGAAGTTTGGTTGTAAGTCGTACATGCGCGTCTTAGTTTTTTTAATACTTAGATTGTCGGTAATTAGTTAATTTCCTGTGATTAATAAATTGGATTTGAAGTGTACATTTTAGTTGTGGTTGATTTACTATCTTAGCTCAATTTAGTGAATTAAACCAAAGGTGAACATAAACGTTTTCCCGTAAAGAGGAACATAGCGACTCACCTAGTAAATTTGAATGTGCCATCGTGCCGCACAGCGCAGGTAAGTACAGTGTCTTATTAATAGCTATTTAACAGTCTCGGAAATCTTCTTCTAGTAAAGCGGTTCGTGTAGGTCAACAAATATTAGTACTAAGGTAAAAAGTATAAAAATGATTAAAAAAAGCGTACCTTTTCCGCATAGCACAACGTAGAATATACAAGTAATACTAGATACAACTTTATAATCATCGTTTCTAGTGAAACAGCCTCTTCTATCACTTCACTATTGATAAATATTAATGCAAGGGAATGCAGACCAACCACGCATATATATTACCATAAAAAATAAAAAGATTTGTAGATACCACACAAAATATAACAGATTACGAACATGCCATTACATGATATCAAACATAATGAAATTGCAGGACATCCTGTATAATTAGGATTTTAGATAAAAATAAATCTACAAGTTGTTTGATGACCAGAGACTAGCAAAATAATAGTAAAAACCACATTCGTTATGTTACATCATTATGTTATTATTGTTATCAACCACTTATATTGTTTATAATATATTATAAATTGCATTGTCGTAAATAAATATCATCATAATTATATCATCATTCACTGTATACTGCGTAATTCGATTATTTTCTCTGTAAAGTCAAACAAAAACATAAATGCATAATACTTACGTTACGATACTTATCATCATTATTCGTCGAAACCTCTTATTAAATCAAATTATACTCGTGAGTCGGATATGTTAATTACAAAAGTTTTTAATTACATAATAGACCCAGGAACAAATTAAAAAGATGGAGGGCGCCACCCAAACTGAAAAGATGTTACTTCATTTGAATAAAGGCAGGAAGTCCACATTTTGGAAAAGGACCTCTCTTTTAAATTTACTTTGAATTGATCTGAACAAATCTTTTTAATAATCAAGAATTTTGTTAATATAATAAATAACAGCAGTTTGTTGAGCAGAACTATATCAAATTTAAATTTAAAGTCTGTATAATAAATAAAAATTTGAAAATAGATTTCACATAAAAACACAATTTCTCAAAATTCATCAAAAAGATTCATAGAAAAATCATACCTGCGAAAATTTACTTTAAATTCCGGAATCCCAAGCAAAACAAATTTTACACAAGTAGCTCATATAAACATTAAGCTATTTTGATTTGAAAAACTACACCAAGACAATCTTAATTAAACATTTTTGTTAAATTTACAGCCGGAACGTTGCAGGACACCTTGAATCTTGAACTATTGTTATTTCTTTTAACAAACTCAATTAATTGTTGTAATAATGTCCATTACGGAATAAATTCATTATTGTTAATAACTATAACGGTACTAAAACTAACTTTAATCTTAACGCTACGTAAAAACTATTATTTTGAATGTTGCTGGTACATGCTGTCATTGATCATGTTATGAGACCTCATAGAAAGTAGAAAGGTGACATATTCTTTAATTTAATTATAATTTTATTAATTTGAGATTACAAACCTTACATTACAATTACATTGAATATTAATTTATTCTTTGTATAATTTAAGCAAAATAAAACAGTCGAATTGTGAGAAAACCTAATGATTATAATAATAATTTAAAATAAGAGTAAATTTGAGACTATTAACTATAATAACAATAATAATAACACTGGCCAACACATTTTTTGTTGACTTGTATATGAGACTTGTTCTTTACTAATTTGTGTGTGCTGAATCCGAAAATCATATTGGTTTTTGCGTATCACGTCAAAATTTAATTCTATATCATTTTATGCTCTTTGAAGAATTGCAAATGCGGCCTAGTTGTAACTTAAGAACTTATACGATATAAACAAAGTATAAAATTATAATAATTCATTTAGTTATTTAGTGCTAATATTTATTTATTAATTGCTTCTTTTATAGGTTTTTAACTTTTGGTATTCAATTAAAATTGCTATTAGTTTATTTAAAGCCTATATTTATTTAGGTACAATATTTACACAATGATCATTCAAAAAACTACAAAAGTGTTAGTAATAAAGAAACAACAGTCAGGGAATAAATTTTCGTTTTTGCACTTTCTGCTGTGCATTTTGGTTTGGCAGTCCCTTTGAACACTCCAACAGCAGTCGACCATCATATGAGAATCCCATCTTCCTTGGTACCGAGTTTCCATGGTTTTTAAATCTTGATGAAATCTCTCGCCTTGCTCATCGCTTACAACACCTAAATTTTCGGAAAACCTATCAAGATGGCTATGAAGGAAATGAAGCTTTATGCTCATGTTACAACCTAGGCGGTGAAATTTCTTAAGCATTGATTGCACTAGCTCTTTATAATTAGATGCTTTTTTGTTTCCAAGAAAATTGTTCGCGACCATCGTGAATGAAGCCCAGGCTTCTTTTTCTGCTTCTTTCATAGAGTTGAAGAAATTTGGATCTCTCATTACAGTTCTAATTTGAGGTCCATCAAATACCCCAGCTTTGATTTTTTCGTAACTTAGTCGTGGAAAATTTTCACATATGTACTGGAAACAGTCACTTTGCAAATCTAGTGCTTTAACATATTGCTTCATAAGACCCAGTTTGATGTGAAGAGGTGGAAAAGTTACTTTTTCTCTGTCGACTGAAGGTTGACTTATAATATTCTTCTCTCCAACAACTAAGGATGTTCTAGGAGGCCAATGTTTCTGAATCCAGTGTTGGTTTCTATCTCAACTATCCCAGAGGCACAAAAAGCAAGGAAACTTTGTATATCCTCTTATGACGCTATAACTTTTCTCTTACCAATATTACCTGTCACGAGTCCTACCACTTGCATAAGCACCGTCCCAGCTATACCCAGTGAAGATGGGGGGGATTCCCAATGCATTAATCTTCATAAAGATACTAAGGCGCCACGTATTTATCGGTGCCAATGTCAAAGATATCTTGCACCACTGTCCTAAATACGAATGACAGGGTGGAAATAAAAAAAAAGTTTTCGTGACCCAATGTAATAATAAAAATGAAAATTTGGGTACTAAATCTTATGTACCTGCTGAACACTAAAAGTCGATTCTGGCAGCCCCCTGTGGCCGGGATACTACCCCAAAATCACTAAGAAGGTGAGAAATAAGATTCAATTTATTTAAAGTAACAGTCATGAAATTTCAGGAGGTTACTTTCTATAGTATTCTTTATTTGTAAAAAATATTGCCAGAACATTTCCTCCCCTTTTAAATGTTGCCAAACGCTGTAAATGTTGATTTAAAAAAGTGACATTTGTGTTATTTTAAAAGTCTTGAGTTTTGACACAATAACTAAAGTAGGTATATGTAGGTTTACATGTTAGTGCGAGCGAGACAGTTATATAGCGGCCTGCGGGTTAGAGAGAGAATCTTATTTTTCACCCTCTTAGTAATGTTGGGGTGGTATAATCCGGCCTCAGGGAGCTGCCAGAATTGACTTTTAGTGTTCAGCAGGTATATAAGATTTAGTACCCAAATTTTCACGACTGTTGAAATGACAACTCGAAATACGTTACTGGCTCTTGGTCTATACCCTACGACGTAGAGAAATATAAAATAAATAAAGCAAATCCCAGTTGCGTTAAGAGTAACAAAAACAAAATATTATAAATCTGAGATTAGAATACTTGGGTGGTTTACTAACCACTTCTTTCTTATCAAGGTCAAGATAAGTACAGTGTGCATGAAGCTAACTTCAAAACGCCAAGTGACAGCTATGATACAAACCTAAACAAACCAAAATGTTTTCAAGAAAAAGCATACAATTTATTTGATGCAATTGAATTACTGGTGAGTAAATTAGTATCATGCACAGATGCAATAGATTTATTATCTACAAGTTAAATATAAAATTAATGCAATTATGTACAGATAAGTTGTATAAATTATACTCAAAACATTCAAATTCTAAATTCCAAGTTACAGTCTGAATAATTAACTGAACAACAAATTACAAGACAAATTACATATTCTTGTTGATCTTTTTTCTTCTTGATCTTTCAGGTTGCCCCTTGTAGGCTTTACATAAATTAATATGAAACGGACTGACCTGTACAGTTTTCCGATAATCAAGTTGAGATGCTCTGCGATAAGAGATTTCCTTACATCCGGTATGGAACCTCAAGTTCGGGTAAATATATGGTACAACCAAGCTTCCTTACAGGAGAATTCAGAGCATAACCCTACAGCCTTCTTACAGCAAAATTCATGGCATAAAACCGTAGCAAGTTTTCTACAATCGTGTAGATAACCTCTTCATAAAAAAAGAGGAAGAACCCTAAAATGCAGAAACAAATCTATCAAGATACTTTTAACTACTAGAGCATTAGTTTAAAATCCAAAAGGATTTCCTTAAAAAAAGATAATAAAATAATGTGATGGCAATAATCCCTTTTCAGGTACAAATGTTGGTCCCATAAAAATACACACTTCAAAAGATTGGTGGACTAAACTGGCCTCCAATTATAATGATGATAATAGGGGTTTCTTGATCCCCAACAGGATGGATGGAAATTTAAAATTATTCCTTAACCCTCTTCATCAGCCATGCACACAAAAGTGTTTTATCTTTCCAAATTTTGAAAAAGGAAGTGAATGAAAGAGAAAAACTATTAGAAGAAAACTAGTTTATCAATTTTCAAGCATGTATAGAGATTTCTTGATTTTATTTATTTTGTAAATAAACGATTTTCCCAATAGGTGGCAATAGGATTACACCTTTTATTAAAAATAAAATTGAGTTTCAATTTCCATTAAAATAAATACAATTTAAATGTTACCAAAAAAACTGTTATGTAACACTCTTTAAAAACCAAGTAAAAAGTTTACAATTTTGAGATCCACATAGATGACCCAGTTATGGTCTGTATATTTTAGTAAATCTATCACCTTATCAATGTCGTCATATCTTTCCTTTAATTGAACGGAATATCCAATAGGAATTGAACCGAAAACATTTTGTGTAGTAGGACACACTTGAGGCTTCTGCTGGAACTGTCTATAAACAAACGCCACTCACTTGGGTCATATTGTACAACGCCCATTTGAGTTAGCAAATCTGGCACATTGTTACAATAAACAAATTCACACTCTTGTTTAAAATATTGCACAAGATCACTTTCCCTTTTACGATAAAAAGTTATCTTCGTACCGTGCTTGAGTAAAGCGTTGTGGTCCATAATTAGAAACTATATCTTCATTAGCAGAATCTACATCTGAATCATCTTGCTCTTCAATAACATCTGACATGTATTCAGCATCCGAGTGCTCAAGTGAAGGAAGCTCTTTATAAACTGGCACAGATATTTCACCGGAATGAGGTACTGGTCGAATCGCGGAGTCAATATTCGGATATACAATTTTATTCTTATTCTTGGTATTATAACCGGAGGTCTGAGTTAAACAAAAGTAACAATCATCTACGTGGTTTTTCAGTTCACGCCATATCATTGGAACGCCAAAAGCTAATTTCTGACGTTTTCCTTTGCTCCACTGCCGCAATTTTTCCACAATTTTTCCACTCATGATTTACACACTTTATGTGGAGCCCATGACTTGTCTTGATCAGCAAGTTTTACATCAAAATAAGCCAAATACATTTTTCTGAAATCGTCAAGAAAGCTTGTCATGACAGAACTCAGGTTGGTCATGAAAGTGTCACTTTAAAGACTAGTCACTTTCATGATTTTTACAAGACTCCTGTCACTTTACAAGACTCATCTGTCATTTTTAGACTGCAATTGAATTAGAAATCGTCACTTATCTTATGAAACGTTTATTTAATATAATTAAAAACACTAACAATCAAATACAACAAAATATTTTTGATTTGTTGTTGATTCATTGTCATGGATATTAACTTCTCATACGACTCTGATGTTGATATATTTTTTCAGTTTAAATCTATTTTTAGTTTTGAAAAACGATTTCAGAAAAAATATAATACATCACTGGTCATGAAAGTGTCTCTGCTTGACTCGGAGGCTTTAAAGAGATACTCGGATGCTACGCATCCTCGTACTCTTCAATAAGCCTCCTCTTCTGCAAAGTTTCACTTTCATGACTTGTAATGTAATACACTATTATTTCATACTGTGTCACATTTGTCAGTTTTACGTCAAACTTTTTAGTCCAGAACATGCGATTTTACGGTCTACTATACCTGTAAAGAATTTTACAGTCACTTGTAACTGTATAGTAATTTAAGTTATAAGTCCTGGAAATACTTGAAAGTTGAAAACTTGAAATACTCCAAACTTGAAAGTTTGGTTACTAAGATCTATATTTCTGTAGTCCGTTACAGTCCGTTGCAGAATCCAGAAGTGATACAAAGCAAGTGATATATGGATTTTATGTAGTTTTTAACGCTGATCACGAATATCAACTCAGCTTTTCTATGCTATATTATGCTAATGACTAAATGTATTTGGAATGTCTAAGAATTCCGTAAACAATTAAGAATTTGCTGCATTTAGTTAACGATTTTCAAGAATTTTGGATTCGGCAAACAAGAAACGCCGTAGAAAAAAACCTGACGTGATAGGGAAAAACGGGATTTATATTTGGCATTAGCGTACTAATTTTAGTTAAAATCAAGTGTCAGATCAAAGTCAGCAAAATTTTTTTTTTCTACTCCTACCTGTAAATCACCCGTTTTCTTCACGTTTCGCTCAATAGAAATGTATGCAATTCCAGTAAGGTGTACGGATACAATTTCATATCCGTACAGTGCACGGATATGAAAATAACCAATAAACGTAGTCCAATTTGACACTTCTTTATTTATAATTAATTTATTGACAACTCCTGTCATAAATTTAGAAGTAAAAGTATGTTAAATGAATGTTTCCTTCTTTCAATAACACTTAAATCATTTGAAAATAACGTGATTTGTGAAATTGTAGCTTTAACGATTATACTTTTATAATTAAAAATACATAAATATTAAATCATTTAAATAAGTACAACCTACTTTTATAATAAGTATAGTAGACACAGTTTGTGATGGGGTTTGGTAGCTCAATCGGGTAGGAGCTAGGTATAAATAAACTGAAACTGATCGACGCAGGTTCAACTCCAGCTAGGAGAATAATTTTTTTTTAGTTTTTTTTTATAAAACAAACTTTAAAATAATAATTTTCTCTTCGAAAATGTTCAATTTCTGCAAAGTTTTAATAATTTTCTTAAAAATTGTACAATGACAGGGGGATTTTACAACCATATTTTAGCATGGATAAAAGCATAGATTAATCCTTATATTCAATTCCTCAAGGAGACATGCAATCTATTTTGTAATTGTTTTGCTTAATCGAAGAAAAAAGATACTGTACAACTTGGGTGGAATGCCTATATCGCCCTCGGACGACTGAACTTCGTCCTCGTGCGATATAGGCATCATATCCACTCTTGTTGCACAAACTACTATTTTTTGTTGGCCAGTGTAATCCTGATATGGATAATAATAGTAACAATGGTAATAACATTATTTTTATAATACTTAACATAACTTAATTATATATATAAAATTTAGATTTATCAGTATTGACTGATTGCGAAGTGGTACATCAATGACGATCTGTATTGCATTGCCTAATCAGTGCTTTTTTGAATTGTTTAACGGATAATGTCTTGAAAGATGAACATCATTGTACATTTTTACGACATTGCAACTAAATGATCGCTCGTAGAATATAGTACTATGCTTGTGTATAGTCAACAGATCTTTATCTCGCACATTTATATTGTGTACATCTGTTCTATACCTTATTGTATAAATAGGGTGGCCTATTGATTATGATGTTATAATAGAACGTCGATGTCTGTATGTAACGCCGCTGTTTCATATTACTACATCTTGTCTCTACTAAATTTAAATATATATGTGCAAACTTAGGAATTTCGTATATAAAACCAAAACAAGACAAGGGCCTAAACAGGTATGCAATAATTAAATTGCGATAACACAGGAGATTCACTTAATAAGATCTTACTGTTTTTGCTCGAGTAATCTTTATCCGGGTAAAGAAGTTTTAAATTGTAATAGACTTTTTGTATGTACTTATTGACTTTTTTAAATCTTCTAACGATTAAAAAGTCGCTGAACACAAAATAAATGCACTTAACACAAAATACTAAAATTTACTTACTGTAAATCAAACAACGATACTTACTGTACTTATGCACCGGTGAAGATCTCTTTTTGTTGACAATTATCATTCTCAGTGTAGGTACTAATTTCTTAAGCTTATAGATTGTAAAGAGAAATTAAGGTTTATTGAAATAATAAGAAATATGGGCGCGATTCACTTGAAGTCATTACATCATCGAAACCCACAAGTGAAAAAGGTTCTGGTTAAAATGGTTGGATTAAATAAACTAATTGTAATTAGTTTGGTTAACATTAAAGCAGGTTAATGTAAATGAATAACTTTAGCAAATGATTAAGCCAACATTATCACAACCATGTCTAGTTTTAATTCATATTTATTCACTGATAAAAAATATATTTTGTCTAAAAAGACAAATAATTGCTTTACTAGCAAAAAGGTTTATAAAAATTAGTACAAATACATTTATTTACAGTACGTACATCTAAATATTATATTTTACTTTTGGAAAAAACGATTAATAATTATCAATTGCCATCCAAAAAATTGGAGATACTGATAGGTATCCCAATGGTCGAAAATGCCAAAGATTTGGAATTAGTTCTTGACAAAACGTATAGATGTAACGAGTTAAAATTTGAAGATGCAGTTTAATACATTTGAAAATGTATTTACTAAAAATAATCTTAGTACGGCCTTGTATATATGAATATATTTTTGTCATTTTAAAATTGCAGATATTATTCTGACCATAATAATAATGTTTTTCGTTAGTTTTGAAGCAGTTGTAAAAAAGACTTTCAAGCCATTCTCATGCAGATAAATGTGTTTTTAGTAACAAGATATCAAGATAAAAAATTACTTCTAGATAAAATAATACGTATAAATGCATTTAAACCAAATTCATCTTTCCGCTACTTGCTTATTTCATGTTTGCTAAATAGATTCTTCACAATCTATTGATAAAAGCAAGTCTGGCCTGTTTTTATATAAGTTCCCGTGAGAACGTTTATTCCTTCGTCTTACTAAAATAAAATTAAGATTATTTTAGAAGGATTTTTCTATTGGGCAATGTGTGTCATTTCAGTTTCCGATAGGGTGGTTATTTTCCCTTTCTTCAAAATTAACAAGCATGGATAATTTTTTCGTATCCCGACAGAAGTTTTCAAGTCTAGTCCAGTCAAAGACGGAGAGTTTCACAACAGCTTTCGAGTCCAAGTGGGCCTTTGCCTCAACGCTTCCTATAGCGTTCTACGTTTGTTTTTGTATTCGAAATCACAGTTCCAAAATTAAAAGAAGAATATGTTATAGTCTGTCAAGTGCGAATAAGTTTGAGTTTGTCGTCCCGTTTACAGAAAATAAATTTAAGTTTAGTACTTTGTATAGTAAAATTAATAATAATCCAGTTTTTGTGTGCCGTTAGTTTTTGATTTGTGAAGTTAATTCAATATTGAATTGAATTGTAAGAATAATAAATAAACTTCATTTCTGTGTTTTCAATTACAATCATAGTATTGTGGATTGCAGAATTTTATGCAGTATCGAATTATTAATACGTTAAGGTTTTATTCAAACAGTCCCGAACCATCACCATGGGGGCAGCGGTACAGGGAACAACGCTAGGAGAACCTCTCGATCTTGGCCCCCACCACACTTTCTTTTTGAGTGGGATAGATTTAGAGAAACTTTGATATTTTCCACCAGTACCCCTGCACGCTGCATGTAGCATGTAGCTTAACTTGCTGGCAGGTTTTACACGTATAGAACGATATGATGTGTACATAATTATGTCATCGTGATCACATTGACAATTGGACATTCAAAATCAACTATAGAATTGTTATACACATACACGCCCAAACAATTATAAAAATTAAATTAGATTTTACAGGAGTACATAATAGGTACTTATTAAACATGAAATTCGTCGTTTAAATTAAATTTACATTATAGTATTATATTATTCTTAATGAAATAAATATTATTACTTATTAGCATTATAATGTCTACAGAAATACTAATTAAAAAAAATGAGAAGTATTTTAAAACAGCAAAAACATACTCCTGGAATTAAAAAGAATTAAAATACCATAAAGATGTGCGTTATAAATAAAACTGTTTAAAACCTTTTTTATTAGAATTGCGGTAACTTTATTGTTTGTTTTGGAGCTTTTCGAGAAAAATTCCCAAATAACCATAAATATGAAGGGAATGCAATAACTCAAAATCTTAACGAAGAGAAAGCAAAAAAGGTGCATACGTCTGGAATAATAACTAAATTAATTTTATGATTTTTAGTACACCCATCATTTACTTTATGTAATAAATTACGCACATGTAAACCGTGTATCATAACAGTTCGTCCTACGGAGGCTTTCAGTTTAATCTGTCAAGATGTTGGCGACAGTTGGAAGAGGTGATTTTTAAATCTTTATGGTATTATAATACTTCTAATTAAACAACTATACTTATATGAACAATATGATGCTAGTGGAAGACCAGTAAGCGTTACAAATGAAGAAAATTCTTTGAATGTCATGTTAGATGTGGTGGAAAATCCAATAAATTCGACACAACAGAGGGCTTTAAATCATAACATGACTCGATATTCCATTCAAGAAATTTGCAAACTGGAAAAATTCCGTCTAATAAAGTGCATTTGTTACAAGAATTAAGTGAAGACGATTTTAATCGTAGAATAGAGTTCTGCGAAGTTGTTATGGATAAATTAAATCAAAATGCCAACTTTCTCACCCACATATTATTTTCTGACGAAGGTACATTTTGTTTAAACGGGTACGTAAACCGACACAACTGTAGGTATTGGTCAGACCAAAATCCACATTGGATGGAGGAAGTTCACACCCAGCGATCACAAAAAGTAAATGTTTGGTGTGGCATTATTGGTGGACACGTCATAGGACCCTATTTTATAAACGAAAATCTGACCGCTGAACGATATTTATTACTTTTGCGATTTATGCATATTATTTTAGACGATTATTCCCGAACAATTACAATCCCAATTTACCGGCAGAACAAATATGGTTTCAACCAAATGGGGTTTCTCCGCATTTTGAACTTGCGGTACCTGCATATCTAGATGAAATCTTTCCTGCAAAATGGATTGGATGTAGGGGGGCACTTGGATGGCCTGCTAGGTTTCCCGATATGACTCCGGTTGACTTTTCTCTGTGGGGTCTAATAAAAAATCTAGTCTACAAAAATAAGCCGCAAAATATCGAAGAGTTGGAAGAAAGGATAAGTCAAGAAATTTCCAATATTCCTTTCAATGCCCTTTTAAAATCACTACGGAATTTTGTTCAGCGAATTCATTACTGTCAGGAAGTAAATGGTGAACACTTTGAGCACCTTATAAAATAGAATTCCAAAGAAAATATTTGGTTTCTCTTTTTTTTCTGGCTTAACTACTCTTTCCATAAAATGTAAAATATCCAGGACATTAATTAAAAAATACTTTCTTTCATATCATGCATTTTTATGGTGATATGGATATGAATCCATATCACCATACCTTGTGTAATTTTCATAATAAATATCATTTCGGGCTTTTTCTTTAATAAATTTGAAGGTAGTAAAAAATGATTTTCAAAGTTCGATATCTCGAAAATGGTTAAGTTTGGGTATATTGATGTGCTATACAATTTTGTTTAGAATTTCGAGATAATTTGAAATGTGGAATAATATAAAGGGTGTTAGTAGGTATTGGGGCAGTTGAGTCCATCCCCTCCTTTTTATGCAAATGACCCGCGATCTAATTAATATTCAAATGAGGCGTTGTCTAATTAAATGTGCGAATTAAATTAATTGATCTAATTAAATTAAATTAAATTAATTCACGGTATCATTTACATATCTCATCTCTCATTTACATATATCATTTCTCATATGCATGCGCGAATTAAATTAATTTAATTTAATTAGATCAATTAAATTAATTCACGGTATCATTTGCATATCTCATCTCTCATTTAAATAACTCATCTCTCATTTGTACATCTCACCTCTCTCATTTCTCATATTCATGCTCGAATTAAATTAATTCACGGTATCGTTTGCATATCTCATCTCTCATTTACATATATCATTTCTCATAGGCAAGCGCGAATTAAATTAATTCACGGTATAATTAGCATATCTCATCTCTCATTTACATTTATCATTTCTCATATGGATGCTCGAATTAAATTAATTTACGGTATCATTAGCATATCTCATCTCTCATTTACATTTATCATCTCTCATATAGATGCTCGAATTAAATTAATTGACGGTATCATTAGCATATCTCATCTCTCATTTACATTTATCATTTCTCATATTGATGCTCGAATTAAATTAATTCACGGTATCATTAGCATATCTCATCTCTCATTTACATTTATCATCTCTCATATAGATGCTCGAATTAAATTAATTCACGGTATCATTAGCATATCTCATCTCTCATTTACATTTATCATTTCTCATATTGATGCTCGAATTAAATTAATTCACGGTATCATTATCATATCTCATCTCTCATTTACATTTATCATCTCTCATATGGATGCTCGAATTAAATTAATTCACGGTATCATTAGCATATCTCATCTCTCATTTACATTTATCATTTCTCATATGGATGCTCGAATTAAATTAATTCACGGTATCATTAGCATATCTCATCTCTCATTTACATTTATCATTTCTCATATGGATGCTCGAATTAAATTAATTCACGGTATCATTAGCATATCTCATCTCTCATTTACATTTATCACTTCTCATATGGATGCTCGAATTAAATTAATTCACGGTATCATTAGCATATCTCATCTCTCATTTACATTTATCATTTCTCATATGGATGCTCGAATTAAATTAATTCACGGTATCATTAGCATATCTCATCTCTCATTTACATTTATCATTTCTCATATGCATACGCGAATTAAATTAATTCACGGTATCGTTTGCATATCTCATCTCTCATTTACATAACTCATATCTCATTTGTACAACTCATTTTATATATCATATGCATCTGTCATCTCTCACATAAATTTATTTTAAAATAAATCTTAGCATTCTTGTCATCTTGTCATTCCTAATTGATATTTAAATATAGATCTATACGTAATTAACATGTAGAAACATCTAGGGTAATAATAAAAATTTGCTTTCAAGTATAGAATGTACCTCTAAAAGTTACTGTCAATCACCAGTCGGATTATTTCTGTTGCATTTTGACCTTTTACACATTTAAAATACGGTTTACAAGTAAAGCAAATTCTGTTTGAAAGAAAACAATTACGGTCGTTCGTTATGATTTCTTAAAAATTTATTTAAATGAAACTTTTAAGAATATAGAATACTGTACAGCATTATTTTTAAAATTCAAAAACATTTTCTGTAGGTAAAACTGTTTAAGAAGTTACTTTCAAACTAAATGTTTTTGCATGAAAATACGTACAAACTAATAATTAGTCACGTTGTTTTTCCAACATTCTTTAAAACTGCTTTCAACTATAAATAAACAAAGCGCTCTTACTGAACATTTCAAAGGAATTTAGTGAGTTAGTCATAAAGAAACTTCAAGGAATCTTAGTCACTTGTCTACTATTACATATTTCTTAGACAGCCCTATAACTATCATTTATTGAGCTATACAAAGAGATTTATATCCACGCTAAACTAAAGATTAGTAGAAGTAATGCATGCCTGATATCATAAGATAACGATAAAACACATGATTATTCTTAGACTAAGGTCTAATTTATAGATTTCTAGAATCTATAAAGTTGTACTATATATATTCAACTAATTTGAATATACGATAACGGATACTCATTATACTTCTATGCACACAATCGAGGTATCAGTACACTCCAACCACGTGATCAAGATTGTAGTATTCAAATCAAGCTTCCTAGCCCCTATACAAGTATTCTAGAACACAGAGTATTCATCACTAAACGTATTCTTCACATATGAAATCATAAAGTTCGAGGTGAAAGAATAGGTGCAATCGGTTTATGCCCATACCAGGCTTCTATGATTATTATAAATGTCTTAACAGAATAAAAAGGGTGAAATGAATATAACTTATAGGATTTAATCAAACTAGAAAAATATCGATATATCCTACGTTGAGAAAATAATTATACTATGTAAGCATCGATACGCTACATATGATTGCGAGCCTGAGTATAAGCATAAACCCTATACTACAGATCTTTATCCTTTTTCATTATATCTACTACAGACGAAGTGAAAGAATAGGTACATTTAACAAGCGTATGCTACAATTATCTAATTTTCTAGTTTTCTAGACGTAATGTAATTTTGAACATATTTTAACCCTTTTCGTTATATCTATTACCCTTGTAAGCGATTTCTACATATACGTTCTTATTGTTTATACACCATATAGATATTCGTAGCATCCAAAGTAAACTCTTATTTAAACGTTATTTTACAATATATCATATATTTCAGCAACTCCGAAATATGAAGATATGTAATAATATACTATATACTTTTGTAGGATATTCGTCGTATCTATAGTAAACTCGTATGATTATCCCTCTCTATCGTAACCCAGTATGTAAGGACATTATGTTAAATACTATCTCATACATGTAAATAAACATTCTTTAAAGAGTTTGTTAGGTCACCTAATCTGTTATAATATTACTATGATATTAAATCTCGTCGATTACAGTTTTACCATTAGGACATACTTAGTAGGTTATATGTGCTAAGTAAAATAATAAACAGATATTTCGAGAATTTTATGCATTCTTGAGAGAACTGGGGTATAATATTTAAAAACACACTATATAAAACATATCAGCAGAGAAAGGGAATACATAAATACAGTATGTTTTGTATGATGAGGTGTCGTCAGTTTTAAAAGAAATAAGTTCGTCGCCATATTTAAACGTTATTTTACAATACATCATACATTTTCAATAGCTTCGAAATACTCAGATATGTAATAATATACTATATACTCTTGTAGGTTATTCAACGTATCTATAGTGAACTCGTATGATTAATAATAATCTGTAACCATTTTCGATACCTTCGAAATATAAGTCTATAACATATGTTTGTAATACGTCTTTATAACTTTGAAACACAGGGTAGTTACCTCTTGCAATATCTACAGTTATGAGAACCCTGAAGACTTAATCTGGAGAAATAAATCAGATAAGTATTTTACTTTTTATTGAAACGATAACTTTGCATACTAACATATATGAAAATAATATAATGTATATCGCCTGATAAATAAAATTGAAACTATTCTTATTCTTTTACAATGAAATGTGTTTTGAAAAAACACGATGAAACGTTATGTATATTAATGCAGGAGTACTGTTAACGCATTCGTTATTTAGAGATTCATTTATAAGTACACTATCTATTTAGCTGATTCAATAAAAATTTCGTTATTTTAAAATTCCTAACAAGGGTTCAAGGTTCTTTATCTGTTTTAGAATATTCAAAGACAATATATGACAATAAATTATCGTGAGGCTCCTGCTCTATATAAAACGTCATATATAAAATTAGAGATAAAAAATTAAACCTGATATATGGTGAAAATGCAAATATTCAACAATTCTAACCCCAATTTTTCTACTTTTCTAGACGTAATGTAATTTTGAACTGATTTTTAACCTTTTTCGTTATATCTACTACCCTTGTAAAAGATTTCTACATATGCCTTCTTACTGTGTATAATTTTGCCCCATGTAGATATTCGTCGTATCTATAGTAAACTCATATTTTAACGTTATTTTACAATATATCATTCATTTTCAATGGTTTAGAAATACGCAGATATGTAATAATATACTATATACTCTTGTAGGATATTCATCGTTGAATACGCAACTGTACTAGTTTAATACATATTATATATAAGTTATGTATTATGTTTTAAGTAGCGTCGAAACTACTAGTATCAATATCAATTCTGTCCTAAAAATGTATTTGTAGGCTCTAACGTCAAGCTACCAATTTCAAATTCCAAAAACAAAACGCCGTATTGGAATCAAGTTGTTGACAGGCTTCGTCTACTGTATACCTTAAAACAGAGGGGTAGCAGTAGTTTAGAAAACTAGGATGAGATTATTTCAATTATTTCTGAGCTTAAAGAAGAAGGTGTTATAGAATAAAAAATAATGGTTATACAAAATGTTACCCTCAAGTATACTTTTCTATTTTGTTGTTGTATATTTGTACGTTAGAATATAAGTTAACTAGTTTCAATAGAAAGTAAAATATTTATCTGTTTTATTTCTCCAGGTTAAGTCTTCAAGGTTCTCATAACTATAGATATTGTAAGAGGAAATCATGTAGAGTTTCAAAGTTATAAAGACGTATTACAAAACATATGACATATGTTATAGATAACCGCGTCCAGGGCTTCTTTGTTACCCTCAAGTATACTTATCTATTTTGTTGTTGTATATTTGTATGTTAGAATATAAGTTGTCTAGTTTCAAATATGTATGTTAGATTATAATTTAACTAGTTTCAATAAAAAGTTAAATATTTATCTGTTTTATTTCTCCAGGTTAAGTCTTCAAGGTTCTCATAACTATAGATATTGTAAGAGGAAATCACGTAGAGTTTCAAAGTTATAAAGACGTATTACAAAACATATGACATATGTTATAGATATATATTTCGAGGGCGCTGAAAATAATTACAAATTAATATTAATCATACGAGTTTACTATATTCAACGATGAATATCCTACAAGAGTATATAGTATATTATTACATATCTGCGTATTTCTAAACCATTGAAAATGAATGATATATTGTAAAATAACGTTAAAGTATAAGTTTACTATAGATACGACGAATATCTACATGGGGCAAAATTATACACAGTAAGAAGGCATATGTAGAAATCGTTTACAAGGGTAGTAGATATAACGAAAAAGGTTAAAAATCAGTTCAAAATTACATTACGTCTAGAAAAGTAGAAAAATTGGGGTTAGAATTGTTGAATATTTGCATTTTCACCATATATCATAGGTTTAACTTTTTATCTCTAATTTTATATAAGGCGTTTTGTATAGATCAGGAGTCTCACAATAATTTATTGTCATATACTGCCTTTGAATATTCTAAAACAGATAAAGCTATCCATGTTAGGAATTTTTAAATAACGAAATTGTTATTGAATCAGTTAAGTGGTGTGAACTTATAAGTGAAGTTGGCTAGCAGAGCTCTGCCCGCTTCCGGTGTTATGCCTTACACTAGGTTAGGTTAGGTTAGGTTAGGTAGATACATAGACCTAAACAGGTCCATATCCTGCTATGTCTTCTTTATTTGGTAGTTTATTAGTTAGCTTGTTTTAAAGCTAATAGAGCATAGTTTTCATAAAATATTGCATTTTTCATTCCAATGTATAACAAGTATTGTTATATGCAGTTTCTCTTTATTGTAAGTTTTATTTTAGGAAGCCTTTGGAAACAGGAATAAAAAAATTGCGAAATATGATAGTTACTCACTTTTTACATAAAACATGCATCTGGCAGACCAGAGTCACGTATTTAGTATATGTCCGTGCAGATACCATCAAATTTTATCTAAGACAATTATAGGTATGATGTACCTGTACCTGGAGATACCGGTAGCTGTACAAGATGTTCCATCCAAATGTGACATATTTTTACTAGTATGATTAGAAGCAAAGTTATGAATTGTTTTTGTTCATCTTGTAAGCGTAAACTTTACATTATTTCAACCCTGTCATGTTTGGTCCGCCATGTTTACAACTCTGCTGTATGAATACCGTGTATCACTAAGGGCTATAACTTTACATACGTACTTTGTTACTTTGTGCCCTCTACTATCCTACCAAATCTGACGAAAATCTGAGATGGTCGAGTTTTAAGCTGTGATGATTTGGCATGGAATGACCCCATAGTCGAATGCAGAGCCTGTTAGATTCGAATTAAAAAACGAGTTCTAATCCCAGATTAGGTAATTTTTTATAAATGTTTAATATATTTTTTAATAAACAATTTTCTTATAAATATAATATTTATAAAAACAAATAATTAACATACATAGAATTATCCCTTAATTTTAAAGTCATTGTTTAAGGACGTTTTACTTACCGAACGTAAAATGAAATTACATAGGAATTCATGAAACTTTGATATAATCGTCTTAAACACAAATAAAAATTTGCGACGTTTTAGATTTTTGACATTACCATTACAGGTAAAATTTTGAGAAAATCGATTTTAAAAACTCATATTTTACGATATTTTACATAGGATCTTATGGGAGTATTGAATTAAATTAATCTGAAAAATACTTAACTTTATATAAAATTTTGCACAAAGATTAGTTAAATAACAATAAATGTAATTCCGTTAGACATTACTAGGTAAATAATTTGTTATTAGCTAAAAACTGAAACGATTGATATACTTGACAACAGTGCTTACAACACAGCTGTATTTGAATTGAATTGAAAATTGATTTTTATTTTTAAAGTGCTTCAAAGCAACAAACATAGAAACAATAACATAAGGAGGATTTGGTCTACCACACTACTATATTTTTAACGGTGTCTCCTAACCAACTATGATAAATTTGACTTACCCCAATAAAGATTTCGTTAAGAATGTTATCTTTTAAAGTGAAAAAGGTTCGTTACCGAAATACGAATTGGCATAAGTCAAATATAAATACTATAGTGTAAGAATAATTTGTATAACAAAGCGTCTACATCCTATTCTATAGTTATTTATAAGTAATTCTAATTATTTTTTATTGTATTTATGATTTTTAGGCAGATTCTTCCAGTCGATAGGTTTTTCCTTAATGGCTCCATAGAAATGAATTTCAGTTACTGACACCAAAAGCTCCTTATATATTGATTGTATCTTATACAGACCTGTTGGTAAATGAGGAGGAAACTTTGAAAAATCTGGTAAACCATTCTTAACCCAATAGTGTCCATTAAAAAAATAGGTTTCCGTTGAAAAGGTTAGCTTTAAACACATTTACATTTTACCTTCTTCAAATAGCAGGGATTGACGTTGGACACCTTACTTATTATGGTCCTGGCTTTAAATATATCTCGTTCAAATTCCCTGCATACATTAATACTGTTACGGGGAAAAATCGATATTCATTGCTTACAAATTTGTACACTTGGATATAAATCTGTAGGTACAAAAGCAATTTATTACAAAACAGTAAAAATGTGGTCACTGAAAAAAGAAATTAAGATCTCATACTGTTTCCGCAGCACCGCTATCTATAAGCAGATCGAATGAGCCGTTCAATACTTTTTGTGTTCTGTTATAAAAAATGAAACCGCCATTCAGGTTTTTGATTACTGATTGGT
This sequence comes from Agrypnus murinus, assembly GCA_929113105.1. Taxonomy (NCBI): domain Eukaryota; kingdom Metazoa; phylum Arthropoda; class Insecta; order Coleoptera; family Elateridae; genus Agrypnus; species Agrypnus murinus. The sequence continues at coordinate 85,559,580 of OV816027.1, read as the reverse complement.
TGTACCATACAATTTCCATTCTGTCGATTACTACATCGTATTCATTTTGGAAGAAATCCAGCTAAAAAGTTCAATAATGTGAAATCAAAATGTTTACTTATTGAATATTGTCACTATTTTAACAAATTTATAGAAATTTTAAATAATTTTTTAAATACTCTCATTATGTGATGCCAATTGCTAAATAAACTAGTACCACAGTTCAACTAGTGCGATAAAGTTAATATATTTACTGTGCTGTCTGAAGACACGTTAATCAATCGGTCCCGGCAACCACGAAAACCTGTGGTTGTTGTTAATACTGATTGAGCATATACCACACTCAGGTGTGTATAACAGGTATATATTAATAAATTAAAGAAGTAATAAATACGTTCAGTTCTCTTTCAGTTTTCTTTAATATTAAAATGTTCGCAATAGAAGAAAGCGCTTTTAGAACTATAATTCATAGAGCTAATATTATGTTGATAAGTCTGTTTATCAAATTATTTCTCTCAATATAATAATTAAATATTTCAAGTTATAATCTAATTTGTGTAATGTTATGTTTGGTATATATTTATTTTATTAATTCACAAATCATATTTCCAGTGAAACAGATTGTTCCGTCAGTAACTACACAAAATAATAGTGCTGTTATGGCACCTGTTATTCAAACACCAGAAAATGGGATGATCTCGGACCTAAAATATCAACTATAACAAGCAATAAATAAGATTAGCCGGATGAAAAGTGAACTTACAATCTTAAAGGAACAGAATAAGAGATTAGAATTATCACAGAAAAAAAACGCCAAAAAAAGAAGACTCGTAGTCCGGTCAACGGTTACCGGTTGATATATTTAAATTTTCTTGTCAAATATAAAGTGGCATAACCTAATTCGATATTTGTAATAATAATAACTAAAGAAACCTCGACATGATATGACGGTCAAAAGGATTAAAGTGATTGAAAGATTTCCTTATATAGAACATTCGTTATGTGATTACAATCCTTCAGATTTTCAAGAGAGATTATTTTGATAAACGCAACCAAACATAATCAGTTGAAAATTCTAAGTCTAGTACTCCCCTCTCTCAGCTTACCCACTTCTCTTCCGACATATTACCCTCTCTGGCTAACCCCTCCCATCCGGTTTATTCTACATACATACTGTCATGATTCATATGACAAGATATGAAATGTAGGCATCCATAAGTACAAACATATAATTTGGGTTGCATAACTTCCAGGGGAAATAATAATTTCCATTTAAGTATTGTTAAAGAAACACCCTATAACACACTAGTTAGAAATAGAATAAATTTTAAATTTGGTTTTTCTCTTAATTTTGGTAAATTTTCTTGTCCAGCTGACTATTTACTATCGTTACATGATTTTTGTAGATAAATAAGTATTGAAGACATTTTAAGACATATTTTGACCGGAAACAGACAAGGTGCATGTTAGTGGAATTATATGCAAATATTTATCACTTTACCTGCAAGTTTAATCTATAAGAATTTTCTTGTGTATTAACAATTTGGTAGTTTCTTTATATTTTGGTTGTTTTTCAAGAATAAAAATTCTGTGGGCTTAAGTATATTTTATTATAGTGTAGTCAAGTAGTTCCTTGGGTACAACTGAGACATAAATGCATATATGTGTGTGTGTGTGTGTGTGTGTGTGTGTGTGTAAAAAGAAGTTGGCATGGAATCGAGTCCTTCAGCCGCAGACTTTTTTAATATTCAACTAGGTATAATATAATATCATAGATTTAACATATCTTATTTAAATCTTAATGCTTGATTACCTTAAAAATGCAATTAATAAATCAAATACCTGTTTATTATTAAAATTTAGTAGGTGCACCAGATTAACAGGCGGATAAAAAGTTAATTTGTACAATGAATCCATTAATTTCTGAGTTTGATTGCTATGTTTTCTACAACTAAAGAAAATGTGATTATGATCTCCAATTGCCGTACCATCACAATTGCAAGCTCCGGATTCTACTAAACCAATCTTTGCCAAATAGGAGGGGAACCTTCCGTGATTAGATTTCAGTCTCATCACTGTAGATGCATAATACTTGGAAGTATTATGTTCGTAGATAAATGGTGTTGTAGGTAATTGTGAATGTAGTTTGAAATATGAATTTTGTGATTCATTGGCAATTATTTCCCAACGTTTTATCCAATTTTTATATACGTTCTGTTTTAAAGCACTACAGACATCTCCAGGTATTACATAATTTTGCAACATGCCATCAGTGATTGCTTCCTTAGCCAACAAGTCAACTTTCTCATTACCTGTGATACCTACATGACTTTTAACCCAAATAAAAGTAATATCCAAATCCCTTAGTATATCTTTAACGTTACAGAGTACAGCAGATTTTGAGCCACTAAGGCATGTACTTTTTATTGATTCCAATGCCAATCTTGAGTCTGATATAATCAGGGCTTTTTTAATGTTTTGTGACTGCAGCCATTTTAGAGCGTTTCCTATTGCAAGTAATTCTGCAGTAAATATACTACAAATATTGGGTAGTTTATATTTTTGATAAAAATTGGGATTCTGGACATACATAGCACATCCCACAACCTTTTCCGATTTGGATCCATCTGTGTATATCACTGAATGTCCCGCATAGTCACTGATTACGGATTTAAACAGTGTTATTTATTTGAGACGATTCAGTATATGCGGGGATTATGACTCTAGGTTTGTATATTAATACTCTGTAAGATACAGCATATGTAGGCAATAGCTGATTGTTTTATATAAGTAGTATAGCTATGTTCGTTCTGCGACAAAATCCCATGTATTTTCTTATGGAGGTTCATTTTACGCTTCAAGGTCATCCGCGAAATTCGAGGCTCATTTGCATATCATTCGCGGGGTCATTAGTGGATCATTTGCATATCATTCGCGGTGTTATGTATGTATCATTAACGGTATTATTTGCATATCTAATTAATTTAATTCGCGGGATCATTAGCGGATCATTTTTATATCTCGCGGGGTCATCTGCATATCTCATCTCTCTCTCCTCATTTCCAACTTGTCATCATTTCCCGCTGAAAGATTTGAATTCCTAGCGCTGCTAATGCCATCTATCGGTGACGTCATATGATCGGTATAGTAGATTTCTATACGCCTGTAGATGGGCAACCCGCTATATTTTTTTTATAAAAATCAATGGAGCCAACAGGGTTTGAACCGGGGACCGCTCGAATGGTAGCCAGCCAATGCATCCACTACACCAACGAGGTAATCTATTAAAGCACTGTAAACTGGTTATAAAAAAAAAAATTGTTGACTAGCGACCACGTACTCATAATATAATACATGTTAGTAATTTGTAGTATTATATCATACGGCTCCCTCTTCCTCCTGCATGTGTCATGATTGATTGATTAAGTAGATGATTATTCCTGTGCTGTGATTGATTAAAGGGTCAACATATAAAATAGGTATAAATTATCATATCTAGAAAAAACAAGTTAAAAATTCAATTAAAGAATCATTTAAAAAAAAGAAACATATTAATGGATAAATACTTAAAAGCAATTTAAAACATTCGATTACACAATAAACAGAATTTGTTTGCTAAAGAATCAATTATAATAAGATTAATTAGTTTTTTTTTATATAACTACATTGTTTAGTTATAAAATATTAAAAATTGTTATATTTAGGAATAATAATTTAAAAATTCGATAAAAGAATCATTAGGGTTTTTCTGAACAAGATAACTAAAAAGTTTATTATTTCTAATAATCAACTAGATTGATTTTTATAAATATCTTATTTTAGGTATAAGCTTATATGTTGAAAGTTTAAAAATAATAAATCTTTTACATGCTTCACACATTATGTTATAAAAAACCATATTAATGGATAAATACTTAAAGGAATTTCTTATCATAACAAAAAGGAATAGCATAATACGAAAATGCTTTTTTAATTAGTAGCTCAGGATGACTAACGCATCAAAATTTTAAAAATATATTGTTATATGTCGAAGTTTAGTGAATGTTGAATATATAACAAAAGAATTATCTTTTCCTGGAAGCGAGTTCTTGTTATGACATGGAAAAAACCAATATAAACCAGACGGTATCCGTCAACACAAATCATTATTACAGTGCTTTTAGATCTGTTCAGTTCATCTGAAGCTCTCATCATCGATTAATATATGTTTCTTGTTTTATTCTGAAATCCAATTTGGTAAGTTACTTTTCCGATTTTAATGATATTATGAAAACTAATGACTTTGAACTTTGTTTTAGATTGCACCGTACCATCTGGAGTTCACAGCTTACTGTTTTAGTTACTGTGTAGTTACTGTTTTATTATATCCCTTCGCTGTTAATATTAAGGTAGGTCTTATGTTAATAATTATTTTGTTTAAAACTTAAATATATTCGGAATGGTTTCTGATCTAATTTTTAACAATGTATTAAGCTTATTACATAAGTCATTTTTGTCTAAAACTTCAATATATCAGTTAGATTTAATAATCCGATAGAACATGTAGGTGTAAGTACAGTCAGACGGATTGACTTTAACACATCTCGTACATTTTAATTCCCATAATTTAGTTTTCAATGTTGTACGCACTTTTATTATCGCATTATAATTCTAATATTTAAATCTCAATGCCTAAGACTTTCATTAATTAAACTTTTACTGACGTTTTATAAAATTGTATTCAGTTTCAACTTTTCAAATCTGCCTTAATCTATGTTACGTTTTACCTTTCAAATATAAATTTTCTAATACACTTAATTTCTTTCGGTTTTCAGCGCTAGCTGTAGCTCGTTAATTCAATAAAGAAAAAAAATGTCTCACGCCAGCGGTCTTGTTGAAGAATTGAGAAAACAGGTTTATGACCCCCTGTTAGAGGGTGATGCCTGTGCCATTTCTAGTGTTTTAAAACAATGTACAAAGGTAACACGTGAAATTAATAAGGTGTTAAAGGAAACAACAAGTATAGGTGTGAAGAATCATCTATCAGCCTGCTTGAGTCAAGTAAAATCCTATCGAGAGATTGCTAAAGCTCTAAAGATTGTTGGTGAGGGCTATAAGCCTCGAAAAGAAACAGCTTGTAATCGTGTGAAGTGGGTTGATATGAAATCAGCCTTTAAGTCACGTATTCGAACTGGTGTGATCACAAACATTAAGCATATTGAGCCGAAGGCATTCATGTCTGACTGCTCAATCATTTTCAAACGACGCATACTGAAGGCGTTAAAGAAGGATGTAGCATTGAAAGTGAATGCGACTTTTTGCGGATTGTTTGAAGCCAAAAAGGGTGATGCGATAATCGAGGAAACCAAGTATATGAATACGAAAAATGTTCCAGTATATCGAGATAGTGATTTAACTCAGTGGTTCGATATAAATATTCAAGATTCTATTCTTAAAGATCTTGAAGAGTTTCAAGTAAGTATAGAAATTTCATAAAATGGAAATAAACTAATGTATACATATTTTTTCCAGCAAAAAGAGAGCGGGTGGACGCTGAAATCGATTATTAACCTTCAAGTTAATATCAATAAATATACACCTCAGCTTGGGTCATCTTACATCGATCTGCCCGAGCAAATAAATATGAAGAAAGCATGCATCAATGTGAAGAATGACGATGAGGCGTGCTTCGCATGGGCTGTAGTCAGTGCATTACATCCAACAGCTCGAGAACTAAATTCTAGCAGGGTTAGCAGCTATCCGCACTACTCTAAGGTTTTAAATTTGACGGGTATACAGTTTCCCATGACGTTAGGACAAGTTTCACGATTTGAACATCAAAACAGTTTATCGATCAATGTATACATTTTAGAGAAGCAGGAGGGTAAGAAAAAGTTCATTGTAGTTCCTACATATTTAACTAAAAATAAGCAAGACAAACATGTCAACCTCTTGCTTCTCCAGGATGTATACTATGATGAAGATGATGACGTAACCGACTTAGATTTTAAACCACGCTTTCATTATGTATGGATCAAAAATCTAAGCCGGCTGTTGTCCTCTCAACTTAGCCGAAATCACTATCATAAGTTCTTTTGCGATAGATGCTTGCATTACTTTAGTACCCAGCAAAAATTGTCGATGCATGAAATAGACTGTGTTAAAATGAACGATTGTAAAGTTAGGTTACCAACAACAAAACAAGCTAATGTAGTATTTAAAAATTATAAAAACAAAGAACCGACTCCATTCGTCATATATGCAGATCTAGAGTGTTTGCTTGTACCTACTACGGAAAAGGATAAGGTACAAGATCATATTCCCCATAGCATAGCATACTATGTCAAATGCTCCTATGATGATACCTTGTCCTTTTACCGGGCTTATCGTGGTGAGGACTGTCAGGAATGGTTTGCTCGGGAGATGCAGCAGTTTGCTGAGGATGTTGAAACAGTGTTTCTTTGTCCTCTACCTATGGACACCCTATCACCTGAGCAAGACGCTGAATTCCGTGCCGCTACACATTGTCACATATGTCTGGAACCATTTGCTGTAGATAACGTTAAAGTAAGAGACCATTGTCACCTTACTGGAAGGTATCGGGGATCTGCCCATGATAATTGTAATATTAACTACAAGGACAGTCATGTTGTACCCGTAGTTTTTCATAACTTAAGCGGGTATGATAGCCATTTTATTATTAAGAACCTAGCTTCAGACTTTGATGGACGAGTAGATCTCCTTCCTATCAATAAAGAAAGATACATTTCATTCACCAAGAATATAGAACAGAATTTGGTTAAATTTAGATTCATAGACTCTTTTAGATTTTTGGCTAGCGGACTAGAAACTTTAGCATCATACTTAAACATATATCCAAATTTAAAATCGCAATTCCCGGACTTAGATGACACAAGATTCAAAATTCTCACTAGGAAGGGGGTCTTTCCCTATGACTATATCAATGACTGGACAAAACTTGACGAGACTCAATTACCTGATAAATCAAAATTTTATAATAGTTTAACGGACACAGCTATAAGCGACGAACACTATACACATGCTGAACATGTATGGGGCTCATTTGGTTGTCAAAATTTAGGCGAGTACAGCGATTTATACCTGAAAACTGATGTATTGCTTCTAGCCGATGTGTTTGAGCAGTTTCGGTCAAGTAGTTTGAAAACATACGGTTTAGACCCAGCGCATTACTATACTCTACCCGGATACACTTGGGATTGTATGCTCAAGTCAACAAAAATTAATCTCGAACTGCTTAAGGATATTGATAAAGTTTTGTTTATTGAACGCGGTATTCGCGGGGGTCTAAGTCAATGCTCAAAACGGTATGCTGAAGCCAACAACAAATTTTTACCAAATTATAATCCGGAAGAACCATCAAAATTTTTACTTTACGCGGACATTAATAATCAATATGGTTGGGCGATGTCTCAGTACCTGCCGTATGGAGGATTTGAATGGGTAGAAGGTGATAATTTAGATAATTTCAATTTCAATGTATCAGCAGATAATCCAGAAGGGTACATTCTGGAGGTTAATCTAGATTATCCTAAAGACATTCACGATGCCCATGCCGACCTTCCATTTTGTCCTGAGCATCGTACACCGCCAAATTCGAAAGAAACAAAATTAATGGCAACACTTACTGATAAGAAGCGATACATCATACATTATCGAAATTTACAACAATGTTTAGAGAACGGTTTGAAATTAACTAAAATCCACCGCGTTTTGAAATTTAAACAATCCGATTGGCTGAGATCCTACATCGATTTAAACACAGAATTGCGTAAGCAAGCTAAAAATGAGTTCGAGAAAAACCTGTTTAAACTTATGAATAACGCGGTTTTTGGAAAGACGATGGAAGACATTCGAAAACACTCGATAGTCAAATTAATAAGCAGGTGGGAGGGACGTTACGGTGCTGAAGCAATGATCTCAAAGCCAAATTTTAAATCTAGCACGATTTTTGCGGAGAATTTGGTAGCGATCGAACTAAATAAAACGGAAGTTTACTTCAACAAACCCATATATGTAGGTATGTGTATATTGGACATATCAAAATTGAAACTTTACGACTTCCATTACTCATACATGAGAAGGCGTTTCGGTGACAAGGCACGCGTTTGTTACACCGACACAGATTCCCTAGTATTCGTCGTGGAAACACCTAATCTGTATGAAGTAATCAAACAAGACGCTCATGAACATTTTGACACCAGCGACTACCCCGACGATAACATCTACGGCATCCCGCGAGTTAATAAGAAAGTTTTGGGGTTGATGAAAGATGAGAACGCCGGTAAGGTGATGACACATTTCGTCGGCCTTCGATCAAAAATGTACTCTTCTAAAACTTTTAGAGATGAAGACGAAGAGATGCTAGATCAGCATAAAATGATGCAGACCGGTAAAAGCGAGACGGAAATTCGACAAGCGCTTGAAAACCGAAGAACTGTTAAGAAGGCGAAGGGTGTTAAGAAGCATATAGTAAAAAACATCATCACATTTGATGACTATGTGAGTTGTTTATCAGTTGGCAAAGAAACATCTGTACAGCAAAAATTATTCCGCTCAGATAAACACCGAGTTTCAACTATCTCTCAGACTAAAATAGCGCTCAGTCCTCACGATGATAAGCGCTATATTATACCGGGCTCGCATGACACTCTACCGTGGGGGCACTATAGCATACCTCAAAATAGTTGAATGTAATAGTAGTACCTTGTATTTCTAAGATTTCTAGTTTTGTAATATGTAAATATTTTATTGTTATATCGTTTTTTTTTTTGATTTTTAACATTAGTTATCCTGTATATTGTATATAATTGTATTTTTCTGTAGATTTCTAGTTTGTAATTAGCTTTGTATTATGTATATATATATATATATATATATATATATATATATATATATATATATATATATATATATATATATATATATATATATAATCGTTTCTGCTAAGAATTTTTGTCAGTTCTTTTTACACATCTCATGTATTATGATACCTTATGATAATTATAATAATTATTTTGTAACGTTATAACATTACTAAAGTTGTCTAATAGAGAGAATATGATTTATTTCTTGTCTTTTTATTTCTGTAATTTAAGGTAAAAAAAAATAAAAAAAAAAAATATATATTTTATATAAGAACTTTTATTGAAAGAAGAAAATACAGTTCATATTGATATATAATACTAAATTATATCTAAAATAATACGTAAGTATACTAATAATAATAATACTATAAAGGAGCTAGTGAGTGAGTAGATCTTCCTTGAAACTTTTTTCATCCTATATATCATGCATCTGATCTCTTTAAATTGATTTTTCTCATGTTGATTTGATAATTAATATTTAAATAACTTTTAATTTATAAACAAATCCGCAGTCAAAGGTTCAGATGAAAATAAAAAACAAATATTTTATACAAGAACTTCTATTGAAAGAAGAAGAAAATACATTTCATAGAGATATATTTCAACAGTAGATGATGAATGATAGGTAATCGCTATCTACATGGGGTAAAATTATATACAGTAAGAAGGTATATATAGAAATCGTTTACAAGGGTAGTAGATATAATGAAAAAAGGTTAAAAATCTGTTCAAAATTACATTACTAACGCTGATCAATACCTACATATTACTATTTTTCTGTGTTTCTGTAAGAATTTATTTTCTGTTTTTAATACCGTATGTCTCATTCACCTGTTTCAAAACGTTAATGCCCAGACGCTTGTAAACAATGAAATTAAGCAACATCAACTCAATAAATTAGTTTATTTTTAAATATAATCATATTATATTTTATTTAAAATTAATCGCCTCCTTTTCTATAAACTTACCTGTACAATCCAGACTTCTCTATGATCCAGACGGACGAATAAGTATACATCCCTATACTTATAACCCTCTATATGTATTAAGTCTTCAGCTACAAGACACGCTGTAGCAGCTGGGTAGGGAGGCAGCTTTCCATCACATTTTAGTACATGTATCAAAAACTGCGGCTGATGACATGATGAATGTGGTTGATAGCGTAATTAATGTGGCTGATAGCGTGATGAATGTGGCTGATAGCATGATGAATGTGGCTGATAGCGTAATTAATGTGGCTGATAGCATGCTGAATGTGGCTGATAGCATAATGAATGTGGCTGATAGAATGATGAGATTAATCATTATAATCCGAACATGATTGACACTTTAATTAAACAAAAAGATTATAGGTTAGCTATCAAAAGAATATATCCCATTGACAATCAAACAGAAGACACAAATTACATATCTATACCATATTTTGGCAAAATATCAGAAAAAATTGCACATATACTAAGAAAAACCAACAATTATAAAATAACATTTAAAACCAACACTAACACTTTTTCATTTTTATTTAATGCTAAAGACAGAACACATGATATCATGAAATCGGGCATTTACCGTTTAAATTGTTCTTTTTGTAGTTCGGTATATATTGGACAAACACTTCGAAATTTTGACATAAGATATAAAGAACACGTACGTCATTACAAAAATAAACATCCTGAAAAATCGAATTACGCCAAACACCTTTTAGAACAAAATCACACAATGACTCCTCAAAATAATATTAAATTCCTACATTTTTGTAATAACAAACGCAAATTAGACATTTTAGAAGCCTTTGAGATATACAAACACAAACTCAGGGTACCTTTAATGAATGAACAACTTGAGCTCAGTAATTCTCCGTTACTGGAAGTATTAGATGTTTAATTATGATTTTTATTATTAATTTTTATTATTATTATTATTATTTTATCTAGTTACCTATTTTGTATCTACCTTAGCGACGTGTTTGTTTATAATTATATTACCTTTGATAATGACAGCATAGCTGTCGAAACAATATTGTCAGGTATATTTTAATAAAACTGTGAAACTTTTAATAATCTTTATTTATTTCATGATTATGGAGTTCCACAAAATAAGGCTAGAAACAATAAACAATAATAAATATAGGAGGAATATAACTATATCTAATTATTTTATAAAATACTATGTTAACTACGAGGTAATATACTAAATATATACGTCTGTATTCAGCCTCTAGAGGGTTCATACCCTAATATAAGGTTAGTGATATTGCGTAATCTTCTTTTATTCTATAATATTTCTCTGTTTAAGTTCAGAAATAATCGAAATTATTTCGGTTTTGTGACTGCTCATACCCTCTTTCTTTTCGGCGTACAGCAAACGAAGTCGATCCACTAGTTGGTCAGGTGTGCTCTGACGCATCCAATCAGGCTTCATTTTGTTTAACTTTTTAAATTTGGGAAGACTAAAATTTGTTATTCTGTATAAATTAGGTTTAATAATATGCTCATATTTCCAATGTTTTACGCTTATTATTTTACCCTCTGGCCTATAATCTTTTCTGTATGCATTGGTTAGTGAGATAATCTGTATGTAATTTTCAACATCTTCCTCCGTAGGTGTAGAACCTAGATGTTTAAGTGTTAGTAAATCAAATAGTCCAGGTGTTCCCTTGAAAAGTTTGTTTTTAATTAGAATATCTTTTCCTTGTATTCCTACCGAAACTGAAGCAAATCTCAATTCGTCGTTATCCTTATGGAGACCATATCTCGTTCTATCTATATTTCTTCCTATCAACGTATCGTAATACTCAGAAATATCATGATATTTCTCTGACCCTTGATTATATTCTTCTTCTTCATACTCCGATGATGTCGACGTAGTTGATGTATAAGAAGGTAGTTTTTTAACTTTTAATGAGTTGTTATTGGATTTAGCAATAGATTCTAATAGAGATATAATCTCTTTTAGTTTGTCATCACAACTACATTCTGTTTTATCACGATGAACTTTTCTATGTTTCGCATTACGAGCATTTATTATATCGTCTTCCCCATCTTCCATATTATGCATTGCTTTCAAATGTCTCTTATAACTGTCAGTCCGTGAGAATCCCCTGGAACATTTCTGACATTGCACTTTATATCCCTGATGAATTCTCATATGACGTGCAAAATCAGATTGTCGAATTCTTTTGTTGCAGAGATTACAAGCAAGTCTGTCCATCTTTAATAGCCGTAGACAACTATTAGCATCATTATAACACAACTTCTATTTATATTTCACAGACATATTAATTACGTTATCAGCCACATTCATCATTCTATCAGCCACATTCATTATGCTATCAGCCACATTCAGCATGCTATCAGCCACATTCATCATTCTATCAGCCACATTCATTATGCTATCAGCCACATTCAGCATGCTATCAGCCACATTCATCATGCTATCAGCCACATTCATCACGCTATCAGCCACATTAATTACGCTATCAACCACATTCATCATGTCATCAGCCGCAGTTTTTGATACATGTACTAAAATGTGATGGAAAGCTGCCTCCCTACCCAGCTGCTACAGCGTGTCTTGTAGCTGAAGACTTAATACATATAGAGGGTTATAAGTATAGGGATGTATACTTATTCGTCCGTCTGGATCATAGAGAAGTCTGGATTGTACAGGTAAGTTTATAGAAAAGGAGGCGATTAATTTTAAATAAAATATAATATGATTATATTTAAAAATAAACTAATTTATTGAGTTGATGTTGCTTAATTTCATTGTTTACAAGCGTCTGGGCATTAACGTTTTGAAACAGGTGAATGAGACATACGGTATTAAAAACAGAAAATAAATTCTTACAGAAACACAGAAAAATAGTAATATGTAGGTATTGATCAGCGTTAGTAATGTAATTTTGAACAGATTTTTAACCTTTTTTCATTATATCTACTACCCTTGTAAACGATTTCTATATATACCTTCTTACTGTATATAATTTTACCCCATGTAGATAGCGATTACCTATCATTCATCATCTACTGTTGAAATATATCTCTATGAAATGTATTTTCTTCTTCTTTCAATAGAAGTTCTTGTATAAAATATTTGTTTTTTATTTTCATCTGAACCTTTGACTGCGGATTTGTTTATAAATTAAAAGTTATTTAAATATTAATTATCAAATCAACATGAGAAAAATCAATTTAAAGAGATCAGATGCATGATATATAGGATGAAAAAAAGTTTCAACCTCCAACTACAAACAAAGAAATTAAACATCGATTCAATAAAAAGTTTATTTATTTATTTATTTTTTAAATATACATAAATATAGAAAAATATTAAAAAGTCATCTACTTCCAGTTCATCCTACTACAGGTGGTTGCTTGTTTAGTCTGTAAAAGAATAAAATATGTAATTAGAGTCTTATACTTTTTAGATATTTTTATCAAATTATTTAAAAAAAAAATTACCTTTTTCTAATTGTTTCATCTCAAGCACCGGCGTCTTCTGATGATGTCTGCCATATGTTTTGAATGATGTTATAGTTACTGAAAAATTACCTAATCTATTGATCTCGTCTATAAGAGTCTTATCGACTTTTTCGCTATATCTCTTTGGTAGAAATATTTTACAATTATTTAACTCGACTAAAATCGATCTTCCATATCTGGTGTCCATGTCCTTCAGACTTAAAATCTTATAAGCCTTATTGATTTCTAACACCTCTGTGGATACAATTGGTTTATCTTCTACTATACTGTTGAAAAGTTTCACGATATCCATTTTGATTATACTGCTATAATATTATGAGCAGTCAGACATGAATGCCTTCGGCTCAATATGCTTAATGTTTGTGATCACACCAGTTCGAATACGTGACTTAAAGGCTGATTTCATATCAACCCACTTCACACGATTACAAGCTGTTTCTTTTCGAGGCTTATAGCCCTCACCAACAATCTTTAGAGCTTTAGCAATCTCTCGATAGGATTTTACTTGACTCAAGCAGGCTGATAGATGATTCTTCACACCTATACTTGTTGTTTCCTTTAACACCTTATTAATTTCACGTGTTACCTTTGTACATTGTTTTAAAACACTAGAAATGGCACAGGCATCACCCTCTAACAGGGGGTCATAAACCTGTTTTCTCAATTCTTCAACAAGACCGCTGGCGTGAGACATTTTTTTTCTTTATTGAATTAACGAGCTACAGCTAGCGCTGAAAACCGAAAGAAATTAAGTGTATTAGAAAATTTATATTTGAAAGGTAAAACGTAACATAGATTAAGGCAGATTTGAAAAGTTGAAACTGAATACAATTTTATAAAACGTCAGTAAAAGTTTAATTAATGAAAGTCTTAGGCATTGAGATTTAAATATTAGAATTATAATGCGATAATAAAAGTGCGTACAACATTGAAAACTAAATTATGGGAATTAAAATGTACGAGATGTGTTAAAGTCAATCCGTCTGACTGTACTTACACCTACATGTTCTATCGGATTATTAAATCTAACTGATATATTGAAGTTTTAGACAAAAATGACTTATGTAATAAGCTTAATACATTGTTAAAAATTAGATCAGAAACCATTCCGAATATATTTAAGTTTTAAACAAAATAATTATTAACATAAGACCTACCTTAATATTAACAGCGAAGGGATATAATAAAACAGTAACTACACAGTAACTAAAACAGTAAGCTGTGAACTCCAGATGGTACGGTGCAATCTAAAACAAAGTTCAAAGTCATTAGTTTTCATAATATCATTAAAATCGGAAAAGTAACTTACCAAATTGGATTTCAGAATAAAACAAGAAACATATATTAATCGATGATGAGAGCTTCAGATGAACTGAACAGATCTAAAAGCACTGTAATAATGATTTGTGTTGACGGATACCGTCTGGTTTATATTGGTTTTTTCCATGTCATAACAAGAACTCGCTTCCAGGAAAAGATAATTCTTTTGTTATATATTCAACATTCACTAAACTTCGACATATAACAATATATTTTTAAAATTTTGATGCGTTAGTCATCCTGAGCTACTAATTAAAAAAGCATTTTCGTATTATGCTATTCCTTTTTGTTATGATAAGAAATTCCTTTAAGTATTTATCCATTAATATGGTTTTTTATAACATAATGTGTGAAGCATGTAAAAGATTTATTATTTTTAAACTTTCAACATATAAGCTTATACCTAAAATAAGATATTTATAAAAATCAATCTAGTTGATTATTAGAAATAATAAACTTTTTAATTATCTTGTTCAGAAAAACCCTAATGATTCTTTTATCGAATTTTTAAATTATTATTCCTAAATATAACAATTTTTAATATTTTATAACTAAACAATGTAGTTATATAAAAAAAAACTAATTAATCTTATTATAATTGATTCTTTAGCAAACAAATTCTGTTTATTGTGTAATCGAATGTTTTAAATTGCTTTTAAGTATTTATCCATTAATATGTTTCTTTTTTTTAAATGATTCTTTAATTGAATTTTTAACTTGTTTTTTCTAGATATGATAATTTATACCTATTTTATATGTTGACCCTTTAATCAATCACAGCACAGGAATAATCATCTACTTAATCAATCAATCATGACACATGCAGGAGGAAGAGGGAGCCGTATGATATAATACTACAAATTACTAACATGTATTATATTATGAGTACGTGGTCGCTAGTCAACAATTTTTTTTTTATAACCAGTTTACAGTGCTTTAATAGATTACCTCGTTGGTGTAGTGGATGCATTGGCTGGCTACCATTCGAGCGGTCCCCGGTTCAAACCCTGTTGGCTCCATTGATTTTTATAAAAAAAATATAGCGGGTTGCCCATCTACAGGCGTATAGAAATCTACTATACCGATCATATGACGTCACCGATAGATGGCATTAGCAGCGCTAGGAATTCAAATCTTTCAGCGGGAAATGATGACAAGTTGGAAATGAGGAGAGAGAGATGAGATATGCAGATGACCCCGCGAGATATAAAAATGATCCGCTAATGACCCCGCGAATTAAATTAATTAGATATGCAAATAATACCGTTAATGATACATACATAACACCGCGAATGATATGCAAATGATCCGCTAATGACCCCGCGAATGATATGCAAATGAGCCTCGAATTTCGCGGATGACCTTGAAGCGTAAAATGAACCTCCATAAGAAAATACATGGGATTTTGTCGCAGAACGAACATAGCTATACTACTTATATAAATGACCATACCTTATGGTCTCAATGAAATCTGTTAGCGGTGGGGAATTTTTTATTCTCCAGTATTTATTTGTAAGGTTCTCTGTATTTAATGTTGCTAAAACCTTTATCAGGTTTAACTCAAGGCTTTTTAATTTGACAACATATTTTTGTACTAGGAGCTGCCTGCGAAACTCCAACGGCATTTCATTACATTCAGCAAGCAAAACATTAGTGGGAGTAGATTGCATTGCTCCTAAGCATATTCTTAGACATTTGTACTGAACACGATCTATAAGATTACTATTGCTTGTGGATCCGTATAGCCAACACCCGTAATCTAGAATTCACCGCACCTACGACCTGTAGAACATTACAGATATTTTGGGATCAGCACCCTAGTTCCTGTTGGTAACGCATTTAAGAGTATTAATACCTTTTTTGCATTTACCTTTAATATATTGAATGTGCTTGGTCCACAAAAGTTTTGTATCTAATACAACCCCCAAATATTTGAACTCATTCACCACTGGTGTAGTACTTCCGCTCAGGTTTAATATTCCTGGCTTACGTAACCTATTCCTGGTAAAGAACATTATCGCCGATTTTTGTCTAAGGTGATGTATAGGGATGTATAAGGTGATGCTGCTGGAACCCTTAGATATTTTAATCATAGGTGTAGAATTAAATGAGGTGAATAGGATTTGACAGCCTTCAAACTGTACTGCTGCTGGGGTGTTTTGGGGCTCGGCGAAATATTCTATAATCTTCTGTTTATACTCAAATAATCCCTCGAACTCCTTAGGTAGAAAACTGATAGCACTCTTCTCACCTCCAATTTTAACGATAGGAGCAAATTGGATGTTTGGACAATATCCTGTAGCAATGTACTTGGTCCTCGATTTATTTAGCCATAAGCTGTTTTGGGAGATCAACTGCTCGTATCGCTTCTGCGCCTCTGCGGTTTTTAGGAATTCGCTAAGTTGACTCACTGGAAAATTAATACAATAAATAAAAAAATAAATTAGAATGCAATAAAAAATTCTTACTTGCAGTATGTCGTTTTAATGATTCAGAGATATAGCTTCAATGATTCAGAGATGTTGCTTCAGTGAAGAATTGATGAGCATTCTGTAGGTGTGGCGTCTTTTTATTCTAAATCTACCTGAGTTCTCTCGGTAGGTACGTAGGTACGTGTGTTAAAATAGAGCGGAAGTCACATCCTGTTTCAAATTTTGGAACCCGATGTAAAATTTTGGAGCGTATGTGAAAGACCGTTACAAGTGACAGGATGCAAAAGTTCGTTAAATTTCGGAGCGGATGTCGTATCCTGTTTCTGGACCGGATGCATCTGAAAATGTTTCGGGCCGGATGCTTGGGACCGGATGCTGCATTTTGGAGCGGATGCAAAAGTTCGTTACAAAGTTCATGACGTCATCGGTCGGACTCAGACCGGAAGTGAATCCAGTTCTTTTTGGCCCATGTTAAATCCCATAAGAAAATGAGGCCGTGGTGGCTTAGTTTTACTACTCATTATATTATTTTCGTATTTATATTAGTACGTAAAGTTATCGTTTCAATAAAAAGTAAAATATTTATCTGATTTATTTCTCTAGGTTAAGTCTTCAGGGTTCTCATAACTGTAGATATTGCAAGAGATAACTACCCTGTGTTTCAAAGTTATAAAGACGTATTACAAACATATGTTATAGACTTATATTTCGAAGGTATCGAAAAAGGTTACAGATTATTATTAATCATACGAGTTTACTATAGATACGTTGAATATCCTACAAGAGTATATAGTATATTATTACATATCTGCGTATTTCGAAGCTATTGAAATTGTATGATATATTGTAAAATAACGTTTAAATATGGCGACGAACTTATTTCTTTTAAAACTGACAACGCCTCATCATACAAAACATACTGTATTTATGTATTCCCTTTCTCTGCTGATATGTTTTCTACATTGTGTTTTTAAATATTATACCCCAGTTCTCTCAAGAATGCATAAAATTTTCGAAATATCTGTTTATTATTTTACTTAGCACATATAAAAGTAGCAAAATGAATTTCTATTTTAATCTGTTAACTTTTATGTACTTTATTCAACTTGACCCTAATTATGAATAAATGAGAAAACACTTTATCAAGCTGTTCAAAATTCGAATGTCTAGAAAAAATGGGTAGCTCTTACTGAATATACGAAGAATACGTTTTAGGTATGTATTGAGATACATAACATTTCTCTCATATATGAATTTGTATACAACGATCTAGATCTTGCTACCGTATATGTTTAACATAAAAATAAATGAAAACTATAAACTTCTTTTATCGTTTTTTATTTATAAAATTTTAATAATAATAATATTAAATGTTTGCATTGTACGACATATTGATAGGGTAGGTGAATTGCAGGCATTTAGCAGGCCCGTGTTTCTAGCTGTGGATCCATAGGCTAGAAGAAGAATCAGAAAAAAGTATTAGGCAATGTTCACTGAATAGACTACCTGTTACATTTCATACATTATTCGTTTCGATAAACATACAGTCAGCATACGGTTGATATCTTTCTGTCTTTACTTTACCTAGGTAAACCAATCCTAGAGACAGAGTTTTATTCGCTATCTTCTGGTTGAGATCGACCACTTTATCTTCAGTAAGTTTGTCGGCGAGTCTTTTGGGTAAATATGTTATAGACTTATATTTCGAAGGTAACGAAAATAATTACAAATTAGTATTAATTATACGAGTTTACTATAGATACGACGAATATCCTACAAAAGTATATAGTATATTATTACATATTTTCATATTTCGGAGTTGCTGAAATGTATGATATATTGTAAAATAACGTTTAAATAAGAGTTTACTTTGGATGCTACGAATATCTATATGGTGTATAAACAATAAGAACGTATATGTAGAAATCGCTTACAAGGGTAGTAGATATAACAAAAAGGGTTAAAATCTGTTCAAAATTACATTACCTCTAGAAAATTAGATAATTGTAGCATATGCATGTTAGATGTACCTATTCTTTCACCTCGTCTGTAGTAGATATAATGAAAAAGGATAAAAATCTGTAGTATAGGGTTTATGCTTATACTCAGGCTCACAATCATATGTAGCGTATCGATGCTTACATAGTATAATTATTTTCTCAACGTAGGATATATCGATATTTTTCTAGTTTAATTAAATCCTATAAGTTATATTCATTTCACCCTTTTTATTCTGTTAAGACATTTATAATAATCATAGGGAGCCTGGTATGGGCATAAACCGATTGCACCTATTCTTTCACCTCGTCAGTAGTTAGACTCGAACTTTATGATTTCATATATGAAGAATACGTTTAGTGATGAATACTCTGTGTTTTAGAATACTTGTATAGGGGCTAGGAAGCTTGATTTGAATACTACAATCTTGATCACGTGGTTGGAGTGTACTGATACCTCGATTGTGTGCATAGAAGTATAATGAGTACCCGTTATCGTATATTCAAATTAGTTGACTATATGTAGTACAACTTTATAGATTCTAGAAAGTTCCTATCAATATTAGAACAATGAATGTAGACTGATGTGTGTGTTATATAATACCGATTCTCGCATATACGAACTTAGGAGCTAGCTGCTGACTCTGCATGACATTAGATGATTATGATAATGATAGATGATCGTGATAAAGAATATTGTTATTTATAGCAGTGACTTTATTACAATTCTTACTAGAATACAATTGTATGATATCATATCATGATATGTACCTACAATTCGATTACCTACAATTTGACTACCTAAATTAGACCTTAGTCTAAGAATAATCATGTGTTTTATCGTTATCTTATGATATCAGGAATGCATTACTTCTATTAATCTTTAGTTTAGCGTAGATATAAATCTCTTTGTATAGCTCAATAAATGATAGTTGTATTGACTTAGTAGGCTGTATTGACTTATATAACATTTCTCTCATATATGAATTTGTATATATCGAGTTAAAAGTTAATGAATGAATACAACATAAATCATTACTCTACGTTTAATATATAGTTTAGTTTAATCCGTTTATGTATTTTATTCTTGCATTTTTTTTTATTTCACAATGTATAACTACATACAATTTATTTTAAAACCGTTTTTCTGAAATTTCTAGATTTTAATACAACACTAGAATGTTGAATGTTATTGTTCGTACTAAAGAGATTGTAATTATTTTAAAAAATTCTATTGTTTTCGCCGAAATAGCTTAAGCTTGATTGCTTTTAGGGATTACGATGCCTGTCTATTATACTATTCACATAACAGCGGAAGAATGTTTATTTTTTAATCGTTTTGGTTCATATAGCCCTGAATATTAAAATATTTAAAGAAACAATTTTTTGAAAACTGCGGTTTTTAAAATTCATTTATTGTATTTAAGATGAATAATACAACTGCAATTATTTGTTAGAAAATCTAAGGCTTAAAATTCCTTTGAACTTAGTAATAACAGAATGATAATTGTTTTGAAAGCTTAATTACTCGTAACGAGAAAATTCAAAATTCTATATGATAATTATCAATTATGCTGCTCGGATGTATTTTAAATGTTAGCCGTACGACTTTTACATTTCTAATTAAGTATAATTTCATTTAAGAACGGCAACAGTTGAAAAGCGTAAAATTTAAAACGGTATAAGCTTTTTGACTTTAAAATGGTACTACACAATATTCCTTTTTCTAAGTTTTATTTATAAATATTTATCGGAATTATTTAAATAAATTTTTAAGAAATCATAACGACCCTAAGTGTTTTCTTTCAAATTAGAATTTGCTTATCTTGTAAACCGTATTTTAAATGTTTATGACGTATATTTAAACATGTCAGAATGCAATAGAGATAATCTGATTGGTGATAGACAGTAATCTTTAGAGATACTTTGTATACTTGAAATCAAACTTTTATTATTACCCTAGATGTTTCTACATGTTAAATTGTTTTCGCAAAATTACATGAAGACCTATAGATCTATATTTAAATATCAAATAGGAATGACAACATAAGATTTATTTTAAAATAAATTTACGAGAGAGAGATAGATGATAAATAATATATAAAAATGAGATGTACAAAATGAGATATGAGTAATGTAAATGAGAGATGAGATATGCAAACGATACCATGAATTAGTTTAATTCGTGAATGCATATGAGAGATGAGATATGTAAATGAGAGATGAGATATGTAAATGAGAGATGAGATATGTAAATGATACCGTGAATTAATTTAATTCGAGCATGCATATGAGAGATGATAAATGTAAATGAGGGATGAGATATGCTAATGATACCATGAATTAATTTAATTCGAGCATCCATATGAGAAATGATAAATGTAAATGAGAGATGTGATATGCTAATAATACCGTGAATTAATTTAATTCGAGCATCCATATGAGAAATGATAAATGTAAATGAGAGATGAGATATGCAAATGATACCGCGAATTAATTTAATTCGAGCATCCATATGAGAAATGATAAATGTAAATGAGAGATGAGATATGCTAATGATACCGTGAATTAATTTAATTCGAGCATCCATATGAGAGATGAGTTATGCAAATGAGAGATGAGATATGCAAACGATACCGTGAATTAATTTAATTCGAGCATCCATATGAGAAATGATAAATGTAAATGAGAGATGAGATATGCAAATGATACCGCGTATTAATTTAATTCGAGCATCCATATGAGAGATGATAAATGTAAATGAGAGATGAGATATGCTAATGATACCGTGAATTAATTTAATTCGAGCATCTATATGAGAAATGATAAATGTAAATGAGAGATGAGATATGCAAATGATACCGCGAATTAATTTAATTCGAGCATCCATATGAGAGATGAGATATGCTAATGATACCGTGAATTAATTTAATTCGAGCATTCATATGAGGGATGAGTTGTGCAAATGAGAGATGAGATATGCAAACGATACCGTGAATTAATTTAATTCGAGCATGCATATGAGAAATGAGAGAGGTGAGATGTACAAATGAGAGACGAGTTATGTAAATGAGAGATGAGATATGCTAATGATACCGTGAATTAATTTAATTTAATTTAATTAGATCAATTAATTTCATTCGCGCATTTAATTTGCGCATTTAATTAGACCACGCCTTATTTGAATATTATATAAGATCGCGGGTCATTTGCATAAAAGTAGAGGGGTCAGCTCAAGTGAGGCAATACCTACTCACGCCGGTTTCGCGCCCAAATGGTTGGGATCCTACAACATCCGGAACATCTTCGACGGGAGGGTCTAGACGGTCGACAAAGGGGGACAGCAGGTGAAGTATCACGCAGACCACAATCGGCCAGCACCACGACGCCCAGCACTTCGCACACCTCCCCCGGCATCACCACCACCGCTTTGCAGGCCATGCCGTCGTCTCCGAGGGGGGGCGAATTGTTACCACCAGCGACCAGCGCCAGGACGCCAGCAGCCTGCAATTGGAGAATCCGGCCAGCCAACTACGATGCAGCACCAGCCTGGAGGAGGGACCGTGATCCTAACTTATAAAAGCGCTTCACTCGAAACACTCTGTCTCATTATTACTCCGACTTTGCATTAACTATTATCATACCTTGTTAACGTATATATTTGGATTAATATATGATTTATTTGTGTTATAATACTGCCGTATTATTTCTTAACCCTTTTCCTTTTAACAGCTTTTTTGGTAACTCACGATATCCGGAACAAGGAAGTTCCATCTACGAGCCGTTCAACGGTAACAATCACTACTGTTACCTTGGTACTTGGTTCACGTTGACTTCGTCGACGGTGATGGTTGCACTACACTTAAACACTTGTCTCTTTCTTAAAACTAATATTAGGTCCTGTCCTTAGAAATGGATAACTCAGATGAATAACTTTAAATAAAGTTTATTGCAATAGTCTTAAAGGATGTCCACACAAATATAACACAGAAAAAATAGGTTTAACGAAAGAAGTCTATTAAAAAAATAGTCCACAACATTAACAATACTATATACACAAATTAATAATACAGAAATAGATATATACAAACAAGTAGAAATATAGACGAATTGATATTCTCCCAGTTTAACAATTTATGTTAAAACAATCGTGGGTGATCAATATGATCTTTATTCAAAGATATACATAAGCACATAAATTATATACAAATAATGCAGTATCGCAGGTAGCGAAGGTTAGCTAAGGGGTAGCTTGTGATAACAACCAAGGCCTCATCTGCCTACTCCTTGGCGTGCGGGATGGGTAACTCGGGCCTCAATCTGCCTACTCCCAAGTGGATAAAGGTTTGGTGGACTTGGGCCTCAATCTGCTTACTCCCAAGTATGATTCCGAGACGCGCTGGAATGCCTTTCGAGTGATTGAGGTCCTGTATTTATATCGCAGGGGCAGCTGCAACCGGCTCCTGAATGGTCGATGTTGGCTCCACCTTGGTTGTGTGCGATTGGTGGTAACACTACCTGAGTTCTCTCGGCGGTACGTGTGTTAAAATGTTGGAGCTGATGTAAAAGACCTTTACAAATGGCTGGATGTAAAAGTCCGTTAAATTTTGGAGCGGATGTCGTGTCCTGTTTCTGGACCGGATGCATCTGAAAATGTTTCGGACCGGATGCTGCATCCTGTTTCAAATTCTGGAGCTGATGCAAAAGTTCGTTATAAAGTTCATGACGTCATCGGTCGGGCTCAGACCGAAAGTGAAATAGATTTTTTGAGCGCATGTTAAATCCCATAAGAAAATGTCGCCGGAACGTTAGCTTAGTTTTACTACTTGCTTTAGATTTATTTATTTAAAAATATCAAACTTAAAGAAATACGATATTAAGTAGTGTTGACTTACACAACGAAAGCCTTCAATATAATAAAGAATCGCGTAAATCGATCCAGTAGAACCCTCAAACAAACTGGAACAAAAATTAGTTTTGTGTATAGTTATTTCTGTATTTAGTGCGCGATATGTTATTGTGGTGGTCAAGAATGAAATCTAAATCAGAAATCTCATTCATATACATTCATAAACAGTAACGTCACTATTAGATCGCATTCTTGCGGTAATTACAGCTTTCTTTGCGTTTCTATATGTGGAGTAACGATTGAGTTTTTCCATCAAAGCAGAAAACTGTTTGCAATAAAACTCGAGATCTTAATTGGCTTGTATGTTGGTGGAAACCTTGCGTTTCTTCAAAATGGAAGTCATAGCTTTAGTGATTTCCACCTCTTTCTTCAATTTCAAGGGTCTGGTTC
Source organism: Agrypnus murinus (assembly GCA_929113105.1). NCBI lineage: Eukaryota > Metazoa > Arthropoda > Insecta > Coleoptera > Elateridae > Agrypnus > Agrypnus murinus. The sequence continues at coordinate 85,535,187 of OV816027.1, read as the reverse complement.
ATATAAATTTCGAGAAGCAATCAATCACCACTAACACATACTTGTAACCCTTATTATCTTACTCATAAAAACCAAATTGACCCAAATCAACCTACCATAAGTCATCAAACCCGTTAATAATAATTCGTTTTTGGGGGAAATTTCGATTAGCCGATTTGTGCTGTTCCCGTACTACCCGGTCCATGATGAATTTATTTCACTTTACTGAATTTGTCCAAATCTTCTCTTAACTTTTTACTTGTATGCTATTGTCGGATTGAAATTTAACAGTGTTGTCTATGTTTTTTTTTGATACTATTATATTCTTATTAGCATCCATTATAACTATGAATAGTTATATACGTATACAACTCGTCTTAATTTTTGCGTACGTACAACTTATTAACCCCGTCTAAATGAATATCTTTGAAGCCTTTCCCCAGTTTAGTTATTTTATTATTAGTAGTGTTTATCATTCTATTATTACCCTCGATAATGACATTACATGTCGAAACAATTGTTAGGTTACAATATACTTAATAATTCTTGTGAAACTAAATAATCATCACTAAATGTACATTTTATTTTATGATTATGGAGATCCACGAAGTAAGGTTTGAGACAGTAAACTTGAATATATCACCAGTATCTTTTAGCAGAGGAGCATATGACCTCGGATTTACATGGTTTTCTAAATTTGGCAAACTAATCCATCAATGGTAAAACAATCAAGATAGATAAGGAGCATAATTTAGTTAACTATCTAAATTTCTAAAAATGAAATGCAAGTTATCTGTTTATAAAATATTTCGTTTTCACAGTTTTTTAAACCAAAACATATAAGGAATACTTATAATGCTTAAAATACAAAGTTATACAAGAACGCAATAATGAAAGCATAGCTTATTGAATATTTTTTGTTTGGAGACTAGAGGTGTCCTTGCTGAAAAAAGCATTAATTAGTAAAATCATGTTTACGATTTCATCCTGATTTGTATCATCTTAATTGTGTTTCCTAATTGTTTTTTTCCTATTGTGTACATATCAAAATAGCTAAATTCTTTGTGGTTATAACATTGTGCTTAATCTGTTTTCGTTTGTATTAACAGTTTCCCAATAGAGATCTGAAGAGGTGGAATAAGAGGTTTAACTAGAGATGTTAATCATAAAATTATATCTAGTATTAGTAGTATATTCTACGTTGTGCTATGCAGAAAAGGTACGTTTTCAGTTTTTTTACCTTTCTTTATTATTTTTATTTTGGTAAGATTTGCTGGCATTCTACATCAGCCATAGATAGACATAAAAGAAACATTTTAGGAAAGGTGTTACCATCTTTCTGCACGGACATTGCTGAAATAGGGATTTATAAGACACTGTACTTATGTGCGCTGTCCGGCACGACGGTACATTCAAATTTACTAGGTAAATCGCAATTTCGCTGGAATTGTAGAACGGTTATGTTCGTCCCTACATTAAATTCAACTGGTAGAAAGTCAGTCGCAGCGAAAGAGTACACTTAATCATCAACTTATTAACCACATAAAATTAGTCAACTAAATATATATATGCACAAAATGCACTAAAATGTCCCTACACAACGAGCTTGGCTTAAGCTTTCACTAGATAGGTAACTTTACATAGACTAGCATAAAATATAAATGACTTTCTAAATAGAGAGCACAAGTATAAAAACATTTAAGCGCGCTTTAATTTAGAAACAAACAAAATTAAATATAGATGTTGTACCAACAACAAAACAGAGCCTTAATATATACTGGCAAAATCTGAATATCAATAATCAACAAAGAAATCTTGAAGGGCTTTAATTTAAAGCAAAGTTACAATTGATCATACTGTAACAAAGAAATTTTAAACATTAATTTAGAATTTTAATTACTCAAAATTTGTCTTGCTAGGACTGATAAAATGAAAATAATTAATTAATAAGGTGTAATTAATAATTCATCGCTGTGTAATCTCTAATTACTCTAGACTAATTTAGGCCGGACATATTAAACTTAATCTGATCTAATGTTATTTATAGTTTACTAAAAAACTACATTAGATTTGTTAAAATTTAATGGAAGAATTCATTTGATTTAAAAAGCAAAATTGATCGGATCGTTCTGGATCATTCACTGGATCACAAAATTTAATAACACAAATGATTCTAAATTCAATTTGATTGAAGACTGCCCACGAAAAAAAGGGGTAGTAAGTATAATCATAAACATATTGATGAGACGTCTAATTTTGGAAGAATGCCCTAACTATTCTTCTAATACTTTGCATCTTACTCGCTGTATTCCCACATTCGTTTGAAATTTCTTTTGTCCGAAGCAATTCTTCTTGCCTTTCTCAATTTACATTTGACAAGTGTCCAATATTCTTCGACATTCCGGATAATTTGGGGGATTGGCATATACCTTACACATTATTTCTTGAATACCAATAATGCAGTTTCACTTTAGCATAATTGGCTGTTGCTAAATCGGACCAAAATGTAACTAAACGCCGCTGGTATGAATCCAACATAGCTAATCTCTCCTTGCTTCTTAATTGCTAAGTTGATATTTAACCTCTTCTAACCTCTAATCTTAACCTAACTTACTCTTCTCTAACCTAAGGTTTAACACAACTTATAATCTAACCTTTAAGCTTTTACCGTTAGTCAGTTTTTAACTTAACCTTTAACGTAAACCTACACTGTAAAAAATAGGTAACTTTACCCAAAACTAATGTAAGTATTACCTGAATTAATAATGTAACTTTTCTCTTAAATTCAGGTAAAAGAAAACTTACACTATTATTAAGAATACGATTGCACTTTGTCATGTATTTTTCCCTGCTTAAGTTTTATTACCCGCAATAGTACGATAAATTTCCAGCATCTAGTGTATCTTTCCACTCGTTATGTTTAATTTTATTTAATACAGTGTAAAAATACCCGTTGAAGGTATTTTTACCACAAACACGCTTGCCCGCGTAATCACGTGACCCGTACTTGACTGTTGACGATTCTGCGCATTATTAGACATCAGCAACAGGTTTCTCCATGGCGTCTTTGATTATGTTCGTGGTTTGTGTTGGTTGTTAATAAGTTTGCTAATAACAGTTGGTTTTGTATTGATTATAATTTTATCTTTAGTATATATTTGAGTAAGTATCATTGTCATTAAATATGTAACAATTTAGTATGTAGTTATAGGTTGTCTGTATTCCTTGTTTTGATTATGCAGGTATAAATAACAATGTACGACGGGAACCTTTGTAAAAAAACGAGTAACTACTATTAAGGATTACAACAGTCATCAGTATTTACATAAAAATATTAGAGGTGTCCGAGCAGATGTTTGCGATATACTGTACCATAAATCTTGCTTTTACTTTTTGTTTTGTGGTTTACTTATTACTTATTGTGTTCATTTATTATGCTTGTGTTTACTTATTACTGTTTTATTATTTTGCTTATTACTTTTGTGTAAAGAAAATACATTTTACAAGAAATAAACATTTTTTTTCTTTCAATTCTAATGTTTTTATCAACCATTAATTTTACACCTAATTGGGTGAAATTGTTTCTTAAAGGGTAAAATTACATGCCAGGTGAAAGCCTATTTTAGATTGAGGGGGAAAAGAGTTTGGGTAATTTTCCCCTCAAGAGTAAATTTACCTAACTTGGGTAACTGAAGATTACCCCAAAATGTAATTATACTCTTACTAAGGTAAAAGTACATTGAGCAGTAATTTTCCACTAAAAATTGGAGAAAACTTGCCTCCAATAATTAGGGTAAAATTACCCAAACATCTTTTACAGTGTACCTCAAACGTCTAGTCTCTAACCTAACTTAATTTCTAATCTTTTGTAACCGAACCTTCATTATACCATAACTTCTAACCTGTAACCTAACCTAACCTTTAACAACCATTAACATGAACGAAATATACCCCTGAAGCAAATCTCTAACGGAACGATTTATAGGTATAACCTCATTCTTCGTCTAGTCTAACAGTTCTAATATTTATCTTATCCTAAACTTTAACTTAACTTAGTTTCCTAACTCCTAATCACTCAACACTTACACAAACTTAAGCTCGAACGTCTAACATAATCTGTTCTGTAACCTAATCTCTACTTTACATCTATCCTAACCTATGACTCACCCTCCAAACTGACAATAACGCACTCATCACCTGATCTCGAGTCTAACCTAGTTAATCTAACCACTAGGTAAACCTCTAAATTTTAACACCTTAGCCAAGTTAGCCTCTAATCTATCTTGCTAATTAACCTCTAATGCCTTAGCTAACCTTTAACTTCATCTCTAATCTAACAGATAGGCTAACCTAATCCGTAGCCTAACTGTTAACATCTTAGCTAACATTTAAGTTAAGTTAACCTAACCTGTCTTTTAACTTAGCTTAACCTTTAACAAACCTTCTCTATCCTAACCCATTCTTCTATTTAACCTAAACTTAACCTTTAACATAATCTTTAATCCAATTCCTATCCCAACGAAAGCTATTTTCTAAACTATTCTTTAACAAAACCTTTCTTCTCTTACCTAACCTATAATCAAGACGATCCGCTAGTCTAACTCCTTAGGTAATTTCTAATCTAACCTAACCATTGAGGTATGGAGCGAAAGTAAATGGACAAATTAAAAATTAATATTTGGGATACAAACATTTTTTTATTTATAAGTTTTTTGTAATTTATTTGTACATTAATACAAAATTAGTACTATAAGGCATCGGGACCTTTTTCTCCAATAAATCTTAATTTTTGTTTTACAATACGCAACATTTTTTGGACCGTCAAAATTTAAATTTTCTTGAAGTAGTGCTTAATCCTCTTTACGAACTGCGTCTTAGTTTTAGTTGCCCATCCTCTTTGTATACTTCTTTAACTAAAAGTGCCTAGAAGTGTTCAATGGAGCGAGCTGCATGGACATTAGGTGGGTTCGCTTCCTTTGGTACGAATTATTTATCACTTTTTTTTATCTATACGTTAAAGCATTTCATAAGCCCGTTTACGCAATGCTTCTTGTTCTGATGTTTTTATAGAGACGACTAACTTGTAACTAAGCGTTTTACTAACTATTAAGACATTAAAACAACGCCTCACAATTGTAACAATATCGCACGTGTTTGAATGGAGTAATTCTAAAGCGAATTTTGTCTATTTATTTTTCTTCCATACCATAACTAAAGTTTTCTCGATCAATAAACCTTTGAAGCTATTCGCTAACGTAACTTTACCTGTAATATAACTGGCCTTATTTAACATCTATCAAACAACCGCTAATCTAATTTAATCTCTTTCCTAAGCTAGTCTCCTACCTAAACTGATGTAAACCTAACTTAACCTATCACCCACCTAACTCAATTGCTGAACCTACTCTAACTTCTAACCTAATGTCTTACCTGTTCTATAACCTAACCTATAAACTATATATAACGTAACCTCTATCCTAACCTTAACATATACTCCTTATATATAACCGTCCGGTAATTACCGTACATCCTACATGTACGGTATTTTGAACTGAGATACGCCATACGATCCTGACTGCATTACCGTACGCAATTAATTAATAGGGTAATTTAAAAACCTTTAGAAAAATAATTGTAGTAAAGAATTTTATTTTAAAACACTTAAAATACGACCTTCACTATTACCTGTTATCAAAAGTTTATATTTTTCGCCCAAAAATGCGATTTCATGGCAAATTCGAGAACAATACCAATCTTAGGAGACATTTTATATTATATACCTGACTCTTGCCCAATTATAAATTTAATGCTGAACAAAATACAAAAAGTGATGAATTTGATATTTTTTAGGAACTATTGAAATTTGAATATGAGCTTGATAATCTAGTGTTGAGTAATTTATCTCGTTTTCTTTTAAATTTGTTATCTATACCTCATCCTAATGCTGCATGTGAAAGGGCGTTTAATAAAGTTAATGCAATTAAAACAAAAACACAAAACAAATTAATAATAAAAACTATGAATGGCTGCCTTCTCGAAAAATCCACTATATATTCGTTAGTGGAAGTAACATTGATAGCGACAAGTGGCTGTGGTGCCATTTATATTAGTCGTATATGTATGGTCACCTCTTTCGAATTTCTAAAGTTCAAGGCCAAGATCATAGATTTTTGTAGCAAGGGTAGAATCTGCAACTTTTATACACCTTATAGCATACGATAAATATAGAAGGCACCACAGCCATTTGTCACTATTGATGGTAATTCCACAATATATAGTGATTTAACACGAGACGCACGCATTCATGCATAGGCACTAGGTAAAAATGAAATTTTATTGTCTAGGAGTAATTGTGTTTAAAATCCTGCTTCACAAGTAGTATATTATTGGAACCTTATTGGGACGCGCAATAAATATAGATGACGTTCAACAAAATGTCTTCGATATGCGGTAGTTGATGACGTAGTTTTTAGGGGTTGGTTTTGCTGTGTTGTATTTTAATGGTGATTGTAATTTTGACAGATTAAATTTATTATTCGTGTTAGTATTTATGATAGTAATTTTAAGTAGAATATTTAGATTTTATAATTTTTGAAATGTCAGTAAAATAGAATTGTTATTCATTCTTCTCAATAATATGTTTGTTGTACTGGCGACTATATATATTGAAATATAGCTAACGCATAATTTCTTTTAATAACCTGTCGCGAGAATCCAGATCAATCTTTGGCGCGTCTCAATACCCAATAATTTTATACCTTATGTATTTATGTTATACATTTAAAAGATTCCAGACCAAGAGTTAATTATAATATCATAAGGCCGGTTCTTTGAACCTTGACCACTTCATTCCCTTAACTAATATAATTATTTATAGTATGGGTACGAACTTAAAATTAGGTACGATGTTTTCATAGCAAAAGGAAGTTGCTTTTAAGTTAGTTTTTCCTTCGCTAGAATTAACTTAAACTTTGCACCGCGCAGTGACACCAGCTGTAAGAACCACTTAAATCTATACCGCTTAGTTGCTCCTTTCGTTGGTCAATTTTTAAAGTAGGATACATACCCCGAACAAGGTCGCTATAATATATATGGATGGGTGGATGGATTATTTAAATTTATTTACTACTTTTTGTTACGTTGATACTTTACCACACTGGTATAACTAAGTGTCGTAGGTAGTGATGGGTAAATTCCCGGAATTTATTTTTTGGGGAATATTCCTGGTAATATATCTGGGAATATTCCCGAACTTCCCACTTTATTGGGAATATATATTTTGGTTTAAAAAAGGTCCAACATAGAGAAATTGTTCGAAAAAAGTTCAATTCACCACACATCAATGCACATCAAAGATAAATGTACATTAAACTTGTTAAATTAACGCTAGAACCGGGCACGTGTTGGTAACAGGTGTTATAATAATAGTCCCCTTTTACAGGCCATGAAGGCCCGTTGGGGTATAGCAGGGTAGGTTGCTATTATTCGAGCCGTTCGGTACTCAAAGGTGGTAAAATGGCTAGCTTTACGCACCGACCGCCTATTATTACCCCAGGAAATGATTTCCCAGGTACTCATTTTCACAGGCTGAGCCGACCTGGAAGCCTTAGATATTTTTAAAAATTCCAATGTATCACTTCTGGAATTCGAACCCAGGACTTCAAGATTGGTAGTCAAGCGCCATACCCACTGAGCTACCATGGATTCTAACAGGTCTTAGCTTGTAAAATTGTATTAGGCAGTGTACGCTTGGAGTATAAAAAATAAATTTCCATTTTTCGGGAACTTATCGGTGATTTTTATAAATTCCCAAAATAAATTCCCGGCGGGGAATACTCCTCACCGGGAATATTCCCGTCGCCCATCACTAGTCGTAGGTCATCCGTCATCACGACATTTTATTGAACAATTGTCATCACCTTATAAGAGTAGCAAAAATAACTTACTGGCTTTCCATAAAATTGGCAACCTACTGTCAAAAAAGCTCGTATCCAGTAAGTACTAATCTTCATTACAACTTATTTAATGTTTACAGCTGGATTTCTTCCAAAATGAATACGACATAGTACTCGACAGAACGGAAACTACATGGTACAACAGATCAATTATGAAAAACGTGCATAGTGCTTTTGTTTTTTATAACAGAACACAAAAAGTACTCAACGCTTCATTCGAATTCGTTCAAGATATTGGCACCGAACTAACAGTATGAAACGAAAAACATTTCAATGACCAAATTTTTACTGTTTTGTGATAAATCACTTTGTTTTTACAGATTGATATTCAAGTATTCAAATTTGTAAGCAATGAGTATCGATTTTTCCCCGTAACGGTTAGTGTAAACGCATGCAAGGAATATGCACGAGATACATTTAAAGCCGGGACTATTCTAAGGAACGTGTCAAATATTGATCCGTGCAATCTGAACAAGGTAAGTAGTAACTGTATTCGTAGATATCTTGCTCAATGCATACCTATTTTCTTAAGGGATTCTATTGGATTAAGAATGCTTTCCCAGATCCTACTAAATTTCCACCTCATTTACCAAAAGGTTTGTATAAGATCGAAGCAATATTCAATAAGGGTTTGGTTCGTACAGGTGTAACTAATTTCTATGGAGCTATCAAGGAAAAACCTGTCGACTGGAGGCATTTATCTAACGATGGAAAAGTATAATAATTATCTATAGGCAGGCCTCGGTGGCGATAACGCGTCTAGCCATGTTACGAATGCATTCGTCTGGGATATACGAAAGGGGTTTGGCTTTATAATTAGACTGAGAAATTCTGGTAAATAAATTCTATAAAGTTCTAATTTTGATCTACATTATGTCTAAAGTAATTTAAATTTACATCTAATCACAAATTACTATATCTAATTAATTTAATAATAGATTTCCAAAGCTTACTGCGCTTTCCCTTTTATCCATGTGGCACTCAGATGATTCATGAGAATAGTCATCACCATCGAGGTCTGCCTACATCTAACTGTAAAATACGGTGTTGAAATAAAATATAAAATACTCCTTTTACTTTTATTTAGTTTTTAATAAAGATATCAAGTATCCCTGTTGTTTCTTTTTCTGCTTTACAGTTCAGACTAGAACGTGTTGTTGGGAACTAACAGTAAGTATTTGTGAACTCATGGCGCCTATGAGAAAATACCAACTCATAAGGACCCACCTCATCGTAACTGTTGCTGGTCGGTGCCACTGCTAGTTTACGGAAACAACAGAAATCGAGGGTGTCACAATTTGAAAAAATAAGTTTTGTGCTATGCATCTTGGGGTCTCCTTAAATAACGTAACGTATATTAAGAAGAAATTTGAGACCTCCTACCCCTTGTGACGCTACTCGGAACCCCCTACAATAATTACGAAACGACAGCAATAATATAACGCAGAAAATACTTAATTTGATAAAATCATATTCGTTATTGTTAAGCACTAATTAACTTTTCTTAATGTTGAAAAGTGTTAAAATATTTCTTTATTTAAAAACACAAAAAATGGTGTCCAAGTTACAGAATGAATAGTTTACTGTTAAGTACAATAACTATTTATTTGTTGTTAATTATACAATATGCACTTATATAATAACTTAAACACTATACAGTTTCAACATTAAACTGGTAATAATACTCAGAAACCTAGGTAAACAACTGGATGTCAGATTCTAAGTTTTCTGAGTGTTGAAGTTCAGTTCGGAAAGCTAGGTAAACAACATCCCTGGATGCCAGTTTCTAAGCTTTCCGTACTGTCCTCGCAACTCGAACTGATTTGTCCTACCAAGTTGCGGTGTTTATATACTATTCTGTGGTCGTAACATTTGCCTCTAGAGCATATATTACTATAATCTTACGATAAAGCTTTTTTAAATTATTATGCAATAAGTTTGCATAATCCTGGCCGTTGATAGTTTTTCCTTTTTCGAGATAGTCAATAAAAATTATTCCACGCGCATCCCAAAAAACCGACGCCATAACCTTGCCTGCAGATGAAATGGTCTTCACCTTCTTTGGAGCCGGTTCTCCCTTTTGAGTCCATTGTTTCGATTGTTCTTTTGTCTCGGGTGTGAAATGATGAACCCATGTTTCATCCATTGTTACGAAACGGCGCAGATTTTCTGCTTTGTTGCTGTGAAACTTCGCTAAACACTCAATTGAAACATTTTCACGACACTGTTTTTGCTCGAGTGTGAGCAAACGCGGCACCCATCTTGCACACAGCTTTCTCATGTCCAAATTTTCAGATAATATGCGATGTACCGCACTTTTTGAAATGCCCGTAATGTCTGCTAGCTCGCGCACTTTCAGTCGACGATCATCAAGTACCGCTTTGTGAATTTTCTTCACCATTTCTGGAGTCGTCACCTCATTCGGTCGACCACTGCGATGCTCGTCTTGGCAGCTCGTACGGCCTCGTTTAAACTCAGCTACCCAAAATTTAACTGTTGTAAACGAAGGAGCAGACTCACCCAGAGTAGAATCCAGTTCAGCTTTTATATTGGTTGGGCTGAGGCCTTTCAAATAAAAGTATTGTATCACATAACGATGACCAATTTTCTCCATTTTCACAAATTCACTGACAACGTTCACTATTGATGGCTGCCAAACAAATACTGAACAACGTGGCGCTTTCAAACTTGAAACATATGCTTTATAGACGGCGTACTTTCCGATGATATTTTCGCGTAGTGATATTTTCAAACAACTTGGTCAGGTCGGGTACTTCTGGGACCACCCTCTTAGGTGTCCTTGCTGAAGCAGTTTGAAACAAGTAGTTTTTAGTAATCATCAAAAACTGTTAATACGTTTTTGATGATTACTAAAAACGATGGTTACTCATTCTGATTTGTATCATGTGATGGTCTGTTTGGTAATTACTTACCTTTTGTATGCATGTCTAAATTTTTCTATTTGTTGCAGTTATATCATTGTGTGATTGGTCTGCTAGTCTTTGCACTGTCAGTTTCTCAGTAGTGAAGTGGTAGATGGGAATGTGTTACTAGAGATGATGATCATAAAATTGTATCTAGTATTACTTGTATATTGTATGTTGTGCTATGCGGAAAAGGTACTTTTTCTGTTTTTTTAGCTTTTTGTAATTTTTACCTTGGTAATACTTGCTGGCATTATTCACCAGTCACATAACAGACCGAGATCTTAAGCAAGAGGTACATAACCTTAGATAGGAACACAACATTATAAGAAACCGATAAAATAATACCAACTGGTTTTCTCAAAAACTGCTGGGACCTGTCGGTCTAAATGTTTGAATTGGTGTTTTGGTTAAGTTGTCTACAACAGGCATTGCTAAGCTAGTAGAAAGTTACTAGCACTTCAGTATACAAAAAAAATAATTATGAATAATTGCTCTGCATAAAAGTGTCAAAATGTTGGGGAAGGCTTGTATCCAATAAGTACTCAGCTTTATTTCAAATTCTTTATCTTTGCAGCTGGATTTCTTTCAAAATGAATACGACATAGTTCTCGACAGAATGGAAGCTGTATGGTATAACAAATCAATAATCAAAAACTTGCAAGACGGTTTCGTTTTTTATAACAGAACTCAAAAGATATTCAACGGTTCATTCGATCTCCTTAAAGATATTGGCGCCAAGGGAATAGTATGAGATTTTGTTTTTTTTTGTCAATGACCACATTTTTACTGTTTTGTGACAAATAACTTTTGTTTCTTCAGATTGATATCCAAGTGTTGTAAGCAATGAGTATCGATTTTTTCCCATAACAGTTATATGAACGAGATACATTTAATTCCAGGACCATAACAAGGAAGGTGTCTAACTTTTATCCCTGCAATCTGCATAAGGTAAAAGTAAAGGTATCTAAAGGTAACTTTTTCAACGCAAACCTATTTTCTTAAGGGACACTATTGGGTAAGGAATGCTTTACCAGATTTCTCGAAGTTTCCTCCTCATGTACCAACAGGCCTGTACAAGATACAATCAATATGCAGGGTGGATTTGCTGCAAGTAGCTGAATTGAATTACTATGGTGCTGTTAAGAACAAACCTATAGACTGGAAGAGTATATCTGAAAATGAGAAATACCGAGTCTAAACATACATTAATTTAATTACAAATGTCTGACTGTAATATACGATAGTGACGCTTATTTATATTTAAAGAAATTCGTATTTTATTGTTTCTCTTTGTTTTGTGAAGCACTTTAAAAATAAAAATTATTTCATCAGATCAAATGAGTTTATATCACTTTATCTTATATAGCGGGAAAACTAAATAAATGCTTTTATTTCATACCCGTTCATAATTTGATGTTTTTCGGATCATTTATAGTACGAAAAATGCATCTTTAAAGTACTAGGACTTTAAAGTAAAATATTAAAGTCCTAGTACTTTAAAGTAAAATATTAAAGTCCTATTTTACTTTAAAGTACTAGTACTTTAAAGTAAAATATTAAAGTCCTAGTACGTTAAAATTTTACGTCAATTGTTTCTATGGTAACGAATTTAATTTATTATATAGAAATTACTCAACGCGCACTTTAATTATTACAGATTACTTAGAAATCTCAAATTGTTGATTCGTACTAATTCAATACGGTAACAGTCCAGTATGAAATAAAGTTTTGTATTTACTTCGAACGAAAAGTGTCTTTAAAGTATTCACAAGTAATTTCAGCCTCGGCTAAACGCCTCGGCCGAAAACAACTTATTCATACTTTAAAGATTCACTTTTCGTTCTTGTTAAATAAATAACTATTATCATATCACAAGCAGAATACTAAGTAAATTTAAATACATTATAAGAAATCGAGCAAATTCAACAAGAACACCCGTTTTATCAAAACAGCAACTTCTGATCTAACGAGAATTTCCTGGCTGGATAGCTCGCGGTGTTAATAAGAAGTCCAGCTATATTAAAATTTATAACATAAAGCATTACACATTACTTATAATATAAATAATAATTCAATATCAACGATATTTATACAGTTCTTAAAATATTTATTATACAGGTAAACAGAAAATTACTTGGCTTGCATTTATTTGCACCATACGCTACCATGTCGTTACTTTTGCAATTTGATTCATAACCTTCAAGATTTCTAGAAAATTTTAGTTTTAAACTTTCAAAATGTTTCCAACTAGGAAATAAAACGGCGTCAGAATACCTAACTAGATTAAAGCAGTCGAGAAATAATAAGGATTTTTGAATGTCAAAATAACAAAAATATCACCAGAAGGTAAAATTGATGGAACCAAATCTCATTTCGCTAGCAGAAATCAATTACAAACCACAATACAACAGCAACGACAAAAATAATTTAAATCAGCTTCCTTTATTATTCTTAATTATTATCTACAAACACTATAAACGTTTAGTTTAGTTGATCTAGACCCATTATTTAGTAGAATTGCTAAACATTATTCTGTATTAAAGAAGAGTTTCGGAGCTATTATTAAATGTTTTATTGAGTATAAATTGGTGTTTGTTTATTGTGCTCTTGGTTTATGTATTGTAATGATTTTTTATCGTAACATTCATGAAAGTAATAGTCTCAGCTGTTGAAGTTTAAAAAGAGTTGTTTAGATGATTCCTGGGTATTCATAATAAAGAAACTTTGAAAGTGTTGAGTATTTGCAATTTTTCATTAAGAATGATCATTTGAACATTTATAAGGAATTTTCCACAAAACTATTCAAGTTTGAGTTGACTTTATTGATTGGTTATATGTACATAATAATAATTTCGTTAAGGGAATTATTTGGGGTGAGAGGATTTTCACTCGCAACTGCTTCTGAAAAAGAAAATGTAAATAAGTTTAGCAAAATATAAAACATTCTATATCTTAGTGATAATAATATAACATAACTTGAGTTTGACATAACAATCGTAAGATAGTCCTGACTACGGTTACTTACAAACAAATCTCTGTATTAAAATACAAGTAAATATATAGTTTTCAATTAAATTATTATAATCGTGATTTAAAATAATAACGAAAGGCAGGCTAATTTGGAATGAAATATGAGCAACAGTAAGTGTGGGGGACTGGGTAATAGACACCCACTTGGTACAGTTGTTTGTAAGCTGGGGATTGTGTTGAATTATGTGACAGTTCAAATCGAGTTGCAAGAGATACACTTATGCGTTTTAATAACATTTGAACCAAAATAAAATCCCAAGCATCAATCGGAAAATTTAGTTGCTTTAAAGTAGCAAGATTGTCAGAAAATATATCTAACAGTGATCTTACTTCCCTTGGATTATCACTTGAGACCTTAGTGGTATTTTCAATGGCAGACCAATGGGCTGCAGCAACCAAACGCGTGTTTTTATAACGCTTGGTTAGAGTGTCATAAGCAATTTTATAATTTGCAGCTGTCATTGGCAAGTTTTTAACTAAAGCTAGTGCTGGACCACGAAGGGAAGATAATAAATAATTAAATTTTTCGATATCGCTTAGTTTGGTATTTCTTTCTATTAAAGAATCAAACACATCTATAAAAGAAGAAAACGTTGTAATATTACCACTAAATGTGGATAATTGAATTTTAGGAAGAAAAACATTGGAAGAAACTTCATCCTGATTGGATGTAGAAACGAGCTGAAATTTGATAAAAAATAGATTTGATCGCATAATACTTCTTATCGAATTCACGCGAAATGCGATCTTCCCGATCAAAAGTAGTTTCATCAGTTTCAGCAATTGCTCCTATGATTGTAGTATGATGTATAGAGAAATTAGTCTTAATTGTTTCGATTTCTTCATACCAAGCTTTAAACAATGCGATATCACTAACATCTTGTGTAGAAAATGCTTTATCTGCTATTTGAGCAAGATCATCTAATATCTTAACGTGACTTTCACGATATCTATGTGCTCTACTGGGCATTATAAACTTTTAGATATAAAAATCGAAGGTAACGAAAATGCTCAATAAACTGCAATTGGTGTCGCCGCTACGACGAAACAAAGCTTATCACAGAAAATTGTAGTATTAGGTATTTAGAAAAATTAAATAATAAGCTAGAATTAAATTGATAAACACAGATGTACATATATCCAAATGGCCTAAATAAACGTCAAACTAATTATTGTGTCAAAATCGCTTCACAAATGTCAACTGAAATGGTTGTAAATGATTATTATTTTTGCAATGAAAAAATGATTAAATTAAAAAATTCAAACTAAACTACCAATCCGAGCTTTCGAAGGACCAAACAAATGTGGGGGACTGGGTAAAAGACACCCACTTCTCAACAGTGGAGAGATAAATGGAGCTGTATAGTTTAGTTTGGGAATTATGAATTTTGTTATAAGGTGGAGTTTGATTGAATATTAGATAAGTATAATGACAGCCTTTAAGATATTACCTTGCATTAGAATCTTGATTCTTGCCAGTGAGTCCAGTCAACTTGCAGTAGGTTTGCAGGGTGGTCCAGAACATTCAGGAAAATGATGGCTCGCTGGAGATATATGGAGAGCACCAAACAAATGTGTCCTTGAGACTTTAGAGCTTCTCAAGTGGAAGTAGATAGAAGGTAAGTTTGTTATAATAATTCTTATTATACTTGATATTTTGAATTATCCTCTTGTTGCAGGGAAAAGGATACCTCGCCAGCTGTGGTTCTAATGAATCCCAGAAATGTTAGCTGTATATTTAGCAGACTTCATTCAAATTAAGAAACATTTTAATTAGGATTTAATAATGGTCTTTAATAATAAAATATTAATAACAATTTTTGCATTTGTCTAATATTATGTAACATTTGGTTGTTAGATATAAATTTTATTGACACTTTTTGTAGAGTTATTTGTATTTTAACAACAAAACAAAACTTGGAAACCAGATCACTTTATTTCTGCGAACTACAAGATGAAACCTTAAAGGCATCTTATTCAATAAAAGTTTATTGTCAAATGTACAACCTGTAGTTGATGTGATGGATGTGATCTGGGCACAACAATCAATAATCTAAACGAATAATTATGTGGACGAAACAGTAAGAGAGGAGAAATAATTCCAGTCTAAAATAATGGGGGTTTCTAAGAGGACAAAGTAAACAAAAAAAGAAAGAATTTTATGTATTGATACAGGAAGGTTGTAAAATTAAGTTTCCTGTAAAGAACTGAATTAAAATCAAGATAAATAAAAAGTTTAACAGTTTAACAAGTGTCTAAAAGGTGTACATTTATTTCAACAACTCAAAGAAGACTTAAATTAAAAAAAGAAAACTAAAAACCTACCAGTAGACCAGAGTGCAGTAGAGGCCTAGTCCTATTCAAAAAGAGCTGCTAGACCCGAAGACATATCCAGATAGTTCGATAAAAAGAAAAAGAAACAAAATTTAGTCTTCAATCCTATTATAGGTTGAGATGTTACAACATGATTAAAATGAAAATAATTAAACAACACATCTTAATACCTGAAAAGAAACTTACATCAAAACTCAACTGGAGTTCTGCAGCTGGACGAGAAATATCTTTATAATATGTGCTATTGAATGGTTGAATAATCATATAACACATAATAGATAAACGAAGAATTCAAAATTATCAACACAGGTTTTCTTTATTAGACATATGAAGAAAGATAAAATAAAATGAAACACATAAATTAAAATTCAATGAAATTTAACTAAGCTTGCTGAAATGAAATGCTATTTTGTTGATGACAAGGGTGCTATAACAATATTCCTTTCAACAAACTTCTATAACTAAATTTTAAATAAATATAAACGTTATTAAAGAGCTCTAATATTTAATAAAATTATTTTTGAAAATTAATAAAAGTGTTTATTTAATTTCTGATTAGAAAATATTGAAATGTTTTCACTTACTTAATCCTAATCATATCCTTAAGATTCCCGCCGACAAATAGAGCGGTATTGTACACACAATACAAACTTGCTGAAATCAGCTGTTGCTTCATTGACACTTTGTCGATCGAAATTATTGATAAAATAAAATTAAATCTGGGGTCGGCGGTGGACGAGTGGTGTCAGTGCATCACTCGTGTTCCAAGGGTTGTGGGTTCGAATCCTACTTGGGGCGACGGGGATTTTTCTAATTGGTATATTCCGCCACCTCAACTATGGATGTGTGTATTCGTGTTGCATGTTAGATGGGGGACAGATGACCTTAGCTGTTGGTTCCCCCGTAGTATAGGCGTGAAATAAAAAAAATTAAATATTCTTGAATTTAAATAAAATAATTTCCACCACAATTCCATACAGTTGCATAAGAACACACGTCTTCACAGGTACGTATAGTTCTTGTGATACTTCACGTTGGTTTGTTTATAAACAACATCAGGGTACATAACCCAACTTTAATTTGATAATTTTTTTGTCAGGAAGATGTAGATTCCGCCTTCTGGTTTTTTACTGACTGAATCTGCTTTCTCTTGCAGGTCCTTATATACATTTGGTTAAAATCAATCAAAAAACTTTTTCTTCAACTCAATGTTTATGACATCACATAAATGAAACATGTGATCGTAATTAGCAAATTACTTAAATCTATTTATATGGAAATATAGCTGGTAAAAAGACGAATCAAACGATATAATACACTTATGGTCTAAATTAATTTCTAACTGAAGAAATTAACAAAAACTGTCAACTGTCACAAAACTAATTAAAACTTAATTATACAAATTCCAGCTATTCTACAACATGGAATAGTTGCATTATGACACATAGCAATTTTCACACATAAACTTACAATAGTTATAAATAAATACTAACCGAAAACTTAAATTATAATCGGCCACTTTGACCATATGGAAAAACATAATCCCAAACGCATGTCATAAACCCTTAAATTAAACAGAATGCAAACCATGCTGGCCCAGGGTACATTACTTCAGGTGACTGAATAAAGACAATGGTGAAAAAGCATTAAATAAACATCGATAATATGATAAACTGTCAAATTGACCTCAACCCGATACCTTCTCAAGTAAAAATGGAAACTTACCCATATATAAAGACAGATAAGTTAATTATGTCATAATAGAGTTTAAGATAATGATTTAATTTATCTATTTTTAGTACAAAATTTACTGGAAAATGAAAAAGACATCCCACGATAAATTGTTCAAGAGCAGCTGAAATGATATCCTAATCTTGTAATCTAAGTTACCTAATGCATGTTTTATAATATAACAACTTTTAAGTATCCAATTGTAAGGCCAAATAGGGTTGTAAATCATTTCGAAACTACTTGTTATGTTTTTATTCAACGTCTCGCCCGTGGGATGGCTATTTGTAACACATTAGACAGAGGAACTACATCATATATTAAATTTTGAACAGGCCCCTCTCTAGGGGCGAAACGTTGAATAAAAATATAACAAGTAGTTTCGAAATTATTTAGTACCCTATTTGGCATTACAATTGGATACTTAGAATTTAAAAAAAAGGGTCTTAACATTTATATTTAAATAATATAACAACATAATTGACTCTTACTTCCTTTTTATTATTTGTAAATTTTTGCTAAAGTAAGGTTTTAAAAGATCGTATTACTTTTAACCTACTTTTTAATAATAATTTTAAGCATAATCTGGCATGTAAACCTTTAATAAAATAAAAGTAGTGCCCTAGCGTGTATACAGTTATCTTTTATTCCATGTGTACTATAAGCAAATATTATATTCATTATTTCTTTACTTTCGGAGACTATCAAAGACTTTAAAAGTTTTATTTTTATTATTGTAGTTATTGAATATTCAATATGATGATTTTATGTTATCTCAATATATATTTAACCGAATCGCAAGCTGTACAAAGGAACATCAATAAATCAAGACATCCGGTTTGTGATTAATTAAAGAGTGATTAATAAAAAGCAGAGCTAGTGTTTTATTTTAAAAGAATGAGAAAAGTGAATTTATCTCCTCAAGATCAGTTTAGTTAAAGTTAAAATAACTCGCCATAATTTCTTTTAAAATATTTTGTAAAGCTGCAGGTGGAAAGTTTCAAGGTAATTTAATATTTCCTATTTACCATTAATTCAAAGCTTTTTTTTATAAAAACAGTGAATTATCAAAAAAAACTCAATTGAAGATTCATTGGTAATTGTTCGTCTCATTAAGAGAACACAAATTAATTAAAATATTCTAGAATAATCTATAATAAACGACCTGAGAGAGACCTTATGCACATGATCACTTTATGTAGGTTTGCAGATTAGTAAATGAAATAAAAATTTCCCTTTTAAACAATTACTCCAGAGATATCAGCACGGAGATATCAGCTATTAGAGATGCACATGACCTCGGATCTATCTGGTTTTCTAAACAATCTAGAAAGGTACTATCTGATCATAATTTAGTGAACTATCTCAATTTACAAAAATAAAATGGGTGTGTTCCATTTATAAAAGATTCTGTTTTCCAGCCTTTAAAACCAGAATCGTTATATGAGGAATATTTATAACACTGAAAATGCTTGGGTTATACAGGAACACATGATGATGATGATGATGATGATTGAATATTTTTTGTTTGGAGACTAGAAATGACCGTGCAAAGAGAAGTAGTTTTTGTCAATAAGTAAAATCATGGTTACGATTTCATACGGATTGGTAACTTGTGTAATGGTGCGTTTCTTAATTGTTTTTTTTGTGTGTACATATCAAAATATCTCGTTTTTTGCGGTTATAACACTGTGTACTTGATCTGCTTTCGTTTGTAAATATTAGCAGTTTCTCAATAGTGAAGTGCTGGAAAAAGTGGTTTCAGTAATAGAGACGATGGATATAAAATTGTATTCAGTAATAGTAGTATATTCTACGTTGTGCTATGCGGAAAAGGTACATTTCAGTTTTTTACTTTTTTATCATTTTTATTTTGGTAATATTTGCTGGCATTCTACATCAGCCGAAGGAAAATTTTAGAAAAGGTGTTACCATCTCTCTGCACGGAGTTTGGTAGAATAGTGATTTATAAGACATCGTACTTACCATTAACGTAAGCTTCTCCTCCACTTTTTGTTTTTTATGGCTAAAAGACAATAATAGAATGTTTTTATTAGCACAAAAAGATTCCTCATAAAAAAAGTGTTTGAATAATATGCCAGTGAAAACTGTATCAAATTAAATGTTTCCGTACTATTCCGGAAAATAGAAATTTGCCAATTCCCATTTTTCTTAACCATTAGAAAACTAAAGAAGGTAGATTAAACTGCACACGATATCTGAAATCAGCTTAAGATGCAGAAGTATGCTTTCAATCACGAACTGCATGGTACTGTTTATTAGCAGCATGTCATTTTGCTGGTAGTTCTATTAAACAAAATATCGCCTGCTAACTAAAAAATAATAAAAAAGAGTTTCTAGTGATTGTTTCCTTTATACACATAACAATGCGTACTTACCATGGTTACTGTCACTTTTATAATAATTATTAAAGTCAGACAACTCCATAAATGCATAATACCTACGTTACGTAACTTACTAAAGATCTTAATACTCCGGCCGAGACATCTTATTTAATCAAATTATATTCAGGCGTTGTGGGTGTTAATCACAAAAAGCTCTGATTAGATAATAGGCCCAGGAACAAATAAAAAGATAAAGGGCCCCATCAAACTGAATAGATGTTATATCATTTAAATAAAGTCCACAGTTTGGGAAAAGCTCTCTTTTAAATTTACTTTGACTTGATCTAAAAAAATCTTTTAATATCACTCGTACATATTACTTTAAATTTCGGATTCCCAAACCAAATAAAATTTTAACCACAAAAAGTACTAATACATTAATAATAATCAAACATTATGTTTGAAACTTACATAAACAACTTAATCATCCAGCCATAATTCTGAATATAGATATCCATAACACTTTATAACTTCGCACAAAAATGTCTCAAACCATATAAAACTAAAACCATTGGTCATAACACAAAACCACCTAAAATGGTTCTGACTGGAACTACAGTTGCGGGAAACGCACCTGAATTTTGAACTGTATTTCATACTTAACGACAGACTTTAAACTTTGCATTAATTTCCAATGCAGAATAAGTTCGCTGTAATTATTTACTTTAACGAAACTAAAAGCTAAGTTCAAATTGAGCGGTACGTAAAACTAAACCTTAAACTAAATGGTACGTAAAATTTAACTAGAATGTTGCTTGAATCATTATTTTTGACAGTCCTTGTACAATATAATGCGTTAATTGATTATTAATAAAATTACAACGATTTAACATAAATTCAAGTTCAAATCAGAAAACGTTAACACTACGCTCTATTCGCCATAGAGTGTACCGAAATACACACACGGTAACATTATTTATCTCTGCTTTTAGTTATATGAGACGGAAATGCACATACATACATCGGTACTAAACGAGATTCACGTACACAGCTAAATTTATACCTAATGCTCTTTACGGAATTAATTCTGCACTTACATATTCAGCAATACGGTAGACTTAAAAAGGTTCATACCAATTTTTATGTTATTATGACAATAAAAATAAATATCCACTCGATCTCGAAGACTGACGTGTTCACTCCCACAACCTCTGTTAGACTGGCTTACAGGATACAAGAACTGTATGAACCTTATTAATTTAAAAGAAGTATTTTTAAACGACCCAAACAAATCAAACTTGGCGACATTTTTAACCAATAAATAAAACGGCAGAATTCTTATTATATTTAGCGTTCTAAAAGGTTCTTATCAAAACCCACCGGAAATCTATAGTCGTAAACTTGACACATGAAACTGCATTATTGTTTTGTTGACTACTAAAAATTTTGTTCGTAGCTTCAAATACAAAGAAATATATTGTGACGTTCCCAATTTTTATTTATTCCTCTTGATTCTTTGGAGTCAAGTTTCCAAAAAAAAAGAAAAGAAAAGGAATTGTCTTTATTGTATGATGTGCTTACCTAACTAACTTTAATTATTTTTTTTATTCTTTAATTTACTATTCGGATTTTTCCTTTAGGGGTGTTTTCTGATATTTTCCCCTGTGTATTTTTGATATCTTAATATAAACAATTGTCCGCCATTTGTACTTTCTTTTTATCTCTTGGTGTGAGAGTTTTACCAACTATGTGTAGGAGGATTTCTAATCTCCTTTTGATAATGAGAAGACATTTTAAATTTTTCAATGCTCTTTTTCATTGAACTTTTGGCCCAAGAACATCTAGGTAATTATGTTTGCTAATTTTTGAATTTTTCTAATTCTCTTTGATTTTCATTTGAGATTTATACCTACTTTTGCTTGGGGGTAATTTATTATTTTATTTCTAGGCATCTCTTATATACCCCACATTTTTCACCTTAATGGATGAGGGTTTTTTCTAAGTTTATTAAGATCTACTTGGCTAATCTTATTGGCTTGCATCATGGAAATGGTTGCTTGGGCTTAAGCAAGTTTTACAAGAATAGTATTTTTTATTCTGCTAGTTGGAATTTCCATGTGAGAATCTTACCCTCGATGAAGGTGGTTTTAAATCTATGAAGACATCCGTAGACCACATTGTCTCACAGCCAGGAGTATTGTGTTCCTGCCGTTTAATTAATAGTAGCTGGTTTTGTCAGCATCGACATTTTTGGTATTGTTAATTTTGGTAAATTTTGAAAGTTGTAACTGTAAGTATTACAGAAGTGTTTTCCCTTCTTATTATCCTAATTCCTAATTAAAGTTAATTACTTACCTTCGTTGTGATCAAATCTTTATAAGTTGTACTGGTGGTACTTGTAAATTTTGCTTCGGTATTAATTATTGCTGGTACGGCGCCTTATTGAGCAAGCTTGCCTGAAATTATTACAGGTTATTTGTTTTATGATCTTTTTACATGTATTATTCTTGTGGTTTGGTAAAGATTTAAGGTTAGGAATTGAGTTTAAGCGTTTTTACCAGTTATATTGCTTCCTACCCACCTTTTACTGCTCCCAATTTTTTTCCAACTTTAATTATTTACACCTCTGTTCACTACTTGTTGCATTTATTTATATGTATTTTGTAATATTATTATTGTTTTGTTTAAAAGGCATGTCATTTTTTATTGATGCTTCATATTGATTATTTATCAAGTTTAATATTATACTGGCTGTTAGTCATATCAGTGGTCAATTTTCATACACATTTTGAGGCCATTTATTCTTATTATTATTGTTGGGTGTTTGTTTAGCCCTTGGTGACTATTGTTGTTATTAAATTTTTTGTACCTTTTGTTATTACTTATTTGTTTATTTGTTATTTCAATTGTTACTAGTTACATTTATATTATATTATTAATGCTTAATATTAATTATACGTTTTACATGATCGTGTTGTGTTTTTGTTATGATTGTGTGTATTTGGTCATTCCCCTTCTTTCTAGGTTTCTAGAATGGCGCCCAGGCAGCAAATCGTTCTTTTTTAGTAGCTATCATCGACGAACTAACCTACCTGCTCTCCTTTTAACCTTGAGCACCGTGAGCATTAATATTGTACACCCTGGCTACTAGGATGTCACAATATCACAAAAAAAGAGCAGACTAATCATTTATCTAAACATTTTTTAACGTGCCCTTTTTGACAGTAACAACGCTTAATATCATATTAAATCCAGGGGTTCAACAAGAAATTTCGTGTAGATGGGATTTTGATCATATGGAACGAGATAAACGTATTTTAATGGTATTATTATTTGCAATATTGAAGTTTTATTATCTTACAGCTCTGCTTAAATATTCGACAAGAACGCATATTTAGCGTGGGAAATAAATTTTAATTTAACCCAAACGAAATATTTTAGTATACACAGGATCCTAGTGGGATTATTTTTATAAATTGAATCTTCAAATTTTCTGCATGTTAAATTGGGTAATATTGTACATCGAATGTACGAGGTAAGCGCCATAAATTCTCGGCCTGATATAGAAAAAATAAACTTGGTAAAATATAATATATTTTTATTTTTCAATATAATCTCCCTTTATGTCAATACAGTTATTACAACGTGGAATTAATAATTCAATGCCCTTTGCGACGCCCTTCGGTCGGAGAATGTATCGTTGATGCGAACCGGTCTCGAGCGCCAGTACTTTTTACCGAGAGTACACTCGTCAGCGGTGGGACCCAGGGCAGCTTCAGTGAAGACTCTGAGGTGTCCAGGGCTCTTCGTCCAGGTTTACAACGGCTCACACTTACGGGTTATTAAGACTACTATTCAATAAAACACCACTTCAGCAAACCTTTAGTTTATTATTCACAATATATTGTGCTACATATAAATAGCCAGATTACCATGTCAAGCCAAATTACTATGCCAAGCCAAATTATTATGCCAAGCCAAACTAACACCTTAAGCACTGATATGGGTTGCAGGAAAAGGGTTGGAAACGGTTACGGTGCAACTATATGCAAGCAGGGTGAGGCACTATACACTATTACTTGTTATTGCGGTGTCGATTCGGTAGTGTTCGGTATGGTGTTCGGTAGGGTTGTATTTGGTAATGCTCGGTATGACTGTATTCGGTAATGTTCGGTACGGTTGTATTCGGTAATGTTCGGTTATGTTCGGTACGGTTGTTTTCGGTAATGTTCGGTGTGTTCGGTATAATTGTATTCGGAAGTGTTCGGTTCGGTTGTATTCGGTAATGTTCGGTATGATTGTATTCGGTGGTGTTCGGTACGGTTGTATTCGGTAATGTTCGGTTCGGTTCGGTTGTATAGTGTATTATAAATATTATAATGCTCACCTTAAGTGATTCGGTCGACTGGTTCGGTATTCGGTTTTCTGGTTGTGGTACCCTGCTTCTCTGCTCGGATGGTTCTCTTAAATGTAGCGTAAGAAAAATCTGAAGTTTTTCTTTCAAAATGTTTAATTACAGCTGTTTGCAACTCGTTGTCGTCCTTAAAACGACGTCCCCTAAGGTCTTTCTTTAAATTGGAAAATAAATAATAGTCACTAGGAG
This sequence comes from Agrypnus murinus, assembly GCA_929113105.1. Taxonomy (NCBI): domain Eukaryota; kingdom Metazoa; phylum Arthropoda; class Insecta; order Coleoptera; family Elateridae; genus Agrypnus; species Agrypnus murinus. The sequence continues at coordinate 85,510,286 of OV816027.1, read as the reverse complement.
CCATATCCGGACTGTACAGTGGATGATCCAATGCTTCAAAGCCGTATTCGCTAACGGCCGCTTGTGAAATTGCGGCAGTAAGAACGGGTGCATTGTCGTCTAATAAGCGAACACCTTTTGTCAATTTTCCTCGGCGTTTTTCACGAATATTGTTTCTCGATTTATGCAATAAAGACGCATAATATGTACTGTTAACAGTTGTATTGCGTTCTTTAAAATCAATCAGTAAAAGGCCGTCACAATCCCAGAATATTGTTGCAATAACTTTCTTTGTCGATTGAACGACTTTCCCCTTTTTGGGACGAGGTTCGTCAGGTCGCCGCCATTCCATCGATTCCCTTTTGGATAGAGGATCATAATACAAAACCATTGTTTCATCTCCAGTGACAATGGAGTCCAAAATCGGCTATGGGTCGCCTCCACACAAGTTTAAAAACGAGCGCGCACATTCTATGCGTAGTTGACGTGCGGTGCCCATCTTGCACTAATTTTATTCATACCCAAATGGTCATGAAGAATTCGGCGAACACTTGTTTCCGAAATGTCAGACATCACTGCTAACTCCTTAACTTTCAAATGGCGATCTTCTAATACCATTTCTTCAATGATTGAAACATTTTGAGGCATTGCCGCTTCAATTGGGCTACCGGTGCGCTCATCATCTTCAAGAGATTCTTGCCCCAAACGGAAACATTTTAACCACTTTTTTACAGTGGAATATGAAGGAGATAAATCACCATAAACGCCGTCTAAACGTTGTTTGATTTGATTAGGCGTGTGCCCTTCTTTTGTTAAAAATTTAATGAGCTCGCGGTACTCAATTTTCATTAGCTGCGAGTGCATTTTCATGCACTCGTCACGATGCTTGAGTGATTACTAAAATCTATTACGTTTCTAGCCGTAACATATGGGTGATCATTTAAATTTCAGATCTAGTAAACCTTGGAAATTTTAGTCATGTCTTTTATTAATCAGAAAATACCAAATGAGTGTTTAAATACGCCTACTCTAACCTGAAATTTAAATGATCACTCTTTATATATATAGTGTAGTCCTCTTATATGTTTAACTATGGCGCAACCGAGTTTGAACATGTTGACACCTGTAGAAGCCTGCAGGACCGAGAATTTATGGCGCTTACTTTTAGAAAATTTCATTCGGAGTACAAGAAACCGCCTTTTTGAAGTAATTCGAAGAAATGGGAGTACTACCCATTATTAAATTCAGTTGTTACTTAATTTTCACATGCCGAAGACTAGAAAAAATAGTTTTTTGTGTTTCTATAGTTATGCGCAGTGTTGGAAAATGCTCGAGCATTTATTTTTGGAGAATATTCCCGCAGCACAAACGAGAAAAAACGAGAATAAAGTAAGCAGTCCTCAAAAGTAAGCACTGGAGAATATACCTTTAACCTGCAAAGATGTATGAATGGGAATACGGATCTAAGGATAATTAATAATGAAAAGTTCCTGAAATATTCTCGAAATGCTGAAAATGCTCGAATGTTTTCCAATTTTCCTCTTCTCATTTATAATGCTAGTTGTAGTTAATTTGACTATTGGAAGGTAATGTGTTGAAAAGTAATATAATTATAGGAAATTGAAATAGTATATAGCAAGTTGAGTTGGTAAAGGAAATCTTTACAAGCCAAGCGATATTGTACGTCGAGGTCAAACAATATCGCAAAGCTTGAAAACTTTACCAACAAAACATGTATACTATTTTATTCACAATCATTAGACTAAGATTTAATCAAAATAAAAACTAACGATGTTTTAAAATAAATTTTCTGTAAACTGTCAATAAATTCCAATCAGCCATCTATCGACCAAAAGAAATTTTAAGTAAGTTTCATTGTTCGCCGTGATGGCATTTTATGCTCTCAGTATTTTAAAATTGGAAATTAATTAATTCTATCATATTTATTAAATATAAAATACAGAAAAATAAAAATTAAACTAATATTAAATAAAAAAGATATTTTTAGCGTTAAATACAATTATAAAGAAACCTAAATTTAAATCGGATAGAACATCTTATTTTAAATTATTTAAATCCTCTACTAGCTCTCCAGGTTAGTACTGGAGCGATAAACGAGCTCTCCCATTTCAGCTTCGGACTTTCCTCCAACTTCCAGAGTTGGGGACCACTACGCGATCGAATCAAACCTCAGTTGTGGCTGTACTTGGTTTTTAATGGTTTTGTCACCCCGATCTACCAGATTATAGACTTGGTGTGCCCTCGACAGCGCTTCGTTTTCAAGTCTACACGTTATAGACTCTCGGTATTTACTCTTTCAGATGAAATTGTCTTGGGAGTGAGAGGCTATGTACCCTTCTCGCTTCATTCCCCTTAAAGTACAGGTTCTAGAGCCTCTTCGGATCATAGGACCAGGACGTCATAAATCATAGAATGAGCCGAATGGCATCCTGAGCTCTGCACCTGGTGGCATGCAGTTTCCCACTTGTCCAGATTTACCCTTCGGGTTTCGGAATAAACCTCACTTCAATTATCCTCCTTAGAATTTAATCAAGCAGAGGGCTCCAGGTAAGAATCAAATCCGCCCACACCGGTACTCATGTTAACAGAGTCTCCTCCGCAACGTTTATGAGTAAACGTCGAGAACACTTGAGTGTTTCTCTCCCACACATTTGATCCTGGAAGGCCTAGGCAGGGGACCTAGAAGCCTTTGTTTACTAAATAACCGTTACCCAGACAAGCCTGGGATAGGAGAGCCCGAAAGGATAGAGAAGATAGGATAGAGATGCCGACCGTAGACAAAACGCTATCCGCGGACACGGTCGCCAAAGTGTCCAACGTTTGCGGTCCGCGTAGTGTCCACGTCGGCAAAGTGTCCAAAACCGCTAGTCGGCATGGTGTCCATGGCCGGCGTACAAAAATACGTACGTAACGAATTTTGATGAAGTTCTAATTTATTATGGTTATAACAATTTTCATGGAGATGACTGAGTATTTTTGAAAATTACTGAAACGAATGTTAAAAATTGACAGAAAAAATAACTTTAAGTTTCAGTATACCTCCTCAAAATGTACTGATTGTGAATTTGTTATTTCAATTTTATTTATTTACTACTTTTTGTTGGTTTGATACTTTACTGCACTAATACAATTAAGTGGCGTAAGTCATACGACATGGACATATAGACGTCATCGCCTCGTTTTTTGAACAATCGATATCATCTAATTAGAGTAAAAAAAATAATGTAGTGGCTTTCCATAGAATCTGTTAAACTGCTTTCAAAAAAGCTCGTATTCAATTTTCGTTTCAAATTCTTGAATTTTTACAGCTGGATTTTTTCCAAAATGAATACGACATAGTACTCGACAGAACTGAAGATGCATGGCACAACAAATCAATGGTCAAAAACTTGCATAGTGCTTTTGTTTTTTATAACAGAACACAAAAGGTACTCAATAGCTCATTCGAATTCCTTCAAGACATTCGATCTGAACTAAAAGTATGAAATTCCTTTTTCTTTACACTTCAATGACCACCACATTTACTATTTTGTAATAAATCACTTTTATTTTTCAGCTTGACATTCAAGTGTTCAAATTTGTAAACAATGAATATCGATTTTTCCCCGTAACGGTTAGTGTAAATGCATGTAAGGAATATGAACGAGATACATTTAAAGCCGCGTCCCTCCTAAGGAACGTGTCAAATACAGATCCGTGCAATCTGAATAAAGTAAGTAGTTAGTAAATTTATATGTAGATATTTCTCAAGGCGAACTTATTTCCTTAAGGGGTACTATTGGATTAAGAATGCTTTCCCAGACCCATCCAAGTTTCCTCCTCATTTACCAACAGGTTTGTATAAGATCGAAGTAATATTCAGGAGGGATTTGGCACGTATAGGTGTAACTAACTTCTATGGAGCTATCAAGGAAAAACCTGTAGACTGGAGGAATATACCTAAAAATGGAAAAGCCCAACATTAATTATATTTAGGCAGACCCCTGTGGCGACGACGCGTCTAGCCGAGTGCCAAACGCGTTCGGCCGAAAGGGGAAGAACGAAAGGTTTTGCAAATTTATAATTAGACCAGTAATTTGATAAATTGTAAAAAGTTGGAATTTTGTTGTAAATAAATTATGTCTAAAGTATATTACATGTAATCACAAGAAATAACTATTTAATTAGTTTAATAATATATTTGTAATGGTTATTGCGCTTTCCCTTGTATACATAAAAATTATTGTATACATTAAAAATTTCTTGACAAAGTAAGAAGTTAGATTTGATGCCGTTTAGATTTTTGTGATTTATTAGTGAAATTCTCTTTTAATCGGCCAATTATTGTATAATTAGTGCACAAAATGATTTTGTGAAATACTGCAAGTATTAAATCATTGCTTGGAAGTATTGGAATATAACAAAATTATAGTTCTTTTTGTATTACGAATTCACGCTTTGCAGTCCATTTTGGAACCATTTCCGTTTGAACCTGAAAATTAATATCTTTATTTAAGAAAAGCTTCTTCTTGTTTTATTGACGTGATAAATAAGCTATTTTCTACAAGATAAATTATAATTTATAGGGAAATCGATCCAGAGTTTAATTCAAGTTGGTGTCAAGTTTATCTTTGTTCGTTTGATGTTAATGGCAATATTTCGTTATATTAAAAGGAATAAAATGCAAGGCTTGACAAAACATATTTATTTTTCTAATTTTTTTCTAGAGGTCAGTTTGTTTTTACGTCGTTGCTCGGAGCAATGCAGTGATCACCAACTAAATCACTATAGCATCCACTTGTGGCAACTGGATGCCTTCTCCAAAGGGTTCCTAAGAACCTGATGATCATCTACATGAGTCAACGGAAACAACGTTTGTAGACCAAATTTACTTTATAGAATCAACCAGGTAAGTTTCTTATATCTAGCTTTTAGTGAAAGCGTTACTTAGTTCGTTGGATCAAGATTTAAGGATAAATTACTAGAACGTTTATAAGTAACGAATTAAGGAAGATCTATGATACTAATTAATTTTTCAGCTGACTATTGTAACGTGATCAAATTCCCAATTTTATAGTAATACAACTTTATATGCATTAACAGTAAAAGAATTTTAGTACGACCCTGTGTAGTTCAACATATTTCAGTTGTGTTAAAAATGCAGACGATATTTCGAATTACAAAGGGTGTTTTCTTTAATACCAAAGGTCACCATGAAGTGCCCATACAGATGAAATTGTTTCTAGAATAAAAATGCAGGCTTTATCTTAAACGTCTTCGTAAATATCAAAGTTCACTGCAAAAGCATTTACACGATTGCAATTTGTTTTTCGTAGCAAAAATACAGACAAAATTAAGTTTATAAAAATATCCCGGAATAATATCGTCATTTTAACAAAGGAATTTTATGTAAAAAAAGACATTTAGTTTAAATTTATAGATCCTGGACGTGCCTATCTTCAATTTATATGAATAGATTTTTCTGCACGCAGACAAATAAAAAAAACGACTTGAGACCACATGCAAAGTATCAAGTTACACACTGAGAAGCAGATTGTAAGTCCAGCGAATTTCCCTCGAAGATCTAGAATGTCCCAGAAAGTACCTAAGTGTTTATTTTCTTATTTGCTAGAGAATTATTAGCCTCGTGTTTGATTGGGTATTTAATTTTCCCTTCTTCAAAATTCAAGTTCAGTATAGGGTTGCATTATTAATTTTGGGCAGTTTCGATAGAAGTCTCGGACAGTCAAGTCAAGCAGGCAGCCGAGCGGCTCCTAGCGTAGCGGGCGGTCACCCTCTAGTTACATCGGGGTTAATCGTATTTTCGTTATTACAGTTGTAAACCCAAGTCGCTAAATTTGACGCGTCTTGAAAGTTAATTCAGTACAGTAGTCTAACAAATCGATTAGAAAAGTTATTAACAGAACTTTGAAAGAATTCGATAAACAAATCGTGTGTGATGTTTAAAACAAGTTCTACCGAATCAATAATCCGGTAATGCCCGTGAATGTATCGTTAAAGTGTAGTAAGTGGCTTTAAACACAGTTTAAATTTTTTGAGTTATTAAAATTAATTTACCTAGTAAACTAAAGACTCTTTAGTAAAATATTTCAGAAGAATTATAAAGTGAAAACGCGTAATGAAATGTCTTAGTAACAAATAAAATATTTCCGATGAGTTATTTGTTTAAACCCTTAAAAGGAATTCAAGGGTTAGTTAAGTTTGAAAACAAAACACTCATCTTTTCGATCCGGTTTGACATAATAACTTGGAACACGGCATAAAAAGGAGTGTCGTATTCAAATCAATAATGGACTAATATGATTATATCCTGAGACAAACATAAGGGTCATTGCGATAATTTTTCACAACCGACGGAAGTTGATGTTGAATTTATATAGTTTTAGTCATTCATTAAGGGTTTGCTAATAAAATTGCAATTAAGAAACAATTGTTGTGGACTTCTGATCGTTGATCTTGGGTAAAGAAAAACGGTATCAGCAATTATATTTTCCAAGTTCTTTCTGTGTTACATCTATAACCTGTGAGGTATTTTGTACCTTGTGTTAAGTGAAACAAGGGCATTATTGTGCAAATTATGTTTGTGAAATTCTAAAGAATTGTAAAATTCTACCAATGTATCAAGGACTAAAGGATAATTTGTTTTATGTGAAAATTATCTGTACCATTTTCTCTAATGATTGTTTCTTGTAAATTTATTATAACAATAATGGACCTAGTAAACAGATTTAATAAAAAACCTTTCAGTTGATCGAAAGGTAAAATTCTTTTTAAATATTTAAAATTATTACCACATACAGAGTATTTTATTTTTAGGTATTTTTTTCTTTTTTCCTTTTCTTGGTTCTTGGTCGTCTATTTTTTTCTTCTTGCCCTTTCGACCTTGGGTTTGATTTAACTTGAAAGTCGTCCCTTTTGGGTTAGTACCTACATACATACATACAGGGTTGTTGTATGTAACACAACATTATACCGGAAGAAGTGAAACAAAAAACCCTAAGCAAGGCTATTAGACCGTATCATCCGTGGGTCATCGAATGGTGGGATGTTCATTTGAAACTGTATTTATTTATATACAGTGCGGAGTGTAAAGTCTGGAACTATCGCAATAAATCGTTTATTAAACGTTTTTGAAAAAAATCCTCGAATACGTCAATTTTTATCTTAAATGAGACATATTTTACTGTAATCGTCACTTAAAGATCGTCTTTTGTTTTTGAGTCATGACGTAAGCGATAATTTTTTTAAATGGAAACCCTAATTTTTTATGGTGAATTTGGAAAAAGCATGAAATTCTTAGACCAAATATGATAAAAAAGTGTGATATTGTATTTTTCTATTTGGAAGATATTGTACATAATAGTAATGAAAAATCGAAAACACGTCAAATAGGTCAATGATTTGATAGCTTATTTACTGTTTCATTGCGTATAATGTATTGAAATTATTATGAAATACAAAAGAAACAAGAAATAACAAAGTAAAGAAAAAAAATTAAATTAAATGTTCGAACTGACCACCGTTTTGTGCAAGGCAGTACCCGAGTCTGTACTGAAATTCGTCACGAACTTTACACAAAGTCTCGGGTGGAATTAATCTTATTTCTGTGCGAATTCTTTGCTGTAGCTCTTCTACTGTCTGTGGGCGGTTTATGTAAACCTTACTCTTTAGATAGCCCCATAAAAAAAATCCATCGAAGTTAGGTCGGGTGATCTCGGAGGCCACTCAACAGTTTCCCTTCTGCCTATCCATCTACCAGGAGAAATTTCGTTTAAATAATTCCTAATACCAATAGCAAAATGTGCCGGAGCACCATCTTGCTGAAACCATAATGTATCGCTTGGTAGATCCGGATCTTCATTGTTCGGATAAAGCACCGCAAGAGCAGGAATTAAATAGTTTCTTAAGAAATCCAAATACTTTTCACTTGTCCATGAACCCTCGATAAAAAATGGTCCTAGAATTCTATCCCCTACAATTCCTGCCCAAACGTTGAGTTTTTGAGGAAACTGCGTGTGCGTCTCGTTCATCCAGCGCGGATTTTCAGGTGCCCAATATCGATAGTTATGACGATTCACTGTTCCATTAAGGTGAAATGTTGCTTCATCAGAAAAAATTAAGCGATTTGAAAAGTCGCCATCGATATTGCACCGCTCCATCATTACCTCACAGAACTCTGTTCTGCTATCAGAATCATCTCCGTTAAGCTCTTGCACTAATTGAACTTTGTAGGGATGCGATTTATGTTTCTTTAAAATCTTTATAACTGACCTTTGAGAAATGTCATTATTTGCGGCTAGTTCTCTTGTAGTTCCATGGGGATTTTCTTGTAGGGACAACAGAATATCTAATTCGTTACCTTCTTCGGTTGTTGGACGACTACCCCTATGACGATCTCCCATATGTCCGAGTTCAGAAAACTTTCTTCCTACTTTGGAAACTGTCGCTCTTGTGATAGGTTCTTTATCAGGATACCTGTTATTAAATATCTCACAAACCTCTTGTGTTATAGTACGGTCGCCACATCCCCTCAATATTAAAATTTCAATTCGCTCTTTTTCAGTCAAATAGCGCACCATTATTTACTGAATTACGTAAAAAAGCCCACAATAAAAACAAATAAACAAACTGATAAAGAACTGTCATAATTTTAACGCTGTCAATTGTTACATGGCTACTTGATTTTTTTATTAAAACTTGGAACTCTTGATTGTTATTAAATTTTTGTTTTAAAACTTTAACGGCAATTATCTCGAAAATTTCAAAATACAGTACCATACTTTTTTATCATATTTGGTCTTAGAATTTCATGCTCTTTCGAAATTCATCATAAAAAATTAGGGTTTCCATTTAAAAAAATTATCGCTTACGTCATAACTTAAAAACAAAAGATGATCTTTAAGTGACGATTACAGTAAAATATATATCATTTAAGATAAAAATTGACGTGTTGACGGATTTTTTTCAAAAACGTTTAATAAACGATTTATTGCGATAGTTCCAGACTTTACACTCGCACTGTAGATTGTATTATTTTATCTATGTGTCCATGTCTTTTTGAAACGTTTATACAATTTATTTACTCATGCATGTTAGTGTTTAAGTACTAATTCAAACGAGATCTCGAGTAGTTAAATTATCATAGGATATTTTTTTAAGATTTATAACCAGCTGCAATGTTAAGAGTTTATTAAAAACTTGTGAAACTTTAATTAATTTTTTGATTCTTATTATACCTATTTCATGTATTACTTGGCTCATCCAGATCCTTAACGACCAATTCTGTGTCAGCTTAGTTATTAATTATAGTTGAAATCTCATCATCTGGTGTGTTTGTGCATGACTGCCCCTTGCATTCGAAGCAGATATAGAAAAATTTCATTCCTGTTTCGTTCCTGGCATCGACAACCACCTCGGCATCCCTTCTCGCTCTTGCAGGACACATTTGTAATAACTTCCGGTCGAGGTGGCTCTTTGCTGGTAGTTATAGGGAACAGATCGTGCTTCGTTATTTTCCATCCCCACTTGAGGGGATCTTTCTCGCGTCCCAGCGACATCTGGAGCTAGTGGTATGTCTTGAGGGAGTGTGACATGCGGCAGCCTGAGGCGGGGGGAGGGACACCAGGCTGGTGAACCGAATTTAAAGTGTTGGGTACTCATTCGAAGCACAATTTAATTTGTATGTTTGTATGTTAATTTAATTCTTGTAATGTGCAAACCTAGGATACTTCTATTTGCTATCAAATGGAGCGATCAAAATGATCTCTCGCTTTCCAATATTTATATTCACCAATGGGGCCCTATTTCACTGGCCTATATTTAGTATACTCAAATCAGGCAGATGTGTTCGAATCGCGTAAGATATATTATTACAGATTGTAACCAATTATTTTGTTTTCCTAGTTATTAAAATGAAAACAGTTACACAAGGACCATTGATTTATCTCATACAATAATGACAAAATAATTGAATAATGAATTATTTTTTGTTTGCAGAGATGTCCTTGCAAAAAGTGTTTTTAGTAATCATTAGTATCATGCGTACCATCTCAGTGAATTTGTATCATAGAATTGTCTGTTTGATAATTGCTTACCTTTTGTGTGCGTATCTAGATTTTTCATTTTTTGTGGTTAAATGTGTATTGTGCCGTTGCTCTTATTTCATTTGCATTAACAGTTTTTAGTGAAGTGGTAGAAAACCATAGTGAACTAGAGATGGTGATCCTAGAAGTCTATCTAGTACCACTAATATATTCTGCGTTGTGCTATGCACAAAAGGTACGTTTTAAGTTTTTTTACCTGTTTGCCATTTTTATTTGGTCATATTTACTGACATTCTACACCGCTCATGTAGCCAAAGATAGATATTTGGAGATTTGTTGCCAGTCCGGGGTATGGAGATTGCTGAAATAGCGACTATAGTAAGAAATAATCCGATACAAATTTTAAACTCACCTGGATCAAATAAATAGCTTTTCATAAATTTACAACGTGTGTAGCTTTTTTTTGTTATTTTATTAGGGGTTATTTTGCAATTTCTATCCGTTTGACACTAAAGTCAAAATAGTGAGCTTAAAATTTATACCACACTATACTTATCTGCGCTATCCAGCACGTCGCACACTGGATCGAAATGGGAAGAACATGGACATTTGACGAAATGATCAAATGTTTAAAATCAATGAGATTTTAATGTAGACGTTTTAAAGACTGTATATAGATTATAAAAATGTAAATTTGTTTGCTTCACTTTTACGTTATCCCCTCTCTCTGACAGTCGAAGTTGACTATTTGAGAACGGATTTTATGAAGCAAAAATGTGGGTTCACTTAAATTAACTAAATTATTTTTAAGAAATGTTTTTTTAAGTCGATTTTTTCTTTGCTTGTTAGTATGATGTTTCTTCTGTAAATTACATATTTTTTGATAATAATTATTATTCATCTTCCTTAAAAAAAACTCTAAACGTAACTCGTAATTTAAAAAAAAATTGACTTCCGGTTGACTTTTAAAAAAATTCCTAAGAAATCCCAGATGGAGACTGTCATATTTCGAATCCGTAACATATTTATTTTATATATTCATTTTTATCTAGTACAAATATGTGCAATTAAGAAAATTATCCATCGTTTTATCTATAAGTGCTGAGTACTACATTAAGAACGGTCTTTCATAGAACGCGTGTATTTTGACATCGATATCAGCAAATATAATGACTGTCTTATGTATTAGTTAGAAATATAATTGTGGACATGGCTACAGGTCCATTTTAATGTTCACTTGTTTTCTAAATCCAAATTGTGATAGGGGAATCAAAATAAAAATGGTATATACCTTTACCTTCTGTGTATATAAGTAAGTTTGTTTAAGTACTTGGCTAATAGTGGCTACTTCTAATAGAATCCTGAAAGTATCACCATGTAAATGTAAAATATCTTTTGTTGTTATTATTATTAATTTAGAATGTGAAGGGGTATATTTTCAGAATAGGAGCAATCGTGAATTCTCTTCTCATTGATTTATAATAGGGATTGTATATGTTCATATAACTTAAGTAAGCTTTACAGGAAGCACTTAAATACATTTTTTGCCGAAAATAGATAATTTAGTTTGTTTACCGTTATTTAGTATTTTCTAACAAAGAAATATTTTAGAATTTGCTGATTTTGCAAACATCTGGATATTCCATTAAGGGATTATTGTAGCTGTAAAGCATGTACCTTTTAGGTATTTTATTCTTGTCGATAAGTTTTCAAATGTAATATTTGCATTCCGAACAGTCGGATATTATACCCTCTTTCTAGAAATTTTGGAATTTATAAATAATATATTGACACTGTACACAAAAGTAGCCGTACAAGTGTTGCCGTGTTTACTCCTTATATTCCGTACATTCAGTATAACCGATATAACTGACCGTATCGTTTCGTTATTTTGGACGTTTTCTATTGTTTTGGCAAGATGTTAATATGGAAAATATGTATACCAACAATGTTTTATATATCATTCTTCGATCTACAAAGACAAGCATCAAAGACTGTAACAAGTTGTATGATATCACTCCGTATAGTTTTACATATTTTGTGAAATAATATATCAGCATCATATATGTAAAAAAAGCTTGTCTATAACAACTGACATAGAAAATGCATTAAATATCACAAAATAAATGCCAATGTCCATCGTTTAGCTGTTTCGACCCACTGTGCGTCGCGGCGGTGCATTTAAATTTACGAAGTGAATTCAGCTTTATTGCAGTGCAATTGGGAGATGCTTATGTTTAATTCACTAAATTTCACAACCAAAAGAAGGTACACTTAATCCCACCAAAAACTAATAATTTATTCACCACAGGAAACCAATTTACCAAATACACAGAGGGTGATGAAAACATTACGGACACCTCAACAAAATAAGATTTTTGAAAAGTAGTAAATACATTGAGTTAATTATAGATATGGTTTCTTAAATTTCTACTGCAAATATATAATTCTGATCTGCATAAACAACAAATCTACAAATTTAAATATTTATTGATATTTCCAGATTTTATTAGCGCTTCAATTCTTTGAGGCACACTCTCAATAACTAAGTTCAGTAGATAGTAGGGGCCCTCAATGTTATCCGATAATTACTTTCTAATTGCTTTTTCCAGGAAATCTAACGGTTTAATGTATTTAATTTAAATTTTAAAAACAGGCGGGAAATTTAAATCTTCTTCTGATTTCAATCATTTCATCCAATGGAAAATCGATTTTAACATGTTTACAAGTTAGAAAAAGTTTCGAACATCACTGAATATATAAAGTCATTCAAGTTGTTTGTTTGATATAATTTTGTATTTCTAAGAATTCCGTTAAAGGCATTGTGACGTTTCTGTTTCTTCTATTTTCGGCGAAATAGTTAAATAGAATATTTTTTAATATATTTGTAACTTTCTTTTATATGTTAGAGGTTGAATATCACATATACCGATTTCATTTCAAGTTTTTGAAATTTTGCTATTTAAAAACAGAAACTCTACCTTTTAAGTATTTTAAACTGAAATCTTTTAGAATTTTAAAAACTTTAAAACCGTGAATCTTTTTTAATACTAAAAGTTAGAATAGTATGATTTTAAAATTTGCAAACCTCCAAAAATTCAGAAACATAGGATTTTGTTTTACAATTTTGAAGTAACAAACTTGCAAAAAATGTTTAATTGTTGAGTCAGTTAATATTGAGTAACAACGAAAAGAAATCAAAAGAAGATGCAAAATATCTTAATAGTGATTTTAAACCAAAAATATAACGTTTCAATAATACCGTATAGACATAATCACTAGATTAGAGAGAGATAGACAATCTCTTTCAGTTTTCGAGAATAATTTATGAGGAGTTAGTACTACCGAAGATCTTATTTCAGGACTTTTTTGGATTTCTCTTAATGTATTGTTAATTAGGGAGTTCCATTGTTTTTCCCATAAAATCTGGTACGATTTGTCTATATATCGTTTTATATCTTGTATGGGTAATTGTATTTCTGTAGTTGTTGGGAGTGAGGTTGCCTGTTTAGCTTTTTGGTCTACTACTTCATTTCCGACTATTCCGATGTGGGATGGTATCCATACGAAGATGACAGATTTTTCGTTGGCCATTTGGGAGATGATTTGTTGGATTTCAATAACGTATGACTTTTTAGCGTTTAAATCTTCAATACTCTGCAGACTGCTTGTAGAGTTGCTAAGAATAATATAATTGTCGTGATCTTGTTGTTTTATAAAGTCTAAAGATTTCCTAATGGCTACTAATTCCGCTGTGTAAATTGAACAATGGTCTGTTAGACTCATTTGTAGTTCTTTATTCACTTGTCTGCATATGTATGACATTCCCGTTTTATTATTTATTCGTGAACCGTCTGTATATATTTGAACTGATCTAGGAAAGCTGTCTAAGATTTGTTTGAGGTGCATTTTATATTGAATAGGCAATGTTGTTTGTTTATCGTAGTGGGACAGATCGTATACTATTTTTGGGATGTTATTAAAGATTGGAAAATATCGGGATGGAAGTTGTTTGATTGGTAGTTGTTTAATGTTCCGTTTCACTTCTATTTCATTGACTCTTGCGTTACAAGGTTTCATTTGTTGTATGGTTTTTTGTAAAGGATGTGATATGTAGGGATGCTCATTTTTTGTAATTAGGGTGGTTATTGTTTGAAAGAATAGATGCTTTATATTTCAATATATTTGTTTCTTTTCTGAATTGTGGAGGCAAGAATCCTGTAAGGGCATACAAGCTTTTTACTGGGGTGGTGCAAAAAGCCCCTGTTACTATTCGAAGTGCCATGTTATATACACTGTTTAATTTATTAGTTTGAGTTTTACTCGCGGAACTATGTAGCAAAATGCCGTATTCTAGTTTTGGCACAATTAACATCTTGAACAATTTCATTAATGTATTGCGTATTGTCACAAACGGAATTATTCTAAATGAAATCCATTTTGTAACATTTCAACTTGCATTCATTTCGTAGCAAGAGTAGTGCGATAGCCGCCTACACTCCGCCACGCGCGGCACACAATCTGCATTGCCTTGAGAATAATTTATACAGTTTGAATCTCATTAGAATAAAATATTCCAATTGAATCTCATTAGACTAAATTATTCAGTCTGCAGAATAAATTATACAATTTGTATCTCATTGGAATAATTTATACACTTCGTATCTCATTAGAATAATTTATACAGTTTGGATCTTATTAAGTATTCATGTGTTCTTCGTATTCCACTTAATGTATTCAATTAATTCAGTAACGTTTCCGCCTTCAGTAATATATAAACCCGCTTGTTCTGGCTTCAAATCAGTCTGTGCCAAGACTCACTGGAAGCCTCATCAAGAACAAGCGGGTAAGTGCTCTTTTGACTAATTATGGCTTAGTTTGCTTAGTTGAGTGGGCGGCGCTAAAAACGCCCACTCTATGCAGAATTGTGGGTGGTTGTGACCAGGCTACCCGGCTTAGTTATAATTACCAGGAGTCTAAACTCCTACGCTTAGTTAGTAGATTTAGTGCTGTAACAGGGTTGGTTCCAACCTTCCCTGTATTGTAGTAGTTTAGGAGGACATATAGGGTGATTTCGCCTGTTTTCGGCCAGTTAAATAAATTCTCACGTTCCACATGTTGCAAAATAGTATTTTTTTTACTCTGTGGTTGTAAAATTTATACTTGATGTACGTCAGAATGTCTAATACTGTATCTTAAATTCACTGGTTACAAATAATCAACTATTCCATTATTTTACAGAAAAAATGCTAAAAACTCA
This sequence comes from Agrypnus murinus, assembly GCA_929113105.1. Taxonomy (NCBI): domain Eukaryota; kingdom Metazoa; phylum Arthropoda; class Insecta; order Coleoptera; family Elateridae; genus Agrypnus; species Agrypnus murinus. The sequence goes on along the minus strand of OV816027.1, from coordinate 85,494,983 downwards.
CTGTAAGCTCGTTCTCGGTCGAAATGTTCCAGTGGTCGGCCATGGCTGTGCCATATTTCGGTCACATTTGTTGTTAACAAATGTAAACGATGTAAACAAATTGTGTAGACATTATTTAACAAAATAATTTATTTCATACAATTATAAACATGTGTAAACTAAAAAAAATAAATAAAAAAACATAAATATATTTATGATGCAAGCAACTTGTTGCAATAATCACATGTGTAGTCTTTGGCTGCAGCTTCGTTATATGACAGATGTCTAAGTTGTGAGCACTTGAGGTGGTACCACCTGGGACAGTTATCACATCCAATATTTTTGTCCTCATCAGCCTCTGTGTCACTTTCCAATTCTTCTTCACAGGTGGCACAACGTATTTTTTGTTTTGTGGTTAATGAACATTCTGTTTCAATATGTTCTTTTGTCTTTTTCAGTCTCTCAGTTAATTTTTTGGTAATAGCTCTGTTTTCCGATTTCTTTTTGCGTAACTGGCTTTGTTTTTGTTTTTTCGCAACTTGCCTTTCTTCTTTTTTCCTTCGAGCAGCTTCAAGTTTCGTATTTTTGGCTTCTTCTTTTGAGGTAAGAAAATTTCGCCAGGCTTTAGAAGAGATGGCACTTGGAAGTTTTTCTTTTTGCTGTCGATTTTTATTTGACTTAGTTATGGGATCGGGAAAACTAAGGTGACGTTCAAATGTACAAAATGACTGAGTCGGCTTGAAGGCAGGCGACTTTTCTGTTGATCCTCTTTGTAGTAGTTCGATAGAATGAACAATGATTTTTTGTGCAGACTCTTGGTTGGCAACAGTAGGCGAATTTTGAGTTTTGCTACATCCTGGAAGCTCCAAAGTAGGAGTACTCGTTGGTTGAGGCTTTTTATCACGGTTATCTAAAATGGTTTCTTTGGCGTTGTCTAAAATAGGCATTACCTGGTCAGCAGGCTTCGAAATTTCAGGCAAAGAGACAGCCGAAGAGTGATTTACATCGTCCAAATCGGGTTGTGAATTATTAGTCAAAGTCTCAGATGAGCTCTTAGATGTGGTACAACCTGCTGCTGTATCTCTTAGGTCTTCGTGGTTGAAAGATGTGGTTATCGAGCTGGTTTTTATTTCTGAAGCAGGTAAGGGTGTAGATGGTAAGTCTTCGATCATCTCAAACGAGGCTGTTTGGGGTTCCACATCCGTATTCAAAACGGTATGAATCTGAACCACTGGTATGATGGAAACATCATCCGTTGAGATGATGGAACCAACTTGCAGCGTAGGAAATAAATTGTCAATTCCATCTTCTTGTATTTCCATAGGAATCTCTAGATATTCGCCTTGATCACTTCCATTTAAATCGGTATTCTCCAAACATTTTATTTCTTTAATAATTACATCCACGTTTATTCCGTATGTCTGTAATTGAGGTTCAATCTTTTTCAAAATTTTTTCGGCGGATCTATATTCTTCGAAAGTTATTATGTCAGGAGGTGGTAAAAGTGGGTTCTGGTTATTATGACTTTCCAATGCATTCTGAACACATTTCGTAAAGTCAACATTATTTGGTTCCAAAGGGAAAAGACCACATTTTCGGAAGCCATTTTTTATCGCACTTGTCATATCAGAGGCTGCTAACGTTTCCTCGAAAAGTCGGCAAAAATTTGTTTTCGTAACTGAACTATTTATGTTTTCGGGTTTACTTTGCCAAGTTCGAACAGTATTTTTCCACCCTTGCTTCAACGGCCTGAATACACTCACATCTGCAGGTTGTAACATGTGGGTGGTGTTTGGTGGCAGAGCATATAGAATAATTTCATTGTTTTCACAAAATTCACTGAGCGGTAAAGTCATATGTGACCTGTGTCCATCAATAAAAAGAATGACAGGTTTCTTTATAGAATTTTCTATCAACTAGTTATTAAAATCGTTGGCTATGTATTCGAAGAACACATCGCCTTTCATCCATCCCGTATCAGATTTGCCTAACACCCATGACTCTGGCATACTCTCTACCACTGCTTTTGGTGGTCTCATGTACGGAAACACCACCAGAGGGGGACAAATTTTGCCGCTGGCAGTAAAGACAACTAGTACTGTAATGTTTTCTTTCTCGTTGCCCGCTTTAATTGTATAAAGGTTTCGCCAACCTTTTGGAGCTAAAACTTTACCGGTTTTTGGGCATAATGAAAACCCTGATTCATCGCCGTTTAGGATTCTGTCAGGATCATCAAATATATCCATTATATTCTTTTCGTCAAGAAATTTCCTTAGTTCAGAAAACCAAAGTCTTATACTTTGTTCTGTTACGACTGCCCGCGCCTTATTAACGCTTTCAGCCTCGCGCAGTGAAATTTCGGGCTGTCTCCTCAAGAAATTCATATACCATTTTTGCCCCAATTTGCCGTTTTTAATTAGTTTTTCATTCTGTAATATATTCTTTTTGGCACTGTCCTTAATAATCTTTTGTACTGTTTCCATTAAATCTTGTTTTTTAATCGGAAATCCACATTTTGCTATTGCTGCCACCCAATCAGCAATTCTTTTTTCTCCATCGTTTGTAAGAATAGGTTCAGGACCAACCTTCCCTAGTTTTTCCGGCGCTCTACCCTGCAAGCGATCTTGTATCGTTGCTCTTGGAACGCCAAATTCCCTACTGGCCTCACGGATGCCCTTTCTACCCTCTCGAATTTCTAAGAGCGCCCTCGCAAGGGCTTCCTCTGAATACTGATAAAATTTACGTTTCGGTTTTTGTTTAACCGTGATTTGGTTTTTTCTTTTGCGATTAGAAGGCATCTGAAACCAATCAGTAAAAAAAAATCAGAAGCAGTCAAGACCGAGTCTTCTTGTCAATAGCAAAAAACACGAACCAAAAATAAGTGGCCGAAAACTCGCTTATAAATAACCCTTTCTCGGCCACATAAATGCCCAGTGGAATATTATTGTCATCCTTCCCTACCTTGGTGGCCGAAATCTGGACAACAGATTGCAGCCATTTTAGAAAAGAATATGTCAGAGTAGAGATGAACATATGTAGCTTGCAAACATACAAAAAAGGACAAAATATATATCAGCATTAAACCCAGTTTTCGGCCACCCCGGCCGAGAACTGGATTTTGAATTTTTTCTTGTTCCTGTTCCCGGCCACCACTTGTTTTAACCTAAATGCAACAATAAAGACTTCAATTCTCTTTTAAAATACAGTTTGAAAAGCATTTAATCGAACTGATAACTAACATGCGACATAAAACACTATGAAAACGCTTTCTTACCTTCTACGCAATGACACTCCACTAACACTTTTTAAAACAAATGTTTGACTTTCCGAACACACCGTTATGCTGCCATTTTCAAACAGATTTCTTTGGTTCACACTTTGTCCACCAGATAGAGCTATATTCATATTTAATGAAATAATAGTGGCCGAGAACAGGCATTGGTTTTTTTTAAACTAATGTTGTATGGTTTTACTATTATTGAATTTTATATCCTTCAGTGGCCGAGAACCAGCAAAGGCCGGAAACAGGCGAAATCACCCTACGTCCTCACCATATTGTCAACATGTAAACCTTTTGTACTCTGATTATTGTCAACATGTAAACCTTTTGTACTCTGTTTATTGTCTTAGTATATAGTTGTTTTTACAACTTGTGTTTGATTCCTTTCTACCTCTGACTACGTTCCCCAGTCACGAAAACCCCACGTGACAGTATAGTGTGTTAGAGTCTTGAGAATTTCTACGGATGCCTTCCATGATTTAACTGTATTTTTAATATGTTGTGACCAGGTAAGCTTCTTGTCTAATATCATCCCTAGATATTTAAATTCTGCTACAAGCTCTAGATCTAGGTTGTTTAACTTGAGTTGTATTCTCGGAATATGACGTTTTGTGGTGAAGTTCATACATTTGGTCTTTTCTTCTGAAAAAGACATGCCGTTATACTTGGCCCATTTCTGTAATTCGTTAATACTTTTTTGTAATATTATTTTATTCTTGGTTAAGTTTTTGTTGTTATGATATATAACAAGATCGTCGGCAAACATGTGATATTTGACTGAATTTGGGATATTGTCAGCAATCTCATTTATAGCTATTTGAAACAACGTAGGACTAATAATGGAACCTTGCGGGATTCCATTTTCTTGTTTAAATTCTTCGGAGAGTGTTCCGTTAATTCGGACGCGAAAAGATCTATCCGCAAGAAAATTCTTAACAAATGTGGTCATGTGGCCTTTGATGTTCCATTTTGTTAGGGTTTCTATTATTTTGTGGTTTCATATGGTATCGTATGCTTTGCGCAATTCCAAGAAAATGGCTGTTAGATGTTGTTTAGTCATGAACGCGTTTTTTATATCGATTTCTAATGAGCAAAGTGGATCGAGTGTAGATCGACCTTTTCTGAATCCGCTTTGGTGGTTATTAATTCTACATTGTTTTTCTAGTATCCAGCATAGTCGGCAATTCATAATATTTTCTAATATCTTGCAAATACAGCTTGTTAATGCTATTGGTTTGTAACTCTGTGGCTAGCATTTGTTTTTGTTCTGTTTAAGAATAGGTATCACTATCGAGTTGTGCCATTCATGAGGAAAATCTTCTCTCAGCCATATTATATTATAAACATCTAATAAATGTTGAAGGTAATCCGAAGGAAGGTGTTTTATCATTTTCAAACTGTATAGTATCTCTACCTGGACTAGAGTTGTGTGTATCAGAAATTGCCGATTTTAGTTCTTCCATAGTTATAGGTTTATTGTAATCTTGTATATTGTCACATTGGTATTGTAGTGGAATGTTTTCCTGTCTAACTTTAAAATCTTCGTCGTCATTTATAGAATTTCTTGCAAACGTTTCGGCTATAATGTTTGCTATTTCAGTTTTGTTTGTTGTAATATTTTTATCTTTATTGTAAATTGCTGGTATATGAAAGATTTATCTATTTCCTTTAATATTTCTGATCTTGTTCTACATTTCTTTGTTGTTTGTTTCTTTACCAATTGATTCGATATGGTTAATCCAGGATGATCTTTTACTGTTTAATACAATTTTTCTGGCGTTAGCTCTAGCTTTTTTAAATTCAATTACCCTTTCCTGTGTATAAAGTTGTCGCATTCAATTGTATGCTCTATTTTTTTCCGCAATAGCTTGTTTGCATGACTGGTTTCACTATGGGACACGATATGGTTGGTTGGTGTTTTTAGATTTTGGAATAGATGTGTTGGCGCTCGAAATTATGATATCATTGAATTTTTTTATTAAGTCTGTCACTGAGTCATTTTCATTAATTTTGAATGAGTATTTTTTAATGTTTTCTGTAAATTTTGGCCAGTCTGCCGCTGAGATAATCCATTTTGAATGAAGGCCGTCTTCTGATTTCGGTTTAGTTCTAATTTTAATTAGAATTGGGAAATGATCGGTAAAAGAGAGGTTTTCTGCTGCTGTCCATTCAAGGTCGGGTGTTAACTTTGGGTGGCAAATTGATAAATCAGGAGTAGTTTTCGAATTCCAGAATTCCAGGATATTGAATCTTGTTGGTAGGCCAGTGTTTAATAGGGTCATACAAGGTAGTTCTAGGAATTCTTCTAAGATTTTTTCGTTTATATTTGTTGTTTTAACGCCCCATAATGGACTATGTGCATTAAAATCGCCTGTAATGATGAATGGTGGGTTGAGTTGTGATAGCACTTCTATAATTTCTGACTGCTTCAATCGGTGCTTTTGGGATATATAAATGTTACATATAGTAATTTTCCGCTGAATGTGTGTTTGAATTGCAATTGCATCCAACGTGGTTGTAGGAGGAACGATAGTAGCGTGCATATCGTTTTTAACAAAAATGCTGACACCCCCATACATGTGTTGCATAGTTTGGTATTTATTAAACCCTATGTATCCTTTAATGTTGGGGTTATTATTTAGTTTTAAATGTGTTTCTTGAAGACATATTATTTTAGGTTTATATTCGGAAATAAGCATTTGTATGTCTGTTTGATTGGTGTAGTAGCCGTTACAGTTAAATTGTAATATATTAGTCATTTTGTATTTTTATTTATTTTTTGAATGGAGAGACTAAGACAGGGAGGTTAATAAGATTCTAGGTGTTCGGATTGGTCTGTAGAGTATTCTGATAAGCTTTCGGTTGCATCAAGCAGGGTATTTTTTATACGGGTTATTCTATGTTTTAATTTTCTATTTGTGATCTGAGAGTGTATATTTGTCAGAGTATTTAAAATTACTTCAGGATCAGGGTGTAACTCTTTGCTAGCTTCTAAAGTGCCACTTGCGTATTTTAAATTAATAAGGAAATCGACTAGAGTTTCGTGTGTAAATTTTATTGTTGAGGGTGTATCTTATTTGTCCAGGAGTTCTTTGATGGTGAGTGTTTCTTTAATTAGAGCATTTTTTTATTCTTGTCGTAACCTTTTTTTAGTTTTATTTAGTATTAGGGGTGTTGTAGCAAGTGGAGGAAGTAATATTGTACCTTCTACATGTTGTGTTTTGGTTATGTTTAAAGGATCGTCTATTTGTGTTCTAGTTCTAGGGGGTGAGAAGTATAAGGGTTGCATATTAGTTGATATTGTTTCTCCTATAGGAATTTGTGTAGGCTGGAAGCGTTTTGCAGGAGGATTAGGAATGTGAGCTGTTGAAGATGTAGAAATTGATTCAGTAGATACTGAGAGTGGGCGCTTACTATTGAGCGTAGGGTCCATTTCGATTTCATTTACTTGTACTTCTGTTTCGTTTTCTTTGAGTGTAGCATGTTCTGTGTTTGAGCCTGCATTTGCTGGTTGTCTACAGCTTGAAGATGTATGTCCTAGTGATTTACAGAGAAAACAACGTAGTTCATGTTCTTGAATAAATATGCAGTAATTATCGTCATCGTATGGTATTAGTAATGAGGTAGGAATGATTGGTTTATCTTCAATGTTGACATAAACATAACGTCTGTAGCTGATTAGATGAGTATATTCTGGTTCCGCCATACCAGCTTTTAGTAGATAGAGAGGTGATGTTAATTTCAATCCAATTGTTTTTAGATGGTTTTCAACGATATAGTTAGGTATACATGGTGATAAATTTGACAGGATAAGTTTTTTTGTAGGTGTTATAAGACGTCGAATCGTAATATTTTTTCCATCTATGACTACATGAGGATACGATTCTGTCAGCTTATCAACCATTGTTTTACTAGATAGATAGATACCTATCCTTTGATTGGATAAACGAGATGCTGCTATTATATTTTTTGGACCTAGAATATTACCAATCGCTATTATGTATTCTCTTAATTTAATATCATCAACTGCATTTAGTATAATGCCTTGATCTTTGTTTGGGTGTGTGATAGGTGAATTTTTTGTGATGCTTGCGAACGATACGGTAGCCGTTGTTGAGTTTTCTGAGAGTAGTTGAACCATTTCATTAATTTGTTTCTGTTGGTTGTTTGAGGTGCATGGGAACTGTACGGCTGTGCTGTACTGTTTCGTTGGTTGCATATTCAGTGGTGTTTGTTTACATTCAGTAGACTTATCTGTTATCATAATGAGATGTTGGTTATGTTACACCAACATTTCCTAAAACACGCGTTTACGAAAAAACTGGTAATTTGAGATCTATGCAATATATTGCCACGAGAAATGATAATTATATTTACCAAAAATCGATAAATTAACCAAAAATGTGGTTCCACTATACACGTGACCTTTTACTTTCACAGTAAACACCACAAGCCAATTAAGGTTCTATCACAGAATTTAAATAATTTTTAAATTTGTTATAGTTTTGTTTCGAACGGTCTTTATTTAAAAAATCATAACTACAACTTCAAAGTTCATGCCGAATTTTATTTTGGGATATAGCTTATAACTAGTATGAAAATGTGAATAAACATTAACAGTTTGATAAATAGAAATAAAACAAATATTGTTTCTAAACATTGGATTTGTTGCATGATACAATAATTGTTATAACTCTCCAACCTGATGTAAGCATTTTTTCGTTCAAATTTATTCTACTGATTCGGGTTTGTAAACTATTAACTATATCTTAAGGTTTAAAAGAAACTTCAGATAATATGAAACAAAATCATAAAGTCTTGTAAATTTAGTATTTTAGAAAATTACATTTTGAAGTTTTTAAATTTGAAACTTTTTACTAGTAAAAAGATAAATATTTTGTTCTTACCTTTCTGTTAAGTTCAAAAATGAATGACTTGTGTATTTTTTTAATTTCGTGTTATAAATTTAGTATTTACAAAGTCACATTTTAAAGTCTTTAAATTTCAATGTGTTTATAAAAGAATAAATATTTTGTTGTTGCCTTTTTCTGTTAAAGTTAAAAAATGTATCACTTGCGTTTTTTTAATTTCATTAGAGGTAAAAACCATTTAAAGTTAGAAGTTTTTAGTAGTTATGTCAGATTAATAGAGGGTATTCTTAAATCGTTTTTTTAGAAATTATCTGTTTTTAAAGATTGCATTTTCAGTTTCTAAAATTGAATTTCAATCATTATTAAATTCAATCGCTAATTTTAAAATATTATGTAACAATCTGTTATAATACAAGAAGTAATTGTTGATGACTTTACTAAGATTAGCTAACTTCAATAATTAAACATTTCTTGCAAGTTTGCTCGCCAAACCTTAAATTCTGCCTCTAACCTTTATCACAACATATATAACAATCAGTAGGTTTACTTGCATGCGACACCATTCATTTTATTAATCCACCTTCGAATATCACGCCCATAAACGATATAGTGGACCGACGTTTATCGGTCAGCACCGCCTACGAATGCCGGTAAATAAAACGCAGAGCCGCATTCAGTAAAATGTGTCGAACAAATATATAAACAAAATCTCTTGTTATATAATAGTATAGTAAAATATGAAGTAGAATTATGTGTAGTGAACCATTTTATTGACGTTGTTTTACTTACAGAATCTAATAAATAAAACGATAATCAATTTAGATATTTAAAACATTTATTAAACTAAGTTAGAAGAGTTGTTTCTTGTTACATCGTTAATTACCAACTAAAGTTACATTATTGTTTCAAGCCATTAACCATATTCTTGCGCTGCAATAGTCATTTCATTTTATTTAGAAATAATTACGAACAAATGCATAGCTGTATACAATTTGAATACCTGTTCAACAAACAAATGGAGAATCTAGGTCACCGAAATCACATACGTACAAAATAGGGGAGATGAAATCAATTTACACTATAATAATATAATTAATAATAATAAAATTTATTTTCATTCATATTAAATTAAAGACACAATGACAAACAAATGCTAAAAAGTACAATTCTAACTCACGCTTTGACTTTTTTTAACAATCGAGAGTAACAAAAGACGATGTAGTTCACACCTGTTGATAAGGCGTTGATCTAGATTCTTTATTGTTAATTGTTGAACTCTTTTAATAAATCAGCATAAAAAATTTTATTAGGTAGGATTTCGTAATCGCCTATTTGTTCTATTACGTGTTAGTAATTCAATTTTAAGCAATTGGTAAATATATACAAAAGTGAATTCTTAAATACGGCATTGTTTTTACGAGCGTATTTATTAAAAAATAATAGTATATAGGAAAAAATAACACTTACCGGTGATTATCCATCGGAAACCTGAAAAAACTAATTGTAGTTCTTTCCGAAGTATTTTTACAGCCTTTGGCGGCATAACGACTGACACTATGCATTGTTTACTGGCACTAATACTGCACGATTGTGGGTTTATCCGGCCCTGGTAATTTCGATACGTTCTGTCGCGTGTTTGAAACAGAACTGCTGTCTGCATACTACCGACACGTGCCAGCATGTGGTGTGGTAGATGGAAATTATTTGCGACAGTCACATTACTGTAAGTTATATATACTGTGCCTTTATATCATTTCTGGGATCTAACCTAAATTGAGTTTCATTGGTTCTAGGACGCATTAATTAAGTAATTGTTTTGTCAGTTTCGTTCTATGAAAGTGGTAAAACAAGAACTGTATTTGAATCTCAGTGAAAAATATTACAAACATTTTCCAACAATTTTATATAGTCATTATCTATGGTAAAGCTAGAATGATATATTATTATATATTTCTTTTATAAAAGATTTAAAATTTAAGAACTTTAAAATGTAATTTTCTAAACACTAAATTTAAAACATTATGATTTTATTTCGTATTTCCTGACAAAACTTTCCGAAAGTATTTAGCAAACAAATTAATTAACCTTAAGACAGCTTTCATGTTTCTGACGTATTCTATGTTCTTTTGAACTTGCGTTTCAGTGGACTGTATTGAAAATTTGTAATAGATGAATTTTCTGTTTGTGAAATTTTATTAAGCTATGAGTAAATTGCGGGTCTATGAAATTATATATAGGGAAGAAGGGGATAAATCCTTAACGTTATCTTTTGTCGCGTGAGTCTTCTTATCCTGAGCTCACGACGTTTAATTGGGAGGCCGCTGTGATCACTCTTTCACTGTCAGTACAGCTTCAGGTCTCAAAATGTTAAATAGTTCCAGAGTAACGCTTTAATATAGTAAAGATACGATATAAATCGTTTGCGTACCACTATGCAGACGGGCTTGGTTAAGGAAATTATTCCCAAATTATATATATTAATATTTTACACATAACGTCAAAAAGCGGGCAAAAAACGACATGACATTATGTTATGCATTAATTGGTTTTTAATATGCCTTTTTGATAATTAAATTAAATAATTAAATAATTAAACAGAAAAAGAATAAAAATCCTCAATAACGCAAACACAAAACTAAATAAAATGTAATTTTTAAAATCTAAAGACGTAACCTTTAAACGATTTAAAACTAAAAGCTTTTAGAATTTAAAACACTTTACAATTGTTAATCCTTTAAGAAATTAGTTAAACCAATAAAATATAATATTTTATAAAATCGAATCAGTAAGACAAAAGTTTTAAATGGTTGTATCATGAATTTCAATGATTAGAGTTGTTCTCTCAAATTGTGTTGAGTATTCTTTTTGTCATAAACGTGTTTTGAAAACAAAGTTTATCCTATAAATTAAGAGTAATATATGTTTAACGAAATTAAAAAACACGTCTGATACTTATATTTCAAGAGTCGTATTTGTTTCAAGTCCGTTATCTTGAAAAACTCTGCTAGTTACAAGTTTTCATTTAACAGTTCAATTTTTAACTTGAACAGAAAAAGCGACAACAAAATATTTATTCTTTTATAAAAGGTATTCAAATGTAAAAATTTTAAAATGTGATCTTTTTAATACTTTAATACTTTAATAATTAATGTAAGTTATAAATAAATATTACAAATAAAATGTTGTATCCATATCTCCTTTCGACAAGCTTTGTGAGAAGATACGATAACTTTATTAAAGTAAAACTTGAAACTCCAATCAGTACGATAACGCTAGAAGGAAAAATGATTTTTACATAAGTTGTTATATTTAGAATTATAAAAACTGTAGATAGTAAGGATTTTATATTGGGATTGAATTTAATAATTAATGAAATTGAATGTTTAGAGTCTGAAGATGTAATCTTTTAACATTTAAAACTAAAAGCTTTTAGAATTTACGAACTTTAAAATACGTTAATCTCTTCAATACTAAAGATTACAATACTATTATTTTGAAGATTGCAAAATCTTAAAATATTATTTGATAACCAAAACAAGTTTCTTAAGTCGATGATAAAAATCAATTACGATAACATTATGTTAAATATTTTTCGTGCTCTAACGAAATTAAAAAAACGCAAGTAATACATTTTTTAACTTTAACAGAAAAGGTAACAAAATATTTATTCTTTTATAAACAAATTGAAATTTAAAAACTTTAAAATGTAATTTTCTAAATACTAAATTTATAACACCAAATTAAAAAACATACACTAACTTTAACAGAAAGGTAAGAACAAAATATTTATTCTTTTACTAATAAAAAGTTTCAAATTTAAAAGTTCAAAATGTAATTTTCTAAAGTACTAAATTTACAAGTCTTTATGATTTTGTTTCATATCAGCTGAGGTTCATTTTAAACTCTAAGATATAGTTAATTAGTGGCGTCTGTCAGTCGGGCGGTGGTGTCAGTTTTTTAAGCGCTCCTGAGATTACTCCCCCCCCCGTTTTCGAGGATGCTGAGCACGAGCTCCTTTGCGTTTCACCCCCAATGGGGGTGTTTTTAGCCATTTGAGGGGGTGGTTTGCGATCGAGGATGCTTGGGAGGGCCGGCATCGTTCCCAGCATTCTCGAAAATGGAGGTAGACGCGAGCAAATTGCCGCAATCGCGCTCCTTTGCGTTTCACCCCCAATGGGGGTGTTTTTAGCCATTTGAGGGGGTGGTTTGCGATCGAGGATGCTTGGGAGGGCCGGCATCGTTCCCAGCATTCTCGAAAATGGAGGTAGACGCGAGCAAATTGCCGCAATCGCGCTCCTTTGCGTTTCACCCCCAATGGGGGTGTTTTTAGCCATTTGAGGTGGTGGTTTGCGATCGAGGATGCTTGGGAGGGCCGGCATCGTTCCCAGCATCCTCGAAAATGGAGGTAGACGCGAGCAAATTGCCGCAATCGCGCTCCTTTGCGTTTCACCCCCAATGGGGGTGTTTTTAGCCATTTGAGGGGGTGGGACCGGTCAAAAAGAATTTTGCCCTACGCCATCGTGCTCAGCATCCTCGAAAACGGGGGGGGAGTAATCTCAGGAGCGCTTAAAAAACTGACACATTTTCGAGGTCAAACCCGACTGACAGACGCCACTAAATAGTTTACAAACCCGAATCAGTAGAATAAAATTTGAACGAAAAAAATGCTTACATCTGGTTGGAGAGTTATAACAATTATTGTATTGTCACGTGGGGTTTTCGTGACTGGAGGACGTAGTCAGAGGTAGAGATAAATCAAACACAAGTTGTAAAAAACAACTATATACTAAAGACAATAAAGAGAGTACAAAAGGTTCACATACATGTTGAGTACATATTGTGAGGACGTACATGTCCTCCTAAACTAATACAATACAGGGGAGGTCGGAACCAACACTGTTCTAGCACTAGATCTACTAACTATGCGTAGGAGCTAGTCTCCTAGTAATTATAACTAAGCCGGGTAGCCTGGACACAACTACCCATAGTTTCGCAGAGAGTGGGCGATTTAAGCGCCGCCCCCTCAACTAAGCACTAAGCATTACATAATTCAAAGAGTACTCACCAGCTTGCTTGTAGATGTAGTGTTGGAGTCAATTCACTGACTGGTTTGAATAGCTCAAGCAAGCTGGTTATATACTGCTGAACGAGGAAGTAATTAGTATCGTAGTGGGAATCAGTAGGCAGAAGTTCTCAGTATGCAACTAAGGAAGTTCATGCTTCCTGGTCGCAGGCTTTTGGGTAGACGGCATTCTCGCTGCTGGGCCTGGTACGAATCGGCAGCTGTGCGGAAGTGTTGTCGATGGAATGTGCAGCTGTTTGCAATTCGTGTGGGTTACCTCGCATGTACGGAGTAAGTAGGCGAATAAATTGCATGCCAACGAATACAATGCTGGGCGAAGCGAGCGCGCTTCGGAGAAGACCTCGCAGGTGTCCACGCACTTGTCGGTTGCGAGACTGCAGCTGCTAACTAGCGTGGGTAACTGAATGTGGCCTTGCACGCTATATTGTACAAACGGAAGAGAAGTTGCGTTTTATATAAAATATTTAATTGTAAATATTTCCGTTTGTGACAGTATCATGCAACAAAAACAATGTTTAGAAACAATATTTGTTTTATTTCTATTTATCAAACTGTTAATGTTTATTCACATCCATACTAGTTATAAACTAGATCACAAAATAAAATTCTGCATAAACTTTGAAGTTGTAGTTTTGATTTTTAAAATAAAAACCGTTCGAAACAAAACTATCATAAATTTTTAAAAATTAATTTTAAATTCTGTGATAAAAAATTAATTTTTCTTTACGTTACCAATCTTACAAAACAAATAGTTTGTAAAAACGATTTAATATTACTCTTCATTATTATATCCTAGTTACTAAAAGCATCTAACTTTAAATGTTTTTATAGAATGCGTCTTTAGTTTCTAAAATTGAATTTCAATAATTATTACATTCAACCACTAATTTTAAATATTAAGTAACGCTATGTTGTAATGCAAGTAGTAATTGTTGATGATTTTACTAGCATTAACTAATTGCAACAATTAAACATTTCTTGCAAGTTTGCTATTTTAAAATAGCAAAACAAAATCACGTGTCCCTAAATTTTCTTAGAAAATTATTCCCGTAAACTAAAAGAGATTTTCTGTTTCTCTCTAATCGTGTAACTGTTTGTATACAGTATTGGAAAACCTCATCTAGGAAATGGATTTTCATATGTGAGCACAGGAAAAATAGCGAATAGCAATACATCTTAGAAAGATAGAAGATGATACAAATCTTAAAATAGAGTAGCTTTTTTTGTAAGGTTGGTGCTATAGCTAAGAATTTTTAAATCCAATTAGCGTTTGTCATTTTGGCACAATAACTTAAATTGTTTGAAACTTTGTAAAGTTAACAATATTTGAAACATGTTTACGATTCTATTATAGAAGACAAATTTGTGTATTGAATGTTTAAAGATGTTATTGAAAGGTTATATTTTCGATTTAAAAGCACTATTAAGATATTTTGTATCATCTTTTGATTTCTTTTCGCTGTTACTCAATATTAACTGATTCAACAATTAAACATTTCTTGCAAGTTTACTACTTCAAAGTTGCAAAACAAAATCCTATGTTTCTGAATTTTTGAAGGTTTGTAAATTTTAAAATCATACTGTTCTAACTTTTAGTATTAAAAAAGATTCACGGTTTCAAGCTTTCAGTTTAAAATAGTTAAAAGGTAGAATTTCCGTTTTTAAAATAGCAAAAATTTCAAAAACTTGAAATGAAATCGTTATATGTGATATTTAACCTTTAACAAGGTTGCAAGGTTAAGTTGCAAATATATTAAAAAAGATTCTATTTAACTATTTCGGCGTAAATAGAAAAAACAGAAACGTCACAATGCCTTTAATGGAATTTTTAGAAACGCAAAATTGATTTCGACCTTACATAATGCTGTGTTATCTGCAGTCAAAAATTTTGAATAGGTAATTTGGGTTGCCTATCTTTCAGGCGTTCATAAAACATTTTTTTTTATTTGAGAAAATTGAGTAATTTTGTTATTTAATAAGTAAAGAATACACTCTACATCACTTGGTGATAATAAAAAGTGGATTTTAATTGGATTTTTCACTTAAAATTGAAAATTTATTTAGACAAGCTACGATTTACATGTAGATAGATCGGTTGACTTGGTTTTTCATATTTGAAGCCATCTTAAGATGTATTTTCACCTGGAAATTATAAAAGGCATAATTGGAAAGGTGTATGCAAGTAATCACCACAATAATTACAGTTTTATTCTTAAATTTCGAGTAAATCCCATGTTGGTTTAACGATGCAACAAATTTCAGCATAACTGCATAATTTTCATTAATCTTTGAACTTGCAGCCAAAATGTTTTGCTGTAATTTTGATAATTAGATTCTACTGCACCTTTAGCAATAGAAGTTTCAAGTGAAACAAGTTTTGTAATGAAGATCTCAGCCGTTGTAGTTCAAAATTTGACGATTTAACATGTTTTGCTATAATGGTAATATATTGTTTATATTTAGGATTTTGGTGTCAAAGTGAATGTAAATAGTAGTTAATAGCATCTTAGGTTTAAGTTTATGTTTCGAAAAGGATGTAAAAAGGTATGAAAATGTTTTTATTTGAATTTTTATCAAACCATGATTGTAAGGAAATCCAAGATGGTAGTCATTCAAATACTGCAGTTTTAATTGCTTTGTCATAGGCATATTATATATCAAAAGAAAGGAAAATTTGTCATCTTTCCGTTTATAACATTTATTTATCATTTAAGTTAATTTTTTTTAAAGAATGTGGTTAAGAAATTTTATATCAAATCGATGTTCGATTGTTTTCTGGTGAGATATTGATTTTCTAGTTCTGAACTAAATAAATCAATAACGATGTTCAATTGTTTTTCAAATACTATAAAAAGAGCATTAAATTTTGGGCATTAGCTTCTCGATTTTGATACGAAGCAGAAGCCATGACAGTTGGCACAATAATTGGATACAATTTTGAGGTTATGTGTTAAATCTTACTTTAATTAAAACGTCAAAAAGTGAGGTTATGTCAAATGTCACGAAAATTTAAATATTTTTTATTCAGTCAATTTTAAGTTTGAATAATAAGTAACATTTGAATAAACTATTAAAGTGGAAGTGAATTAATTAAAGTGTCGTGAACGTTTAGTGGATTAAATGGTTTAAAGATTATTGAGGAAATTTATGGAATCTTATTTTAAATGGGAATGAGGTTGGAAATTGGAAAGGTTGTGCAATTAACTAAATGTATAGAATGTACTCACGTTATGGAACATTCATGTATCACCTTTATAAAATAATAATTATATTCAAGCTGCACAAATAAAAATTCAATTTGGAGATTGGTTTGATAAGTCAGTTTGTCAACATATAACCAGGTAACTTCAGCAATAATTACAGGAAACTGCTATTCGACTTTGTGTGTCTTTTAATTTTGTGTAGCGCGAAATTTTTTGAATTTAAAAGAAATTTTTAATTTCAAACTTCAACTTTAAATTTTTCATTCGTTTATTTCTTTAGTTATTAAATGGTAGTTTAAGATTGTTGGTTTAATCAATTAAAAATTAAATAGGACAAAGGGAATTAGATTGTCTCTTAATTCTTAATTCATTAAAGCCATTTGACACCAATATTTATTCCATTTTGTTTCATGTTTATGTAATCTTAGTTCTTTATAATTATTCTCGTTTCTCTTCAGGTAATTTAAATTTAATTTGATTTCTTTTTGTGTGTTAATAAATAAAATTCTCCATTTAAATGTTTTCAAAAGAAATTTATTTGTGTTTTGTTTTTCTTTATCTTATGTGTCCTAAATAGTGTTTTACAGAAAGAATATGAACAATATTTTATTACTTTATCAAAGAGCGACACGCCTGAATATTTTTCTCATTCTATTTTTCCTGAGTTTGTCTTTGGTTTATTAAATCAATGCCGGTGCAGAATTTTACTTTCATTATAAAGGTAAGTGGTGTTTGTTTTGGTATAACTTTTCAGTTTGCCTTCAATTCTTTAAACAAATTTGATAGTGGTCTTTTAGAAATAAATTAATCTATGATCAAGTGTTGTAAAGTGTATTCTAGTACAGCGCTTATCCGAATAAAATTTTTATGGCGCCCAAACAAGACAGTTTCTATTTTTCATAAATTAAATTAACCATATCATAGCAATATTCAGTTATGTTCAAAACTTTCTCTAACTTGTAAACACTTTAAAATCGATTTTCCATTGGATGATATGATTGAAATCAGAAGAAGATTTAAATTTCCCGCCTGTTTTTTAAAATTTGATTTAAAAACATGCTTGAATTCACAGAGTGCGAGGAAAAGTAAAAGGGCGGCGACTTGGGAAAACCTAGATCAAAACAAAAACAAGCTGTTTTTGATGGCAGATGGCATTGAGAGTGATCAGAAAAACAAAATACGTCACAAGGTCGATAACGCCATATTCAAAAACAAACAAATTACTGTATAATGACCTACATATGTCAGTAAAACTCAAACATTTTTCCAACTTGTAAACACATTAAAATCGAGTTTCTATTGGATGTACAATCAAAATCAGTATTTCAATAAAACAAAAAGAAGTTAAGTTGATTGACAGCCTCATGATTTTCCTAGAAAAGCCATTAGAAGGCAACTATATAATGACTTTGAGGGCCCACTATCTACTGAGTTCCTTACCGCTTTAGCAAGTTTTTCACTATCGCACCAAATATATAAATTTCAATTAATTTCTACTTCTACTAATGTGCAAGTTCTTGTTTTAGAACGCTTTATACATTTGCTCTTGGATTCATATCTAGAGTGGCTGAACGCGCGGTCTGGTCAACTTTGTGAGTTAACGACAAGCTTAATTTTCATCGGAGCGTAGTCTCTATGCATTTTCAGTGTAAATACGTAGAATAAAATATTCATCACAAAAGTGATTTTAAAAAGTTGTATAATATTTGATTTTCGGCATGTACTTTTTAAAAGTGATGATCAGGCTAACTGGGTCTGCATAAGAAAAGGTTATAAAACAACAAATGCGTCTTTTTTCTTATTTCGAATTTCAACCTTACCACGTACGGTTGTATCACTTATTGTTTAAGTATTGCCAGATAGTGTTTTAAAGCTCATTTAGGGGTGTTTTTAGTATGGATTCTATTCCGAGACGTAAGTAGTTATAAAATTACTTATTATTGTCTTAAAAACTTAGGTTTTCTTTAAAATTTAAAAGGAAATACTTCGAATTTCTATAAAACTATGATAGCCTTTTAGTATCGTTGAGTTATAGTTACGGTCCATACTAGTCCAAAATATAAATGTTGCTTAACATTATTGTATATAGTTTTGTACAACTTCTCAAGTAAACAAACAATGAGCATGTTTGTGCTTTCTTTTGTAATTACCATTTCAGTTAAGAATTCTACAAAGCAAACATTAAATTTCCACTATTCCTTTAGTAGCAGTATAGTACTTGTAGAGATGTTTAAAAAAATTATAAGGGGGCCATACACACTAAACAGTAAATCCTTATACTATGTATTTTTTCCATAGGTACGTTTCCATATTTCCAAAAATCGCTTTCAATGGATTTTACAAAAACTAAAAACATAATGATGCGTATTAGTTTAATACTATTCATCGAAACTATTTAGTTTGTAACTATATTTATTTACATAAATTTTGTGTTTATTAGTTTTTGTGATTTCACATTTTATATATATTTTTGTTTATACTACTTATATAAACCGACCAAAGAAGCGACGCGATGCGATGCCACGGTTCTTCTTGTCAGGATTAAAGTTTTCATTAATTTCATATTATAGTTATTATTCTCAGTTTTTTAGTATTTTTACAATAAATCAACAATAATGCTTCTAATACTTTTGTACATAATATTTTAAAAAGATACTGAAACACAATAAATAATAACACCTGGAATTGTTATTGACATGCAATGTCCCGCCCGTTCCTAATTGTAAATTGAATTGTTTATTGTCACAGCAAATAACTAAATTCGTTTATTGTTTTACTATACCTTTTCAAAAGAATTGTTTACGTTTTTGTACTTGTGCAAAAATGTGTTGTTTCTTTTCGTTTCGTTTAAAACCCAGATATTACACCTACAAGTTCATAGCTATTTAAAAGGTATAAAGTGTCTACGGTACATTAAATAGTATGCAGCTTAAACCCTTTTATATAAAATTTACAGTATTTAGAATCATTCATATACAAACACTTGGTAGTAATATTGCAAGAAAATTATTTGTTACTGGAATCGATAGTAGTAATATTACCTTTGCCATGGCAATGTAAAATTTATATATTTTTTCTATTTTTTGCTTCTATTATGGTGTATGTGGCCACACATGATAACAAAATTTAAAAACAAAATAAGCAAAGAAAATACTTTTGGCCACCAAAAGGTGCGCTTGGTCCCAGTGTGTCGGCTCAGAATTCTTAGAATAAAAATAACTAGGGAAACCACGTCAAGATGTGACAGTCAAAAGGATTGAAGTGATTGAAGGATTTCCTTATATACAACTTTCGTTGTGTGATTACAATATTTTGGATTTTCATGAGTGATTATTTAAATTAACGCAAACAAACATAACCTGTCTGACTTACCCTTCCCCGCCGGTTTATTCGAGATACATACATACGGAAATTCTACATTGAATCCATATATCATATGCTTAATATACCATATAATATTCTAGTTGGTTCTTCAGACATTGCTACTGTACTTTTTCATCAAATATACGAATCTGAAATAAAAATTAAAAAATTGCGAAATGAACGGATAAACAGAGTCAGACACTCGTATCGAATTTCGTGAAAATGCTCCGCATTAAATACTTTAACACTCGGCTGAAAATTGTTTGTGATATGATTTGTAAGCAAGCGATCGGTGACGTAGTAAGCATGTAGAGGGAGGATGTTTAGTTCCGAAACGTGACGAAGTGAGTGATGTAATTAAACATTCGGTCTCGAGCGTATGGAAATGCATCGATTCCAAATAACGCTTTTAAAAATTTAAATAAATAATTATTGTAACGTTCTTTCTAAAAATAATAACACAAGTGCTGTTTAAATCGTCTATTCACAAACAAATATTTATTTATATACACTAATGAATACACTATAAATTAACGCTATGATTATAAACCATTAAAAACTATTATTTACAGACTATGAATTTCTAATACAACATTTATATTCACTATTTATTTTGTAATACACAGTTAATGACTTCCAGTTGACTGACTCTTTTTCTCCGCAAAGCCGACTTTATATCATCCTATAAACGTTCCAGAAGTCGCCCGAACATACCATGTATTTCTAGAATACACCAGAATAAACCGCGTCTGGTTTACATGCTTGTGCGATGCGTCATTCTCTCGAAGGCGGTAGAACACACCATTTGTTGCTCGAAAAGAGGTTCTTTCTTTTTCTCTCTTGTTACACTGCCCCCCTCTTCAAGTCTGTTCTGTCCCAGAACAGGTTTTATGCTCTGGTTCCTGTAGAACGGGTCATGACGATATCGACAGTCTTCACCTCGACTACACGTTCCATTACGGTAGAAATAACAGTCTACACTCTTCGTTGACCTTAATGCGGGTTGTGGGTCAAAATTGCAGACGAAAATCTTGACGTCCGTACCTCTAAAGACAACTTCCAGCATGTTTCTAACGATTCTCCAATCCAGCTGGTCCCGCCCACAGCCGAGTTTGGGAACTGCCAATTTGTTAATTCCCCTGGTAAGCAACTCGATCCTCAAATTCCATAGTGCCCTCCACAAGTCGGCGTAACTTGGTTTCTGGTAATAAAACTGCTTGGTTACCAAGTAGTAAATGGATCGGTCATGATCAGGCAAGCGTAAGGATTTACCAACAGAGGGATTTTGTTCTCGAAGTTCATTCAGCCGTCCAAATTTATTTCTAAACACTACTGCGATCCCCCTGGACATACGGAGATCCTCGGAGACTCAGTGGGCAATGGAACAATCACCAGGGACCCGGAAGAGATCTTGTTGCATCTCAGTCGTGACTCCGAATCGCGCTTTTCTAGTTCCAGAAAACGCAGCCATAAATTCTCTAAAGGTTGGCTGATCATCTCCAGGCCTTACGGTATTGATAGCCACCTCAGCCTCATCTTCCGGAACTGCGTCATTATTTCCCTCATAGTGCGCCAGACGATTGGAGTGTACCACCTTTGGTTTCCCTCTTGGCAATTTCTGGATGCGATAAATCAAGTCATTTATTCGTTTCTTCACCTGGTATGGACCCTCCCAATTTCGCTGTAACTTTGGAGAATAGCCACGACGCCTTTGCGGGTTGTATAACCAGACAAGCTCTCCAGGTTGAAACCCTCCTTCTTGGGCTCTTACATCGTACGTAGCCTTCATCCGGTCACTCGCGATTCGACTATTATTTCGGGTTCGGTCGTGAATATCCTCCAACTTCTTCTTTAAGTTGATGACATAATCATTCCCGGCTACCTCCTGCTCTATAGGTGGAGACCCAAATTCCAGATCACACGGTAACCGTAACTCGCGTCCAAACATCACAGACGCTGGTGACTGACCGGTTGTTTCGTGGACCGATGCACGATAAGCCATCAGGAACAGATGCAGGTATTGGTCCCAGTCTCGTTGATGATCGGAGACGACCTTGGCCAAATATTTGCCCATTGTTCGATTCATGCGTTCTACCATTCCTTCGGACTGCGGATGTAACGGTGTGGTCCGAGTCTTGCGAATGCCCAACAATCGACAGACTTCTCCAAAGAGTACAGACTCGAAATTGCGGCCTTGATCCGAATGCAGCTCCATGGGCACTCCGAAGCGACTGAAAAACTCTTTGACTAGTACGTCGGCAACAGTCGCAGCTTCCTGGTTTGGTAGGGCATATGCTTCTGGCCATTTGGTAAAATAGTCCATTGCCACTAAGATGTATTTATTCCCATCGTCAGTTTCGGGAAATGGTTCGGCAATGTCTATAGCTATTCTCTCCAGAGGACTACCCACATTGTACTGCCTCATAGGTGCTCTTCGTTTCCCCAAGGGTCCGTTGCCAGTGGCACATAGTTCACATTTCCGGCACCACTCCTTCACGTCTTCTTTACAGTTGACCCAATAAAAACGCTCCCTAACTTTCTCCAAGGTCTTTTTCACACCGAAGTGTCCTCCGGAGGCACCGTCATGGAGATGTCGCAATACTGTAGCCACTCGGCTTCTTGGAACCACGAACTGAGACCTAATGGTGGTGCCATCTTCACTCTCCAGTACTCGCTTCAGGAGATCGTCTTCCACCTTCAAGGACTCCCATTGGGCCCAATATGCTTTGAGCGTTCTGTTAAAAGGGCTGACGGCCTCCCAGGCAGGCCTTTCTCCCACGCGCTTCCATTCCAGTACCATTTTTAGTTCGGGATCAGCCTCCTGCTGTCGTTGCAATTCTTCCGGCAACCAATTGTCGTTGACGATGGTAGTCCTTAATACTTGGCAAACCCTCTCTTCCAAACGAGAGCAATGACGGCAATCCGTTGGACAGGGTCTTCTTGAAAGAGCATCGGCATTTCGATGACTAGTGCCCGCTCGATGTTCGGTGTCAAAGTCGTATCCTTGTAATCGTTCGATCCACCTTGCGACCTGGCCTTCAGGATTACGGAATTGTAGAAGCCATTTCAACGCTGCATGGTCCGTCCTCAATAAAAACTTCCGTCCGTACAAGTATTTGTAGAAGTGCTCAACGGACTTCACGACGGCCAATAGTTCTTTTCTGGTCACACAATAATTCCTTTCGGCTTTCGACAAAACCTTACTAAAATAGCCGATGACCTTTTCTTGTCCATCCTGTATCTGAGAAAGTACCCCCCCAATGGCCAGATTACTTGCATCTGTGTCAAGTATGAATTTCCCTTCTGTCCGTGGATAGCTCAATATTGGTGTTGTTGTCAGGGCACGCTTCAGCTGTTGGAAAGCTGTTTCACACTCTCCGCTCCAAACTTACTCGCGCCCATCTTCAGTTAACCTTGTCAGAGGTTTCGCTATATTGGCAAACCCAGGAACGAAACGCCTGTAGTAGGTACATAACCCAAGAAAACTACGAACTTGGTGTTTATCTTTCGGTGTTGGCCACTCTTGAACTGCACGAATCTTATCGGGGTCGGCTGCCACTCCATTTTGTGATACGACGTGCCCGAGATATTTCACTTCCTTTCTGAATATGTGGCACTTTTTCGGACTCAGTTTCAGATTGGCTCCACGTAGTCTTCGGAACACTTCCTCTAGATTGTTCAAATGTTCGTTGAATGATTTTCCGACTACAATCACATCATCTAGGTATACCAGGCAGGTCTTCCACGACAACCCTCTCAGGATGGTCTCCATTAGACGCTCAAAGGTGGCCGGAGCGTTACATAGACCAAAAGGCATAACTGTAAACTGCCATAGTCCGGAACCAATAGTGAACGCGGTCTTCTCCCGGTCTTCAGGTTCCATTTCAACTTGCCAATAACCGCTCTTCAAGTCCAAAGTCGAAAACCATCGTGAACCAGACAAGGTATCTAACGTGTCGTCGATGCGTGGTAAGGGATAGCTGTCTTTCTTGGTCACGTCATTAAGCTGCCGATAGTCCACACAAAATCTCGTTGACCCGTCCTTCTTACTGACCAGGACCACCGGTGATGCCCATGGACTGCTGGATGGCTCGATAACCCCTTGTTCTTCCATATCAGTAATAATCTTTTCGGCTTCTGCTCGCCTTGCTAGAGGTAGACGCCTCGGCTGCTGACGGACAGGCATAGAGTTGCCTGTATTGATTTTATGTTTTACTATATTTGTTCGTCCCTTCTGGCTATCGTCAAGAGCGAAGATATCTTGGTATCGGTGAACCAAACCCTGTACCTCTTTCACTTCCGTTCTGTTAAGGTCTTCGCACGAGCTAGTAACCATACCCACTAATTTTCCACCATGGTCTTTGGGCACTGGTTTTGGAACATCAGCCATACACCTGGCTACTCGAAATACTGGCACACACTGTCCCACAAGGGTACTCTTCTTCAATGTCACCGGATCCACATTAACGTTCATAATCCTCACCGGTACTCTCTTTCCAACCTTGATCAGCGCTTTTCCCACCAGTATGCCACTATGGATCTTCTTATCACAAACAGGCTCCATCATTCGCACACATCCTACCCGAAGATCTCCATCCAAACCCGCCTCGACAACCATCTCGCTTTGACATTTTCCAACAATTCTCCTTTCAGCATTTTAACATTTTCTTCCAGTGCTTTAGTATTTTCATGTAATTCTTGTTTAAGCATTCTAACATTTTCTTCGGACTTTCTAGAATTCTCTTCGGACGTTTGCAGTAATTCTTCTTTTAAAATTCTAGAATTCTCTTCGGACTTTTCCAGTATTTCTTCTTTTAGCATTCTAACATTATCTTCGGACTTTCTAGAACTTTCCAGTAACTCTTCTTTCATTTTACTTAATAACAAATTAGTATCAATAGCGGGTCCAGGTATTTCGAAGCGGTAATTTTCAGGGTCTTCCTTCTGTTCTAAAAGCCATTCTCTTAGCCGATTTATCAAAACTTCTTTCTTTCCATTACTATCCAAGTCCCTCTCGTCCAATTCCCGTTTCAAATCTATTACTAAGAGATCTTTTAATAATTTCATCACCATTTTGTTGAAATTAATTTTAACACTAAAAATTTACGCCAAAAACAACTAATATCACGCCAAGAATCGTCTAAGATAGCTACAGTATTGACCGACAAAATCTGAAAAGAACAACACATTTGCGACTACTACCAATGTGGTCGACTTTTCCCAATAATGACTCCTCGATTGCTGAAAATATAAACTCCAAATACCACACATATAAATAATAGATCTTCAAGTAAGTTATATACAGTGCTTTATTATTAATTAATTCAAATTAGCAAATTATTTAATGTGAAATAACCTTGGCAAAAATTGAATAGCGGTTATTGAATGCTATACACAAATTGCAAGGGGAAAAAGATTAATGCGAGCGCGATTACTTACTCTAAAGTTGATTTAAAGTCACAAAAGCAATAAGCAAAGGGCACGGTAAATTTAACACGTCTACAGTTACCAATCAGATTGCGCAATCATCAGCTCCAGTAGTTAGCTATTCATCTATTACGGAGCAAAGACGTACGTACACACTCGCAAATAGTCTTGACAATATCATACAATAAATGGTATGCGATAGAATTATAAATATGAAGCAGATATCTAGTAATGAGTGCTACACGCACACTGGTGAAAAACCATTTAACACAAAATCATAATATACAAATATACATAAATGTTTTATATACAATAAAGAGTTGTCAAACGTTATTGTTGTTGTAACCAGTTGCTAAATTATAACCAACTCACGATACGGTATCTGTTCTTAGAGCTGAAGAGGAACGTCTCCAAAGCTTGAACGTAACGTGATCCCGACAACAGCAACCAAGTCCGTGTAACGGTCTTGTACCAATCCAAACATTCAACGTATACTTGTTATACAGCAAGTAAAAAACCCAAGATAAAAAAGGTCTGTAACAAATAAATCGAAATAACAGAATGACCATCACAACACTTTATAAATACCTTCGATGGAAGTTGACCTTAAGAGAGATTTATATCGCCTCCATATAACGACGATTATATATAAAAACCTATCGAAAGAATTAAGTGTAAGAGACTAAATGATAAAAAAAGTTAATCAATAAACTTACGAAAAGGTGTGCTTCCATAACCTCAAAAGAACAAGTGGAAATATATCCCATAAACGGCTTCCAATAAACTAAATCGGAAAACTAACGCCACAATCAATCATCAAATCTGCACTAAGGCAATTCCCATAACTCAACATAAAAGGAAAAGATTAATTAGACGGCGATGTCCACGAAAAGGTTCTTCAAGGAACTTCTAGCTTCACAAGCGGATCAAACAAGAGTGACAATCTCTTATCAAACAGGAAATAGTTCCACAACAAAATGGCAACTACAAGGAGAGAAAATGCAAAAATCCCTAAACGCTATACAACTTAATATAAAATACAAAGCTATACAGGGTGCTACGAAATTAGCACGTAACAAATCCCCCCCTCACCAAAAGAAAATCGAACACGGAGAGATTTTCTCCAAATCAGAAGGTACTATACGAAAGCAAATACTTGCCAGTGCAAAACAAAAGAGGAAAAGGCATAAGGCCAAGATACGACGAAAAGCCAAAAGGGCAAAAAGGTAAAAACCACAAACCAACCCAAAAATATGTACACAATTTACTAGTTGAAAAGACAGCTAATAAATTTGCCAAAGACCAATAGGAGAGTGTTCAAGTGGTAGCAGTAATAGGAGTATACATTCAATACCAACCACGGTCGCATGCCGAAATGGAAGGGCTGCGTCGTCCGTTATGACCACCAATGGTCCAAAGCACAATTAGTAGCAACGTATCTCCTAAGACTTTAATCACATAAACCCTGTTCACCAAAGTTCATAGCAAGTACCCCTCCCCAAAAGAAAACCCTCACAAAAGGACAACACAACCTTGGACTAAGGCGCCAAGAAGCCAAAAACCAAACCAACCCACAACAACCAATTTACTAACTGAAACGACACTTAATAAATCTGTCAAGATTGTCAGGAGAGTGTTGCGTAGGTAACAGCAATTAAAGAGTACATTCAATACTGGCCACGGTCGCAGCAGATGGAAGTGCACGCGTCGCCCGTTATAGCCCAAGGCCCAAAACACAACCAGTAGCAACATACCTTTAAAGGCTGTAGCCAACCCAAACCTGATCACCAACAAATCTGAACAAGTTGACCCACCCCAAGAGAAAGAAACCCCACCTAAAAACTAATAAAAACCAACCCCCCCACAAAGCCAACGGACCCAACCCACAAACCCTAACACAAAAGACAAGACAAACTACGCCAAGGTAGCTCTCCTGCGGCACAGGTTCGCGCCAACGGCAATAGTCACATCACGGTACAGACGTCAATAGAAGCACAATTAGAAAGGGTGAATAGAACAACCACCCTTGCTTTGAAAGGAATGCCCGAGAGTAAACCTTCCTCGGCAAGGAATTGAACCACCCCCCAAACTAACGGCCAGGTGTCAATCTAACACAAAGGGCATTAGATCAACGAAAGGAAAAAGAAGAATATAGGATAGAAGATAGCAAAGCGGAAAAGCTAAAGGCGAAAAAGGGACATTCACACACAATTACACAGCAAGACACAAAAGAGTACTAGCACAGATAGGAAGATAAAAGATAGAGAAGGAACACAAGACCTAGATGGAAAAGGTCGAGTAGTATGCCCGGAAAAGTAAAAGTGGACATACCCCCACACAAGTGCCAACCAAAACACACCCAACCAACCACCCAAAAAAAAAAGTTACACAAAATCGAAAACCCAACAAAACTAGATCAAACGATAGCTATATGGGATATAGAATATTGTGAAACGATGTACATGGATCGATGACGTCGACGACTAGCAGTCGGGGAATCAAGATGAAAACGATCCCAAAAAGCGGCCCACCAAAACGCCCTACCAACCTACCCAAAAAAAACGAGATCTAAGAATCGAAGTCATCAGATAAGGCGTTGTTAGGCTTTAAATCTTTGACGTGCCAATTGCCAAGAAGAGTCCCATCAGGGTCTTTAAGTTGGTACACAAATCTGGATAACTTTTTGTGTATAATAAACGGACCAATAAACTTGGGTGCAAGTTTCGAAGTAAAATGTTTCGAAGTGTCAGAAAGTACGAAGTTTTTACGCCAAACAGATTGACCAGGTTTGTATTCAACAGGTCGTTTGCGAAGATCATAACGAGCTTTAGCTTTTTCGTAGGCTTGTTGTAATTTCTTTTTAATACTACCATATAGTTTTTGTAACGCATGACCACGTGTGGTTAAATCTTCGGTACGTTGGAACTGCAAATTGTCATTAGGTTGAGAATTTACAATATGAGAAGTACCATGCTGAACCATTTCACGGCCAAAATTAATAAAATATGGCGTATAACCAGTAACATCATGCTTTGCGGTACGCATAGCGCAAGCAACATGAGGTAAATATTTATCCCAGTCACGCTGATCTTCTTGAACGTAGGCTGTGAGCATGCATTTTAAAACTTGGTTCACACGTTCAGCAGGATTAGCTTGAGGATGGTAGTTAGCTGTAAAAGAAATCTTGCATTTGTACGAATTCATCAATTCAGAGAATTCCTTACTACGAAATTGAACTCCGTTATCACATATAACGCGTTTGGGTACCCCAAACATAAGAAACACATGTTCTTCGACATGCCGAGATACAAGTTTGGCTGTAGCGCTTCTCAAAGGAAACAGTAGCGAAAACTTCGAAAAACAATCTGCAATAGTTAAGATGTAAGTATATCCACGCTTCGAGCGAGGTAAAGGTCCAACTAAATCTAGACAGATGACTTCCCACGGCTTAGAAATTAAGGTATGGCCACCCATAAAACCAGGAGAAGCTTGACGAGGAGGCTTGATACGATTGCAAGTTTCACAACGTCGAACATAATTAGCGATGTCATGGCGCATCTTCGGCCAGTAGTAATAACGAGCTACACGGTGAAAAGTTTTACTTACGCCTGCATGACAAGCGGTCGTAGAATCATGACATTGTCGTAGTACTTCATTTCTTCTAGCTTTAGGTAAGACAATCTTCCAAGAATCTTCTTCAGAAGTCAAATCAGGAAAACGAGTGGGAACATACTTAAATAATCGATGGTTGTCAATACGCCAGGAACAATAATCATTTGGTCGGTTCTCCACAAAATCGCACATTCGTGCATACCAACGATCTTCAGTTGCATCATCTTTGGTAACTTCAATAACATTAACATTGGCTACGGCACGGGAAAGAGCATCAGGTACAATATTTTCTTTACCCTTGCGATGAACCACATCAAAATCATATTGTTGGAGTCTGATGGCCCAACGAGCGATACGTCCGATAGGATCTTTGATACTATGGATCCACTTCAAACTATAACAGTCGGACATGACAGTAAATTTCGTTCCCTCGATATAGGGTCGGAGTTTCTCGATGGCAAAGAGTACAGCTAAGCACTCACGTTCCACAGCACTAAATTTCTTCTCATGTTTATTCAGAGAGCGACTGATGTAACAAATTACTTTTTCACCATCAGGGCAGTACTGGGTTAACACAGCAGATATTCCATAGCCTGAAGCATCTGTTTGGATGACGAAAGGAAGATTAAAATCAGGGCACGATAAAATCGGAGCTGATACCAAACAATCTTTAATTGTATCGAAGGCAGTCTGACAGTCAGGAGTCCACTGAAACTTTTTGTTCTTCTTAAGTAAATTAGTCAAAGGTGCAACAACGCTAGAAAAATCAGGAACAAAACGTCGATAGTATGACGCCATACCAAGAATTCTTCGTACCTCGGTGACAGTAGTAGGTATAGGTATCTTTAAAATGGCTTCAATCTTCTCAGGATCGACAAGAAGTCCTTGCGAGTTTACAATGTACCCTAAATAACGTAGCTCAGGTTTACAGAAATGACATT
Source organism: Agrypnus murinus (assembly GCA_929113105.1). Classification (NCBI taxonomy): domain Eukaryota; kingdom Metazoa; phylum Arthropoda; class Insecta; order Coleoptera; family Elateridae; genus Agrypnus; species Agrypnus murinus. Next base: position 85,465,224 of record OV816027.1, on the reverse strand, counting down.
TCTCTTTGTTAAGAGTAAGACCAGCTCTATGTAAACGGTTGATGACCTCTTTTAATACTTGAAGGTGTTTTTCAAAAGCAGGAGTACAGATTATTACGTCATCAAGATAACTGAAAACAAAAGGTTCAAGATCAGCACCAATCACACGATCAATCAAACGCTGCCAGGTGGCGGGAGCAGTGTGAAGTCCAAACGGCATTCTCCGGAACTGAAAAAGTCCACGATTAGGGACAGTAAAAGCGGTGTACGGCTTGCTGTCTTCTGACATCTTGATTTGCCAATAAGCTGACTTTATGTCAAGAGTAGTCAAATAACGACCATCACGAAGTTTATCGAGAGTACTACTGATGTACGGAAGAGGATAAGCATCCGGTTGACTAACTTTATTAAGTTTACGATAGTCCACAGCAAATCGGTAGGTATTATCTTTCTTCTTTATCATCACGATAGGCGAAGACCATGCTGAAGTAGAAGGCTCCACAATACCTTCAGTTAACATCTTGTCAAGTTCACGATCAACAACTTTTTGAAGTGCGGGCGAGATAGGATAGTAACGCTGCTTAATCGGAGGTGAATTGGTATTGATAACATGTTCCACCAAAGGAGTACAGCCGATGTTGCTACCCATATTACCAAAAGCATCTTCGATGACATGATCCAATTCTTCTTTCTGAGAAATAGTTAAATGTTCAACAGAGTGAAGAGCAGTAATTACTTCTGCAGAAACGACGTTAGAAAATTTCCATTCCCCATGACGAAGATCAGGCACAATTTGCATGCGCTTCCAAAAGTCAGCACCTAAAATAAGAAGTTGAGGCAAAGAAGGAACGACAACAACATCTAGAGTCCGAATACGGTCACGAAGTTGAATAGGTAGAGAGACAGTACCTAGACTTGAACAAGAACTACCATCAGCAATAGTGCAACTTGGGTGATCAGCAACGTTAAGCTTGCAAAAATTCTTCAAAACATCCCAGCCTGGTTGACCTAGAAAAGTTCTGCTGGCTCCGGAATCTAATAATCCTAAAAAGGGCTTATCAAAAATCTTAACCTGCAAATAAGGTCGCTCGTCATTATTAACACTATTTAAAATAAAATCAAGAATGGCTTTCTGCTTTGTTGGTAATTCAGAATTAAAATTGGTATTGGCCACAGTAGGTTGAGCTGAGCACGCTAGTTGGCCTCCTAATCGACTCGTGTTTAAGTTTCCCGAACACTGAGGACAAGTCTTCGTAGTGAAGTTTGGCTTCCCACAACGATAACAATGCATCTTCTTGGGTGAAGTACAGGTAGATGAAAGGTGTCCCTGTTGTCCACAATTCCAACAATTAGTATTCGGACGAACAGCATTAACGGTAGCAACTTCTGTGTCACAAGTTGATACAGGAGATTTATCTTCAATGGTAGACAAACGAGTCCTATGAGGTTTATGATAGGCTAGGTCAGGTTCTAGCAAATAATGAGAAGGTCCAGGTGGTTGACGATATTTAGATGAACGTACTTGAGCGTCTTCTAAAAACTTGCATATTCTAGTTAATTCTGCAACAGACGGAACAGAATGTAAAGCCAGTTGAGTCTGAAAATATGGCTGAAGGTTGTTGCGAATGTAGCCAACTCGCTGAAGTTCAGGTAGACTGACACTTAATCTTCTAAAAAGATTCTCCATCACAGCAATGTAGACGATGACGGATTCTTCTACACCTTGAAACCGTCCACGTATTTCATCCCAAAGAGCCACATCATAATCACATGGAAGAAAAGCGTTGCGTAGAGCAATAACAAGTTCATCCCATGACTTAAGGGTGTCTCGGGCTGAACGGAACCAAACAAGAGCTTTATCGGTGAACAATTCGATGGCAGCTGTAAATAATTGTTCTTTAGTAATGTCACGGGCTAACCGTAACTCTTCTACACGTTCTAGAAAACAAGAAAGACCAGAGTCTCCATTAAACTGCAAGTTCCATTTGTGTATGGCTAAGTAATTAGAACTTCCCCTATAAGGCTGAAAAGAAGTAATATGTCTTCCAGCATTAGTACTGCTATCTGGAATCGGATGTCCAGTTACTACAAAAGGATCTAAATTCTGAAAAGGAATAAAATTTGCAGTAGATTGTGCATTCCCAAAGGCAATAGGTGGTTGACTAAATTGAACCGTTGAAGTAACAGGTGCACGAGAAAAGAATAAATCTTGATCACTCACAGGTACAGTAGAAATAATAGGTTGAGTTGTGGGTGGCTGTGAAAGATTTGTTCCACTAACTTCATCATCGACAAAGGAGATCAAATCTTCATCAGGTTGAAACTGCGATTCAGGAACAACACGAAGAGGGTGTCCTAAAAGTTTAACTTCAAGCTCTTCTGATAGCCTAAAATGTTGCTTAATTAAACGACTTCTTTCATGTTGTAATTCAGCATCACTCGGATTTATTCTAGATAAACGACCATAAACATGAAGTAAACGTGCTTTAATCTTGCGGTATTCTGTGTCACGAATAGGAACTATCAAATTATTTACTTGATGAGAAAGTACCATTAATTTTTCATTACATGTAATTAACTCTTCATTAATGTCCACATTTACAGCAGAAATATTCAACCCGCAGGTTTTCTCAGTATCTAGGGCTGCACGAAGCAAACGCCTCTTATCGTGTACAGTACCCTCAAGGGCAATACCACGGATTCCTAGTTCATAATTAATTTCGTCGATTAATAGTCTGTCAGTCTCCATACTGATCCACGACATATAACAACAATTAATAAGAAGTAAATATTTACAAGAAAAATAATCAAAGGCAAATAATAAATAGCCTTAACCCAAAATAATAAGGTAACCAATAAATGCACAGGTAAATAATTAAATTACCCAAAAGTAACAACCTATAAATAATATAAACTCAAGGTTAGGCAACCCAAACTACACCTATAATATATATAATCAGTAACCTTCAACACAAATAAACCTTATAAGAAATTGATAATAATCCACTAAAACTATAATAAATGAACCAAATAGTATATCAATACTAAATCTACAAATGATTCAACAAAGAATTGAACGAAAAAGATTTCAGGAACCAAAAATAAGTTGCTTGTAAATTGAGAGCCAAAATTCCAGTTGGCTCTGCACGTTGTATGCCAAAATAACAGTTGACCCTGCACGTTGAGTGTCAAAATTAGAGTCGGCCCTACACGTTGGGTGCCAAAATTGGAGTCGGCCCTACACGTTGGGTGCCAAAATAAGAGTTGTTACCAACAAAATGGGGACTGCTTATTGGGAAACGGTAACAACCTTTAACCGCAGTTAAATCTGTCGGCTGCCAGCTAACTAGTGGGAGGTCGTGGGTCTCACTAAAGGTCTTCTGTGATGGGCGCCAAGAATCGTCTAAGATAGCTACAGTATTGACCGACAAAATCTGAAAAGAACAACACATTTGCGACTACTACCAATGTGGTCGACTTTTCCCAATAATGACTCCTCGATTGCTGAAAATATAAACTCCAAATACCACACATATAAATAATAGATCTTCAAGTAAGTTATATACAGTGCTTTATTATTAATTAATTCAAATTAGCAAATTATTTAATGTGAAATAACCTTGGCAAAAATTGAATAGCGGTTATTGAATGCTATACACAAATTGCAAGGGGAAAAAGATTAATGCGAGCGCGATTACTTACTCTAAAGTTGATTTAAAGTCACAAAAGTAATAAGCAAAGGGCACGGTAAATTTAACACGTCTACAGTTACCAATCAGATTGCGCAATCATCAGCTCCAGTAGTGAGCTATTCATCTATTACGGAGCAAAGACGTACGTACACACTCGCAAATAGTCTTGACAATATCATACAATAAATGGTATGCGATAGAATTATAAATATGAAGCAGATATCTAGTAATGAGTGCTACACGCACACTGGTGAAAAACCATTTAACACAAAATCATAATATACAAATATACATAAATGTTTTATATACAATAAAGAGTTGTCAAACGTTATTGTTGTTGTAACCAGTTGCTAAATTATAACCAACTCACGATACGGTGTCTGTTCTTAGAGCTGAAGAGGAACGTCTCCAAAGCTTGAACGTAACGTGATCCCGACAACAGCAACCAAGTCCGTGTAACGGTCTTGTACCAATCCAAACATTCAACGTATACTTGTTATACAGCAAGTAAAAACCCAAGATAAAAAAGGTCTGTAACAAATAAATCGCAATAACAGAATGACCATCACAACACTTTATAAATACCTTCGATGGAAGTTAACCTTAAGAGAGATTTATATCGCCTCCATATAACGACGATTATATATAAAAACCTATCGAAAGAATTAAGTGTAAGAGACTAAATGATAAAAAAAGTTAATCAATAAACTTACGAAAAGGTGTGCTTCCATAACCTCAAAAGAACAAGTGGAAATATATCCCATAAACGGCTTCCAATAAACTAAATCGGAAAACTAACGCCACAATCAATCATCAAATCTGCACTAAGGCAATTCCCATAACTCAACATAAAAGGAAAAGATTAATTAGACGGCGATGTCCACGAAAAGGTTCTTCAAGGAACTTCTAGCTTCACAAGCGGATCAAACAAGAGTGACAATCTCTTATCAAACAGGAAATAGTTCCACAACAAAATGGCAACTACAAGGAGAGAAAATGCAAAAATCCCTAAACGCTATACAACTTAATATAAAATACAAAGCTATACAGGGTGCTACGAAATTAGCACGTAACACCATCCTATAAACGTTCCAGAAGTCGCCCGAACATACCATGTATTTCTAGAATACACCAGAATAAACCGCGTCTGGTTTACATGCTTGTGCGATGCGTCATTCTCTCGAAGGCGGTAGAACACACCATTTGTTGCTCGAAAAGAGGTTCTTTCTTTTTCTCTCTTGTTACATTATTAAGAAATCGTATAACTAAGGAGAGCTGACAAATCTACAGCAGTAGATAGGCTATGACAGTTCGAGCACAAAATCCCATGTTATTTTAAAGGGGCCTTAAAGTTAGCAAAAGATCACAAATCCAAGATGGCGTCGGCTCGCGACTCGAGGTCATCCGCGACTCGGTCGGGCGCATAACACCGCGTACACCTGTGTAAGATCTTAACATCCACGCGATTTCATGTTAAGACAAGCTTGTAGATCTATTATAAATACAGCAAGTTAGAGGGATTTGTAGCATTGTTATCTGAAACTTCACACGTGTGTTAACAAAGTGAAACGTGTGTATATTGTTTCTAAGTTTTAACAACAAATCAAGGTAACCTTTATCATTAGTTTTATAACTTTCTTTTTAAATACCGCTAAATAATTATTATAAATGTTATAAACATTATTAGAAACATAGATCCGAAATATCAAATTAGAAAATTATATTAGTTGAAGCCTCCGTAATATTACGTTTTCAATAAATACTAGATATAATTAATCAGCTTCATTATAAATTTAATAGAAAGCATTATATTTTTCAAGTCAATTCTTTTTATGAAAAATAGTTCGTAAGAGTGTTTACTTTAAGGATACCTTATACCTACGCTTATTGAAAACAAATAATAGACAAGCAGATAACATTTTAAGAATTTTGATCTAATAAGGTACTAAACTGATTAGGACTCCTTTGCAAATTTATCAGGCTGAATGTAATTAGAAAATATATTCTGTCGCTTACTGGTTAGATTATTATACAGTGAGAATTTTATTTCACTGAACATAGGACTATTAACATTCCCTATGTTCAGTTTTAAAAAAGCCAAGTCAATGCATTGCAAGCAATTAAAACATATCCAAGCAACCTATAAAACAATTGCTATTCTTAGTGTCATTAGAAAGTGTCAAAACTGTGTTTTTTTTTCAAAGTTTTTGCCAAGACAGCTGCAGATCCTGACCTGACCTGAAGCTGTCTTTGGCATCAGTGAGGACTTTATGCCTTTATTATGATTAATTAATGAATATTCGTGTCGATAATTATTGTCAAGGATTACAATCATGTCGCAAACATTGTCGCTGGGTAGGCAACCAAACTTGCAGGTCTGCTGGTAGCTGGTGTTTTTTTTATTGTACATTCTTTTGACACAACTGAAATTATTTAGTTTTAGGTTAAGTATAATTACATCCAAATAACAAGTTTAAACAGAAACTTTTATTTAAATTACTTTAACAAATGTTCAAAGTGACCACCCTCCTGTTCCAAACAATATGCTAACCGATTGTAAAATCCTTGTACACTATTTCTAAAAAAATTTGGATTTATTTCGTTGCAGGCGGTAAGTATTCTATTCTTTAGCTCTTCTGTATGCTCTATTACTCTATTATTGTAGACTTTGGATTGGATATAACCCCAGAGAAAGAAATCATTTGGTGATAAATCTGGGGACCGAGGTGGCCAAGCTATGGGGCCAAATCTTCCAATCCAGCGATCCTGGAATGTTTCGGTTAGGAAGCGTGTAATAGGGCCCGTGGAATGTGGTGGAGCGCCGTCCATTTGAAACCATGGGTTTTCAATATTTAAAACTTCTAGTCGTGGTATAATGTTTCTCCGCAGAAGTTCCAGAAATTTGGCAGCGTTTAGGGTGCCATCGATAAAAAATGGACCAATAAGGGTACCGTCAACTATTCCAGTCCAAACATTAACACTCCTATTGTATTGAGTGTGTGTTAAATTTTGAACGTGCTTGTTTGTACGTGACCAATACCTGTAGGAATTAGCAAAGAAGGATAAGGAGAAAGGAGAGAAAAGTGTTAGATACAAACCGATAATTCTGTTTATTGACAGTGCCATCTAAACAAAACGACGACTCGTCTGTGAAAACTATTTTTTGTAGAATATCTTCATTTTCATTTAGTAAATTAAATACTGTTTCACAAAAATCTGTTCTTTTAATTTTGTCAATAGGAAAAAGCTGCTGGTGATTGGAAAATTTGTAGGGTTTGTATTTATACTTCTTGAAAGTTTTAAGCACAGAGTCTTTCGAAATGCCAAATTGCTGTGCTACTATCCGCGAGGGGGTAATGGGATTTTCTTCGAAAACGAAATAAATCCAAATTTTTTAAGAAATAGTGTACAAGGATTTTACAATCGGTTAGCATATTGTTTGGAACAGGAGGGTGGTCACTTTGAACATTTGTTAAAGTAATTTAAATAAAGGTTTCTGTTTAAACTTGCTATTTGGATGTAATTATACTTAACCTAAAACTAAATAATTTCAGTTGTGTCAAAAGAATGTACAATAAAAAAAACACCAGCTACCAGCAGACCTGCAAGTTTGGTTGCCTACCCAGCGACAATGTTTGCGACATGATTGTAATCCTTGACAATAATTATCGACACGAATATTCATTAATTAATCATAATAAAGGCATAAAGTCCTCACTGATGCCAAAGACAGCTTCAGGTCAGGTCAGGATCTGCAGCTGTCTTGGCAAAAACTTTGAAAAAAAAACACAGTTTTGACACTTTCTAATGACACTACGAATAGCAATTGTTTTATAGGTTGTTTGGATATGTTTTAATTGCTCGCAATGCATTGACTTGGCTTTTTTAAAACTGAACATAGGGAATGTCAATAGTCCTATGTTCAGTGAAATAAAATTCTCACTGTATATGATGTTAACATATAATAAAGACACTAAAGTACTTTTTAATATGTAAAATTCGAAAAAATGAAATGAATTGTATTGAGCAAACATGAATCGCTAGGAAAACGTTTAAAAATCCCTTGTTCAACCTTTGCAATGTAAAAGCATGCCTTCAAAGCAATAAATAATTTTTCTTTTAAAATAAATTAAAAAATAAAAACCATATAAATATATCCTAAAATGTTTCAGATAATATGATTAATCAAAACATTCAAGTTTCATCACGTCTATAAGACATGTGGCCCTATGACGTAAGATCATAAGGACGAGATATTAGATATACGTTAGATAGCTTAAATATGAGAGTTTTCGAAGGATAAACTATTTAATAAAGCTATAAACGATAAAAATTTTCAAAACAATTCTCAGATAGATTAGCATTTACCTGTAGAATTTGCCTGCCAGAACAAAATATCATTAGGTAGGTCATTAACGCAGTTGTGTATCTAGCATGCAATAATATTATAACAACTTTTTTAATAAATAACACAACACGGGATATATGTATTCAAATATGGCCTCCCTTACTGATGAGTCTAGGTGAAGACGATACAAATTTATCCATGTTAAAACGTCAAAATTTAATAAGAAATAACAACATTTTAACAACAACATACTAGCTATAAACTCGCTTCAAACATAAAAATATTAATTTAGTATCTACAGACCATCATATATTACTATGATGAATCGGGGATATGCTATAAAATACATCCGTCGCAGATCAAGTAAAAAATTTCATAAACAGGCTCCTACAATGATCAAATTACACCAGCTGCTTCATATTTAGAACATTCGCATATTCTGTTAAAACAATAATTTAGCGTAACCCTTCTTTTACTACTGAAAATAAAAATGTCTTTTGCTTGATTAAAGCATATAATAGAAAATAACTCAACATCTTCTATGGATAATTGAAAGCATTATTACCTGTCCAGATAAAACTTATTAAAGCACACCATATAACTAAGTAGAGGGCATATTTAACTTTTCATTCTAATCAATTTACAACAGATCTATAACACGTTTTCTCATTTAATCATAATTAGGGACGACTTGAATAGCAAAATAGTAACGATAAAAGCATAATATAAATGTTAAATGATCAAAACCCGTATACTGGTCAGGTATAAAAGTCTCTTGCGATCAGGTAGCGCTAGGCTATATCCCCTTAGAACCTTTATCTTTTCCCCATCTTTTAAATTCATAAAAAGGTGTTAAAATAAGGTTTCTGCATAGCATTTTAATATATGAACTGAACTGATTTATGTATCGTATTATTACCTTATTACATCCAGTAACTCGGTAATTTTTCTCAGCTTTCAGCTGTTTTCTCGGCGGTACGTGTAAACAGGATATAGAACGAAGTTCTAACTCTAGATTTCAGTCTCGATGCAGCAACTGAACGCGTAACACTTACCTTTCTTCGCATCCGTATTTAAACGTCTACATGAAAAAAAGAGTCATTTGCAACTCAGCTTATTGATAACCTAAGGGATCTTGCATACAACCCGCAGCTACAAGGTAATGCTCGAGCCATCTCGAGTGCTTTAAAACAATGTACCTCAGCTATATGGAGAATCAATAGAGCACTAGAAAAAAAAAACATCTATAGGGGTTAAGAATCATCTATCAACCCGCCTGGACCAAGCGAGATCATATAGGGAGATTATTCAAATCTTAAAAACTGTAGATGGAAGCAATAGTCAGCGAAAAGAGACAGCTCGCGATCGCGTGAAGTGGGCTGATATGAAATCAGCATTTAAGGGACCACCAACATATTGATACGAAGGCATTCATGGAAGACTGTTTAGTCATTTTTCAGATACGTATTCTGAATGCGTTGGAGAAAGATGCGGCGTTAAAAGTAAACGCAATTTTAACTGGATTATTCGAGGTCAAGAAGAGAGATGTGATCATAGAGGAAATAAAGTACTTGAATACCAGAAATGCGGTCATTTATCAAGACAGTAATTTAGACCAATGGTTCAAGATCAATATTCAAGATCCTATCCTTAAAGATCTCGAAGAGTTTCAAGTAAGTATAGAAATTGTAGAAAGTTAGAAATAAACTAACGCGCGCATATTTCTTTATCTAGCAAAAATATAGCGGGTGGACTCTTAAATCAATCGTTAACCTCCAGCTCAATATCAATAAGTATACCCAGCAGCTCGGCTCATCCTATTAAATCTGAAGCTCAACATAAAATCACATAATACAGCGAGTGTACTTGAGGTCCTCTACCAGTGTCGAAGAGATTGACGAAGAGATACAAAACTTGTTTAAAAGTGTTTAAAATGTATATAATTTAGATAATTGTTCTCATATTTATCCTGTGTTAATAAAACCCAACAAATGTTTTATTGTCTTTTATTTTATTTTTATGTTTTATTTTGTAAGTTACTACAAGTCTACGGTTAATCAACTTATGCATTGCATTCGATGACCTAGTGCTACAAATTAATCTAACCGTGTCAAGGGTGAAATAAGGATGGAGAATGATCGATAGATGATGATATATGTAGTGCTAGGGTTAATTAATGATGGCGTGTCGTGCCATAATGAATTAATGATGAAGGACGTCTAGCCAGGTTTAATTAATGATGAAGAAAGATCGACACGGTGACGATAGACGTAGCGCCAGGGTTAATTAGGAGTGACCTGAAGAACATGTTATATAAATAGGAGTTCATGATCAATTATTAGTCAATATGGACCGGCGACGCGAGTGTGATGTATGTTGCACGAGCGTTTTACGAACAGGGTTTGCTCGTCATTTGAAGATACACCAGGGATATAAAGTTCAGTGTTCTATTTGTTTAAAGTATTTTACACGTCTCGATAACTATCAAAGTTATCTAAGTCATTTGAAAACAATTCATAATACCATAGTTGTTGATAATAAGACATCACCTAGAAATAATGAAATATTTAAAGACGTGAATCTGAAACGTATGCATACCAATGAATCCTGTGCTATAAGATATGACGACGAGGATAATGATGATGAAACAATAAACGCTCGTAATGCTATACGTAAGAAATTAGCCTACTTTCACTGTGATAAAGCAGAACCTCATGATAATCGCGTTATACCGCTATCGAAGACCGTTGCTATCAATCTCTCACCAAAGCTTGAACAATCATCTCCCGTTACATCTGCTGATGAAGAAGAAAAATATGAATCTAGCTTAAAAAATTATCACAAACTCTCTAACTATTATAGAGAATTATTAGCTAGCGGAGAAAACAAAAACGTAGACAAAACTAGGTACGCTCTATATAACGACATCGATGAGTGGCGATTTGGTTGTTCGCGACTACATTTTCAGGGAAAAGATATTTTAATTAAAAACAAACTTTTCAATGGAACATCCGGCCTGTTTAATTTACTAACGCTTAAACAAATAAGCTCTCCTAGTCCAACAGAGGAAGATATCGACAACTATATGAAAATAATATCACTTACTAATGCTCATAAGAAAGACTATAAATACAACGCTCGGCTAATAAGCGTTAAACATTGGAAATACGAAAACATAATAAAGCCTAATTTATATAGAATAACAGACTTTGGGATTAGTCTTCCCAAAAAGTTAAACAAGATGAAACTGGATTGGATACGTCCGAGTACGCCCGATCACTAGTGGACCGACTTTGTCTGTTGTATGCTGTAAAGAAAGCTCTTAGCAGCAGTCTCGAAAACGAAAACGAAATAATTTCAGTCACAGAGCTTACAGCGAGAAAAATCATAGAATAAGTAAATATTTAATTTCTAGTTGTACTATATAATATAGTCGTATTGTAATAGTATTTGTATGTAATATGATATTTTTGATATGATGACAAAATAAACGAAATACATTCTATAAAAGCTTCTTATTTCTCAACCTCTCTCTGCCTCAGTAAACGTTCTGGTATAAATCTGTGTATAGACTTATTTAATGAGATTGCATAATTCTCTATGGATTTCATAAAGCGATTGATTAATTTAAATATTTTTAGAAGAGGTGAACCTGCAGAGTTTTGGGTAGAATACCCTTCCGCGCGCGGATTATAACAAGCAATACATTTCTTAATTTTTAATAATAATATTTTAGAGTGATTTATGTCTCCAATAGCCGGGTTGTTTTATAGAGAGAATAGAATTTGAAAAATATGTCGCGCTCTTTAAATTTATAATATTAAGTTTACATATTTTTTTTTATATTTTAGAATATTCAGAATGTTAACTGATGTATGTTCTATATCTGTTTATCGTATGTCTTTTATCGCTTAATATTATTCGAAGAAATCTTAATACCTCTGGTATAAACCTTCCACTTGAGGGTTAGCTTGCGAAATACGTTGAATTGTGTGCAAGAATGTATTAGTAATTGTCAAATTGTTCTTCGGTCAGCCGATTGAATGCCTTGTAAGGTTTGTTTTGCCAAATATTCTATTCAACACTGTAAAATTGTATAATACATAATCGCAATATTTACTTTCACGCTGGGTACTCACGTAATTGCATTACTCGAAGTAAATCGTATAATAAATAAATCTGTTAATAATGTTGTGTATAAGGGCAAAGCGACCTATAATTGCTAAATGCTTGTACCAAGATCGGCTTTATATTTTATATTATTCAGATGTAATGAGAAACATACTAATCTTCTCGAAGCAAACTTTTTCCATATATAACTGGCTCGTTGGTCTAAAGGTATGATTATCGCTTAGGGTGCGAGAGGTCCCGGGTTCGAATCCTGGACGAGCCCTATTCTTTTTATATTCCGGATGGAATTTCGTCATATTAATTTGTAGCACTAGGTCATCGAATGCAATGCATAAGTTGATTAACCGTAGACTTGTAGTAACTTACAAAATAAAACATAAAAATAAAAAAAAAGACAATGAAACATTTGTTGGGTTTTATTAACACAGGATAAATATGAGAACAATTATCTAAATTATATACATTTTAAACACTTTTAAACAAGTTTTATAACTCTTCGTCAATCTCTTTGGACACTGGTAGAGGACCTCAAGTACACTCGCTGTATTGTGATTTTATGTTGAGCTTCAGATTTAATAGGATGAGCCGAGCTGCTGGGTATACTTATTGATATTGAGCTTGAGGTTAACGATTGATTTAAGCGTCCACCCGCTATCTTTTTGCTAGATAAAGAAATATGCGCGCGTTAGTTTATTTCTAACTTTCTACAATTTCTATATTTACTTGAAACTCTTCGAGATCTTTAAGATAGCATCTTGAATATTGATCTTGAACCATTGGTCTAAATTACTGTCTTGATAAATGACCGCATTTCTTGTATTCAAGTACTTCATTTCCTCTATGATCACATCTCTCTTCTTAACCTCAAATAATCCAGTTAAAATTGCGTTTACTTTTAACGCCGCATCTTTCTCCAACGCATTCAGAATACGTATCTGAAAAATGACTAAACAGTCTTCCATGAATGCCTTCGGATCAATATGTCTGATGTTGGTGATTACAGCAGTTCGCATGCGTCCCTTAAATGCTGATTTCATATCAGCCCACTTTTCGCTGACTATTGCCTCCATCTACAGTTTTTAAGATTTGAATAATCTCCCTATATGATCTCGCTTGGGCCAGTCAGGTTGATAGATGATTCTTAACCCCTATAGATGTTTCTTTTTCCAGTGCTCTATTGATTCTCTATATAGCTGTGATACATTGTTTTAAAGCACTCGAGATGGCTCGAGCATTACCTTGTAGCTGCGGGTTGTATGCAAAATCCCTTAGGTTATCAATAAGCTGAGTTGCGAATGACTCTTTTTTCATGTAGACGTTTAAATACGGATGCGAAGAGAGGTAAGTGTTACGCGTTCAGTTGCTGCATCGAGACTGAAATCTAGAGTTAGAACTTCGTTTTATATCCTGTTTACACGTACCGCCGAGAAAACAGCTGAAAGCTGAGAAAAATTACCGAGTTACTGGATGTAATAAGGTAATAATACGATACATAAATCAGTTCAGTTCATATATTAAAATGCTATACAGAAACCTTATTTTAACGCCTTTTTATGAATTTAAAAGATGGGGAAAAGATAAAGGTTCTAAGGGGATATAGTCTAGCGCTACCTGATCGCAAGAGGCTTTTATACCTGACCAGTATACGGGTTTTGATCATTTAACATTTATATTATGCTTTTATCGTTACTATTTTGCTATTCAAGTCGTCCCTAATTATGATTAAATGAGAAAACGTGTTATAGATCTGTTCAAATTCGACTTTTAAATGCTGAATATTTTAAATGTAAGGATATTAAATTTCAAGATGGATGGTGCATCAGTTGTTACAAACTAATTGTGGATAAGACTTAATTACTGGATGTGTTAAAATCTCTAAACGGTTTTACTATATACAAGAAGATATTATGGAAGAATTATTCCATAATAATTCTTATTATTATTTTTTCCGTTAAAATAAAATTAATGATTCTATTATATATTTAAAAACATCTACTATGTATCAATGATCTGCATTCATAATTAAAATAATAACGGGAGTTGATATGTATTAAAATTAGATTATTCTAGCATATAATTATTAGTCGTTGGACTTTCGTGCAATACAGACGTGCTTATAAAATTGTTCTGAGTGTGCGGAATTCGATAACGCAATTATAATCGCAATCGTGCTCTAATTATGCGATCGCTGACCTTTCGAACCGCGAAGTCGGTCAAGTGTATTTAATTATTGAAATGGATAATCTGACGCCCACTAAAATAGCAATTAAAACACAAAATGAACAAATTTTGTATAAATCGTATCAATATGAAAAACAAGAAAGATTAAAGTTAGAAGAAATTGTGAAGCAACTACAATAGAAAATTGACTGTCTGCAACAACAAGTACAGCAAACCCAACAGCAAAAACAGCAGCGAACATACAGCCCGGCAAACTCAGATGAAGAGGACGAACTGGTAGCTAGAGAAACAGCATGGTTACTGCCAAGAAATAAGAAAAGAAAAGCAACAAGTTCACCTGAACAAGTAAGTAAATCAGAAAATAAAACTTCTAAAAAACAGAATCCTAAAGTCCCGAAAAAATTAAAACCTCCACCGATCATATTGAGTAATGTGGAAGATTACAGCTGCATTAAAAACAAAATTAATTCAAAGAATTTAGAATACAATGCCAGTATGTTAAGCAATAAACAATTAAAAATAAATGTCGACACAGACATAGCGTACAAAAATCTGACTCAGTTATTAAATGAAAACAAATACGAATGGCACAGTTATGAAAATAAACAAACACGACCTATAAAGGTTGTAGCAAAAAATTTACACCCTTCCTGCGACTCGACAGAAATTAAAGATGAGTTAATCCGTAGAGGATTTAAAATTATAGAGGTAAACAATAGAATTAAGAAAGTTACAGTAAATAATAAACAAATTATAACGCTTTTGCCATTATTTATGCTAAGTTTGGACAACAGCGAGGATATTAAAAAAAATATATGAAATACAACATTTGTGTAATATGAAAATTAAGATTGAAGCGTTAAGAAGTAACAAATTAATCCCACAATGCAAAAGGTGCTAAAGATATGGACACATGCAAATACATTGCAAACGCGAACCTATATGCGTTAAATGCGCAAGCAAACACTTAACAATTGTGTGTAAGAGAACTAAAGCTGACAAAGCTATATGCTCAAATTGTGGTGAATCCCACCCTGCCAATTACAGAGGATGTTTGATTGCGCGTGAATTACAGAAAAGGCGCGACAAATCAAACAAAAGTAAAAATGCTTCGCAACCGAAAACATTTACATCTAGTAAAACCATTGAAGGTGTATCATATGCTCAAGCCGCTAGAACTGACAAATCACAAATGCACCCCAATTCAAGCAAACAAACATCCATGGTGCAAATGATGCAAAGTATGATGGATTTAATGAACAAGTTCTCACAGAGACTCGACAAATTAGAAGCAAGAAATACTGGGGCTATACCGCGTAATACAAATTAATGGACCAAAAAGATTTACGAATAGCCACTTGGAATGCTAATGGCATCCAGAACCGTCTACTAGAATTAGAAGTATTTTTGTATGAGCAAAATATAGACGTGTGTCTGATTTCAGAGACACATTCAACTAAACAAACCTACATAATGATAAAAGGTTATCAGATCTATCAGGCAATTCACCCTGATAATCAAGCAAAAGGTGGTAGTGCTATTTTGATAAAAAAAACATCAACCATTATGAAGAATGCCATGTTCAAACCGCCGAAGCTCAACTCACACTTGTTACCATTAAATCTACTAAACTAAATTTGAATGTTGGTGCAATATATTGTCCACCAAGATACAATCTCAAAAAACCTGAATACAAAAACTTGTTACAGCACCTCGGCGAGAAGTTCATAGTCGGGGGTGATCTTAATGCCAAACATGTGGATTGGGGCTCGAGATTAACAACAACAAAAGGAAATGAACTAAGACAAGCCATTAGGGAAGCAGGATGCAACTTCCACAACACAGGTAAACCAACCTATTGGCCCACAGACCCAAACAAAATACCAGATCTTTTAGATTTCTTTATATCTAGAAAAGTCTCTTCAAATTTTACTGATATAGAAGTGAGAGAATAATAAAAAAAGAACAAAAACCAACATTAGTTAATAAAACTACGAATTGGGAAAGCTTCAGAATAGAACTTGAAAATGAGATAAGACTCAATGTGTAATTAAGAACTGTTGCACAATTGGATACAGAAGCTGAAAGCTTTACCAAAATTATCCAAAAAGTAGCTTGCAATAACACTAGAAAAATCACTTACAAAACTGCGGGAGTTAACTATCCTATGGAGATCAGAGAATTAGTCAAGGAAAAGAGACGACTCAGAAGAAAGTGGCAACAGACACGTGATCCGGCTGACAAAAATATTCTTAATAATAAAACTCAGCAGCTAAAGAGAGAAATTCAAAAGTTGAAAGAAGCCTCAATTGAAAGGTATCTCCAAAAACTAACAGCAAGAGATTAATTATTCGCTATGGAAAGCCACAAAGAAAATCAAACAGCCCCTCACCCACATTCCACCCATCAGGCAAAGTGATGGTACATGGGATAGAAGTAACAAACAGAAGGCTGAAACTTTCGCAGAACACCTTGCTAAAACTTTTCAACCAAACGAAATTCAATCAAATGTAGAAACTGGTGAAGACGTAATCTTGGAAGAAGAAGAAGACATCCAACGGAAATAGTCATCTCAAAGAAAATAGTAACAGAAATTAAAAATAACAAGCGCCTGGATTCGACCTTATTACAGGTGAAATATTGAAACAACTTCCCAGAAAAGCCATCGTTATGCTGATGTACCTGTTCAATGCAGCATTTCGATTAAAACATGTGCCTATTATCTGGAAGGTAGCAGAAGTTATCATGCTACCAAAACCAGGTAAACCACCTAACGAGGCGAGATCATACAGACCTATATCACTACTACCGATTATATCGAAGCTCTTTGAAAAGCTCTTATTAAAAAGACTTAGACCTATTATAGAAAGGAAAAATCTAATACCAAACCATCAGTTTGGATTTAGACAACAACATTCAACAATTGACCAAGTTCATAGAATAACAAATATCATTGAAACAGCATTAGAAGAAAAATTAATCTGCTCAACGATTTTTCTAGATATACCCCAAGCCTTTGACTAAGTTTGGCACTAAGGATTGGTATACAAACTAAAAAGAGTGTTACCAAAACAATACGTTAAATATTACTAACGAGTTATATATCAGATAGATTATTTCGCATTAAGGAAGAAAATGAATACTCAGAGTTAAAGGAGGGTAGAGCTGGCGTGCCCCAAGGAAGTGTCTTGGGCCCATCCTCTACTTGTTGTATACAAGCGATCTTCCACAACCGCAGAATGTAACTGTTGCCGCATTTGCCGACGACACAGTGCTGATGGTGACTGGAACAACCATATAAGAAGCAACCGATAAGCTTAAAAAAGCCACTGACGAAATACACCAGTGGACTAGAAAGTGGAAAACAAAGCTTAATGAACTAAAATCAGTTCATGTAATTTTACTAATAAAAGGCTTATAAATACACCTTCAGTTAATCTAAATGGCATCATAGTTCCATATGAAAACACAGCCAAATACTTAGGAATGACCTTAGATACGAAATTGCGTTGGAAAGAGCATATAATAAAGGAGAGAATAGAACTTGGACTCAAGTATCGACAATTGTACTGGCTACTGAGACGCAACTCACAATTGTCAATAAATAACAAAATACTTATATACAATCAAGTCTTAAAGCCAATATGGGTCTATGTTGGTTGACAATAAACAGAGTACAAAAGGTTTACATGTTGACAATAAACAGAGTACAAAAGGTTTACAACGGTTACAAAGGGATTACATGTTGACATATGGTGAGGACGTATATGTCCTCCTAAACTACTACAATACAGGGAAGGTTGGAACCAACCCTGTTCAGCACTAGGTCTACAGACTAAGCATATAGGAGATAACCTCCTGGTAACTAAGCCGGGGAAGCCTGGACACAACTCCCCATATTTCTGCATAGAGTGGGCGATTTAGCGCAGCCCACTCAAGTTAGGCACTAAGCATTTATATAATAAAAAGAGTACTCACCAGCTTGCTTGTAGATGTAGTGTCGGAGTCATGGAAACTGACTGGTTTGAATAGCTCAAGCAAGCTGGTTATATACTGCCGAATGAGGAAGTAATTCGTATCGTAGTTGGAAGCCGTAGGCAGAAGTTCTCGGTAAGTTTGTGGGTTGATTGCATGCACGCTGTTGGTGCCTGGTACGGAGCTGCAGCTGTGCGGAAGTGTTGGTGAATTCTTTTGAAGGAATGTGCACCTGCATGCACATCGTGTGGGAAGCCTCGCCTCGACAGAGTAAGTAGGCGGAGATATCGCATACCAGTGGATGCGACGGTGGGCGAAGCGGGCGCGCTGCTGAGAAGACCTTGCAGGTGGCATCACAGCTGTTGAACTAGCGTGGAAACTGAATGTGGCCTTGCATGCTTTATGTAGTCCAAACGGAAGAGAAGTTTAGTTTTAAATAAAATATTTAAGTGTAAATATTTCCGTTTGTGACAATAATACACAAGGTAACAGATTAGTTGAAGCTTTAGATAATGTAAATCTAATTTTGCTGAATGATGGTAAACCTACTAGAATCTCCAAACCGAACGAAAATCCATCACCAGTAGACCTTTCTCTAATTACACCAAATTTAATAGGGTATACAGAGTGGAACCCTTTACTAGATACATTTAGTTCTGATCATTTCCCAATACATTAGTATTAAACATAATTACAATCCCGATCCTATACAACCCGCTAGAAAATGGGTTGAGTCTTCAGCAGACTGGCAACTTTTTCAGGAAACACTAATAAATAGTATTTCGCATATTCAAGTAAACACTACTAACTCGGTACATTTCGAGGCATTATTAACGAGTATTAATCATGCGGCTTCTACTGCAATGAAAACTAGAACAGCAATAGCCTCTAAGTCTACCAAGTCAATATGGTGGGACAATCAATGCGATCTAATAGTATTTGAAAGAAAGCAGGTGTTGCGTACAATTACAAAAGTTTAGCAAATTTTGAAAATTATCTACATTTTAGAAAAAAACAAGCGCAAAGTAAACTAATCTTTAATCAGAAACAAAAAAAATGTTGCATAGAATTTGTTAACAGACTAAATAAAAATACACCCATTTCTAAAATCTGAGAATTCATACGAAAAGTTTCAAATAAAAGCATGCATTACAAAAAACCTACATTATCACAATCCCTTATAGAAGAACTGCTAAGTCAATTTGCGCCAAGTTATCTACCGAGCTCTCTGGAAAATACCACACACAGTACAATTGTACATGACTGTACAGATTTGGAGAAACCATTTGATTTTGTAGAGTTAGAGGCAGCAATTAAAACAACTAAAAGTACAGCTCCCGGAGGAGATTTCATTACGTATGAAATAATTTATCAAATGCCATCGTTAGCCAAAGAACATTTGCTTAAAATCTTTAACAATTGGTGGGTTGACGGACAATACATAGAACATTTTAAAAAATCATGCCTACTATTAAAACCAAATAAAGATAAGACGTTAGCATCTTCATATCGACCCATATCACTTATGTCCTGTATATCTAAAACTTTTGAGCGGTTGATAAAAACCAGATTAGAATGGTTCATAGAACAGAACCATATCCTTCCTAAAACGCAATATGGTTTTCGACGGGGTTATGGTACATTGGATATTATAACTCAGTTGGTTACTGATATTCTAACAACCTTCTCAAGAAATAAATATTTAGTTTGCCTATTTCTCGATCTTAAAGGGGCTTACGACTCTGCGGATTTAAATATTTTGAAACAAAAAATGAATCACCTAGGTCTAAATGAAAAGATTTGTGATAATGTTATTAATTTTTATTATTCGCGAACAATATGGCTAAGGGATCATAAAAACGTTCTTCATAGACCTAGAACTGTTTGTCAAGGTTTACCTCAAGGTTCAGTTCTTAGTCCGCTACTTTTTAATATATATTCAGCAAGTATACATAATATGTTTAACAATAATATTCAATGCCTACAGTACGCAGATGATATCTGTATATACTCCACCCTAGATTCCTATTCTGACTGCCATATAGTCCTGGAAGAGGTTGTGCAAATGGTCTTACAATGAACCAACGAAAGTGGCATGACACTATCCTCTGAAAAATCGGCGATAATGTTCTTTACCAGGCATTGGTTACGTACGCCAGGAATGTTAAACCTGTGCGGAAGTACTATACCAGTGGTGAATGAGTTCAAATATTTGGGGGTTGTATTAGATACAAAACTCTTGTGGACCAAGCGCATTCAATATATTAAAGGTAAATGCGAAAAAGGTATTAATACACTTAAATGCGTTACCAACAGAATCAGGGGTGCTGATCCCAAAATATCTGTAATGTTCTACAGGTCGTATGTGCGGTCAATTCTAGATTACGGGTGTTGGCTATACGGATCCACAAGCAATAGTAATCTTAAAATTATAGATCGTGTTCAGTACAAATGTCTAAGAATCTGCTTAGGAGCAATGCAATCTACTCCCACTAATGTTTTGCTTACTGAATGTAATGAAATGCCGTTGGAGTTTCGCAGGCAGCTCCTAGCACAAAAATATGTTGTCAAATTAAAAAGCCTTGAGTTAAACCTGGTAAAGGTTTTAGCAACATTAAATACAGAGAACCTTACAAATAAATACTGGAGAATAAAAAATTCCCCACCGCTAACAGATGCTTTCATTGAGACCCTAAGGTATGATCATTTATATAAAACAATCAGCTATTGCCTACATATGCTGTATCTTACAGAGTATTAATATACAAACCTAGAGTCATAATCCCTGCATATACTGAATCGTCTCAAATAAATAACACTCTGTTTAAATCCATAATCAGTGACTATGCGGGACATACAGTGATATACACAGATGGATCCAAATCGGAAAAGGGTGTGGGATGTGCTATGTATGTCCAGAATCCCAATTTTTATCAAAAATATAAACTACCCAATATTTGTAGTATATTTACTGCAGAATTACTTGCAACAGAAAACGCTCTAAAATGGCTGCAGTCACAAAACATTAAAAAAGCCCTGATTATATCAGACTCAAGATCGGCATTTGAATCAATAAAAAGTACATGCCTTAGTGGCTCAAAATCTGCTGTACTCTGTAACGCTAAATATATACTAAGGGATTTGGATATTACTTTTATTTGGGTTAAAAGCCATGTAGGTATCACAGGTAATGAAAAAATTGACTTGTTGGCTAAGGAAGCAATCACTGATGACATGTTGCAAGATTATGTAATACCTGGAGATGTCTGTAGTGCTTTAAAACAGAACGTATATAAAAATTGGATAAAACGTTGGGAAATAATTGCCAATGAATCACAAAATTCATATTTCAAATTACATTCACAATTACCTACAACACCATTTATCTACGAACATAATACAGTGATGAGACTGAAATCTAATCACGGAAGGTTTCCCTCCCATTTGGCAAAGATTGGTTTAGTAGAATCCGGAGCTTGCGATTGTGATGGTACGTCAATTGAAGATCTTAATCACATTTGCTTTAGTTGTAGAAAACATAACAATCAAACTCAGAAATTAATGGATTCTTTGTACAAATTAACATTTTATCCGCCTGTTAATCTGGTGCACCTACTAAATTCTAATAATAAACAGGTATTTGAATTATTAATTGCATTTTTAAGGAATCAAACATTAAGATTTAAATAAGATATGTTAAATCTATGATATTATATTATACCTAGATGAATATTAAAAAAGTCTGTGGCTGAAGGACTCGATTCCATGCCAACTTCTTTTTACACACACACACACACATCCCCATATTTGCATTTATGTCTCAGTTGTACCCAAGGAACTACTTGACAACACTATAATAAAATACTTAAGCCCACAAAATTTTTATTCTTGAAAAACAACCAAAATATAAAGAAACTACAAAATTGTTAATTCACAAGAAAATTCTTATAGATTAAACTTGCAGGTAAAGTGATAAATATTTTCATACAATTCCACTAACATGCACCTTGTCTGTTTCAGGTCAAAATATGTCTTGAAATGGCTTCAATACTTATTTATCTACAAAAATCGTGTAACGATAGTAAATCATCTGCTGGACAAGAAAATTTACCAAAATTAAGAGAAAAATCAACTTTAAAATTTATTCTATTTCTACCTAGTGTGTTATAGGGTGTTTCTTTAACAATACTTAAATGGAAATTATTATTTCCCCTGGAAGTTGTGCAACCCATATTTTATGTTTGTACTTATGGATGCCTACATTTTATATCTTGTCATATGAATCATGACAGTATGTATGTAGAATAAACCGGATGGGAGGAGTTAGCCAGAGAGGGTAATATGTCGGAAGAGAAGTGGGTAAGCTGAGAGAGGGGAGTACTAGGCTTAGAATTTTCAACTGGTTATGTTTGGTTGCGTTTATCAAAATAATCTCTCTCGAAAATCTGAAGGATTGTAATCACACAACGAATGTTCTATATAAGGAAATCTTTCAATCACTTTAAACCTTTTGACCGTCATGTCATGACGAGGTTTTTCTAGTTATTATTATTACAAATATCGAATTAGGTTATGCCACTTTATATTTGACAAGAAAATTTAAATATATCAACCGGTAACCGTTGACCGGACTACGAGAGTTAACATTTAATCATTACTCAAGCCAAGTGGTGACCTAATTAAATGTATGCGAGATAAACGCCTCGAAGCGGAACGCCCACGATTGCAGGTGCAGTATCAAACCCACGGCCACGTGTGTGCATAACAAGCAGCTGCAATATTCAGAACTGTATCTAATGCATTTTCTATGAATTCCTAGAGGAAGTAGAATGCTATCATCACGTAGGCATAGCCCACGGCCACGTGTGGTCAATTGGAGGACTTCACACCCACAGAAAGGGTATATAACGACCAGCACTTGATAGGATAGCTCAGACTGAGTTACAACGAAGCTTGGAAGATAGAAACGTTAATTGATGTTTACCTTCTTTCAAGCAATACTCCCAGCTTTAGTTAAAATTGTATAATAGTATTTAAGTGATTATGCAAGTGCATATTATATAAATTCACTACGAATAAATATCCTATTGTACTTAACAATAAACTGTGTTTATTTTGTAACTTGGGCTCCGTCTTTTGCGTTTTTAAAATAAAGTACCATTTTTAAAAACGCCCTTCAACGACAAGAAACGTTAATTGGCGCAGTCGGTAGGATAGGCAAAAGGGCTCAAGACACTGTTTTTCGAAAATTAAAAGCACCGTCGAGTTCCTTGGCTTTTAAGTCTTCATTTGCCTATCGAATCAGCATCTGGGAACCAGCGATTCAAAGGACAAGCATCGCCTGAGACCGTAGCCGTTTCCAGAGCTTCACCTGTACGTAGCATCGCCGTTTCCAAGGGACAAGCATCGCCCGAAGAACGCATCGCTGCTGCAGAAGCCTGACTATTAGAGTCATTCCTGACTATTGGAGTCATTTTAACGGCAAAATTTAAGCCAATAATGAAGATAGAGTAAGAAACTAACTATCAATTATTATTGTTAAAGGCGCTTTGCGCAAACAAATATCAAACAAGTTTACAAATTATATTCAAAAATCAAACAAGATTAACAATTTATTAATTTTAAGTTTAATACATACTAAACCCTTTAGACTTAAGATCACGTTGCTTGTAGTAAGCGAGACGGATTGGTGTATCAATTAGTGATACTTAATTTCCAGCCCACTTGCAAGCAATGGGTAGGCACCTTTAGATTTAAGATCACGTTGCTTGTAGTAAGCGAAACGGATTGGTGTATCAACTAGTGATACTTAATTTCCAGCCCACTTGCAAGCAATGGGTAGGCACCTTGAATAGGTCCTTACTAACATAAAAATCATTTTTGAATATTTCAAACTTTGTTAACAAATTTATAGAATTTTTAAGTATTTATTTTTAAAGTGCAAACGATTTACTAATCGTTTTCATGATTAATACTGATACGTCATCAGATAGCGAAACTGAATTACCAATTAACACAACTTTTGTAAGATCTGCATCACGACCGATAAGTTTACGTCCATCTAAATTATCGATCAGCAAGCAAAGCCATACTACAATGGCACAAGGTAATCAACCTCAAGTACAACCCCAAGTAACACCAGCCCCTATTGTCCAACAATGTGTAGGCTACCCACCTGGCTTTCATACAAGCCTTTTAAATGAAATTCCAACCTATGACGGAAACCCCGTCGAATTACACTTTCCTCAGCACGCAACCGCTTAAAAGGCCCAGCCTTAGAGGTCGTAACTGGACAAGTATTTGATTCATGGTATTCTTTAAAAGACACCCTTCTTAGTAATTTTGGAGACCAACGATCGGAACTGAACATCCGGATCGATCTGTCTCGTATGAGACAATTATCACGAGAATCTCCCGTAGAATTTTATAATCGAATTAGATCCTTATTAGCCATACTAAATTCTAAAATTGCACTAGGCTCGGAAATACCAGAAATAAAAGAGTACCAAGCCCGAGATGCTAAAGATTTAGCTCTTAAGACCTATTTAGGAGGACTTTCCGAACCTTTTGGAAGTTTCCTTCGTAGTAGAGCACCAACATCGCTCGAAGTAGCCTTAACTTATATAAAAGAAGAACTGGATATACGATATTTTCAAAATACACAACAATATAACTCACAACCTAAGTTTTTACCACAACCAGTTCCCCTAAGCAATTGCAATAAACCCCAGCCAACTTCTCAACCCCCTCAGTTTAAACCACAACCATACCAGAACGTATTGCCTAAATTAAAGCCTAGTTTTAATCCTACTCATCAATTCAAGCCAAATGTTAATAATACAAATCAATTTAAATTTAATCCAGTAACTCAGCAGTTTGGAAATAATTCCCGACCTAATGTTTTTGCACCCAAAAGAGATTTTCAACCACAAAATCGGCCAGAATCATTGCAAGCTAGTACCATTCAACCGAGACCGATACATCCTAATACATCCATGAGACCCCCTAATCCAAATTTCAATCGAAATATAAATCAACCTAATTTTATTCGACCAAGTCCCCAACCACGAAATTTCCTTTCTGAAGAATTATATTCAACAGAATTTCAAGAAGAAATCCCACCTGTTAATCAAATTAACACTGATTTTGAATACGACCACTACGATGAGACCCACGGAGAAGAAATTAACGAAAATTTTCGCGATGAAGCCTCGGAAAACAATTAAAATCTTTTACATTTAACCCTAAATCATCTTTACCTTTTATAATTATACCCCAAACAAATGAAAAACTCTTACTAGACACAGGGAGTAGCAAAACTATCCTTTCACCCGAATTTGTTTATAAACATTACCCCGAATCCATTTTTGAATATCCTTTTGAAATTACAACCTCTCACGGTACAACGTATCACAATCAAGTAGCAACAGCTCCTATTTCCCTTTTACTCGATAAAATAGAAGGAAAACATTTAGTATACCTTCTTAATTTTCATTCCAATTACATTGGCATTCTTGGAAATGACTTGTTGAAGAAATTAGGAGCAAGAATCAATTTTCGTGGAAATTATATCCAACGAAACGGAAAAACCGTAGTACCATTCTTTTTCAACGAACCATCTCTTAAAGAAACTATATTAATACAACCATCCTATTTCGAAAATCCCGCTTCAAAGAAATCCAAAATTTTAAATACTTCAAACAACTTCACTCCGCAATTTGACCCAACATATATTAGTTTTAATCAACGTGAAAATAATTTTCCTTCACCAAATCTGTCGCAACAACATAAAAATGTTCAAGAAAAATCAACTTCAAACAATGCTTATTATAACGACTTTGAAAATATTTTCCAAAATTTTCTAACTCAACCAAATAGAGAAAACATTGTCCCGACGGTAACTCAAGAATCAAATCCGAAGGATCAATCAAATTTAAATGATACAGAAATCTTTATTTCAAAACCTATTCGAGTTAAAATCAATAACCTTGACAGCTATAAAAATCAAAATTTACGAAATAGACCCAAAAAACGCAAATCTTATGAAGCGAAACTTGACCCAAAGTCAAAACGGATTAAAAGCATACAGACCCCAATAAATAAACCACTCAAAAACAGTTTCCGTAAAACGAAAAGGAAAATACATGCTAGAAAATATAACAATAGTTTACGCAAAACGAAGAAAAATATGAAATCCAACAAAAATTCAAGTCGTATTAACAAGGCTTGGCTGAAAAGAAATAACCACCAACTAATGGAATACCTAAAATTTCAAGATCAAAATAAACAAATAATCCCTCTTAGAATAAATAATAGACGGTTTACATATTTAAAACCTAAAATGAAATAATCATCTGACAAACTAAATTTCAAGTAGATTAAAATGACTATTAACAGGCAAAGAATACTGAACACGATTTAAATACCGAAACTAAAATACTTTTATTAAAGAGATTTCAATTAACAAAATTCCCTTCTGCAAAGTTAAAACTGCATATAGCGCAATGATAAGAGTACAGTAAATAGTATATACGCTAAATCTCGGAATGTGACCTTCAACAATTACATTCAGCGAAATCTATTTTAAAAGGAGACAGCTGTTCAATCTCAAGTTACTCACTGATAACAACAATGCATTTCATTGCATTTCATTGCAATAACAGAAAAGATAATTTTGCTGCGAGGAATTATTACATTCAAATGCTCTGATAAAATAAATGAAACTTAATAATTAACCATTTAGTGTCAACAAATAACCCTTTCGAGTAATTTTAACAATTCAATTTTATAAATATTTCTAACTCAATGTCAACTCCAGACAACTAATTAACCCAAAAATATTTAAATACATATAATAACATACGTAATACATAAGTAATACCTTCTTCAAGTTTGCTTTTAAAATAAACCTCACAAATTTTAACGTCAGTTAAAGATGAAATTAAATTATAGCTGAAATTGTAAACCCAGTACTACAGAAATAATTATTAGAACCATCAATAGAAAAACTTTCCTGGAAATCATTTCCCAATAAAGCAATTCTTATTTTAACATAAAAGGAACAATTTGAACTTATAAACTTTTTGGACTTTAAGCATTCATCTATACGATATATTTTAACATCGCCATATGTGATAAAAATTTAGTTTACTGCTAGCAATACAACAGCAATACCCCCCTTGATAATTAATGATGATACTAAATAACCATAAAAATAATCAAAAACTCCAGAACTTAATTCTGACCTATACAGTGTAACCCTGACAGATCAGACTCACAAGATCTAATTTATTTCTTTGTTATTCCTACGATTAATCATATAAACTACCTTATCACGACAAATATATTCAACCACTATTGACGGAAATCGATTAATACAAGTTTTTGTTAACCAACAAAATCAAATGAATTACTAACTGGAACATTGTTTACCACAGATCATCACTGCTTCTTTCCGAATGATTCTCTATATAAGGACTTTTCCCATTTTATACTGCCTATAGCAAATGAAAATACCTGCAAATTTTATAAGATGCTTTTCAAAATTTGATCAAACCTACTATTTAAAATCAAGTAACATCATAGATGTTGTAGACCGATTATTCCATTCCATTATAACCTATACCACGTCGAAAATATTAGTCGTTGACGGCGAATTCGATAAACAACCTCTAAAAAGTTTTGCTGAACTGCACAAAATTAAACTACATGTAACCACCCCCTATAACCATCAATCGAATGCTACAGTAGAACGTTTACATTCTACGCTTCTCGAACATTATTGACTATTAGAAAACACACCTAAAGAAAGACAAATTTATTATTGTATCCTAGCCTATAATCACTCAATTCATTCAAACCTAAAATATATCCCTTTTGAAATCTAACCTTGACGCTGACGACGGTCGACGCTATGAAGAACTTATCCAAAAATTGACAACATTTACCGATACTCAAAAAATTATCCTACAAGAACAAGCCCAAATTTTAAATGATACAATCAACACCTTCAAAACCAATATTGAAACCCTCGCACAGAACCAAAACCTTCTAAATCAAAATCTCAATAAAATCATTCTCAATACCACTGTGAAAATTCGAGAAATCATTGGAACCCTAAATACGTTTACTGTATTAGATCAATCAATTCAATCTTTACAACTATTTATCACCACATGTATGGATCTCGAAACCTCGTTAACATTTGCCCAAAACCATCAGCTACATTTATCTTTAATTGATAACAACGATTTGTTATCGACACTATCTCAAATCTCAAACACACTACAAAAACTACCTACCAAACAAACTTTGGATGTCCCATATCCCATTAACCATGAGAATCTACATCTTTATGAATCCTTAATTTGGATCAAGGCATATCAAAAGAACACCACACTCACTTTTATATACGAGATTCCTCTAATAAAACCATCCACAGAACACCAATACATAAGACTAATCCCATTTCCTGCTGCTCACAACAACCAATTTCAAATGGTCATTCCCATCTACAACACCATACTGTTTAATACCGACTTTAGCATTCCCATCACCGATAATCAATGTATGCAAATAACCCCTTCACATTATTTCTGTTCACAAACAAATTACTTCACAATCCCAAATTCCAAATTGTGCGAAACACAATTATTAGCCTTCAAGGAAGCACAAAATTGCAACCCGATTCAGTCCATGTACCCGAAATTACAAAAATTGACCTATCACCTATAAATGTTCATCAATTAATCCAGAATCAAGCGAAATTAACTAAGGACATGTCTACACTCGAACGTATCACTCCTATCAGATATACACCATTACATTATGGCCCTTTAATTCTCACGCTGATCATGACTATCATAACAATAAGTCTTATCTTCTTTGTATACTACAAACGCAGATTATTTGCCACCAAAATGTCACCCCTTAAAGAACCCGACATTGTAACTTTTAACCCAACTTCAAGTCCCCTGGTCCAAAGCAGATCACCTTTAACATAACTATTATTGTTATTATCAATACTAACCTAATTATAATG
The DNA here is from genome assembly GCA_929113105.1 of Agrypnus murinus. Taxonomy (NCBI): domain Eukaryota; kingdom Metazoa; phylum Arthropoda; class Insecta; order Coleoptera; family Elateridae; genus Agrypnus; species Agrypnus murinus. The sequence continues at coordinate 85,435,877 of OV816027.1, read as the reverse complement.
ACACATTAGTATTAGTATTATATATATATTATCATTGTTACTCTGTTCTATATTCATATTATGTATTCTATTATGTATCTATGTAATCTCCATATACTAAGTACTATTTTATTTACTGTCTTATTATGCATGCTTGTTATTATCAATCTATTTGTGAAATGTGACACCTCCTACTTTTCATTTAACCAGTCACTTTATTGTAACCACTGAAATATTCTTCTTCAAAGTATATTTCCTTCTTGCGTGGGAGGAGTTAACATTTAATCATTACTCAAGCCAAGTGGTGACGTAATTAAATGTATGCGAGATAAACGCCTCGAAGCGGAACGCCCACGATTGCAGGTGCAGTATCAAACCCACGGCCACGTGTGTGCATAACAAGCAGCTGCAATACTCAGAACTGTATCTAATGCATTTTCTATGAATTCCTAGAGGAAGTAGAATGCTATCATCACGTAGGCACAGCCCACGGCCACGTGTGGTCAATTGGAGGACTTCACACCCACAGAAAGGGTATATAACGACCAGCACTTGATAGGATAGCTCAGACTGAGTTACAACGAAGCTTGGAAGATAGAAACGTTAATTGATGTTTACCTTCTTTCAAGCAATACTCCCAGCTTTAGTTAAAATTGTATAATAGTATTTAAGTGATTATGCAAGTGCATATTGTATAAATTCACTACGAATAAATATCCTATTGTACTTAACAATAAACTGTGTTTATTTTGTAACTTGGGCTCCGTCTTTTGCGTTTTTAAAATAAAGTACCATTTTTAAAAACGCCCTTCAACGACAAGAAACGTTAATTCGAGTTTTCTTTTTTGGCGTTTTTTTTCTGTGATAATTCTAATCTCTTATTCTGTTCTTTTAAGATTGTAAGTTCACTTTTCAACCGGCTAATCTTATTTATTACTTGTTACAGTTGATATTTTAGGTTCGAGATCACCTCATTTTCTGGTGTTTGCATAACAGATGCTATAACAGCACTATTATTTTGTGTAGTTACTGACAGAACAATCTGTTTCACTGGAAATATGATTCGTGAATTAACAAAATAAATATATACCAAACATAACATTACACAAATTAGATTATAACTTGAAATATTTAATTATTATATTGAGAGAAATAATTTGATAAACAGACTTATTAAAATAATATTAGCTCTATGAATTATAGTTCTAAAAGCGCTTTCTTCCATTGTAAACATTTTAATATTAAAGAAAACTGAAATTTTTTTGCCTATACGCTAACCCAATGCCACTTTGTTTTTGCAGAAGAAATATTTACTTTGTGATTTTTGAATGTAACATCCTGTATATTTCCACAAATTTGGATAGACGTTAAAAAACGTTTTCGTAAATCTCCTATCCTAGACGTATTTATTATAAATTTATTATTTTTACTTATTTATTATTTTTTTAATTTATTAATGTTATACACAGCTGCGTGTGGTATATGACCAATCAGTATTAACAACAACCACAGGTTTTCGTGGTTGCCGGGACCGATTGATTAACGTGTCTTCATACAGCACAGTAAATATATTAACTTTATCGCACCAGTTGAACTATGGTACTAGTTTATTTAGCAATTGGCATCACATAATGACAGTATTTAAAAAATTATTTAAAATTTCTATAAATTTGTTAAAATAGTGACAATATTCAATAAGTAAACATTTTGATTTCACATTATTGAACTTTTTAGCTGGATTTCTTCCAAAATGAATACGATGTGGTAATCGACAGAATGGAAATTGTATGGTACAACCAATCAGTAATCAAAAACCTGAATGGCGGTTTCATTTTTTATAACAGAACACAAAAAGTATTGAACGGCTCATTCGATCTGCTTATAGATAGCGGCGCTGCGGAAACAGTATGAGATCCTAATTTCTTTTTTCAGTGACCACATTTTTACTGTTTTGTAATAAATTGCTTTTGTACCTACAGATTTATATCCAAGTGTACAAATTTGTAAGCAATGAATATCGATTTTTCCCCGTAACAGTTAGTATTAATGCATGCAGGGAATTTGAACGAGATACATTTAAAGCCAGGACCATAATAAGTAAGGTGTCCAACGTCAATCCCTGCTCTTTGAAAAAGGTAAAATATAAATGTGTTTAAAGCTAACCGTTTCAACGGAAACCTATTTTTTTAAGGGACACTATTGGGTTAAGAATGGTTTACCAGATTTTTCTAAGTTTCCTCCTCATTTACCAACAGGTCTGTATAAGATACAATCAATATATAAGGTGCTTTTGGTGCCAGTAACTGAAATTAATTTCTATGGAGCCATTAAGGAAAAATCTATCGACTGGAAGAATCTGCCTAAAAATCATGAATACAATAAAAAATAATTAGAATTACTTATAAATAACTATAGAATAGGATGTAGACGCTTTGTTATACAAATTATTCTTACACTATAGTATTTATATTTGACTTATGCCAATTCGTATTTCGGTAACGAACCTTTTTCACTTTAAAAGATAACATTCTTACCGAAATCTTTATTGGAGTAAGTCAAATTTACCATATGTGGTTAGGAGACACCGTTAAAAATATAGTAGTGTGGTAGACCAAATCCTCCTTATGTTATTGCTCCTATGTTTGTTACTTTGAAGCACTTTAGAAATAAAAATTCTTCCTGAGAGAAACGATGCTTTTATCAGATTACTAGCAGAATATGATTTTTGATTATATTACAACAAAACGAGCAAACCCAAATGCGACTGTCGTTTCATCAAAATAACAATCAAAATACCGATACTAAAATACCAACCAGATATCAAAATAAAAATTCTGCTCGAGTTCATTTTATACTTAATCAACCGAAAACACAAAAATAATTCTTCTAACATACTAAGTGAGAATTAATAAAATTGCAATAGCTACAGATAAAAATTCATTTTACTAATATTTACTTTTTACATCATTATGATGTAAAAGTAACGTAATTTACACCTTTGCGTTTGCTTTGAACGGTTGGTAATATTTTCTCGGTGTTTATGTGCTTTAGTCTATCGAATTCAAAACTGTAAAAATTCGTAACTGCCTTGCTTTTAGTGAAATTATAATGTGAGGCAGGGAAGAAATGGCTGAATTTGAATTATATAAAATAGCAAAGGTTACAAATACCTAAACTACAAAATCAATAAATTGAAAGAGAACCGGCAGTGGAGGAGTGGTGTTGGGATGGTGGGAATGTTCTAATTGGGAAATTCCGTCAACTCAACTGTGGGTGTGATGGGGGACATATGACCTTAGCTGTGTAACCTGCTAATAATTTGAGTATTCATCTTATAGTAAAGTTTCTTGATACAGCCTAGTGTATAGTGAGATATATCGTTTGGGTTAAGTTGAAATTTAATTCCCACGTTTAATATGCGTTCTTGTTTAATATTTAAGGACAGCTGTATTTTAATAAACTTCTGAAATTTCAAACAGTTTAAATTAATAATCGCCTTTTATGGTTAATATAGTTCTTGCAGACGAAATCCATGATGTTGCTAATGTTGCTAACTAATAAAGATATTGAGCTTTTTTTGGTCGAAAAGCACGTACAAATTTCATATAAAAATAATGTATTCGTAAGCAATATTTTTAGCGGCGTATCCCTTTGTATTTTAAACTACGAATAATACTTTTAGTATTCAACAATACAGTACATTTCGTTTCATGAGTCGAGTTCTATTGCTTGCCGTTCTGTAGGGGTAGATAAGCACTTCTTATTATGCATTTTCCTTATTGGACAAAAATCTCGTCAAGTTTGGTTTGTTTGGACCTTTTAAAAACCACTCTCCTAAATTTGTAAAAGTGCAAGAGTTTTTCGCACCTCTTCAAGTCACTCTAACAGCGGCTCTCAGAGCCAGAGCTCGTCGTCTGCCGAGCCTCGCGTCTGCCACAGGTCGACATTGTTATTTGTTCTGATTGCTTATGCAACTAATATAGAAATCAGTGTATATTTTCTGTGCGTAGAGTTAATGACCAATATTGCGGAAAAGTGTTTCTTCGTTGTATTCTTGTACCGTATAATCTAATTAAAGATTATCAGTTGTATCCTGGTGAAAATCTAACAGTAAAGTAGTAGAAAGAAATGTTTCGCAAGAGGTGATGATTATAAAATTGTATCTAGTACGTACTAGTAGTATATTCTACGCTGTGCTATATGTAAAAGGTACGTTTTAAGTTTTTTTTAAGATACAGGTTGTAAATGGGCAAAATCAAACCAGTAACGAAGCATTTCTAGGGAGTTTATTAAAAAAAGTTTCATACTCTACTATAGTTTAAAAGAAAGTAACTAAAATGTAATCGAAAACTTGCGTTGAGTACAGATCGAGTTCCTAAATGAGCAAAATCTAGCCAGCGCCATGATATTTCTGACTGATTAATGTATTAAAAGTAATTTAATCGAAAATGTTTATTTGTGTTGAAATATAGATATAGTTCTTGAATAAGCAAAATAAGCCAGTTGCTAAATATTTTTAAGAAAGTGAAAGTACTGGTGTATTTTGTGGTAACACCCTAAAATTCAATAAACAAAAATTCCAGATTTGGGCGTCTTATGTAGCTCGCAAATTTCCTCAGCGCAAATAAACATATCAAATTACTTTTACTAGTTAGTTTGAACATAGTGTGAGTGTTATTTCAAGGCTCACTAATTGCAGATAGGAAGTAAGAATAATTAAACAACAAAAGGGTGCCACCCAAATTTTTGTTATGGCTTAAAAGCAAGATAATCCACAATTTAGGAAAGTATTCCTATTTAAATTAATGTTAAATTCTTTATTACTTGTTGTCATTTTTTGATTTCTAAGATTTATTCTACTGACTTGAAAACAACAATTTGTCGTGCCAAACTATAGCAATGAGTAGTAATTTTAAACTTTGTATACTAAGTTAATTTCAAGAAAATCGTTTACAACATTTAACTCCACACTAACATCCGCCACAAAACTCCACAACTCCATAAAACATACCGAAATCTACTCGCATTATACATTTCTACATTTGAACTTAATTTGGGATCCCATTCTAAATACATTTTCATTAATTTCTTAATTATAAACCAATATATATATATATATATATATATATATATATATATATATATATATATATATATATATATATATATTTTGTTATAGAAAAATAAAATCTCAGATAATATGATTATAATTATTATCTTACAGACTGTGTCAGTAATCCCAGTATCACAGTATCGACTGTGATACAATTCACATTAACTCTAACAAGTAAAGACTAAAACTCACTATAAACAAAAGTCTGATAATCATAAACAAGAATTATTCCTACTACAATTTCTCGCACTTTCAGGTAGCTCTTGAACTGAAGCCTTTGAGGCAGCAATGATTTTAGTTTATAAAAACTGGCTTTACTTATTAAGTACGAACGTTGTCATAAAAACACTTTTAATTTAATAAGTGAAAATCCAATTAACATAAATTCTAGAGGGAAACAACTAATTAGTTTACTAGTACTTTTTGTTCTCGCAACACTAATAAAGTTTTGTTTTCTTGCCCTGTTGAAACCTGATCACCGATTTCAGTTCACATGTAAATCTTCATCGTAACCTTTTCGTGTTAATCTTAGTTTTTTTTTCTAAAACTAGTACCGACAAAGTCAGAGCTTTTGCTTCAGAATGACACTTTTATAAACGTTGCAAAAAAACATTAAACTCAAAAATCTAAACAAGTTTATCAGAATCCAACCCTAACAATTACGTCTCATACAACATGAATTATACGTTCCAAAATCAATATTTTCTTTTACAAGCCTTCGAAATCTAAATTAAGTTAACTCAATACAAGACATTGCTTGTCCACAGCGAAATCTTCAAATAGATTAGGCTTCTATTAACCTCAATTTAATCGAGGACTTTGTTCGCTTCTTAAATAATTTTAAGCAGAATTGAAGTGGATACATGACTAAAACACAATACCATCCCGTGGGAAATAGATTTTGTTTACACAAGTATTAACTTGGTTATATGTCAAGTTGAACAGATTTTTTAAAATGCAACTTCCTGTCGCACCTAAAAACGAAAACCTTTTTTATACTTTTACACCAAATTAAAGGACTTTGATAAAAATGTTTCAAAATTGCCATAATATATCGTGAAAATATTTAGTTGAATAATTTAATTTAAATTATTCCATTGTTACTTACAGGGTACAGATATAGACATAAGTTACAATCTATGGTAAACCTGAAACATGAATTAGAAAGAGAAAAAAGTGTTATCGACTTTATTTGTTTCTAGAATATCTATCATATTTCGGTAAAAATGAACCTCATTACCAACCATCTCATGGGATTTAGAGTAATCATCCGGGGTCAGTTGGTAGATGCAATTGGAAAACTTTTCACAGTCCTTATCTTCTACGTTGAAATCCTTTGCTTTGGAAAACAGGATATCTATGGTATCGGGGATCTCAAAGCTGAAGCGGAAATCGGAGAGCTATTGTTTTCTAACGGAAGCATTTCTGATTTTGGACAATCTCTATCTGTGCAGATCGTACCAATTCTTTCCACACATCCACAATCATTACATTCTACCTTGGTACTTTCTTCCATTTTACAGTGTTTCAATTTAGAATACTCACTGTTATCGCTAGTAGTAGCCGTTGTACAGTTTGCCAGTGTTGCATTCTGGCAAAGACAGTAATTACGGTTATTTTCTTTGTACCTTTCACCTTCTTCGCATGCTAGAAATAAAGACTTTGATGATGTAATATAATTTTTCAGTTCTATTTTAAGAAAACCAACCGAAATCTAGATCAAAACTATCGTATTGAAGTAATTCGATAGCTGTTGAAGTTATGTCTTTACCCATAAGTAGAAAGAAAAGACAATAATTGACAAATATCATCATGTTTCTCTAGTATGTCTTTATAGAAAACAATCTGAGCATTGCAAAAGTCTAAAATAAATAGACTCTTTAAAACTTGTGCCAGTTTAAAATGGAAGCCACGTACTTATTTGCAATAAATGTAATTGCATTTGCACTGATGTATTGAGTGCTTAATAAGGTTTATTAGGTGTAAAACTAGCCATAAAATTTTATTAAGAACACTGACAATTAAGCTACTATTTTACAGGTCAACTTCTAGAGTGCCTTATGTAAAGTTTAAGGGCTGATAGAAGACATCAAACGGAACAATAAGGTCTTCTTAATTTTTTTATCTTAATAAATTTTCAAGTAATTTAGAAAATACCATTACCATATCTGACAACCTTGCTTAAAAAGAATCGCATTTTACAGCTGAAGGCTTTGACTTTTAGAATTCACATCGTTTAGTCTAAACAAATCGACCATCTGTGTTGATTTTGTAGTACACCTGTTGAATGACGCATCCTTGTTTTGCTGTAAAATAAAATGAAGTACGTTTTATTGCAAGAGATTTTTAAAAACATTAAATAAATTGTAGGTCAGGGCGTTATCAATACTTATGTAAATATAAGATCCGATTACAAGCAGCACTCTTGTTATCTCTGCTGTTAAAAGCTGCCAAATTGCGGTGGCGTACGGTAGGAGTTTTACTTTTGTAACATTTTATTTGTCATTGATGAACACATACATACGATACTGCAATTCGTTAATTATTCTCTTTTAAAAACATCAATTAATTTATTACAACATTCAGTTACTTCTACAAAATTATTATTTCTTTAATGAATTTAATCAGATAACATACCCAGTAGCGTAACTACGTAAGATTGCGCGATCCTGCGAAACTTACGTTTGCGCCCCTCATATATACAATTATATGTAGGTAACTTTTTTAAAATAAGATCTGCAATAATTAATAATAATTCATTACCTTTTCATTTGCTTTTATTTCATGCCGCTGGAATAAAAACTCATATGTAGATTACGGCCTCCCATTCTTTTTAAATCTAACAATTAATATTCCAAAGTGATGCTCAATGGCATGTAATAATTACGTGCCTCGGGCATATCTTTGGAACGTTAAATACGTGAAAAATACATCCTTTTGATATTTTCGTCATTGCCTTGAACAACTGTTGTTAGTTAAGTGGGCTTCTCCTATTTAACATTTTTGTTTACCGATAAATGTGATTGGTTTTGTATAGATGTAGCTCCGGTTATTTGTTGTAATTAATGTTAATTCCGCGTTTGTAATTAAGCTCCAATAAAGTGTGCGGTACTTAAAGGAACGATAAAGACAATCTTGAAATGGTGATGTCGTTGGCTATTGATTATGAATTTCAAACAATTCCTTATTACCGTCTAATGACAAATTGCTTAAGCTATACAAAATAATTAAATACATTTCTTTTGTAAAATTATATATAGAAAATATTTGTACTGTACTTTTGCACAGTATATTACGTAAATAAACTAATTTGAACAAATCCACTTGTAAATTCAAAATTCTAAAAATCAGTTAATTACTAGCAATTAGTGCTATTGGTGGCATGTAATATATACATGCTTTTATGATTATCTTGGCATGTAAAATGATTGAAAAAATACAGACATTTCATCTATATGGCATACAAGAAGTACATCCTTTCTTAAAGAAGACCTCGTCGTCAAAACAGATAAATAATCCCTTAATTGTTTTGAGCAATGTACAGGATGGCGAACGAAATGATTGCGTAAATGTTTCTGAGTCACTATAACACTCTTTGTTTCCGCGAACAGTACTACGACTTTCGTCTTCTGTGCAATGGTCAACCTTCCTCTTCACCATTAACGCAAAGCACTGTGTCAAATGTGTGCGACTTCCAACTACATCTGGTGTAATTTCCAGGAACTGAATTACTTGCGCGCACAATTTAGAAAGTGATAGCCTAGTACTACAGCTTCAAGAACAAAATTTAATCGGGTGACATTTCGTGCGCCACATTGTAAGTAGATAGGCAACAAGAGAACGAGCACAAAATCCCATGTTATTTCTTATGAAGGTCCGTTTTAGCAAAAAGATCACAAATCCAAGATGGCGTCGGCTCGCGACTCGAGGTCATCCGCGACTCGGTCCGGCGCGCGACAGCGCACACCTGTGTAATATCTTGACATCTACGCGATTTCATGTTAAGACAAGCTTGTAGAGCTATTATAAATACAGCAAACGTAGAGGGGTTTGTAACATTGTTATTTTAAACTTCAAACGTGTTTAAATTGTATTGAAATTGTTTATATTATTAATAAAGTGAAAAGTGTATATATTGTTTCTAAGTGTTAACAACAAATCAAGGTAACCTTTATCATTAGTTTTATAACTTTCTTTTCTAAATACTATTGCATAACTATTATAAATATTATAAACATTATTAGAAACATAGATCCGAAATATCAAATTAGAAAATTATATTAGTTGAAGCCTCTGTAATATTACGTTTTCAATAAATACTAGATATAATTAATCAGCTTCATTATAAATTTAATAGAAAGCATTATATTTTTTTGATCTTCAAGCCTTTCACCTATACAATAATTTAAACGTTATTTAATTAAAGTACTTCAGAATAGTTAGTTAGCTACTCTCTTCTATCCCCAGGAGTTTAATAATAATAGGCGTCATGAAGAAATCTGTATTATCGACGACGACCTATGTACTACCTATAGAAGTCGCATTAAAAAATCTCCTCTCTCGATGTCTCCTCTCTCACTCTCTCTCGCTCTCTCCTTATCACCTATTAGAGGTCGCATTAAAGAGCCTTCTCTCTCACTCTCTCGCTCTCTCCTTCTCAACTATTAGAGGACGCATTAAAGAGCCTTCTCTCTCACTCACTCACTCTCTCCTTATCACCTATTAGAAGATGCATTAAAGAGCATTCTCTCTCACTCTCTCGCGCTCTCACTCTCTCCTTCTTGCTCTCTCCTTCTCGCTCTCTCCTTCTCACTCTCTCGAAGAAATCTGTATTACCGATATGTAGAGGTCGCGTAAAAAAGAGAACTGTATTACAGAAGAAGACCCTTCAATTAGAGTTTGCAGCCATTTTATATCACAACATGTGTCGCTAGATATACATCCTTACAAACAGTCTTGAAACAAAAATGGTAGAGTCCAACCTATTAGACATGAAAGCAGAGTAGGTCGTGATAAATAAAACATATAAAGTTATTTTATCTCTCTTTCTCTCAACGAAGAAATCTGTATTATCGCCTAACAATTTACGGATATTTGCTAATAGATGTAGCGTTAGTATGAATACCTCGTAGACACGCCCATTCGTGATCTGATTGATCGATAGCTTTTATCCATACCCAGATGGTCGGTCTGTCATCTTGAAACACGTTCTGAACGGTTCGGCCATCTTTTTCCGTACCATAGGCGATCATCTTGGAATACGTTCTGGTTGGTTCGGTAATATTTTATCCCTACACCTAGCATTTAATGTCTTGTGTACATTTGTTATCTCTCTCTCTTTCTCGCTACTATTACCTACAAGTTCTGCTGCTACCTTTCTCTCTTTCTCTCACGCACACACTGCACTCTTTCTACCTTTTCTAGAAGAAATAATAAAGCCAGTAAGGAATTAAATAATAAAGCCAGATAGGAATTAAATTATGTTTCTACTTTTCGTGTACTCTCTTTCTCTCTCTCTCTCTCTCTCTCTCTCTCTCTCTCTCTCTCTCTCTCTCGCAGATAACGATCTACCTTTTATATAGTCGCCCTTCTCCCTTAATCATGCTAGTAAATGAGACATCAATGTTTAAATATATTATTTATTTAGCTATCTCTATCTCGGTAACTTTTTCGTATATATCCCTCTCTATTCTAGTAACTTTGGCTATCGACAGGGATCGAAGTCCGTCACGCGGCTTCAATTAACCCAACAAAGGTCCTTACAACGACGACGACGACGACAGCTCGATAAAACGTTTAAAATTTTGAATTTGTCATTCTTGAAGTCACCATCATGGGGATTTCCCGCCCTAGAATTTTATATTTCACAGCTGACTAACCACGTGATCAAGACCGCTGTATTCTAATGAAACTTTCTACCCAAATAGATCATGAAATTTAAAGGAACCGACAGTCCTTGATACAACTGCGAGTTTTGCAGGCTCGTCTAACCATCATATCTATGTCAGTAGCTACCCTTCGTGAAGGGCTTTCGGATCGCCATGTTAAGAAAATTACGTTAATAAATACACAGACTCTTGAATCACGTTCAGGGATCGGAATGGTTTCTAACACTAATATGCGTTAGTATCAACGGCTGAATTAACTACATAAAAAGAGAAAAACTAGTTCTAATGCAGAAAATGTATAGACTTACCCTTAGCGTATCACTTTAAATTAAAAACGGAAAAACAATAAATATTTACACTTTTAACCAACTCTCATCAAGAAGGAATATTCAGTATAAACAGACACTTTTTAAATTAAAAACCAGTTATTATTAATCTTTCAAACCACTGTTATATACCACACGCATACAGCGTATCGAAAGGGACTGACGTGAAAAATATTATTTCAAATATTTAGCTCTCTCTACGACAAAAGGGAAACATTTCATTGGTCGCTTAAAATATAATGCCTTAGGCTATATACATTCCTTTAGACATTTCGAGGGTGAAAACAAGATTCTACCTGCCCCGTTGCCGTCATCGCTAGAAATATGCGGTTTTATCAGATGAGGGATCTCTCTACCTGCCCCGAACCCAAACCAGGTATAATTGCTTTTCCCTTTTTTAATTTTGAATGGTTCTTTTCTGTAAAAATATTATCTTAAAACTTTTTATAAAGATAAAAATATTACATTTAATTTATATTAAAATCACCATCAAATGACGTCAAAATGCTGCAATTTGCAAAGCTGCCCGCTGACATCATCGCTAGAAATATGCATCAGTAAAGGAGATCGAAATCAGTGCGTTTTTTTTACCTGTTCCACAGCCCTAACGAATATATAAAAACAGAGAATGAATTGAATTTTGTATCATTTAAAGTAGGTATTGCCGCCGTTGGCCAGCCCCCTTCCCTTTTTATGCAAATGACCCGCGATCTAATTAATATTTAAATGAGGTGTGGTCTAATTAAATGCGCGAATTAATATTCAAATGAGGCGTGGTCTAATTAAATGCGCGAATTAAATTAATTGATCTAATTAAATTAATTCACGGTATCATTTACATATCTCCTCTCTCATTTACATATATCATTTCTCATATGCATGCGCGAACATATCTGCCATTTTGTATCTGTCATTTTCAATTTGTCATCTAGGATTTCCCGCCCTTAGATTCAAATTTTTAGTACTACTAATGCCATCTATCGGTGACGTCATATGATCGGTATAGTAGATTCCTCTCTCTCGCTCTCACTTGTCACTTCCAACTTGTCAATGTTTCCCGCTGAAAGATTTCAATTCACTCTGAAGTCGGTATAGTAGATTTCTATGCGCCTGTTGATAGGCAACCCGCTATATTTTTTATAAAAAACCAATGGAGCCAACAGGATTTGAACCGGGGACCGCTCGAATGGTAGTCAGCCAATGCATCCACTACACCAACGAGGTAATCTATTAAAAGACTGTAAACGGGTTATAAAAAAAAATTGTTGACTAGCGACTAAGTACTCATAACATAATACATGTTAGTAATTTCATATTATCAGATATGATATCCATTATTATTATTAGTTTTAGGTATAAATCTAAACGTGATACATTATTATTATTAAATTTATTTATTAAAATAAAAATAACTCAGAACTAAATTATTAATATCAAGAAATTTATTTAAAAAAACATTTCAATTCTAAACGTAACTGCATTCATATAATACAAAATAAAAAAAACATCTCATCTGTCATTTACATTTATCATTTCTCATATGGATGCTCGAATTAAATTAATTCACGGTATCACTAGCATAGCTTATCTCTCTCATTTCTCCTACGCATGCTCGAATTAAATTAATTCACGGTATCATTAGCATATCTCATTTATATTTATCATTTCTCATATGCATGCTCGAATTAAATTAATTCACGGTATCATTAGCATATCTCATTTACATTTATCATTTCTCATATGGATGCTCGAATTAAATTAATTCACGGTATCATCAGCATATCTCATCTGTCATTTATCATTTTTCATATGGATGCTCGAATTAAATTAATTCACGGTATCATTAGCATATCTCATCTGTCATTTACATTTATCATTTCTCATATGGATGCTCGAATTAGATTAATTCACAGTATCATTAGCATATCTCATTTACATTTATCATTTCTTATATGCATGCTCGAATTAAATTAATTCATGGTATCATTAGCATATCTTATCTCTCTCATTTCTCCTACGCATGCTCGAATTAAAAATATAAATCTATTAGTCATAACATTTAAAATACATCCGAGCAGCATAATTGATAATTATCATGTAGAGTTGTCATTTCTCATTAGTGATTTCACCTCAGTTCTCAGAACCGGGATCTATGAGGATTATCTCTACGCCAACATGAAACCTCAAGTAAATGTATTGTTTCATCCGAAGGCCGTCAACTATTTCTTATCATAACATACCATTATGTTCAAAACAATGCAAATATAATTACTTTCAATATAGTCACATGTTTAGTTAAAAATTTATTTAAAATTTACAGCAAAGGAATTTTAAGCAGCAGATTTCTTAAAACATTGCTAGCTTGATACGTGTACTGGAATAATAATGTAAAAAGCGTTTATAAATATTTATATGCGATTGTTTAATTGATTTAATGAGAAGGTCCCCTATACACGATCCAACATGCGATATTACCACATATACATTATTTGCATATCTCATCTCTCATTTGTACATCTCATTTTTGCTAATTAGATTAATTCACGGTATCATTTGCATATCTCATCTCAATAATAATTAATTAACATTTATATTGATAATGAATACAAATCAATTCCTGAAAACACTCTCAATAGAATACGACTAACAAGGTCTGCATTTAACCGCTATTTTTCTCTTTTAGGTTTAACTACATGTCGTACACTCTAACTTTAGTAATATCTTACAGGCAAAGAATATTATATTCGATCATTAACATAGAAACATTAAACTAAATATATTTAATTAATTATAATTAAAATACAGAGTTATATGACTAACTTTATCTTATACTAAACTACACATTAAGAAATAATAATTATGAAGCATTAGGCTTTTATAGTATCTTTGAGGATAAGAAGGTTACATTCAAGCTATTAACTTGAATCATAACATTTATCAGTAACCATATATCATAAATTAATATATTACATATTAAAACCTATATATAATATCTACCCGTGTGTTAATCTGTATAAGTTAGATGTAAACTACCTATTAAGAAATACTAATTATCAAGACTAAGTAAGGACTTTTAGGAGTATCTTACAGGCAAAGAATATTATATTCGATCATTAACATAGAAACATTAAACTAAATATATTTACATAATTATAATTAAAATACAGAGTTATATGACTAGCTTTATCTTATACTAAACTACACATTAAGAAATAATAATTATGAATCATAAGGCTTTTATAGTATCTTTGAGGATAAGAAGGTTACATTCAAGCTATTAACTTGAATCATAACATTTATCAGTAACTACATATATATATATATATATATATATATATATATATATATATATATATATATATATATATATATATATATATATATATATCATAAATTAATATATTACATATTAAAATCTATATATAATATCTACCCGTGTGTTAATCTGTATAAGTTAGATGTAAACTACCTATTAAGAAATACTAATTATCAAGACTAAGTAAGGACTTTTAGTAATATCTTACAGGCAAAGAATATTATATTCGATCATTAACATAGAAACATTAAACTAAATATATTTACTTAATTATAATTAAAATACAGAGTTATATGACTAACTTTATCTTATACTAAACTACACATTAAGAAATAATAATTATGAAGCATAAGGCTTTTATAGTATCTTTGAGGATAAGAAGATTACATTTAAGCTATTAACTTGAATCATAACATTTATCAGTAACTACATATATATATATATATATATATATATATATATATATATATATATATATATATATATATATATATATATATATATATATATATATCATAAATTAATATATTACATATTAAAACCTATATATAATATCTACCCGTGTGTTAATCTGTATAAGTTAGATGTAAACTACCTATTAAGAAATACTAATTATCAAGACTAAGAAAGGACTTTTAGTAATATCTTACAGGCAAAGAATATTATATTCGATCATTAACATAGAAACATTAAACTAAATATATTCACTTAATTATAATTAAAATATAGAGTTATATGACTAACTTTATCTTATACTAAACTACACATTAAGAAATAATAATTATGAAGCATAAGGCTTTTATAGTATCTTTGAGGATAAGAAGATTACATTCAATCTATTAACTTGAATCATAACAATTTATCATTGTATACATTTGAATAATTTATTTCATTTTAGATCAACAGCATGATGAACCGTTTTCTTTCTTACCCATTTCAGCACTACTTGTAAACGTGTCTCCATAGCGATGATAATAATAATCAGGACTGCCTAAACTCTGTTAAACATATACGGTAGCAAGATCTATATCGTTGTATACAAATTCATATATGAGAGAAATGTTATGTATCTCAACACATACCTAAAACGTATTTTTCGTATATTCAGAAAGAGCTACCCCTTCTTCTAGACATTCAAATTTTAAACAGCCTAATAATATGTTTTCTCATTTAATCATAATTAGGGTCAAGTTGAATAGCATAATAAAGTACATAAAAGTTAACAGGTTAAAATAGAAATTCATTTTGCTACTTTTATATGTGCTAAGTAAAATAATAAACAGATATTTCAAAAATTTTATGCATTCTTGAGAGAACGGGGTATAATATTTAAAAACACTGTAGAAAACATATACCTTATAATATAGCAATAGAATTTTTCTAAATTTTATTCTTTAAGTTTTATTTAAATAAATTTTAGAATTCAAAAGCATTTTCCTATTATTATTAATGTACATAGACCGCAGCTACATCGAAGTCGCATGAGTTGTTACAGGGTCTTTAACAAGCGTATGCTATAATTCTCTAGTTTTTCTAGTTTCTAGACATAATGTAGTTTTGAACAGATTTTAGCCTTTTCGCTATATCTACTACCTTGTAAACTATTTCTACATATGTGTTCTTATTGTTTACGCATCATATAGATATTCGTCGCCGTATTTAAACGGTATTTTACAATATATCATACATTTTCAATAGCTTCGAAATACGCAGATATGTAATAATATACTATATACTCTTGTAGGATATTCATCATATCTATAGTAAACTCTTATGATTAATAATAATCTGTAACCATTTCCGATACCTTCGAAATATAAGTCTATAACATATGTTTGTAATACGTGTTTATAATTTTGAAACACAGGGTAGTTACCTCTTGCAATATTTACAGTTATGAGAACCCTGAAGACTTAACCTGGAGAAATAAAGCAGATAAATATTTAACTTTTATTGAAACGATAACTTTGCATACTAATATATGAAAATAATATAATGTATATCGCCTGATAAATAAAATTGAAATTATTCTTATTCTTTTACATTGAAATGTGTTTTGAAAAAACACGATGAAACGTTATGTATATTAATGCAGGAGTTCTGTTAACGCATTCGTTATTTAGTAATTCACTTATAAGTACACTATCTATTTAGCTGATTCAATAAAAATTTCGTTATTTTTAAAATTCCTAACGAGGGACCTACTGATAAGCGTTATATTATACCAGATACGTATGATACTCTACTGCTGATTGCATACCTGATGAACGCAGTTGTACAAAGTAATATAGGATATACGTTACAGAGAAGTTTAATTTTCCTTGCAACAAATGACCTATATATATTTTATGTACAATGCTGACATTAACATATTTAACGCATACCTGTTGAACATAGCTGTACAAAGTAATATTTAAAAAACTTAAAAGGCTTATATTTTAGAGATCGGATACAGTCGCATATATTCCTGTATATTACCTCTAAATTTTACTTTAACAATACATGTAGTCAGGTTTATCGTAAATAACAATTAGGGATATCAAAGCCATACTAGCTGAACGCTAACATAATATGCTCTACAGGTCAAACTCAATTAATTAACCCTGGGGCTATACATCCTTAGGCTAGAAACAGTCTTGAAACAAAAATTGGTAGAGTCCACCCTGTTAGACAAGAAATCAGAGTATGGGCGTGATAAATAAAACATATAAAGTTATTTTACAAACATTTATTTAGTATACATAACATAATACCAGAATATAGATAATAAGTTGTTTTCTATGACGACTGTTGTAGTTCTACGGGTCTCTGAGTCGTCGTATGCCCTCGCAGAAATACTAATACGTATAAAGTCCGACGACTGACTCATTGGAACCGTACCGGAAGCCCTTTCCTTGTTCAACTCTTCGTTAACGAGGAACATATTCATCAATACCCAAATGTATGGTTGAAGTCACATCTTCTTCTTCTTCTTCTGTCTCAACGATATCAGTAGGTCCATTTGCTTCCTTTACCAGAGTTGTTTTTACAACATCTGCGTTATTATGTACGTTTTTTAAATGCCTTTTATAGCTGTCGATGCGTGAAAGATATTTGAAGCAATTAGAACACCGGACTTTGATTGATTCGTGAACGCTTTTAATATGTCTTTTTAAGTGGTCACGACGTGAAAAAGTTTTGACACAGCTAGAACACTGGATTCTGTTTGAATCGTGCATGGTTTTTACGTGTCTCTTGCAATTGAATGGCCTCGCGAAAGACTTGAAGCAAACCGGACACTGTATGTTGCAATCCTGTCGACCAGAGTCATTCTTCTTACATACGTTGTTAGCGTGCTGCTCCATTTCGACTAATGAAGGAACAGGAACACTACCCCAGCCTATTTATACTGATCGACCAGCGCAATCGGTTGTTCTCGGTTATAATCGTAAGCGCTCGGAGCAATATGTATGCACGAGAATGAATCGTAGGTTCTATCCTAAGTGTATAACCCGGACTCGATGTCCGTACATTTTAAATTATCAAACTTACCATATAAACATGAATATTTACTACATTTTCTTTAATTCTTGTTCCCTCCCTACCTACCTACCTACCGTAAACAATATGACATATCTGCGTCTAAATACAGTGAACGAAAGTACTAGAGGAACTTAATACCTTAGATCACGGCTGTTTCTGGATACGTGATTTCCTCTTACAATATCTATAGTTATGAGAACCTTGAAGACTTAACCTGGAGAAATAAATCGTCAGTTTAAAAGAAATAAGTTCGTCGCCATATTTAAACGTTATTTTACAATACATCATACATTTTCAGTTAAATAATTTTACAGATTTTTGTTATTTTTAACCCCAATACTTGTTACGTATTTAGTTAACATCGGAACCGTTCTTTGTTACATAATCTAGTTTTGTTTAAAAGATAGTTAATATATAAAAAACAACATATCAAAAGGGCGATTCTAAATTCAGAGGCTGGCTGGAAAGAAACAACCCCCGAAAGAGGGTTAATTTTTGTAACTTCGGAACCGTAGGACGTCTTAATTAAGCAGAACTCTTTTGCAAAAATATGTACTATATTACATTGTACCTGTTTAAAGAAAAGGTTTGTATAGGATTATAACGCCTATTATCTTGGGTTCTTTCAGCCGGCTGTGCCCTAGCAACAAATCGTCATATAACACCCCTGAACTCTTAATTAAGGTATCGATCGATCTACCGATAAAGATTTACCTGAAAAAGAATTAGTTTCTTTACACTGTTTACATTTTGACGTAAAGAGAATAAATCATGTAAAGAAACTAATTGTTGACGCGTAATAAAATGCGTAAAGAATTGTTGTAAATTATACGGCACATCGCGACAACTATGCAATTTCATCGTTTATTATCAATTATAATTATCTTATGTATAGTGTTCATTAATACTAATTAATAACATTAAAAATTTTATAACGGTTTACAAAAATAAAATTCACGGAAACCGTTCTCAGATAGATTAAAGAAGTTTTATTCTCAGGCAGATTAAATAATAAGATTGGTAAATAAATTTAGGAAACACTTTAACTTGAATACAACCCAAAGCGTTTATATTTCTCAGCTGACAGGCTACTACCTGCCTAGTGTAATAGTTTCACCTCTTAAAAATCGAAATATGTAAATAATAATATACGTTCATCCTTTTAATGGAGACGCTATAAAGGGATTATTACCGCATAAAATAATGCATCTATATATTTATTATTGTTCAATCTAAATAAGACGTATACTATCAAAGTTAGCGAATGAGAAGTCTCACGAACGATTTCTAGTTGAATGAATTTCAGTTGAAGCGTGACGTCACTGGGAACATGTATAATTATAGAGTATTATTAGCTAACGGAGAAAACAAAAACATAGATAAAACTAGGTACGGTCTATATAATGACAACGATGAGTAGTAATTTGCTTGTTCACGAGTACAGTTTCAGAGAAAAGATATTTTAATTAAAAACAAACTTTTCAATGGAACACCCGGTCTGTTTACTTTACTAACACTTAAACGATTAAGCTCTCCTAGTCCAACAGAGGAAGATATCGACAACTATATGAAAATAATCTCACTTACTAATGCTCATAAGAAAGACTATAGGCGCAACGGTCGACTAATAAGCGTTAAAATTTAATATAAACATTGTATCCCTTTGAATCATTCCGAATCAGTCTAATGGAATGTTTTAAAATATTATATCAATGTTAATAGCAAGGGTATAAGCTTCTTTAGTTAAAATCTTGCATTCAGTTTTGGCCTTTAGAAAATGGTGTTTTTTACCTGGAATAGATAATCATCTGTTTTAGGTAGAATAACGAGGTACAATAAAGCCGTAAAATACATATAAGGCGTTTTATTTCTTTCAATTGTATTTCTCTTCATATAGAATGCAACTATTGGTAAAGTCTATTAAATTAGAGACGGTGTCGGGTACGTCATCATCAAAGCATATGTTATTGTTACAAGAGCGAGCGCTATGACTCTCTACGTAAACGTAGTATACTTGCAACCTTGTAAGTTCCAATGCATGTCACATCCTACGTCATGACCTCAATGGAGGTCATTAATTTAGTATGTTTACATACTTTAAATGAGCATTTATGCATATGCGACCAATCTATTATAAAATCTATTGTAGATTGACATGTAAACGAGAACAGCAGTATTACCAGCAGTTGAAAGAAAAATATGAAAGTCATACGCAGTTAATTCGCAGTCAGTTTGCATTTCGACTATATAAACACAAAATATAATATATGAGAATAAATAAGATAATGTTTATACTGTATTACAGTAAATCTACATGTAAAAAATAATAATAGCTTTTTTAAAATATATATACCTGACTTAAATGATACAAAATTCAATTCATTCTCTGTTTTTATATATTCGTTAGGACTGTGGAACAGGTAAAAAAACGCACTGATTTCGATCTCCTTTACTGATGCATATTTCTAGCGATGATGTCAGCGGGCAGCTTTGCAAATTGCAGCATTTTGACGTCATTTGATGGTGATTTTAATATAAATTAAATGTAATATTTTTAGCTTTATAAAAAGTTTTAAGATAATATTTTTACAGAAAAGAACCATTCAAAATTAAAAAAGGGAAAAGCAATTATACCTGGTTTGGGTTAGGGGCAGGTAGAGAGATCCCTCATCTGATAAAACCGCATATTTCTAGCGATGACGGCAACGGGGCAGGTAGAATCTTGTTTTCACCCTCGAAATGTCTAAAGGAATGTATATAGCCTAATGCATTATATTTTAAGCGACCAATGAAATGTTTCCCTTTTGTCGTAGAGAGAGCTAAATATTTGAAATAATATTTTTCACGTCAGTCCCTTTCGATACGCTGTATGCGTGTGGTATATAACAGTGGTTTGAAAGATTAATAATAACTGGTTTTTAATTTAAAAAGTGTCTGTTTATACTGAATATTCCTTCTTGATGAGAGTTGGTTAAAAGTGTAAATATTTATTGTTTTTCCGTTTTTAATTTAAAGTGATACGCTAAGGGTAAGTCTATACATTTTCTGCATTAGAACTAGTTTTTCTCTTTTTATGTAGTTAATTCAGCCGTTGATACTAACGCATATTAGTGTTAGAAACCATTCCGATCCCTGAACGTGATTCAAGAGTCTGTGTATTTATTAACGTAATTTTCTTAACATGGCGATCCGAAAGCCCTTCACGAAGGGTAGCTACTGACATAGATATGATGGTTAGACGAGCCTGCAAAACTCGCAGTTGTATCAAGGACTGTCGGTTCCTTTAAATTTCATGATCTATTTGGGTAGAAAGTTTCATTAGAATACAGCGGTCTTGATCACGTGGTTAGTCAGCTGTGAAATATAAAATTCTAGGGCGGGAAATCCCCATGATGGTGACTTCAAGAATGACAAATTCAAAATTTTAAACGTTTTATCGAGCTGTCGTCGTCGTCGTCGTTGTAAGGACCTTTGTTGGGTTAATTGAAGCCGCGTGACGGACTTCGATCCCTGTCGATAGCCAAAGTTACTAGAATAGAGAGGGATATATACGAAAAAGTTACCGAGAGAGAGATAGCTAAATAAATAATATATTTAAACATTGATGTCTCATTTACTAGCATGATTAAGGGAGAAGGGCGACTATATAAAAGGTAGATCGTTATCTGCGAGAGAGAGAGAGAGAGAAAGAGAGAGAGAAAGAGAGTACACGAAAAGTAGAAACATAATTTAATACCTATCTGGCTTTATTATTTCTTCTAGAAAAGGTAGAAAGAGTGCAGTGTGTGCGTGAGAGAGAGAGAAAGGTAGCAGCAGAACTTGTAGGTAATAGTAGCGAGAAAGAGAGAGAGAAAGAGAGTACACGAAAAGTAGAAACATAATTTAATTCCTTACTGGCTTTATTATTTAATTCCTTACTGGCTTTATTATTTCTTCTAGAAAAGGTAGAAAGAGTGCAGTGTGTGCGTGAGAGAAAGAGAGAAAGGTAGCAGCAGAACTTGTAGGTAATAGTAGCGAGAAAGAGAGAGAGATAACAAATGTACACAAGACATTAAATGCTAGGTGTAGGGATAAAATATTACCGAACCAACCAGAACGTATTCCAAGATGATCGCCTATGGTACGGAAAAAGATGGCCGAACCGTTCAGAACGTGTTTCAAGATGACAGACCGACCATCTGGGTATGGATAAAAGCTATCGATCAATCAGATCACGAATGGGCGTGTCTACGAGGTATTCATACTAACGCTACATCTATTAGCAAATATCCGTAAATTGTTAGGCGATAATACAGATTTCTTCGTTGAGAGAAAGAGAGATAAAATAACTTTATATGTTTTATTTATCACGACCTACTCTGCTTTCATGTCTAACAGGTTGGACTCTACCATTTTCGTTTCAAGACTGTTTGTAAGGATGTATATCTAGCGACACATGTTGTGATATAAAATGGCTGCAAACTCTAATTGAAGGGTCTTCTTCTCTAATACAGTTCTCTTTTTTACGCGACCTCTACATATCGGTAATACAGATTTCTTCGAGAGAGTGAGAAGGAGAGAGCGAGAAGGAGAGAGCGAGAAGGAGAGAGCGAGAATGAGAGAGTGAGAGAGCGAGAGAGTGAGAGAGAATGCTCTTTAATGGATCCTCTAATAGGTGATAAGGAGAGAGTGAGTGAGTGAGACAGAAGGCTCTTTAATGCGTCCTCTAATAGGTGAGAAGGAGAGAGCGAGAGAGTGAGAGAGAAGGCTCTTTAATGCGACCTCTAATAGGTGATAAGGAGAGAGCGAGAGAGAGTGAGAGAGGAGACATCGAGAGAGGAGATTTTTTAATGAGACTTCTATTGGTAGTACATAGGTCGTCGTCGATAATACAGATTTCTTCATGACGCCTATTATTATTAAACTCCTGGGGATAGAAGAGAGTAGCTAACTAACTATTCTGAAGTACTTTAATTAAATAACGTTTAAATTATTGTATAGGTGAAAGGCTTGAAGGTCAAAAAAATATAATGCTTTCTATTAAATTTATAATGAAGCTGATTAATTATATCTAGTATTTATTGAAAACGTAATATTACAGAGGCTTCAACTAATATAATTTTCTAATTTGATATTTCGGATCTATGTTTCTAATAATGTTTATAATATTTATAATAGTTATGCAATAGTATTTAGAAAAAAAAGTTATAAAACTAATGATAAAGGTTACCTTGATTTGTTGTTAACACTTAGAAACAATATATACACTTTTCACTTTATTAATAATATAAACAATTTCAATACAATTTAAACACGTTTGAAGTTTAAAATAACAATGCTACAAACCCCTCTACGTTTGCTGTATTTATAATAGCTCTACAAGCTTGTCTTAACATGAAATCGCGTAGATGTCAATATATTACACAGGTGTGCGCTGTCGCGCGCCGGACCGAGTCGCGAATGACCTCGAGTCGCGAGCCGACGCCATCTTGGATTTGTGATCTTTTTGCTAAAACGGACCTTCATAAGAAATAACATGGTATTTTGTGCTCGTTCTCTTGTTGCCTATCTACTATTGTATATCCATAATTTCCTGTTATTGTTTTCATAGAATGTTTTTTATCTCCAATGCTTCTTTTAAAATATTTATTCCTAACAAAATAAAATTTCACGAAATCAGTGTCCTTAGAAGCGTTGCGCCTCATCCCCCGCGTCACAAGATTTGCGGGGACGGTAGTTACACCACTGCGGACGGTTATGATTTAGAGAGCCCTACAATGGTGTTATTTATACAGATGTGTATCAGGTGCCGGCCTATTTAGATCCTACATTGAATTGTAAGGTCTAGTAATATCAGTATAGACGAAAGCGTGCTTAATTGACATAATATTTCAAGTTCAACAAACTACTTCCTCAGCATTATGCGGCTTAAAGAGAATGTCAAGCAGATTGTATTGCTAACTTTGCAGGGTTGCCACGTTTCTTAATTGAGTAAAATTAATTTTTAAATAAAAAGGAGTCGATGTTACGCGTAAACAGTTAATCATGCAAAAATTATTATTCAGGTTTTTTTGTTGTTCTAAATTAGATGCATCTGCTGGCAAAGCCTATTATCGCCACAAAATGATGTTAAAGTTTTCAATTTTATTATTTTTTTCTGAAAAAGTGGTACGTGCTAGAACAAAATTGTATTAGACTTTTTTGTTCCTTTTGATGTCTTCTATCACCCCTTAAAATAACGCATCGTATGCCCTTCCACCTTCTATAGGTAAACATGAACTAACATAGATGGACATAGATAAATAGAGATGATTATAGGTGAACACATATGGTCATAGATGTGCAGTTACGAACAGAGATGGGCATGGACAGACGTAGATGGGACTTAAAAGGACGTAATTGGACTTAGATGCAGATAGACGGATATAGGAGACATAGATGGACCATGGATATAGATGGATAGAGAAGCAGGATAAATATTGAGACTCTCAAATGTAATAGAACTTCGTACTTACTCCTTGAGCCTAAATTGAGAATGTTAGGCTCCAATAGTCAAAAGGAAAAATTGTTCAAAAATCGGAGGTATCGAGTATTGGCTTGTGAAGCCAATCTTGCTATTAGATTGGTTTATAAGATTTATTAGTACCTAACATCCTGACCAACCCGCTCAGACAGTACAGAGATTGGCATTCTTCCGATTAAAAGTCACAAATTATAATCCCTATTAGAGGTGGGTTTTCATAGTAGAAAAAAATCAAGTTTCTGAAATCTAGTTAATCAATTGTCAAGAAATTTGTACCCCAGGGCACTACTGTGATTTCACGTAACTACTTAAGTTATTAAAGCGGTTTTGCCACAGAAACCGACGGTCCCGTACAGAAAGGTGGGGCGAAACGTGGGCGCCTGTCCATACTCCTGGAATTCTGATGCAGTTTTTGGCTTGAAAACAATTTCCTATGCTCCAGCATCCTTCATATTCACCGGATTTAGCTCCTTGTTTTTTTTTTACTTTTCCCAGAACTCAAGTTACGCATGAAAGCCATTAGAGAAGATTTTTTCGGAAGCATTTTCAAAAAGCTTCCAGTAGTGTCAAGCTCCGTATCTCTAAAAAATCCATCAACATTTGATTTTATATGTTTTAAACACTAAAACCCTGAAATATGCTCCGAAATCTGAGACTATTATATATATAACTAGAAAGCTGTAAACCACGTTTTGCTATTTAAAAACATCAAAACTTTAATAATGCACCCATAAAATTTTAAACTTCTGTTTTTAAGTTGCCGTTAACTAGAACTCTAGATAGTTGGAGCGTTTCACAGTCCCATAAATATGTTAAGTTATAAAGGAGCTTCTGAAACTGAGAGTATCCTTAAATTTGAAACATAAAGAAAATCTAGAAGTTTCTGAAACTTTGGAATTTTAAACCTTGCAAGCAATCGTAGAGCCTAAAAAAAACTAAAATCCTTCAAAATATAACTTTCTAACTGTGGAGATGTTACACCATGAGGAGCAGTGGGCTAAAGCTGCACTATCAAAAAAACTGCTGCTAACACATGTTAACACGTCACAGTCTCCTACATCTAAATTTAAATATAATTTAAAAAGAAACTGTCTCAATCTACAAGATTTGTGATTAACGTCAGTGAAATCAATAGTGAAAACATGTGGATGTCACACCATGCGTGACACTGGCCTAAAGCTGCACTATCCAAAAAAGTAATAGTAACACTAGATTTCCGAAGCCTCGGTGTTCGTTATTCATATTTCGTTCGTGTACATATTTGCTATATCGCAATCTCTTAGTGTTTCAAAGTCAAACAGTTTAAATGACTGTCTCCAGGATACGAAAAGATTTTTTCTTGAGTGGAAACTGGAAAATTCCTTGTTTTCGAACGGTCAACCTGGCTGACACCTTTCATGAATTGATCTTGCAGAAATTTAATTTGACAATCGTTAACTTCCCAACCGATCTCCTAGATTCCAAAGCCCAATTTATTGAAGGGACGGGTATTTCTTCGACAATATATTGGCGATTTTTTCGCAGGAAACTGAAAAGAATGCAAGAAATTGACGATTCTTTTAGAAAAGTTGATGCTTTTGCTAAGGATGAGCGCAATGAATATGTGTCCTTTAGAGAGAAATAGGGCTCAAATTGAAGCGGCATTTACTCAAATGAGCATTAATTTTGAAACTATTCTAGATCTGGCTAAGGCCAAAATTCTATTATTTTGTTCAAATACTTTATAATCTTCTAACAAATTTAACCTAAAATTCCTAGGGTCCATATCGGTAAAGCATAATATAACTTATTGCCGCTAATAGTAAAAATAAAATTATGTTTTGAAATTTACAAAGCTAATCCAGATTGATTGACCAAGCAAAATATGTCAAAAATACGTAACCTGAGGGTGAATGGTAATTATTTGCAACAAATACTTCATCACTTTGAGCATTTATAGCTCGGTTCTTATAAAAAAAAGTTACGGCGCAAGCCGATTGTATATTCGTTTGTTCACGGCAACCCGCGAGGCGTTTGAAGCTCCAAGTACAGCCCACGCTGAAAATATCCGGGCGAAGTACGCATTATATTTTATAAGTAATTATATGTTGTAATTATAGTTTAAGATACATCAAACGCATTACAAATTTCGATTAGCTAGATATAAATGTAGCTCTAGAACCGTTTACGTAGCGAAGAGCTGTAAGCAAATGAAAATATAAAAATTAATACGGTTTAAAACAAAACAAATCACGTTAGCGCGTCAAGTCGGTAACTAACGTTGACTGAATGGCTAGTAACAAACTTAATTGTAGGACCTACGCCGTGGGTTGTTATGGAAACTGACGATGCAGACTACTGCGCAATTTTTTTCTTATAAGAGCCTACCTATGCATATTTAAGATCAATTAATAATGGAAATGTTCTGCATACCAGCAGGTTTAGCTTTCGGTGTAGTACCTTTAGTTGTATAAATTTTTAACCAGTGCAATGTAAGTACACCGAAAGGTAATTCACGCTCACAACCTAATCCATATATCTACATTTGTTTGCACGTTATATTTATACTTTTTTATATTGATCTTCATTGATTTTGCCCATACACCACTACTGCTAGTATTAGGCATATGAAAGAGTATAATTCCTGCGCATTCAGAGTGGGATTAACAGAATTACATATATACATCCTCGATATAGTTTTGAATAATGAAAGTCTGTGAAGTAAAAGACAGCTATGTTTGAAATTTATAGCCAAATTGTTTACTGGAAATATTTAATACTGAATTCCAAATATTTTGGGAAAGAAAAAATAAACTACGTTGTAAATCAAAAGCTTTTCAAAACCTTCTTCTTCAGAGGCGGGATAGCAGCTTCTTATACTTCTTTTTCAACATCCCCTACTTTCATCCGTTTCCTTAATAGTGCTTTGTCGTGGTGTCGCTTTAAACGTCCTTGGGGAATCCTCTTTATTCTTGGTTTTATCATTCCGGCGGTATACTCATCTTCAAATGAGTCTGGCAACAGCATTCGACTTGCTAGTTTTTCCGGAGATACCTCAGCAGTATCGTCTACTTTAATATTACTAGTTTCTGTAGTAGATTTTTCTGCTTGTTTCACATCAATTAGTGAATTTGTTTTAGTTACGTGATTAGTATTGGTTACATCGGTTACTCTATCGGTATCGGTTATAGGCGTAACAACTTCTATTTTAATGCCTTTATTCATGTCTTTATATTATCGGTACTACTATGTGGGCCTTTTAGTGGCAGTAGTAGTGGATTTCCATAATACGGTTGTATGTATAGTGTAGGCTTAATTTTTTGTACACCTTCATCAGGATCTCCAAAGTCAATGTCATCTGAGTCAACACCCAAGCAATTTTTTATCGTGCATACCGTCCCGTAAAATCTCGCACATTGGCAAGTATTGCAATCCTCTTTCCATATTGCTCCTACTTTACATATTTTAGCATTTTTATAAAAATGAGAATCGTCACTGCAACGTTAAGTTTATTTTTAAACCAAAATGAAACTCTGTAAATAGATGGAATACCAACCAAGTGTTCCTTGAACACATGACTAATTCTCCATTTTTGCAGACGCAATGATTGCAATTATTTTCCTGGTAGTCTCGTCCATTAAAACAGACTAAAAATTTTGCATTTATATGTTTGATATAGAAAAGAGAAATTGACTTACTAAGAGCTCCTTTCGTGATTGACATTGCCCTATGCCTATGCTTTCTTACTTTTCTATGGTGTTTCTTTGCCAAAATTAAGCAGGTAGTAAAAATTAGTAGAATAATTATCTGACGTGTACGCAGCGCCATTTCTTCATAAATGTAATATAGCGATATGAAATTGCACAAACTTAATTGTAAGAAATGGTTGTTGTAAAATGGACCAATTAGTAAACTTGGTCCAAACAGAGGCGTAACATTGAATTTTGGAGATACACACATATGTTTGTTATGGACAAAACCTCTTTAAAACAAAAAATTTTTTTGTTAATTCGGAATGGCTCTGAGGATCTAGATATAACGCACGTCACCGCTGTGTGCGCTCTGTCAAGAATTCAGGTTCACCCCTAATACCACAAAATACAATAACTCCCAGTTGGCTTATGCAATGCGGTTTGAACAAAAATCAGGATTGAGCGAGTAGTTAAGCAAAGGTACTCTTTAAGCTGTACCTAAAGGAACTGCTGGTGAAACGGAGAAGTCTTGACACCAAGTGTTTGCCTTTCAGGACACTAAAATATGCAGATAATCTGATTATCTTTGTGGAAACTACTGGTATGACAGTTGCATATACAAAATCTAGGAGATTGAGATATTTGCGAAACAATCATCTTAAGTACTTCTGTCTAGCCCTGCGTCTGGCCTGTGAGATTTATCTCTTAATACGAAAATAAATGTTTAAGCGTTGAACTCCACCAAACTTATTCTAAAGAGGTAATGAATCTAAGCATACCGAAGAGTCTGCTTAACAAACTTAAACAGCAAAACCAGCCTAATATCAGGTTTCCATAATGGAAGTCGTGAAGTACCTTGGGGCGATACCTTTTGCTGTTATCGCACCATAATAAAATGTATACAAACTTCATGATCAAAGCTCTCATAAATTCATATTCCTGCAAGACAATTTTGAATTTTTTAAAAATTATTCTCTGCAACATAAAAAAAGGCGTTACGCTACTGCTTAACTGTTTAATCAGAAAACATAAAAATGAACTATAAAAATTAAAAAATAATTAGACAAATAAAATTGTTTGTTATACATTTTGTTTTGGAAATTCTATCTACTCAAACGATTCTAAAACGAGATAAAATCGAGATTCGCGATAAGAGCACTAAAACATTACCTAAAGATTTTTAGAAACCATAATTAACACTTAAATGCAACTTCTATTTAAATTAAATTCCAAATTAAAAACTCTTTATATAATAATGTTAAATAGTTTCAAAACATTTTGACATTGTAAAATCACAATGCAACAAAAGCTGAAAGTGCAGTTCTGTGACTATACTTTTGCAGCATTTGCATTAGGTAAATGTCGTTGAGGAAAAAGCAAGCCTAGCATTTTATAATCTATATATTTAAAACACAAGGCTTATTTTTGTTCCAGTTCGTTTGAGATTTCCGCTGGGCCGATTTACATCATTCTTTTTTATATTGAAGCTTTCGCCGTGAAGATCAATCAACGCTATTTCATTTTTACAATTTTCTAATGTTTATATTTTTAATTTAAATAAATATAAAATGTTTAATTTGAGACGGACGGATTGGATATTCACTTGGGGCGCCATCTCACTTTGCACGGTGGCGAGTTTCGTAACTACTCCCGCTTATCTATATATTTAAAACACAAGGCTGATTTTTGTTCCAGTTCGTTTGCGAGTTCTCCTAGGCAAATTTGCGTGATTCTTTTTTTATATTGAAGCTTTCGTTTTGTATTGTTCAATTCGTAAGTATTGTCTTCAATATTTAATAGCTGTATTTCATTAAGTTTTATAAAACATTTATTTTGATACGCAAGAGCAACCAGTTTATTACCATATTTCCTTTTTGTATTTTACAGAAATATGTGGTAGCAAAAGGCACCAACAAATAAAATATTTATTAGGCCGTTATTGTAGGAAAGTTTAAAGCTTTTTCAAGTGGTATCCTTTTGTAATATTAAGGTCTTACAACTGGGCCCGCGGAATCCCAAAATGTTTCCACGAAACCCCAGGGTTCCACGGAACACACTTTGGGAATCAACTTTTTTTTAAATTTGCCATTTCAATAAGTTTCCGGGAATATTTCCATGGAAAGTTACCAAAAAATAAATTTCCGGAAATTTGCCAACAATATTTTTATGTCAGGTTTTTGAAATATGTACTAATAGACGTTATAAGTAATTACGTTCATTTTGCATCTATAAAGATTATTCTGCCTGAAATCAAAGGCAATACTTTCATAATTAGAAATAATGGACCAAAGAGATTGCTGCACTAAACATTAAAAAAGCCGCTTTTTTGTTATTTTTCTAAATTTACCCCCATTCCGTTGTATAGAGCGTAATAAATAAAATTGATAATAGAATTTGTAGCTAATTATAGTGTCTACATGATTGATTCTGAAGACTTTTACGCTAAAATGAAGTGTTAAGGAGTTACCGCGATGTTAAGGGACAACAAACTAAAAAATTTGCATAGTATGCAATTTTAGCCTTTTTTGCGAGCTTCGCAGCTCTGTTGCTATTTATCATACTAAACAACTTTACATACCACATTTGTAGAAAATTTCGTCCTCTACAAGTCGGCAAATAACTTTTTTTACGCTATGATGCACCGGAACGATGTTATAGGCAAAACACTTAAAAGAGTGCCGATTTTCGACGGTTTTTTCAAGATGGCGGAGGGGGATGGAATTGGAAAACTTGGATTTTTCACTAACCCACCAATCTATATAACATATCAAAAATTTAGAACTACCCGACCTTTTGTAGGGTAACCACCTTTTTTCGACATCCGTTTACTGGACTAATTAAGAGCCCGCTAGAAAAATAGCTACCCTTGTTTACGTCATCTCCATAGTAATAACAGTAATTATATACCACTGCATCTACCTACTTGAAGTTTTGCACCGCCAATTTTCGTGAGTGCCAACTTGTAATAAATAGCTTCAAAATATGAAAAGTCACTAGAAAAACTTGACATGCGTGACTTAACTCTAAATAACACAGAGCTCAGTTCATACTGTAGTTGCGGGAGCTGTTGAGTTAGCTCTTGAGGGCAATCTACTTATTTAATTAAGATCAAATAAAACATAAACTTATTTTGATTTAAGGATATTTATTCGACTTGTTTTTATTATTCTCGTTGCCTAGTATCGTTCCGTATCTACGTAATGAATGCAAGTTGTGAGCCATTCACAACAATACTTAAGAACTCTAGCTAAAATAAAAAGAAACACTCCAATATCTTCTTTGCCCAATAGGCTAAACAAACATGAAATGTCAAATAATTACCAATTTTAATACTTATATAAAAAAACTTACCTCAAAAACATCTGGAATTCCGAAAGGTAACATTCCTGTATGCAGTCAGTCATATAAGACGATGTATTAACTATATGCTTTGCCTTTTAGATAACGCTTCTCATAAATATTGTGCTCATTTACATAATTTATTCTCATTTAAATAATGTATGCGAACGTACTTAGAAACCTTATCTTAATCGCATAATGTATGCAAGATACTGAGAATCGTATTTTGCATTTGCATAATATTATGCTAAGTCGACTTAATATATTCTAAGTAGCCGCATGTTATTACCATAGGATGGTATATAAACACCGGACCTCGATGAGATCCTTCAGTTCAGGTTATGACGACGTTCTGGCTTTAGAAACTAGCACCCGGGGTGCCGTTTACCTAAGTCAAGACTTACCATCAGAAAGCCGTAGAAACTAGTACCCAGGAGTACCGTTTACCTCGGCCTTTCTGAACATTACGGATTTAAGTTGAAACTGTATAGTGTTAAGTTATTATGTAAGTGCAGATTGTATAGTAACAACGAAGAAATACTTATTCTACTCAACAGTAAAATGTGTATATTTTTGTAACTTGGACTCCGTCTTTTGAATTTTTAAAATAAAGTATTGTTTTTAAAAACGCCTTTCCACGTCAAGAAAAGTTAATTCGCAGCAGAACGAGAAAAATCTGAATAATCTGTGTAATATAATATAAAATAGTTAGATAAATTTTAAGACACATAAATAAACAAAGGTTTATAAAATACCAACACCAATTTATTTTTACTTAAATAAAAAAATGTATAAGTGGAAAAAAATATGACAACTAAAAATAAATGATGAAATTCTTTTAATTTTACCTGGCTTGCACAAATGAATTTTATTATGTTGATAACACGACAATAGTGCTATAAATAATCTTCAGTTCAGCAAACCTGTGGTATAATAAATAAAAAAAATTATTTAAATTTGGCTACACAACAATATGTGAGCCCACTAATCTCTATAAACAAGATGAATTTATATTAAATATAGCTTCAATTTCTGATTAGAAAATAAAAATGTTCGCACTTACTTTAAATTAAAATTCCGCACACGAGAACACTCCGCACACTTATATCCCCGCTTGTAAACAGAGCGGTAGCATACACACAGCACAACCTTAATAAGTATCAGCTGTCACTTCACTCGATCAATGTTGATCAATCTACATTATGGATTAGAAAAATCTTTTTTGTTTTAAATAAAATAAATTCTACTAAATTCATTACAATTCCATGGCAAAAGTGATTTTATGATTCTTCTTGAATCCCACAATGTTAATAAAGGTACGAGTAAACAATTCAATATCCTAAAATTCTTTGCTTATATCAACAATGGGTGCATCACCCTACTTAAATTTAATAAGTTTTTAGTCAGACCGGCATGAATTCCGCCTTTACATTTCTACTGACTGTAACTGTTTTTCGTCACAGGCCTTTATATATCTTTTGTCAAAAACAATTGAAAACTAGCAAATTTTAACAAAAACAAGTGGCGATGACGTCACATAAATTTAACATGTGATAAAAATCATCGAGTTTCTTAAATCTAATTACATAGATATATAGTTCCTAAAAAACTAACAAATTGTTATAATACACTTATGGTCTAAAATGCTTCTGAAACTGGGAAATCAATAAAAATGCTGGATGTCAAATGAATAATAAAAATGTTAATTATTTCCTAATTACATGATTTCCAGCTATGATGCTATATGGACAGCTGCATTACAACATAACAACTCTCTTACATACATTTACACTATATACTGAGATGATATGGAATCATCTGATAGAAAATTTACTTGACGATTTGATCGTAAACACAAAAGTAATTATTTCATGCAATAGAATAAAATAAAGGATAGACATGCTAGGATATTAGTGAGACGTGACAAAATTTTACACTTTTATGGCGTAAATCATTTTTTTTCCTTTTTCTTCTTTAGTGAATACAAAACTATTCTTTGTTATACTTTCTAAAATAGCCTACTGGGAAAGGACTCCTTCCGGAACGTCCACCAATTAGGATGCATGTCACTGCATTCCATAGAGTTAAGCAATGCTTTAGTTTTAAAAAGATAAGTCAATCTAGTTTATTTAGCCGGTATACTTTAATCATTATTATCACATCAATAGATCAAGTAATTCTCTCTATCAATTTTAATCTTGTTTGTATCCTGTTTCTATTACCCTTTTGAATGTTACCACTATTGCCAAAATGTGTTAAATATTACAATATTGAAAGAACTGTACTGACCGAAGTTGTATCATTCGGGGTTGGATGGTCATTCGACCAGGGTTAGTGCAGGCCAACTTCCGTCTTAAGTGTTATAGGAAACACATGGGATTATCTGACCTTAGTGTTTAAAATAAAGTTCGTTTTAGATTTTAATATAAAAATCTATTGTGTTGGTGAACCACTAGTAGTAGATGCTTTTTTTTTCTGTGTGAATCTATAATTTAATAGTTAATCGAGTGCTATCGATAAACGTTTCCCAAATTTTGGATAAGACGCCAAATCAACCCGTAAAGGTATGTTAATTTATGGGTTCATTAGAATATTCCGTAACAATTTTATATATTGTTACAGGGTCTGGTAGTATTGTGAAAAATTCACCATAAAATATTATTACATCGAATCCTGATAGTGTGGGCCATCCATTTTAATTTATGGGGCTTCTCGAGTTTTATTATGACAGGGTTTGACCATTGTAAGTAAAGTAATAATCGACATAAATTACACCAGATCGTCTGTAGAAGAAAATAAAGTTGTGTGGACAATATTTTTGCGGTTATTTATAATTGATTTTGATTTAATTTTATTGTATATAATTTTAGAGTACCCAAAAATAAATAGATTTTTTGTACTTTATATATTTATAAGGTAGGACTTAATAACATTTAGTTGTACGTCAAATGTAAAAGGGGAGCCGATATCGGGATACTACCTGGATTTTTATATGTTTAGCATAGTTTAATTTTTTTTTATTCTAGGTGTTATTTTATACTTATACATGTTTTTTTTTTGTTGTTTAAAAGAGGTGTGAAATCAAAATACTTTTGCAGTTTGTGAGAATGAATTGTTCGGAAAATAAAACTTTCTGGTATCTTTAAACGTACATATGTTGTGTTTTCTTGTATTAGGTAAGCAATGTTACCCTTTGACACCTGTAGAAAGCAATAAGGGGGTTTTTGAAGTTTTGAGGATCTGACTGTGCAGTGTACTTTTTATTTTATTTTATTTATTCAAAATCAAGTTTTGTTCAAATTTTGGCACTTAACGTGGGGAGGGAAATTCTTAATTATTTGTAACACATAAAGTTACGTTACATTAGGTTTATTTAATCTAAAAGCTACATGTTAGCTTACAGATAGATTTATCTATTTTTAAAATAGAAATTATAGAAGGATAAATTTCATGCAGACGTAACCTCAATTTCTATATAAAAAGTCCGAATTTATAATAAGGATATCAATCATTTGGATTGTTTTCATAGTAATACATGTTTTATGCAACCTAAGTCACATGTTAGGATGATTTTTCCATTTGCCTGGAAGATTTTATTTTCATGAGCAGACCTGAGTTTAACGATGGGCAACGTAGGGAAATTCTTTCTGTTTCCCATGCGTCTGATTCAGTTTCGGAAAAGTATTTCACTAAAAATATGTAAATTAGGTCAATATTGTAATGACTACATTAGCACATTAAACTTACAATCTCCTGAATACTAATAAAGAGTATTTATCCTAATGAAGGTTTTGGCTTTGCTGATATGCTTTTCCAAATATTTATATTAATATAACATTTAACACCGTTGTTTGAACACAAGCACTTGGAGGACTGTATGCCGGACAAGTTTGACTATAATTTAATTTCATTTATGTTGTTATTTGTATGGATCTTGTATAAGCATCGTTGAATGTCTAAAATCGTAAAAACAGATTTTACATTTCAATTCTTCTTCTAATATAACTAAATATGCTCTTATGTAAATTTTATATGTATCAGTTACCTAGTGTAGTTATGTATTCATTATTTGTAAAGGATTGAGCTGCAGATCATGTGTATCCATGTAATTAAGCTTTGATGAGATTTTTTCATCGTCAATTGTTTTTGTTAATTTTCTCAGTTATCATAAATTTTAGACTGTAACTGATGTTGTTTTAATCGTTATTTTTCCAGCTACATCTCTATCGTTTTAGATTTAAGAATAGTGATAATTATAAACAGCTGTTTTCGTTAGTGACGTCATAAATGTAGCGTGTAGATTTTGTTTTTAAAAATTTGACATAGTCGTCAATTGTTTCGGTAAAATATATAAAAAGGCCAGGAAAAATTAACAAATTCAGTCGATAAAACGCTTTGGTTGAATCCACGCTCGACTAGATCAAAAATCTGAAAAATAAAGTGAGATTAACAGATAACCAAATAATTTCATAAATCTTTTATGGAATAGTTACCTGAATATTTAAACTAAAGAAGATTTATTTTCGTTCTTCGACAATTGTATGGAATTGTGAACGATTTATTTATTAAATTAAATCAAGAAGAATTTTGTTTCCATTATTGATTTGGATAATCGACGTATTTGCATTTTAAAGATCAACTGTCTGAATTAAATGCAGTATTAACAATTGTAAAAGATTGAAGTGGATCTCGACGTACTTTATATACAAGGTTGGTCAAAATAAAAGGATTTGGTTAAGTTTTTCATATAACAAGATCATAAAGACAATCTTAATAAATTCAGAATTTATTTTTTCTCATTTTAAAAGTTTTATCAAATAAACAATTTAAATTTATTTATAAATAAAAATAATTTA
Organism: Agrypnus murinus; assembly: GCA_929113105.1. Classification (NCBI taxonomy): domain Eukaryota; kingdom Metazoa; phylum Arthropoda; class Insecta; order Coleoptera; family Elateridae; genus Agrypnus; species Agrypnus murinus. The sequence continues at coordinate 85,399,365 of OV816027.1, read as the reverse complement.
TATTGTTTGCCTTTTAATGCAATGTAATTGTTTTGTTCTCCTTATTCAGCAGTTGTCTTGATTCAAAATCTAAAGAGTTTGCATTTATCATTGATCAGGAATCATATGTACTGTTCTATAAACGTCGTCATAATTTTCCCAAATTTTCAAAGTTTTTTAATCAAAAATGTTACTAAGGTTTTATGTTTTAATGAGTTAAGAAGTTTATCAAAGTATTATCACAGTCTATTAAAACACTGTGTATACTAACAAGTACACATCGAATGTTATAAATAATAATGATAAAGATAATTTTGTTGATACTTGTGATAACGTAAACAATTGAAGTGTTTACTTTAAATTGGGCATATCTAGCAATTAAGTGTTCTCGAGAAAGATTATTAATATTTTTAATATATGTCAACGATTGTTTAATAACAAGTTTGTAGACGGGTAATATGGAAACAAATGAATGCAGGTTGTATACCTTGGAGTGTTTTCCTTTTCTTTTGCAAATAAATTATTAACATTTGACTAAATATTCCACATTTGTATACTGCCCTAGGGCACTAAAGTAAAAGTTTTGGACCCATTGTCGCTACCCATTTAAAAATATAGTATATATACATGAATCTATTTTTAATAGAAGAACCCGATAAGAAAATCTTAAGTGTTCCGATGCGTGAAATGCCAGAAATTAGAGGATTGGAACCAACGCTTTTTATTAACTATAAAAATAAATCAATGAATTTATTTTTCTTCTTTTCTTACTCCTACATTTAAAGCCAATGAACGGTTTAATTCAGAGTATGTATCATTTCGTCGTTTCGATGGACGCTCGACTATGACTACATCACTATCAACTTTTTTTATTTTAAATGGAACAACGTACAAATTTTTACGGTATTTTTCTTAAGATATTTGGTTAAATTGTATCAGAATTCCGCACAGTTTTTGAGTAAATTTAACTATTTTTATCTATTAATTTTCTTAAATGCAACCTTCCCATAAAAATTAAACTCACCGGGTGCATCTACATTTAATTAATTATAATAATACATATAATAAATCAGCGTAAAGATCCAAAGCTGAATTATATAAAATTTAAATATACAGTGTGTTTCATTTAAAAAAATAAAAATTTCATGTTCAAGAATGTCTATACATAGCTCCAGCGCCAGACTTAACCAGTGTATTTCTGATGGCATTTAGATCAAAAAATCATAATGAAGTTTTTGAACAGTAAAAATGAAAATTTTTAATAGTTTTTACTACTTGAGTACATAAAATTATAAAGCGTTTATGTTGATATAATTAATTTTGAGACCCGCACAAAATAATTTGTTTATGCTGCATAACACTAAGAATGCAGACTTGAACTTGAAATGAATTCAAGGTCTAACAACAGCTTTCAATAAATCTGATTTATAAGAGAATATCTTATCTGATTTTTAAAAAGTTCATTTGATTTTCTAATAAAGTGTTAATTACATTAAAATGAATATTAAATTTAAATTTAACTTAAAAAACATAAAAACCATTCGTCTTTATATGAAACTTTACGAATTTTAATATCTGGGATGTAGAGATCCCCGGATGACGACGCCTTGTTTTGACTACATTAATTAAACATTTTAGTAATGAGAACTCCAGATTTAATGTGCGGTAAATTTTATATATATATATATATATATATATATATATATATATATATATATATATATATATATATATATATATATATATATATATATATATATATATATATATATATATATATATATATATATATTGATAAAGGGTACCATGTCACCTCCAAAGTAGATACCCAGCGTACGTTGTCACTTCATATATAACGTTGTGACCTCCGTTTTCGGAGGTCACAACGTTTTGCCCTGTTTTCGATTGTATAAGCATATAGATGGTGTTAGAAGCCTAAATTCAAATTTTTGTCTGGAGGTGACAACGTCATACTTATACTCACAAATTTAATTTTTAGTTCAGCTGTAGATCGCTGGCGTTGCCGTCGCTCTTAGTTGTATAATTGCCAATACGTTGTCACCTCCGCCTATATATGTTGTTTTCTGTATCATGTACGGTACGTTACAGCCTCCACATATTGGCAACGTCGCGTACAAGACTTTAACCATTCAGGTATATAGGATTCCATCGAAACCGGTACCCTTGGCGTTGTTTCGACCATTTCACGCTACCTAAGGGATCTTAGGGGAGTTTAGAACAATAAAGTAATAATTTCTATTTCATTTAAAAAGTTTTGAATTGAAAACGAGCTATGAAAAAATTAAATAGGAAATACTTTTTAGTCGTAATTATGTACAAATAAAAAGTTCATCTTTTTACAAAATGATCATTTCGGATTTATTGGATTATTATTATTTGATTATTATTTTAGGAATAGTCATATGACATATGAAATATTCATTCTCGAATCACAAAGAAAGATTTATCTTCAAAATCAACAATATTTCTTGTATTTCGATTAATAAATTTTCAAAGAAAAATAATTTTACTAAACAAAATAATGTAACATTTGGTATGTAGTTTGCAAATTTCACAAACCCGGTTAATAAAGTTTTCATTAACATTCTAACTATGTTTTCATTTGATGAAGAAAAGAATAAATCCGAAATACTCATTTTGTAAAAAATATTAACTGTTTATATTTTTACACAATTACCACTAAAACATATTTTCTATTAAATTCCATATTGTAGCGGAAAATAAAACTATACGTCATAAGCCTGACAGGAAGCTTTACGGTACTGAAAGGCTTAAACAAACGTCAGTTTAACATAACGTGTCGCCTTTTTATTATTAGTAGAGTCAATTTTTGCATTAAGTTCTTATTTTTTACTATCTAAAGATAGAGACTTGAAATCTTTTCTAATGCTTTTAGTACTGGACTAATATAAAATGTAATATGTTTAAAATGGGAACACGCCCCCCCTGGTGGTTGAGATCCCCATTTTGATCCAACCAAATTGAGCGAAATTTATGTTGGGAGAGTTCTTGGAGTCGCTGATTATGAGAAAATTGAAAAATTCAAAATGGCAGATCCAAAATGGCGGTCCTAAAATAACGGCCTTTGAGATGAGAATGCGATTTACGCCATTTCTATTGATTCTTGAGAGAAATTCAAAGAGTCAAGAAGTGTTTAGAATGTGATTTTGCAAAGGAATACACTATTTTGATTACCTTATTATTTAACCCCTTCTCTCTGCCCTAGTAGTAGAGCCAGTTTTTTGCATTAAATTCTTATTTTTTATTATCTAAAGATAGAGACTTGAAATCTTTTCTAATGCTTTTAGTACTGGACTAATATAAAATGTAATATGTTTAAAATGGGAACACGCCCCCCCTGGTGGTTGAGATCCCCATTTTGATCCAACCAAATTGAGCGAAATTTATGTTGGGAGAGTTCTTGGAGTCGCTGATTATGAGAAAATTGAAAAATTCAAAATGGCAGATCCAAAATGGCGGTCCTAAAATAACGGCCTTTGAGATGAGAATGCGATTTACGCCATTTAATTGATTCTTGAGAGAAATTCAAAGAGTCAAGAAGTGTTTAGAATGTGATTTTGCAAAGGAATACACTATTTTGATTACCTTATTATTTAACCCCTTCGCTCTGCCCTAGTAGTAGAGCCAGTTTTTTGCATTAAATTCTTATTTTTTATTATCTAAAGATAGAGACTTGAAATTTTTGTAATGCCTTCAGTACTGGACTAATATAAAATGTAATATGTTTAAAATGGGAGCACGCCCCCCCCTGGTGGTTGAGATCCCCATTTTGTACCCCTAATTTAATAACGCAACCAAATTGAGCGAAATTTATGTTGGGAGAGTTCTTGGAGTCGCTGATTATGAGAAAATTGAAAAATTCAAAATGGCAGTCTTAAAATAACGGCCTTTGAGATGAGAATGCGATTTACGCCATTTCTATTGATTCTTGAGAGAAATTCAAAGAGTCAAGAAGTGTTTAGAATGTGGTTTTGCAAAGGAATACACTATTTTGATTACCTTATTATTTAACCCCTTCGCTCTGCCCTAGTAGTAGAGCCAGTTTTTGGCATTAAATTCTTATTTTTTATTATCTAAAGATAGAGACTTGAAATCTTTTGTAATGCCTTTAGTACTGGACTAATATAAAATGTAATATGTTTAAAATGGGAGCACGCCCCCCTTGGTGGTTGAGATCCCCATTTTGTACCCCTAATTTAATAACGCAACCAAATTGAGCGAAATTTATGTTGGGAGAGTTCTTGGAGTCGCTGATTATGAGAAAATTGAAAAATTCTAAATGGCAGATCCAAAATGGCGGTCTTAAAATAACGGCCTTTGAGATGAGAATGCGATTTACGCCATTTCTATTGATTCTTGAGAGAAATTCAAAAAGTCAAGAAGTGTTTTGAATGTGGTTTTGCAAAGGAATACACTATTTTGGTTACCTTATTATGTAACCCCTTCGCTCTGCCCTAGTAGTAGAGCCAATTTTTGCATTAAATTCTTATTTTTTACTATCTAAAGATAGAGACCTGAAATCTTTTGTAATGCTTTTAATACTGGACTAATAAAAAATGTAATATGTTTAAAATGGGAGCACGCCCCCTCCTGATGGTTGAGATACCCATTTTGTACCCCTAACTTAATAACGCAACCAGATTGAGCGAAATTTATGTTGGGAGAGTTCTTGGAGTAGCTGATTATGAATCCAATGAGAAAATTAAAAAATTCAAAATAGCAGACCTAAAATGGCGGTTATTTTTTACTATCTAAAGATAGAGACTTGAAATCTTTTCTAATGCCCTTAGTACTGGACCAATATAAAATGTAATATGTTTAAAATGGTGGTTTCAACCCCCCGAGGGAGCGTGCCCCCTCCCTCGGGGGGTTGAAACCCCCATTTTAAACTCCCAATTTAGTAACTCGGGAAGTTTTCAACCAAGTTGAGCAAAAACTATGTTGGAGGGAGATTTGAGGTCGCTGATGATTAATCAAATGAGAAAATTTGAAAATTCAAAATGGCGGACCCAAGATGGGGGTATTTTAGATTAGAAATGGAATTTACGCCTTTCTATTGATTTTAGAGAAAAATGAGAAAAGCCAGAAAGTGTTTAGAATGTGATCTTGCATAGGAATACACTATTTTGGTTCCCTTATTATGTAACCCCCTTTACTCTTCCCTAGTGGGCTTCTCAGTAGGTGAGAGTGAAGGGGTTACATAATAAGGTAACCGGAATTATGTATTCCTATGCAGAATCACATTCTAAACACTTTCTGACTTTTCTCATTTTTCTCTAAAATCAATAAAAACGGCGTAAATCGCATTTTTAATCTAAAATACCGCCATCTTGGTTCCGCCATTTTGAATTTTCTTATTTTCTCATTTGATTCATAATCAGCGATCTCAAAGCTCCCTCCAACATAGTTTTTGCTCAACTTGGTTGAAAACTTCCCGAGTCATTAAATTGGGAGTTTAAAATGGGAGTTTCAACCCCCCGATGGGGCGTGCCATTTTATACATAGTTCATTTTGTATTGGTCCAGTACTGAAGGCATTACAAAAGATTTCAAGTCTCTATCTTTAGATAATCAAAAATAAGAACTTAGGCACGTTTTTAGCAAAAATTGACTCTTCTATACAGGGTGTCCCACAATGCTGTTTACACGCAATATCTCCCTTTTTGAAAAGATAAACAAATCAACCAAAAACTATTTTGAATGACTCAAAATGGACCTTCAGAAAACATCATTAAATGCTGGTTGCATAGCAACGTTTAAGAGATGATGCCAACTTGATTAATTTTTCAAATTGCACCCTCTGTTTTTTTTTTCACGGAAATGTATTCTTAACTTCATTCTGCATACGGTAGTATGCCTTACTTAATTATCTAATGTGCATTTAGGGGTTGCAAAAAATTTTGTATAAGTTGAATTTATCTTAAACTTAAAGTAAATGCTCAAAATGCCCTCCTGTGGACTCTACACGGGCTTTAAAGTGCTTCGGTAGTTCCCTTGTAGACACGGCTCTAATCATATTTTTGAATAAATAATTTAGTTAGTGATTATAAAGTGTACAATTTATAAAAAAAATTTTTCAACCCCTAAATGCACATTAGATAATTAAGTAAGGCATACTACCGTATGCACAATGGAGTTAAGAATACATTTCCGTGAAAAAAAACCAGAGGGTGCAATTTAAAAAATTAATCAAGTTATGATCTCTTAAACGTTGCTATTCAACCAGCATTTCAAGATGTTTTCTGAAGGTCCATTTTGAGTCATTCACAATAGTTTTTGGTTGATTTGTTTATCTTTTCAAATAAGGGAGATATTGCGTGTAAACAGCATTGTGGGACACCCTGATAGTATGACTAGATTATTATAAAGCAGGGGATGAATGAACTTTCGTTCAAAAAGGAAAAATTGCAACGCATGAAAAAAAACGTTATAGATCCTGTAAATGACTCTCCTTAGTTATCATTTCAAGATTTCAGATGCGAATTCTATCTTCCTTCAGAAATCAAACTCGTTCTGGAAAGTTTCATTGCCGGATTTATAACATAAATAACTATAAATCAAAAATGTTTCTTTTTATAACATCCTATTCGTAAAAAGTGTTGGCGAAGGAAATGGACATGAGCTCCAGGTCTATGTCGCCACTGATCAAGGAAGACCTTAGTTTGAGGACTGGACACTTGTTAACAGCTCGACATAATGAAATAAGAAGAGTTGGAAACAAGTCTCATTCGCAGAGGTAGGTGAAAAATCTTCATCGCTCAATCTTGTTTCCGTGCATGTTATATTTGGATTTAGGATTGATGCATTATGATGAAAATTAAGATAATTGGAAAACAATCCACATAATCGATTTGGAAAACCCGTTTGCACATCGCAGCTAGGTTGCGTGAACTCCCCTAAAGCCATTCTAGATTATAGAAATCGAGCCCAATTAAGTAAAATACTTGTATTTACCCTATAGCGGAGTTGCACACATGATAAGATTATTATTTATCTATTATTTAAGCGGAGTTATTTATCGCTCGTAAATAGCAACAAACAAAGTCACTTTAAATCCAAATAATACATGCTATTTTTTTCTACTAGGGCTAAAAGTACCTCCTCACTATGATTAGTCTAGCAATACCTACAATTTTGTATTAGAGGAAAAACGACAATTTTAATGACAAGGCATAATATTAAAACAAAGGTCTTTGAATAAACCCCAGCTTGGCTGAATACTGGACAGTCAAATGTCGTTTTCTCGGCATTGATCCAAGTGTAGGCGAATTTTCAGATATCGAATCTTGGTTCTCTAACTCATGTTTAATATGACGTTTATTTATTAGTTTATTTACCTGTCAGAGCTTTAAGCGTTTTATATGAATAAAAATGATGATGTACTTCAAAGAATTTTATTGCTTGAGTGATTTTTAAATCTAAGACGGCTGTGAAAGCTGCTGCAGCGCTATTTTCAGATTCTGAGTCTCGGTTGTTTAATTGTCACTCGAGGGTTAATCAACACCCTGACACTAATTTTCGGTTCACTAAACGTTGTACAAATCAGAGCCAATGTTCAGACCCCGAATCAAGGTTCCTTACGACTTGCCCAAGTTTCAGCCAATTTTCACCCGTTAGGTCGATGCCAGTTACCCATAGAATCAGATACTATTTCGCTAATTTGCTTTAGCTAGTCTTAGTCAATCTCTACATATCAAGAGTCGGTTACATACTTATCACCCAAAACCTTAGCCAACTTTGAATCTTAGGTTTGCTAAATTAACCCCAGTTTTAGCAATCTTCCAAATTCAAAATCTTGGTTTCTTACCCTTCGGCCAAGGTTGGGTCAATATTCATATTATATTTTGCTAAATTTCTGTAAATGTGGTTTATTATAAAGATGGATTAGTGGTTGCTAACCTACTGCATTGTTATGAACTTAAACTTACACTGGCAAGACTAAAGTGTAAACTATATTGACTTACCGACTGAACATATATATTTGCACAAGAAGACGTACACTATGAAAGTGTTAGGTTTGTCCGGTCTCAATATGTGTTAAGAGTCTAAGACATTAATCATTTATACGAATTTTCGATTTTTTCATATTTATTTTGTTAATGAACATTTTATATCCAACACAAAGATTGATTGATTGAGATTCAGTTACGGCGAAACAATAATGGTAGACTTCGTTGCTTGTTTGCACTAGCATTCATTAAAGGAAAAAGATTGTGTAATAGTTGCTTTGTTTCTCAATTACCAGCCTTGGTACTACATTAACATTCAAGATCGGTCCAACACTAACTTTAGTTTTATTGCGATATCGGTGTCATTTATTGGCCAAAACGTTGCATAACGTATTAGTTTTAATCAATAATAACCAATATTGGGTAACTCTGATCTTTCCATGTCTGAGACCAAGCTTGGTATCAAATTATCATTCCTACTTTAGTCTAGCAGTGGGGCATTTTCGGATATTAAGGTCGTGGCAAGGTTGATAAACATTGTCTCAAACAAAAGCTCATAGTGGTATTTTGTTTTACATGGAGAGCCGCGATTGCTAACATAATTAAGCGTCAAATAAACTGCCACTTTTAATTCTGATAACGCAATATACCTACTATTTATCTATGCTTTATACAATGTTATCAAAAAAAGACTACATTAAGTTAAACCTGTCTTTAATGTGGACTTAAAGTACACGTTCCATAAAACGTTCATGTTTTGTCGTTAGTAAGTGCTTTATTTAAAACATAAGTTAAAACATAAAAAATACAAGAGGTACATGTATAACAGTGTAACATACGTATTCTGTATTTCGTTAGATCAAGTAATGTTGGAAAAAATGTCTTAAGCAAAAATTCTATAAAAATGTTGATTAATTTGTTGTGTTTCGATTTGCTTTAATGTTAATAAAGTTGGTAACTCTCTTTGTTAATCAAATCACGGGAAATTCAATGGCCCAACATGATAAGTGCGTGACTTCGGAAACAACGAACATTTAAGAGAAATTTAAATTTGCGTTGTAAGAATCGCAATATTTAATTTGTTTATATTAAACTCTTGTCGAGTTTAGTAAAAATTAAAAGAATATCTGCCTTTATTTCAATCGAAATGAAATCTGGATAAAAGCATATTCAATTAAACCGTTATTCCCGAGATCAAAATAAACTTTATAGAATATCATATTTATACAAATATTACGTTACATAACTACTGTATGTCTAACACAACAAATATTGTTGCTGGTTGCATTCTTATTGACTTTTATTGGCAATAACAAAAAAAAATGTAAATACTGACACTAGGTTTTGCAAAAAGTATTTGCGTACGGTTGCATTTCAAAGACTTTATTATTCATCCCATCATATTTGAAGAATCATTTAGTAAGAGGCGATAGAAGTACAGTTTATTGTTACTGGATAATCAAAACAAAATGTGATATACTGGGCATCATCCCGGTTTTAAATTATTTTCAATTCACCGCACTTATGCTTACAGGAATTGATAATTAGTTAACATTATTATATTTATAGTATTTAATAAGTTCCCTTTTTCTTGGTTTTGTTATATTTTTAATTCATTATAGAAAGAAATTTCTTACTAATATATCACATATCTAAGTATTTTTAATCAGATTACTAATGTTTTCATTTAAGAAATACAAATTTATGAAGTAAACGAGAAATCAGTGATTATAATTAGAAAAGCCTTATTCAACTAGTCAGTGCTACTCATAAAGACGCTTTAATTATGTTGGAACGGCTTTTTAATGTCTTTTACAATAATTCATAAGAAATACAAAAACGACAATTTACTATAACTCAAAAAATTTAAAATAAGTAAATCCAGAATGCTCGCTTGTTTTCTTTTGTTATTTTGCCACTAAAATGCCCTCGGCGAGCAATTTGAACCACCCGATTTCAACATCTGGAGACCCACAAGTGACCCTTTTTATGAAATGTGCATCTATGGAATGTGGAGTCAACGCTCTGTATATATAACTGTGCATAACGCTAGTATGTTCTGACTTCCAACGACTTGGCAGCGCTGCTGGAGGTAACAGCGAACTATAAGTATCTTCTTATATATGCATTTTGGAGGTCGGTTCGTATCTTCTGTAAACTCTATATATGACAAAATAAAACAAGGGAAATCATTTCCCCTTTCTTGAGATTCGGATTCTAGAGGTTCCCCTCATCACAAATATACCAAATTTTTAGCAATATATTCACGGGAATACCCGGAAGTCAGGTCGTCACCTCTGTATGACGGAGGTGACAGCTTAACAGGCATCAATATATATATATATATATATATATATATATATATATATATATATATATATATATATATATATATATATATATATATATATATATATATATATATTGATAATGGGTACCTTGTCACCTCCAAAGTAGGTAACCAGCGTACGTTGTCACCTCATATATAACGTTGTGACCTCCGTTTTCGGAGGTGACAACGTTTTGCCCTGTTTTCGAATGTTTAAGCTTATAGATGGTGTTAGAAGCCTAAATTCAAATTTTTGTCTGGAGGTGATAACGTCACACTTATACTCACAAATTTAATTTTTAGTTCAGCTGTAGATCGCTGGCGTTGCCGTCGCTGTTGGTTGTATAATAGCCAATACGATGTCACCTCCGCCTGTATATGTTGTTTTTTGTATCATGTACGGTACGTTGCAGGCTCCACACATTGGCAACGTTGTGTACAAGACCTAAACCACTCAGGTATATAGAATTCCATCGAAACCAGTACCCCTGGCGTAGTTGCGGCCATTTCACGCTACCTGAATTTTTACAGACACTTTTTGGGTATAGTAGCAGCATTTAAATAAATATTTGTAAACTACTCAGAAAATTTAAGGGATCTCTTGAATTGTACGTCATTTTTAAATAGTTAATGATACTTAAGAACAATAACATAATAATTTCTATTTCATTTAAAAAATTTTGAATTGAAAAGACTTTCTTTGAGATATGAAAAAAATTAAATAGGAAATTTTAGTCGTAATTATGTATAAATAAAAAATTCATCTTTTTACAAAATGATCATTTCGGATTTATTGGATTATTATTATTTGATTATTATTTTAGGAATTGTCATATGACATATGATATATTCATTCTCGTATCCACAAAGAAAGATTTAAAATCTTCAATATTTTTAGTATTACAATTAATAAATTTTCAAAGACAAATAATTCTACTAAGCAAAATAATGTAACATTTGGTACGTAGTTTGCAAATTTCACCAAATTACCCGGTTAATAAAGTTTTCATTGACATTCTATGTTTACATTTGATGAATGAAAGAATAAATCTGAAATACTCATTTTGTAATAGTATATTATTATACGAGTTGTATAAGACGGTCTATTGTAGCACGAGTTGTTTGGGACGCGACGAAAGAAACGGGGAGTGTTCCAGAGGAACGAGTGCTACAATACGTCTTATAAAACAAGTATAATATACTATTTTTATACTTTGCGTCATTAATTTTATAGAAATTGTAAATTCAAGCTATTAAAAACATTGCATTACAATCTAGTGATTTTTGCGTTTAACATGTGGTAACACTATAAACTGACTTTTCACGTTTTGTGAAGTTAGAATGTGTCAAAATTAAATGTGTTTATATGTAATATAAAACAAATGTTACCAATCTTACAAAACAAAAAGTCTCCAAAAACGATGTTATAATAGCCTCTATTATGAAATCGTTTTCGGTGTCACAATGAGCCCATTGTGAACGCAAAGTACAAAAAATATTAACTGTTTATGTGTTTACATAATTACGACTAAAACATATTTTCTATTAATTCCATATTGTAGCGGAAAATAAAACCTTACGTCATAATCTTGACATAACGCTTTACGGTACTGAAAGGCTTAAACAAACGTCAGTTTAACATAAAGTGTCGCATTTTTATTATTAGTATAGTCAATTTTTGCATTGAGTTCTTATTTTTTACTATCTAAAGATAGAGACTTGAAATCTTTTCTAATGCCTTTAGTACTGGACCAATATAAAATGTAATATGTTTAATATGGGAGCACGCCCCCCCTGGTGGTTGAGATCCCCATTTTGTACCCCTGATTTAATAACGCAACCAAATTGAGCGAAATTTATGTTGGGAAGGTTCTTGGAGTTGCTGATTATCTGATCTTTTGTAGTGCCTTCAGTACTAGACCAATATCAAATGTAATATGTTTAAAATAGGGACACGCCCCCTCGGGGGGTTGAAATCCCCATTTTAAACTCCCATGTTAAACTTATGTTGGAGGGAGCTGTGAGGTCGCTGATTATGAATCAAATAAGAAAATCACAAAATTCAAAATGGCGGACACAAGATGGTGGTATTTTAGATTGAAATTGCGATTTACGCCGGATCTATTGATTTTAGAGAAAAATGAGAAAAGCCAGAAAGTGTTTAGAATGTGATTCTACATAGGAATACATAATCCCGGTTACCTTATTATGCAACCCCTTCACTCTCCCCTACTGAGAAGCCCACTAGGCTTGGTTGAAGGGGGTTACATAATAAGGTAACCAAAATAGTGCATTATTATGCAAGATTACATTCTAAACACTTTTTGACTATTTGGATTTTTCTCTAAAATCAATAGAAACGGGAGTAAATCGCATTTTCAATCTCAAATACCGCCATTTTGAGTTCGCCATTTTGTATTTCTTAATTTTCTCATTGGACTCATAATGGAACACCAAAAACCCCTCCAACATGAATTTTACTCAAGTTAATGGAAAACTTCCCGAGTTATTAAATTGGGAGTGTAAAATGGTGGTTTCAACCCCCCGAGGGGTAAAACCCCCATTTTAAACATATTACATTTTATATTGGTTCAGTACTGAAGGCATTACAAAAGATCTCAAGTCTCTATCTTTAGATAGTAAAAAATAGGAACTTATGCAAAAATTGGCTTTACTACTAGGGCAGAGCAATGGGGTTACATAATAAGGTAATCAAAATAGTGTATTACTTTGCAAAATCACATTCTAAGCACTTTCTGACTCTTCGAATTTTTCTCTAAAATCAATAGAAACGGCGTAAATCGCATTGTGAATCTCAAAGGCCGTTATTTTAGGACCACCATTTTGAATTTTTTAATTTTCTCATTGGATTCATAATCAGTGACTCCAAGAACCCTCCCAACATAAATTTCGCTCAATTTGGTTGCGTTATTAAATTAAGGGTACAAAATGGGGGTCTCAACCACTAGGGGGGGCGTGCCCCCATTTTAAACATAGTACATTTTATACTGATCCAGTACTGAAGGCATTACAGAAGATTTCAAGTCTCTATCTTTAGATAGTAAAAAATAAGAACGTAGGCATATTTTTTGCAAAAATTTACTCTACTATATAGTATGACTAGATTATTATAAAGCAGGGGATCAATGAACTTTCGTTCAAAGAGGAAAAATTGCAACACATGAAAAAAAACGTTATAGGTCCTGTAATGATTCTCCTTAGTTATCGTTTCAAGATTTCAGACGCGACTTCTGTCTTCCTTCAGAGATCACACTCGTTCTGTAAAGTTTCATTGCCGGATTTATAACATAAATAACTATAAATCAAAAATGTTTCTTTTTATAACATTCTATTCGTAAAAAATCCTATACTAACATCCTATCCTATTCGTTTGTTGGCGAAGGAAATGGACATGAGCTCCAGATCTATGTCGCCACTGATCAAGGAAGACCGTAGTATGAGGACTGGACACTTGTTAACAGCTCGACATAATGAAATAAGAAGAGTTGGAAACAAGTCTCATTTGCAGAGATAGGTGAAAAATCTTCATCGCCCAATCTTGTTTCCCTGCATTTTATATTTGGATTTAGGATTGATGCATTATGATGACAATTAAAGTAATTGTCAAACAATCCACATAGTTGATTTGGAAAACCCGTTTGCACATCGCAGCTAGGATGGGTGAACTCTCCTAAAGTCATTCTAGATTCCTTATAGGAATCGAGCCCAATTAAGTAAAATATGTTACTTGTATTTACCCTATAGCGGAGTTGTTCACATGATAAGATTATTATTTATCTATTATTTAGGCGGAGTTATTTATCGCTCGTAAGTCACTTTAAATCCAAATAATACATACTATTTTTTTCCACTAGGGTAAAAGTACCTCCTCACTATGATTAGAAGTTTAGTCTAGCAATACCAACAATTTTTTAGTAGAAGAAAAAAAAATTAAAACAAAGGTCTTTGAATAAACCCCAGCGTGGCTGAATACTGGACAGTCAAATGTCGTTCTCTCGACATTGATCCAAGTGTAGGCGAATTTTCAGATATCGAATCTTGGTTCTCTAACTCATGTTTAATATGTATTTATTTTTAAGCGTTTTATATGTATAAAATGATGATGTACAACAATATTATTGCTTGAGTGATTGTTAAATCTAAGACGGCTGTGAAAGCTGCTGCAGCGCTATATTTCCAGCGGTGTGTTGGACTTTCACCCACGTTTCAAGCAATTTTCAGATTCTGAGTCTCGGTTGTTTAATTGTCACACGAGGGTTAATCAAGAACCTGATACTAATTTTAGGTTCACTAAACGTTGTACAAGTCGGAGCCAATGTTCAGAAACCGAATCAGGGTTCCTTACGACTTGCCCAAGCTTCAGCCAATTTTCACCCGTTAGGTAGGTCAATGCCAGTTACCCATAGAATATACTGAAGTCAAATATCAGATACTATTTCGCTAATTTGCTTTAGCTAGTCTTAGTCAATCTCTACATATCAAGTGCCGGTTACATACTTATCACCCAAAACCTTAACCAACTTTGAATCTTAGGTTCGCTAAACTAACTCCAGTTTTAGCAATCTTCAAAATTCAAAATCTTGGTTTCTTACCCTTCGGCTAAGGTTGGGTCAATATTCATATTATATTTTGCTAAATTTCTGTAAATGTGGTTTATTATAAAGATGGATTAGTGGTTGCTAACCTACTGAATTTTTATGAACTTAAACTTACACTGGCAAGACTAAAGTGTAAACTATATTGACTTACCGACTGTACATATATATTTGCACAAGAAGACGTACAGTATGAAAGTGTTAGGTTTGTACGGTCTCCATATGTGTTGAGAGTCTAAGACATTAATCATTTATACGAATTTTCGATTTCTTCGTATTTATTTTGTTAATGAACATTTTATATCCAACACAAAAATTGACTTTGCATTCAGTTACGGCGGAACAGTAATGGTAGACTTCGTTGCTTGCTTGTACTAGCATTCATTAAAGGAAAAGGATTGTGTAATAGTTGCTTGGTTTCTCAATTACCAGCCTTGGTACTACATTAACATTCAAGATCGGTCCAAGACTAACTTTAGTTTTATTGCGATATCGGTGTCATTTATTGTCCAAAACATTGCATAACGTATTGGTTTTAGCCAATAACAACCAATATTAGGTAACCCTGATCTTTTCATGTCTGAGACCAAGCTTGGTATCAAATTATCATCCCTACTTTAGTCTAGCAGTGGGCCATTTTCGGATATTAAGGTTGTGCCAAGGTTGATAAACATTGTTTCAAACAAAAGCTTATAGTGGTATTTTGTTTTAAATGGAGAGCCGCGATTGCTAACATAATTAAGCGTCAAATAAACTGCCACTTTTAATTCTGATAACGCAATATACCTACTATTTATCTATGCTTTATACAATGTTATCAAAAAAGACTACATTAAGTTAAACCTGTCTTTAATGTGGACTTAAAGTACACGTTCCATAAAACGTACATGTTTTGTCGTTAGTAAGTGCTTTATTTAAAACATAAGTTAAAACATAAATTTACAAGAGGTAGGTACATGTATAACAGTGTAACATACGTATTCTATATTTCGTTAGATCAAGTAATGCTGGAAAAAAAGTCTTAAGCAAAAATTCTATAAAAATGTTGATTAATTTGTTGTGTTTCGATTTGTTTTAATGTTAATAAAGTTGGTAACTCTTTTTGTTAATCAAATCACGGGAAATTCAATGGTCCTACGTGATACGTGCGTGAATTCGGACACAACAAGCATTTGTTGTAAAAAACACAATATTTAATTTATTTAAATGTGAATAAAGTAATAATATTAGCATTTATATTAAACTCTTATCGAGTTTAGTAAAAATTAAAAAAGTATCTGCCTTTATTTCAATCGAAATGGAATCTGGATAAAAGCATATTCAATTTAACCGTTATTCCCGAGATTAAAAGAAACTTTATAGAATATCATATTTATATTTTCTTATATTTATTATTATATTATTATATTTATATTATATTTTCTGGTTTTGTTATATTTTTAATTCATTATAGAAAGAAATTTCTTTCCAATATATCACCGATCTAAGTATTTCTAATCAAATTAATAAAGTTTTCATTTAAAAAATACAACTTTATGAAGTAAACCAGAAATCAATGATTATAATTAGAAAAGCTTTATTGAACTAGTCATTGCTACTCATAAAGACGCTTTAATAATGTCGAAACGGCTTTTTAATATCTTTAATAACAATTCATAAGAAATACAAAAACGACAATTTACTATAACTCAAAAAATAAAAAATAAGTAAATCGAGAATGCTCGCTTGTTTTCTTTTATCTGGCCACTAAAATGCCCTCGGTGAGCAATTTAAACCACCCGATTTCAACATCTGGAGACCCACAAGAGAACCTTTTTGTGAAATGTGCATCTATGGAATGTGGAGTCAACGCTCTATATATATAACTGCACATAACGGTGGTATATTCTGACCTCCGAACACTTGGCAGCGCTGCTGGAGGTAACAGCGAACTATAAGTATCTTCTTATATATACATTTTGGAGGTCGGTTCGTATCTTCTGTATACTCTATATATGACAAAATAAAACAAGGGAAATAATTTCCCCTTTCTTGAGATTCGGATTCTAGAGGTTCCCCTCATCACAAATATAACAAATTTTTAGCAATATATTCACGGGAATACCCGGAAGTCAGGCCGTCTCCTCTGTATGACGGAGGTGACAGCTTAACAGGCATCAATATATATATATATATATATATATATATATATATATATATATATATATATATATATATATATATATATATGTCATTGTTTACAATGACTTGACCTACACCAATATCTTTTTCTTAATTATCGGCGTTCTCGGAATTATCATCTGATCGCCTGGCCTCATAAAACTGTATTGTAAAAAGAATAACGTTGCAGGTTCAGCAACGTAAACATAACAAAACATAAAACATCTTGTTTTGAAGGCATAACAACTACCGTATGTGCTAAAAATATTATGCCCTTCCTTATTTGCATTTTTTTTCTCGAAAACGCTTTTAAGAAAAAATGTTATAGGAATTTCTTATTTGTCTTATCGATGTCTAACTACTTGCTGAGTTTGATGGGCTTCTTATAATACACCCTGTATATGATCTAACGGATTGAACAGCCTGTATATTGATCGACAATAAGTATATGAAAAAACATTCCTTTAAATATTTATAACGCTCATTTATTATTATAATTAGTTAAATGTAACTTGTAGAATGTAAATATAATTTTTTTAAACCAGTTGCATTAAGAAAGTGAATATTTGGATTTATTCAAAAATTGTGCGTAATTCCGACGTATCTCTTAATTAAAAATAATTTATAAAATACTACAGAATCGAGCATCGAACTAGTACATATATAGGGTTCTCCAGTTAAAATAAGAAAGTTGATAATCGCTGTAGCAGAATGACTCACTCTATATATACAAAAACATTATTTGTTTGTTTTATTCCAACCAACTTTGATATTTACCTTTTCATATTTGTCATTTTACGTGAGTCACACCGTACATCTTCGTATTTAGGTTATAATGAGATTCAGTGTAAATACAGACACATGCAGAATACATAGCTAAAAAAATTAACAGTTCATGTAAAATTGTTATCACCGAGAAACTTTTTATTGTTAACAATAAGGTAATAGTTTTCTCACCAATTTTTAAAATCGCCAATAGTTCAGGATTCGATGCAGAAACCATCACCGCTGTGTCATCCGCATACATAACAACATGGCCCTCATTTATGTAGAATGGCAGATCATTTACGAAGAGCACAAACAGTAGTGGTCCCAACATCGATCCCAGAACAACTCCAATATTAATGTCGTAATCGTTAGATTTAGTACCATTGATATTTACCAAAATTCTTCTATCTTTCAAGAAAAACATTATCCAAGGAGCTACATTACCTATAAAACCTAGAATATTAAGTTTATCAAGCCAATATTCTCAAAGAGGTTCAGATTTTAACAGACCGTTTCTTCCTGTATGAGTTATTTTACTAATCTGATTGCAAACTTTATGCCCTTCTTCTCTTACAAGAATTACACAAAAACCTGGATATTTATTTATAAAATACTATAAGATATTTTTATCGGTCTACAGTGTGAACATTTTTCCACAAACATGTTAAAAATATATATTGCAAAATATGTACCTCATGCAGATAAACATTTTGTATAATACACCATGTTTCGGTACCAAATGATCAAACTTTATTACTGGTTAGATGATCAAAAGAAAAAATCTACATATATACAATATTTGTTATGCTCTAATAGTTTTTGAAGAAAAAATTAAAAAGAAGTACAGTCTTTTAGTATTTTTAAAAAGTGTACAATAAAACCATAACTGCAAATAATCTCTATTGTTTACCGTTTAATGCAATGTAATTCAGCAGTAGTCTTGATTCAAAATCTAAAAGTTTGCATTTATCATTGACCAGCAATCATACGCACTTCACTATATACGTCATATTATTTTTTCCAAATTTTCAAATTTTATCAAAAATGTTACTAAGATTTTATGTTTTAATGACTTAAGAAGCTTAACAAAGTTTGATCACAGGCTATTAAAACACCGTGTATACTAACAAGTACACATTATTAAACGTTATGAATAATAACGATAAAAATAATTTTGTCAACAATTGTGATAACGTAAACAACTGAAGTATTTACTTTAAAATGAGCATATTTAGTAGTTAGTTAAGTGTTCTTGAGAAAGATTTTTAATATTTTATATCAGATAGATGTCAACAACTATTTAATAAAATGTTTGTTGAAGGGTAGTATGGAACCAAATGAATGCAGGCTGTATACCTTGGAGTGTTTTTTTCCTTTGTAGTTCTTCATAATTAGAGAGAGACATTTCCGTAAAGTGTAGTTCAAAAGAACAGTTTAATAATAAGTATTTTAAAACTTAAAAACTGTCTACTGGTGCCTACTTTGATTTTTAGATGAATCTATTACTATTTATATATGTAAAGATAAGCTTGTCTTATTTATCACAAAGCAACAATTTGTAACCTTTCAAGATTTAATTTAGTTAATATCATGTTGACTGTTGATTAGAAGAAGATAAAAGTACTGATAAAAAATGACTTGAAATTTGGAAGGAACCAGTAGTCTGTTTTTTTCTTAATGTAATAAGGTGTATATGTATAACAATAGAGTGTACTTCCCTGTCACGTTATTTTGAAAAATTATTAAACCCAATATTAAAAAAATGGATCACGAAGGTAAGACTTGCAACAATAGTTATTAATTATATACAAAGCATCGTTAGTGTATATTTGTGATGAATGGAGGAGGTATCTTTAGACCGAGCCGCAAGGCGAGTTCAAGAAAACCTCCAGAGATTTTGAAGATGCCTACGTAAACGATACTGTACATAGATGTTTTTCCTACTACTGGCAAGTATTAGTCTGATTATAAATAAATAAAATTTATTTAAAAGAATTATTGACATTTTACCTAAATATTTTACATTTGTATTCTGCCCTAGGGCACTAAAGTGAAAGTTTTTGACCCATTGTCGGCCAAAATCGACTACCACCTCTTATCAAGACATTATTGCTCTATTTACGATGCCGGTAGTAGGAAGGATTATTTATACTAAAAATCTAATATACATACATATTTTTTTAATTAGAAGCCGATAAAAGAATCTTTACTGTTCCGATGCGTGAAATGCCAGAAATTAAAGGATTGGGACCGACGCTGTTTCAAAAAATGTTAGATTACAAGGATAGAGTAGCACATGTAAGTATAGATAAGAATTATACGTTTTTTAAGGTGAAAGGTGTAGATAAGACAAAAATATGTTGTTAATTAATTTTAATATTAGTATTTATGTAAATTAGTATAAAATATTCATGTTCAAAAATTTATATGTAGGGTGTATAATAACTCCAGCACCAGACTTAACCAGTGCAGTTCTGATGGCATTTGGAACAAAAATTCTTAATAAACTTTTTTAATTAGAAAATGTCAAGTTTTTTAATAATTTTGACCACCGTTTTTAAAAAAGTTCATATGAAATTATAAACACGTTTATGTTGATATCATTAATAACTGTAAGTGACAGCTAATAACTTGAGAAGAACTTGAAATTTGAGAGCCACACAAAATAAATTGTTTATGCTGCATAATACTAAGAATGCATACTTGAACTTGAAATTAATTCAAGGTCTAATAACTTCTTTAAAATAATTCTAAGTTATAAAAGAATTTCTTATTTGATTTTTAAAAAAGAACATTTGATTTACTATTTAGGTTAAGTTAATTAGATTAAAGGTGATTTTATTAGTGTTGGCGGCTTTGAATTTAATTTAAAAAACACAAAAGCCATTCAACTTTATATAAAAATTACCTCACGAATTCTAAGATTTGCGATGCGGGAATCCCCCGGATGATGACTCCTTGTTTTGACTATATTAATTAAACATTTTAGTAATGAGAACTCCAGATTTAATGTGCGATGAATTTTACGTGTTTGATGTGCAACAAGTACATTTACTCAAAAAATCTACTAAACAAGAATACTTACTTAGGCCTCGACTTAGCCTGGACAATAAGCATGACTCGTCTCTTGTCAAGTTAAAGCAGGTTGTGGGCGAATTGGATATATCAGATTCATAAAAGCTATGGATAAGGGCACTCGCACGATTGATTTAAACAACAAAATGTTAGCATTAATGCTCATAATAATGGAGTCTTAGATCTTAACATGAATCAGTTTAAGTCGAGCAAGAACCGATTTCCTTCACTCCGTTATAACACAAGAATATCAACCAATAGAAAAACAATAAATAACTCCAATAATATCATTTATTTATTCACACCAAACTTTTTTATCCATTCATTGGATTGAAAGTGAACTAGAAGGAAGGCCTTCAGTCGGTAATTAACTAGATAATGTTGTTACAAAAAAATAAATAATCGCTTAAACGATTTATTACTAATTCAAAAATAATTCTAAAATCCAGCCTTGATCGTTATTTAAATTTATTAATTGCTCTAGAAATTAAGTTCAAATTCTTATAAAAATAACTTTGTAAACATGTGAAATGTTATATTCTGAGACCAAGAATCAAGTAACGCTTCCACATAAAAATATATAAAAACCCACCTGTTTGTTTCTATAAATTAAATTTGTTTACTAACATGCGACTCGTCGCAGATGTTCACCAGGTTATTATTAACCTTTTGGAGAAGGCTTCCAGTTAATCACTTATGAAGGTTCAGAATAATAAGGACTGCAAGACCATTATTAATGCATTATATTTATCGACATATATTCGTCATTAACATTAAACAAACCGTAACCTCCGAGATAGTCAAGAGGCCGCGACCAAGCAATCGTGACGTCACGAAAACCGGCTAACAATTGCGAAACGTAAAATACCCAACATAAAGACACTTGTATATTTCTGAGTAAAACTGAATATGATTTCAAAAAAAGCACTTATATTATGATAAACAATGAATAGGGTTTTCCACGTCACCGTTGAGGTACCCATGATAGACGCGTTGGCTCTTATGGAGGCCTCGCCAATAGCCCCATCTCCATGCGTTAATGTGTTTTATAACTTCTTAACCATTAAATTTAATCAGTTTTCTCTTTGATAGATCCATGTTTTGGGTGTTAATTTTGTCGTTGATTATTTTTGAATAGTTATTGAGAAATATATTGGCAAGAATATAACAATTTTTTAACAATATCGACTTCAACGTTTTGCTACATAAAATACATTTCTCATTGATTTCGTGTACATATTTTTCCAATTTTAACATTGTCAATTCCCGTAAAATAATCCTTTGTTTACCTATCTTTAGAAATTCAGTTTCATATTTATCTGAAATAAGCTCACTGAATATCTGATACGCCTGAATAGAGACTTCAAAGAATAATTCAGATGGTTGTTTTAGAGCACCTCTTGTTAAATTTTTTAAATATTTGCTAATATCTGCAGAGTCATTTTCACCACAGTTGGTAAAATTTATAACAAAATCTGAATTGGTAGTAATGGATGTTAAACAATTTAATTTAATGATGCTATTACATTCGATAGAATGTATTTTTTCCAGGTCAGACAAATTTGCAAATAGAATTAAATTATAATTATCGAAATGGCAAAAAACAAGTGATCGTTCTTTATTTTTTTGATTTAACCAATTATTTCGAATAGATTTTAATAAATGAAGAGTATCAAAAAGTAAATAAATTTGTTGTTGCGGATCAGAAACATTTTGGATAAAGCAAGGTAACTCTTCCTTAATGCTTGTACTACTTAAAAGTCGATAACAAGTTCGATTCATTCTGTAATTATCACAAATTAAAGAAATTACCCGAAAACCAATTTTGGTTAGAATCTTAATTACTTCTAAAATCATTTCTTTTAAATCAACGGCAGAAGTTTTTTTTACAGGAAATAGAGCCACAATATCTTCATTCTTCGTAACATTTATCAGGCATTTTTAATGAAATAAACAAGACTCGCCCAAGTATCTCGTCAAATTGTTGGCTTTTTTGATTAACTAATCAAAATATTTATGAAATTGTATTTTATATAGGTAAACGGCACAATACACAATCATATTATGAACGACACCAACCGAAAGTTATTTTATAAGTAATAAAACAACTTTCAGATACAAAATTTATCAGCGGCCATTTCTGCTAACGCCCACACTCGATACGGAAGAGAAACAGTCTCTTTTCACTGATTTTATAAATTGTCTTCACATAAATCCGGTAAATCTGAAATTCTACACCTTTAATTTAACACTTTAACTTATTTGAACTTATTTATGAGAGTTTTTGAAAGAAAAACTTCCGAAAAAGAGTCTGTTCACACGACTACGATCACGGCAAATCTAAACTGCAATAGCCGGCATTCGTGACGTCAGATCACGTGACAGAAGCCTTGTTCGTGGCCTCTCTTTTCTCGGAGGTTACGAACAAACGAAGGTGAAGCTCGCAGTTTCAACTATGAAGGTTAACACCAAAATACATTGTTATCCAAAATGGACACGAGACTTAAAACGCCAAGTTGAATTAAAGTCTGGATCGATTTTCTTTAACTAAAGTCTGGATCTATCTTCTCTATAAATAATGATCGATTTTGTTGACAAAAATGATCATGCCAATAAAACAAGAATAAACTTTAATTAAAGTAAAGATTTTTTTATTACCTCTTTAAATTCTGAAGGGATTGTTCAAAGATAGACGTTCCAAAGCGTAATTTCATAGCTCGAAGAAAGCGATAATTTTTCGTTATATTCCAACTTTCAAACAACGATTTAGTACTTTTAATAACTCACAAGACCATTTTGTGCACTAATTATACTATAATTGGTCAACCGAAAGGGAAAAGCAAATGTTTTCTGCAACCTTGGGTCTCGTGGCCAACAAGCTGCCTTTTAATTGGTTGAATTCAGGCGTCAATCTAATCCTATATAGGCGTGAAAATGCCAAACCAGAGATTTATTCTTGATTACAGTCTTAGACGGTTTTATGCCGAGAAAAAGGGAAGATCGTTACCGAAATACGTATTGGCAATTAGTCAAATACAATGTGTGGTTAGAAGACACCGTTAAATATAGTGTAATAATGCGTTCATATCGTTCTAACTTTAAATTTCAATTATCTCGGAACTTTTTTTTTGTGACTTGTGATGTTTTCCTCTTATTAATGCCCTTCAGATATTTTATAACATGTTATACGAAGAAGCCAGCCATGTATTCTGTTTTGTCGATCTCCAAATGCTTCTAGAAAAAAACTCGAATCTAGAAAAAAGCACGCAATACGAACTTTGGAAAACACTGGTGTATGAGATATACTATTCGAATGCTCTTGGCAAGCAGGAGCTAGATTTGTAATTGGTATTCAGGATTTCCATGCACTTTGAGTCAAACCCGTAACCCTAACTTTGAAAGAATACGGGCATGTGATATACCAATTGAAATCTCTTGACGAATAGGTGCCCCATCTATAATAAATTGATATTAAGGATCTCCAGTTATAAATCTGGGAGAATACCACCCCTAGTAAGGTAACTTTTATCTTGCCAAACATCACATTTACGCAGGAACTACAGTTTTATTTCTGAGAAGGCGTATTTCACACACCGGGATCCACCGAAACTGGCAAATGTTTTAGGCATAACAAATCAAACGGATAATGTAATGTGATAAATATTGCTTTGAGAGCTGTATTATCTGGGATACTCCAAATAAATTGATTTTTCAAATAAACAACACACAGAAATTATATTTAATTTCAGATTATTTAACAAGTCCAAAAATTAAAATGATTTTACAAATACCCCAAAAAATGCATTTTTTTCTTTTAAAACAGGAAAAGGAAGTGGAAATCTTAAAAACTTATAACCATATTCCCAACTAGATACATAAGACTTTAAAGACTAAATCTGCAAATCCTTGAACTGGCTTTTATATAAGAAACTCGTCCTACACCCTACTTAAAAGCCGTGATTTCTAAATATAAGAAAACGAATATAATTAACAGGGACATGATGAAATAGGTACCAAAATATCTATTGTTACCTCTCTCCCACTAGTAGTCAGAAACAACTTTTGAAAGAATTTGTTCTACCATTATATCTCGCTATGGAAGATGTAAAAATTAAAAAAAAGACATTTAAATTTGAGTTACTTCGCGCTGTGTTCTATTAATTATTTATATTTTCTTTTGTAGACCCATGCTCTAACCGGAGAGACCGAAACTTATGATGTAGTACTACAAAAAACTATCCGAACAGCAATAGCAATGCGGTTAGAAGGGATACAACCAAACGATATTATCACAATCTGCAGCCATTGTACCCTGGAATGTAATATTCCATATTATGCAAGCTATTTCATTGGCGCCGTATCTGCTAATCTCGATCCTCTACTACCATTATCAGACACCATCTATTTATTACAACTGGTTTGTCCGAAAATAATATTTGTTATTCCAGAAGCGGTTGAATTAATTGAGAATGCTTTGAAAGAACTGAAACTCAATACCAAAATTGTTGTTTTTGGAGAAACATCAAAATATGTAGAGTTTTCCAAATTTTTGGAACTGTTTCCAGAAGAAGAAACAAATTTTCGACCTTATGAAGTAAAAGATGTGAAAGATACCGCAGTAATCGTTTTTAGCAGTGGCACCACCGGACTACCAAAAGGTATTTGTCTTACGCACTATGCGTTGCTAGGAATCATATACCAAAGGGGGTAAGTTGTAAGGATTTTGTTTCAAGAAGAAACCTTAGACAATTATTACTTTATACAGACCTCCACCACCATCAAGCATGACATTACTTACGTTTTCTAATCTTTATTGGATTGCTGGAGTTGTAGCTAGCATACACTGTATTGTACAAGGATTCAATCGCTTAATTTATCCTCGATTTAAAGAAGGGAAGTCAATCTGGGACGTACTGACGAAATGCCAAGTAAGTTTGTACAGAACTGCAAGATTAGTTTAGAGCATCTGACACAAAATATACGTTTTAGGTAAACATCGTGTCTTTAAATCCGTATCAAGCAATGGAACTGTGCAAAGATGGAAGGCCTGAAACAGCAGATACTTCGTCCGTATTTTACGTGGTGATTCCAGGTGGTCCAGTAACAGGAGAACAAATAAATCACTTTAGAAAATGTTTCAATTTTCCAAGAACAATTGTAGCTAATACGTACGGGCAAACTGAAATGAATTCGAACACTTTGGCATTTCAGTTACAACAAAATCCAGATCATATGAAGTTTCTGATTGAGAAACCAGAATCAGTAGGATGTCCTCTTCCAGGTTTTAGTTATAAGGTAAGACAGTTATCCCGTACTTAAGTAAACTCTAATTAATTTAAAATTTGAATATTTAGATTGTAGATATTGAAACGGAAGAAATCTTAGGGCCAAATCAAGAAGGAGAACTTTTGATCAAATCAGATTTTGCAATGAGAGGTTATTATAAAAAGGATTCTTCTT
This sequence comes from Agrypnus murinus, assembly GCA_929113105.1. Classification (NCBI taxonomy): domain Eukaryota; kingdom Metazoa; phylum Arthropoda; class Insecta; order Coleoptera; family Elateridae; genus Agrypnus; species Agrypnus murinus. The sequence goes on along the minus strand of OV816027.1, from coordinate 85,372,988 downwards.
CAGTATGGGATAAAGATGGTTTTATGCGAACGGGTGATGTCGCCTACTACGATGAAGACAAATGCTTTTTTATTGTTGATAGAGTTAAAGACGTGCTAAAATATAAAATGTGGCACATTTGTCCAGCGAAAATTGAAGGCGTTTTTTACACACATCCAGCTATCAAAGTTTGTGTTGTAACTGGATTATCTCATCCCGTAGATGGAGATCATCTACTGGGTGTGGTTGAACTAAGAAAATCTGCAATTGGAAAAGTTACGGAGGAAGAACTGTTAGAATATGTGAATAATAAAGTTGGAGATCAATTCAAGCTAAGAGCAGGAGTAAAATTTGTAGAGAAGATTCCACTGACAGTTTCAGACAAGACTAGTAGAATGAAAATAAGGCAACTTGTTGCGAAAGGAGAAATTTAGTTTTATATTTCTGAAATTAAATATTACTATATGTACTAAAAACATAAATTATGAATGTGGTAATCTTATTAAGATGTTAAATTATATCCACATTTGCGATGAAAAGTCGAGCTTTAGTGCCTTAATAAGAAATAAATACTTTTCCTAATTTGAATCGAATTTTATCTATTATTTTAAGATTTTTATATTTTTTGAGAATTATAACCACTAAAATATAAAATTGCAACTGCTAGAAATAGCCCTAGCACATATCGACAAGTTCAACCCCTAAACGTTAGCGACAGAAGTGGTTTGTCTATAAGCGTGAATAATTCCAAGAGTTAATGCGATGGCGACTAAGAGGGTGCTCTAAGTGAATAGCCTTTTTTGCATTTAAAATTATAAAAATTAAAAAATATAAAAATTAAGTAGTGTTGACTAATCTACATAGCGAAAGCTTTAATATGAAAAAAGAATTGAGTAAATCGGCCCAACGAACTAGAACAAAAATCAGCTTTGTGGTTTAAATAAATAGTTTCACATTTTATTAAATAAAATTATACAGGGTGTAACCAATATAACTAGAAATCTCGTAATGGTAAACTACGCCCATTGTACTCACATTATATTGAAACTAAATTAAAAATTTGTTTAAACGTTTTCAACCTCAGAAGAGCATGTTAACTTAACTATTTATAGCTGTTTACGGTTTGTTAACTGAACTTTACGGTAACGGGTTTTTAACCGAATTAAATATAAATAAATTACGAAATTTCTGCTTCTGGTTATATAACTGATTTGACGGACTATCTTTATGTACACCTTTACAGGACTCTACGTATATTACGATTTCAAAGTAATAGAGAGTGATTTATACTAAATCTCTAACCATTATTACAGTTAAGATTTTTATGTATTCCACGTAGATAAAATATATTTTGTGTAAAGAAATCAGGTGACGTTCTCTATCGGAGTATGTCAACTCTTCCGAGTGGTAAGGTGTGAAATAACGACCAAATATCTCCACATTCCGAATACGGCGGTGTAACTGCAGCTATTAGCGTAAACTGCATGTATACATACACTCCCTACTGCAGCCATAGTCGTAAGCTGCTTGTGTGTGTTCTATTTTATTTTATTGTTATATTCCCTCTCATTAGATAACCCCACAACGCTACAAATGAGTCATCGTCTATTATGTGGAAACCGCTGTATACAACATCTATATATTTAAAACACAAGGCTAGTTTTTGTTCCAGTTCGTTTGAGAGTTTATATTTTTAATTTAAATAAATCTAAAATGTTTAATTCGAGATGCACGAAGTCAGACGTTCACTTGGGCCGCCATCTCACTTTCTACGTTTGTAAGTTTTAATACTATTCAAGCTTATAACAGTTTACTGCAACCACCACTTGCGGTTAAAGGGTGACTTGTTGGTAGGTTGCGTAGACAAACGACAATTGCTTATTTATATAGCTGTTTCGTATCGTTTGGACAAAGCAAACCATCATACATAGATACGTTTGCAAATTATTAAACAAGTTATAAATGACTGGTGCGATATTTAGTTATTATAGGTCAATTTTTATTTTCTAATCTATATATTTAAAACACGACTCATTTTTATTACACTTTGTCTACGAGATCTACAAGACCGATTTGCTTTATTCTAAGCAATTATTTCTTCTAATATTAAAGTTTTAATTCTGTAGATTAATCAACACTACTTACTTTTTATCTATATATTTAAAACACAAGGCTTATTTTTGTTCCAGTTCGTTTGAGAATTTCGCTGGGCCGATTTACGCGATTTTTTTATATTTAAGCTTTCGTTCTTTATAGCAATTAAGCCGTTATCGTAGGAAGGCTTCAAGCTTTGCAAGTGGTAGCCTTTTGTTATGTTACAGGACTTGAACTGGTCCCGCGAAACTCCCAAATATTTCCACGAAACCTCCAGGGTTCCACGGAACACACTATGGAAATTAACTTTTTTTTTTGACAGTTGCCATTTCAATGAGTTTCCGGAAATACTTCCATGGAGAGTTACCAAAATATAAATTTCCGGAAATTTGCCAACAATATTTTTATGTCAGGTTTTTGAAATATATGGGTACTAATAGACGTTTTATAACCTACAGAAACACAAAGGCTATTTTTATATAAAGAAACACTTAACCAACCAAAATGTAGCTGTGCTGGAAGTATCAGCTTGATCCAAATAACACTGCTTTAGTTTTTGCCAGCTAGCCCCCAATAAGTCGGAGAGGGGCGGGGTAATACAAGATATAAAAGATAAAAAAACAAGCGCCACTTCGTTTAAAAACAATGCTTACTACTAAAGCTTCAAGCTTATCAGGCAAACGAAGAAATAGATCTTCTACTAAAATATGGGCAACTTCCACTATTTTGGTCGTACCGTACATATATACTTACACATGACGAACTGGAAAGTAATATTAAAATCATACAAATAAATAAATAATAAATAAATAAAACGCACGTAGTGAAATGTAAACGTTCTAAGTAGGGCTTTATTTTACTTGCAACTATTTTCTATTGTGCAGATAGAAAAAAAATGTAATGTTTCAACAAAAAAAAAGGTGAATGGTGATTTGTATCACAGTTGGTTGTACTTAAAACTACCCTACCACAATTCCACTATTCGAGATCTCGTTTTATCCTTAAAATTAACATGCATGCATAAATTGTAAACACATTGAATAAATATATACATATACTTAAATAAAATGACACATAATACATACAAATTTAGACAAACATCCCACCATTCGAAGACCCACGGCTGTATGTTTAAAGCCTTGCTTAGGGGGTTTTCGTTTCACCCTTCGATATTTGGTTGTTTTGCTCCGACCCGGTATATGTATAGATGTAGGTACGGACACAAAGGGGAAGAACCTTCCAATTAAAATACACGGTCAGACGGGCAGGAACAAGAATACACCAACGAACAACAAAACCCAAAACAAAAAAGACCTACAAAGAAATCACCCTGTATATTGTATTATTTTTAAATATTTGAAGATTTTTACCTTTCTATAAACTGAAAGGTCTTTTACAATACAATTCCCTCAAGGTGACGGCTAGGGAAATAATATTACCTAAAATAAAAAGATATTTGTGAGATTTAGCGCAACGAGGTTTTAACTAACAGAAGTTACCTAAAATGGTTTGTACCAGAACGTAATCCGTCCAATTTGACGATTGATCGCATATAAATAATCAAGCGATCGTTCTGTTGAATGTGAGATTTATTCCGCTAAAGCGAATTAATATTTAAAACCAATTTCTTGATATCTCATACATCCAACTTCTAGTACCAAAAACCAGCCATTTTGTTACTTCCCTCTACTATTGAGCAGGGAGCTCAAACGCGCAGGAGCGACTTCACGATAAACCGAAAGAAAGGGAAAACCAGTGACAACCAAACAACGGAGAAGCTTGGTTTTAAACAGTGACCATCAAACAAATAATGGGTTGTGAATTTCAACGTTATAATTCCCCCCTCAACTCCCAGTCGCGAAAACCCTTTCGCGGCTTAGCATAACCTAGCCTTGCTAAAATCTAACTTGCCCAAAATAAATTGAAAGAACAACCCACCAGGATGAAAAATACCAGGACAAAAAAAACATGGCACCAAAAATTAACACCCAAAAGGTGATCCAAAAAAAAATCCAAAAAAAAACAACAAAGGACAAACACAAATTGGAGGTGGAGGTAAGGAAAGAACAGAGGAACAAAAGGTTCCACCCCGAAGCATGAACAATGGTCGGGCAAGCAGGGTTCACTGCAAAGACGCGCTTCACACACGGTACTGGGCACAGTGGTATTCCACGTCGGGAAGGGACCACTGAGCAACTCCCAGTGCCCGAGGCTTGGCAACGACTCACAACAAAACCTACCAGCACGAACCACTGAACATGGCCAGCAAAAGGAACTGAACAGAGAGCCGCCGACATACTCTCTGCTCGCACCCAAGAGAGGGTAGTATAGAGGAAAAAAGAAGAAAAAGAAAACAGAGTGAAAAAGAAGGGCTCGCCCGGACACATGTGAAGTGGGCAGACGGCAGAGCCACCGAGGAGCACAACTTCACACACGATGCGGGGCACTGCCAGTTCCAACGTCATGGAGACTGAACAGCGCCAAACCCCCGCATCCGAGGTTCGGAAGCACTACTCAGCAACACTAACCACCCAGACACCACACACGTACCGTTTGAAACAGAGAACAAGAGAAGAAGAAACCGGGGGTTAAAAAGGGAGTTCAGCCCAAAGAAACCCAAAAGAACCACGGTCTTGGGGATCCAGCCCAAGCCGTGCTATTGCAAATATGGAGTCAAAATCGGTATAGGAAAGAAGGAGAAGGTAAAAAGGAGAAGAGAAATTGTCAAATCCGGTATACAAAAAAAATAGTTTGGCTAAGCCAAAACAAAAGTCGAAATTGCTATATCCAAAAACCTTGGTATAAAAGCCAAAAATAGATACCTGCAAAACAAAGATCTAAATAAAAACTAATAAGCCCTAACAAGTCGACAGATATTAGGTCGAACTGAGCGTATCACTAAACGCTCCAAATGAGGACAGCCCCAACCATCGCTGAACTCTGTGGAACCCAAACCACCAAATGGTTCCCCCAAAAAAAAAACAACCAAATGACCCTAATCTCCGACATGATTCGGAACATACTCTTTCAAATCTTTGGCATGAAATTTACCGGCTTCCCTACCAAGTTCATCAGCTAAAATATAAGTCCAAGGAGACACCTTTTTGTGAATGGTAAAAGGACCAATATAACGAGGAGCAAGTTTATGTGAAAAATATTTACTCGCATCAGAAAGAGCAAAATTTTTCCTTAAAACTCTGTCACCAATAACAAATTGAGTATCTCGCTTACGTAGATCATAGTAACGTTTATTGCGATCAAAAGAAGTTTTTATTTTATTACGCACTACCTCAAAAACTCCCTGCAATTTATCAGGAATAACAGTAGCAGACGAACGATCAACTTGCAGATCTTGAACTTTATCAGATATTTTATGATCAGTGCCTTTTAAAATATGTTCCCTACCAAAAGTTAAGAAATAGGGAGTATAACCAGTAGTTTCGTGACGACCAGTTCTAAGGGCACACCCAATCTTTGTTAATTCATCTGCCCAAGAACGCTGATTCTCTTTAACATAGGAACGAATCATAGTTTTAACATTTCTGTTCGCTCTTTCTGTGGGATTTGATTGCGGGTGATAATGCGCATTAAAACGAATTTTTACTGAATAGTTACTACAAAGAGTGCGAAACTCACGACCAGTAAACTGGGCTCCATTGTCTACCAACACCAATCTAGGTACTCCAAAGACTAAGAAGACTTCATCTTCAATTCTCGAACAAACCATCTTCGCTGAACTATTCCGAAGAGGAAATAACAAACAAAATTTACTAAAATAGTCCATTATGACTAAGACATATGAATAACCTTTTGTACTCCTCGGGAGAGGACCAATCAAATCTATACTGACCATCTGCCAAGGGCGATCAACAATTGGTTGCGGAACTAACAGTCCAGCAGGAGGTCTTAAATCTGGTTTACATTTTTGACAAATTTGACAAGTTTTAATATATCGAGCTACATCGGCTTGCATTTTTGGCCAATAATATTTGGCAGTTAATCTATGATAGGTTTTATATACTCCACCATGACCGGAAGTAGGATGATCATGTGCTTGACGAAGAATATCAAGTCTATTTTCTTTAGGTACAACAAGCTTCCAAACGGTATCAGAATCATTTTCGGTTTTCATAGATTTATATAAACCTTCATTAGTAATACGCCATTGAGAAAACTTAGCAGGTTTAGCCCGAACCCTATCAACCATACTATTATACCACTTATCGGTTGAAACTATAACAGGCTCATTACCTGACTCAATACTGTCAAGAATCGGTACGGAACGTGATAACGCATCAGGTACCAAATGGTCTTTACCTTTACGATGGACCACCTGAAAGTCATATTCTTGGAGTCTCAAAGACCACCTAGCTAAACGACCTGTCGGGTTTTTTAAATTATGTAACCACACCAAAGAATAGTGATCGGTGATCACCGTGAAACGACGGCCTTCTAAATATGGTCTAAGTTTTTCTACGGCCCATAAAACTCCTAAACATTCCCTCTCAGTCGTAGAATAATTTCGCTCTTGACGAGTGAGAGAACGACTAAGGTAACATATTACACTTTCCTCACCATCAATCTGTTGCGTCAAGACAGCACCTAAACCAAAACCACTACTATCGGTTTGAACAGTAAATGGCAACTCAAAATCTGGACAACGTAAAATAGGTGCCCTAACCAAAGCTTCTTTCAAAGTCCGCAAACTACATTCACACTCAGATGACCAATAAAATTTGACACCTTTCTTAAGAAGGGTTGTCAACGGCTGAATGATATCAGAAAACTGTGGTACAAAACGACGGTACCATGAAGTCAAACCTATCAGACTTCTAACTTCAGTCACATTCCGAGGAGGCTGAATATTCATAATGGCCTGAACTTTCTCAGGATCCACATGAATTCCCTTCTGACTAACTACATAACCTAAGTATCGTAGCTCAGGAACACAAAATTTGCACTTATCCGAACTTAAAGTGATACCAGCCAAAGACAGTCGATTAAAAACCTCTCTTAATATTTCAATATGTTTTTCAAAACTATCTGTAACGATGACTATATCGTCCAGATACACCAAAACATATGGTTCCAAAGATGGACCAAGAACATTATCAATAAACCTTTGCCAAGTCGCAGGGGCATTATGTAACCCAAAAGGCATACGAGTAAACTGGAAAAGGCCACGATTGGGGATTGTAAAAGCCGTATATTTACGGGAATCCTCAGATAAAGGAATTTGCCAATAGGCAGACTTAACATCCAACGATGACAAAAATTTGGCATTTCGAAGTTTATCCAAAGTAGCACTTACATAGGGAATAGGATAAGCATCCTTCTCAGTCACACGATTAAGACGACGAAAATCTATGCAAAATCTGTAGGTCCCATCTTTCTTTTTGACCATTAGGACTGGGTTGGACCAGCCACTAGAAGACGGTTCAATGACACCTAAGCTCAACATACGATCAAGTTCTTCATCGATAAGACGTTGCATAAACGGACTAACCGGATAATATCTCTGCTTAATCGGTTCAGAATTTGTACGAATAACATGCTCAACCCTAGACGTACAACCTAACATCTCACTTGGAAGTGCTTTAGACTCATTCAAAATTTTCTCTAACTCCAATTTCTGTTCAAAAGTAAGTGTAGAATTACTAAGATGCATAACCTCAATAGATTCCAGTTCAACAGACGAATTATCAGAATCTTTTACAAATCGCCAACTGCCTTGTCTCAAATTGGGAACAATACCCATAAGGTTCCAAAAGTCAATACCCAAAATCAAAGTCTGTGGAAGATCCGGAACTACCAAAATAGAAATAATATGCATTCGATCCTGAAGTTGGATCGGTACATCAACTTGACCAATGCTCTTCACAGTTTGACCATTTGCTATGCGACAATCAGTCGCTCCAAACTTAGATAAACCAGCACCAAAACCTAAACTACATAAAAACGACCAACCTGGTTTACCAACTATAGTCCGAGAAGCACCGGAATCTAAAAGACCTAACAAATCATGACCCAAAACTTTTATAGACAAATACGGGCGTTCATCTCCTTCGGCATGAGCAAGGATAAAATTTAATAATACAGTGGTTGCTTGAAAAGAAGACTCGGTACTAACACCACCCATTAATGCCGAGTTCGACCGTTTCCCGAATTATTATCCCTAGGAGAACATTTCTTACAAGAAGTCTTAGTGACCCCCATCTCACCACAACCAAAACAACGTTTAATCAAGGGAGAAGAACATGCAGAACGCACGTGTCCTGTTTTCCTACAATTAAAACACAACCGTGACGAAACATCTGAAGCAGCACTACTGGAATTACTAGCAGTCTCAACAAAAGCTAAATCTGGCTCTAAGTCGGTTTTCCTTCTAGTTGGAGGAACATAACTGTCAGCCCTCAACCTTGAAGCTTCAAGCTGCCTACCAAATTGTAGTAAATCAGAGATAGAATTAATTTCCTTAAACGACAAATGAAATTGGTAAAATGGAGCTAAGTTCTTTAACAGTAATCTTAATTTAATCCCTTCAGAAAATTTTGTTGATAATCGGGAAAATAAATTATCCATAGCTACTAAATAAGTCCCTAGCGGTTCATTAGGACCTTGAGTCCTCCTACGAATTTCTTCTAAAAGCTTATCATCATAATCTAAAGGGAGATATTCCTCTTTCAAAAGTTTAACCAAAGAGTCCCAATCAGATACTTCATTTCTTCTAGATCTATAAAACAAAAGTGCTTGGTCTTTAAAAAGATCCAAAGCAGATGCAAATAACTGGGTCTTTGATACATTCCGAGCAATAGACAACTCATCCACTTGTTGCAAAAAAGCATTTAAAGAAATCTTAGATTCATGTCCTGCAAATTTATCAAGTCCCCATTTAAAGACCGGTACAGACTTCGGCTGACCACATGGAGGATCAGGAGCAGCAAGGGTAGAAGAAGCTGCTGGGTTGCCCGCAGGAGAATTAACAATAGCTTCCCCAACGCTTAAACCTAAACCTAACTGAATAGCTACTTCATCAGTTACCTGTGGTACTGAAGCTTTATCGTGAATATCGCTCATTAATCCAAGAATGGATTGAATGAACTCGGACCGCTTTGATGCAGAAGCCTCATCTTTGGCTTTCATGGCCGCAGCCCTACCTAATAGGTGACTTAACCTACTTTGCAATTTTTTATACGGATTAGAATCCACACTATCATCAAATGACTCCAAAGCCGTATTAAGTTCAATAAGAGCTGTAGAAATAGCATCTGAATCTTCTTCAAAAGTAAACGGATGAGCTGGTAACTCAAGTACGGACTGATCTTGTTCCATTTTCATCAACTGTCGAAGAGACTTTCGCATACTATCAACATTAGAGTCAGGAAGACCTCTAATAGCTAACTCATAAGATAGTTCTGATTTACTTAACCTATCTATATGGATCTTCCGTTCCATAATGAATTAATTAATAATCAAAGCTAACAAAACGAATAACCAATTTATATTAAGATTAATAATCAATACTAATCAAATAACTTGTAACAAGAATATAACAAATTACAAAATACAATCCTGGAGTTGGTTCTTTATCCTAAATTACTAAATACTTAATCTAGCAGGCAAACTATATTCCCCAAAAATATCCTAACATGCAAGAACAACAAATCTTAAGTGGTTTTAACAAAGTGGAATTTTCAACAACAGGCCGCACGCATGGGCGCTAATTTTCTATAACCTACAGAAACACAAAGGCTATTTTTATATAAAGAAACACTTAACCAACCAAAATGTAGCTGTGCTGGAAGTATCAGCTTGATCCAAATAACACTGCTTTAGTTTTTGCCAGCTAGCCCCCAATAAGTCGGAGAGGGGCGGGGTAATACAAGATATAAAAGATAAAAAAACAAGCGCCACTTCGTTTAAAAACAATGCTTACTACTAAAGCTTCAAGCTTATCAGGCAAACGAAGAAATAGATCTTCTACTAAAATATGGGCAACTTCCACTATTTTGGTCGTACCGTACATATATACTTACACATGACGAACTGGAAAGTAATATTAAAATCATACAAATAAATAAATAATAAATAAATAAAACGCACGTAGTGAAATGTAAACGTTCTAAGTAGGGCTTTATTTTACTTGCAACTATTTTCTATTGTGCAGATAGAAAAAAAATGTAATGTTTCAACAAAAAAAAAGGTGAATGGTGATTTGTATCACAGTTGGTTGTACTTAAAACTACCCTACCACAATTCCACTATTCGAGATCTCGTTTTATCCTTAAAATTAACATGCATGCATAAATTGTAAACACATTGAATAAATATATACATATACTTAAATAAAATGACACATAATACATACAAATTTAGACAAACATCCCACCATTCGAAGACCCACGGCTGTATGTTTAAAGCCTTGCTTAGGGGGTTTTCGTTTCACCCTTCGATATTTGGTTGTTTTGCTCCGACCCGGTATATGTATAGATGTAGGTACGGACACAAAGGGGAAGAACCTTCCAATTAAAATACACGGTCAGACGGGCAGGAACAAGAATACACCAACGAACAACAAAACCCAAAACAAAAAAGACCTACAAAGAAATCACCCTGTATATTGTATTATTTTTAAATATTTGAAGATTTTTACCTTTCTATAAACTGAAAGGTCTTTTACAATACAATTCCCTCAAGGTGACGGCTAGGGAAATAATATTACCTAAAATAAAAAGATATTTGTGAGATTTAGCGCAACGAGGTTTTAACTAACAGAAGTTACCTAAAATGGTTTGTACCAGAACGTAATCCGTCCAATTTGACGATTGATCGCATATAAATAATCAAGCGATCGTTCTGTTGAATGTGAGATTTATTCCGCTAAAGCGAATTAATATTTAAAACCAATTTCTTGATATCTCATACATCCAACTTCTAGTACCAAAAACCAGCCATTTTGTTACTTCCCTCTACTATTGAGCAGGGAGCTCAAACGCGCAGGAGCGACTTCACGATAAACCGAAAGAAAGGGAAAACCAGTGACAACCAAACAACGGAGAAGCTTGGTTTTAAACAGTGACCATCAAACAAATAATGGGTTGTGAATTTCAACGTTATAGTTTACAAGAATTTTTTAAACAATCGATTGTTGATTTTATTCTTATCATTTCGTAAGATATGTATGTAGAATACACCGGAGGAGAGGGGATAGCCAGATTGGAAGATATGTGTAAAGAGAGGAAGGTAAGGTGGGAGAAAGTAGTGCTAGGCTTAGAATTTTCAACTGGTTATGTTTAGTAGCGTTTATTTAAATAATCACTCACGAAAAGGATTGTAATCACACAACGAATGTTGTATATAGGGAAATCTTTCAATACTTTTGACCGTCATGGCTTGACAAGGTTTCCCTAGTCTATATATTTAAAACACAAGGCTTATTTTTGTTCCAGTTCGTTTGAGAGTTCCACCGGGGCGATCTAAGCGATTCTTTTTTTATATTAAAGCTTTCGCCGTGTAAATTAGTCAACACTACTTAATTTTTATATTTTCTTAATGTTTATATTTTTAATTGGAATAATTCTAAAATGTTTAATTCGAGACGGACGAATCGGACATTCACTTAGGGCGCCCTCTCACTTTTGATGGTGGTGAGTTTCGTAACTACTCCTGCTTATAAATATAAAAGGGTGATGCAGCCGTCCACTTCCATCATTAATAAGCGGTTGACGGACAACAACAGACGAATTATACAAATAATAGCTGATGGCAATTGCGTATTCATAGAAGTTTCATATTGTTTGTATAAAACACAGGAAATTTGCCAACACTATGTTTATGTCATGTTTTTGAAATATGTGCTAATAGACGTTTTCAAGAGTGATTTAAACAAGTTCGGTTTTTGATTTTATTCTAATCATTTAATAAGGTAGAATATCCGTATGGTTGTGTGTATGTAGAATAAACCGGCGGGGGAGGGGTAATATAGAGAGGAAGATATGTCGGAAGAGAGGAGGGTAAGCTGGGAGAGAGGAGTGCTAGGCTTAGAATTTTCAACTGGTTATGTTTGGTTGCGTTTATTTAAAAATTACTCACGAAAATCCGAAGGATTGTAATCACACATCGAATGTTGTATATAGGGAAATCCTTCAATGTTTTTGACCGTCATGTTTTGACGAGATTTCTATAGTAAAAGTTTATTTTACATTTTAAAGTCATCCGCAGGCGTTTATCGTTTATCGACAACGATATCATTCTGTTTATTGTTTAACAATCGTTCATCGGTAAACGATATCGTTTTTACCATTTCGTTTATAAACAATAAAAACAATATTGTTTTTCGATAAACGATAAACAAAACGATATCGTTTATCGATGAACCACCGATACATGATAAGAACGATACCGTTTTTGATAAACGATAAACGCCAGCGGATGACTTTGAATGCAAAATGAACAATTCGTAAGAAAATACATGCTATTTAATGCTAGAACCCACATAGCATAATATACTCGCCGTACTCATAAAGTTACGTAAAAAACTGTGCGGAGTACAAAGGCATCGAAGTTAATTGTTCATACTGTAGTAAGTCGGAAATTTTCTAATAATTATTTTCGTCTAAAATAATAGAGAGATGTGTTTAAAATATAAAGTACGGGTAGTGCACGTTTTTATATACATTCTTTTCTGTAGACGTCACCTGCAATAGTACTAGTTGTAAAAAATGTTGAACTTTTAAGGCCACAAGAACACAGGGCCTGCCGTACAAGGATTTTCTTCCCGAATTCATCTATTTTAGTTGTTTTTACACTATCATGTACACCTTCTTCCATAACTATCTTGTAAGATTGAGGCCCTGGTAACATACTGCTGTCCATTTTGACGTAGGTTTCGTCATCCATAAGAACGCAACAAGTTTTGTTTTAAATCAAAACGCTGTACAACCTTCTATATAGTTCCTTTTAACGTATTTGTTACTCCTCACTTCTCTTCTACACTACTTGCTTTCTGTAAGTCCGTATATTTCTTTTTGATATTTTGTACAGTACCTACGCTAACGCCTTCCTTTTTAGCTATTTTACGTACAGCAAACAGTTTTCTGACTTTAACAGCTTGACAACATTCTTCTCGGCTCTTGCATTTACCAGGCCTCTTCTGCGCCGTGATTTAGGAAAATCAGCAAGCGTGTGAGGCTTTTCATTTTTTGATAATTTGTGAAATCGTCAACTTTGAACATTTTGACAACGTAAAGATAGAATGTTTGTCGCAGTCTTTTCTTCGTATTTATCATTTTAAATAATATAACAATAATAATAACATAATAATATAAATAATTAAATAATATAATATTATCAAAGACGAGCAAAATAGTTAGCCTTGGCATTGAAATTGTTTTGACATCATTTTCGTTGGCGTTACTTTAATACTTTTTGTGGATTTCGATAAGGTAAAATTTAGTATTGATATTTGAATTAAATTTATTAAAATCGTAGCCACACCAGTAAATATTTATTTATTTCAACGCAGGTAGTCGTTAAAAACCATTAAAGAATGTATGGAATTATAACGGGTGTTCATTTAAATTCGTAATCTAGCAACCTTTGGAATTTTAATAAAAGAAGGCAGAGCGACAGATATAATACGTCGCAGATAGAGACAGGCAATAATCCAAAGGTTGCTAGATTACGAATTTAAATGAACACCCATTATTTAGTTTATACGGTAAATGCAAGCAAGACGTCACAGCTTAAAGCGGTTTCAATTCAAATAAGTAGTAATGAATAAAACTACTCTCTCTAGCAAATGTGGTTTTGTGCTTTGTACTATTTACTATGAGGCTATTACAGACCTCCGGAAGTCCGCGGCCCACAGGTTTGCGAACCACTGCACTAAACGATGGACGAACTAACGAATATCTGCAAACAGATTTACCATCTAGCAAACGCAAACAAAGAATTTAATCACGAGTATCTTTAGAAAAAGTTGAAACCGTTTTCGCATTCCTGCTTTTATGAGTCAAATGACTGAGCGGGCAATTAAGATAGTAATCTTCAATTCATTAAGAATAAATAACTAAGAGAAAATAAATAAACAATAATGAAACTGACATTATTAATAATAATTGTATTATTGAAAACAAGTTAATCGCATAATATTTAATTAAAATAAATAAAATATGTTCATACTTTCATCCTTGTACTAGGGGGAGCGACGCCCACCCTGTTCTAAGACAGAGGGGTTGTCCGCCCCTTCTGATCTATACTCCCGACTCCCCTGCAAAAATGTTTAGTGTTTAACATGTGTAACATAATGCATTTTGTGTACGCATAAAATAAAAAAAGAACTGTTTTGAAAAAAAAATAGAAAAAGTACAGTCTAGTATTTTTAAATAGGGTACAATAAAACCATAACTGCAAATAATTTCAATTGTTTGTCTAGTCTTGATACCATATTGAAGAGTTTGTACCAGTGGCGTGCGGTCCATGGAAGCAATGGAAGCAATGCTTCCCTTGAGAATTTATAAAAATAAAAACCAATGGTTAAAAACTAAATTATGGTTATCGTTTATTTGAATTTGTAATGTTTTATCAACTTAAAGCTAAAATATCAATTCCGTACAGTAAAAATTAGAATTATTTAAAGTACTATTTTAAATTAGGCTCATTAAACTTGCACGGAAAGGTAATACCGATTCAAATGTGTTACATACATTGCATATAAGCACTGATTTCGTTGCTTATAACTACTCTTCTCCTAGCCTTGGCGTGGATCAGCGGGCGTGGTCATACAGACGATGCTGTTAGCATTGTTTGGCCGTCATTTTTAGTGTGCTCCATGCACAAATGTTTATTTATTATAATTTGGTTATTTGTTCGATTTAGTGTTTGTTAAATTTAATGTTACTTCAGTAATGTAAATCTGCGAATGAGACTATTTTGTCACATTTTATTATTTCAATTTATATAAGTTGGATTTTATATAAGACAAATTATTCTATTTAGTTCGTTCTGTCTGCAAATTTAAAATTGCATTATCGTCACGACTGCAACTTCATCTGGTTCGGTGGAAGGTTCAAGTACTTCCGATACATCCGAATCGGGACGATTTTTTTTGTTCAGTTTGTAAATTATTAATAAAGAATCTTCTGCATACAGTTTTGGAGAAAAATTACAAATTTTTAAGAAAGCAGATCAAAACCAGAACTTTCAAATTTAACAATAAAGATTAAAACCTACATAGGTATTTTGCTAAGACCAGAAAATCGAGTTGCAGTATTTAAATGCATAGTAGTAGTTTTTTTAAAATAAAGAATAATAGTCAACAAATTCCAAAAAATATAAAGTGTAAAAGCTTTTCTTTGAAAAACTTTTACGCTTAATAATTATAACACTGTTTTTTATTGTACCTAGCAGGGGCGGATCCAGAAAATTATTTTGAGGGGGAAATTTTTGGAAAAATACTTGTTTTAATAAATAATAATTAAACAAACATTATTTGTTTCTATTCTATGTATACTTATTTCTAAATTTGGAGGGGGGAATTATCCCCCCGTCCGTGAATCCGCACCTGTACGTAGGTATATTAAAATTAAAATCGTGGTTGCTTCCCTAGCTTAAATCCTCACCGCACGCCACTGGTTTGTACGTATTTATCATTGATCAGGAATCAAATGAAGTTAATTTTTCCAAATCTTCAAATTGTATTCGTTTAATCAAAAAATATTACTATGGTTTTATGTTTCTAATGACTTGCGAAGCTTATCAAAGTTTGAACACAGACTATTAAAACACTATGTACGAGGGATGCTCTGTTAATAGTTAGTAGCAGACCATGGAAACTCAATTGGCTAGAAACAATTGCAACAATTGAATGGCGCATTAGTTGACATTTGTTACCCACAATTGTCAAACGTTCCGATTGCCTTGTGAAACATAGTTAATTTTGTAAGATAAGTAGTTGTCCATTTTTAATTCAGTTAAGATGAGCATTCCGCGAACTGCCTTTAGAGCTATGATTTTCTACGACTATAAAAGACACTTAGGATACCAGCAAAGCCATGAAAATTTGATATCAGCTTTTGGCGATGCTGCCCCTTCATTATCCGCTGTTAGTCATTGGTTCCGCGAATTTCGACGAGGGCGAGAGGTACTAGAAGACGAAGCAAGACCTGGAAGACCTACGGAAGCTGCTTGTTCAGAAAATGTTGATCGTGTGGCAAGCTTGATTCAGTCCAATCGAAATATTACTTATAGGGAGATTCAGGAGGAAGTGAAGATTGGATCCTCGGCGGTGAATACCATTTTGCATAAACATCTTGGGGTAAGAAAGCTAGCAGCCGTTGGATACCGCATTTGCTCTCAGAAAGTCAAAAACAGGCTCGAGTAGACTGGTGTAAATTTATGTTGCAAAAATTTGACGGATGAGCTTCCAAGCAAGTGGCATATATTGTAACTGGTGACGAATCTTGGGTATACAGTTACGTATACAGTACGAATGTTCCATTCTAGTACTAGATGCACTTCATAAACTGAAAACACGGTTTCAACAATCTGATGTTACATTAAACACCATGAAACAATTCATTGATCCCCCATGCTAACTGGATCTTTAGTTATCCATTTAATACCTACTCCCAATCTTTAATTTACAATAGCGAAATATCTTTAGAGATAACTATGGCAAGTGGCATATCACTGAATTCTACTTGAAAATACCTTTCAAACGGTATGCGATTTGACTCCCGTTCCTATTTAAAAAAATTAAGTTGGCTGTGCAGCTCCCGACCTTGTCAATTAAAAAAATAATAAAACTGTGGAAATAATAGGAGGCTTTGTGAACAGCATGCATACCAAATTTTATCGATTTAGCTTGAATAGTTTTGAAATAACAAGGCCGGTTCCATATATTTGGTACGCACTGTATATTTAAAACACAAGGCTTATTTTTGCTCCAGCTCGTTTGAGAGTTCCACTATGCCGATTCACGCGATTAATTTTTTATAATGAAGCTTTCGATGTGTAGATCAGTAGATAGGCTATGACAGTTCTGCGGCAAAATCCCATATAATTTCTTATGGGCCTGAAAGTTAGCGAAAAAACCACAAATCCAAGATGCCGGCGACAGCGCTCACGTGTATATGACTTAATGCATGCGACAGCGATTTCTAAAATAATTATTTCATAATATCCATTAATAATAGTTAATATGTATATCATTTTATTAATAGCGAAGTAGAAAAAAAAAATAAATTTGACTTTAAACTGAATACGATAAAAAAATCTCTCTTGATAACGCTAATAATTGAAAATTAATTACTTCTATGTAAAACGAAATCCTTGAGATGTGTAAAGGAGAAAAGGTACGATCGGACTAACTTTGTTATGCTTAGAGTTAGATGGCTGCTATAAGCGACAAAAATGTTCCTAATGAGTTAAATAACACTTTTTATTAAGGTGTTTTTTAAAAATTTTGGTTCCTGGCTGAAATATAAGTCCAAACATCCAAGTTTTATCAACTAATACTTCTTTAGATGTAATGTAATAATTAAATCGACCCATTGTAAAAGCATTAGTATACAATCAACCCTCCTTTGTTAAGAGTATTGATTTTCTGGGGGACCCTTTTTTCACCCCAGCTCAATAGGTAATTAAGATATATGTATAAAAGGGGGTCTGTATGTAATATATACAATAGTTGCATCCTAGATTTAACCAAGTGAAGTGCTTTAATAGTATAGAAACAAAATTGTTTAAATAATAATATTATAGTTGTTAATGAATGCTAAGTGTATTAGAATCGTTAATAAGAATAATAATAATTACAAAAGTGCATTATTAGTTTTTATTAAGTGAAGAAAAAAAAGGTGTATTTTCGAAGGTGAGTCTATTATTAATTTCTATTATTTATAGGTTGTCCTATATGTAATATAATAATATTTTATTTTTTCTCTAATATCATATATATGAACAAGATGGTATTAAAATAATAAGAAATAAACAGTGTTAGGCGTTATATTACCCAACTATATTAAAACTAACTTTACGGATCGTCGAATGCGTGACCTAAGATTTAATTATTTTGTCTAATGTAATGAAAATATATTTTATTTCATTTCGTATTTCAAACAATTGTTTATATACTACAATTAGTAAAATAAGGTATATCTTTATCTCCGTTGTCAATGACACCGGAGTTTAGGACGTTCTTGATCTCCGTTGTTGTTGGCAACGTAAAAATCATTCGATGTTGCATAACAGCCACACGTGACATGCTACTTTTCATCTCCTTGGTTACGCGTATGATGACACAGACAAGCCAACTTGCTTGATTATACAATCAATTCGGATGAATTTTAAAAGGGAGAAATTAGGATTGAAATACAAAATAAAATAAAACAACTTATACAATACGGAAATCAAGCTTCTTTAAATGCTCGAAGATGTTATGACGCCTAGGCGTTATAATACATCTTCTCGGACTTAAAGTATCGTTTGATCTCCTAATTACATAATATATATTATCATCTGTTATAGTTACTTACTTTATGCATGTTTGCAATTATTATAATAAGCGTGTATTCAAAGTAAGAAACATTCTTTTATAGAAAAAAAGGTTTCTTTATCTATACATCCTAATAATACGGCTAATGAAATGCATGTATAAAATTAAATTCAAGATTTGAAATTAATGACTTATGTCTTCTTACAATGCTAGTTTCAATGAGGCTTTTTACTAAATTAAAGTTTTTATCTGTAAACAATAACAGCGAGTCCAGCCAGCCAACTACATCCATTCATCCACAAGAAAAAAAATGTCATTCGCAACCGGGCTTATTGATAGTCTAAGGGGACTTGCATACAACTCACAGCTACAAGGTAATGCCCACTATATCTCTAATGCGTTAAAACAATGTAGCAACGCTGTATGGAGAATTAATTAGGGCGTTAGAGAAAGAAACATCCATAGGGGTGAAGAACCATCTGTCAGCCTGCCTGGGTCAAGCTAAATCTTATCGGGAGATTATTAAAGCCATAAAAACTGTAGGAGAGGGTGATAACCGACGAAAAGAAACAGCTCAAGATCACGTAAAGTGGGTCGATGTAAAATCAGCATTTAAGGGGCGCATCCGAACCGCGGTCATCACCAACATCAAACATATCGAGCCGAAGGCGTTCATGACTGACTGTTCGAACATTTTCAAACGACGTATTCAGAATGCGCTAAAGAAAAATGCAGCGCTGAAAGTAAACGCAATACTATCAGGCTTGTTTGAAGTTAAGAAAGCTGATGCTGTTATAGAGGAAATAAAGTATTTGAATACACGAAATGCTCCTATATATCGAGATAACGATTTGTCCGAGTGGTTCACGATCAATATTCAAGACATCATTCTTAAAGATCTGGAAGAATTTCAAGTAAGTATAGCCATTTCATAAGTTAGAAATAAACTAATGCGCTCATATTTTTTATCTAGCAAGAAGAGAGCGGGTGGACTCTAAAATCCATTATAAATCTACAGGTAAACATCAATAGGTTTACCCCACAGCTCGGCTCATAGTATATCCAGCTGCCTCCACAAATAAAAGGGAAGAAAGCATGTATCAACATACAGAACAATGATGAAACTTGCTTTGCGCGGGCTGTGGTCAGCGCTTTACATCCCGCACCTAGTGATTTAGCCAAAAGAGTTAGCAGCTACCCCTACTACTCCAAAGTATTGAATCTAAAAGATATCTCAATGCCGATGACTATCAAACAAATTCCTAGATTTGAAAAACAGAATGATTTATCGATCAAC
Organism: Agrypnus murinus; assembly: GCA_929113105.1. Taxonomy (NCBI): domain Eukaryota; kingdom Metazoa; phylum Arthropoda; class Insecta; order Coleoptera; family Elateridae; genus Agrypnus; species Agrypnus murinus. Next base: position 85,353,120 of record OV816027.1, on the reverse strand, counting down.
GTCTGCATCCTGGCGAAGCAAAACAAGAAAAAGTATAGCGTGCGTATTTAACTAAAAATAAGCTGGACAAACATATCAACCTCTTGCTTCTTCAAGATGAATATTTTGACGAAGTTGATAATGAAGATGTTGCGACTGATATGCCAAAACCGCGCTATCACTATGTTTATATCAAAAATCTAAGCCGGCTGCTATCATCACAGCTGAGCAGACATGACGGTCGAAAATATGTATGTGATAGATGTCTCCACTACTTCCATTCACAAACTTCATACTGAAGACTGTGTTAAAATGAACGATTGTCGAGTAAGGCTACCAACAGCTGAGCAGGCAAAAGTACTGTTTAATATAATAATAATTGCTACAACCCATAGCCTGGAAACCAGGCCCCAGAAGCTATAAGCTTGTGCGGGAGGGAGGGGGCGATTATTATTATTACGTAGGCCCTAAGTGCGGCTGCAGCCGACTTACAGATGGAACAGCGCAAATCCCACATTTGTGTCACAGCTAAGGAAAACTGCAGAAAACTTTAATCAGATCTGCCGGGACCGGGAATCGACCGCGGGCCGCTTGAGTGAAAGTCCAGCACTCTAGACATTACACTACCAAGGCTATTGTTTAAAAATCAAAAGAACAAAGAACCAACACCATTTGTGAATTATGCAGATCTAGAGTGCTTGCTTGTACCGACTACGGAAAAGGATAAGGTACAAGACCATATTCCTCACAGCATAGCATACTATTTCAAATACCCCGAGAATAATATATATATGACATCCCGCGCGTTAATAAAAAAGTATTGGGTATGATGAAGGACGAGAACGCCGGTAAGGTGATGACGCATTTCGTCGGTCTTCGATCAAAAATGTACTCGACGGAGGTTTTTAGAGATGAAGATGAGGAGATGTTAGATCTACAGAAAATGGAGCGGGCAGGCAAAAGTGATACGGAGATTCGACAGGCTCTTGAAAACCGAAGAACTGTTAAGAAGGCGAAGGGTGTCAAGAAACATATAGTTAAAAATCATATAACTTTCGATGACTATGTTAACTGTTTAAACGAAGGCAAGGAAACATCTGTGCAACAAAAACTGTTCAGATCCGATAAACAACGAGTTTCAACCATCTCTCAGACTAAAATCGCGCTCAGCCCTCACGACGATAAGCCCTATATCATCCCCGGCACGCATGACACTCTACCGTGGGGACACTATCGCATACCTGCTTAACTGTATAAAGTAATATTTAGGTTAATATAGTATAAGTTAAAGATAAGTTTTTTATTCTTCCGGCAACAAATAATGTAAATGCTAGAGTGTTATCATATTTTTTCTTTAATAAGTCATCCTCATACGTCTTACCTTGTTAGTTATTGTACATACCTACATAGTTTTGTATATTTCTTTTCTTTTATAAGTCATCGTCGTAAGTCAATACTTACCTGTATATAGTAAATGCGTGTACTATATTTGTATATATTCTTTCACATCTTTTTATAAGAACTTTTTTAACATAGATGTTTTAATGAATTTTTATGTATAGCAAACAAATTTTTATATATTTTCTTTCACGACTTTTATATGAAATCTTTATATAAAAAAATGATTGTATATATATTTGTATATATTTTTCTCACATGCTTTATGTGAAAATAAAATTCGATAAAATGATTTTGTTGTTTTTTTTTCATTTATAAACTATTATACTGTGAAATATAATATAAATACAAAGATTAGCTAAAGTTTCACAAGTTTTATTAATATCTTAACCTGACAATATTGTTTCGACACTTTGTGTCATTATCAAAGGTAGATAAGATTGTTAAACAAACACGTTGCTAAGGATAAATACATACAGAAAATAGGTAACTAGATACAATACATACAAAAACTAAATATCTAACACTTGTAATAAAGGAGAATTACTAAAGCTCAGTTTGTTCATTCATTAAAGGTACTGTGCGTTTATGTCTGTATATTTCAAAAGCTTATAAAATGTCTAATTTGTGTTTGTTGTTGCAAAAATGTAAGAATTTAATGTTGTTCTGAGGTGTCATTGGGTGGTTCTGTTCCAAAATGTGTTTGGCATAATTCGAATACAAGACACAAACTACATATCAATACCATACTTTGGCAAGATATCAGAACAAATTGTAACTATACTAAGAAAAACCACCAGTTACAAAATAACCTATAAAACCAACACCAACACCTTTTCATTTTTATTCAATGCTAAAGACAAAATACAAGATATCATGAAATCCGGCATTTACCGTTTGAATTGTTCTTTTTGTAACTCGGTTTATATTGGGCAAACACTTAGAAATTTCGACATAAGATACAAAGAACACGTACGCTCTTATAGACTTAAACATCCAGAAAAATCGAATTATGCCAAACACATTTTGGAACAGAACCACCCAATGACACCTCAGAACAACATTAAATTCTTACATTTTTGCAACAACAAACACAAATTAGACATTTTAGAAGCTTTTGAAATATACAGACATAAACGCACAGTACCTTTAATGAATGAACAAACTGAGCTTAGTAATTCTCCTTTATTAGAACTGTTAGATATTTAATTTTTGTTATGTATTATCTAGTTACCTATTTTCTGTATGTATTTATCCTTAGCAACGTGTTTGTTTATCAATCTTATCTACCTTTGATAATGACACAAAGTGTCGAAACAATATTGTCAGGTTAAGATATTAATAAAACTTGTGAAACTTTAGCTAATCTTTGTATTTATATTATATTTCATGATTATGGAGTTCCACAAAGTAAGGCTGGAGACAGTAAACGCTATTATACTGTGATTATGTGAAATAAATTAAAGCTAAATAAAACCATGTATATCACTTGATGTTGTTTCGTTTAAGGGTGTATGAATTAAACCATAAACGTTTATATAGGAAATCATTTCCACTATGTCGGTCTGACGTAAGAATCAATACATAGATATACTACTGTCTCATTAAACGTATAATCAATACATGTCTTAACTGAACTTAGACAATCTTTTACGCAAGAACCCTGTTATTCCATCTAGACCCCTTAAAACATTACTAACAAACTTATTGGTACATCAACGGTCTGACATATTGTACACTAATTATACGCTATAAATGTGCGTGAGTTGTAAAATGTGCGTGAGAATGCTTGTAAAATGTGTATGAGAATACTTGTAAAAGGTGCGTGATTTGAAAAATGTGTGTGAATTGTAAAATGTTGAATTAAGGTCTAAAGGACGTTTAGCTAGAATTAATTAAGGATGAAGTATGATCGACAAGGTGATGATAGACCTAGTACCAGGAACGTCGATGAGTGCGTGATGTGTGTTGACGATAGGGTGATAGGCGTCATGATATAATGAAATAAGGGTGACAAACGTGGTAGCAGGGTTAATTAAGGGTGTTATGCAACATCGAATGATTTTTACGTTGCCAACAACAACGGAGATCAAGAACGTCCTGAACTCCGGTGTCATGACAACGGAGATAAAGATATACCTTATTTTACTAATTGTAGTATATAAACAATTGTTTGAAATACGAAATGAAATAAAATATATTTTCATTACATTAGACAAAATAATTAAATCTTAGGTCACGCATTCGACGATCCGTAAAGTTAGTTTTAATATAGTTGGGTAATATAACGCCTAACACTGTTTATTTCTTATTATTTTAATACCATCTTGTTCATATATATGATATTAGAGAAAAAATAAAATATTATTATATTATATATAGGACAACCTATAAATAATAGAAATTAATAATACACTCACCTTCGAAAATACACCTTTTTTTTCTTCACTTAATAAAAACTAATAATGCACTTTTGTAATTATTATTATTCTTATTAACGATTCTAATACACTTAGCATTCATTAACAACTATAATATTATTATTTAAACAATTTTGTTTCTATACTATTAAAGCACTTCACTTGGTTAAATCTAGGATGCAACTATTGTATATATTACATACAGACCCCCTTTTATACATATATCTTAATTACCTATTGAGCTGGGGTGAAAAAAGGGTCCCCCAGAAAATCAATACTCTTAACAAAGGAGGGTTGATTGTATACTAATGCTTTTACAATGGGTCGATTTAATTATTACATTACATCTAAAGAAGTATTAGTTGATAAAACTTGGATGTTTGGATTTATATTTCAGCCAGGAACCAAAAATTTTTAAAAAACACCTTAATAAAAAGTGTTATTTAACTCATTAGGAACATTTTTGTCGCTTATAGCAGCCATCTAACTCTAAGCATAACAAAGTTAGTCCGATCGTACCTTTTCTCCTTTACACATCTCAAGGATTTCGTTTTACATAGAAGTAATTAATTTTTAATTATTAGCGTTATCAAGAGAGATTTTTATCGTATTCAGTTTAAAGTCAAATTTATTTTTTTTTCTACTTCGCTATTAATAAAATGATATACATATTAACTATTATTAATGGATATTATGAAATAATTATTTTAGAAATCGCTGTCGCATGCATTAAGTCATATACACGTGAGTGCTGTCGCCGCCATCTTGGATTTGTGGTTTTTTCGCTTTCACGCCCATAAGAAATTACATTTGATTTTGCCGCAGAACTGTCATAGCCAATCTACTTAGATCAATCAACACTACTCTATTTTTATATATTTTTAATGTTTATATTTTTAATTTAAATAAATCTAAAATGTTTAATTCGATATGCACGAAATCAGACGTTCACTTGGGGCGCCATCTCACTTTCTACGGTGGTAAGTTTTAAAACTATTCAAGCTTATAACAGTTTACTGCAACCACTACTTGCGGTTAACGGCTTGATTCTAAGCAATTATTTCTTCTTATATTAAAGTTTTAATTTTGTAGATTAATTAACACTACTTACTTTTTATCTAAATATTTAAAACACAAGGCTTATTTGTGTTCCAGTTCATTTGAGAATTTCGCTGGGCCTATTTACGCGATTTTTTTATATTAAAGCTTTCGTTCTTTATAGTAATTAAGCTGTTATTGTAGGAAAGCTTCAAGCTTTGCAAGTGGTATCCTCTTGTTATCTTACATGACTGACAACTGGTCCCGCTGAACTCCAAAATATTTCCACGAAACCTCCAGGGTTCCACGGAACACACTATGGGAATCAACTCTTTTTTGACAGTTGTCATTTCAAAGAGTTTTCGGAAATATTTCCATGGAGAGTTACCAAAAAATAAATTTCTCGAAATTTGTCAACACTATTTTTATGTCATGTTTTTGAAATATTTAGGTACTAATAGACGTTTTAAAGAATTTTTTAAACAATCGATTTTTGATTTTATTCTTATCATTTTGTAAGGTATGTATGTATGTAGAATAAACCGGAGGGGAGGGGAAAGCCAGATTGGAAGATATGTCTAAAGAGAGGAAGGTAAGGTGGGAGGAGGAGTGCGAGGCTTAGAATTCTCAACTGGTTATGTTTAGTTGGGTTTATTTAAATAATCACTCACGAAAATCCAAAGGATTGTAATCACACAACGAATGTTGTATATAGGGAAATCTTTCAATGCTTTTGACTGTAAGGTCTATATGTAGATGTGAAGGTAGTGCAATAAAATAAGTTTTGCTATTATTCAAAGTACCTATCCTTAAGATTATACCTAATCGATACAACCAATTTTTAAACAAAGACTGATTCCACTTTTGTTTATTGTTTCCAGCCTTATTTTGTGGAACTCCATAATCATGAAATAAATAAAGATTATTAAAAGTTTCACAGTTTTATTAAAATATACCTGACAATATTGTTTCGACAGCTATGCTGTCATTATCAAAGGTAATATAATTATAAACAAACACGTCGCTAAGGTAGATACAAAATAGGTAACTAGATAAAATAATAATAATAATAAAAATTAATAATAAAAATCATAATTAAACATCTAATACTTCCAGTAACGGAGAATTACTGAGCTCAAGTTGTTCATTCATTAAAGGTACCCTGAGTTTGTGTTTGTATATCTCAAAGGCTTCTAAAATGTCTAATTTGCGTTTGTTATTACAAAAATGTAGGAATTTAATATTATTTTGAGGAGTCATTGTGTGATTTTGTTCTAAAAGGTGTTTGGCGTAATTCGATTTTTCAGGATGTTTATTTTTGTAATGACGTACGTGTTCTTTATATCTTATGTCAAAATTTCGAAGTGTTTGTCCAATATATACCGAACTACAAAAAGAACAATTTAAACGGTAAATGCCCGATTTCATGATATCATGTGTTCTGTCTTTAGCATTAAATAAAAATGAAAAAGTGTTAGTGTTGGTTTTAAATGTTATTTTATAATTGTTGGTTTTTCTTAGTATATGTGCAATTTTTTCTGATATTTTGCCAAAATATGGTATAGATATGTAATTTGTGTCTTCTGTTTGATTGTCAATGGGATATATTCTTTTGATAGCTAACCTATAATCTTTTTGTTTAATTAAAGTGTCAATCATGTTCGGATTATAATGATTTGCATGTGCTAGTTGTTTAATGGTTGATATCTCTTTGCTAAAATCTGATTTTGTTAGTGGAATAGTTAAAGCTCTGTGTACTAATGATCTGTATGCTGCTATTTTATGTGTATTGTGGTGACAAGATTCATTTGGTATTGTTATGTCTGTTTGTGTTGGTTTTCTGTATATGGAAAATTCAAAAAGATTGTCTGCGTTAATCTTGATATTTAAGTCTAGAAAGTTTATAGCCCTGTTTTGTTCTGTTTCTAGTGTAAATTTTATATTAGGATGGATATTGTTCATAAGAATTAAAAATTCATTGATAACCTCAAAAGAACTGTCAAAACAAGCTAAAATGTCATCAACATAACGAAACCAGAAGATAATGTGTTTAGAGAGGTTTAATTCAAATATTCGATCTTCAAACTTGTCCATAAATATGTTAGCTAATAGAGGACTTAGAGAATTACCCATAGGTAAACCATCCTTTTGTAAATAAATTATGTTATTAAAAGTGAAATAATTTTGACTTATACAAAGGTCAAATAATTGAATTAACTCTAACCTTTTAACTAATTCTATATTACTATTGATCAAGAAACTATCTAATAGAGGAATACATTCTTGTGGGGGTATTCTGGAGAACATGTTGCAAATATCAAAACTAACAAGTTTTGAATGTGGTGGAAGATGTATGTTTTGCAGCTTATCTACTAATTCTAATGAATTTCTAACAGAGTATTTCGATTTGTAACCTATCGTGTTAATAATCTGGTTCAGTTTTTTGGATAAAATGTGATTAGGTGCATTGATGTACGATACAACTGGTCTTATTGGCATATTCTGTTTGTGGGTCTTCACTAATCCATACAGTTTAGGAATTTGTGGGTTTTTATTAATGATTTGTTGCTTTTCTAATTCTGAAAAGCAGATATTGCAGTTTTCTAAACCTTGTTTTATTTCTTTTTGGAATTTTGTGGTTGGGTTTTTGTTTAACGTTTCAAAATTTTCTTTATTAATAAATTCATTAACTTTTTGTATGTAAATATCTTTAGAAAGAATTACCAAAGTGCTACCCTTATCTGCTTTAACAGAAATTAGATTGTTCTCTGTGATTTTCTGTTTTATAGATTGAAGAAGTGATATGTTAGATGTGTTGTACATTTTGTCCTGTTTCAAAGACATCTCTTTTAACAAATTCGAAATTTGGAATTTTGCATAGTTATTATGATCTTTCTTAAGTATAGTTTCGCATTCAACGGCCAAAATTTCTTTAATTTTGTTGGTAAATTTTGGAAAAGGACAAAATTTGAAACCTTTGTTAAGAAATCGTGTTTCTCTGTCATTGAATGTTATATTTGAAACCTTTGTCGAAACAATATTGTCAGGTATATTTTAATAAAACTGTGAAACTTTTAATAATCTTTATTTATTTCATGATTCCACTTTTCTTAAGTCTATAACCATACAAACTATTGTCTAATAGGTTTATGTCCAATGTCTAATTTTCGGTTGTATTTTTTACAGGATTCCACAATTTTACTTTTTACAATTGCGATCTTTAAACCTTCTCTTAATTTTTGATTCGGCACAAAGTATGGAACATCTGTTATAACCCGAAGCACATTCTTCTTCTTCAGGTACCATCTCCATTAGTGGAAGTTGGCAACAATTGTGGCGAATTCTTCTCGGTCTTGTTCTGTTCTAATTAATGTATGAGTGTTTAGGACTGTCCAGTCTCTTACGATCTTCAGCCATGAACATTTTTTTCGACCTGGGCCGCGTATTTTCCCTTCTATCATTAGTTTTACTAATTGGTTTTTATGGCTTCTTGTGATGTGACCCAAATAGGCGGTTTTCCTTTTTTTTCGTGTTAAGTAGTTCTCTGTCCCTATTCATACGTCTGAGCAATTCCTCGTTATGCGTTCAACACATGATATTCTATGCATTCTTTCGGAACACCCACATCTCGAATGCTTCTAGCTTGTTGATCTCTTTTTTGTTTAATGTCCAAGTCTCCACCCCATTATAGCAGTATTGAATAGATGTAGCATTTCACAAATCTATATCTTACATCTAGGGCGAGGCTCTTATCGCATAGCAAGTTTCTCATTTTCAGGAAGGTCATTCTGACTGTCTCTATTTTTGTTCTTATTTCCAGATTTGCGTCTAGTTCCTCGATTATCCAGCAGCCAAGGTATTTAAATTTGTGGACTTGTTCTATTAGTTCATCGTATATGCTTAAGTTGACTCTTGTGTTCGGTATTCTGTTCACTACCATTGTTTTGGTTTTCATTGTATTGATTTTTAGTCAGACCGTATCTCCTTCGGTTGTGATCCGGTTCATTAAGCGTTGTAGGCTTTTAGGGCTGTCGGCAATTATTACGGTATCATCCGCGTATCTCAGATTGTTGAGTAGTCTTCCGTTGACTTAGATTCCGTCTTCCGAGTTTTCAAGTACTTTTTGGAATACTTGCTCCGAATATATATTTAACATAAGTGGTGACAGTACACAAGCACATTGAAAAGGTCGTAAGTCCGCACTGTTTTTTTTACCGCCTTATAAACAAGTATTTTATTACGATGATATCGATTTGCGTCCTAGCAATAGTACTTAATCACTAATATTTACAGAGTTAGGACCCAATTGATATATTTTTTAAGATATGTGTGCGCCAGGTATCATCATCGTCAGGTGGTATTTTTTTATCGGGCTTCTTGTATGCAATCTATAGATGCGCTTCTTGATTCCTGAAAATCTGAAGTTTTTTAGGCCCTTATTAATCTAAGCCATCCTGAATGTACCATAACAATGTACTTAAATATTATACTCATGTGTATAGCTTTTGACTAACTGGATTTAAGCAGAACGTCAGCTTGAAAATGAAAAGGTAGCAGATCTTTGAAAGTCGTTTAAAGTCATCGCCTGCTTGGTTTTGTAGACATTAGTTGAATTAAACAAATACAGTGATTCCACAGTAATTCAGCGACTGACCATCTTCCGCCTTTTTGACACTATTTCTTTTTCGGAGCAAAAGGATCTAGTTAATAGTACAATTAAGCTAGCAATAGAATTGTAATAGATACTAAGAAAGGAAGTCAGAACTGTAAATAAACCATACTTAATGGAGACGGAAGTTCTGATGGAATAGAGAAAAATAAAAGTGGACTGGAAGCAAAACAGTGACTTATATGATGCTAAAAGACATTCGCCTAAGTATTCAAAATGATGTTCGATTTTAGTGTGTATGAACTCTAGTACTCAAATCCTGAAATGGTACCACCAATATTAAAATAATAGAATCTTATAAAACCTGCCAGTGAACATTTTGTTGACTAGGGTTTTGGTGTTCATTTGGCCATTGATGGCTAAAGATCTATTAATCATGGCATGGAATGCCAATGCATTGTTGCAGCACCAACCAGAGTTGGAAGCAGTCTTTGACATAGACAAAATTGATTGACAAAATCGGCATAAACAAACCAATAATTCATTAGATTTAAAATGGTATCAGGTATACACACTATACACTCTGAAAATACGGCCAGAAGTAGAAGTGGCATAATAATAATTAAAGACAACATTCTACATCATGAAGAAATAGAACACAAAACTAAAGACATTCAAGCTAGTACTGTAAGTATTAAAACTAGAAATTATCAAATTAATGTTACAGCAGTGTACTGCTCGCCAAAACAAGCATTAAGGAAAAACTAATATCTTGAATTCCTAAAACAACAAGGAAAAATATTTATCATAGGGTTGGGGGGGGGACTTTAATTCAAAAAATACCTATTGAGGTTCCGGACTTACTACCACTAAAGGAAAAGAACTGCTTGAAGCAGTTAGATAACTTGGATGCTGTACTTTGTTTACAGGGAAACCTACCTACTGGCCAACTGACTCAAATAAGATACCAGATCTCATAGATTTCTATATTACCAAAAACATATCTGGAAACTTTTTACACATTGAAGAAGTTTGGGACATAAATTCACATCATTCGCCAATAGCTTTAACATTAAGTGATAAAATTATTAAGAGGGAGAAGAATTCGAAATTAGTAAGCAAACAGACAGATTATGAAACGCGGGTTTTTCAGCCGAGATAAAACCACAAAAATATAACTAAAAAGCTATAAAAATACATATGATACTTACTGTAACTGAAAACTCAAAAAAATATCTGCCACAGCTTGAGATTTAAACTCTCTCTTTTCAAATTAATTATTCAAGTCGTAGGTATTGGTTCCACAGCTGTATAAATTGTGAAAAGGAATAGATAAAGGTTTTAAACACAATTAAAAACATAAAAGGGCGCCATCTGGTTCTGATGCTTAAATTAATTATAAATTAACTAATCAAGGATGTTATTTTGAATAAGCATTAAAATTTACTAAACCCATTAACCAGAAAATGAATAAAGTATTTAGTTGAAACACAAATTTTGTTTATTACAATTGTTAAAGAAATGAAACTAAGCTTTCATAACCAATATGGTTCCGTTTTAGAGATCCAGCAGTTTTACAATAATAACATTTATTACACAAAGAAGGGGTGAAATACCATACAAAGATAAACAAATAAAACACACCTTGTATATTTATTGCTAATCCAATCTAAATTTATTGGATAATAATTATGTCCAAAAGTTAATCAATACAAAAATTCACCAAGAACGTTTCGTTTAATAAAGAAAACAAACAATAAAAAAATCGGAATGACCACAAAATTGTTCAAAACACATACTACCAATATTAGAAATTTACATTGACGGTTCATGATCGCAAAATATTTCCAAAGAATCTATTAGATCAACCATAAAAATTATTCAAAACAATTTAATTTAACCATTAACCTTGGTATTGACTGAGCTTTTCCTGGACAAAATTTATAAACAAATCTCTAAAGGAGATTAGACAAATTACATCAGTTCAACAGTATCAAAATAAATGAATTGCAATTACATTAAAGTTTAAAGCTTTTCTAACAACTGACAAGAGTTCTATTGATAATAGAATTTAATGAGCAAAAGTTTATAATGAACTTCTAATAATTGAGAAACAATAACAAACATGACTGCAAATTCAAGCAAGAAATTTAACTGAATAACACTAAAAACAATAGTCACAATACCTTTTATTTTTGGTAAATCACAAACCAAAATCAACGATAAACTGCATAAAATTGGACGACAACGTCACAGCAAATGGAAACTGGAAGATTTGGGATTTTTCTTTCATACATTAAAGATGTACGAGATAACCCTCGTAGAAACTGGATATGGCGAATTATAATTTGCAAATTCACCCCAAACGGCAGTAACAAAATGCAACCAAAGGGTTCCATAAAAGATTTGGCTATTAGTTTTGATAGCCATTTTATAATTTTATTGTTTTCAATAAAACAATACACATAAACATTAATTCTGAACTGAATTTAGAAGGCACACAGCACGAATTATTATTTAACCGAAACTTCGATCACAGAGAAAGCATCTGTAATTATTAACTTATTTCTGTACGATAATTATTTAGACGAGATTACGGTACGGTAGACTGTCGTAACATATATTACACAGTAATAAGGGAAACTAAATTTCCCACTTTTCTGAAGCACAAACGTCCGCAAAAATATTTAACGGAATAACTGTAACTTTTGTTAACCACGAATTATTTATTGGTTAATTTCCGAACACTGATTTAAACAATAACTATTACATGTTGATTTTAATTAAATGTACCGGCCATCCGAAAGCCGGTAATTGTTCAAACTATATTAAAAACTGAATTTAGAGTTTTCTTTCAAACTCCATTTTTAACACAAGATCGAGCGTACGCTCTCGGCGTGTGATTTTGGAAGACCGCCCGTATCAAAATCTGTCTGCTTGTTAGTGTTCCGTCTAAATCGAGCGAAGCCCTTTTTATAACCTTCGTTCCAGGCTATTCCGCGACTCAACATCTGGTATTCGGCGGCTAGGGCGCTTATTACATGGCCGACTATAGGATTTTAGACCTTACGTATAACAAATAGTACCAAAGTTCTTTCCCGCAAAAATACACGTGTAAGCTAAAACGCTGGCTGTAGACAAAAATCTCTACGCCGCATTGACTTAAAATTTCTAAAACGCAAATAACAGACAAAGTAAAATGTTTACCGAAATATTTTTTAATAAATGACTTAGCGTTTCTCATGGTTTCTTTTCAAGGTTTCTTTTTGAAGAAATTGATATTATTTTTAAAATGCCACGTCGCAAGATACGAAAAACGACATCAGAATGACGTTACATTATTTCATTATAGCAAATATTAAACATTCCCGTCCTATAAATGCTTTTTATTTAAGATGTTTATTTGATGACAGGCTAATTTAAATTAAGCGACGTCCACAGGACCGAACTTAGGATTTTTAACAAGAATTACTACAAAATTCTATGTACTAAATGCTGGTAGGAAATGTACCCGTTACACTCGCCCACTCGTCAATGAAAAAGAAAAAAACAATAAAAAAAGAAAAGCTGTGAAGCCCGTCTTATCTTTATACTTGAAACTAACGAAATGCCAAAAGGTATACGAAGACACCAAACTAGTATCAAAACCAGAACACACCCAAAAGTGCCTAACGCCCAAATCTATAAGACCAAAAGTGTCTAAACATTCAAAAACGTAGTCAACACTACCCATTCGTCACCTCATTCACTCTGAATACCTATACAAGGTAAGTATATACCAAACGATATACCAAAAGTAAAACTCAAGCTCAATACTTGAACGAAATGACGTAAACCATAACAGAAAGTCAAACGGTATAGAGTTACTAAAACTCCTTTTCAAATTCTAACATAAAATAGGTTGTCTATAACTAAAATTCAAACGATATGAAGTTACTAAAACTACTATTAAATTCAAACCCAAAATAGGTTAGTCATAGCTATAAGCTAGGAACTTAAGGTTGATAAAACCTCTCTCGATCACACTCCTCAGGTTATATAGAAACCTCATCTTATTCTTAATAAAAAGTCATCAGACTGTACTACAAGCTAAAATTTAAGGTTAATAAACCTTATCATATAACGCAATAACGGCAAACTAAAAGAATCAAAGTTAATAAACCTCTTCGGAATTAAATATTTACAAGTCGATAAGTTAAGGTTAACAAACCCTCATATTTACCAATGAAACACTAGATAATCCCAACCAACGATTGGACGACTTAAAGTTACTAGAACCTTTTCAGATAGTCTCCAAATATATTGGGTCGTAGCTAGTAACTGAAAGAAATAAGGTTAATAAACCTATTCATAATAATTGAAGTCCGTTAACTTCAACGAAGGACAATATAGCTGAAGGTTGAAAACCTTTTCAAAGAGCTTACTGACTGTAACTATAAAATAGATGGTATCAGTTCTACTGAAACGGAAAAAGGAGGAAGCACAATAGTGCTTTGTTCTAAAAAGAACAGATTCCAACATTGCTAGTTCGTCCCTTAGAACGACATTAGAATAGAGCGCAAAATGCACTAAAACGCAAGACGTTACAAACAACTGTAACACAAAAATCCCATCAAAAGGATACGGTAGTGGGTCAAAATCCCACAAAAAGGTAGGGTAGTGGGTCAAAATCCCACAAAAAGTTAGGGTAGTGGGTCAAAATCCCACAAAAAGTTACGGTAGTGGGTCAAAATCCCACAAAAAGGTAGGGTAGTGGGTCAAAATCCCACAAAAAGTTAGGGTAGTGGGTCAATATCCCACAAAAAGGTAGGGTAGTGGGTCAAAATCCCACCAAACCAGAACCTCCGAAAAGATGGCAGAAACCGCACAAAGCAAAAGGTCTCGCAAAGAGCATGGTTCCCAAAAAGAACCAACAGATTGGTTGGTCAACATAGACCAGTAGGACAAAAAGTCCTCAAAGAAGGTAGTCGAAGGATGGTAACGGAAAGAACTACCTCAGCTTTACCAGACTTTTACTGGAACCCGACATCGGTGAAGGAATTTTTAAAGCGCCTCCCACCGCGCTATAATAGACAAAGTCTAAAACAGAAGGTCTAAAGAAATATAAATTTCTATAAGGGGGGAAACAGTTTCAAAAAGAAACATCAAATTTAGCTAGTCACCAAAATGACTCGAAGGACCAGAAGTCCTTAGGAAGAAAGTGGTCAAAAGATGGTAAAAAGAACCACAGATGCTTTACCGGACTCTTACCGGAACCCGTCATCGGTGAAGGAATTTCTAGAGCGCCTCCCACCGCGCTATAATAGACAAAGTCTAAAACAGAAAGTTGGAGAAATATAAGTTTCTCAAGAGGGAAAGAATATTTCGTAAAAGAAACATACAAATTTGAATTGGTCAACAAAGTGACTCGAAGGACCAGAAGTCCTTAGCGGAGGAGTGGTCAAAGGATGGTAGGAAGGACCACAGATGCTTTACCGGACTCTTACCGGAACCCGTCATCGGTGAAGGAATTTCTAAAGCGCCTCCCACCGCGCTATAATAGACAAAGTCTAAAACTCAAAAGAAGTCAGAACCCGAAAGCTTGTTCTAAAAAGAACACGACCTCAAAACTCAATACGATAACACAAAGCTGGACACCATAAGGTCACTAAGACCTTCACAAATTCTCAAATATCATACAAATTCCAACACAGGAACACTCATACTGGACTGTCACAGCGAACTGTAACGATACTGAACGGTACATACGAAGCACCATATACTTTCAAAAAGCAAAACGGTAATGGCGGTGATCAAAATCACCAAACGGTACGGAACAGAGACCATAATGCCTCCAAAAACACAGTACCAAGCGGCACTGCAAAACGATACGATACGATATTGCCTGAACGGCACGGAACGGTATATGGCACATGCCAACGATACGGTAAAGGGGCAGAAACTGTCTCCCCAAAAACGCAGTACGGTACGGAACTGTACTACAAACTGTATCACAAACGATACAAAAATCGGTAAATGGTGGATGCCAACGGTACAAATGAAAACTGAACGGCATCACCAAAACCTCACACACCTAACCTCACTTCAAAATGGTTCAAAACCACAAGACCTAAAAGATCTCAAACAGATTTATAATTTAGCTTTTAGAAAAAGCTTATGGAAGTTCAACGAACTTAAATTGTACAAGGACACAAAATCCCAACAGATTATTATGTTTCTGAATATTCAAAATGAAGTAATAACTTCACACAAATCTCTAAATAGACAGAACTGTCAAAATCGGTAAATATATACTGGACACAATAGGGTAAAAAAATTGTCTTACACCCTGCGTGCTTTCCGACCAACCTACCAAAAAACACCCAAGGGATAAAAGAATATCCCCTGTACACGCTTCACTCAGTCACACTCCCACACAAGAATTCCACGACGATATTCAATCACTCAAAAAGAAGAGGGCACGCAACAAATCACGTCATCATTGTATTATGTGACTCCCACAACTAAAAGAATAAAAAAATTCAACAGTACCTGACAGGACCATGAAAGAATTAACGCCACAAAAGGGATTAATTAATATTATTTAAAGATAAAACTTATTTAACAATAAGCATAAAAAGATTTGAAATGCAAAAGTAAAAAAGTGGCCCAAAAGGTAATTTTCTGAAAAGACTGTTTAATTTTCCTACTAGCCATGATGAATCAGCTCCTCAAACATCTCATTCAAAAAAATTCAATTGCCACTTTCAAGATTGTTCACACACCAAATATACGCATACAACAACATTCAGGGTGCGCCTAACATTTTTTTCACACATGAGCGTACTTCACCAAAACCAGACCACAAGTAGCCAAAAGAATATTTTGAAAAAAAATATCATCATCATAAAATATCTCAGAGAAAATTTAATTTATTCATCCAAAAGTAAAACACATTACTGAAACCCAAAAAGAAGATTTTAAATCACTACAAATCATAATCGTAATCAAATTACTAAAATTCGAAAACGCAAAACCAAAAAATTTTATCTAACATATCTGTAACCTAATTTAAACAAGGAGAATCTTTACACCTTAATAAAGTTTCAAACGAACCAAACGCTCGATAATTTCTAATAAACTCAGCTGTAATATTTATTCAAATTCTGAAATAATTTTTCTCCATTAATTATTATTTACTGACAACAAAATATAATTTTGGAAATACAAACCGGCGATACTATCCAATAGTATTACTAAAAAATTTCAACATCAAAATTTTATTCACGAAAGAGAAAGAAACTCCCTGTACTTCAAACTTTCTGTAATTTAAATATCCTTTACTTATTATCGGTATTTACTAAAACTTTCAACCAAAGCTGAAACTCTACACAACTGTAAATTTTAACAAAGAAAAAAATTTCTTATCAATTCGGAAAAACTCATAATGGTTTTCTAACTACAGAAAACATGAAATCTATAACTCGAAAAAAATTTCAAAGCCATCTATCTATAATCTGGAATATCCTAATGATACCAAAATTAATTCTGAAATCGTTGTCATTCTTTTTAACTAAACGAAATCGCTAAATTCAAACAAACGAAACGATACGATACGATACGGTACGATACGATACGATACGGTACGATACGATACGGTACGATACGATACGGTACGATACGATAGAATAAATTTTCAAATATCAAAAGTTTTATCTGAAAAACTCCTAACATATTTTCACACGGTAACATACTGTAATTAACTTTACTCAGTTACCTTCAACGAAAAACATTACGGTACAAAGCTATTCGACGGTAGCTATAAATAAATCTCAAAAATAAACACCTTCCGACGATTAACGCAGATGCCTTCTAAATACAAAGCCTATAAAAACTGTATCATACAAAATTTTAAACAGTTCGCCAAATCCTCAAAAACTTTATCGGTAATTAAAAATAATTCTGTAATCTGAACTACCAATACTTTAAATTTTAACTCATTGCATAATTTAACAACAAACTATATGACTGTAATTGTAGCTTCCAGTTTCCTCACAAAAAATCTGACAATATTGTTGATTCCAAAAAGGAATCTTTATCTGGATACATAATACAAAATCACCTGAAATCTTAAACCAATATTCAACCAATATCTCAAACCTTTTCTTTACTGTGGAAACAATATTTTATTCGAGCCACACGTTGGGAAGGCCAATGAAACGCGGGTTTTTCAGCCGAGATAAAACCACAAAAATATAACTAAAAAGCTATAAAAATACATATGATACTTACTGTAACTGAAAACTCAAAAAAATATCTGCCACAGCTTGAGATTTAAACTCTCTCTTTTCAAATTAATTATTCAAGTCGTAGGTATTGGTTCAACAGCTGTATAAATTGTGAAAAGGAATAGATAAAGGTTTTAAACACAATTAAAAACATAAAAGGGCGCCATCTGGTTCTGATGCTTAAATTAATTATAAATTAACTAATCAAGGATGTTATTTTGAATAAGCATTAAAATTTACTAAACCCATTAACCAGAAAATGAATAAAGTATTTAGTTGAAACACAAATTTTGTTTATTACAATTGTTAAAGAAATGAAACTAAGCTTTCATAACCAATATGGTTCCGTTTTAGAGATCCAGCAGTTTTACAATAATAACATTTATTACACAAAGAAGGGGTGAAATACCATACAAAGATAAACAAATAAAACACACCTTGTATATTTATTGCTAATCCAATCTAAATTTATTGGATAATAATTATGTCCAAAAGTTAATCAATACAAAAATTCACCAAGAACGTTTCGTTTAATAAAGAAAACAAACAATAAAAAAATCGGAATGACCACAAAATTGTTCAAAACACATACTACCAATATTAGAAATTTACATTGACGGTTCATGATCGCAAAATATTTCCAAAGAATCTATTAGATCAACCATAAAAATTATTCAAAACAATTTAATTTAACCATTAACCTTGGTATTGACTGAGCTTTTCCTGGACAAAATTTATAAACAAATCTCTAAAGGAGATTAGACAAATTACATCAGTTCAACAGTATCAAAATAAATGAATTGCAATTACATTAAAGTTTAAAGCTTTTCTAACAACTGACAAGAGTTCTATTGATAATAGAATTTAATGAGCAAAAGTTTATAATGAACTTCTAATAATTGAGAAACAATAACAAACATGACTGCAAATTCAAGCAAGAAATTTAACTGAATAACACTAAAAACAATAGTCACAATACCTTTTATTTTTGGTAAATCACAAACCAAAATCAACGATAAACTGCATAAAATTGGACGACAACGTCACAGCAAATGGAAACTGGAAGATTTGGGATTTTTCTTTCATACATTAAAGATGTACGAGATAACCCTCGTAGAAACTGGATATGGCGAATTATAATTTGCAAATTCACCCCAAACGGCAGTAACAAAATGCAACCAAAGGGTTCCATAAAAGATTTGGCTATTAGTTTTGATAGCCATTTTATAATTTTATTGTTTTCAATAAAACAATACACATAAACATTAATTCTGAACTGAATTTAGAAGGCACACAGCACGAATTATTATTTAACCGAAACTTCGATCACAGAGAAAGCATCTGTAATTATTAACTTATTTCTGTACGATAATTATTTAGACGAGATTACGGTACGGTAGACTGTCGTAACATATATTACACAGTAATAAGGGAAACTAAATTTCCCACTTTTCTGAAGCACAAACGTCCGCAAAAATATTTAACGGAATAACTGTAACTTTTGTTAACCACGAATTATTTATTGGTTAATTTCCGAACACTGATTTAAACAATAACTATTACATGTTGATTTTAATTAAATGTACCGGCCATCCGAAAGCCGGTAATTGTTCAAACTATATTAAAAACTGAATTTAGAGTTTTCTTTCAAACTCCATTTTTAACACAAGATCGAGCGTACGCTCTCGGCGTGTGATTTTGGAAGACCGCCCGTATCAAAATCTGTCTGCTTGTTAGTGTTCCGTCTAAATCGAGCGAAGCCCTTTTTATAACCTTCGTTCCAGGCTATTCGGCGACTCAACATCTGGTATTCGGCGGCTAGGGCGCTTATTACATGGCCGACTATAGGATTTTAGACCTTACGTATAACAAATAGTACCAAAGTTCTTTCCCGCAAAAATACACGTGTAAGCTAAAACGCTGGCTGTAGACAAAAATCTCTACGCCGCATTGACTTAAAATTTCTAAAACGCAAATAACAGACAAAGTAAAATGTTTACCGAAATATTTTTTAATAAATGACTTAGCGTTTCTCATGGTTTCTTTTCAAGGTTTCTTTTTGAAGAAATTGATATTATTTTTAAAATGCCACGTCGCAAGATACGAAAAACGACATCAGAATGACGTTACATTATTTCATTATAGCAAATATTAAACATTCCCGTCCTATAAATGCTTTTTATTTAAGATGTTTATTTGATGACAGGCTAATTTAAATTAAGCGACGTCCACAGGACCGAACTTAGGATTTTTAACAAGAATTACTACAAAATTCTATGTACTAAATGCTGGTAGGAAATGTACCCGTTACAATTATACGAGCTTTAGACTAACTGTTGAAGACAAGATCAATCTTTCAGTTCCTCTAAGAAACGAACAACAACTAGATGAAGAAACTGAGATAATTTTAAACAATAAAAACGATAAACACTCCTGTTGTCGAATACAGAATAACAAACAACTACCCGAAGAAGATTAGAGACTTAATTGCAGAAAAAAGAAGATTAAGATGTAACATCTAGGCTAAGACAACAATCTAAGGCCCCTCAAGATAAAACACGTCTGAATAGTGTTAGTCAACAACTAAAAAGAGAAATTCAGCGAATAAAAGATGAATCAATTGAAGCTTATCTAAGAAAACAAACGGCTGACAGCAGCAGCGACTATTCTCTTTGGAAAAGACTGATAAGGGCAATAACCCAAATTCTTTCAATAAGACTAATTGGGATAAGTCAATCCAAGATGAAGATGAGATCAGACTTCTTCACCTAAGGAATTAATAGCTGAAATCAAAGACAACATCAATCCATCGCTACTTTTGTTGATGGCACAGCTATATTAGCAGTAAGGAAAACCAATGCAAAAGCCACAGAAAAAATACAATCAATCTATCAATCAAGTTTACCGTTGAAGAAGAAGCTGGAGAAGAAAATTGAACGAATCCAAATGAATACATGTAAACTTTACGAATAAGGTTATCCGATATATGCCAGTCAGTATCAATAACAACCAGATTCCATGTTCGAACACAGCCAAGTATTTGGGCATTACACTTGATGCGAAGCTTAGATATAAAGCACACGTTAAACAGAAAAAAGAAGCACTATTTGCTGATTGGAATAAACTACACTCTGTCTCTACACAATAAGCTTTTATTATACAAAAAAATTCTGAAGCCTGTATCGACGTATGGTATTCAGCTTTGGGGCTGTATCGAACAAAGTAACATCGACATCATCCAACGATTCCAAAATAAAGTGCTGAGGTGCATAGTAGATGCACCTTGGTATGTCCGAAACAGTGACATCCACAGGGACTTGAATGTGGAAACCGTCAACCAGACAGAGTCATGAAGACCGACTGCATCATCACGTAAATGTCGAGGTCATTCAGTTCCTGGTCAATACAGGATTAGTGAGAAGACTCAAGAGAATCAAACCATTTGAGTTAGTGAAGTGAATAGTGAATGGAGCACTTTACTCTGCTTTAGTAAAGTGCTAGTGTACACGGTAACAGTACTATAACTAAGTGAACAGAACCCAAGGAACGCTGATGAGTATACCTTAGCTTTTAAGACACAAAAACACATAGATTGCAAAATATTGACCTCATACAGATATACATTTTATATAATACACCATGTTTCGGTACCAAATTATCAAACTTCATCACTGACTAGATATTCAATAAAGAAAAAAGGGACCAGTGGAGGTTCGTTAAATAGCTATTATCAACAAGTAAATCCAAATGTGTAAAACTATACACAATTACCAATCACACAATGCCTACAACGTCAATAGCAACAGCAAATGTATTATTCAAACATAGCACCTCAAAATATACCAACAATGTTTTTGTCACGTCTCCAATGCTTTCAACAAATAGGACAGCAACAAGCAACACATGATGCATTTAAATCGAGCAATAATTTCCACTGATTATCCAAAACATCAACAACCTACTTAAATTATCAAAAATTACCAAAACATAAATTTGAACTAAATACTTACAAATATATAAACAGAAACTATAAGAAGGGGGATAAAGAAAATCAAAGTGAACAAGAAATACTAATGGAAAATGATTTACAAGAAGAAAAGTCCAAGAAAAAAAAGAAAAAGAATCGGTCCACAGAAAGAGGTAAACGTAGTACGTCAAAAAATAATTAAAAGAAACTTTATCTCGATAAACAAGTACGATCCGTTAAAAAATAATACAGAAGATAAAAACGCTGAAACAAATAAGAAAATATAATCGTGAAGATCAACAAGAAGATTCCATCTTTTATACTATGACGTAACAACACACATTCAAGACCTATTAAGATCTATCAGCCAATACTACTACTAAATATACATATAAACTTTTGCAAGAGATTAGGGTTAGGATACAAATAACAACGAGTGAAGAGTATAAAAACCTAAGAAAAGCATTTGAAGACAAAATAGTATATTATATACCAAGAGACTAAAGTGCCTCTTTTAATCCCGAAGGTGCAGTTTGTTGCCCGAGACGTAGTCGAGGGCAACAATCATCTGAGGGATTAAAAGGCACTTTAGTTCCGTGGTATATACGCTATTTTTTGCACTCCGTTTTGCCTAATACATGGAGTTAAAGTTATATTATATAAAAAAATAGTTAAAAATGTACAATCTAATTGTATAGTTGTTAAATAAATGCAATTACAATTACAAAACCGATTGGAAATGCTTAAGTATAGTATTGCCAGACGATTCAATATTAAAATAAAATTTGATCTGGTACAAATTCCTCTATCAGTACATCTACGAACAACCTGACAACCTGATTGTACTCGAAGAAGTGAAGGTTGATAATCTAACAGCTTCCACATTATTTCATAAACCTGAAGATTGACTATTTAGTTTTGTTAATTGTGCTTATGTCTATGTCATTGTACATATAAATCACAATAATTAACTCATATTGTATTTTGAATTTGGTTAAACTAGTATTTTGAATAAACTAGTTGGCATAGTAACATTAATTTGTTTGTTTACTTTTAATCCCTCCAGAAACGTTAATTGTGAACATGCCGCAAACACACCTAACCTTACTATTGTAATTTTGTGTAAATGTGTGACATACATTACTTTGACATTACAAAAGTAAGGTTAGCATGTTTTGTGGTATGTTCACAATGACTGTTTCGCGGCAAACTTCGACGTTAAATTAACATTTGTTTTACTTTTAATCCCTCCGGGATTAAAAGTAATTCTAATCCCTCCGGGACTAAAAGTGACACTTTAGTCTTTCAAACGGAAGATTAAAATGGCACTTTTAGTCTACGGAGTGCAAAAAATTGTTTTTCATACTTTTGTACTTCCAGAGGAAAAAATTGTTCAGTGTTGTACTAAGAAATAGATAATAGATAAATCCAAAAATAATTAGCAAAGAGGGACACATTGTTAGGTACCAAAATTATGAGTGCATGCGAATAAAGCAAATAAGCAGCCAAAAATCTCTTCTTTATTCGGAAGGATTTAGGAAAAATCCCCATTTATAATAAGAACAAAAATTCTACAAAAACGAAATCTAAGAAAAAAATGGCAACAAACAAAACATCCAGAAGATAAGACAATCTTAAACAGAAAGATTAAACAGAAAGATCTTCTCTTCGGTAGAGAAGTTAGTAAGCTAATTCGAAAACATAACAATGACTCCTTTAGTTATTATCTAAAAAATCTAACACCTAATACAGACACTGATTATGCTTTATGGAAATTAGAACAGAAAATAGAAGATGTCTAAAACCAGATCAGGAGAAAGCAGACTCGTTTGCTGAGTACCGAGTACTGAGGAGAATAATGCAGAAAACGAAATATATGAATACATAACCAGTCCAAACCAAATTGCTCCTCTACCTAAATTAGCAACTCTAAATGAAGTGATAAATATCATCAAAAACCTCAGAAAAAATAAATCACCAGGACATGACCTTATAACCGCAGAAATAATGAATAACTTACCGAGAAATAAAATAGTTCTCCTGACACAAATTATTAATGCAATACTGAGTTAGGGATACTTTCCTTTCCAATGGAAAGTCGCAGAAATTATATTAATCCCAAAATCAGGAAAACCTATGCATGAGATTAAGCCTACAGGCCAATCAGACTGGTGCCTGTCATGTCGAAAATTGCGGAAAAGGTTATTGCAAAAAGACTACAAAGCGAAATAGATAAAAACTCCTTAGTACCAAAACAGCACTTTGGATTTCAAAAATAACATGGTACTGTAGAACGGGTACGTAAGGTTATGAACAACATTCAAACAGTTTTTTAAGAAAAAAAGAGTTACTGTAATCCATTATTTCTGGATGTCACGCAGGCTTTTGACAGTGTCCTGCATCTAGGTCTACTATAAGAACATTCATCACTGGCTTTACATCGTTTTAGAGTCTTACCTACAAGAAATGCACTTCTATGTTAAATATGAAGATAGTGTAACAGATATTTATAAAATAAACGGCGGCGTCCCTCAGGGTAGTGTTTTGGGACCTATTTTGTATACTATTTTTACAGCAGACTTTCCAACCACTGAAGATTCCCTAACTGCGACAATACTGCTATGCTAATCAAAAATAGAAATCTAGTTGAAGTAATAAAAATACTGCAAGACAACATAAACAAAATTTCGGAATAGACAAGCATTAATGAAAAATAAAAATAAATGAAGAAAAATCTGCTAATGTGATATTTACTAAAAGACAAGGAGAAACACCAAACATAATCAAGAGTAACAAAGAAATTCCTAAAAAAGATACAGTAAAATATCTAGGATTGCAGTTAGATAAGAGACTGACGTGGAAAACCTACATTTGGACAAAAAGGAAGCAACTTGGTATTAAATTCAAAAGACACTACTTGTTACTTGGTCGTAAATCTACCCTATCATTACAAAATTCTGGCTTACAACGATCGAACTGTGGGGCACTACATCGGACAGTAGCATTGCAATTCTAGAACGATTCCAGAATAAGGTTCTCCGAGCGATTACTGATGCACCATGGTACATTCCAAATAAAGACATCCCTACAAATCCTTTCTGTGAAGCAAGTGATTGTAAAGTGCAGCGAAGTGAAGTGAACTTATTAGTTTATAGTAAGCAGTTAAATAAACTAGCCATTAGAAATCCATTGTTTTTACCATATAAACAATGAAAATTTTAATAATTAGTAGTAGTAAGTATAGTTTTTAAGTAACACTTCAACGCATTGTAAAATTTGATATAGAGTGTGGCTATAACTCTTACAAGTTAAGTTAGATCTTTGAACAAAAATGCTTAGTGTTTAACATGTGTAACATATTGCATGTAGTATAAAAATAAAAATAAAGAACATTGTTTTGAAAAAAAAATTAGAAAAAGTACAGTCTAAGTGTTTTTAAATAGGGTACAATAAAACCATAACTGCAAATAATTTCTATTGTTTGTCTAGTCTTGATACAAAATTGAAGAGTTTGTACGAGGATAGATCGGAATGCTTCTAGAATAAACCACAAGATGGCGTTATGCGCGCGTGCTGAATAGAGTCACTACATCTAGTCACCTAGGCCAGCTGGTCGATCAGAGTACCGCAAACAGAAGGGTGATTTTTAATAATAAACAAATTAAAACCACGTTTTACGTGTTTGACATATTAGGGATTTGATCTTTCAGAATAAGAAAAACCTTTTAAAGTAAACGTGGATTTGATTACATTCAATACAGAACAAATAATGAACAATTTCGTGCTTCGTTTGCACCAATATGGCGGCGGTTTGCGTTACTCTGGTCGACCAGCTGGCCTAGGTAACTAGATGCAGTGACTCTAGTGCTGAATACTTATTTTGACAGTGCCATTGTTCGTACAACAGTTGTCAAATTTTCAAACGGATTGGATAGAAGCACATGCCGTTACTATCAATTGAACTAAACAATTTGTGCATTTTCTCAATCATGAATAAAAAACAGTTTCGTGCAGTTATAGAACGCTTCTTTTTAAAGGCTTAAATGCTAAACAAATAAAAACGGAGCTAGATGAAGTTCATGGTGAGTCTTCGCCTTCGTATGCAACAGTTGCAAACTGGGTTGCTGACTTTAAACGCGATCGAACAAGCATAGAGGATGCAACAAGTTCTGGCAGATCAAAAACAGCTACCGATGAAGAAACAATTGAAAAAGTCCATGAAATCGTTATGAAGGGCCGCCGAATAAAGTTGAGAGAGATAGCAAAGAAAGTAAGCATATCATATGACCGTATGCATTGCATCTTACATCAACATTTGGACATAAGAAAGCTTAGTGCTAGATGGGTGCCGCGTCTGCTGACAATCGACCAAAAGCGAGTTCGAATGACCATTTCTCAGCAATGTCTAGACATGTTCAAACGTAATGAAAAACATTTTTGCGACGTTTTATAACTGTTGACGAAACGTGGATTCACCATTACACTCCGGAGACCAAAGAGCAGTCAAGGCAATGGACAAAACGTGGTGACCCAACTCCAAAGAAGGCAAAGACGATCCCTTCTGCTGGGAAAGTCATGGCTACCGTATTTTGGGATTCCCGAGGAATAATCTTTATTGATGACTTGCAACACGGGAGGACAATAACGGGCGAGTATTATGCGTCGTTATTAGACAGACTGAACAAAGAAATCAAAGCTAAAAGGCCGCATTTGGCAAAGAAAAAGGTCTTGTACCACCAGGATAACGCCACATCCCACAAGTGCAATTGCGGTGGCGAAACTGCACGAACTACGATTCCAGTTAATTGAACATGCACCCTATTCGCCAGACTTTGCTTCGTCGGATTTCTTCTTGTTCCCAAAACTCAAGAAATGGTTGGCTGGAAAGAAATTTTTATCGAATACTGAAATTATCGAAGCTGTAAATGGATATTTTGTAGGTTTGGATAGTTCTTATTTTTGTGAAGGGTTGTAGGGTCTTGAAAAGAGTTGGACTAAATGTGTAGAGCTGAAAGGAGAGTATGTAAAAAAATAAATACGATTTTCCCCAAAAAGTTATTTTTCCGTCTTGTTCTAGAAATTTTTCGATCTATCCTCGTACGTATTTATCATTGATCAGGAATCAAACGTACTTAATTTTTCCAAGTTTTCAAATTTTATTCGTTTAATCAAAAAATATTACTAAGGTTTTATGTTTCTAAGATTTGAGAAGCTTATCAAACTTTGGACACAGACTATTAAAACACTATGTATACTGAAGTATTGTACAATGTTATAAATTTCCGACGTGACAAGTACTCATTAAACGTTATTACGAATAATAACGTTAGATAATTTTCTTGATATTTGTAAAAGTGTAAACAATTGAAGTTTTTACTTTAAAATGGGCCTATCTGTTTAAGTGTCCTCGAAAGATATTTTTAATGACAGGTTGTAATTATGGAACCAACTGAATGCAGGCGGATATCTTATTCTTTGTACGACCCTGCTATTTCGGATTGTTTACCAAACTTGGTTTTAGAACAGTAGGGTATGTTTACTGGTTACTAAGCAACAACGCGTCGGTAAGTAATTACTTACCGTTCAGTTCTGTCAAAAACAGAACGGTAAGTAAATTATATATAATTTATAGAATAAATGCATCATCTTTAGATGTCTCTTTCGTGAAAAATCATTATTTTCTAAATAATTATTAAAAAAACTTATGTTTTTTATTCAAATTTGCTGTGAAAAAATACCCAATAAATAATAATAACAACAGATGCTATCTATTTATTTATGTTGAAACGACAAAAATATCGTGACATTCAAAAATAAAATTAAAAACGTATCCATGGTAACGACAAAACCTACTTAATGGTTGGTGGATATACAGGGGAAAAATAAATTATCTTGAATCTATTATTTTTTTACCATCTTTGGGATATTTCCTTAGTTAATACCTTTGTATTAATAATGGTCGTACAAAAAATAGTATAAGCATCTCAAACAGTAAGGAGTTTACCGATCTCCTCCAATATTGGCGACTGAGCGAAGCGAAGTCGCCAAACATTGTCGTCGATCGGTAAACTGTCCTTACTGTTCTCGATACTTAATAAACTATAGAGTGTTTTCCCTTTCCTTTGCAGTTCTTCATAGTTAGTGGTAACGACACTATACATTTCGGTAAACTGTGGCTCGAAATACAATCTTTGCTTTAGTAAATATTTATTGCATTAGTTTAATAATAAGCATTTTAAAAATTAATAATAAAACGTAAAAAGATAATTGTGTAAAACTGGAGGAAGATAAAAGTACTGACTTTTTCCTTAACGGTGTATAAAAATAAAGTGTATTTATCACGTTATTTTGAAAATAATTATTAAACCTAATTAAAAAATGAATCTTAAAGGTAAGACTAGCAACAATCGTTATTAATTATGTACTAAGAATTGTTAAGTGTATCTTTCTGGTCAATGAAGATATCTTAAAACTGAATCGCCAGGCGAGTACAAGAAACCTGCAGAGATTTCAAAGCCATTTACGATAGTGTGCATATAACGTTTTTCCCACTACTGACAAGTACTTATCAGTCTGATTATTATAAATAAATGAAATTTATTTAAATAAGTTATTGACTTTTGACTAAATATTCTACATTTTTAGTGCAGCAGAGCACCTAAAGTGAATTTTTTTGGCCCATTTTATTATTGGCAGCTAATTGGTGGAGTCAATTTTTGCATTAAGTTCTTATTTTTCACTATCTAAAGATAGAGACTCGAAATCTTTTGTAATGTCTTCAGTACTAGACCAATACCGGGTGGGGCAAGCTCCTAAACGGTAACAGCTAGAAAAAGTGTTCTAATACGGATGTAATCAGTGGATAGAGGCGCATCTAGAAAAATTATTTTCAAATATACAGGGTGTTGCAGAAAAGTATGGCACGATTAAGGTAATTTTTTCTTAAATAGAATTCCCCACATATTTTTTCATATTTAACTCCTCTCTTGGCAGGTTTATTCGTATTTAACATTTTAGCGCCATCTAATGACCGGTTTAGAAGTTCCAAATGGAACACCCTGTATATTTTGTACCTTTGTGATGCAGAATTAAATAACGAACATTTTTTGTAGGTACGTCCCTATAGCTATCTGTAACCACTTTTGATTTATTGAGAAAAAACTGCAAGAAGTACACAAAAACAATTATTTATTTAGTTGTCAAGTGTGTTGGTTGTTTTTGTTCAACAAAACATTAGAGCATCTAGCAATTGTTGTGCACGTATGCAAAACGTACATTTCTCGCAGTTATCGACCATCAGTGTTTAGTTTTAGCACAGTATATATAACATACAGTAATGTGACTGTCGCAAATAATTTCTATCCACCACACTACATGCTGGCGCGAGTCGGCAGTATGCAGACAGCAGTTCTTTTCAAACACGGAACAGAACGTATCGAAATTACCAGAGCCGGCGTGAAGTATTAGTGCCAGTAAACAATGCATGGGGTTAGTCCTTGTGCCGCCAAAGGCTGTAAAAATACCTCGGAAAGAACTACAATTAATTTTTTCAGGTTTCCGATATCAGGTTATTTTTTCCTACATACTATTATTTTTTAATAAATACGCTTGTAAAAACAATGCCGTATTTAAGAATTCACTTTTGTATATATTTACCAATTGCTTAAAATTGAATTACTCACACGTAATAGAACAAATAAGCGATTACGAAATCCTACCTAATAAAATTTTTTATGCTGATTTATTATTAAAAGAGTTCAACAATAAAGAATCTAGGTCAACGCCTTATCAACAGGTGTGAACTACAGCGTCTTTTGTTACTCTCAACTGTTAAAAAAAGTCAAAGCGTGCGTTAGGATTGTACTTTTTAGCATTTGGTTTGTCATTGTGTCTTTAATTTAATATGAATGAAAATAAATTTTATTATTATTAATTATTATTATTATAGTGTAAATTGATTTCATCTCCCCTATTTTGTACGTATGTGATTTCGGTGACCTAGATTCTCCCTTTGTGTGTTGAACAGGTATTCAAATTGTATACAGCAATGCATTTGTTGGTAATTATTTCTAAATAAAATGAAATGACTATTGCAGCGCAAGAATATGGTTAATGGCTTGAAAGAATAATGAAATTTTAGAGATTTACTAATTACTTAA
This sequence comes from Agrypnus murinus, assembly GCA_929113105.1. Lineage (NCBI taxonomy): Eukaryota > Metazoa > Arthropoda > Insecta > Coleoptera > Elateridae > Agrypnus > Agrypnus murinus. The sequence continues at coordinate 85,323,283 of OV816027.1, read as the reverse complement.
TTAGAGATTTAATAATAATTTCAAGTTAATTTTAACATATACTGTATATAGAATAATAGAATGGTCTAGCGCATGACAAATGTAGCGGTGTACAAGACGCAGTTGTAATATATGTCATACATCCATCTTGTATTATATGAATTAATGTTCATACATTAATTATTAATGTACATTAATGTACCTGTGACACAAAATTAACAAAAATAAGTTTAGTAAAAATTAAAATAAGTAAACGATTATTAATAAGCATTCTGTGATATCCTAGAGAACACGATAATAAAATATGGTAGAACTGACTCACGAACTTGACAAGATTTTTGCAGATGTAATTTAGGTAGTAAATTGTTAATATATTAAACACATTCTATATTTTAGTGTAAATTTTATCTTACAGTCTAGAAAAGGAATAAATATATTCGAAACGTCGACTAAAAATACAAAAAAAGCAGAAATTTATTATTCCCTTATCCGAAGAAATACCAGCAAACATCATTAGTTTAATAAATGTTTTAAATATCTAAATTGATTATCGTTTTATTTATTAGATTCTATAAGTAAAACAACTTCAATCAAATGGTTCACTACACATCATTCTATTTCATATTTTACTATACTATCATATAACAAAAGATTTTGTTTACATACTTGTTCGACATATTTTATTGAATGCGACCCTGCGTTTTGTTTACCGGCGATGCCGGCCGATGAACGTCGATCCACTACTTCGTTTATGGGCGTGATATTCGAAGGTGGATTAATAAAATGAATGGTGTAGCATGCAAGTGAATCTACTGATTGTTATATATACTGTGGTTCTAGTATGTGTGTGTGTGTGTGTGTGTGTGTGTGTGTGTGTGTGTGTGTGTGTGTGTGTGTGTGTGTGTGTGTTGTGTGTTGTAGTTTTGGCATCTGGAAACATAGTCCTCAGTCACAAAAAAATGATAGTTGATTGCATACATAGTACTTATATTCGAATGTTGGCACTTTTCACTAACTATACTAAGCCATCTAAAATATTTTTATTATTTGAAGATAATAAAGTGGTTAAATTTGTAGGTAAAAGAATATTATTAGAAACAAGAATTCTCAGAAATTGGTTTGTTTGTTGTGAGTGACTACTGCACGAGAATATTAAATGATTTAAATCTGCTATGGTAGCATTGTCACATGAACATCTAGAGGAATATGTAATGAGTATTTTAGCAAGATGGGCGGGGAAGCAACCATGATTGAGTCTCATTCTGGTGATGGTAGTAGAGTAGAATTGATTAACGTTATATTCTTGAATGTGTGGTATTTTGTTAGGGAGATTTGGATGAAGCAGTGTATAAGGATTATTTGATCTCGTGACATAATCTAGCCACATAATACTCCAACTGTTTCTGAGTTCATTTTTAAGTAATGGAATAATGTCGGCAGTATTATAAAAGTCTTGATAGTCATTTTCAAAAACAGCATCTCTGGCAAGTTTATCTACAATTTCGTTTCCTTTAATACCAGCATGGCCTTTAGCCCATATAAAGGTTATTTTTACTTGTGCACTGTTTAACAGCTGCAAACAATTTTTTATGTTTCAAATAAGAGAATTTTCGAATTGATTGATGACTTTTTTTGTTTTAATAGTCTCTAATGCTGATTTTGAATCAGTTATTATCACGCTGTTACCTATTCAATTATTCTTGATATAAATGAGAGATTGCCAAATTGCATACATCTCTGCTGTGTAAATTGAACTTGAGTTATGAAGTCGCATTTTGACGGAAAAACGTTTGTCCGAATGGTAAAATCCAGTTCATCTTTTGAACCATCTGTGTAGATTATACCGGGTGATTTTTTAAATTTCTGATCTAGTAAGTCGTGATTTTTACGCCGTATCGAAGGTCACCGAAACGTAGGGCGTAGCGTTGATCACACTGCTATTCCAAATGTCATTTATGTGACAAATTGACTACTTACTTTTACATTTATTAAACAAATTGATAAATATTTAAACAGTGATCATTTGCGAAACATGCTTTTACCAAAGTGTGCATTTTATTGCGAGTTTAAGTGCAATTTCGATGTGATTATTGACTTGAGAAGTTTAGGTTATGGTTACAACTCGCTTCAATTTTTATTCCTTGGATTTAAGAAATAGCAAGATTTATTCACAATTATAACAATTTACATTGTTAACACAATATTTATTCAAAATTTACAACAACTGTTGGAAATGTTGACCTTCAGCATCTATACACAAATTAACTCGGCGCTTCATAACACACGAGGAAACAGTGAAGCACAAAAGACGGCAAAAGCGAGAACAACACTGGAGTAGGTTATGTTTATGTCAACATTTTTGAAATCTGACAGTTGTGACAAATCGAACGATTCAAACTACGCCCTACGTTTTCCGCATCTTTTGTTTTAAAATTATGTCATGGCTTTCTAGATCAGAAATTTAAAAAATCACCCGGTAGAATAGTTCTTATAATTTGAAAGAATGGATATCATAATATTATTATTGATCATACTTAAATTCGAATATAATGGAAATATGATGTTAGGTCTGAACATATATGTATCAAAATTAAATCCAAATATTGAATATTTATCGATAGAATTTATTAATGTGTCAAATTTATTTGTAAAAACAAAGGCATCGACCAAAGGGCGATTATTTTTAATCCTCCAAAATTTATTAGTAAAGCATTGTGTTGTGAGATAGGCTAATTTACCGAGATTATTGTAGCTGTCTTTTTCGCGTATTTTAATAAGGAATTTATTTGCTAGGTATTGTCGCCTGAGTTGCAAAGGCAGTTCCTGAGCCTCAGTCAGAATTGCATCACATGGAGAGGAGTTCATTGCACCAATACAAATACGTATGGCTTTGTATTGAATTCGATCTATTTTATTTGTAGATTTGACGTGCTGGCAGAACCATACACTACGGATCCATAATTCAAAATTGATCGGATATAAGCTCTATAAAACATTAATGAAATTTCTGTATCGACGCCAAATCTTGTTCTAGAAACACATCTTAGCATATTAATTCCTTTCTCCTTATAGACCTAAGTATTTATAGACCTTAACTACTGGTATAGTAAGTTCGGACAAAACTATTTGTTCAGGTGTGTTTAGTCGATGTCTAGTGAAAATAAGGGTCGCAGATTTTTCTGGAGCTATATTGAAACCTAGACTTTGCAAGGAGTCTTTAACAGCATCCATAATGCTTTCTAGAACATGCAGGCACCGTTCATATGAACTTTGGATCGTATAAAAGGCAAAATCATCTGCATATTACTAATTAGTAGGTACTAATTAGTAGCTCTGCTTTTTGGGCAGGAGTAATATCATTATCAATTTCTGTAAGAATAGTATCAATGTAACTTTGATAAGTTAACCAATCAGCTTTGTTATCATTCCACCTATTAGAGGTCATAATATTAGTAAGAGTACCAGATAAATTAAGAGAAATTTTTATCATAAAGTGATCTGACCCTAGTGTTTCATTCATAACATGCCACTCAAGATGTGACACCATATTAGGGGTTACTAGAGTTAGATCCACTCTAGATGGATTGTCATTTGGACGGTGTATCCGTGTAGGATCACCATTATTAAGACAAATTAAATTGCAGTGATCTATGGCGTCTACTAATTGCTTTCTTTGAGTATCATCTTTGTGTGATCCCCATAAGTTATGGTGACCATTGAAATCCCCATAAACAATTACCTTTCCTTTAAGTCGTGAAAAAATATTTATCCAGTCATTGATATTTACGTAGTTTATTTTTGGTGGTTTATAAAGAGACAGTAAAGAAATGTTCAAGTCTAAGATTTCAATTGCACATATTTCAATATTGTTGTTAAAGTTTTTGTTAATTTTAATTTCTCTGATATTGAGTTGTTTTTTAACAATAACAGCTGTACCCCAAATCCATCATTCCGTTCTTTATGAACGAATAATATCCACGGAGGAAGAAATTTTGTTCTTTTTTAATTTGCAGTTCTTGGAGTAAGAGATTGTCAAAGGGATTGTCTTCAAGAAATTGTAAAAGATTACTTTTTTTTATTAGCAATTGATTGACAATTCCACTGAAGTAAGTTTAACTTAGTAAAGTTCTTCATCTTCAATGCTTTCTAGATCGCTTAAAGGAGTGTTAGATTTATTTGAAATTTCATTTATAATAAAATTAAATTGACTTCTAATACTATTTTGTATTTCTTCAATATTATTATATCTAGTTTGGAAATAGTTTGGGTCTAAAAGTGCTTTTGAAAATTAGAGAATTAATTTCAAAAATTATTTTTTCTTTATGAGCCATAAAGTCATCGCGATGAGGATTCGGGATGATTGGTTGAGATTGTGAATGAGATTTTTTAGTGTTGGAGTTATTCTGCTAGGAGACATACTTTTTCTTTTGATTGGTTGCATTCGAGGTTTGCGTATGAAGGATTGCATGTTAACGTCTGAGGACTGTGAGTTTCTAGGCAATTCTGGAAAATTTTTAGGATTATTGAGCAAAGAAAATCTATTATTTATTGTTACCTTTGCATACGATGGATTGCTGACTATTCGTTCAGCTTCTTTGAAAGACATGTTATTTTGTGCCATTGTTTTTTTAATGTCATATTGAAATTTGTATGTTGGACAATTTTTATTCAGTGCATTGTGACCAATTTTCTCACAATAAATACAAAATTCGAAGTCCGTATTGCAATCATGATCATCTTTTAATTTTTCACCACACTTTCTACATTTTGCATCACTTTTACATAATTTTGTAGTATGACCATATCTCATACATTTATAACATTGTACGACCGGGTATATGTATGGTTCTACTTCAAAATTACATAAGTTTATTTGAACTCTATTTGGAAGGGCATTACCAAGAAAAGATACAATTATCATTTGACGCTGGATTAATTTAGTTGCGCCATCTGAATTTTTAATTTTTCTCATCATTCTTTTAACAGTAATGACTTTTTTATCTGATTGAATGTTGTTAAGCAAATAAATTTCATCAAAAAAAGTATCCACCATTTTTATCACTCCTTTTTTCTGTGTGAAAAAATTTGGTATATACGCAATTAAGACGTTTTTAATAATGACTGCATGATTTATTAAACTATAAACCAACAGAAATGATATCAGAAACGTTATCCTTAAATTCTTTGCATTGAAAAGGATAGTGGCCAATTCGAATAGGAAACAACCTACCTAATTGTTTATTTTTGTGTTCGATGTAAACATAATACGGACCCTTATCAGTCGATTGATACCTATTATTTAAATCATAATAAGTTGCCAATTCATTAGTATTATCCTTACCTGCTAGCCGCTGTTTATCCGGAGGTAACTGATCAGATCTTTTGTTAGGGGGCTCGGTACCTCCTGATTCTTTCTCCATTTTTTCTACTTACAAATCTTACAATGTAAATCAAAATTTTTATACACTAATAATATTTATTGTGTATCCAATTTATAAAGAAATTATCAATTGTAAATAATACACTCAAAACTCCAAATGACTTGCGATGTTTACACTATCAGTGTCAAAATGGAACTGCGTTCTAGTAGGTGTTTTAGTTTTTCAAAATGAATTTTAGTAATGAATTTGTTTTGGGCGAGTCGGAAAGAAATTGTTTGCTTGCCCGCAGAATTTACCACCAACGGTATCCTGAACGGAGGCTTCCTAAAGTTCACAGCTTTTAAAACCTGCTCGATAGATTTGTGAGGACCGGCAATGTACAGTATGAAAAAAGTGAACGAATTAACAATGTTGTGAACGAAGAAAATGAGTTATCTGTTGTGCTGGCAACGATTGAGAATGTTAGTCAGAGAGAAGTGAGTTTATCTATAGGAATAAGTAGACGTTCTGTTGGTCGAATCTTAAAGAAGAATCAATTTCATTCATATTACATTCAAATGCACCAGTAATTAACTGATGACGATTTTCTAAAACGTTTCAGTTTTGTAATTGGATCATAGGTAAAATGAAAGACGATGCTACATTCTTCAACAATGTTTTGTTCACTGATGAGGCAACGTTTCATAAAGATGGATTTGTTAACAGGCAAAATTTTTATTATTATGCTACAGAAAATCCCCACTTTTTTTAGACAACTTGATAACCAGCACAGTAAACGTTTGGGAGGGAATTATTGGAGAACATGTAATAGAACCACATTTTTTTGATGGTACATTAACTGGAGCTATTTATCTTCATTTTTTGGAGAACTATCTGCCGCAATTATTGGCGAACCTTCCTCAAAGGATCCGAAATGGGATGTGCCTTCAGCAACACGGTGCTCCACCGCATTATTTACATGCAGTAAGAGACCACCGAAATAATATCTACCCACATCAATGGATTGGAAGGAATGGATCTGCTAAATGGCCTTCGAGATCTCCTGATCTTACAAAAATGGATTTCTTGGAATATGTGAAAGAAATTGTTTATACAGAGACACCAACCACAATCCAAAATATTAAGGATAGAATAATACATGCTTTTAGAAGTATCACGCCGGCAATGTTAAGAAACGTACAAAGATCGTTTCAAAGGCGCATTGAAATGTGTGTCCATGCAAATGGGCAACATATGGAGCATTTGTTATAGTTTTTTTCTTTTGTTTTATTTGAAAAACCTTGATTTTTAAATAAATAATTTTTTAATTGTGTACTTGCAGTTTTTTCTCAATAAATCAAAAGTCGTTACAGATAGCTATAGGGACGTAAATACAAAAAATGTAAGTTATTTAATTCTGCACCACAAAGGTACAAACTATACAGGGTGTTCCATTTGAGAAAGTTGTGAATTTTAGCTTTGAAGTTCTCTGGTGGGTCCACTTTCTTTTAAAGAAGAGCACCCTACAAGCCCCTGCAACAAAATCCCTACTTAAATTCGTCTTCACAGTTGCGGCCGTGAAAGTGGTAAACTGTTAAGTGGGATATGTAAAACTCAATTTTTTGAAAAAAAATTTATATCTTCTAAACCGGTCATTAGATGGCGCTAAAATTTTAGATATGAATAAACCTGCCAAGAGAGGTGTTAAATATGCAAAAATATTTGGGGCATTCTATTTAAAAAAAAATTACCTTAAGTGTGCCACACTCTTCTGCAACCCCCTGTATATTTGAAAATAATTTCTCTAGATGCGCCTCTATCCACTGTTTATATCCGTATTAGAACAATTTTTCTAGCTGTTACCGTTTAGGAGCTATCGGACTTCGCCACACTTTTGCCCCACCCGGTATAGCTTAAATGTAATAACTAGTCTTGCGATTTCAGTATGCAGGAGTGGATAAATATTAAAAAATTTTGCAACCTGAGTGTACTGGCGACACCTTTTAAACCACTTTTTTAAGAACGGGAAATCACACACGCAGTTTGATACAAACTTTCGGCAATGCATCGTCTGATTAAAATTTAATAGTTGATAGAAGAACTTGTTTATTGTTAAAAGCGTTATCAATATGTTTCTATAAAATTATTAAAGTATTGTATGTAATCTTTGAATTAAAAAAACCTTGTTTTCAAGACAGTAAAATAAAATAGACTTAATACATTTGTTCTGACAAAACAAATATTTCTTCGATAATGCGGAACTGTATGAAACCAGGAAATAATCAAAATAAAAACAGTTAATTAAGTGTAAATATAAAATGCCGCAAAAATCTATAGTATTTTACGAAGTAGGTAATTAATAAATTAATATAATAATAAATTTTTGTAGTATTTAAGAATATTAGGAAAATGTGGATTAAATGGAAAAAAGAAAGAAACTCTTAATCAATCTTTTCAATCAATCAATCAACAATTAGGTCTAGGTTTTTTTTTGGGGGGGGGGGCGGAGGCTAAAGAAAATTTGTGTATCTACATACGTATGTTTCATTAGGAAATCGAATATAGGGATTAACCCATACTTTTAGGAAATCATCACCCGTAATACTTAAAATTACTATTTCTTTCTTCTCATTATCGTTATGAGTTTAAAGAGTACTAATATTTAAAGAAATTTAGATTTAGTTCCTTTTTTTTAAGTAAGATAATTTAAATAAATACAACCTTTAACAGCTTTTAAAATAAATGTGGCACACGCGCCAATGTTTCTTCGTAGCGCAGTTGAAGCTGGGTGATAATAAACCAAAGTCGCTGCTGCTTTAGGTTTGATTCCAGCTGGCAGGTAACATTTTTTTTTTCAAAATACAAATTTAAAACAATTTTTCTTTTCGAAAATATTTTCCGTATAATTTTAAAATTGCAGTTCTAATCCGCAATATTGCGCACGACTAAAAACCGGAATGCCATTTGAAATGTTGAAGGATTAAGTAAAAATGATGATCTAGTTGCATTGACAACCTGACTAGTTTAAGTACTTAATTACAAAATTAGTGAAAATTAATTACATAATTAAATTTGTGAAATATTGTTTTTAGGAAAATGGCGGAAAAAATTACTTTTAACCATTAGACAATAACTAATACATACTGGTTAATTTTAAAATACGTGCAGTAGATTTCTGAAAAAGAAAAAGTGTCATTTTGAATTTTGTGTGTCGTAAGAAAATTAAATAGTTACCTGCCAATGGAATCGAAGCTAGGACGACAGCGACTTTGGTTTATTATCGACCCGCTTTTAACTAACTGAGCTGCGAAAAAACATTAGTGTCGGCGCGTAACGCATTTATCTTAAAAGTAGGTTATACCTATTTAGGTGATCTTTCTTTAAAAAAAGATCTAAACGTAATGTTTTTCTCGTCATTTTAAGGATATAACTACTGTTTAAATCTATGATCAAAATGATAGTACTAACTTAATTAAGTATTAAATTACTTAAGATTAGTTCCAAGTAATTACTTGGGGAGATTTTACGAACGATTTTTTAAAAGTACTACATCTTAATTCGTATACTTACTCAATTTCGTAATAAGACATTTTCATTGCATTTCCAAAATTTGGTGATTTTTCAAATTGTTTAAAATTTTATTTTTTAAATGGTAATTTTTCTTTTAAAGTAAATTTCTAGGTAACTTTTAAAGGTAAACATAGTATAACGCTACATCATACTTTTATGAACCTTAAATAAGCTGTTCTAGTAAACATCACAAGTATTTATAAAACCTTAGAAATGCGTAATAATAATTGACTGAACGTTAAATTCACTTTTGCAAAATAATGCTTTTGAACTTTTGTGAGATAGATCTTTTAATTTTAACAACGATTTGGTGATGCAACGAATGCAGAGGTTTTTGTTTTCAAGGTTTTTCAATTATTTCATTACGTATTGTTAAAGTTTATAACAGAATTTATATAACTGAAGTTATGATTCCATATTTATTTAATCGTTCATCAAAAGTATTTCGTAACATTTATTTCTGTAATATTCTAAAATATGAAGTTTACTTTTTAAGCTTTTTCTTTAAGATGCCGTGTAAACTAATTATAAATAATTTTGAAAAAGCTATTCTATACTGGAATCGCCCAAGATATAGAGTAATAAAAACGCCCACAAGCGCCCGCGCTATTTGAATCTCGACATACTATTGGTTGTTTTAAAGTTGCACACAGCACGCACCACACAACACCAAACACATGCGCTCTAGCCGCGATGAAGGTGACGCTCCGACTCGGCCATTTTGTTACGTTTTGTTTTGTTGATGTACAAAATTTGTTTCATGCAGCAAAAATCTACAATGTTTTCTCTACCTCCAAAAAAATTCTCAATCATTTGGATTTTTGAAATAGCTTCAGTGTAAATTGGGCTGCGGTGCACAAGAGTTCTGCGCAACTAACTCCTCCTACTTTGTTTTATTACTCCATATCTTGGGCGATTCCAGTATATCTTATTTTATGAATTCATTACTTATGCACAACTATTCATTTATTGCTTTAATTACCCCCAAAGTAGGGATTCCATAGCATATTTATTTGACTTGTCACAACATGAGGTATTCTACTGTAATGCAAACTAGAATCAATGTAGACAAAGTCATACTTATTTTTCATTATTAGTTTCTTATTGTTTCTTCATTATCTAATTTCGCTAAATCAAGAAACAAAAGCTATTTGTTGATTTTTTTATTTATTTTAATATACTGCTGTTTTGGTTATTTATATTTGCTATTTTATTGCAAAACTAACTTAAAAGATTTCTGGCTCAAATCTATTTTGGGGAGACTAATTTTTGGTTTGTGGGGCTTATCCGCCCGAACCCCCCCCCCTAGTTAGGTAGCAGCAAAATATAATTTTTAATAAACCGTCTGGAGCTGCATTTTATTTGGAACTAGTAAATCAGCTTTTTTTACATCCCTATTTGAAAGGTGATAGTGGATTTTCTTTTTGGGTGTCTTCATTAAAATCACAATCAAACTCGTAGAGACGATCATGGTCATCAGTATTATTATCATAAAATATGTTTCGATTTCCATACAACCACAATCACAAGTTGGTACCAAAATTGACAATTTTTTAAAGCACCCAGTGGCAAGCAACCAGCAATGGTTTTTTAATCAAAAAGTATATTACGTTCGAAGGCAAAAAATCAAGTTGATTATTTTTCAGATGCAACCAAGCATATCCTTTTTTGCACGCATTTTCTGGATGTGATACTGCATCATTATTGTAATGTATTGTATTATTAATGTCACATATTGGTGATATGGTTGGCACCACCTGGCTGGCGCGTAGTCCTGTTTGTAAGGCTACGCAGTTGGAGTTACTTTACAAACCGGCGTGGACGTTTGTTTAAAATAAAGGTACTGTGTATGGGAGCAAGTGTTTTATTTTACCACCCTCAACGTGTGATCCGAGTCAGCGGGTGTTACAATTATTTTTCTTAAAAGACAAACAAGCAACCATAAAAGCATTTGAACAAACTACAGATATTTGGGAATATACCTCTTCTGAAGAGGTATATAATGAATAGGCTGTTCATTTTTGAGAACCTGGTCAAAATATTGAAAACCTCTTTTTATCAGACATTAAACTCTTATTGCCATTATATGGTGTACCAAAGAAAATGAAGGACCAAGTAGACAAAATAGAAACAAACTTTGAAGATTGTTGTAAAATAATAGAATAATTGGTATAATGCGTTTTGTTAAGCCACTACAAAAAGCAAAGCAGTAAAATCGTCAACTTTGGTACCAACTTGCGATGTATTTCAGCAATTCTTAAAAAGCAATGTTGGTTGTATGGAAAGCGAAACAAATGTTATGATGATAATACTGATGTCGATGATGTAGAAACGATTTCGATTGTGATTTTAATAAAGACACTCAAAACGAAAATCCACTAACACCTTTCAAATGGGGATGGAAAAGAAAAACTGATTTCCTAGTTCCAGCTAAAATGACCAAAAATGCAGCTCCAGACGGTTAAAAATTATATTTTGCTCGTGTAAAACTAGATGTGCGATTTACACCTGTGGATGCAGAAAAGGTGGCGTTCAATGCACACCAGCCTGTTCAAATTGTTATGATAATAATAAATTGCTCAAACAGTATAGCACCCATACATGATAATTAATTACAGGATGAAAACACCGAAACTACTATTGTACGAGGGTAAATCAAATATAAACGGTAATTTTGCTATTCCGATTAGAATGCAGTTCCGAGGTAGCTGATGTTGTGTGGAGTAGATGTTTGGTTTATGAGGAGTGGGGAGCCGGCCGGGTTCGCGCACATCCTTGGCTTTGTCGTCAGTACAGCCATCACCGAGCAAGAGGTACATTCGTCTGTTGCGCAACGGATTATCATAAAGTTTTTAACCAATGAAGGCGTTAAACCGTCAGAAATTTTAACTCGTTTGAAGGCACAGTTTGGGGACAGTACACTGTCTCAGAATCGTGTGTATACGTGGGCGAAAGAATTTAAGGGCGGACGAGAACGTGTTGAAAACGAAAGTCATGATCGACGCCCAAGGACAAGCCTTACAGATGACCATACCCGTACCGTTCGAGAGCTTATTGAACGTGATCGCCGGTTAACCGTGGAAGAAATTTCATCAGAAGTGGGTATCAGCAATGGAAGTGTTCAATCTATTATAACTGATCAACTTGGTTTTCGAAAAATTAGTGCTCGATGGGTTCCGAAATTGTTGACTGGAAACCAAAACAGGTTAGGTCGGAGATCGCTGAAAGGCTTCTGAATCGATTTCAGCGAGAAGGGGAGGCCTTTTTGCTGCGCATCGTGACATGTGATGAGACGTGGGTACATCATTACACCCCCAAATCTAAAATGGCAAGTAAGGAGTGACGAAGAAAGAATGAAGGTTGCCCAGTGAAGGCCGAAATTCGGCACTCAGCTGGAAAAGTCCTTGCAACGACTTTTTTTGACTCTAGGGGAATTTTACTGATCGATTTTCTACACGATCAACGTACAGTGAATGCGGCTTACTACTGCCAGTTGTTACGGTCGGCAAAAGCCGCCTATCGAAACACAAGACTAGTCATGCCCATCAGAGATGTCATTCTCCTCCATGACAACGCCAGGCCTCACACCGCGGCCTTGACAAAGAATACACTGGAAGAAATGAGCTGGAAAATCCTCGAGCACCCTCCTTATAGCCCTGACTTGTCCCCCTGTGACTATCTTTTGTTCGCGCCTATGAAAGAATCACTGAGAGCAAACGATTTGGAAGCAATGAAGAAGTCGAAGAGCACGTGTGCAATTAGCTTACAACTCGCCCTCAAACTTTCTATAACCAGGGAATACTGAAACTTCCAAATCGGTGGCAAAAGTGTGTAGATCATGCAGGAGACTATATTGAAAAAAGTTAAAACAATGATTTGTGTATAACGTTAATCAATAAATGATGAAAAAAAATTACCGTTTATATTTGATTTACCCTCGTAGATAATGAAAACGAATATTAATATAATTATTACTTAAGTCTTTTTAAATTTTTTTATATTATATACGGCAGAATATAATTTTTATAAAAAATGAAAATAAAAGGTTAATTAAAGTTTATTTCTTTTTTCTCATTTAATCTACCGTTTCCTAATAATCTTAAACACTACAGAAATTTATAATCAGTGTAAATATAAAATGTTAAGCATTTATGAATCAATAAGTTATTGTTTTTATTCATTTAACGCGCTCTTTGTTTTCTGTACAAAACAATGTTACAATCTCCATTTTTCCCTGGAAGGGTTACATATTAAAGTAAGAAAATTAGTGTATTCCTATCTCCAATCTCAGAAACCGCCATTTTGCATCCGCCATTTTGACTTTTCCAATTTTCTTATTGGATTCGTAATTTCTAACTCTTCGTCTATAACGCATATTATGTATATAAGTCATAGTCATAGTCATTTTCACTACTCAAACCGGTCATGAATAACACTGTAATGTTGATCTGACAAATAGTTCAATAAAGAAAAGATAGCAAAAAATAAGAACTTAGACCTGTTTTTTGCAAAAATCGTCTCTTCTGAATAAACAATCGGTAAGATCAACTACCATCTCTTAAATCAAGACATTAATGACCTATTTACAATTTACGTCGGTAGTAGGAAAAGTTATTTATACTAAAAATGTAATATATAGTTATACAGTGCTACTAAACTAAAATGCAATATACTCCCTATATTGCATTTAAAATAATCATATCAAATCATTGCATATACTGTATGTTTATGCAGTCAACAATACAGAAGTGCTAAAGATACGCTAGCCTTTTAACGTTTTCATTTCACTTCCGGATAATTAAACACTAATTGAATTTATTTAAAAATACAAACTTGAATGAAAATAACATTTATTGTTAAATAAAAGATGCAAAGGTGTATTTTTTATAACAAACCACGACTGATCGTGGTAAAATGTATACGTACCTACTTGCAACAACCAACTAATTTAACCAAATGCAAAATAGGATAATATGTATATTGCATTTTAATTTAATAGCACTGTATATACGTACATGGTTTTTTTTCTAATAGAAAAAGTCAATGAAAAAATCTTAAGTGTTCCGATGCGTGAAATGTCAGAAATTAAAGGATTGGGACCAACACTGTTTCAAAAAATGATAGAATACAAGGATAGAGTAGCACATGTAAGTATAGACAAGAATTATATGTTAATACTAATAAGATGTAAATCATGATGAACATGTAAATCAATGGGATTGAGTGTTCTTCTTTTCTTTCTTGCTTCTTATGGCAACTTTCAACTTTTTTATTTTAAGTGGAACAACCTACACATATATGTTTATAGTATTTGGCTTGATATCTGAATTCATCTTTTTCTTATCTATTTATATTTTTTGAAAATAAATCTTTTAAAAATTAAATTTACCGACTCCATTTACATTTAACTAATCATAATAATACATGGTGCTTTTTAATATCTTAATCAACGTTTTTTATAAATTTATTGTTGAATAATATACAGGATGTCAATCCACTGGACCAATACTTGAACAGGGAACTCTTACCTTTTCAAACCGGGCAGCCTGTATATTTAAATTTTAAATTATTCAATTTTAAGTGTCTAGCAATTCATACAGGACTACATATTTTCTATTTCAAAAGTGAACAGTAAATTATTGTCATTTTTACACTGTCTCGTTTTTTTATTATATTACCAATTTATTTTTTATATCAATATATTTCTATTATTATATAATTTTTGAAGGTGAAAGATGTCGATGAAACAGAGTTATGTTGTTGATTAATTTTGATATTTCTATTTATATAAATTGGTAAAGACTCGGTAAAACCTGATTTATATAAAATTTAAATATACAGTATGTACAATTTGAAAAAATAAAATTTTCATGTTCAAAAAGCGTATTGATCAGTTTGCATATTGATCAACAATAAATTTATGAAAAAGCGTTGATTTAGATATTTAAAAATGTCATGTATTATTATAATTAGTTAAAGATAACTTGTACAATGTAAATTTATTTTTTTTAAGCAAGTTAATTTTAAAGAAAATAAATAACTAGATTTACTTTAAATTGTGCGGAATTCCGACATATCTGTTAACTAAAAATAATTCTAAAAAAATTCTACTAATGTGTCGAATCGATCATTGAAAGATATATAGGGTGTTCCAGTTAAAATAAGAAAGTTGATAATAACAAAACGACTCGCTATGTATATACAAAAACAAACGTTTGAATTTGTTGTATAGCAACCAATTTTGGTATTTAACTTTTTTTCGTAACTTTTACATTTTCCAGGGTAAGGTACAGGGTTATCGTACATGAGCCACACTGTACAGTGAGCATCTTTGTGTATATGTTTTCATTGTCAAATTCCTTGAGCAATAACCAGGTTAGGTAAAAAAGCAATACTTTTGTAATAGTAATAGAGAACGCAAGTTTCGTTTGTGTTCAAATGAAACGAGTTTTTAAAAAGATTTTTTGTTTTCCCTGGCTCTTTAATTTAAACCAGCGGAAGTAATGACAATTACAATACACAATAATATAAATGCTCATTAGAGCTTAGATGTAAACTTAACTATGAACTGATCAAAACTTGATGAATCTACTCTCTAAAGCTCTTTATATATGATTCTCTTATCTAAATAAAATATTACTAAGCAGTTCCCACGAGAAAAGTAATACAATATTATCTGCATGATAAGCAATTCTCATGAGCAAGTTAGTACTGCATTCTAAGCAGTTCCCACGATAGATAATACTTAATTCTTATCTTGAAATCTAATATGATATTATCTGCTTGCTGATAGTAAGCAGTATTTCTACGTAACTCCTCAGCGCTAAAATGTTTTAATATGGTTTTTATTTAAAACAATATTAAAATCAGTAAAAGGAAAATGAAAATTTTAATTTTCTGTGTTTTTATTTATCACAACTAAATCTTTATTTAGAAAGTCAATGAATTTTATTTTTAAGGAATTACGTTTACAGTATAAATATACAAAATAACTTATAACTAAAATTATAGCAATTATGGTTAATATAATAGATGATATGCGTAAATGATTAGCAGTCACATGATCAATTGATTTTAGTAGATAACCGTTATCGGTAATTTTGATTTGATTGTCAATTAACTTTTGTGTATCGATCGGAATCAAGTCGACTCTTGAGATGTCAACATTACTTGATTCAGATATTACTAGTTGGTCAATATTTGGTAATTTTAGGTCGATAATTTTGTTTGACGTAGTTTTAGCTACAAATAACATTTGCTCGTGATTAATTAACGCAGTGCAATCAGGGCTCAAATGTAAAATTGAGAACCATAAAGTTGTTTTCGAAAATTTTGATTTTTACAATTAATATCTAGAATTGCTTTGGAAGGTACAGTTACTAGCCAAGTGGCAGTATCTATTTGAGAGATTTTAATATGAGCTAGATCAAAAACATATGGGGTACATGTTTGGTTACTATTAAAAGAAAGTAATTGGGTTTCACATAATTTATCGTTTGGAATTTCAAAGTGATTATTTTGGTTACAAAAGTAAGTGTCTATTGTAACTAATTTGCAATGATCGAGTTCGATAGGGATACTCATTTTAGTATTAAACAATATATTATTGTAGGTTGGAATAATCATACGGAAATGACGGGTGTTAATAAATATTGGAAAAGGTATCAATTGTATAAGTTGATATTGGTTAGTTTTAGAGGTTAGAGGAATTTCAAAGATGAAGGTGATTCTATTCGCATTTTGATAGGCATTGGTAATAATGATACTTTCATATAGATGTAGATAACTTTGATCTGCTGAATAGGGAATGGTTAATGTTGTTTGGTGGGACAAGTGTTTAGAAATATCCTTTAGATTTTGAATTAGTTCAATATTGTCAATTAATGACATATGCATTTGTTGATTCTGTGCGAAAGTTAATGCGTTTTCTAGTTCAAAGTAGGTGTTTATAAGAAGTTGTAAAGATTGCACGGCTTCGAGTAAAACGGTTTTTTGGGATACTGTGGCGACATGTTTTTTCACCTGTTCGTTTTCTAAAATAATTTTGTTTAGGTTTTCATTGAGTAGCATTTGATTGTTGGCTAGATTGTTTGTAGTGGAAATAGTGTCATTAAGAATATTAGCTTGTTCTAATATGACGTTAGTTTGTGTTTCACTAACTTTTTGTAATTTGGAAATCAATGTTTCATATCTTTGACCATCTTTGGCATCCAGATTGCCAGTTAAGAATTTGAAAATGGTTCCTAAACCATCTACCTACGAGTCGTCGTTTTTGGATTGTATGTTGTGTTTGAGGGAATATTTGATCTATAAGTTTGTCAGCTTTGTTTAAATATTGTTTAATGATTAATAATATGTTATTATGACTAATTAATATGTCAGTAATATTAGTGAACTGCCTATGTTCGATGGGGTATTTTTGATTTTCCAAAAGAATAATGATTTTTATTAAATTTTCTTTAAGCATACCATATTGAGTGATGATAGGTGTATAATCTATAGTCTTAATTAATGTAAATTCGCTTTCTTTTAGGATAGCGTTACCTAAGATTAATGGATAAAGTCCAGGATTGTCATCTAAGTTTTCGATAATTACGTCACTGGTCACAAATTGGGTGGTGAGGATGTAGCAGGCGATAATGGTTAACCTGAAAATGGTAATAGTTTGTTTATATGTCGTTTAATTTGAGGTCCTTCATTAGGGGGTGTTAATTCATAAGTATCATGTTCAAAAATTTGGGAAATAGTGTACGGTCCAGAAAATTTCGGGTCCTTTTTAATTCTAGTGTAATGAAAACTTTACTTCCTAGTTCAAGTTTTTTTCCGCGCTTTTGGTTTAATTTTATATTTCGTTTTTCCGTATATGTCCGTTTGTTCTTTTTGCAATGATTCGTATAGATAGCGCATTCTTGTTTTATGTTCCGACATATAATCATGATAATAGGTTTTTGTATAATCTAAGTCGAATGGATATTTGCTTTCTGTGTGCCCGAACATTATTTCAAAAGGTGTTAGCTTAAGGTTTGAATGGATTGTGTGATTGTAAGCCAAGATACAGTATTGGATTTTTTGGTTTCTGGTATATTAGTCAATAAACGATAATGTTCGATGATAGTGGAATGTAGACGTTCTACAAGCGAATTTGATTGGTGGTGAGCGGGGGTTGTAGTGTGTAGTTGAATTTTGTGAAGAATTAGGAAATCTTTAAATATGTTTTTATTAAATTCTCCATCAGCAATAATTATATTTGGGGCTGTGAAGACGCATATATAAGTTAGTAATTGTTCAATAACATCTATCAGGTTATGACATTTAATAGGATAAGCTTGAGCAAATCGGGAAAAGGCGTCGATTATGGTCAAGTGACTTTTATTGCCTATTCGAAAGATATCTAAATGTAGGTTCTATTAAGAGTCGGATAATCGGATTACGATTATATTTTTGAGTTTTACAAATTTGACATTTATTAATAAATTCAGTGATGTCTTTATTGATAGATTTCCAATAATACTTGCGTTTAATATGTTCTAAAGTTTCGTTAATTCCGCGATGATTGGTTTTGCCTAAATCGTAACTTTGAATTTGATTTTATCTTTCTTCGGGGTATATAATATATCTAACTTGAATGGTACAGCGATGGAATTTGGGTGTGTTTTCATTAGTTATTTCTGCGATGAAATTTGAGAAATTAAGGTAAAGTTCGTTATCAGGAAAGTGACAGTAGTAATGAGTTTTAGGTTGACAATGTTCGATTAGTATTTTATTAAACATATCAGTTTTATTGTGGTCATTGATAAATACAGCGTAATGGATGTTTCCATCATATTTTGTACTACGGATTTTTCTTGAAATTTGGGCTCTTATGAATTCAATTTGATGTTTAAAATGTTGTAGTGGTTTGTCAGAGATATCTATTACTGGGGTTGATGATAATTGGGTATGTATTGTATCTGTAAGAGATTTACTGTCTTCGTCTTTGTTTTTAGTACTTGGTATGTTGGGGCGGTTATCAAGTGGTTGTACTTGTACATCAGAAAGTATTTTAATACGAGGTTTATCTAACACAGGAGGATTTATGATTGGTATGTCGAATAATTCGGTAATATCAGGGGTGCTAGCTCTGCTTGCTAGTCTACTATCGATATTGGTGAAAGTTTGTGGTTCGGGGGTTTCAAGTCTGTCGGTTTCAACATTCATAGGATAAATTTGAATGCGTGATAAAGCATCAGCTACCTTGTTTAGTTTTCCTGGTAAATAGTTTACGTCAAAGTCATACTCTTCGAGTTTGAGTACCCAACGGGTTAATTTTGAATTTGGTTCTTTTAAATTTCTAAGCCAAATTAACCGTCTATGGTCTGTGTAGAATTTTACACCGTATAAGTAAGGGCGAAATTGTTGAGTTGCCCACACTATAGCGAGCAGTTCTCGTTCTATTGTAGAATATTTTTGTTCAGCTTCGTTAAGGGTACTTGATGCATAACAAACAGGTTTTCCATCTTGTGATAATACTGAACCTAAGGCATATTTAGATGCATCAGTGGTTAATTCAAAAATCTTATTGAACTCGGGATATTGAAGTAACGGTTCATTAGTTAAAATTTGTTTGCAATGTTCGAAATTTTGAAGAAATTCAGGGGTGTGTATAATTTTACTATCCTTTTTGAGACAAACAGTTAAGAATTTAGTTATTTTAGCAAGGTCTTTAACAAATTTTCTAATTAATTATTTTCTATAATATCCGAATAATCCTAGAAATGATTTTATTTCTGTTTTGGTTTTTGGGACAGGAAAATTTTTAATGGCTGAAATTTTAGAAGGATCAGGTTTTATTCCTTCCGAGGTTATTATATGACCAAGATATTTTACGGATTTATGTAAAAATTCGGATTTATCTAATTGATTTTTGATATTTGATTGTCGACATCGACATCGATTAAAAACATTTTTTAAGCGGGTTATGTGTTGTTGTAAAGAAGTAGAGTAAATAATAATATCATCAAGATAAACCAGGCATTGTTGGGGGGTTAGCCCTATGAGAGCATTATTTATAGCTCGTTGAAATGTGGCTCGAGCATTTTTTAATCCAAAGGGCATACGTCGAAATTGAAAGTGGCCCTCTTCAGTCGAAAAAGCTGTTTTTTCGCGGTCTGATTCTTCTATTTTAATCTGGTGGAAACCAGATGAGAGATCTAAAGTCGTGAAGTAGTTGGCTCGACCAAGGTGGTTTAAAACGGTTTCGATTCGTGGTAAAGGGTATTTGTCTTCTATCGTCTGTTCGTTTAATTTACGATAATCGATAACAATGCGCCATTTCTGATGTCCTGAGGCGTCTAATTTCTTAGCAACGACCCAAATTGGAAAATTATATGGACTTTCCGAAGGTTCTATAATTTTGTCATCTAACATTTTACGAATTTGATTTTTACTTCTTCTCGATGCACATGTGGCTATCTATATGTTTTTGTGAATATAGGAACATCAGTTTTGGTTCTAATACGATGTTTGGTTAAATTGGTGGTAGATAAAGGGATATTTGGAGAATAAAAAATATCTTTATACTGATAACAAACGTTGGTTAATAATGTTTGTTCTTCTTTGTTTAGATGGTCAGTTCTTAAATTTGTTTGTAAATTCTCATTAAGAATGGCTTTGATGTTTAATTTGGAATTATGAACGTCTATGTTATTGATTTGTACTGATTCTTCATTATTAGTCTCATATTCATCTAAAATTAATGGGGAGTATATATTTATTTTTTGTATTTCATTAGAAGTGTTTATTACACTAGTTTGAAACCAATTATTATGTAATTTAACTAATGCAGAAGGGATCATGACATGTTTACTAAAATTTAATCTTGGCGTTATTTTTATTCCACTTTTACCAACGGCTGGTAAAGTCACAAACATTTCAGTACGAGGGGGTATTTCAATTTGTTTTATTGGAATTTCGTTATGTTTTAATTTGGAAAAATTACATTCATTACGTATTTGGGTTTCCTGTTTAATCATGGATGAATTATAATAAAACGGTATTGTAGTGCTATCGATTTGGATATGCATCCATTTATAATCAATTATGGCTGATAAATTGTTAAGTAGATCTGAGCCAATTAAGCCTACGTATTCAGAATGAAAATCTTCTGAAAAAAAGGTTTGGGAGAAGTAGATTAGCAACTAAATTATGTCTGGTGGTTCCATGAGAAGTGGTAATTTCAAAGTTAAAATTATAAACGAAATTAGGGAAATGTTCATTAACAAATTTAGGGGAAATTATGGTTTTAGAGCTACCAGTGTCTATTAGGAGTTTTTGTCCGGTGGACGGTATGACAATATATGGGAGATTAGATTTGGGGTTAATACTAAAGCTTTCAATATTTTCCGAGGCCGTTAATGAAAATTTTCGGCATCTTCATTGTTGTTATTTGAGTATTGATAATAAGAATTTTCCAATTCTTCAGTGGGTATTTCTTCTTCGGTTGATTGTTCAAGGTACTGTTCAGGAAACTGTTCAGACCTAGTGATAGAATCTTAATAGTCATATTGGGAGTATGTGGAAGTTTCAGGTTCATCGTCATCATGATAGAATAATTCTTCGGAAATAACAGTTCGTTGTGGACCAGCTGGAGTAGGCAAAGTCCGTATATTTTGAGTATTAGCTCGAAATTTATTATGGTTGGTTAATTGTGTAGTGGGAGGTCTTTTTACTATTGTGTTTGCTTCCATAGGTATAGGTTTATTGGTTGGCCTATAATTTTGCTTTGGGGCGAAGACATTTCGATGTTAATGGCTGGTTGGATTGTTTTGCCTATTAAAATTAGGATTAAATTGTCTAGGGACAAATGATTGTGGAAACGGTTGAGGTTGTATAAAAGGTTCAGGTTGCCTAAAAGGTTGGGGTTGCATGAAAGGTTGGGGTTGCCTAAATGAATTATTTGTAATTTGTTTAAAATTATTTGGTGAAAAATTAATAGATCTTCTTTGATTTAAATTTGAAGATAATTTTGAATTTTGAGCTTGAGAGTATCTGATATTGAGCTCTTCTTTAATCATAGTAAGGGCTGCTTCTAATGAATTTGGGTTACGGCTACGAATAAAAGTTCCAAAATCGTCATTGAGTCCACTAGTGAATGTTCTCAATGCTAAGTCTTTATTTGATTGAAGTTTATAATTTTTAATGACTTGGTTGTCGTTTCCTAAAGCAATTTTAGAATTAAAGATTGCTAATTGTGTTCTAATTTTATTATAAAAATCTATTGGAGAATCTTTTCCTTGTTTTAATTTAGTTAAATCGATTAATAAATTGAATTCTGACCTTTGGTCTCCAAAATTTTCTATTAATACTTGCTTTAATGCATTCCACGTAGCATATTCGTATCCAGTAATTATTTCTAATGCTTGACCTTTTAATCTATTTCTGATTGCTGAAATAATCAATTGATTAATGTTATCTGCTGGGTTTTCTGTACAAAATTGACCTGTGATTGTATCAACAGCTCTAATAAATTCAGAAAGTGTCGATGGATTACCATCGTAATTTGGAATTTCATTTAAAAGGGAAACATGAAAATGTACAGGAAAAACCATATTTCTATTAATATTATTGTTGTTTAAAAATAGCAAAGGAGGGTTGTTCAGATTTGAACGTTCTACACTTCTTGATCGTCTTGGAGACCTTGAGATTCCTTTGCATTAATAATACACTTTTATTATTATATAGGATTTTTAATTATTATTCTTATGTTAGTGGGCTTAAAAATTAAGGGTCCTACCCATACATGGCAAGCATGAAAGGCTTTATAATGTCACTAGTTGACAATACCTATCGGTTTGGCGTTTACCATGTACGTAAATTAGAAACTAAAATGCAATTATTAATTACCAAAGTGTCCAACTATTCCTTTCGTCTATCGAAAGCAAATAAATTGAAACAGATTGTATAATTAAATGCTCTTAATACTAGCTTAAATTAATTGTAAAAACTATGTTAGTAAATTTATGATTTGAATTTAAATTTATTTTTTAAGACTTTAAACTTTTCACTTTAAGATTATAAATTTCACTTACATTTTCTTGTAATGATGAATTATTGATCGCTATGATCAGTCGTCAGCAGTTGACGGGAGTTCTCTATGAATAGGGTCCTAACGCAATGGACAAAGCGGTTGTTGTTGAAGTAGGTGCCGTAAAGATGCTTGGCCGGGGCGATGTGTCCTCGGGGTCCCAATGCAACGTCAGCGGCGGTGTCTACTTGGAGCTGATGGTTTCATCAATTGACCGTTGAAACGAAAAATTAGAGTACTTGGTCCTCTAATTTTTGAAGATCCGGACGTTAACTGCGCCAGTTGCGTTTGTGTTCAAATGAAACGAGTTTTTAAAAAGATTTTTTGTTTTCCCTGGATCTTTATTTTAAACCAGCGGAAGTAGTGACAATTACAATACACAATAATATAAATGCTCATTAGAGCTTAGATGTAAACTTAACTATGAACTGATCAAAACTTAATGAATCTACTGTCTAAAACTCTTTATATATGATTCTCTTATCTAAATAAAATATTACTAAGCAGTTCCCACGAGAAAAGTAATACAATATTATCTGCATGATAAGCAATTCTCATGAGAAAGTTAATACTGCATTCTAAGCAGTTCCCACGACAGATAATACTTTATTCTTATCTTGAAATGTAATATGATATTATCTGCTTGCTGATAGTAAGCAGTATTTCTACGTAACTCGCATCAGTTTTCTAATATATGAGTGATTAATACACCCGTATGAAATAACGGGTGTATTAATAAACCAATATCTCCAATTAATACTACCAAACATAACAAAAAAGAATTTCATCACAACTTACTTAAATGCAGACCATTTCAGCAGTTGTTTAATAAACAACAAAATACAAATTTTATTCCTCTAACGGTTTACAATTTTTATTTAGTAGATACTCTTTAATAAAAAATTTTGGAAAACGTTTATTAAACTTTATCGAGTGTTTATAAACATTTTCTCGTTGCTATGATTACAGCACAATCACGACGATGCGCTAATGTGATTGTCTAAAAACGCGTAAAATCTCGAACTTTTCTAGTAATTTAACTACTAGTAGTAGGCCCAAAACCGAAGAATTTATAAAAGCAAAATTGAATAAACAGTTGTATTACACTGTTGTTTAAAATAAAGGTTTAATATGCGTACATTAATCCTTTCGCGCTTGCGCGCTCTAGGAATTAAACTATACGCTCGTTAAACCTGTATTTTAAACACTTGTATAACAAATAACTATTAATTGCCTAGTCGGTATATATTTACAGTTTTTAGAGCTAATAAGATCTTGTTAGTATTTATACGAAGTTTTTGAGGTCTATAAATATCTCGTACACGTACGAATGGTCACTTCAGTATTTAGGTTATAATACGATTTACTATAAACTTTCCGGGGCTTTGGAGTGGTTCACCATAAGCTAACCAAGTTGCAGAACAATTGAAGTCTGCCTTTAATATTGCGGAAAGTCCTAATAAGGCAATAGGAAGTTCAACTTTCTAATGCTTACTGTTAGCTGGTGAAATAAAAGTGCACTATGGATCTATGGAAACAGCTCTAGCATACCGTTGATTATAAGGTGTAATTTAGTTGTGTATATTTAGTAGTGCTATACTGAGTCTTCAACCGAAGCAACATGAAGCGACATAAAGCATGCGTCTTTGCCGCATGCCACACGTTGATTGTCTTTGCCCCTTACATGCGTCAGCAACACATGTGACATGTCGCCTAGTGTTGCATCAGTGGAATTGCGCCTTAAGTTCGTTGAAAGAACGATATTAGTTGAAGGGTACATGGAAATTTTGGTATACAGCGACAGAACATCCTAAGTCCGTAGGTACAGGGGAAAAGCCCATACTTGTGTGGCTAAAGATTTCATTTTGCAACATATTTTTAAGTATAGATTTAATGTTTTACAGGTGGCAGTGTAGTGTCACCGCGGCGGTAGGCATTATACGATAGACTATAGCTCATAAGCGATGAGCGATAGACCATAGCCAATAGAGGATATGCGACAGACGTTAAGCAATAGACGATAGGCGTTAGACGATAGAGGATAGACGATACAGAATAGACGACAGACAATAGGGGATAGTCGAAACATCTTAGTCCGTACGTACAGGGGAAAAAGCCCATACTTGTGTGGCTGAAGGTACCATTTTGCAACATATTGTTTAGCCTGGATTTGTTTGTTTCACAGGTGACAGTGTAGTGTCACCACGGCGATAGGCGTTCGTAGATAGACGATTACTCCAGTAAAATAAGGATTCAACCTCGGAATGAAAGTAAGAAAGCTGTATTTTTGCATGAACCTTTGTCTTGACGTTCTGCAGACTGGCTGAAAAGTCTCCTATAATTCCGTGTCCGCGTCACACAATATTAAAGGTCAAAGGTCACGAAAATCGATTTTTCGTAATTATCTTGTTTTCTATGCGTTATATGTCATTTAAGGTTATTATAAAACTTGTAGATCATAAAATTATCTACAGTTTTTATTTCATGCCTTTTGTCGCACGATCAACCGTTCTCGAGATATAGCGCGGACAGTGGCACGTACACGGCAGTGTACGACAGACGACAGGCGACAGGCGACAGGCGACAGGCGACAGGCGACAGACGACAGACGACAGACGACAGACGACAGACGACAGACCACAGACGACAGACGACAGACGACAGACGACAGACGACAGACGACAGACGACAGACGACAGACGACAGACGACAGACGACAGACGACAGACGACAGACGACAGACGACAGACGACAGACGACAGACGACAGACGACAGACGACAGACGACAGACGACAGACGACAGACGACAGACGACAGACGACAGACGACAGACGACAGACGACAGACGACAGACGACAGACGACAGACGACAGACGACAGACGACAGATGATCGGGATAGGAGGATAGGGGGTTAGGGGGATAAGGGGTTAGGAGAACAGGAAGACAGGACGACAGGACAGGGGGACGACAGGAGGATAGGAGAACAGGAGGACAGAAACAGGAAGACAGGACTACAGGAAGACAAGAGGACGTACGGACAGGAGGATAGGAGGATAGGAGGATAGGAGGATAGGAGGATAGGAGGATAGGAGGATAGGAGGATAGGAGGATAGGAGGATAGGAGGATAGGAGGATAGGAGGATAGGAGGATAGGAGGATAGGAGGATAGGAGGATAGGAGGATAGGAGGATAGGAGGATAGGAGGATAGGAGGATAGGAGGATAGGAGGATAGGAGGATAGGAGGATAGGAGGATAAGAGGATAGGAGGATAGGAGGATAGGAGGATAGGAGGATAGGATGGCAGGAGGACAGGAGAAGATGAGGATAGGAGGATAGTATGATGGAAGATAAATAATAGACGATGAACAATAGTCGATAGCCGATACAGGATAGACGACAGAAGAGTTGGGTATTTACTGTTACATACATTTCACCATCATGTTTTAGCATATCTGTTATACACTCTTGCAGGGCGTGGGAAATAATGGTAGTTCTTGAATTATTTCTTAATTAATCGCTATTATTTATTAAAATTAATAAATAGCAAGATTATTATTTAACAATTACACCAAATGATGTTGTCAAGCTATTTTTTAATTGATTCCAACGCTGCCTACATACATTTCTTGAATGGTATGCGCATGTACCATTACAAAGTATAGAGAATAACTGAATATTTTTTTGCAAATATTACTTAGAGCACAATCTTAGCGTTCTAAACTTTAAATTTTAATTATCTCAGAACTTTGTTTTTGTGACTGAGGATGTTTTCCTCTGTACCTACCCTTCAGTCAATTTATCTTTTTGGCCGTATGTGCTAATAACTTCTAAGTTTGATTACATGTTATACGAAGAAGGCAGTCGTGTATTCAGTTTTGCAGATCTCCAATTACTTCTGGAAAAAATCTGAAATCTAGATATGTAATTAGTAGTCAAGATCTCCATGTTCTTTGGGATAAATCCCATAGGAAACCCGCAACCGTAACTGTGAAAGAACACGGACTTGTGATATACCATTTGAAAATATGACAAAGTAAACATTAAAAAATTAACCAGTTGAAGATTATAAGCCTAGCATTGCTCAACGAACTATTGGGCGCTTTATTTAATAAACATATGGACATCTGAAATGATTTCCTTTCCCTACTGATAAGTAAATCGTAAGTGAAGGAAATAATTCCCAGAATGTAAGACTGTAAAATGATGATATTGTCCCACGATTTCCCTAATTCCTAGCTTCGCTCTTTAAATGTTTTTCTTTGAAATCATGCTTTTTGTCTTGCCAAGGTAGTTCCCGTTTGATTCGACCGAAACCTCTGGGTTTCGGGGCATGTTGTTAAATCGCCTCTAGCAGCTTGTTGATCTGAAAGATTGTTTATTGATCTTTCTTCTGATCCGGGGCTAGAACTATAGTATGCAAAAAACGAGCCACCTCTTGTAGATTTAGTTCACTTATCATGAAGCAAGTCTTTGTCCAAACTTTTATTATTTTAGTGTTGTAGATTTTCAGATCTAAATTAACAAAATTTAGAATTTTGAATTCTGGAGTATTAAATTTAACATTCTGAGTTGCAAAGAAAGAACTTCAGAAGCTATGCTAAATCTTCAAACATTCAGAATCTATTAGAATTGCAGATTTTCATTTCAATATGCCTACCTTTCTACCCTTCTTTCAGTTTCCCTCTACAAACCAAGAACAACTTTTGAGAGAATTTGTTCTACCATTATATCTCGCTGTGATTGATATAAGAATTA
This sequence comes from Agrypnus murinus, assembly GCA_929113105.1. Taxonomy (NCBI): domain Eukaryota; kingdom Metazoa; phylum Arthropoda; class Insecta; order Coleoptera; family Elateridae; genus Agrypnus; species Agrypnus murinus. The sequence continues at coordinate 85,295,554 of OV816027.1, read as the reverse complement.
AAAAACTATTTAAATTTGAATAACCTCATACCGTTTTCTACTAATTATATGTTTTTTTTGTAGACCCATGTCCTAACTGGAGAGTTCGAAACTTATGATGTAGTACTACAAAAAAGTATCCGAACAGCGATGGCAATGAAGTCAGAAGGAATACAACCAAACGATATTATAACAATCTGCAGCCATTGTACCCTGGAATGTAATATTCCATATTATGCAAGCTTTTTCATTGGCGCCGTATCTGCTAATCTTGATCCACTGCTGCCATTAGCAGACACCACCTATTTACTACAACTAATTTGTCCAAAAATAATATTTGTTGTTCCTGAAGCGATTGAATTAATCGAGAATGCTTTAAAAGAAGTGAAACTCAATACAAAAATTGTTGTTTTTGGGGAAACATCAAAATATGTAGAGTTTTCCAAATTTTTGGAACCGTTTTCAGAAGAAGAAACAAATTTTCGACCTTATGGAGTAAAAGATGTGAAAGATACCGCAGTAATCGTTTTTAGTAGCGGCACAACTGGACTTCCAAAAGGTATTTGTCTTACGCACTATTCGTTGCTAGGAAATATATACCAAAGAGAGTAAGTTATAACAATTTTGTTTCAAGAAGAAACCTTAGACAATTATTAATTTATACAGACCTCCACCACAATCAATCAGGACATTACTAACGTTTTCTAATCTTTATTGGATTGCTGGAGTTGTAAATAGCATATTGTGTATTGTACAAGGATATAATCGCTTAATTTATCCACGATTCAAAGAAGGGAAGTCAATCTGGGACGTACTGACGAAATGCCAAGTGAGTTTGTACAGACCTGCAAGATAATTTTAGAGCATCTGTTACAAAATATGCGTTTTAGGTAAACATTATATGCTTAAATCCATACCAAGCAATGGAAATATGCAAATATGGAAGGCCTGAAACAGCAGATTCTTCATCTGTATTTTACGTGGCGATTTTAGGAGGGCCAGTAACAGAAAAACAAATAAATCACTTTAGAAAATGTTTCAATTTTCCAAAAACAATTGTAGCTAATATGTACGGGCAAACTGAAATGAATTCGCACACTTTAGTCTTTCAGTTAAAAAATGCAGATCATATGAAGTTTTTGATGGAGAAACCAGAATCAGTAGGATGTCCTCTTCCAGGTTTTAGTTATAAGGTAAGTCAGTTTTCGCGTACTTAATTACCTTTAATTAATTGAATATTTAGATTATAGATATTGAAACGGAAGAAATCTTAGGTCCAAATCAAGAAGGAGAACTTTTAATCAAATCAGATTTTGCAATGAGAGGTTATTATAAAATGGATTCTTCTGTAGTATGGGATAAAGATGGTTTTATGCGAACGGGTGATGTAGCCTACTACGATGAAGACAAATGCTTTTTTATTGTTGATAGAGTTAAAGACGTGCTAAAATATAAAATGTGGCACATTTGTCCAGCAAAGATTGAAGCAATTTTCTACACACATCCAACTGTCAAAACTTGTGTTGTAACTGGATTGTCTCATCCCGTAGATGGGGATCATCTACTGGGCGTGGTTGAACTAAAAAAATGTGCAATTGGAAAAGTCACGGAGGAAGAACTGTTAGAATATGTGAATAATAAAGTTGGAGATCAATTTAAGCTAAGAGCAGGAGTAAAATTTGTAGAGAAGATTCCATTGACAGTTTCAGACAAGACTAGTAGAATGAAAATAAGGCAACTTGTTGTGAAAGGAGAAATTTAGTTTTATAACCCAGAAATTAAATTTTGTTATATGTACTAAAAACATATAAATTATGAGTTATTAGAAATAAAATTTTCGTGGAAAAGTTATGTGTATACAAAATTAAATCATATATTTACAGCGTCCACTTAATGGCACACTTAATAGTTAACACTCAATTTGATAGTGCTGAACAATAAGAAATGAATAAAATGCACACTAAAAGTTATACAGGGTGGGGCAAAAGTCCCGCAACGGCCAAATATCTCCCGAGGGGAAGGTTTTTTAAAAAAATGTTTCAGGCAAAAGTTGTATGGCTTTGAAAGAGGAATCATTTGCATACAAAACCATCTCCCACCCCTTCACCCCCTCCTGAGGGGTGGGGGTAACTTTTAAATTTTAAATGGCCAACCCTATTTTTTTTTGCTGATTAATATTCTCTAAGAAAAAACAAGAACTTTTGTCCGAAAAATTTTTTTTAAAAAGACGAATTTTGCGATTGACCCAACGAACAAACTTTGGATATTCCAAAATATTCCGACTCTTTTACGCGAAAATGACGGGGTTTTCAGAAAAATTACAAGAGGTAAAAAAGGCTTAGAATTTTGCAAAAAATCTAGGAAAAAAAAATAAACAAAAAAATTTTTGAACAATTTTTGAAAAAAAACATGATTTTTGAAAATGTGCACACGTTTACATTTTACCTCCTGGATTTTTTTGTTTATTTTTTTTTCCTAGATTTTTTGCAAAATTCTAAGCCTTTTTTACCTCTTGTAATTTTTCTGAAAACCCCGTCATTTTCGCGTAAAAGAGTCGGAATATTTTGGAATATCCAAAGTTTGTTCGTTGGGTCAATCGCGAAATTCGTCTTTTTAAAAAAAAATTTTTCGGACAAAAGTTCTTGTTTTTTCTTAGAGAATATTAATCAGCAAAAAAAAATAGGGTTGGCCATTTAAAATTTAAAAGTTACCCCCACCCCTCAGGAGGGGGTGAAGGGGTGGGAGATGGTTTTGTATGCAAATGATTCCTCTTTCAAAGCCATACAACTTTTGCCTGAAACATTTTTTTAAAAAACCTTCCCCTCGGGAGATATTTGGCCGTTGCGGGACTTTTGCCCCACCCTGTATATAAGTTCTCATATATAAGTACTTTCATCACCCCTAAAATTGACCTGCCACTGGTTGAATTCTGCTCTTTTACGAACATTATATATTTCTCATTACAAGTAATAAAATTTTAAGGTTTCTTACTTTTAAACTATAAAAGCGAATTTTTTAGGGTTATCTGGTCAGATTTTGCTCATTTACAAGCTTGAACTGTTGATTTTGTGGCAAATAATCTTTGGTTCAATTTGAATTGGCTCGCTTCAATATTTCAAAAGTTACCTAGGAATCACACGCCCGCATGTACAAACGCATAAGCACTCGCGTAAGACGCACGCGCACACGCATGTTTATTCTGAGGTTGGCTTTATTAAAGTTAGAAGCTAGGTTAGTTTTAACTTGCTGTGAAATTTCAAGGCTACTTTCAAACTTTGGAGCTACTCTGGAACACTGATAGAAAAAAAGATTCACTGCTACATTGAAACACCAGAGTAGCATTATTCACACTTTGTAACAGTCTACAGCCAGTGTATCCAGAACTAATTGTACTGCCTAAGTGCCCCTGTCTAAATAAATTGCCATTTAAAAAAGTTTTCATTGGATTCCTAAGTTTTCAATATAAGCTTTTTCTCTGTCATGCTTTTGTATATGTTGTTGGAAAAAAGATTAGTCTTGTTTCCGATGAACATGCGAGATAGCACAAAACGATCATTATCTTGGCGAACTAAATTAAATTACTACTGACGAATAAGTTTTGAGTAGCAGCCGAACGAATTTTGTTTGTTTTTTAATTATCATTTTGGTGAGAGTAAATAAGTTTATCAACCGTTGCAATCTGGCTTCACTCGGATAAGGCGTCGACTCAGGCAATCGTATGCGTTCCTTCTGCTGGTATTTATTTAGCGTACGCGGCTCCGTTTTCCTCCTACCATCTCACACACTCTGAATGAAATGCGCTAGCCGTTTTAGTCAGTTTATTTTTTAATTTGAAGATCCAGTCGGACCAACCATCAGAACCAGTCAGCAGCCAATCCACCCAGGCAGCATTTAAGAATTGTTCCGCCCCGCATACCTACCCTGTTCTAATACACACCCTTTTCCTAGACCTCACTGCGTGTAAACCTAGCGGCCTCATCCCTATCACTATTCCTTCCTTTCCGAGGTCTCATTGTGTGTAAACCTGGGGTGTCTTATTCAAAAACCCTAACTCAGCCAGCAGGTTTACCTTCCCCTCCCCATACTCTTTACCCTGTCGCACGCTTGGTTTACTTTTTGCTGCGCTTATTGCACCCCGCTTGTTCGGAACATCGTGAGTAAGCGCAAGGTTTAAGGTTAGAAGTAGAGCTTGTAGAAGCTGTTGATGGTGATAAATTATTAACTGTTTGGTATTTTGATTTTTGCGTGTTTTATTTATTAACGCTAAAGGTAACACCTGTACATTCTTTGAGTACCATAGCAAGACAGGTAGACGCCTATAAAGCCATTCAGATTGTGTTGACCTCTACTACAGTACACACTTCAAGAAGTACTCACATTCCAATTCTATTTCGAGCCTTTTTAACATAAGTTAATTCGGTTTCTTTGTTTTTCTTAGTCTATATATATTCACCACAGCTGTTCTTCATGTCTTATTTTTCCAGTATCACTCCAGAAATTCTTAAAGTATGGAAAAGTTCCGTGTCAATCAACTCAGGATCACATTAACTTCATAAGATCTTCGAAGGAACCAAAACTTACCTTTGCAAAGATAATGTGCATTACTTCAATGTATCGTCACTTACGGAACAACACTGAAAGCGTGTGTTTGAAAACGTGTAAAATCCCTTTGAAAATAAGACATGTTTTTATGCCAGAGTTTGCTCCCCATAATAACTCTATATCTAAAGTATATCTATATCTAGTACATAAATAATTCATGTTGAATTAATTCTTTTATGGATATTTTTCTTCATTTATAAATGGGGGAAATTTAAACTTGTTGATAGAACCACCATAGCATCACAATAATTGGAATTGGAATATGGCATGACAATCAAAAGTAGAGTTGTAGTTTGAGGTTAGAGGACTAAGTATCCAGCAACATAGCAAAAAATGATAGTGTCTATATTATCACATTTTTATACCAACGGAAAATTAAGGTAATTTTGTAAAGTTTGAATTTTAAAAATATAAAAAGTTGATGAAACAAAGATAGATAAATTAAAAATTTTAAATTATTTTTTAATTACCAATAGTGATAATTTGATAACAATCATACAAATCGCGATATTGTAGTCTCTTACCCAGCCAGCACACTGAGGTTATACTGACGTTATTTTTAAGTCAATATTGGTCGACGACGTCATATGACTAATAATTGACGTCCATAAGACGTCATATAGTAAGACGTACGTAGACGTCTTCAAAACGACGTCTTTTGGACTTACAATACAATATGTACAAGTTTCATTTAAAAGATATTATTTTAACAGGGGCCAAGGAATACTGGTCATATTAAACAGGTGGTCCCAATACAGAGATGTTTTCACTGTAGTAGGTATATAATAAAGGTTATTTCCAATATTCAACTATTTATTTATAATTCCTGTCTTAGTCCTCGTATAGGACGTTTTATTGACGTCCATCCAGTTTGACAGTTTTACGACAATTTGACGTCGTTACTGCTGAAAAAACGGCGGCATTATGACGCCAGTGTGCTGGCTGGGTACTAATCACTCTAATTTTCTTGTTTGGTTCAAGCAACTTAAAAATCTAATTAGTTACAAAGTGAACTAAACCGTTATAATATGATTTTTTCTACTGCTTGTAGAAATTTTGAAAAAAAATATAATTAATAAAATAAGTATTTAAAATTTTTAATAATTTTAGAGGAATGTAAGGATTTAGTAATATTTCCATCTTTGAATTTATACCATTTTAATCTGGTTTTAATGTTGACAAGGCAATGAATTGCATGTTTAATATTCGATTAAAAAATAAATTCCATTTTCTCCCTAGGGAGGCAAAAAGGAGGCAAAGTAACATTTTACTCTCTGATTTCGGACAGTAAAATGGAACTTTCTGTTAAGGTAATAGAAAAAAGCGTTATAATAGCGACAATAATCAAGCAACAATTAGTAACGCAATAACAAACTTTAATTTTGGCGTTAATCAAAATTCAAAGGTGCGAATTTTCGAGGTACTTCAATGAAACAGTATATACACAGCGAAATAAAAATAACTTTCTTTTCTTGTGCAATTGTGGTATCAATTAGAAAAAAAACCGTTAAACCTTATGATAACATAGGAGATAAAACTTAATTGACTACAATTTATTAATGAAAAGTAAAATAAATGTTAATAGCGACACATGCGACATCTTTATATGCATCATTTTAAGCATCTTACGAATGCATTGTTATTATTTAAATTATCAAATTTAACAAAATAAGAACTTTATGTTCTATCGTTTAACATTTGGAATTTAAATTTCAATGTAGTTTTTAATTAAACGAACCATTTAGGCTTAAAACACGCGTTGAGATTCACCTGAAATCCAATAACACGAGTTACTATTGTTCAAAGATTTATAATAATAAAATTAACTTACTTGACTTGAGCAGTTTTTTTTAAATTTTTGTACCAAGTACAAGAACTGTTTGCAATTTTCCTAGTTTAAGTTGTTTCAAGGCATTCAAAACATAATCCAAAGTTATACCATCAAAATATTTGATAGTCAAAACATCTTGGAGAGTCTTTCTTATTTATTCAGGTGCTTATGATGTAATTTTATTCAGAAAAGTTGTTGAATGGTATTTTGCAGACGTGTCACGATGCTGTTGCTTGGTATACTGTATTTGAAATCTAATTAACGTTTTAATTATGCATTTGACAGCTATCGTCAGAGTTGATTTACAGCTCTATTTGTTGATATAAGACAATTAAGATATATGTGTTATATATCATTTTGTTTGAAAATCCTTAGGCTCCATTATCTTTCTATGCAATTCTAGTTTGAGATTTGCTCTGATCGTAGGATTTAATTTTGATGTTTTTAACTTGCTTGTAACATATTGTATAGTTTTAGGAATTTATCTATATAGTATTTCTCACCTGTATTGTACACACTCTATAATAATGGATTATAATTATTTGTTATTTTTTGTTTACATATCAATAGGCACGTTAACTAAATGACTTAATCACCTAAACTACGTCAATATTAAAAATTTTTATTGTTGTTAACTGAGAAGTAACGTTTTCTTTTTATAATGGACAAATGGCGAGCACTAAATGGCTCATAGAAAACTATCGATTGTGATTGAATTCTAACCTTCCAGAATTAGCCGCCATTTGAACAATAATTTATCGACTGGTGTTATGGTATAGATCTTATGCACACCAACACACTACAATTCCAAAACCATAGTTTGTCTACTTTTATTTTTGGTAAGGTTCATCCAGCAATTTACTACGAAATCTTCTTTAGCCTGGTTACGATAGCAATTTTTTCTAGCAATTTTTTTTCGGTTACTTTAGCAATTTTTTTAGCAATTTCTTTACGATAGCAATTTCGTTAGCAATTTTTTGCACTTTCTCTTAAATCTAATTTAAAGAAAATTGTGCATCGATGATCCTTGAGCAAGGATCTTGAGGACACATCTACAGATGAGCCTTAATGGTTAAAATCGTTTGTTCTATCGTCATTCTTTTACAAATCGTATAATACCTATAAAATATGGAAAAGTACCAATCAGCAAGCTTAATTTAAATGAAAAATTGAGCTTGTGCATCGATGATCCTTGTGCAAGGATCTTGAGAACTCATCTACAGATGAGCCTTAATGGTCAAAATCGTTTGTTCTACCGTCATTCTTTTACAAATCGTATAATACCTATAAAATATGGAAAAGTGCCAATCAGCAAGCTTAATTTAAATGAGAAATTGAGCTTGTGCATCAATAATCCTTGCGTAAGGACCTTGAGAACCCATCTCCAGATGAGCCTTAATGGCTAAAATCGTTTGTTCTATCGTCATTTTTTACAAAGCGTATACATATAATATATGGAAAAATACCAATAAGAAAGCTTAATTTAAATAACAACTAGAGCTTGTGCATCGATGATTTTTGTGCAATAACCTTGAGAACGCATCTCCAGATGAGCCTTAATGATCAAAATCGTTTGTTCTATCGTCATTTTTTACAAATCGTGTAATGCCTATAAAATATGGAAAAGTGCCAATCAGCAAGTTTAATTTAAATGTGAAATTGAGCTTGTGCATCGATGATCCTTGTGCAAGGGCCTTCACAACCCATCTCCAGATGAGCCTTAATGGTCAAAATCGTTTGTTCTATCGTCATTTTTTACAAATCGTATACATATAATATATGGAAAAATACCAATAAGAAAGCTTAATTTAAATAACAACTAGAGCTTGTGCATCGATGATTTTTGTGCAATAACCTTGAGAACGCATCTCCAGATGAGCCTTAATGGTCAAAATCATTTGTTCTATCGTCATTTTTACAAATCGTATACATATAATATATGGAAAAATACCAATAAGAAACCTTAATTTAAATAACAACTAGAGCTTGTGCATCGATGATTTTTGTGCAATAATCTTGAGAACGCATCTCCAGATGAGCCTTAATGGTCAGAATCGTTTGTTCTATCGTCATTTTTTACAAATCGTGTAATGCCTATAACATATGGAAAAGCGCCAATCAGCAACTTTAATTTAAATGAGAAATTGAGCTTGTGCATCGATGATCCTTGTGCAAGGACCTTCAGAACCCATCTCCAGATGAGCCTTAATGGTCAAAATCGTTTGCTCTATCGTCATTTTTTACAAATCGTGTAATGCCTATAACATATGGAAAACCGTCAATCAGCAAGTTTAATTTAAATGAGAAATTGAGCTTGTGCATCGATGATCCTTGTGCAAGGACCTTCAGAACCCATCTCCAGATGAGCCTTAATGGTCAAAATCATTTGTTCTATCGTCATTTTTACAAATCGTATACATATAATATATGGAAAAATACCAATAAGAAACCTTAATTTAAATAACAACTAGAGCTTGTGCATCGATGATTTTTGTGCAATAATCTTGAGAACGCATCTCCAGATGAGCCTTAATGGTCAGAATCGTTTGTTCTATCGTCATTTTTTACAAATCGTGTAATGCCTATAACATATGGAAAAGCGCCAATCAGCAAGTTTAATTTAAATGAGAAATTGAGCTTGTGCATCGATGATCCTTGTGCAAGGACCTTCAGAACCCATCTCCAGATGAGCCTTAATGGTCAAAATCGTTTGCTCTATCGTCATTTTTTACAAATCGTGTAATGCCTATAACATATGGAAAACCGTCAATCAGCAAGTTTAATTTAAATGAGAAATTGAGCTTGTGCATCGATGATCCTTGTGCAAGGACCTTCAGAACCCATCTCCAGATGAGCCTTAATGGTCAAAATCGTTTGTTCTATCGTTATTTTTTACAAATCGTGTAATGCCTATAAAATATGGAAAAGCGCCAATCAGCAAGTTTAATTTAAATGAGAAATTGAGCTTGTGCATCGATGATCCTTGTGCAAGGACCTTCAGAACCCATCTCCAGATCAGCCTTAATGGTCAAAATCGTTTGTTCTATCGTCATTTTTTACAAATCGTGTAATGCCTATAACATATGGAAAAGCGCCAATCAGCAAGTTTAATTTAAATGAGAAATTGAGCTTGTGCATCGATGATCCTTGTGCAAGGACCTTCAGAACCCATCTCCAGATGAGCCTTAATGGTCAAAATCGTTTGCTCTATCGTCATTTTTTACAAATCGTGTAATGCCTATAACATATGGAAAACCGTCAATCAGCAAGTTTAATTTAAATGAGAAATTGAGCTTGTGCATCGATGATCCTTGTGCAAGGACCTTCAGAACCCATCTCCAGATGAGCCTTAATGGTCAAAATCGTTTGTTCTATCGTTATTTTTTACAAATCGTGTAATGCCTATAAAATATGGAAAAGCGCCAATCAGCAAGTTTAATTTAAATGAGAAATTGAGCTTGTGCATCGATGATCCTTGTGCAAGGACCTTCAGAACCCATCTCCAGATCAGCCTTAATGGTCAAAATCGTTTGTTCTATCGTCATTTTTTACAAATCGTATACATATAATATATGGAAAAATACCAATAAGAAACCTTAATTTAAATAACAACTAGAGCTTGTGCATCGATGATTTTTGTGCAATAATCTTGAGAACGCATCTCCAGATGAGACCTAATGGTCAGAATCGTTTGTTCTATCGTCATTTTTTACAAATCGTGTAATGCCTATAAAATATGGAAAAGCGCCAATCAGCAAGTTTAATTTAAATGAGAAATTGAGCTTGTGCATCGATGATCCTTGTGCAAGGACCTTCAGAACCCATCTCCAGATCAGCCTTAATGGTCAAAATCGTTTGTTCTATCGTCATTTTTTACAAATCGTGTAATGCCTATAAAATATGGAAAACCGTCAATCAGCAAGTTTAATTTAAATGAGAAATTGAGCTTGTGCATCGATGATCCTTGTGCAAGGACCTTCAGCCCCATCTCCAGATGAGCCTTAATGGTCAAAATCGTTTGTTCTATCGTCATTTTTTACAAATCGTATACATATAATATATGGAGAAATACCAATAAGAAACCTTAATTTAAATAACAACTAGAGCTTGTGCATCGATGATTTTCGTGCAATAATCTTGATAACGCATCTCCAGATGAGCCTTAATGGTCAGAATCGTTTGTTCTATCGTCATTTTTTACAAAACGTGTAATGCCTATAAAATATGGAAAACCGTCAATCAGCAAGTTTAATTTAAATGAGAAATTGAGCTTGTGCATCAATCATCCTTGTGCAAGGACCTTCAGAACCCATCTCCAGATGAGCCTTAATGGTCAAAATCGTTTGTTCTATAGTCATTTTTAACAAATCGTATACATATAATATATGGAAAAATACCAATAAGAAACCTTAATTTAAATAACAACTAGAGCTTGTGCATCGATGATTTTTGTGCAATAATCTTGAGAACGCATCTCCAGATGAGCCTTAATGGTCAGAATCGTTTGTTCTATCGTCATTTTTTACAAATCGTGTAATGCCTATAACATATGGAAAAGCGCCAATCCGCAAGTTTAATTTAAATGAGAAATTGAGCTTGTGCATTGATGATCCTTGTGCAAGGACCTTCAGAACCCATCTCCAGATGAGCCTTAATGGTCAAAATCGTTTGTTCTATCGTCATTTTTTACAAATCGTGTAATGCCTATAAAATATGGAAAACCGTCAATCAGCAAGTTTAATTTAAATGAGAAATTGAGCTTGTGCATCGATGATCCTTGTGCAAGGACCTTCAGAACCCATCTCCAGATGAGCCTCAATGGTCAAAATCGTTTGTTCTATCTTCATTTTTTACAAATCGTATACATATAATATATGGAAAAATACCAATAAGAAACCTTAATTTAAATAACAACTAGAGCTTGTGCATCGATGATTTTCGGCCAATAATCTTGATAACGCATCTCCAGATGAGCCTTAATGGTCAGAATCGTTTGTTCTATCGTCATTTTTTACAAATCGTGTAATGCCTATAAAATATGGAAAAGCGCCAATCAGCAAGTTTAATTTAAATGAGAAATTGAGCTTGTGCATCGATGATCCTTGTGCAAGGACCTTCAAAACCCATCTCCAGATGAGCCTTAATGGTCAAAATCGTTTGTTCTATCGTCATTTTTTACAAATCGTATAATGCCTATAAAATATGGAAAACCGTCAATCAGCAGGTTTAATTTAAATGAGAAATTAAGCTTGTGCATCGATGATCCTTGTGCAAGGACCTTCAGAACCCATCTCCAGATGAGCCTTAATGGTCAAAATCGTTTGTTCTATCGTCATTTTTTACAAATCGTATACATATAATATATGGAAAAATACCAATAAGAAACCTTAATTTAAATAACAACTAGAGCTTGTGCATCGATGATTTTTGTGCAATAATCTTGAGAACGCATCTCCAGATGAGCCTTAATGGTCAGAATCGTTTGTTCTATCGTCATTTTTTACAAAACGTGTAATGCCTATCAAATATGGAAAACCGTCAATCAGCAAGTTTAATTTAAATGAGAAATTGAGCTTGTGCATCAATGATCCTTGTGCAAGGACCTTCAGAACCCATCTCCAGATGAGCCTTAATGGTCAAAATCGTTTGTTCTATAGTCATTTTTTACAAATCGTATACATATAATATATGGAAAAATACCAATAAGAAACCTTAATATAAATAACAACTAGAGCTTGTGCATCGATGATTTTCGTGCAATAATCTTGAGAACGCATCTCCAGATGAGCCTTAATGGTCAGAATCGTTTGTTCTATCGTCATTTTTTACAAATCGTGTAATGCCTATAACATATGGAAAAGCGCCAATCAGCAAGTTTAATTTAAATGAGAAATTGAGCTTGTGCATCGATGATCCTTGTGCAAGGACCTTCAGAACCCATCTCCAGATGAGCCTTAATGGTCAAAATCGTTTGTTCTATCGTCATTTTTTACAAATCGTGTAATGCCTATAAAATATGGAAAACCGTCAATCACAAGTTTAATTTAAATGAGAAATTGAGCTTGTGCATCGATGATCCTTGTGCAAGGACCTTCAGAACCCATCTCCAGATGAGCCTCAATGGTCAAAATCGTTTGTTCTATCTTCATTTTTTACAAATCGTATACATATAATATATGGAAAAATACCAATAAGAAACCTTAATTTAAATAACAACTAGAGCTTGTGCATCGATGATTTTCGTGCAATAATCTTGATAACGCATCTCCAGATGAGCCTTAATGGTCAGAATCGTTTGTTCTATCGTCATTTTTTACAAATCGTGTAATGCCTATAAAATATGGAAAAGCGCCAATCAGCAAGTTTAATTTAAATGAGAAAGCGAGCTTGTGCATCGATGATCCTTGTGCAAGGGCCTTGAGAACTCATCTCTAGCTGAGCCTTAATGGTTAAAGTCGTTCGTTCGTCATTCTTTTACCAAACGTATTATACATATAAAATATGGAAAAGTGCCAATCAGCAAGTTTAATTTAAATGAGAGATTGAGCTTGTGCATCGATGATCCTTGTGCAAAGACTCTGAGAACCCATTTTCAGATAAACTTTAATGCACAAAATCACTTGTTCTATCGTCATTTTCTGCAAATCGTATAATACATATAAAATATGGAAAAGTTCCAATAACCAAGCTTAATTTAAATGACAACTAGAGCTTGTGCATAGATGATCTTTGTGCATTGACCTTGAGAACGCATCTCTAGATGAGCCTTAATGGTCAAAATCGTTTGTTCTATCGTCAATTTTTACAAATCGTATAATACATATAAAATATGGAAAAGTGCCAGTCAACAAGTTTAATTTAAATGAGAAATTGAGCTTGTGCATCGATGATCCTTGTGCAAGGACCTTCAGAACCCATCTCCAGATGAGCCTCAATGGTCAAAATCGTTTGTTCTATCTTCATTTTTTACAAATCGTATACATATAATATATGGAAAAATACCAATAAGAAACCTTAATTTAAATAACAACTAGAGCTTGTGCATCGATGATTTTCGGCCAATAATCTTGATAACGCATCTCCAGATGAGCCTTAATGGTCAGAATCGTTTGTTCTATCGTCATTTTTTACAAATCGTGTAATGCCTATAAAATATGGAAAAGCGCCAATCAGCAAGTTTAATTTAAATGAGAAATTGAGCTTGTGCATCGATGATCCTTGTGCAAGGACCTTCAAAACCCATCTCCAGATGAGCCTTAATGGTCAAAATCGTTTGTTCTATCGTCATTTTTTACAAATCGTATAATGCCTATAAAATATGGAAAACCGTCAATCAGCAGGTTTAATTTAAATGAGAAATTAAGCTTGTGCATCGATGATCCTTGTGCAAGGACCTTCAGAACCCATCTCCAGATGAGCCTTAATGGTCAAAATCGTTTGTTCTATCGTCATTTTTTACAAATCGTATACATATAATATATGGAAAAATACCAATAAGAAACCTTAATTTAAATAACAACTAGAGCTTGTGCATCGATGATTTTTGTGCAATAATCTTGAGAACGCATCTCCAGATGAGCCTTAATGGTCAGAATCGTTTGTTCTATCGTCATTTTTTACAAAACGTGTAATGCCTATCAAATATGGAAAACCGTCAATCAGCAAGTTTAATTTAAATGAGAAATTGAGCTTGTGCATCAATGATCCTTGTGCAAGGACCTTCAGAACCCATCTCCAGATGAGCCTTAATGGTCAAAATCGTTTGTTCTATAGTCATTTTTTACAAATCGTATACATATAATATATGGAAAAATACCAATAAGAAACCTTAATATAAATAACAACTAGAGCTTGTGCATCGATGATTTTCGTGCAATAATCTTGAGAACGCATCTCCAGATGAGCCTTAATGGTCAGAATCGTTTGTTCTATCGTCATTTTTTACAAATCGTGTAATGCCTATAACATATGGAAAAGCGCCAATCAGCAAGTTTAATTTAAATGAGAAATTGAGCTTGTGCATCGATGATCCTTGTGCAAGGACCTTCAGAACCCATCTCCAGATGAGCCTTAATGGTCAAAATCGTTTGTTCTATCGTCATTTTTTACAAATCGTGTAATGCCTATAAAATATGGAAAACCGTCAATCACAAGTTTAATTTAAATGAGAAATTGAGCTTGTGCATCGATGATCCTTGTGCAAGGACCTTCAGAACCCATCTCCAGATGAGCCTCAATGGTCAAAATCGTTTGTTCTATCTTCATTTTTTACAAATCGTATACATATAATATATGGAAAAATACCAATAAGAAACCTTAATTTAAATAACAACTAGAGCTTGTGCATCGATGATTTTCGTGCAATAATCTTGATAACGCATCTCCAGATGAGCCTTAATGGTCAGAATCGTTTGTTCTATCGTCATTTTTTACAAATCGTGTAATGCCTATAAAATATGGAAAAGCGCCAATCAGCAAGTTTAATTTAAATGAGAAAGCGAGCTTGTGCATCGATGATCCTTGTGCAAGGGCCTTGAGAACTCATCTCTAGCTGAGCCTTAATGGTTAAAGTCGTTCGTTCGTCATTCTTTTACCAAACGTATTATACATATAAAATATGGAAAAGTGCCAATCAGCAAGTTTAATTTAAATGAGAGATTGAGCTTGTGCATCGATGATCCTTGTGCAAAGACTCTGAGAACCCATTTTCAGATAAACTTTAATGCACAAAATCACTTGTTCTATCGTCATTTTCTGCAAATCGTATAATACATATAAAATATGGAAAAGTTCCAATAACCAAGCTTAATTTAAATGACAACTAGAGCTTGTGCATAGATGATCTTTGTGCATTGACCTTGAGAACGCATCTCTAGATGAGCCTTAATGGTCAAAATCGTTTGTTCTATCGTCAATTTTTACAAATCGTATAATACATATAAAATATGGAAAAGTGCCAGTCAACAAGTTTAATTTAAATGAGAAATTGAGCTTGTGCATCAATGATCCTTGTGCAAGGTCCTTGCGAACCCATCTACAAATGAGCTTCAATGGTCAAAATCGTTTGTTCTATCGTTATTCGTTTACAAATCGTATAATACATATAAAATATGGAAAAGTACCAATCAGCAAGTTTAATTTAAATAACACCTAGAGCTTGTGCATCGATGATCCTTGTGCAATGACCTTGAGAACCCACCTCCAGCTGAGCCTTAATGGTCAAAATCGTTTGTTCTATCGTCATTCTTTTACAAATCGTATAATACATATAAAATATGGAAAAGTACCAATCAGCAAGTTTAATTTAAATAATAACTAGAGCTTGTGCATCGATGATCTTTGAGCAATAACCTTAAGAAACCATCTCCAGATGAGCCGTAATGGTCAAAATCGCTTGTTCTATAGTCGTTTCTTACAAAACGTATAATATATGTAAAATATGGAAAAGTACCAATGAGCAAGTTTAATTTAAATAACAATTAGCGCTTGTGCATCGATGATCTTTGAGCAACCCCTTTTTTTAACTGTTAGGTAAACGATATTGGCACTTGTTTCACTTATTGTATTTTTTGCTTTTTGCCGATGACCTTATATTATTTGGCATAGTAAACACTATCGAAGACTGTAAAGAAAAATTAAAAACGGCATCAATAGATTAAATAAATGCAATGATTCTAAATGTAGATAAATGCAAGTGTATAAAATTTTATCGTACATTAAAGCATATCAAATTTGACTATAAATTATGTAATTCCTTATTAAGCGAAGAAACTACCATTAATGATTCGGGTGTTCTGTTTGATTATAAACTGGATTCTAAAGCCCACATCAATCATATCAAAACGAAAGGGCTGCAAAGACTTGGGTTCCTAAAGAATTTAACGACATAATACAACTATTAAATGCCTCTATTTTGACATTGTTCGTAGCACAGTAGAATACTCTCCATCAAATGAGCTAGACAATACTAAGATGAAAGTTGTACCTAGTTGTAAAAAACATGGAAGCTTACATCATAAAACTCGAAGAATATCACAATTACAAAAGCATTTAGTTCAGTAGAGCTCTACTTGAAAACCTAAGTAAAAAATATCTATTTTTAACTATTTTTCAATATTTCTGCCGTTTTCAAGTTAACTTGTCAAAAACAGAAATTGGCAAGAATTGGAAATTCTTGCGATTTGATTTGACGAATCTGTTTTTCAAAAAAATTTGTAAAACTTTTCTTCATTTTATCGAGTTTATATGGTTAACGGTTAACAATAACTCCCTAACCCTATACTATAAAGTACACACATACCAGTAGTGAATATAAATAAATCATAGTTGTTTTAGTAAAATTAATGTAAAGTTAATAGAAAAATGCTTACTTTCTTTGTTTCTTCTACACCAAATCATTTTCAAACATTTTCGGTTTCTTATTGAATTACTTATTCCCATATATGTTTCTCAAGGTGCTTGCACTAGGATCATCGATGCACAAGCTCAATTTCTCATTTAAATTAAACTTGCTGATTGGCACTTTTCCATATTTTATAGGCATTATACGATTTGTAAAAAATGACGATAGAACAAGTGATTTTGACCATTAAGACACATCTGGAGATGATTTTTCAAGGTCCTTGCACAAGGATAAACGATGCACAAGCTCAATTTCTCATTTAAATTAAACTTGCAGATTGGCGCTTTTCCATATTTTACATGTATTTTACGATATGTAAAAGGATGACAAGAGACCAACGAATTTGAGCATTATGGCTCATCTGGAGATGGGTTCTCAAGGTCCTTGCACAAGGATCATCGATGCACAAGCTCAATTTCTCATTTAAATTAAACTTGCTGATTGGCGCTTTTCCATATGTTATAGGCATTACACGATTTGTAAAAAATGACGATAGAACAAACGATTCTGACCATTAAGGCTCATCTGGAGATGCGTTCTCAAGATTATTGCACAAAAATCATCGATGCACAAGCTCTAGTTGTTACTTAAATTAAGGTTTCTTATTGGTATTTTTCCATATATTATATGTATACGATTTGTAAAAAATGACGATAGAACAAACGATTTTGACCATTAAGGCTCATCTGGAGATGGGTTCTGAAGGTCCTTGCACAAGGATCATCAATGCACAAGCTCAATTTCTCATTTAAATTAAACTTGCTGATTGGCACTTTTCCATATTTTATAGGCATTATACGATTTGTAAAAAATGACGATAGAACAAGTGATTTTGACCATTAAGACACATCTGGAGATGATTTTTCAAGGTCCTTGCACAAGGATAATCGATGCACAAGCTCAATTTCTCATTTAAATTAAACTTGCAGATTGGCGCTTTTCCATATTTTACATGTATTTTACGATATGTAAAAGGATGACAAGAGACCAACGATTTTGAGCATTATGGCTCATCTGGAGATGGGTTCTCAAGGTCCTTGCACAAGGATCATCGATGCACAAGCTCAATTTCTCATTTAAATTAAACTTGCTGATTGGCGCTTTTCCATATGTTATAGGCATTACACGATTTGTAAAAAATGACGATAGAACAAACGATTCTGACCATTAAGGCTCATCTAGAGATGCGTTCTCAAGATTATTTCACAAAAATCATCGATGCACAAGCTCTAGTTGTTATTTAAATTAAGGTTTCTTATTGGTATTTTTCCATATATTATATGTATACGATTTGTAAAAAATGACGATAGAACAAACGATTTTGACCATTAAGGCTCATCTGGAGATGGGTTCTGAAGGTCCTTGCACAAGGATCATCAATGCACAAGCTCAATTTCTCATTTAAATTAAACTTGCTGATTGACGGTTTTCCATATTTTATAGGCATTACACGATTTGTAAAAAATGACGATAGAACAAACGATTTTGACCATTAAGGCTCATCTGGAGATGCGTTCTCAAGGTTATTGCACAAAAATCATCGATGCACAAGCTCTAGTTGTTATTTAATTTAAGCTTTCTTATTGGTATTTTTCCATATATTATATGTATACGATTTGTAAAAAATGACGATAGAACAAACGATTTTGACCATTAAGGCTCATCTGGAGATGGGTTGTGAAGGCCCTTGCACAAGGATCATCGATGCACAAGCTCAATTTCACATTTAAATTAAACTTGCTGATTGACACTTTTCCATATTTTATAGGCATTACACGATTTGTAAAAAATGACGATAGAACAAACGATTTTGACCATTAAGGCTCATCTGGAGATGCGTTCTCAAGGTTATTGCACAAAAATCATCGATGCACAAGCTCTAGTTGTTATTTAAATTAAGCTTTCTTATTGGTATTTTTCCATATATTATATGTATACGCTTTGTAAAAAATGACGATAGAACAAACGATTTTAGCCATTAAGGCTCATCTGGAGATGGGTTCTCAAGGTCCTTACGCAAGGATTATTGATGCACAAGCTCAATTTCTCATTTAAATTAAGCTTGCTGATTGGCACTTTTCCATATTTTATAGGTATTATACGATTTGTAAAAGAATGACGATAGAACAAACGATTTTGACCATTAAGGCTCATCTGTAGATGAGTTCTCAAGATCCTTGCACAAGGATCATCGATGCACAAGCTCAATTTTTCATTTAAATTAAGCTTGCTGATTGGTACTTTTCCATATTTTATAGGTATTATACGATTTGTAAAAGAATGACGGTAGAACAAACGATTTTGACCATTAAGGCTCATCTGTAGATGAGTTCTCAAGATCCTTGCACAAGGATCATCGATGCACAAGCTCAATTCTTCATTTAAATTAAGCTTGCTGATTGGTACTTTTCCATATTTTATAGGTATTATACGATTTGTAAAAGAATGACGATAGAACAAGCGATTTTAACCATTAAGGACCATCTGTAGATGTGTCCTCAAGATCCTTGCACAAGGATCATCGATGCACAATTTTCTTTAAATTAGATTTAAGAGAAAGTGCAAAAAATTGCTAACGAAATTGCTATCGTAAAGAAATTGCTAAAAAAATTGCTAAAGTAACCGAAAAAAAATTGCTAGAAAAAATTGCTATCGTAACCAGGCTATCTTCTTTTCTAGTCTACGAAGTGTAATCCATACAAAGTTTCCTATATGAAATTCTTCCGTCGAAGAGGGAAAAACTGCAACAAATAGAATTATTTGCAAGCGCTTTATTAAAGTCGTTTCAGCCACTTCTTCTTCTTATGGTGCATCTGTTGTAATATCCAATTGTAATAATTAAATTCAATTTAAATTTTATAATGAAATAATCAAAATGAATTATAAAGTCACATAAGCTATTTTCAGAATTTAAAATCATGTATTTATTTATGCACTTGCATTCTTGAGACTCCACGTGTATCCTGTGGAATATGATATTAATGCGTTCCATGAGAACCGCAAGCTTGCATTTTATAATAAGCAAGTCTTGAAAGAACAATGTAAAGTTCAGTTGGTAAATATCGATGTAACAAAAAGGAACAACTCCTTTAAACTTTTAGGTTAATAAATGTTTTGAGTTTCTAATTGGTTATCGTTTTATTTATTCAGTTCTGTAAGTAAATCCTCAATCAAGTGGTTCACAACACATCTACTAACGAAGATGTGCGACCATCAAGGCTATCTCAACTTTGGACACTACTGCCCGGAACAAGAATTTTGTGATTTTCCCAAACCAAACACTTAGATTTTTAAGACAGGATATCCTCCTTCTTCCCGCGCTTCTCTTGTCCTGTATCTTACCCAGGATAATTAGTTGTAACAATTGGTATTTATCGTTACGCATTATATGTCCCAAGTTTCTATTTTGTTTTTGATCAAGTTAATTATTTTCGTTTCCTTCCGCCATTCTTTGTAGGATGGTCTCATATCTTATTCTTTCAACCCAAGATATTTTTAAGCAGTCTTCTGTAGATCCACATTTCAAATGGTTCTATCCTTTCAGTTGTTGCTTGGATGATCGTCCATGGTTCCACTCCATACAAGAGAACATAATATCGTACAATACGCATGCGAAATCTCTATTTTTGTTTAAGTTACAACCCAGTCAATTTGTATTTCGTCACTTGTTCTAGCCAGATTCCTCCAACCACAATTCATTCATGCGACTGATACATCGCATTGATGTGTATATCTTTATTATCCAGACCTATAGTTTTTAAAACTTTTAATAGTTTCTTGTCTATCAAAAGTTTTTTCGTAGTTAATGAATTGGCATTCACTTAGTATTGCTTTTGCATTTTTTATAGATTCTATTATGTATTATTTTAAAGAATATCTTCAGGGTATGACTCTTTAGGCTTATGGTTCGACATCCATTGCATCTCTTGGCGTTGTTTGTTTTAGGCGTGATTCCAAAAGTTGATATGAGCCATTCGTCTGGTATTTTTCCAGTGTCATAGTAGGTAGGCATGGACGTCGCTTAACTGAACTATTCAATATAATAATATTGAATAGTTCAGTTAAGACGTGCATGCCTACTTCATCAACCATACTCAACATTTCCATGTATACTTCATCTGGTTCCGGGGCTGTGCCGGTTTTTGCATTTTTAATTGCATGTAAGACTTATTTTTTACATATATAAAATGGTCCGCTATCTGTGTCTATGTAGTTATGATGCGGTGATCTGTTGTCGTTGAATAATTCTTCTACATATTGTTTCCATGTTTGTAGTTTTTCTACTATGTTAATTTGTATTTTGTGTTAGTTATCCAACAATATATTGGAGTTGTGAGTACTATAGAATCCTGTAGCTTCTCTAATTTTCTTATGCAGATGAAACAAAATTATTGCTTAACTCTTCGATTTCCTCGCATCTGTCATTCAACCATTTATCTTTTGCTTCCCGTATTTTCCCACGAATCGTCTGTTGTATTTTTTTCGTCCGGTTTTCCATAAGTTGGAGTATTTCATTATTCATCCACCCTTTGTATTTTTCGACTCCTCAGACTTTGCTTTCTCTTCAAACTTCACCATTGACTGTTTACTGGAATATTTTTTCTTTTTCATAATATTTAGTTTTGCGTAGAGCCTTCTAGGTGGCAATTTCAAGAGAGTGTTGGCTACTATAAATTTTTTTTGGAAAAACTGTAAGAGACGGTCTCCACGATCATTTCTTGTACCTAGGTCATGTGCCCCTTATTCAGCTATAGTGGTGGAATGAATCTTAGATTCGCAAACACCAAGATGATAAATAGTTTTTAGTCAAGGTTGTCGTTATTCTAAAACCTAAAAGAAGACCCAAGTGAACACTTATGCTCATTGTCGCTAACTACCTACACTACTCCACGTGATCCGCCAACTGTGTAACTACTCGTGACTAAAATTGCTTTTTCAGTACTATATTTTGCTCTATATAACCAAGCTGCTTGCGAGCATATCTTTAGACTCAATCAGGTTCTTGAAATTCTATCAGCTCCCAGTAGCTTCCGTAGATCTTTGAAGCATTTCATAAGATGGTTGGTATCTCGAGTTATAGCTATCCTATTTCGCTTTTATATTAATTAATTATGTTTGATATAATGTTTAATTTGGATATTGCTTTTATTTCTACTGTTTAGCTTGACCTGATAACGAAACACCTCATTCAAGTGAATGGCGTTGATAAACACAACAGGCGCTAAAACCAAGGCCTGCTAACTTTTTATAAGATGCCTTTGAGAACATGAAAGGGGATCCAACCTACCTCTATATCTCTTGTGTAGCATCTTTGTTTTATGAATTTTTCGTGTTATTTTACAACTTTTACAGGTAGTTAGTTGCCAATGTGGTGGTGAGCCAAAATATTGAGTTTTTGCACATCACCACGTTCCGTTTTGGTAACTAAGTAACTAACTGTAACTTTTTGGCATAAAATCAATAATATAGCTAGATATTTTCATGCAAGTTAAGCAGTTTTGGTTAAATTCTAGTAAGATCGCTCGTATGATCAAAGTAATCGTCGAAGATATTGAAAGGTACAGGAGATGCACACCCGGATTACTCATCCACAGCAAACAAACAAAAATTGGCTGTTGATTTAGTTGTATTGTTAAGTAGGTAATCTGTTTACCATGTAATTTAAGAACTTATATAGATGGAAAATAGTAATCGGTAATCGGTTACTTTTTAAAAGTAATCGATACAGGTCTGTGCCAAAATTATAAAACTGTCTCATACATATCAGTTTATTTACAAAAATTAGTACATCGATTAATTGTTGTTACATCGGCAACATTTTTTTACGTTAAAACTTTCGCAAATCTGGCTTGTGCGATACTGCTAGTCTTATCATCTGCACTTTTATCAGTAAATAGTTTTCCAAAATTATTCGATAGAGCACCGAACACAGTGTCCCATAAATTTTGTAATATTGAAGATCTTTGGACTTTTTCAAATGCAGGGCTGATAGAAAGTAAATAAAAGAGAAAAATAATCATTACATGCAAAAAATATAATTACTAGATCAGTTTTTACCAGTCGATCTTCGTGCAGGTGGTTTGCATGCCATCACCAAGGCAGCGACATACGTTGCCGCAACCGTCTACTTTGATGTCACCCGGTTTGCATCTAAAATTGTTTACAATGGTAGATTCTAATTAAAAGAAAAATATTAAGTTTGTCTTTAAGAGATTTTTGTTTATAATTTAGTCACTCACCAATTAAATTAATTGCAAATAAAGCAGTAATTATCAGGAATTTCATTTTTACAATCGTTTCAATCGATGGAATTTCCGAAATGAAGTAACGCAACTAACAATTTTATTGGTAGAATTACCTTCTTAAATATTATAGTCCGATTTTATTTGCTAATTAAACAATTAAAAAGTGGCGTAACGAATTCTTTCTTGCCACCGAGAACAATATCAATCTATTAAAGTATTGATTACGAAGTACACAATTTCTTATGATACAATAACAGAGGAACACATCTTTTGGTTAATAAATGTACTAGAAACCTTTGAGGATTGGTTTGGTGACAAACGCTCGATTGGAATTCGATATATTTAAATAATAAAATTCATATTGTCGGCGAATGAAATCCACTTCATGTAAAAATATTGTTGGGTCTTCTGATAGAAAGGATTAAACATGCTCAGTCGTTTATGATGTTCTGCATAATGATTATTAAGGTAAGTAAACACAATAAAAATAAAATAAATTTCTAATATTCTTGTGTTACAAAAATTTAAAAGTTCTTCTTAAATAACAATAACCAACATAATTAATTAACATAACACATAAACAGCATGTTGCAAAAAATTGAGGTACTTTACATTATATTATTCTTTGCTTTTTAAAACTATAGTTTTTTAGTAGTTTAAAAAATAAACCGATTTAATAAACACAATATTTCATTGCGAAAAAGTAATACAAAAATCACAAAGGTTATATTCATAATAAAGTTTTTTTATTTCATGTCTTACAAGTTTTCGATGTGGCCATCACCTGCAGCACAGACAACATTAAGGCGATAGGATATGTTAAAAATGTGAATATTAGTAAGAATGGCTGCAATTTTCGTATTGGATGAAATAATGTCATGATCTGGATTGCATGGTTGCTTGTTATCAAATCACTTTCTAAACTGTGAAAAACCATGTAGAAGGCACACCTTTTTTAATTAATTTAATTATGAGACTGGTAAATCTTATAGAGTCCTTAACTGGGTTCATTGATTAAGACTCAAACTTTATGCAATAATAGTTTTACACGATGGGATCGCCAGTAGTTTTGAGTTGTTGAAATTTTAATTTGTGAAATCTTAAAAGTGACAGTACGAAAATTCTTATCAATGTTATCAGCTGGATCTGACATAACCTCAAATAATTCTAAATGAATATAGTAAAATCAGGTGAGTATTAGATTTATTCCTTTTGAATATATCTTTTATTTATGTTACATATTATTTCAGAGCAGATATAAATCCACTTGCGACTCTTATAATGTTCAGAATCTTACAGTAAGTATTCAATCTTGTAAGAAACCTTCTTTGTCCTAAACTCACAGATAGTATAACAAAAACATTAAACCTTTTATTCTTTATTTATACAAAGCACTTTTCTACCACAAACCTGATAAACTTATGTAGTTTTCTTATTCTGGGTTTTATCAGGTGTTGTCGGTGATGGTTGCTGCGGCTGGTCCACCTTTTTCCTGTCAGCTCCGTCTTCAGTCTCGTTCACTTGGAGTTGCTGAAACGTGTAGGTAATTTCGTTGATAAAAATTATTTTACCTTCCGACATTAGTTTATGAG
Organism: Agrypnus murinus; assembly: GCA_929113105.1. Taxonomy (NCBI): domain Eukaryota; kingdom Metazoa; phylum Arthropoda; class Insecta; order Coleoptera; family Elateridae; genus Agrypnus; species Agrypnus murinus. The sequence continues at coordinate 85,270,903 of OV816027.1, read as the reverse complement.
GTTGATTTTAAAATCTTCTTCTTCTCCTCGGTATATTGGAATTATGCTGCACAGCCCATGTCTTTACTATGCTAGATTTACATGGATGCTCTTGCGTATCAAAATAAATGTTTTAAATTTATTTATTTAAAAATATAAAATTTTATGAAATACAGATATTAAGTAGTGTTGACTAATATACAAAACAAAAGCTTTAATATAAAAAAGAATCACGCAAATTTGTCCAGGAGAACTCTCATACGAACTGGAACAAATATCTTAGATAGGGATCCCGAAAATTATTATAATGTATTGTTTAATATTACAAGTAGTATTTTTATACTCAATTTAAATTTCTATTCAATCTACAGATTTCAAATTTAATAATTATTTATATAGTTCGGCACGCCAACTGTTGATGTTCCATTTTAAATAAAAATTTTCATGTTTATGTATTAATCAAATGTTTTTTATTTGTTCGGATCAGTTTTACTTTTTAAGCGAAATTCTTTTCCAGACTTTGGTTTTTCCGACTTTGATCAATTATGTAACATCTTTACAGTTTGGGTGGCGCCCTTAATTTTATTATATGTTCCTGTGTTCTATTCCTAATCAGAAGCTTTTTATCCCGCAGGCGAAGCAAAAAAGCAAACATCTTGGACATGTTTCTGACCGAATCATCACTGTGGCACTACTTCATTCAAAAAAGTTCAAACCATCATGTGCCAAAGGGACGGTACTCCATCTTGTTGGAAAATGAATTGATCTGATTTAGCTCCCTAGCTAAGTCCCCTAGCGATAGATTAGTCGGAAGATGGCTCAAGTTCTTGCTCTTTGTGATTGGCATTCGAGATCCCCAGACCTCAGCGTTTCCTTCAAATTATCCAATTTTCCGTGAAAGAAAACTTTACATGTGAGCTTCTTTGTCCATAACTCTTTGTCAACGGTCCACGACTAGTTGGAAAGCAGCATTATATTCAAATGTCTTACACTTTATAGCACACTTGGTGCTACACCCAGGAAGCGCGATTAAAACGTAACCGTGTTTCAGGCGGAGTCTGAAGTAATGATTTGCTAGTTCATGACTCACCTTGCTCATGCTGAGAATCTTGGGCACCACCTGTTCCTTGTAGACGCGTTCCTACTTGTAAAAACAATTGCTTTTTCATATGTTGTATTTTACTTAGAAATAGGCTAGAATGTACTTTTTAGGTAACTTCTACATTTTCACCCAATTGTATTATTTTTTTCAGGTTTCCTTTAACACAGGCAGAGTGGGTTAACATCCCAGAAAACTTCAAGTCTTGACAGGATGAAGATTACTTCGTCAATTATAAGGATTTGTAGTGTTGTGTTATTTATAATTGAATATGCTGATTTTGTTCAGTTCACCGACGTTCACTGTAGTAGTTTCGGATTAATATCGGACATTATATCAATGTCCGATATTAATCCGTTAATATTAGTCACCATATCGGTGACTTGTTAGAGGAAAATAATTAGACATTCCTTAGTCAATTAGCTTTGCAGACAAAGATGTAGGTAGTTTTCTTTCGTATTAAGAGACGCCGAGGCCTCTCCAAAGAAAAATCTCACGAAACCTTAGCATAGCAAGGGAATTTTCCATGAACAAAAGATTTAACCTATCGCCTCTTCCTTGCCAAGCTAGTAATAGATAATACTTTCTAAGCATTCGCTACCCGTTTCCAGATTTTACAAGCAATATTATGCGTGACTACTTGATACTATGTTGACTGGAAACACATATAGACAGGATGACTATCTAAAGGAAAATGGGGACAACACATGCGAAGACTACTGGAACTCGAGGCTAGCAGACAAAGTCAAGGAACAAACGACGCTCTTATCGAGACGATTATAACAATGAGGCAGTATGCCTTTTTTAGAACAAATCTTTAAACAGTTAAATCTAACGGCCATCGCATTGCTACCTGAGTTAAGACAAAGTTGCTTTTGTCGTTTGAGGAGTGTACTATCACGAAACATGTGATGTTTGACCGCAGCAGGAACTTCAAAGAGTTTGTTTCAAAGTCAGAGACATTTCAGCTTAAAAAAGTATTTTTTTACTCTAATGAATTTAGCCAATATTTTAGTATTATTTTTATTTTTCTTGAAGTTACGCAACCATAAAACTTAATCCAAAACCTTAAAAATGATTATGTTAATATGAAAATAAACATGCGTAGCTTATAGAACATACTTTCTTCTTTCTGTATTTGAAATTTGAAATAAATTGATATTAATTATGACCTATTTTCATTTATCATAAAAAGAGTTCGCTGTTTTTGCTGTCTATGCGATGGTCCTTAAGTCAATACGTAAAATAATAATAATGATTACCGTTTACTGTTTCGAGCCCTATTTGACAAAACTCCATAATCATGAAATAAATAATCTAAAGGTAATTTAACATTACCATTAGTTACCTTCGATAATGGCAGCTTAGCTGTCGAAATAATTGTCAGGTAGATCAAAATAAATTTGTGAATCCGAAACTGAACTTGATGAATTGATTGTTAACTTTATATAAATCTTATTTATTTTTCATAATAATTAGTGCAATTGTAATTTTGTCTTTAATTTCATAGTCACTGAAATCGACTTATGCGTATTATTACCGAATATGTACCTAGAACAGTCCTTAGAATCATTATCTGTTTGTCTGTTTGCCTATTTGCTATCTATGCACTTATAAACAACTCTTTCTGGCAAAATGATATGGCAAATGACAGTATGTGATGGGGAGGGATGTCGAGATATATGGTTAATTCGGTGATAAATTTTCTAAAAGTTGAGATTGATATAACCTGGTTTACCCTTCTTAATAAAGAAGCCCAAAAAATGTTCCTATAACACTTTGTACACGCACCACCTAAATATTGAAGGTAAATACTCTGCCAATACGCCAATACTCTGCAACAGAACACGGCACCTAACCCTACCTAACTACTGAAAAACCTGTAACTTAATCTGCCAATCTAACCTAACTTCTACCCTAACCTGTAACATAAAGTATAACTGAAGCTCTAGTCTAATCATAAACATATCCTCTAGCCTAACTGTGAACCTAACCTAACCTTGCTCAAAGACTTTTCTCCAGAAAAACTCCGGAATACATCGTTTTCGGCAAACTTAACCTCAGCCACTCAAAAAGTGGGATAAAAAAAGGCTGAGAACAGAATATTATGCTAAAGACTAATTTGTAATATTTAATAAGCAAAAACAAATAAACAGCTTATGTTTTCATATAGAAGCCCAGCGTTCGCATCTTTCTCATGCTTATCTCTGCTGCTCTCTGTATACCCCTTTTCCTTTTCGTTATTGAGGAAATACTTCGACCTAGTGCAACGTTTCTCCCTGAAAGAAGAGACTACTACCACTGAACAACATTATTGACACAATTTAGAGCCAATCTTATGAGCAGAAGATCTGATTAGGCCATAGGCCAACTATCATGTAAGTTTCGTGACTTATGGAAAGTTCAGGAACAGATCGATACTAAACAATTGTTTCTTAACAATAAAGTTCATTTTAATCGTTTATTTCAACTAATCTAGCAAACACATAGCATAATAGAGCATAGTACACAGTACAGAAGGAAACTCCCCTAAAATTATACTACAAGCAAATGAAATATTAGGCTAGAAACGTGATCATTATTGGATGAGCTCGAAAATGAAACAAGTTGTCAGCTTGTGGCGAATCTGTTTAAATATAAGTTCGATATTTAGAGTATGCTAACGTAAGCCATTCGTAGACACGAAGCGAACATGCTTGAATAAGCAACTTGAGTAAAGAGTAAAGGTTGCAGAGTCAGCAATTCAACTATACGAGACAGAGTCGCACGCATCGTGACCTGATCACGAAGTAAAACATGTGAAGTAAATGCAATCAGCACATGGAGATGTGTATACGCCAGTGCTGTGTACACAGCGGAGTGACCGTGATTCATTGTTGGAAACATACCAAGTACGATGCAAGTGTTCTGTTTTATACAGTGTTCTCAGTTATACAGTAGCATATACCAGGTCATCTTTTTTATCAATTCTATTCGTTCTGCTTTGAAATAGGGAGCTAGTTTCAAACGCTTCAGAAAAATTTCAATGTAAAGCGAATTTCGGTTCGTGACAATAATGATTAATTCAGCGTACCTGTCCGCCTGTATTCTATCGGATTTAAGAAATTGAAATGTGTCTTTTGACATTTTTTTGACATTTCAGATCCCGCTTTTCGAATCCGTCGCAAACTTTAAATCCACTATCTGTAATATATTCTGGCACCAAACTCAAAGACGTTGTGATTTCAGCCTTGATAATCTGACTATTCTACATAGACTTTAAGTTCAATAGCTTTTAACGTGCTCTAATTTAAAGTTGTTTAATTTATTTCATTTTTTGGCATAACATAAATTATTTTGCTTTATTTAGAATTTAGTTTTATGGTAAAACGCAAACGGTTTTATTTTTAGATGCGGAAACATCTAAGAATGCAGACAGTCTCATTTAATGTAAATTTAGTGGTAATTAGTTGCAACCAAGTCAAAACTCGCACGAATAAGATCTATTTCTTACAGCTGAAATCTTGCTTTAGGCACATATTCCTTAAAGATTCTCCTTAATATTTACCCGTGTTATGCTAACAAAATCTAGATTCGGTTGTCGAATTACTTTGGTTATTTGTGGAGAGAATTTTTGGAAATTCCGTATCGTGTGTCTAGTTAGACTAATCTTTGGTGTTTTGGAAGTTCCGTATCCTATTATAGATCTAAGTAAAGACCAGTTTTTTATTTTAAAATAGTTTAATTATTATTAATTAATAAAATTTAAATTTAAGTTAAAAACCAATCAATAATAATAAAATCAAAGTTAATAGTGGAAATTATTGCAACGTTTGCAGATTTAGTTCTTAGTACAAATCGTTCAGAATTCAGCTGCTTCTTCCCGTAAAGTTATTTGGTTTGTATTGTTAATGTGATTATAGAGATTTTGTTTGAGTGGGCTAAGCATTTGTTTGTGAGGTTAAATTGAAATAAAGAATTGCAGGTACTAGTACAAAAGAATTTAGGTCACACGTATTTTAGGTAAATTGTGTGTAAATGTACTTAATGAAAATTCGTTTGTTCATAGCGAATATTTAGATTGGTTTTTAGAAGATATTTCAGTGAAAATGTATTTAGAATGGGATCCCAAATTAATCTAATAAATGTAGATATTCAGGCTTCGAGGAGGTTTTATGATCTTTAACTGTTGTGTATATTTATGTATTGTTGTAAACCATTTTTTTCTCAACTCACTTTAATTGAGTTTCATAAAATGAAAAAAAAATAGTCAAAATAAATTTAACGTAAGTTAATGGGGAATATTTCCCGAATTGCAGATCTCCTAACTTTTGCTATTAAATAATAACAATTAATTTGGGTGGCGGCCTCTAGTATTTTTAAATGTGTTTGTATTCTATTCATAATGAATAAGCCTTTACGATTAACACCCACGTTACTTGAGCATAATTTGAATTATTAAGACGTCTCTGTCGAGGATCGAAGTATCAGCCATTTTTTGAGTAAAGCCGTTATAATTAAAGCCAAAGTGAAGGGCTTTTTACTACACCAATCAATGTACAATGAATTCAGTAGGACAGCAATTAAATATCGTAGAACCAATTGTTAAAACTACACAAGTGATAAAGACGTTTATGGATGAAAAAAATATAGACTTCAGAAGATTTGAAGACTATTGATTGTACAAAATAGGGCGTGATCAGGTTTTGTTTTAAATACTAAATACGAAAAAACAAATTTCTGTTAATAACTAAAGTAATAAGTATTATGTAATAATAATTATTACTCTATAAATTTATGTTCTTGTTTTATTTCTGCCGTAATTAGTACCAAGCACTAAACAGCACTACCATATCCAAAAATATGTCTGACTACAAGCTTGTCTTTCTGTTTGGTTTTGTGATTATCTATGTCAAATTTGCTGGGGCAATCTGGGCAGTACAGCCTACTGATTTTCCACACCGCCCTTGGGACTGGTATCGTGATAATTTCGGTAAGAGATGTATTTTGGCTTGTCAGTTTTTAACGTCCGGCTCACGTCGTCAGTTCTGTAGACGTGGCACCGTATAGTGGCACCAACAGATCAAGCCATCTATTGATTATTTTTATTGTCCATAATTGATAACACATAAAGTATAGTTGATGATTGCGATTTATTAGCACATATAGGGAAATATGACGTGAGTCCTGATTTTCATCAGTTTCATTAACAACCACTGACTGCTTTTTTTAGAATGCGATGTTAAACAGTTATATAGAGAAAATTACTGCAACTTTTGCTCGTGTAATGAAACAGGAAAACTATGTGATTGCACTCTGATGCATTGGTATGAGCTATAATCCAAAAGTATTAATTAAACAAAACATTAACTTACTTATTTTACAGTTCTGGTGAAGCATATAGTAAAGCTAAGAACTGCGAAGTTGGAAAGAAATGGAAAGAAGAATGTAGCGATTGTGTTTGTAGTAAAATATATGGTACAGTCTGTACAGTCAAAGAATGCGATTCTCGAGAAGCGTGTGTGAGAAGCGAGAGTGCGTGTCCCAAATGTCCGGCCTGTCCTGTATACGACTCTTCAGAAGAATTCGGAACCTTTAAGTCAAAAAATTTAAAAGCCGCTAAAGGCAATAAGTTGAAAGCCTCTGCGACAAAGAATAAAACTAAGAAAATAAATAAAAAATCCTCGCGATGTCATCATAGATACTGTCTACCCTACTCATCCGAGTCAGATGTTGCATTTTCCGATCCGTCAGAATCTAAAGAAAATTCAAAATCGCCAGAATCTTCAGGTTCGCAAGAAGAATCAGAATCTACAGAATCGCCAGAAAATTCAAAATCGCCAGAGCATTCAAAATCGCCAGAGCATTCAAAATCGCCAGAACATTCAGAATCGCCAGAAAATACAGAGTCAGTTGAACATTCAAAATCTTCCGTCTCATCTGACTCTGAAAATCTAAGTAACTGTCCTCCGTGTCCGAAATGCCCACCATGTCCTCATGAAGAAGTATGCACCTATCCACCTCCAGATAGTTACGAATTTTATGATTATAAGTATAACAAGAAAAAAGGTAAAGTTAATAAGAAACGCAGAACTACGAAAAAGAGATCAAGAGTAAACCGCAAACACCGAAATGATTAACATTAAATAAAACGTTACGGTCATTATTTTTATTGAAGATGTAGATTTTTATTGAAAATAATAAAATAGGTATTAATTTGGAAAATTACACATTAGAGAGTTGCTCGATTTAATCTGCTACAAATTAAATTAGAATTTCTAGTACTAAATTTTTCTGAACTGATAATTGAGCTGTTTGATCAACTTGTTCTTTTGAATCTCCGATATGACACAAGCGAGGAACATCACGCTTCTCTTTATTATTTGATCCACGTGCATATGAATGGAGGGGGGCATAACCACTTTTTGCTAATGTTTCCTTCAGCGTTAAAATTTAGATCAACACTGACTCAGAGGGTGTTATACATTATAAGCTAATTTTAATGGCAAACCATAGACTGGGCCGCCGATGCATCATTTACACTACACATTAAAAAAATTTCGAAGTTACTTGAATCTATTTAAGCTATTAACGTGCTCATTCGTCGAAGTTGGTCTCCCATACTTTTTCTCCAACCATTACTGCCCGGCCAAGTCTAACCATAAATGTGGACTGAGCCATCCCTACCAAATTATAGGGTTGATGAGCCTCGACAGCGCCCGTAATGGAGTTGCCGCAGCTGCTAGAAGCTATGAGTTCGCGGGAACTTTCCCTATAGGTGATATATCAGGTATAGGCTTATTTGGGCTTAGCCGTACCGACCAGACGCGAGACCATCTTTGGTCATGATCGACTCGTGCAGTTGATCCATTCTCTGTCTACACCAAATGACTACCCGGGGATACTGTTTCCCATAGGTGAGTAATTAGGGGGCACTTAGGGGATAAGCCATACTGGTTTCTCCGTACTAGAGCCCAGCCTTGTTCTGGGGCCATCACCAAACTAGCGTATTAGAAAAAAGGAATGTGTAAAAAGGTGTTTTTATGAAATAAACCCATTTATTAGTTATAAGAAAATATTCTTTCATCGACATTAGAATTAAGGGTATTACTCTATTTTTCAACGCAAATGTTGTATATGGTTGGATTTAGAATTTTCTTTTCTATGTTTATATAATTAATATTTACATTAGTGAAAGTTAATAATTTATAATTGGGTTATGTAAAATCTGGAATGACAAGATTTTTTTGCTTTTTGAGAAATTTTTTTTTGCCCAAAAAAGTTTCAAAAGGGAATCCATTTTTTAACAATGAAGTAGCAATATTCTATCAGAGCTGCTGTGTTACTAGCTGCTTCAAAAATTAAAATTGTAAGGTTAGAATTCAACTTTGAAAATAATAAAAAGTAAGGTCATGTGAAACGTCAATAATAGATCATTTTGTTTAAAGTATGTTTAACTATATAGTTGTTTATCGAATATAATTCAGTTTATTAAACTTCTAAAAATTATAATATTCATAATTTTATTTAACCTTGTCAATGCTAAATTATTTTTAAAAATATTAAAAGAAAGTATTGAATTTCATACTTTACCTGTTTAATTGAAAGAATGCCCCTTTTTTAATAAGCAGCGATAATTTGGTTTTTAAATAGTCTGGAAATTATATTTGGATTGATCAATATTTTTGTAATTCGATTGATGTATGGAAATGTCAGTATAATTTTTGATAATACTGCTTGGATCAGAGATGGGAGCCGATTAACAAGTTTGTAAGCAACTCGAACCTAAATAGAGATGAAATATATGTGACGACAAATTTAAAAAGAAAAAGTGAGTTATTGGATCAAAGTTTAATTTAATTTAATTTTGATCCCTACGTTTTATTAATTATAGAAATTAGATTTGTGGTAATAAAATAATAAATGAAAAATTATCCATTTACATAATTTATTTATTATTAGATAATAAGTTTAATTTGATTTGCTTTTATTTGTATTTAGTGATTTACTTCAGTGAGTTTTTTCAAAATTTAATTTGGTATCAATTTTGTTCTTTTTATGTTATTATTCAAGATTTTTTTAAGTAAATAAAATACTTGTGTTCTTTATTATGTATTTTGTCATTTCTGTAATTGTAATTGTTTAACCAGCTTTTATTTAAATAAGAGTATTCTACATCAGCGACCCAAACCTGCGAGAGTCTCATTGTAGTGGGATTATGTTAGTACTCACTACAATACATTTGTAAAGGTGGAGCATTCAATAAATTGTTTGTAAGGTAAGAAGTTGTATTCTCTGTCATCTTTTGCAAATCATCTTTTGTATGTATTTATTTTTTTTAATTCCTCTATATTCATAGCAATATTTTTTGCTTGTTATTAAGAGAGTTCAAATCATCCTAGCGTTACTATAAATTGGGTGGTCCCAGAGGGAGTCACATCACTCTTAGTTCAGTTTGTGCTCGGACAAGTCCAACATCAAGTGTGGTTGAACTTGAACCCTATATCTGTCTAGATATTCTAGCATTTAGCCACAGCGACCTATCATAATTAAGGCTTGGCAAGCCTCAATCAGAACAGGTAGTCTTCCTGGAATCACCCATACTTGCAATTCCTGAGTCATAAGTGACTGTAAACGTTTTCTTTCCATCGATTAAGGAGTCGCTGTCGGGATAAACCTTGCTAGTATTGCTGCTATTTCCAAACAAGGGATGGGAACCGTAAGACCAGTCCAATTATATGCAGGGATAATAAATAAATATATATATATATATATATATATATATATATATATATATATATATATATATATATATATATATATATATATATATATATATATATATATATATATAAATTTTAGTTGAAATTAATTTTTGTTAAGTTGAATAATGATTTTACATTAAATAATATTTAGAATGCAAATTCATATAGAAAAATTTATCATCGACTCTGCTGGGACTCGAACCCAGGACCCTCCACTGTCTAGGTGGTATCTCTACCAACTGAGCTACAGAGTACGACTACCAGCATAGCGAGAAATTTTCCATATGAATTAGATGTTTAAGCAGACACACAAAGTAACTAGATATTTTTTTGAATATTATTAATGAAGATCAGCAAGTCGCATGACAACAACATCAATATTCAAAGTATCTAGATTATTTTTAATCATTCCGAAAGGAAATTTCCTTTCGGAATGAATTATATACGATGGATTATGATTAATATACACCACACATATTCTTTATTTCTCTCAGCTAGCTCAGGTTTGTTCGGTAAAACATAAATTATTTGAATTTCGAGGCTCTTATATTCTTTTATGGCTGGAAACAAGAAAAAACTTAAACTGTAAGCACTTATGCTTCTGCAAGCTGGACACCTGTAACTGTAATCTGAATTTGAAAGAGAATAATGCTGTATGCTTGTATTAGCATCAATTAACACATACGTAAATTAAAATACAAAAACTTTATTCAAGAACAAAATTATTTTCAGAAAAGCAAAGTCAAAGAAAAAGAAAATATAATTTACAATTGGAGATTGAGAATAAATCCTCAAGTTTGCTCAAACGTTAAGAAAAGTCGTATTATCTGACATAGGATTAAATACAGTTATTCGTTTGAACAAACCAACACAAATAATTATTTAAATGTAACTAAAATGTTATCCAAAATAAATAAATCTTTATTAAAGCAAATTTGAATTGTTTTCTTTATTTGAAAATTAAATGAATTCTTAAAAAGAATTTAATGAATTAAATCAAATAGATTTTTATACCCTAAGATGAACTTTACAAATCAAGTTATAATTCTTTTAATAAACAAGAAACGATTGTTTTTTTTAACCAACCTGGTATGTTGATATAGTTTCCTTTTCAAAATAATTAATCCAATTGGTAATACTGCGATATAATCAAACAGCTGATTGTTATTTTTAAAGATATTCGATACGTTGATCGATAAACACAAATTAAATTCCCTAGAATTTAATTAAAACGTAAAAACACTTTCACTTTTTTTATATTCGTAGCACAATACTAAATCTTCATTAAAATTCAGGTAAACACCTTTACTTTTTAATTTCAATACTTTGTTTATAATATTGACACTTGTCAAACATCTAGTTATACATATAACCTCAAATTTTTACAGATTTTAATCTGGAGCCGAGCGTGGATTTTTTCAACGCAATTTATCGACTAAATTTGTTTCAAAATGCAGCAGCTTTTATATCTTCTGCCAAAACAAAGGAACTCTATGACAGATTTCGAAAATAAAAGACAATCGGGCGACGCTTGTGACGTCATAATCCAAAAACATGTGATTTGGATTAACACTGATCCCAGATCTGGTATGATAAACTCGTAGATCTTTTAACGCTGATTAAAAACATATAATACATGTATAGTCCCAAAATGAATAATAAAGAAGGTACGGACGAAAAACACTTGACAATGAAGATTCTCGTTACAGATAATTACATATGCAAAATTAACAAAACAAGAGTTCATCTCTTACAAATTAGCTATATGGATACACAATGCGTGTGATACAATTGTTTTATACTTAAAACTATCTTTACAAATCAATATAAACATGTTTTTCTTATAGTACAAACATCGATGTACACCAAAAGATGCTTACACAAACCCCAGCTTGAAAATAACTCTACGTTAATCAATTTGTGCACAAAATGTCCAGTGTACAATGCACTAAGAGCTCACTTAAAAACAATGACAATAAAAACCAGGATAAAAGTTACAAAAGTCATTTTCGCGAACCAAGAGGATTTCAAATACCTCCTGTAATTGAAATGACCAGAATTCTATTAAATGAATTCAAAATTTAATTATGTTACATCAATTGTAACAAGATTAATCCACTTAATCTATTTACAGGAAAATAACCAAGTAAACTTGAGCTGGCCTCTAAGAATATCAAAGAATATGCTTAACGCTGAATCATCTTAACTGAAAATCTTAAATACGGAAATGATTTTCCCTGGCAAGTGGGAAACCTGACCTAAAGTGTAACTTAGGTTGCCTATACATGATTGTGACCAAACAGTCCAGCTAAATCATATCCTTTTTATTTATAACTGTGATTTATTTATTTATGCATGAAATATTAGGTAAGTAAGGTTATATTTGCACGAAATCTTTAATCATAAGTTTTTATTTTAAACATTGATGAATCTACTGTGTTCTATTCCTAATGAGTAAACCACTGCGACTAACACCCACATTATCTGAGCATAATTCGAATTAATAAGACGTCATATTTACCAGACATGTGGATTTAATAGAACCTATCATAGTATCAAAGTGTGCAAGAAAGACTGACTTGCGAGAGTAATAGAATATATTGTGATTTTCCAGACGGTGATGTGTGGAATCTTATCATATCATATCTTAGAGAAGAGATATCGATTTGTGTATCCAGGAGATGTTTTTTTTTTATTTCTGACGTAATTATTAAGGACTAAACAGCAGAAATTGTTTCTAACAGCACTACCAAACTCAAAAATATGTTAGATTATAAGCTTGTCTTTCTGTTTAGTTTTGTAATTATTTATGTCAAATTTGCTGGCACACACATGGTAATTGATTATACTCCTTTTCCATACCACACTTGGTACTATCAGGACTTCCATCTTAAACTTGCAGATGATTTCGGTAAGATATGTAATTTTGTTTGTCAGATTTAACTTGGCTAACTAACTTACGTCGTCAGTTTTGTGGTACAAACAGATTTAATTAGTACATTTCGGTAATCTTTGAATATAAAATAAAATACAATATCCACCGTTCCAAATATAAACATAAATTATATACGCTGAATTAAATTGAGAATACACCACAGTTATTCTTCTTTATTCCTCTCAGCTAGCTTAGGTTTGCTCAGTAAAGCATAAATTATTTGAATTACGAGACTCTAATTTACTTTTATGCCTGGAAAGAAGGAAAAACTTATTTCGTAAGCACTAAAGCTCCTGCAAGCTGGACAACTACTGCTAAACTCTGAATTTAAGAGAAAAGAACGCTGGATGCTTGTATTCACATCAATTAAACACATATGTGAAATTGAAAACACAAAAACTTTATTAAACAAACAAAAATAAAATCAAATAGAACGTCAAAATAAAAATAAAAATGTTTTTCAAGATAATACAAATGTTAAATTGAGAAGTGACTTTTCAGGTTTGCTCAAACGTTATAAATATTTGTATTGATCTGACATAGGATTAGTACGGTCATTCGTTTGAACAAGCCAACACAAATGAAATTTGTTTATAAATAAAAAATTATCAAGTAATAATAAATTCTTTTTAAAAGAGATTTTATTGTTTTTTTAACTGAAATCAAATAAATTCTGAAAAGAACTTAATAAACTAAATCAAATAATTTTGTATTAGAGGATGAACTTTATAAATTAATTATTATTTATAAACTCAACAAAAATCATATATTTTAACCAACCTGGTACGTTATTAAATAGTTCCCTTTTATATAAAAATCCTTTTAGTGGTAACACTGTGACAGAACCTGTCAGCTGACTTCTTTTTTATAGAATACGTAGATCGATGTCAAACAAAATAAATTCAATCAGAATTTATTAAAACACTCACTTTCACTTTTAATAATAGTTACACAATACTTAAATCTTCTTTTAATCCTTTAAAAAATGTTCAGGTAACACTTTTAGTTTATTTCAAAACTTAATTTGTACTGTGACATTTATGTCAAAACATATGGTTAACTATCTAACCTCAAATTACAGATATATTTTATCCGGAGCCGGGCATAGCTTCTGCCTTCAATATTTTTTTCGACTGACTCTGTTCCAATTTGCCCCAGCTTATATACTTTCTGCCAGAACAAAAGAAATCTATGACACTTTTTCAAAACAGCGGAAGATCGAGTACGCTCGTGACGTCACTAATCCGAAACCAGCTGATATTTAATTGTCACTAATCCTAAATCTGTTATTATAAATTGTAGCCCTTAATACAAGGATAAAAAAAGTATTATACATCTATGGTCCAAAAATGTATCGTAACGAAGATATTCAAGAAAAACATTTGACAATGTACAAAACTCATTACGATCTAATTACATATAAAATTCAACAAATTAAGGTTCATCCTTTACAAGCTAGTTACAGGAATACATGGTATAGGTAAAATTAACAATTTCTCCATAAAAACATCTTTACAATTTACTATAAACATAATTTTTACAGTACGAACTGAAATAAATAAACCAATTGAGGCTTGTACAAATGCCAGCTTAAATATAAAATCAACATTAATCAAATTATACTCAAAATGTCCAACATACAATGCTCCATGTACTAGCATAAAGACAATGGTGAGGAAAAGCACGATAAAAGTCTATAAGAGTCAAATTAACACGAACGACAGGACTCAAAACCTTCATTAATTGTAGTTACCAGAAATCTTTTAAACAAATTCAAAAATTAATTGTATTGTATCAGTCATGATAAGATTGGCCTAATTTATCTATTTTCAGCAAATTAACAGCATGAAACTGAGCTGGCCGCCTGGAAAATATAAAAGTCTATCTGACGCTAAACATCGTAATGTGTAAATTTTAATATGGAAAATAAACTTCTTTCTAACAAGTAGGAAACCGTCCCAAAATGTAACATGGGTTCCATAAACATGATTATAATCAAACAATCTAACTATTTATATCCTTTTTCTGAAGATGAGAATGAAACCTATTTATTATTATGCATGAGAAAACTAGGTTATGTTTGCATGAAATCTTTATTTTTAAGTTTTTAATTTAAACATTAATGAACCTAACTGTGGTCCTATCTATACTCTTTATATTAATTATGCCTTTATATTAAGAAACAGAACCCTCAGAAAATTCAGGTTCGCAAGAAGAATCCGAATCTACAGAATCGCTAGAAAATTCTAAATCGCCAGAAGATTCAAAATCGCCAGAAAATTCAAAATCGCCAGAAAATTCAAAATCGCCAAAAATTTCAAAATTGCCAGAAAATTCAGAATCGCCAACAGATTCAGATTTACTTGTAGTTTCAAAATCGCCCAAATTATCTGACAGTGGAAGTAAATGATGTCGACATTTTATGGTCAATATTTTTAATGAAGATGTAAATTTTTATTAAAAATAATAAAAGACGTATTAGTTTGGAAAATTACACATTAGAAAACTATTCGATTTAATTTGCTTTAATTAAATTAGAATTTCCAGTACTAAGCTACTTTTACTAAGTTTTACCTAACTTTCATCAATTTGTTCTCTGGAGCATTTCTACCGATAGCCTTTTAGCATGCACAGAATTTATTTATTATTTTTATGAACAGTCTTTCATGAACGTTCTTCTATCTTGCAAATCCGTATTGTTTCCAGAAAATCTCTAAACCTATCCACATAGTGATAGCTACGACAAAAATTTCTTCAGCTTTTCTGTATACCACGCTTTTCTTAATATTTTATCCACGTCTTTAAGGATGGAGGGGGGAATAACCACTTTTGGTAAGGTTTCCTCCAGCATTAAAATTCAGCTCAAAACTGACTCAGAAGGTCAAAACGTAAACTGAGACTAAGGGTGCCGATTGCCTGGCACACTATTATAATAGTACACATTAAAGAAATTTCGGAGTCCTAATCCTAATCTAGTTAAGCTATTAACGTGCTTACCTGTTTGGGTTTACTCCGTATCCCGAGGGTTTTTTCTCCAACTTCTACTGCTCAAACAAGTCCAACTTTAAATGTGGAGTTAGTTTGATTTTGCCCAGAATTTTCCCATCCCGGCCTACTAAATTATAGGCTTGATGAGCCTTGCCAGCGCCCGTACAGCTCTATCTAAAGTATAGACTCGGCATATGTTTACCTCGTGGAGATACCTCCTTACAGGTGATTCCTCAAGTATAGACTTACTTGGGCTTAGCCGTACCGCCCAGACGCGAGACCATTGTCGGCCGATCGACTCTAGTGTAGCTGATCCACAATCTGGCTACACCAAGGGACTACCTGAGGATACGGTTTCCCATATGTGAGTGATCAAGGGATAAACCATATTAGTCTCTCTGTACTAGAGCCCAGCCTTGTTTTCGGATCATCCCCAATATAGTTGATTGGAGCCCTAAAACCAATCCAGTCATAATAACTCGTCATGCCTACCTTATGGTATGTTTACGATAACTCATCTGGAGCCAGGCACCATAGTTTTACCAGAAGTCCAGGCAACAGAAGCGGATAAAAATTTATAATTTAGTAGAATAGTAGAGTTCGATGCCCCGAGTAAGATGTTGAATCGCACTGTCATATGGGTAAGATGGCACCAAAAACAGTTTCTTATAGCAATATCTCAGCTCCACCGGCTTTTAAGCATAAAATAGAGTATAAAAATTACAGAGCATGGTAATTCTCTACAAATTTTGTTTGAAACTGTTACCATTGAAACCATTGATTAGATAAACAATTTTCTAGTATATTCTGTATAGTAACGTCTGCTGTGTCTGCGCACCCAATGTCACCCAATTTAATTTTGTTCTAGAAGCTATATTTCTGAGCTATCATCTTCCATATTGTACGCACCAGTTATTCAGTTCTTGAAAATTACACCAAGTGGAGTTGTTACATGTATTTGACACTTGACATTCACACATTAGTTTTTGATACTGGCGTAGAAAGGAAGGTAGACCATTGCACAGACGATGAAAGTTGTGCTACTAGTAATTCGCGGAAAAAAAGTGTTACAGACGTTTTCATGTTCACTTTGGTACACGCTGCGCACAGACAATGCGTATGTTAACTTGCAAAGTTTAAAGGTGGGTGGTCTGTTTTGAAGAATAAGCGGCGACGTAAAACTACTGTTTACAATCCATGTGACTTTTTCCTTTGGCGTTTCTTCAAAGAAAAGGTTTACCGCAGGAAACCCAAAAATGTGGTGCAACTCAGGGCCATGATCATAAAGTTATGCCATGCGTTTGCCTGATGATTTGAGTCACTCACCACCAATGCAAGGAGTGCGCCTTCTAGAAGTTCAGTCTTCAAGAATGCATGTTAAATCACTACAGTACTAATTTTGTCCAAAATAAATAGGGAATTTATAAAACAAATCGGGTGACATTTAGTGCGAAATCCTGTACTATATAGAAACATGGAGTATTATTAAATAATTTTTCTTGCCTCTTTCGTTGCAATTATTCGTCTTTAATTATGTCATCAAAACATACGAAATCTCGCATTCGTTAGATATAATAGCCAGAGACGTAAAACGTTCTTGGTTTACTGCAGATCGAAGGTAGAAGAAAAATATCGTATCTGTAAGTTGTAAGGCAGCGCCTTATAAAGCGTGGGGCCGAATTCCGAAGATCGTGCTGAACCACCTCAAGTCGACCCTGCAGTGCTCCCAAAGTATGAAACGATTCTGTCCACATCAAAAAAAGTTTAGATGAAGTCCGATGGATGTGGTGAAAGAGAAAAGCTTAAAAACAAACTAGGTCTGGAAACTATTTTTTTGTAATTTGCAATGTACTTTTCCTATTTCCAACGAAGTGGTGACTGATGACTATAAGTGCCGAATCTTTTCAAAGATTGCTGATTTTGTATTTGCCATTCATAAATGCTTCCTCCAGCGATTGTAGAACACAACTCTGAACACTATCCTTACTGTTCTGTTCGCTTCGGAGGAATGTAAAAGTTTGAATGAACAAATCTGTTTCCTGACATTCGATCAACTGTTACATATTGATATGATATAGATTGTCAATAAGAAAAAAGAAAGCACCACGTTCGGGCGCCATAATTTTGTGATATAGGAGGGTTGGTATTTTTATATGATGTAAATAAAAAAAAATTATTGTTGAAATTCACAAACACAAAATCATGGTAAAACAATCTGAAAATATACACAACTAAATATTACTTACCTTTATCATTAGATTCTCCGGCTATAATTTCTAAACTGGAAAACAAGTTCCAGAAATGCATGAGACGAAATCAGGCGGGTCGCTTATTAATTATTTAAATTAAATCTGTAAAACATTGTTAATGGACCAGACACAAATAAATTTCTTTTTAAAAATTTAAATGGATAAATTTTATTTATGAACATAGAAAAGAAATAAATATTTAAAATTCCATGAAGAGAAAAGAAAACAACTATTAAAATTCTAAATTAAAATTAATTAAACAAACATGAAAGAAAATTATATTAAATTTTGGTGTCAAAAAGATTTAACAAAATAAGAATTAAAAGGCATTCTAATTCTCATTGTCCTTTTTAATTCTTATCTGATCAATCCAACAATCTTAAATTACTATTATTAAAAAAATTAACAATTGAAAATTATTTTAAATTTTAAAATTTTTTGGCGCCACATAAAAAAATTAATCACCCTAACTTGAAGATTAGCAGATTCCTATTATCGTTGGTAAAATTACCTGCTTATTTGTTGACAAGATGTTCACATTTCATGTCATCCTTCAAATTAATTTTATATGTGATTTATGAAGATAATTATAATTATTAAAGGTGCAGCATGTAACTTCCATGACGTGAGTACATAAAATAATTGCTTATTTGCAACAAGATTACATTACCTTCCTCTAATTCCCAAATAAATTTCCAAACATTCCTCCAAATAATAATAGCAGTCTGAACACCAAATTTAAACACTGCACTTTCGTTTTATTTCACTTTTAGTTCACTTTGATTGTTTATTTAAATTATTAAGAACCTATAAAAAAGTTTAAAATAAAACAAGATAACATTTGTCATAACCTCACTTTGTTGACATTTAAGTGATATAAGATTCACCAACATAATCTCGAAATTTTATCAAAATAATGTACAAACTGACATGACTTCTGCTCTGTATGAAAATTCAAGAGAGAGTAACCAAATTTTCATGATGTTTTTATAATAATTGGAAAACAATTGCGAATCGCTAGTGATTTTCCTAGTTAGGAACTAGACTAATTTAGTTTCTTACTAGAAACTAAAAGGCTTTTTAACCAAATTGTTGATAAAAAATTAAATTAATTGTTTAAATAAATGTTAAAAACGAAAGATGAGAATTTTTTCTTAAAATCATTTCAACATCTTGCTACGTCCTTTTCTTATCATAAAATTAATTTTAATATCCTATCAAACAAAAATTACATAAATTTGGACACCAAAATTATAAATATAAACTAAATTTTAACATTTTAGCAGACCCTGCTGAAACGTTACAATTTTGGGATTTCAAAGGCCTAAAGCTTCAGTTCCTCAGTTTAACATTCTAGTGTCAAATGCACCCTAGAACTTGGTTAACAATATTGCAGAAAAATATTTTACTCGGAAATTCAAATAACATTGAAAAATATCCATTTATGTACTATGGAAAATTATGAATCGTCAAAGAAATAGAACATTTTCTTGAAATAAAATAATAAAAACTGTAAGTAACGTAACAAATACTTGTGTATCCTTCTTACCTATGCCTTTAATAATTTCCAGGTGAAAACATGCCATAAAATGGCTTCAAAATATCTAAATGTCAAAATTTCAACCAACTACAGAAAATCGTTCATCTTGAAATTGAGTTTGTGAAATTCCGGTGAATAATCTGTTCAAAATTTATCCCCTACCATCTCATAGTGTTGTAGTGTGTACCCTCAACATATTTAATGCAAGATTTTATTGTTTTAAAATAAAAAAATAGTGAAATCCTTCTTTCGCCTGGAAGATAGGCAACACTTCGTGCATACATGTAACTCGCGATGCCTATATCATAACAACATGTGAGCTCGAGACATTACCTGCTCTAGTTGCGGTATGCTGCCGTAAGACTTAGAGAACACCACTTGCTGCTGACATACTTCATGACATCCATATGTTAGGTAATGGCTGAAAGCGAATTAAAGAACCTTGTAGGTTATGTTAGGTTATGTTCGATTTGGTTCGGTTCGGTTCGGTTGGCTTAGGTTAGGTTTTTATAATATTTCACATTACCGTCAATCGTCGATCGTATTATTTTGACAGTTGGCCTACCATTTACAGCAATCAATGTACACTGAAAGAAATTCAGTGGGACAACAATCAAATATTGTAGAGCCAATTGTTAAAATTATACAACTGATACAGACGTTTACGGACAAAACAAATATGGACTTTCAATGTAAGAATGTTCGAAAACTATTCTTTGTGCAAAATAAGGCGTGATCATGCGTACCCTCGTAATCAAACATTCGCTCTAAACACTTGTCTTTAATAAGTAAAGTAATAATTATTAAGTAACAATTATTCTTTAGATTTATGTTCTTGTTTTATTTCTGCCGTAATTGACACAAAGCACTAAACGGCAAAAATTGCTTCTAACAGCACTAACATATTCAAAAGTATGTCTGATTATAAGCTTGTCGTTCTGGTTGGTTTTGTAATTATTTATGCCAAAATTACTGGCCCACACACGGTCATTCCTTTTCCAAAGTACCCTTGGACTCAATTTCCAACCAGGGGAACCATACCACCACCTAGGTACCACGTTGATCTTGGTAAGAGATGTATTTTTGCTTGTTAGTTTTAACTTCCGGTTCACGTCGTAAGTTTTGTGGATGTGGTACAAACAGATCAAGCCATCTGTTTATCATTTTTATGGAAAGTAGAAAGTATAGTTGATGATTGCGATTTATTAGCAAATATAGGGAAGTATGACGTGAGTCCGGATTTTCATCAGTTTCATTAACAAGCACTGACTGCCTTTTTAGTATGCGATGTTAAAAAGTTATATAGAGAAAATTACTGTAACTTTTGCTGGTGTAATGGCCAAGGAGAGCTAATTAATTGCACTTTGATGCAGTGGTACGATGATGAACTATAATGCAAAAGTATTAATTAAACAAAACATTAACTTACTTATTTTATAGTTCTGGTGAAGCATATAGTAAAGCTAAGAACTGCGATGTTGGGAGGCACTGGAAAGAAGAATGTAGCGATTGTGTTTGTAATGAAAGATATGGTACAGTATGTATAGTCAAAGATTGCAATTCTCAAGAAGCTTGTACGTGTCCCAAATGTCCGGTCTGTTCTAAATATGACTCATCAGAAGAGTTTTTAAACGTTAAGTCGAAAAAGTCGAAAGCCGCTAAAGGAAAGAAGTTGATAACCTCCGAGACAAAAGATAAGACGACAAGGAAGAATAATAAGACAAAAAATAAAAAACCGCGATGTTCAAGAAATCAGAGGTATTGTCGACCCTACCCACTAGATTCTGATATCGAACCGTCAGAATCCAAAGAAGAATCAGAATCGTCACAATATTCAGGTCCGCAAGAAGAATCCGATTCTACAGAAAATTCAGAATATTCAGAATCGCCAGAAGATACAGATTCAGTTGAACATTCAGAATCTTCCGTCTCATCTGACTATGGAAATGGAAATAACTGTCCTCCGTGTCCGAAATGCCCACCATGTCCGCAAAAAGAGGTATGCACTTTTCCACCTCCAGATAGTTACGAATATTACGACTATACGTATGGCAAGAAGAGAGGTAATGTTAATAAGAAAGGTAGAACTCCTAAAGAGAGAACCAAGACGTCTAATAAAACGCAAACGCCAAAATGATGTCAACATTTTATGGTCATTATTTTTAATGAAGATGTAAATTTTTATTAAAAGTAATAAAATAAGTATTAATTTAGAAAATTACCCATTATAGAGCTATTCGATTGAATTTGCTGCAAGTTAAATTAGAATTTCCAGTACTAAATTTTATCGAACTGTCAATTGAGGTCTTTGATTAATGAACCTTCTTTTATCTTGATCATCCCTGCCTGCACTTGTCAGAAAGCCTTCTTTCAACTCAATCTCCGGTATTACACAAGCGAGGAACATTACGCTTCTTTTTATTATTTGATCCAGTCCATAGGGATGGAGGAGGCAAACCCCATTTTAATAATGTTTCCTTTAGCGTTAAAATTTAGATCAAAACTGACTCAGAAGGTGTTATAAATTTTAAGCTAACTTTAATGGCAAAAGAAACATAGACTGGAGCTGTGGGGGCCGACACACTATTACATTACACATTAACTAATATTCGGAGTCATTCGAATCCTTTTTCTCCAACTTTTACTGCCCAGCCAAGTCAAACGTTAAATGCGGACTGGGCTTGCATCCCCTGACTTACCCATTCCTACCAAATTATAGACTTGGTAAGCCCTGACACCACCCGTACAGCTCTACCTAAAGTATAGACCCGGCATATACCTCATGGAGATAGAGTTGTCGTAGCTGCGTGTTCGCGTGAACATTTCTTATAGGTGATCCATTAAGTCTAGACTTACTTGAGCTCAACGGTACCGACCATACTTGGGACCAGTTTTGGCCATGATCGAGTCGTGTAGCTGACCTACATTCTGGCTACACCAAAGGTCTACCCTAGAACACGGTTTCCCATAGGTGAGTAATAGCCCTCAGGGGGGCACTATGGGATAAACCATACTGGTCTCTTCATTACTAGAGCCCAACGTTGTTCTGGAACCATCTCCAAACTAGTGGATTATAGCTCTAAGGGCAAACTATAATAACTCGCCATGCCTGCCTTATGTAATGTTTACGATGCATATGGGTTGCAGTTGGGCGTCCTGATTTTACCAGTAGTCCAGGTAACCGCGACGTGAAACAGCTTACCTCAAAAGGTAAAAAAAATAAAACTTTTAGGAGGAATAATAGAGGTCGGTGCTATAATTAACACGTTCGGTCTTTTTGTATTTTTCTCTGTCCCTGGGCTTAAAGGAATCTACGTATAGTGTGTCTGTAAAGTAACATAGCACGTTTGCGGTGGCTGCTTCCAAAATATGAAACGATTCGGTTTATATACAAAAAAGTTTCAATGAAGCCGTAATGGATATGGTGAAATAGATCTGAAAGCTAGCACTACTAGAAATTTGCAAAGTACTGTAAACCTTTCTCTGTTTTTGTTGTAATAAAAAACTATTTATGTTCATATAAGCTTTATTCACAAAGAACGGGGGATAAATGTAATGATCACCGGTGGTTTGGATAATTTGGAGTATCGATGGTAACGAAATGTAAAAAGAGTCAAGAAAAATAATTCATAAACCAAAGATTTTAACATTCATTCTCTCACTACAAAAGACAAGAATAAAGCTGATAAGTGATAAATGTTTTCAAAGATCTCTGGTTCTGTGTTTGCCATTCATAAATTCTCCTTCCAGCAACCATGGAACACGACTTCGAACACTATTCTCAGTGTTCTTCCTTTCGCTTCGGAAAAATGTAAAAGTTTGAATGAACAAATCTGTTTCCTGACATTCGATCAACCTTTGTAAATGTAAGCACGATATTTTAGCTCTAGATGCGGTCAAGAATTTTCTTTGAGTAATGTTGTTTTAAAACTTAAATGATTCCACTTGCTGCTGACATACTTCAGGAGAGCGGTAAATACGAATTAAAAGACCTTTTAAGAATTATGTATGTGTACTTATAATTTAATCGAGATGTTGAAGGGTGCGCATATGCTGGAGCGGTCAGAGTTCATATCCTATATCGAGGAACGACAAAATGTCAAAAAAGTACATAAATTTTGTTTATGCACGGATGCATTATAATTAGGCTATTATTGCTAGACTCGTCTAAACATAACCGTCTCTTTATGGCCCAAGGGCCTCTTTATGATCCGACGGGCAATAAAGAAACGTCAATTACATGTCAGAGCTGTATTTGTAGAACTTGATTGGTTCTTAATATAATTTGTAAACTTAACACCAATGAAAATAAGCTGAAATTAAGAATTTTGGAATGGTAACTATAGTAATGTACTTCGTATAAGCACATAAGTATACGCACAGCGGTTTGATGTACCTACGTACTCATTTAATTAGATTTTTTACACAATACTAGATTTAAGATAAAAACTTAATCGGTGCATAAAATAGTGTATGTATTTCGGGCATAACTTGCTTTTATGCACCTACAGCCTTTTCCTAACCCTCGGCTAACGCCTCGGGCTAGAAATAACGCTTCTGGTCATAAAAGCTTCTTTATGCCCTTAATACATAAATAACTATTATGGTTGTTAATCATGCCCAATGATTTACCACTGCTTGATGTTAACCGTTCCAACAAGGGCAACATCGAGATGGTATACCATGGACACAAATACCTCAAAGCAACTTGCATCATTACAAATAATCGTGAGACTTGGCATTGGGTTTCTGGCAAGAAGAAAAAGAAAAACGAGATGCAGGCAAATATTTTACAGTATAAGTAAATGGTTGTTAATCGTTGTCCAACTATCCATTAATTTGAGTTTTAATCATGGTTGTTAATCGTATAACACTTAGACTTACTCTAATCAAAACAAATCCCCGCGATTGAGCGCCAATTGTAACACTTAAAAAATGAAGTCCTACAATGGACTGTCAATTGTAATCTTTAAAAATCCAAATACTAAATACTTACTGAAAATCTCTTAAAAACGATACTTACTGTAATGCTCCGACTTTTAAGACCTCTTAATATGAAATTGTAATTCAGGCGTAGGCCTGAGTTCCATGGCTTACAAATTCTAAAGAAAAACAAGAGGTAATACACATAATAAAAATAAATATGGGCGCCATCTGATTGCAAGTCCTTCATACTCAATATTCGCAAACAGAAAAATATTGGCTTTATTGATTAAATTCAATTAATAGTCACGTTTAATTACATAATCATTAAGCTAATTAGAATATTTTAAAGACTTTCACAAGCGTATGGTCCAATATTATGACAGTAGAGTTTAATTCAAACATTTATTTATAAATAAAGTATTTACTTGTCTCCTCTGACAATAACAAAAAGGTTTTGATGGTAATACACTAATAAGAATTCTTATCAAAGAAAAATGTACACATAAATTTATAAAACACAATCATTAGGGAAAATGGTACAAATAGTTTTTACATAAGACTTACTTTAATCAAACAAGTATCGGTTAGTCCTGATACTTTGGTAGAATTTGAAAGAAGAATTTGGTAGAAACAACACTTGCACAATTATGCCCTTGTTTCACTTAACACTAAATACAAGGCACTTCATAAATTGTTGACATGAAGCCGGAAGGACTTGGAAAGCATACTCGCTGGTACCGCTTTTCCACCCACGATCAACGAACGAAAGTTCACAACAATTGTCACTCAATTGCAGTTTTATTGGCAATCTCATTATGAATAACTACAACCATTCAACAACCACTTCTATTGGTTATAACAGAAAAATTACCAAAAACACAAGTTTATATCTGGTGATATGCAAATATAATTTTCTTGATGATTTTTATTAACACAACACTCAAATGGACAGTGTTCTAAATTATCACGGTATAATCCTGAATCCACATTAACAAAAACTCGTCCAGTCAAATTAGAAAAAATAGCGGAAAGTAGTAGGTATTGCGACACCTGGCCAGACTCCCACTCTTCCTACTTTTGGCCACGCCTGCTGCTCTCTGATTGGCTATCCCCTCTCCTCTAGCTCCTCCCCTTGCTTCTGATTGGTCGACGCCATCTTGGATGACACGCCTACTATTCTGTGATTGGCTGAAGGCGGCCATTTTGAAAACGCCTACTATTCTCTGATTGGATGACGGCCATTTTGGAACTTCGGGCGCCATTTTTACCACGCCCTATGAATCCATGACTGGAAACTGTATTACCGGCAACATGCATGCTTCTAAGAGATGGCGCTATGAAGGAATACCGACAAACTATGTACTTTTACTACTAGGCGGCGCGTCATGAAGAAATCTGTATTATCGATCATCATTTTATATTAATAAATTTCATCGATTTCTCAAATAATTATCGTCGTCGTCGTCATTAATAAGATAATAATTACACATAGTAATAATTAATTCAGCATTAAAAATTTGAAATTCAGGAAGAAGAAATCTGTATTACTACTACAGAGAGGCAACCATTTTATATCACAGCATCTTGCATGCGCGCGCTAAATTTGAATCTATTTTAAAATTTGTCATTTTTGCATATGTCATTTATGCATTTAAAATTTGTCATTTTTGCATATGTCATTTTTGCATCTGTCATTTAAATCTGTCATTTTAAATCTGTCATTCTTAAAGCACCCATCTTACCAGATTTGAATTTTAGCGCTAACTATGGGAGTGGATCCTTCTTTCACTAAGTTGAAACTCTTTCTCTCTCTCTCTCTCTCATAGTATGACTACTTACCGGATTTGTAGCTTAGGATGTTCGCCGTCGGAAAGCTTCGGCTTTATTCGTGTACTCTGTCGCTGATGACAACGATCTACCTTTTTATATAGTCAACCCCTTCACCCTGTGCTAGTAAATGAAACAACAACAACATTGTTTATACATATTATTTATTTTGATATTTAATGGACAATTGTAACATATGATTTGACAAATTATTCATTACACAGTATGAGTTGAGATCATCGCGTAACACTTGTAAATTGTGCAAATATTTTTGCAGCCTATTTCTAAGATAGTTTATTTCCGCCATGGTGTTCTTAATACGACGGTGCAAACGTTGTTGTCGTTGACGTCTCCGACTGCTGCTGTTGCTGATATGATTGCAGTCGTGTACGTACGGCATCGATAAACTTTTGCGGATAATGTTTTATTATTTCTAATAAAATG
Organism: Agrypnus murinus; assembly: GCA_929113105.1. NCBI lineage: Eukaryota > Metazoa > Arthropoda > Insecta > Coleoptera > Elateridae > Agrypnus > Agrypnus murinus. The sequence continues at coordinate 85,244,172 of OV816027.1, read as the reverse complement.
AACGAGTTCAATCCACCACCAATTGCTGCTGCTGTGTTGTCTATTAAACTGGTAGCTGAGTAGTATCCGCATAACAGCTCGGACGTGAATAAAATTGAATCGGATGTCGGGAGCGATTTATAGGCATCTTCATGGCGTCTCAGTTGACCTTCTGCTACGTTCTCTATGTTTGCGTGATAGAAACGTGAAAAGTCGAGGTGACGTAACGTTCGAGCATGATGATTGATCAACGGTGCTAAATGCAGTATAGACTGAAACTCGTAATCTTTTAAGGTTATAGTTCGCTGTGTATCATGTATGGCCACCCTGTTGCCGAAAAACTCGTTGTGAATAATCTCGATGTATAAATTGTCACATAGATGGAATTTCAAATGTTTATCGCAATGTAGTACACTGTTGTCCTTGTTGCAACAGCAGCAACCATGAAAGAAATTTTTAAACAGTGCCTCGACTCGTATATCATACAGCTCGAACCAGTCCCGTTCCGACAACACCAATTCACCATACTCACATACGTTATTCACGCACTCGAGCTTCACTACCACGGCAAATTCTCCCTGGTCGTCGTCGTCGTCGGGCGGAATAAGTCCTACTTGGATGTTGTGTATATGATCGTAGGTTTCTTTTTCCCCTGGAGGTCTCGTAACATACAACGGATACTGGACAGCCCCGAGCAGCTGAACACATACTTCACGTTTAGCTGCTGCTACCGGTGTATCTATGATGGTAAAGTTTGCTGATGCTGCTACAGCGTCATCAGCGTAGTATAGAGGCTGCTGCTGCGACAGGAACGCTAAACAATAATAATACAATAATCGATTAATATAAGCATAAACACACACACACAAAAGTCTTAAACATCTTACCTGTTTCTTCGACTTCGTTGTTCCACGCTTGACCGTCGTCGTTGTAGGTACTTGCTGTTGATGATGATGATGCATGATCTGCAACATCCGAACCTTCTTCATCTAAAGAAGTAACAAAATAGACACAAATTAGCATACAAACTTGAAGTTTTATAAACAACAATAACTTACCTATTTCCAGAGGTTCGCTCTCACAGTTATCATAACAATAATTAGGACTGCTAGCCATCATCGTAATTGCTGTTGCTGCTGCTGCTGCTCTTGCACACGTACTGTCTACTGCTACACGCTAACAACGGTCGGCTTTATATAGTCACCTATACTTACCTAGATCCAACGCATGCTCAGTAACACGCATACGGTAAACAGGCAGGCATCGCTGGCAGACAAGTTTCATCCTGTCGCTGACACGTCATCATCATCACAGGCAGGTGTTCGTAGGTAATTACCTCATTCTCTCTCTCTCTCAGTTATAGCTATCACTTTTCATGTCATGGTACAGCTGGGTGAGAATAGTAATAATACACACATATAAAACATTAATCTTTTTTTATTCTATGACAATCTTTCTCAAAACATTATTAAACAACAAAACAATAATACTTAAATAACTAAACAACTATCTGTTCTCGGATAACCATGATAGAACATCTTTTATTCTACGACGACAATGTTTCTTAAAATTATTAAACAACTAGACAATAATCAAAATAACTAAACAATTATTATTATTAGGTTGAAATCTGCTCGGATAACCATGAAGACATACTCGTTTTTTCATGAAACATCCTATTGAATGCTTTGTACGCTTTGATCATTTGGTCGTGCTCGGCTTAGCACATCCCGACAAGTTTCATCCTGTCGCTGACACGTCATCATCATCACAGGCAGGTGTTCGTAGGTAATTACCTCATTCTCTCTCTCTCTCAGTTATAGCTATCACTTTTCATGTCATGGTACAGCTGGGTGAGAATAGTAATAATACACCCATATAAAACATTAATCTTTTTTTATTCTATGACAATCTTTCTCAAAACATTATTAAACAACAAAACAATAATACTTAAATAACTAAACAACTATCTGTTCTCGGATAACCATGATAGAACATCTTTTATTCTACGACGACAATGTTTCTTAAAATTATTAAACAACTAGACAATAATCAAAATAACTAAACAATTATTATTATTAGGTTGAAATCTGCTCGGATAACCATGAAGACATACTCGTTTTTTCATGAAACATCCTATTGAATGCTTTGTACGCTTTGTTATGCCTAATATTCTTTTTCAACAATGTCTTGATCTACTACTACTACTACATAATTGAAAAGAACAAAATCGCGTTTATCAGATCTATTTCATGAGTATGTTCCCCTGAGTATCCTCTTGTGATTTACATTCAATCACCCTTAAGTTTCACCATCTTTTTTAATAGTTACTGTACATAAGGTATAACTCTTGTCAGCTTCACTTATTATTATTATAACTACACTATACTGACAAAAGATGATTGAACAATTTACAACAACAACTAATTACCTAATTATTACATTCTTAAATAATTTCGAATATAGTATACACAAAGTATAAACCTAGACATCATCATCATCATCATCACTTATAATAATAATAATTACATCAAGCCGAAGGTCGATCTCTTGTGATTAACATAACCCCCGACTACTGCTACTACAGTTGAACTGTACATGTACTTATTACTATACAAATATTTTGCTACTTAAGAGTTAGATATGATACTACCTATACAAAAATTTACAAAACTTAAAAATACAACTATACTACTACTATACACATATCTATTACTACAACGATTGAACTGTATATTAATTATATACGTTATGATAATATTTTACTACTTAAGATCTAAATATAATACTACCTATACAAATTTTACAAAACTTAAAAATACAACTATACTACTATACACTTACATATATACAAGAGGGGCTTTAATGTTTATACACGCGGTCGCTTGTTGTTGTTGTTGTAGCCGAACGGAACGGAATCAAAATCTTCTATACGTCGTCTCTTCGCGAACGTTATCTTATAGACTTTTGATTCCGCTCGCGTTACAAGCTGATGGTCAGCCGTACGCCTGATGTTGTTGGATTCTACAATAATCTTTTCGTCCATACCTTCCAGCAGTCTAAGCATGGACTCAAAGTTTATTTTTTGAGTCGCGGCGTGGTTTAGGGTGATGCCCTTGACCTTGACGACCACGTGTATCTGTCCCGTGGTCGGTGAATAAACTTTGTAGGCGTAGTTCTTCGGCCCGCCTGACACAAACTCTAGTTGGTAGCTCGAAGTCGCCCGGCTTCGAAACGTATATTACGGAATCTGAAACAACGAAAAAAAATTAACTCTAATATAAACGGTGTTGATGTTTGATAGTACAATGACTTACCTGTGTCATAGTATAATACTCTCTCTCCTAGCTGATCCAAATAGGAATACAGCTTAAGACGGGCCTGTGCAGTGACAAATGCCGCGATGACCACGTTAACTGACGACAGAGGATCTGCTGCTTCCTCTTTATGCTGCCAGTTAACCGCAATCACCTCGTCATTTATTTCCTGCACATGATTAACTTCTACGCCTGGGCTGGACAACAGGTCGAAAAACTCCTTGGACTCGCTGATTATGGCTGTTTTCGCCTGGTTCTCGCGCTGACCAAATTTCCCTAGAATACAAAAAAAAAATATTAAGTAAAGAAAACTACATACGGTTATTATAACTTACCCCAGAAGGAATTCAGCATCAGTTTGGCCAACGATCTCAAACCAGGGTTCTTGACGATCTTCAACGAATCCAAGGAAACTCCCTCGTTCTCGAAGTAGTCATCAACGTACTGTTTCCGGGCTCCATCGATACCATCCTCGCCGTTGTTGTTGGCAGTTATTGAAGATGGCCAACCGCTGGCTTCCTGCTTCATCTTCAGGAACTTGTCGATGAAACCCGAAAACAGTCCCCCGGTCTTGGACGCTTTGTTGTACTGGGTTACATCGTACGACCAGATCTCTTGTATGTCCTGCACGATGTAACCCTTTCGTATGGCCATTACCAGTTCGTCCAAGACCCAGGTTCCGTTGATGACTCGGTCCTCTACGCCGTGCTGACATTCGACCTGGTTCAATTCTTCGGCGCAAGTGCGACATAGAGGGAACAGCAGCTTTTGATGCATCTTGACGGGTAAGACCGGATGGTATAGATCTTGTGGCGGTAACATTGTACATTTTACCACGCCGTTGATGTTTTCCAGGCCCCCTTTATCCCTGATTAGATTTTCACAAGCCGCCTTGCCTACGTAAACTTCTGGATGGCCAACTGGGAATTTGGCGTACTTGCATACCCAAGGATAAAGGGAGCATACATCTACATACCGGATCTTTTCCCCGTCTTTTGCAACTCTCTTTAATTTTGCTGCCCCTGTACGGCCGCCGTAAAATGCCTCTCTCGGGTTTAAGGGCGTGTTTACTAACAAGGGATGTTTCTCAACCTGATGTCTGAATTCGGGTGTTAACTGCCTTCGGAAGCGACATTCCCACTGTTCAACAACCTCGTATCCTAGCGACTTTAACTTCTCTGTTGTGGCTCGGGTCTTCTCGAGCCTCATATCCATGGTGTCGCTAGGATCGTCGTGTAGAGGCTCGTTGCGACGGGTAGTGAAGCAAGTGGGACATCCATGGAAGTAACACCCGTGAAATTGAAATATGGTATTACCATACAGCCCGTCAACCTTTAACCCGCCCACGATAGCTTCTCTCTGCCTGCCGGCGTGTTGAATCTCAACACCTCTTTGATGTTCTTCCAGCAACAGCCATTGGAGAGCTACCTTAGACTGGTTATCTGCGCGTCTATAACCACCCTTTGGTATCAGTCCAATGGTGCTTTCTTTGAGGAATTTCCTCCGGAACATGAGATTACAGGCAGAGGCGATGGTGATGGCTTCCGTGAACGGGTCAACGTCGCATTCCTCAATAAAGAGATTCCTAAAGTGGATACAGGCTCTCTTCAAAATATCGACGTCTGTTCGACAATATTCGACCAGGTCACGTTGCATGTCGAACTCCGTGATCCCGTCCCTGTTCGCCTCGTACCACTTTAGGAACGCTTTACGAGCCTGGGGTTTCATGGTGTCGGGGCTGTAAAATTTGATGTCCGGAAGAGGACCCACGTAATGGGCATTCGCCTCGGTGTTAAAGAGGTGCGGGAAGTATCCTTTGGGAGCCGGTAGATCGAACGCTTTAGGCAAGTCAGCCAGAGCCATGGGGAAAAAGTTGAGCGAGTCGATAATCTTTAGATTATCTAGTTGCAGCAGCAGAATTTTTGAACCGCGCATAATGAGGTCCGGTTTCAAAGAGGTGTTGTTGGTTATCAAGTAATTTAGAATAAACTGTGTGTCGAAAGCCTGCCCGTTATGGGCAACTGCTACAACTTTTTTGAATTTTTTACGCATCTCCAGCAGGTGCGCGAGAAAACCATCTATACATTTTCCTCGCAAGATCTGTTCTCGCAAACCACATCTTACACAGATGGTAGCAGTTGATGATGAGTCATTGTTGTTGTAACACTCAGAACAGACTTGCTGGAAAACGCATAGATTCGGTTCATGGAGGTTAACGCCGGGCGCAATTTCTTTCTCTTGCCGGGTCTCCAGGTCGAAGAACACAAACAAGGTGTCTTGCTTTGTGTTCCTAGGCCCGGCCGGTTGTATGTGACAGAAATGGTTTTCGGGTTTATGACTCTGACAGATCTTACAATAGATCTCCCCGCACACATGGGCCTGCTTCCGGGTCTTGATGTTGATGGTTTTGAAACATCCCTCGCATTTTTTAACTTCCAGGCACATGTTGCCCTCCTGATGGATGTTAAAGCAGGCTTGACTTTTAAAGTCTCGCCTGCAGTCCGGACACCTAATCAGCTGCGCTGTTCTTTCGCAGGGCGGAGAGCTACCACAGCCTACGCAGGACTTTTCACACCTGTGATGGTTTTTATGATCGTAGGGTACATGACAGTGCTCACAGAAATAACCGCAGGCAAAGGCTGAGGTCAACGATGTTATGACGTTATAATGATGCTCGTGATACAACAGCTTGATGTTCTTTGTTGCGGCATCATTATCAACGACCCCCTCAAAGATAAGTGAACGACCTCTCGAGCCGTGGCTATACACTACTATCTTGTAGTTGGGGGCCAGGAACTGCTGGAACAACCTTAATTCATTGACCCCGGCTCCCTCCGGTGGAATGAAAGCTACTCCAGCAGCTCGCATCATTTCCTCGGCCTTTATCTTTTGCACTGTCTGATTATCACGGGTCTTCTTGTAATCAGCACTGTTATCTGCGTGAGCCCTGCCTACGACCAAAGCCCTGGGTAGGCATAGATTGTCACTGGTGGTGTTGTTAATCGTGACAATCCCTCTGCGACGGCTACACTCTTCGGCAAAGGTGCTGTACGTGCCGTTACGACAGCGACCTTGTCCAGCAGGTGGTGTTACAATAGTAGCTATTAGTCTGAAGGTGTCCGAACTCAGGGCTTCAGGATCGCTCTGTAAAATCGATTCTAAAATGCCCCAGACATCATTGAAGGTGATTTCATCAGAGCGCCTGAGGCTCATGTAGCCGGGAAGTTTTTGTTTGAAACTATCAAACTCAAATGTGGCCCCTACTTTATCATTTGGTCGTGCTCGGCTTAGCACATCCCTTAGAATTTGGTTGATGGCCGATTTAAAATGCTCCAAATGATCTTCATCGACTGGCGTAACGGCTACTTTAAACACCAGTCGATGTTTCAGAGTGCCAAATTTCTTGATGGTGGACACGTTTTCATCGATAATTTCGTAGAGAGAAGACATTTTGTACAGGAGTAACAGCAACAATAGCAAAAAAAAAATATCGCACTTGCACACTTAACAAAGGCTAAAACAACAAAGATTATATGTTGTTAATTTAAATAAACATTGACTAATTACTATTATTAAAGTTTAAATGCACTGTAAGCTGTTAAATATTATAAATTAATTATAAAGATCAATTTTAATGCAAATTAATAAAATCTTTTAGTCATTCTTAAACTTTTAATAGCAAGCTAATTTAAACAAATATAGAGTTTAAAATTGTTACTAAATCCCTTTGACAGATTATTATTATAAACAACAACAAAATAAGCTAAAATTGTTTGAAATATAACAGCAACAGGTAAGAAATCATATAGCGACAAATGGACAGATAAATCTTTTACCATTCACGAACTGCTTCTCTTAACCCCTAATTAAAAATAAAAAGCTTAGATGCTACGTGATGGTAAAAAAAATTGACGCAAAATAAACAATAACCTCTGAATGCAATGCAGGCTATTAAATATTACAAATTATTTGCTTTGACAAAAGTTAAAGAAAGATCAGTTTCAATGCAAATTAATAAAACCTTTTAATCGATATTACACCTTTTAACAACAATCTAATTTAAACAAATATAGAGTTTAAATTGTTACTAAATCCCTTTGATAGTTTTAATCGATATTACACCTTTTAACAACAATCTAATTTAAACAAATATAGAGTTTAAATTGTTACTAAATCCCTTTGATAGATTATTATTATAAAAAAAAAAATAAATAAGGAACGGCTAAAAAACAACAAAGATTATATGCTGTTAATTTAAATAAACATTGATCTAAAAAGCATAACCTCAAATTATGATTTAAATAACTATGTTACAACCCCTAGATAAACAACTAATAACGATCACACTTCGCATAAAACAATTACTACTTTAATCGATAATCAAACTAGGGAAATTAAAAAAAAATATATAAAACTATTCCTGCAACTTAAATAATTATTTTAAACCGATTATGTTACAGTGTCGTGAAAAATCATGCGAGAACGAGATTGCCGATTATTATAAAAAACAATAATAATAATAAATCCTACCTTTTTGTTCGATTAAAGCTGTAGATTTCACATAGACTCTGTAGCAACAATTGGTAATAACAATCAAGAATGGCACAAATCACTTCCAACACAAACGTAATAATTAACAGTACGCATAAAAAACATACATGTGTTGCTGTCTCGAGTAACCCCAAACAAGTGCTTGTCTACTCCCGTGGTTGGCTTTATAGGTTCGAATTGTTGCGCAATATTATGCAATAAGCTAAAAATAAAACTCGAGTCAATTTGCCCGCTTAACAAAGGAACAAAGCGTTCTCTCCGGTGAACACCTGCGGGTCATAAATCAGTTTGAAATGTTTTTTTCTGCACCAGAGTTGACATACCTTCTAGATTTTATCTATTAGAATAAAAAAAACGGTGTATCATTCTAACCCTCTGGGGATATAATTCATTCAACTTGTATACCGTTTTTATTGAACGCAGGTGTGACGAATAAGTTATGACCCTGTCTGTATTAAATAAAGGTTACATTCGATATCGCCTTTTGTACTTTAGTGTCTTTCTCGGTTCTATTTGTGTTTAGATATCTGATAAATTTCAACGTATTGTGCGAACAGAGAATGCAATGGTAATATTATATTATTTTTATTAGGCAATAGACAGATTGTTGTAAAAATTTCGATATGATTCCCTTTTAAGGATGTGTTTATAACTTTCACTTCAGAAATGAACGAGGCAAGCAGTTTAGGTTTGATTTAATTGTGTGCCTTTTTATTTAAAGAAAATTCTATAAAATTTAAAGTGTGTTCTTTTAAATGCTCTAAGAGGCAGAAAGGTCTTTTTACCTGGAAATAACTTTAGAAATCAGACCCGTCAACGTGCGAGATTTACAGGTACTTAATAATACAAAGAGCGATGAAATGTTTGATTATTTTGCTATTACAGTATATCAATATTATAATCTATTGAAACTTTTCTGTTAAATGTGATTATGATAAATCAAAAAAAACATTTCTTTAAATAGGTATATTTTTAATAAAAAATGTCTAAAGTATGACAAAATAGTTTTAATGCTCTAACACAGTCAACCTTTATTTAGAAGATCGGTCACATAGATAAGTGCTACCTGCATGGACAACGCAGGTGTTCTTTTATTCGTTAACGAGTTTCTTTGCTCAGGGTCTGTGTGTGTGTGTGTAATAAATTAAATGGTTACCAATAGTTACATCTAAAAGTTTAATTTAAAATTTTAATGTTATAGTAAATTATAAAAACGACACCGAGGGTAATAAATTTAAATTTTTATCTAATCGTGTTACATGACAGTGCAGGTGTCGATCCCTTTTTTTAACAATACCCTTTTTCTTCCTAAGGGTAATAAATTAAGATTTTATCTACTCGTGACAGTGCAGGTGTCTACCTTTTTAATGATATCCTTTTGCTCCGACGGTAATAAATTTAGATTTATCTACTCGTGTTACTTTGACAGTGCAGGTGTCGATCCCTTTTTAACAATACCCTAAAGAACACCTGCGCTGTAAATGTAGGTAGCACTTATCTATGTGACCGATCTTCGAGGGTAATAAATTTAGATTTTTATCTGGTCTCAAGTAATTAATTGACAGTGTAGGTTTTTTTTAACAATACCCTTTTTGTTCTGGTAATAAATTAAGATCTTATCTAAAATCATGTTCATTCGCGCAGGTTCGAAGTTTATAAAAGCTCAGTCAAACCCCCCTTCCGTTTAGTTTGGTCTTGACATCGGTTACGGTGATAGTAATATTGTTATTGTTTGCTTGAACTAGGTATGTTAAAATAATCATTTATTATTCTTGTGAGTGTTAAGTTTTTGTCTATTTTTTTTACATAGAAAAATGGATTTGCTAATACAACAATTGAACAAATCTCCCGTTAGCCAGAAGCCAATCAAGAAGTTATGTGATTACAAAATAAAAGAAATTGCAGAGATACTACAATTCAAAAGAGTCGTTTGCCGTGATAAGCGTCAAAGTGTGATTATTGTTGCTGAAAAGCATGTTACATTTCTACCAAAGCGAATCAGCGATAAGTTAACAGATCAAAGGGTTACAGAGCTTAACCAGCAGATTGAAGCTAAAACGATTTCTCTAGGTTTGATGTACATGGGGAAAACACACTGTTATGATGACTGCCTGTTTGTGGAATTAAATAAGGTACGAGTAAACATCAAGTTTATACAATAAACCCCTTTTTAACGTTCTATTGTTGTCGTTGTTACAGCCCCTGGAACCGCAAATAGAAAACAGAGGTCAGTCCTGAAGTCCTCAAGCACCAGCATTCTATCAACATTTTTTTTATTATAAATTAAATGTAGCCTTAACACTATATTAATAAACATAATTTTTTTTTAATTCCTATATGGCTTTATTATTTCTTCTAGAAAAGGTAGTGGTGGAAACGTTTCAGCTTAGTGAAAGGATGCAATCCCAGAGTTAGCGCTAAAATTCAAATCTGGTAAGATGGTTGCTTTAAGAATGATAGATTTAAATGACATATGCAAAAAATGACAGATTTAAATGACAGACGCATAAATGACCTATGCAAAAATGACAGAATTAAAATGACAGATGCAAAATGACAGATTAAAATTGACAGATTTAAAATGACAGAGGCAAAAATGACATATGCAAAAATGACATATGCAAAAATGACAAATTTTAAATGCATAAATGACATATGCAAAAATGACAAATTTTAAAATAGATTCAAATTTAGCGCGCGCATGCAAGATGCTGTGATATAAAATGGTTGCCTCTCTGTAGTAGTAATACAGATTTCTTCTTCCTGAATTTCAAATTTTTAATGCTGAATTAATTATTACTATGTGTAATTATTATCTTATTAATGACGACGACGACGATAATTATTTGAGAAATCGATGAAATTTATTAATATAAAATGATGATCGATAATACAGATTTCTTCATGACGCGCCGCCTAGTAGTAAAAGTACATAGTTTGTCGGTATTCCTTCATAGCGCCATCTCTTAGAAGCATGCATGTTGCCGGTAATACAGTTTCCAGTCATGGATTCATAGGGCGTGGTAAAAATGGCGCCCGAAGTTCCAAAATGGCCGTCATCCAATCAGAGAATAGTAGGCGTTTTCAAAATGGCCGCCTTCAGCCAATCACAGAATAGTAGGCGTGTCATCCAAGATGGCGTCGACCAATCAGAAGCAAGGGGAGGAGCTAGAGGATAGGGGATAGCCAATCAGAGAGCAGCAGGCGTGGCCAAAAGTAGGAAGAGTGGGAGTCTGGCCAGGTGTCGCAATACCTACTGAAAGTTGAAGGAAGACCGTGGATTTTTGCATAGGCCTTCCTGGAGGGCTGTTAAATAACCTCCTAAAAGTCACCGTCTGTAGGTGGCGAGCTCGAGGAGATAATGAGTGTAAACCACGCCCCTTAACTGCTTTTGTCGTTTTTCTCGGAAACTATTAGGTTTAACGATATGAAGGAGATTAGGTAAATTAAAGTTTATTGAAATGCCTACCAGAAATGTTCGAATGTTTTTTCGTACCTCGCCTTCTTTTTGTGTTATCGAAGAAAGAAGATATGTCATACATAAATGAGCAATTTGCTCCAGTAAATCTGATCAAGGAATTTTCGGAGGTAACGTTTTGTGGTCTCATATTCGTCATGAAATAGATAAGAAACATTCGTTGAGAGCCGGACGCGATCGTGGTCCAGTCGTATTGTACCGTAGCATCTCTTCGGCAAAATCCATCAGGCGATATTATCGTTATCCTTGGTGCCAGTCGGATGAAAGTTTCGCATTGGCAAATTAATTCTTAGGAGAGTACACTGTGCTAGTCAATTTTTGTATCCAACCCAATACGTACAGGGTGTTTCGTTTTTTTAGAAATCCTTAGAAATATTAATGTAAGTGCAATTTTGTTGTAAACTAGCAACCAAGATACTAACGTAGAATGTTTTGTATCTTAAAACGTCTGTTAACAGATAATTATAAAGATTTTGCTCCACATTTAGCATGCATGCAACGTACTGTATCAATATTAAATTGTAAATGTGGACAATACAATAAGATCTTAGAAATAAAGGAAATTATAAGGATTTCTAAAAAATCGAAACACCTTGTACGTATTGGGTTGGATACAAAAATTGACTAGCACAGTGTACTCTCCTAAGAATTAATTTGCCAATACGAAACTTTCATCCGACTGGCAACAAGGATAACGATAATATCGCCTGATGGATTTTGCCGAAGAGATGCTACGGTAAAATACGACTGGACCACGATCACGTCCGGCTCTCAACGAATGTTTCTTATCTATTTCATGACAAATATGAGACCACAAAACGTTACATCCGAAAGTTCATTGAAATTTACTGGAGCAAATTGCTCATTTATGTATGACATATCTTCTTTCTTCGATAACAGAAAAAGAAGGCGAGATACAAAAAACATTCAGACATTTCTGGTAGGCATTTAAATAAACTTTAATTTACCTAACCTCCTTCATCTCGATAAACCTAATAGTTTCCGAGAAACACGACAAAAACCGTTAGGGGGCGTGGTTTACCCTCATTATCTCCTCGAGCTCGCCACCTACAGACGGCGACTTTTAGGGGGTTATTTAATAGCCCTCCAGGAAGGTCTATGCAAAAATCCACGGACTTCCCTCAACTTTCCGCTATTCATGAAAATTTGTTCTAAATTGACTGGACTAACAGTATTTAAACTAATTCGTTTAACTGAAAAAACGTACTGTATTCGATTGCCTTTGGCAAAACTGACTCTGTACCGTATTCCTCAAACTGTAAATTTTTAGATATGAAAACTGTAATAATTAGAGCAAAAGCTAGCATAAAACTTCACCGGGGGCTTCTTCGAGATGAAACCCCAGGTCGGCCCGGGCAACCGCTCTGTGCCCGGGCAACGACTCTCTACTCGGCCCATTACGTATACTCTTTTTTGGTTCTATTAAACTCTGTACTGAACTGACTGAAAATTAAGGAAGCAACCCTATGTTGAGCTTGAATTTAAAAGAGGGAGTTTAAATCGACCTATCTGAACGAAGTTAACATTTCTTCAACCAATCAGAAAAATAACCGCGTAAAAATCTTCTAGAATATTTTATTTAAATTCCCGGAACATTATCGCCAAAAGTCTGCATTTGCAGGTGGCCATATGATGCTTGTTTATACGTCTGCAGTTATAAAAATGTATTCATCCAAGTTAAAATGACACTACAGGGTCTATAAATTTGGGGTTTAATGCGTATTCTGATAAATTATTCCCTTGTTAAAAAGCCGATCTTATTTTTCTACGCGAAATAAATAAAGATTAGTTAAAAAGTTTCACAGTATTTATTAAAATATTGTTACGAAGGGTTAAATTAAAAAATGAAAAGATTAATTTGGAAATCAAAATTAAGATAATTGCATAATGCAAATAATTATTAATGTCAAAGCACATCAATTTTATTGAGGTTGCCAAGGGTAATAAACTTCATTCCTTTGTAAGCAATTTTTATGTGATGGGATGGAGCAATCAATTTTAGTTTTTAAAAGTTAGTTCCTGAGAGAGAGAGTTCCTGGCAAGTCTTTGGAGAGGTCATATTGTATGTATGTAAGTAGATCTTAAGTTATTTTGTAAATTAGTTTAAGTTAAATATAGTACCTATACAATTGAATCGATGCTGTGTTAATTATATACTACCACCTGAGTAACCCCCAGTTACAAAAAATAAAATGTAACAAGATGGTGGAGGTGCCGGCCTTGTTTATTTTTAGTTTAGTTTATTATATTTAAACCAATATGGCAGGAATAATTGGTACTATAGTAATAGCTATAATTTGTGGGTTTTGTTGCTTTCGTATAAAAAGTGAATTGGACCAGAAAATGGGAAGAGAGAGATTAGAAGAAGTCAAGAGTTTGTAGATATAAAAGAAATTTAAAACAATACGTAATCATAGGATTTTTAAATAAATATGTGGAATTAAATTATAATAAAGATGGTGGTCAAGATTTGATAATTTATTTTTAAATTAAATATTACATTAATTAATAGTACTGGGAACATAAAAATTAGTTTTTGTACTTAATAATAGGAATAATTTTCTCTTAAAGATTTCTGGGTTTGGTTAATTTTTGTAAAATAAGGTATAAATTTATTTTAAACAAGGAAATTAATTACGTAATAATTAAAACCAAGGGTTATTAAATTGCAAGTAGGTCAGTGATGCAAATACAATGTATACTTGTCTTGTCAGAATAAATAAGTTACGTTATTATTAATACTCAGCAAATTCCTGAGGAGGTTAATCACCTATGGTTTAAATAAAACAAATTTAAATAGGTTTTAATATTTTTTTAATTAGATAACAGAACAAAAGAATTTTTTAGTTAAATTCTTAAACTTTTCAAAATAATTAAATATAGGTGCACTAGTGGGTTTTATTATATATATAATTACAAGAAATACTTTTAATTATAATTATTGCTTACTCTGTTTCAGCTTGCTATAAATAAAATAACATAAATCGTATCTTATTTCCCTTCGTTGTCCGCAAATTATATTATATCTACATATATGCACTTAGTAATATTGGTAAAGTACACGATGTTTGATCATGAACTTGGGAGGACCAGCTTCAAATACCAGGCGTAAGATAACTCTACAATTGGAAAGCAAAAGGAGGCGAAAACCCAACGTTACAGTACTTGAAGAAACTTTTCTACCACCACACGGGTCAACTATTAATTTAACACCCAAAAATCCTTTCCAATCGTCATTTGGAGTACAAAGATCCCCCCCCATATACTGCACCCGTGCATAAAGGAATAAGTTTTTTTTCAGACGAATCGATGTTGGATCTTGACGCACAAGCAAATAATTCCACTATAGTCAACAACGAGATACAGGAGCAGGTGGTCAATAATAGCATTTTAGATCACAATAACGAAGGCATAATGGATACTGATATCACTATTAGCAGCGCAAACACTACTGAGAGGACTCCAGCTCTACCTAAATTTGTTTCCCCTACCGTTTTTCATCCAGCTACTTCTAATGCTACTAATTTTTTAGCTTCGTATGATCGTGCAGCTCTTGCCAATGGTTGGAATGATACGCATAAAATTAATTATTTTGGTTCATTTTTAGAAAGTCCTGCCAATCTCTGGTTCCAGCAATACACAGAAAATCCAGAACATTCTATGAAAGGGTGGAATGATATCCAAAGGGATTTTATTAATAAATTTGGAGGTGATAGTTACGACAGACTATCTAAACTAAGATTTCGAAACCGAAAGCAGCAAGGTGATGAATCAATTAAAGCATACTATTACGATTTAATTACACTGAGTCATGAAGTTGATCCTACGATGGAGGATGAAGTCTTCAAGGAACAATTCGAAACAGGGTTGCACCCCAGTTTTTTAGAACTATATTTTATTCTTTGTAGTGGTAGGATGACTAAGAATAAAATACAGGAGGTTGTCATAAAAATCAACAATATTAAGTCAAGAGCTTCTATTAGTCAGTTAGTGGAACAGACGTCACTACTAACGATTAATTCACAACCACAACTACCTTTCCCTATGGAAAGCTCTAAAATCCCTCCGAGAGGCACTATTCAAAAATAATGATTCCCAATTAGCTCTTCCTAAAATTGCCAGTGGATTAGATAAGTTAGATTGGAATGTAGTTATTAATATGATTAGGTGTATTTTTAAAGATACAGGTATAATAAACATATATACTCTTAAATGAATAAATA
Source organism: Agrypnus murinus (assembly GCA_929113105.1). Taxonomy (NCBI): domain Eukaryota; kingdom Metazoa; phylum Arthropoda; class Insecta; order Coleoptera; family Elateridae; genus Agrypnus; species Agrypnus murinus. The sequence continues at coordinate 85,228,603 of OV816027.1, read as the reverse complement.
AATAGGTAAATAAATAAATTAAACTAAGGTAGTACTACATTAGAAACTATTTACATTTCTTTTTTTACGTTTAGAGTCTTGGGGTAAAATAAATATATTTAGTGTACCAATTCTTACAACAAAATAAAGGTTTTGTTTTAGATTGACCACAATAAGTCTTGTTTCAATAGAAAAAGTGTTCACATAACAACATGGATATTTTGGATTTCGACAACTAAATGAAAGTAGGTAATAGGCTACCTGGGCCGCCTGCGCCATAAATGAAGCGGAGATATTTTATTGGCAAACGTAAATGGAAGTTAGTAATAGGTTACCGTAAGCTTAACAATGAACAATAAGTGACGCATATTTGCACAAAAAAATACAATATTGATTAAAATCTTAGGGGTACTTTTTTACCTTCGATTTAGATTCTGGATATTATCATATTTCTGCGCCATAAATGATTAGCGGTTACCTGTAAAATGATTAGCGGTTACATGATTAAAGGTGATGATTAAGGTTTAGAATTATTAGCGGTTACCTGTGAAATGATTAGCGGTTACATGCTTAAAGGTGATGATTAGCAAAGGTGATAATTAAAGGATTTGAAATGATTAGCGGTCACCTGTGAAATGATTAGCGGTTACATGATTAAAGGTGATGATTAGTAAAGGTGAAAATTAAAGGATTTGAAATGATTAACGGTAACCTGTGATATAATTAATTTGATATGATTCGCGGATACCTGCGACCCGATTAGAAAGGATGATCTAATTAAAGATAATGATTTGATATGATTAAAGGTTATGATTAAAAATGTGATAATTAATTAAAGGATTTGAAATGATTAGCGGTAACCTGTGATATAATTAATTTGATATGATTCGCGGATACCTGTGACCTGATTAGAAAGGATGATCTAATTAAAGATAAGGATTTGATATGATTAGTGGTTACCTACGATATGATAAAAGGTGTGAGGTGAGAATTGGTTAGAGATAGCTTGCGATATGATTAAAAGGTGATAATTGAGTAGCGGATACCTATGATCTGCTTAAAGGTGTTAATTTGAAAGAGTGATCTGAATAAAGGTACGGGGGCTTTGATAGGGTGATCTGTTTAAAGGTAAGGATTTCACAGGTGACCGCTTTTGAATCGCCATTTTGAATAGCCATTTTGAATCGCCATCTTGGATCGTCATTTTGAATCGCCATTTTGAAATGTCATTTTGAATCTGTCAATTTTGAATGTCATTTGCATACCCACCATTTTGTATCTGTCATTTTGAATCTGTCAATTCTGAATGTCATTGGCATATCCACCATTTTGTATCTGTCATTTTCAATTTGTCATTTTGGATTTCTGTGAAATGATTAGCGGTTACATGATTAAAGGTGATGATTAGTAAAGGTGAAAAGTAAAGGATTTGAAATGATTAGCGGTAACCTGTGATATAATTAATTTAATATGATTCATGGATACCTGTGACCTGATTAGAAAGGATGATCTAATTAAAGATAAGGACTTGATATGATTAGCGGATACCTGTGAACTGATTAGAAAGGGAGATCTAATTAAAGATAAGGATTTGATATGATTAGTGGTTACCTACGATATGATAAAAGGTGTGAGGTGAGAATTGGTTAGAGATAGCTTGCGATATGATTAAAAGGTGATAATTGAGTAGCGGATACCTATGATCTGCTTAAAGGTGTTGATTTGAAAGGGTGATCTGAATAAAGGTAGGGATTTGATAGGATGATCTGTTTAAAGGTAAGGATTTGATAGGGTAATCTGCTTAAAAAGGTATTGATTTGAAATCATTAGCTGAGAATTAGCGGTCACTTGTGAAATGATTAGCGGTTACATGATTAAAGATGATGATTAAAGGATTTGAAATGATTAGAAAGGGTGAGGTAATCTGTGTTATGATTAATTTGATATGATTTGCGGATACCTGTGACCTAATTAGAAAGGGTGATATCTAATTAAAGATAAGGATTTGATATGATTAGTGGATATCGATGACCTGATTAAGGGTATGATTAAAAATAAGAATTGATTAGTGTATACCTGTGATCTGATGAAAGGTAGGGATTTGATATGATTAGAGGAGGTAAATCTATTTTCGATATCAGCACTTGTATGCTATGAATATGAGTTAATATTATCTGGAGGTGAAATCTTTCTAGATCCTCGACGATATACAACGGTACCAGTTCACATTCATAAAGGTATCAATGAGAAACAAGTGGAAAGAGCGTTTGCTGAACTTTACCATGAAATAGAAAAGACAAACATTCGTTTAGGATTAAATTGTGAGTGTGTGTTACCTTCATAAAGTTTATTCATGTATAATTGGTATTAATATTCGTAAACTTAGATTTTTGATTTTGTAATATCGAAATTATAGATAATAAAACGTATAAAATATAAAACGATAACTCTTTTAACTAACTAATTTGTCTTTACTTTATTGTGTAATAAATATCAGCTGCATTCATCATCATGCTATCAGCCTATTAAATACAATAAGACAACAGCATATGATGGACGTTATCGCTAGGGACAAACAGGCAATCAGTAATTAGTTCACCCTAAGCGAAATTACAATTAAACATATTTTGTTCATAGATTACTTTACCTCCTCTAATCATATCAAATCCCTACCTTTCATCAGATCACAGGTATACACTAATCAATTCTTATTTTTAATCATACCCTTAATCAGGTCATCGATATCCACTAATCATATCAAATCCTTATCTTTAATTAGATCACCCTTTCTAATCAGGTCACAGGTATCCGCAAATCATATCAAATTAATCATAACACAGATTACCTTACCCTTTCTAATCATTTCAAATCCTTTAATCATCATCTTTAATCATGTAACCGCTAATCATTTCACAAGTGACCGCTAATTCTCAGCTAATCATTTCAAATCAATACCTTTTTAAGCAGATTACCCTATCAAATCCTTACCTTTAAACAGATCATCCTATTAAATCCCTACCTTTATTCAGATCACCCTTTCAAATCAACACCTTTAAGCAGATCACCCTATCAAGCCGTACCTTTATTCAGATCACATGTTACCTAACCACTTATAATCATATCAAATTCTTTAATTAGATCACATATTACCTTATCCCTTCTAATCATGTCATAGGTAAACCATCAATTTAATTAGATCACATGCTACCTCACCCCTTCTAACCATATCAAATTTTTTTTTACCAGTTCTCACCTCTCTAATTCTCACCTTTCTAATGATAACCTTTAATCCTACCACCAACGAACCATATAAATTTAATTAGATCACAGATTACCTCATCACTTCTAATTATTTCAAATCCTTTAATTTTCACCTTTGCTAATCATAACCTTTAATCATATCGCAAGCTATCTCTAATCAATTCTCACCTCACACCTTTTATCATATCTTAGGTATCCGCTACTCAATTATCACCTTTGTAATCATAACCTTTAATCATATCGTAAGCTATCTCTAACCAATTCTCACCTCACCCCTTTTATCATATCATAGGTATCCGCTTCATAGGTAGCCGTAAGCCATATCAATTTAATTAGATCACAGGGTACCTCACCCCTTCTAATCATATTAAATCCTTTAATTATCACCTTTGCTAATCTACACCTTTGCTAATCATTACCTTTGCTAATCATCACCTTTGCTAATTATCACCTTTAATCATGTAACCGCTAATCATTAGATTTTTGATTTTTAAATATCGGAATTATAAATAATAAAACGTATAAGATATAAAACTCTTTTAACTAACTAATTTGTCTTTACTTTATAATCATCACCTTTAATCATGTAACCGCTAATCATTTCACAAGTGACCGCTAATTCTCAGCTAATCATTTCAAATCAATACCTTTTTAAGCAGATCACCCTATCAAATCCTTACCTTTAATCAGATCATCCTATCAAATCCCTACCTTTATTCAGATCACCCTTTCAAATCAAGACCTTTAAGCAGATCACCCTATCAAGCCGTACCTTTATTCAGATCACATGTTACCTAACCCCTTATAATCATATCAAATTTTTTAATTAGATCACATATTACCTTATCCCTTCTAATCATGTCATAGGTAGCCGTAAACCATATCAATTTAATTAGATCACATGCTACCTCACCCTTCTAACCATATCAAATTTTTTCGGATTAAAATTTGAAAATGTCTACCTATACGCCAAGTCTTTATTTCAACCTAAATATGGCGAAAACGATGATGCAATCACCCCTAATGATGTGAAACCTGATTCAGTATTCATTTTTGATGATATAATTTCTGATAAACAAGAAAAATAGACAATATTTTAGCATGGGTAGACATAAACGGTGTTGATTCATTTTATTTAGGTTAAACATATACGAAAATTCCCAAACATCTGATTAGGGATAACGCTAACTTACTTATTCTCTTTAAGCAAGATGAATTGAATTTAAAACATGTGTATAACGCTCATATTTTAGGAGATGCAAGCTATGATGAACTTAAACATTTAAACATTAAACTTGAATTTAAACATAATATTTGTTTCATGTGTTGGAACGAACCATATGACTTTTTAGTTATTAATAAAGATTGTTCTCTAGACAAGGGTAGATATCGAAAGGGATTTGATTGTTAATATAAGTTTATAATTAGAAATATTATAATATTTTATGAAAAACAGTCAATAGAATTATTGCAAATTGTATTGATTTTATATCTTTACAGACAAAACCTTCTAATAAAATTAACACAATTTAAAAGCAAAAGGTAACCTACCTTTGATGTGTTGTTGATATTATAGATAAGAGATCAGTCTTTTAATAAGCTCGGATATGATTTCAATAGCTGAAATACAATATTACACAGTGTTTATTCTTGATGTAGTTAAATATAAAACACAATAAATAATAATACAACGTGCAATAATAAACAATTTACAACAATTAATCAATCAAATTAATTCTAGCAATTAAATATAAAACATTTCAAAAAATACACATACCTGCTTTTAAACGATAAACACACAATGAGTAACACTAATTATTAATTTAAGAAACTTTTTATATCAATTATTAAACACACACACACACACACGTTTTCATTTCGCTAATAATGTAAATAGCAATGCTGGATGATGAAAAGCAAATAATTTATTTCAATTTTATCTAAATCCAATATAACAGAATAATCTATTCTAATTTCTTCCCTCTTAATCAAACTATAGTTGAACTACTTCCGGTTCTCACCAAAACGAAATCAAAAGAACTACACAAATGATTAAAATGTGTTTAATATTCTCACACTTATTGTAAACAAATTACTGATTATATTAATTAATAGGAAATTGATATCGATAATAATTCGACAAATTACAATACAATAAACACATTTTAACAGATTTTTATTTCAAGCCTGTGAAACGCAAATAGTTTCGATAAATTATAATTAGTGTTTACTATATTTCTAATCAGAGAAATGTTATTTTTATCAATCAGATGTATGCAGTACTATTAAGAAATGTGTGAGAATATATATAAGCCTCATTTTTAATCAGTTTCATTATTGTAAGACAACTGTGTTTTACAGCTTCAAGATCGATAGGTGAGTTTTCGATTATATTATCATAAGTTTTTAAATTGATCGACTGAATGTTAACCTTTTATGCTATTGTAGTTCCCACTCTCTTTATAATAATGGAGGTTCTTAAAGATTCATTAATAAATCTATTAAATGAAGCAATAGCTGTTCAAAATATGTTTGTGCATATCAACGGTGTACCGGTTGATGTGAATCCATACAACGATGTAATGGTAGCAGAATTTGCAGTTATGGATTCGAATGACGTCGATGAGGGTTACAGTTCTACTTAATTAACGTACGTACGTATCTCTTTTTTTTATTTGTATATCATTTTCAGGTAATTTAATCAAATTGTATTAATTTCAAAAGATTTTTACGCAGTTTTATTTGAGTATTGGTCTACCTTGGATAATGAAATAATCAACAGAGGGGTCCTTAATATTAACACATCGTAATTTTGTTTCTCTCTCTTTACAGCCCTTTGAGCCCCAGATCGAAAATAAACAGCAGTAGGAAAGAGCGTTTGCTGAACTTTACCATGAAATAGAAAAGACGAACATTCGTTTAGGATTAGATTGTGTGTGTGTGTGTGTTACCTTCATAAAGTTTATTCATGTATAATTGGTATTAATATTCGTAAACTTAGATTTTTGATTTTGTAATATCGAAATTATAAATAATAAATCGTATAAGATATAAAACGATAACTCTTTTAACTAACTAATTTGCCTTTACTTTATTGTGTAATAAATATCAGCCACATTCATCATGCTATCAGTCACATGTAGCAGATTGTGTATGTCAGGTAATCGTTAATCATATCAAATCCTTTAATTAGATCACCCCTTATAATCATATCAAATTATTTAATTAGATCACATATTACCTAATCATATCAAATCCTTATCTTTAATTAGATCACCCTTTCTAATCAGGTCACAGGTATCCGCAAATTATATCAAATTAATTATAACACAGATTACCTCACTCTTACTAATCATTTCAAATCCTTTAGATTTTTGATTTTGTAATATCGAAATTATAAATAATAAATCGTATAAGATATAAAACGATAACTCTTTTAACTAACTAATTTGTTATACTTTATTGTGTAATAAATATCAGCCGCATTCATCATGCTATCAGCCATATGCAGCAGAATGTGTATATCAGGTAATCGTTAATCATATCAAATCCTTTAATTAGATCACCCCTTATAATCATATCAAATTCTTTAATTAGATCACATATTACCTAATCATATCAAATCCTTTCCTTTGCTAATCATAACCTTTAATCATATCGCAAGCTATCTCTAATCAATTCTCACCTCACACCTTTTATCATATCTTAGGTATCCGCTACTCAATTATCACCTTTGTAATCATAACCTTTAATCATATCGTAAGCTATCTCTAACCAATACCTTTTAAGCAGATCACCCTATCAAATCCTTACCTTTAAACAGATCATCCTATCAAATCCCTACCTTTATTCAGATCACCCTTTCAAATCCACACCTTTAAGCAGATCATCCTATCAAAGCCGTACCTTTATCACATGTTACCTCACCCCTTATAATCATATCAAATTCTTTAATTAGATCACCCTTTCTAATCAGGTCACAGGTATCCGCAAATTATATCAAATTAATTAGATCACATGCTACCTCACCCCCTTCTAACCATATCAAATTTTTTAATTATTACCTTTGCTAATCTACTAATCATATCAAATCCTTATCTTTAATTAGATCACCCTTTCTAATCAGGTCACAGGTATCCGCAAATTATATCAAATTAATTATAACACAGATTACCTCACCCTTACTAATCATTTCAAATCCTTTAATCATTACCTTTAATCATGTAACCGCTAATCATTTCACAAGTGATCGCTAATTCTCACCTAGTCATTTCAAACCAATATCTTTTAAGCAGATCACCCTATCAAATTCTTACCTTTAAACAGATCACCCTATCAAATCCTACCTTTATTCAGATCACCCTTTCAAATCCACAACTTTAAGCAGATCATCCTATCAAAGCCGTATCTTTATTCAGATCACATGTTACCTCACCCCTTATAATCATATCAAATTCTTTAATTAGATCACCCTTTCTAATCAGGTCACAGGTATCCGTGAATCATATCAAATTAATCATATCACAGATTACCGCACCCCTTCTAATTATTTCAAATCCTTTAATCATCACCTTTGCTAATCATCACCTTTAATCATGTAACCGCTAATCATTTCACAGGTGATCGCTAATTCTCACTTAATCATTTCAAATCAATACCTTTTAAGCAGATCACCCTATCAAATCCTTACCTTTAAACAGATCACCCTATCAAAGCCGTACCTTTATTCAGATCACTCTTTCAAATTAACACCTTTAAGCAGATCATAGGTATCCGCTACTCAATTATCACCTTTTAATCATATCGCAAGCTATCTCTAACCAATTCTCACCTCACACCTTTTATCATATCGTAGGTAACCACTAATCATATCAAATCCTTATCTTTAATTAGATCTCCCTTTCTAATCAGTTCACAGGTATCCGCTAATCATATCAAGTCCTTATCTTCAATTAGATCATCCTTTCTAATCAGGTCACAGGTATCCATGAATCATATTAAATTAATTATATCACAGGTTACCGCTAATCATTTCAAATCCTTTAATTTTCACCTTTACTAATCATCACCTTTAATCATGTAACCGCTAATCATTTCACAGAAATCCAAGATGACAAATTGAAAATGACAGATACAAAATGGTGGATATACCAATGACATTCAGAATTGACAGATTCAAAATGACAGATACAAAATGGTGGGTATGCAAATGACATTCAAAATTGACAGATTCAAAATGACATTGCAAAATGGCGATTCAAAATGACGATCCAAGATGGCGATTCAAAATGGCTATTCAAAATGGCGATTCAAAAGCGGTCACCTGTGAAATCCTTACCTTTAAACAGATCACCCTAGCAAAGCCCCCGTACCTTTATTCAGATCACTCTTTCAAATTAACACCTTTAAGCAGATCATAGGTATCCGCTACTCAATTATCACCTTTTAATCATATCGCAAGCTATCTCTAACCAATTCTCACCTCACACCTTTTATCATATCGTAGGTAACCACTAATCATATCAAATCCTTATCTTTAATTAGATCATCCTTTCTAATCAGGTCACAGGTATCCACGAATCATATCAAATTAATTATATCACAGGTTACCGCTAATCATTTCAAATCCTTTAATTAATTATCACATTTTTAATCATAACCTTTAATCATATCAAATCATTATCTTTAATTAGATCATCCTTTCTAATCGGGTCGCAGGTATCCGCGAATCATATCAAATTAATTATATCACAGGTTACCGTTAATCATTTCAAATCCTTTAATTTTCACCTTTACTAATCATCACCTTTAATCATGTAACCGCTAATCATTTCACAGGTGACCGCTAATCATTTCACAGGTGACCGCTAATCATTTCAAATCCTTTAATTATCACCTTTGCTAATCATCACCTTTAAGCATGTAACCGCTAATCATTTCACAGGTAACCGCTAATAATTCTAAACCTTAATCATCACCTTTAATCATGTAACCGCTAATCATTTTACAGGTAACCGCTAATTATTTATGGCGCAGAAATATGATAATATCCAGAATCTAAATCGAAGGTAAAAAAGTACCCCTAAGATTTTAATCAATATTGTATTTTTTTGTGCAAATATGCGTCACTTATTGTTCATTGTTAAGCTTACGGTAACCTATTACTAACTTCCATTTACGTTTGCCAATAAAATATCTCCGCTTCATTTATGGCGCAGGCGGCCCAGGTAGCCTATTACCTACTAATGAACATTTTGGATAACTAAAACTATATAAAGGAACCTCGGTGGAAGATTTAAACAATCACTTCCAAATGTCGTGTCACCAATTCCAGTCAACAGTTATTACCGAAATTCAAGAAGAAAACTGCAGCATAACACACCTTCAAAAACATTCAGCAGCCCAATGCTATAAAACCACAACTCCTTTTCATCCTAACTTGTACAACATTCCTGATACTTTAAAATTATTCCTTCCATGTAACTGCAAATTTCTTTGGCAAGATAAAGAATCTCATACCTAAAAGTTATCCTTTTTTAACCAATTCCAACAAAATATCATCCATTGTCCATACAATTCCAGCAATCTGGTCAAGCCTAAAATAATTGAAAATAAAATCACTTCAGGATCATAATCTTCCCATGTACCAGAATCTATCAGATTGCCTCAACAATAAATGGGTATTAACTTCCATCGAGCAATCACTCAGTGAAGTCGACCATCTCATCAATAATAAACTTGAGAGTCATCATCAAGTTTTACAGACAAATATGGTTTCATTAACAACTCGACTGTGAAATCCTTGCTGCAACGATCCCCTCAGCTTCGGCTACAAATGGAAATACACAATTACAGCATAAAATACTAAGTCATCCAACATACATCCTACTAATTACCTTCTTAAGCTTGAGATTTGGATGGGCTTTGTATCAACTGCACCAATATTTTAGAAGGCATCAGTAATCGTCTTCCAAGGACCAAGTTCCTTCAGTATCCGCTACCCCAAGCACATTGCATAAGAACATCCTGAACATGAAGAACCACAACCAACCAACAACATTCAAGAACTATCAATTCATCGCATCCTAGAACTTGACAGTATTGAAGATTTACATGCACTACAAAATGGAGAAAATGTCGACATCAGGATTAAATGACATGCAGAGAAAGCTGAGTATAAATTTTATGATAATTAGTATAAGATACATATATTCTTCTCTAAGATTGCAAATCCCATGATCACAGGTAATGAGTTAAAAGCGCGCAAAATCAAATTCTATTTCTCTTTCCTATCAATTCTTTCCTTCATTTTTATGTTATCTCATACCTGCCATGATATTTGGAAACTTATGTACTAATTAATGTAGAGAAATAATTAAATGTTAAGTATCTTGCCTTTATTTATCTATGATTAAGTTAAAGAGCAAGCTCATCAATTTATTAACAATATAAATTATTGATTAAAAAAACAAACATGTATAAAACAGTTCAATGAAAGAAACTAACTTTTATGTAGATTTAAATATACTGTAGGTATCTTGCCTTTACTTACAACTAATTAAGCTAAAGTGCAAGCTCATTAAGCATTTGCAGTAACTTGAAATAGATGAAAATAATCATCTGTGTAGAACAATTTATAAAGAAAAGTTGATTTTTGTTTACAATCCTTTTATTTATTAATTTAAATTATAACTTGCATCCCATTAGACATAGTCAACCAATGGGCTCATTAAGTTATACTAATCTGATTAATGATCAGTTAAGCATGAAGTATTAAGGGTTGCATTTAAAATATATATATGGGAAAATAAAATATGCAATGACTAATTACAAAACTTCACAACCAATTTCTAAATGTAGTAGTACTTTAATAAGTGTTTTAGTTTTTAAGTAGATAAATTAGATGTATAATGTATTAAATATTTAAATTTTTTTTCTACGAACATGTGTCCACACACAAGGACTGCTGGTAGGATACGATGTTTGAAATTTCTGTACTTATGCCATCCATGCAAAAGTGTAACCATTCTACTGGAAAACCATCTTCATAGAATACATAGGCCATCATACAGTTATTCAATAACCAGGCTGTTAAGAAATAATCCAACCTCCACAAACTAGGTAGTATGGGTAGCATCATGCTTTTATCCATAAGCAAAACCTGCGAGGCTGCTGTAACAAATTCCTACAACATATTACTACCAATTATTTGTTACATAATACTTACCAATGAAGAAATAGACACTACCACTGGCTACTAACACCAAATTTACACCTGGATCTCACAAAATTGCACAAAAAGAAAAATTTTGCTGAGCTAATTAAAAAGAAAACGATGCCCGTTCTGGATTATCTTAACAGCATATACCACCAACAATACAGATATGCGTAAATAGGTACTACACTAATATTTTAAAATTATCTAAGATTATTATGTAACTATGTATTTCACCACTACTGTTTTAAAAATTGTTTTGTTTATGGTAACACAAAAATATTGTAGGATAGCATGGATGGTTTTCCTAAAAACTGACTCTGTAAACAGACTCTCCATTATTATTATTAATTTTATTATTTTTGAAAGATTCTTAATATGTTATTTTAGATAAGCTATTTATTATATTTATAAGATTTTTTTTGTTCCATCCCACATTTTGTAAACCGGCGCAATGTCAATAAGAAACGTCGGGTCGCCGTTTGTTTAAGGGGAGGAAATTGTTACGAAGGGTTAAATTAAAAAATGAAAAGATTAATTTGGAAATCAAAATTAAGATAATTGCATAATGCAAATAATTATTAATGTCAAAGCACATCAATTTTATTGAGGTTGCCAAGGGTAATAAACTTCATTCCTTTGTAAGCAATTTTTATGTGATGGGATGGAGCAATCAATTTTAGTTTTTAAAAGTTAGTTCCTGAGAGAGAGAGTTCCTGGCAAGTCTTTGGAGAGGTCCTATTGTATGTATGTAAGTAGATCTTAAGTTATTTTGTAAATTAGTTTAAGTTAAATATAGTACCTATACCATTGAATCGATGCTGTGTTAATTATATACTACCACCTGAGTAACCCCCAGTTACAAAAAATAAAATGTAACAATATAACCTGACAATATTGTTCCAACAGCTAAGCAGTCATTATCAAAGGTAATATAAATATAAACAAACACGTCGCTAAGGTAGATACAAAAATAGGTAACTAGATAAAAAGATAAAAATAATAATAATCAGAATTAAATATCTAACACTTCCAATAGCGGAGAATTACTGAGCTCAAGTTGTTCATTCATTACAGGTACCCTGAGTTTGTGTTTGTATATCTCAAAGGCTTCTAAAATGTCTAATTTGCGTTTGTTATTACAAAAATGTAGGAATTTAATATTATTTTGAGTAGTCATTGTGTGATTTTGTTCTAAAAGGTGTTTGGCGTAATTCGATTTTTCAGGATGTTTATTTTTGTAATAACGTACGTGTTCTTTATATCTTATGTCAAAATTTCGAAGTGTTTGCCCAATATATACCGAACTACAAAAAGAACAATTTAAACGGTAAATGCCCGATTTAATGATATCATGATTTAATGAATGAACAACTTGGCTCAGTAATTCTCCGTTATTGGAAGTGTTAGATATTTAATTCTGATTATTATTATTTTTAGCTTTTTATCTAGTTACCTATTTTTGTATCTACCTTAGCGACGTGTTTGTTTATATTTATATTACCTTTGATAATGACAGCTTAGATGTCGAAACAATATTGTCAGGTTATATTTTAATAAATACTGAGAAACTTTTTAACTAATTTTTATTTATTTCATGATTATGGAGTTCCACAAAGTAGGGCTAGAAACAATAGTCAAGATTATTTTTCTACCATTATAATCTTAATTTTCGTCTGTACTTTTATTACTAAAAACGATTTTTAATCGTAAGAAGGCTTTGCAGTGAACTTTGATATTTACAAAGACGCCATTATGAATATTCTAGACGCAATGTTATCTGTTATAATATTCTAGAAGATATTCCATCCATATTATTGCTGCTGATACTTTTATTTTTCAACTAAACAACAATCAGTTTTTGAAATAACCAACTTAATAAGTACTATTGGCTAGTTTACGTTATGTTTATAAATAACACTTACTAGTAAACATATCCAATCAGAGACACTCAAAATGCGTCATATTATATATCATTTGAAGGGTAATTTTAAGTACTTTCCAACGGTACATGACTTATCGGCTTATTGACTATGAAAACGTCAAAGGCCAAAAGTATGGTAAAATTTGATCAAAATTAAGCAAATAACGAAAAATTAATTAATAGTAAGCTGAAAATTGGCATAGATGTTGGCGAATACATACTGTTTAAGAAATTGATGAGTCCCGAGTTGAAGAAGGTGTGATCAGTCCGCCATTTTGGAAGACATGATCGTTTAAATAAAAAATAACGGAAAAAAGTTAATAGCATGCTGAAAACTGTCGTAGACGTTGGCGAGTACATACTGTTTAAAAAATTGATGAGTCTCGAGTTGAATAAGGCGTGCTCGAGACGCCATCTTAGAAAATATGGCGGTTGAAATGAAAAATAACAGAAAAATTAATAGGAAGCTGAAAATTGATATAGATGTTGCCGAATAGTTACTACTATTTAAGAAATTGATGAGTTCCGAGTTGAATAAGGTGTCCTCGAACTGCCAACTTGGAAAAAATGGCAGTTTAAATGAAAAATAATGGAAAAACTAATAAAATGCTGAAAATTGGCATAGCTGTTGGCGAATACATATTGTTTAAGAAATTGATTAGTCCCGAGTTGAATAAGGCGTACTCGAGACGGCATCTTGGAAAATATAGCTGTTTAACTGTAAAATAACTGAAAAATTAATAGGAAGCTGAAAATTGGTTTATATAAATGTTGCCTAATACACTCTATTTAAAAAAACCATGTGTCCCGAGTAAAAGAAAGTGTGATCAGGCGGCCATCTTGGAAAAGATTGCAGTTAAAGTGAAATATTTTAAATAACTTGATTTTGGTAGATTTTACGAAAAAAATGCAAGAGAACCTTTTTATCTTGTAAAGTTCCTCACAATCTGGTTTTTGTTTTATTTAGCTACGACTTATAGTTTCAGAAAGATAGCATCAAGAACGTAGGCTGTATTTTCCATGGTTTATAAACAAAGAGCTAATATATGAACGTTTTTCTTTTTTTGTTAACTATTCCGAAGCTTTTTAGGCTAAAGGTATGAAACTTTTTATACAGTGTGATTCTAAAGTATGAAATAAATTCGATAAAAGGGAAAGTATTGATTTTTGGAAAAATTACAAAAACACGTCAATTTTGTTTTTAAAGTCAGCACTTTTTGACATAATATTCGAAAATACAGGATGATGCGTTTAAGTGTGGTGACGTCATCAGCATTTTTTAAATGGCAACTTGCATTTTTTATTCCATATTCTGACACTTCATCCAATTTCCAAAATGGTAATGTAATAAGTTTGTTACCTTACATAAGGAAATTTTTGAAAAAAATAATTATGAAGACGGGAAAGTGGTATAGTCACCACACTTAAATGCAAAGCGAGACGCAAAGTATTGATTTTTGGAAAAATTTAAAACATGTCAATTTTGTTCGCACTTTTTGACATATCGGATATACAGGGCGATACGTTTAAGTGTGGTGACTATAGCACTTTCCCGTCTTCATGATTATTTTGTCAAATATTTTTTATGTAAGGTAACAAACTTATAACATTACCATGTTGGTAATTCGATGAAGTGTCAGAATATGGCATAAAAACAGTAAAAGTTGCTATTTAAAAAATGCCGATGACGTCGCCATACTTAAACGCATTACCCTGTATATTCGAATATTATGTCAAAAAAGCGGACTTTAAAAAAAAATTGACGTGTTTTTTTAATTTTTCCAATAATCAATACTTTCCCTTTTATCGAATTTATTCCATACTTTAGAATCGCACTGTATAGTACAGGTCTATATAGTATAGGACTATAAAAACAAGTCCTAATTTAAAAGGCAACATTAGAATTCTGCTATGCTTACTAGATATAGAAGTGCGATGGTCAGCTTTTTAGTTTTTAGTGAGTCGTATGAAATTTTGCATGTAAATAGCGAGGCGTAAAATCTGTGGTGGGTATAACAGCATTACAGCTGCCATATTCGCGGTAACCTAGATGTGTCATAGAAATACTATTTTTGCTAGTTTTTCTTGCTTTACAAGTTTCTAGTTTGTGAGGTTTCACAAGTAATGTAAAAGCTCTTTTACGTTTTGTACTTAAAACATGCCAGAATCGAGTTATTTCAATTTTTCATTTAAATTACCATCTTTTCCAAGATGGCAGCTCGAGTACACTTTATTCACCTCGGGACTCATCAATTTCTTAAACAGTAACTATTCGCCAACATCTATACCAATCTTCAGCTTCCTATTAACTTTTTCCGTTATTTTTTATTTAAACCACCATATTTTCCAAGATGGCGGACTGATCACACCTTCTTCAACTTGGGACTCATCGATTTCTTAAACAGTATGTATTCGCCAACATCTATGCCAATTTTCAGCTTCCTATTAATCTTTTTCGTTATTTGCTTAATTTTGATCAAATTTTACTATACTTTTGGCCTTTGACCTTTTCATAACAACGTCTGCCGATAAGTCATATACCGTTGGAAATTACTTAAAATTACCTTTCAAATGATATATAATATATATCATTTGAGTTAACGCATTTTGAGTTAAATACTATTGTATCTAAATGGCATGGTAAAATAATTGCATTTAAATATTTAGAGATAAAAACATAGTTAAGCAGAGTTTGTATCTTTTAACCTAATAAAACAGAAACCCGATTTTTTGTTTGGTATCTAGTTTTAATTTTCTTTATGTTCCATTTTCTTGTTATTTGGTATTTGTTAAATTATAAAATAAAGTTGTGTTGTTATTATTGGGAAATTACTTTGTGTATTTGTTTTTATGTTACTGTGTTCCTATTTTTGATCTTTATAAAAACGACCCGCCTAAGAAAGCTTCAATTTGCAGAGATTTAGAATTTTTACTATAATCTATTTAGCCGGAACATTTATTTTAATTAAAGATAAACAAGTAGTGAGTTGTGTATATTATTTTATATTTATTACGTATACCACCTGTATCTGTATGTATCGCCTCCCATAAAAATATTAAAACAATATACATGGAAATCAAACTAAAACTTTAAAAATCTTACTCTGAATTAAGTATACGTCTAAAACTTACAGTAAGTACGAGGAGAACACTGACAATAACTAGAATGCCATGTTTCTAAAAACGAATAAAATTTGTTTTTAGTTGACAGCCACTTTTTAATGTTTTGAGAGTTGATTGCCGTTTAGTTTGTTCGATTTGCTCTAATAGTTTTTTAAATTATCATAATTTAAAGATTGTGTGTTCACCCAAAAATAAATTTGACTAGAGAACATTTCCGGGCTATGATTTTTTACGATTTTAAATCGTCATTAACGCCTAAACAATGTGAAGATCGGCTTAGAAGGCAACAATTTATAATTGGTACAGCAAATTCAAAAGAGACCGGGTTTTTCTTAGTGATGAATTTCGTGAAGAACGCCCAAGAACTGATGAAGATATTGCCGCTGTTCGAGCAATGCTTGAGGAAGATCGACGGACATCTTATGAATTTATTCGGTCGACATTGGACATTGATATGAGTCAAATACAAAACATTTTACATCAACAGTTAGAAGTGAGAAAACTTTGTTGTCGATGGATTCCACATAAACTGATTCCTGATCAAAAAGAACAACGCATTGAATGGTGCAGAAAAACTCTGGAAAAATTCCACGGCGGCACTTTGCAAATTTGGTTTGGAATATCGTCACTGGTGACGAATCTTAGATTTATTGTTATGATCATCAAAAAAGAGTCAATCGGCTCAATGGGTCTTTCGAACCAAACCTAAGCCTACAAAAGTTCGAAGAATTCGCAGGGCTGGTAAGAAGATGATTGATAGTTTTTTTTTCTAAAACTAGTCATATTGCTACTATAGCATTAGAGATATAGATAGACCGTTACTGTCGATTGGTACACAAATGTCTGTTTACCACAAATCTTTAAGAAGTTCGTGAAAAACGCCCCAAAGGAAAAATAATCTTACATCATGACAACGCATCGTCGCATAAAGCAAAAGTAACAATTGAGTATTTGGCTGCCCTAAAAGTCAGCACCATGGACCCTCCACCGTGCAAACCTGACCTAGCACCATGCGATTCCTTTTTGTTTCCTAAAATTAAAGATAAAATGCGTGGAATCACTGTTTCGTCATCAGATGAAGCAGTGGAACATTGCTTTAAGGACTGGTTTCATCGAATGCCAAAATGTATTGATGTTAAAGGGGAATATTTTGAAAAACAATAAAGTTATTTAAATTTTTGTAAAACTAATCCTTATTTGATTTTCTAAGAATTTTCAGTGCCGCCCTCGTACAAGAAAATCATTTTAAACTATTAAGGCGTAGCTAGTTTTTATACATAATTTTACAATAAAAATATAGAAACAAAATTTTAATTAGCCTCATACAACTAAATCTGTACCCTCAAGATTTTCTTTCGTCCATGTCTCAAATCTAGCAATAAGTTCTGGAGACATCTGTGATTTGAATCCTCCAACATTTCCAGATCGCACGAAATCATTATCTGCAGTAGCCAATCCAATTTCCTTTGTATATTGAAAACCCTCCTTGTAATTCACTGCAGAATTATTTTTCATCGATTCAAAACTTAGATGTTTCGCCAATATGGTAACCTGTTCGTCTGTCACTGTTTTTTCCAGAAAATTGGCAACTGTTCTAATGACCGAAGGAAGATCTTTCTTCATATCTTTATATCTGATAAAGAGAGTATTTGGCCTGTGTCTTTGATTCCAATAACTTAACACATGCTTCCAAAAAGGACCAAAACATACTAGGAAAAAAATTAATTATATATCACGAGATGCAGATGGTTTGTTAAGTTATTACCTCTTCCTGCTAAAAATAATTCACAAAAATCTTCAAATGTTCCTTTATAACCTTCAGCTGATTGGCTGTAGTAATAGAGTGAGATGCAAGTGTCTTACGCATTTCTCAGTATAATGATGATCTGAAATCAGTTTCAGTAATATGCTTTGTGTATGAAATTTGATGAACCACCTTAGGCTGTTTAATGCCATTGCGAACTTGTTCTGGTAGTAAAGACCAATGTAAGTGTGATTTAAAACATCTTGGGGAATCTTGGAGACCCGCATACCAAAACATTTGTGTTGCAGTAATTCCTTCACCTTTATATTTTTCAATCAGATCAAATAGAGCAGGATATCTGTAAATATAAGTAATTGTTTTACTTATTTGCAAGGAAGAGCAAAGTATTCAAATGATATTCCATCAAGTTGACGCAATTAAACTGTCGATAATCTTTTTTCTGATAGTTAATATTGCAGACTAAGGCTATGAGTAGAAAAGCTGTTAAGAAGAACAATTTTTAATTCCTCTTGGTTACAAAATATGTATTCGAGCTCGAAAGCTCTAAATTTCACTGGTTTATAACCTATTCCAAGCTTGTCAAGCTTTTGATCAGAAAATTTCTGTGAATTTAAGTTTAATAAAAATGACTCTTAAATATTTCTTACTCTAACTGTATGGATCTATGGCAAACAGATATTTTACCAGCTGTTTCGTAATCAAAATTGATTACTATTAACCAAATCATCTCTTGGGCCCATGTGGTCCCTAAAAAATATTATATATAGAGGAAGCAATCCGATGAATTGTAATAAAGCTATTCATACCTGTCTTTGGATGTCCACATAGAAAAACATCATCATCTCGTACTTCAAATGTCCGCAATGCTTCTTCCAACCCTTCATAATAAATCGGAAGACAGAAGTTGTCTTCGCCAACTTCTACGTAACCACTTCTAAAAGAAGATGTAAATTCTCTGTTCAGAATGCGATCAATGTCAGTATCATTGCCGATTCTCCTTATGGAAGTCATCGCGGTCAAAAGAATTACAGAAATTTGTTTTGATAGTTTTATATTGACAATTGCCACTTCATTCTTATCGCTTAATCGTGTTATCACCTTTTAGGAAATAGAAGTACTTAAAGATACAAAAGATACAAAGATAGTATAATTGCTAGAAAAGTGAAAGACAGAATTAATTTTAGAGCAACCATTTTTGTTTACTATTGGGACGATACAGTTATAGGAGTTGAAATAAGTCAGTATATAAAGGGAAGGTAATCAGCAGATCCGCGGTATCAAGATATGCAAGTGATCGATAACTTTGTTCGCCTTTTATTTCTTTGAATAGTTATTGTAGGACCACTTAAGATTTAGATATTTTTGGTTTAGATTTCAGGAATAATAGCATAAAACTAAATAATAATAATAATAATATAATAATAATAATAAATGAACAGTAACCTTAATTTATAAACAATAACAGGTATTTCTATGAAAATAACTGTTACCATTTGAAACTTTTTGAAAAAATAATCTAGTATAAAGCAAATATTGAATCACAGATTAGATATGTTCTCTCGTAATATTTTTGTATTTATAATTTTTATGAAATGATTAAGTATATGGATGCATGCATCTGTAAGCGGTAATTTTAAGATGATTGTTTAACAGTTGGTAGGCTATAGTAAAAGTTTCCTATTCAGCAAAAAGATTTTAACAAATTAGTATTGTTGCCTAGAACAAAAAACGTAAATATACCTCACGCAACAATTGGTTGGAATATTCAACATATAAAAACAGCTTTGGTAGTGTAATGTCTAGCGTGTCGGACTTTCACCCAGGCGGTCCGGGTCGACTCCCGGTTCCGGCAGATCTGGTTAAGATTTTCTGCAGTTTTCCTTAGCTGTGACACAAATGTGGGATTTGCGCTGTTCCATGTAATTAGAACAACAAATGTAATTAGAAACCAAACATTTTTTATTCGTAATTTAATCAACACAATGAACAAAATAGTATAAATGAAAAAATTTTATTTAATAACTCGATACTTATTATATTTTATTCTCATCGATGTAACCACCCTTTGCTTTAATCACTGCGGCGCATAGTTCTGGCATCCTATTTAGCAATTTTGTTAAATATGCAGTATTAATTTTACCCCATTCTTCTTCAAGGATGTTCCACAGATGTGTTCTTGATGTTGGACACTGTTTTCTGACTTCTCTGTCTAATTTATCCCACAATAACTCGATGGGGTTTAGATCTGGACTCTGGGCGGGCCAGGTCATCACTTTTAAAACGTTTTTGCGCTCTAATCCTTCTAAATACTGCTTGCATAGCTTGGAGGAATGCTTTGGGTCATTATCGTGTTGAAAGGTAAAATTTCTGCCAATGAGTCTGCGACCAGAGGCCACAACATTTTTCTGTAAAATTTCTTTATAACCTTCTTTTTTGAGAATTCCCTGTATTTTTATTAGATCCCCAGTCGCACCTCCACCAAAGCATCGCCACACCATCACAGAGCCTCCACCATGTTTAACAGTAGGTATTACACAGGAGTCCAACATGCGCTCTTTAGCTGATCTGCGAACAAATACTCTTCGCTTAGAGCCGAAAACTTCAAATTTCGACTCGTCGCTCCATAGCACTCCATTCCACTGTTCGACAGTCCAATGTTCCCGGGCCCATTGTAATCTCTTAATTTATTTTTGTGTCTTAGCAACGGCTTCTTTATGGCTACTCGACCAAATAAATCAGGTTTTACAAGTCTTCTTTTAATAGTTGAAGAACTTAGAGGATCATCTCTGGATTCATTGACTTGAGCAGTGATTTCTGGAGCTGTCAGGCGTCGATTGCGTCGGCTAGACAGTACTATGTAATTGTCTTCGGCAGTTGTAGTTTTTCTTGGACGTCCTGTGCGTTTTCTGTTTACAAAACTCTTTGTAGATTCATATTTTCTTACATTGTAGTCAACTGTTCGACGTGGTATGTCTAATTCAAAGGCAATTCTTCTATTGCTTCTTTCTAATTTATGAAGCGCAATGATAAGAGAACGTTCTTCGACAGATAATTCTTTAGTTTTCACCATTGTACAAAATTTATGGCAATCGACAATAAAAACGTTGTTTCTTGAAAGCTACCCTTTACTGCAATATGTATTAGTGCCTTACAAGTTTATTCAGACTGGATATTCAATTCATATTCATTTTCATATCCTTTTTCTTGGTCAGAAACAGTAAGATATATTCATTAAACAAACAAAAATACAACAATGGTAACTTAATAAGAAACAAAATCGTCTTATAGTATGTAACGCCACTCTACCAGCCCAAGAAAATCTACACAAACTCTTAAAACACTGATACAGAGTAGTTGTCGACTGTGGTATACAACGAAATTAGTCTACACTTGACATTTAGGAACATTGTTTCAAAGCATACCAGGATTCTTAACTTTTATGAAAATATTACGTGGTGGAATTCCCCCAGATTCGGCTAAATTCTAGTAGGGTTGGCCAAATGATCATAGCAATCGGTGCCATGAGGTACGAAGGATGCTCCGCCATCCTGATTCCTCGCCCAAAAACAAACAAACAAACAAACAAACGTGGTGGGCAAATATTTATGAGCGGTAGTGTATATAATGCTGGATCGTGTCACAAAATGAATTACCAGTTTATTTGTAATACGTACTTAATACAAAGAGCGATGAAATGTTTGATTATTTTGTCATCCCAGTACACCAAAATTATAAACCATTGCAACTTTTCTGTTAAATATGATGATGATAGATCGAAACATAACAACGCGCCTTCTTTAAATATATTTTTTAGTAAAAAAATGTCTTTAATAAAATATGTTAAATATACACGAAATACTTATAAGTTGATACACATGATAGAAACCATTTTTATATTATTCCTGTTATGTTCTTTTATGTGTTTAAATAAAAGATACTCAATTACTCTCATTAATTAACTTTATTAATATTGAGTGAGCAGGGCGAATTACATACACAATGCATAGAGTGTAGAAGACGTGTATCCTCGAAGCCGACTCAAGTGTTACTGACGCTCGCCTAGACGACGGGCCAGGATTGGTTAGTTACATCACTTCAAATAAATGTTGCCAACTTCAACCTACATACATAACAATCCCTAAGGCACAATTTGGCACCAATTTGTTATTTTTATTGAAGGTTATATAGTAAAACATCTATTAACAATCATAACAAATTGCAAATTGATTAATGATTATTGATTAATCCAACATTTTACAAGTAAATATGGAGATGGAGTAGTTTACGAAAAATTACTTTAATGTGATTCTCCTGGGTAGCAAAAACGTAAGTTTTACATTCAATACTACTGTAAGGTTTTAATAACTTTAAAGTAGCTTCGGGAAAGTTACTGCTACAATCATAATACCACTTTGAAGTTGCAACGATTTTAAAGTAAGTATATTAAGTGGCAATACCGTTCCACATACTTTAATAGTTACTCAGAAGTAATGAAACTACATAGTTCCAATAAATAGTAGAAACAACTACACAATTACTAAAATATTCCGAATTGAAGAAATTAAACCTATAAAGTCAGAAATTTAGTTGTAGTTACGTAACAACTACTCAAAGTTCCGATCTCAGTTACTGCTACTTAAATGCTGCTTGGGATATCTGTGACTTATCAACCTTGCGTACCGTTTATTTTGCGTATTTTGAATCTATAATCAGATATGGATTGTTTTTTTGGGGCTGTTTGATACATCTCTCTAACATTTTAATACTACAAAAAAGAGCATTAAGAATTATATACAGTATCAAAAGTCGAGATAGTTGTAGACCTTTATTTATAAATCATAATATCTTAACAATTTTTAATTTATTCATTTACGAAAGCTCGATATTTGTTTTTAATAATAAAAATACTTTCAAACAAAATGCGGATGTTCATGACTATAATACTAGAAGCAATCTTCTGCGACCTAATGCTGCTAAAACTTCAACCTATTATAAATCATTCATGTTTACGTCGGTTAAAATTTTTAATAAACTTGCTGATTAGATCAAAAATTTAGAAAATATTAAAAAATTCAAATATGCACTAAAATCGTATTTGACTGACAACTGCTTTTATAACCTGGAAGAGTTTTGGAATACTGGAAATACTGCGACTGCTTAGTGTTTGAAATGTAAACTCCATATCTATATTATCTTTAATTACTCTTTTAATATGTTTTACATCTACAATGTTTTTATAATATTTTATATCATATACACTACATGTTTTTGTATTTCTATTTACACAATATTTTATTTTATTTTATTTTATTAATATGTATGTTTTTTATTGTATTATTCAACGCCACTGGCACCAGAATAAATGTTTATCTATCTATCTATCTATCTATCTTTAATTATTTAATGCTCTAATCACAATGCACAAACAAATTCTTCCATCATAAAATTCTTTTTTTTTGTCTTTCACGGAAGAATATTTCCTGTTTAGTGTTAATTGTTTGTTGACAAGTTTTAAGTCATTCATAGCTCTAATAAAAGATGTTTTACCGGAATATAACCATTCAGTCCAGTAAGTTTATATGAAAAATTGGTTTGAACTTAAACCGCTTTTCTAATAGATAGAAATAGAAAAATTACTTGGTATTGCACCCATAGATTTTACTATTTCTGGTTGTTTTGAGTAGTCTTAAATATCTATGTAAGTATTTTTCAGTTTAAACAAATCTACGCGTCAATACTCATGCTGATAGTAATAAGTTTCATATTACTATATTCCACTTTAATACCTTACACAACTAACTATTCTACATTAAACATTCGACATATTTAAAATTAACAAAAAAAAGTTGTTCCAAGTCCGGAAAGTACTATTAACATCTACTACAGTAGATGTTAAATTAGTTTTTGTTTAAATTTTGTTGCATATTTATGTTAATTTGTAATTAAACTTTAAATTGCAGTAGTAAGTAGCTTTAAAAATTACTAACTCAGCAAGGGATCTGACAAACAACAACAAACAATACCTTAGATAATGAATTCTATAGCTGTTAGACACAAATCTAATATCAAAAATGCATTACAATTTTTGACAGATGTCAATGTGTCATATGGAAAACACAATTTCAAAGTAAAATATAGTAACTAGAAGAAGTTGCATCCAAAAATGCAGGAAAAAGAGTAAATGCCATGTTAAATGCCCTTTAAAATTCAACCCTTCTGTGGCACGTGTTAATGTTTACTAAACTAGCTGGTATTTGGGGAAATTGAGTTTTGTATACACAAACGTAATTCAAACTTTACCAAAATAACAGACACCCTAATCTTTATACAATTATATTTATAATTTTGTTTCATAATTATATGTTTTAAAGCTAGCGCCACACTTACCCTGGTTGTCCCTACATAGATTTCTTTGGATTGGACCTTTGTATAAGGATCATTCTACCAACTGATAAGAAACAGGTTACTGCAATTTTATTTCATAACTATTTCATTAAAAAATTAGCTTTAATATGCTAATAATTATAAAATACATTTTTTAAGTATTACCGAAAAAATACAGATGTATAAAGTAAAACATAAGATTAATTTAATCCAGAAGAGTTTGAAATCACGCTCTGTGGGCTGTTAATTTACCTAGTTTGTCTACTTCTCTTCTCTGTATGCAAATTAAATATAGTTGTCGACAAATGTTTACAATCTTGTTTATTGTTTCCAGCCTTATTTTGTGGAACTCCATAATCATTAAATAAATAAAGATTATTAAAATGTTTACAAGATTACGTTTACATAATTCCTGCGAGTAACGTACGTAGAATCGCACTATAGATAAGATCATGTTACATGAGAATTGCTTAAGATAATAAAACTCACGATATCAAATTACCAGCTTTCTGATAAATGGACGTTATCTCTATGAGAAACTTCTGTAGCATTTATTCTCTCATGACCATGAAAACTGTGTAGGCAGATAAGGTATAAATACCTCTGTTTTAATATTAAGTCTTCAGTCTTTATAAATATTCATACGACACACAGTCTTTATAAATCATCATCCAACTCACAAGTCGTTATTAAATATTCAACAAGTGTTTATCCTGTGTGAGTATTAAAACTAGGTGTGGATTTTAGAATTGTCCTGCTAGAAAAAACATAAAGGCTCATTCGAGTTTTAATTAATTATTTTGCTTAATGTCATTTAAATGTGAATTTTAAAATTGTTCTGTTAAGTGTGTTAATTCAAATTTAATTATTTTAAGCTCGTCTTAAAACTTCGTTAAAATAATTACAGACAAAGTAATATTAATACATTTGTATCATTAATGTTAACAAGATAGTTTTCTACTAATTAAAAATTAATAAAATATATTCTACGACTGCAAACGAAATATATAAATGTGTTTTATTATATTCAATAAATAAAGTTTTAAAAAAAAGCTTCGGCCACAGAATATAATTAAACTGGCACAGTCGGTAGATTTTGAAAAATCGAAATATCGATTTTGTGTCCTAAACTGGCGCAGATTTCGTAACGGATTTTGGAAAATCGACGATAAATATCGATTTTGTGTTTTAACACTTGATCCAAAGGAAAACCGTTCCCAACAACGTGTCGACGTCAAGAGAATTGGAGTTTCACCGCTTTTAAAATTGGCACGGGACTTCGAGAATCAAGGCGCGACATCCCAGCAACACCATCGAACGTCCAGCCTTCCAACGCACGAACATTGGCCCGGAGGTCTCCCGTTCGACTAGGTACAGCTGTAGCGTGATTATTGCAATCAATTTTAATTCTACGCAACAAAGTAAGTGTTTTTTTTTCTTTTTCAAAGTGAAAAGTGTTTCAAGAAGAAACCAGCGAATTTATTAAATCATTTTTAAAACCATACTAACTTAGTTTTAACATTTTTAATTAATTATTGATTACGTACATGGTAGACGCCAGACCGAATAGGTATTGTCAGCTAGTGACATTGTAAAGCCTTTCATGCTTGCCATGTATGGGTAGGAACCCCGAAACTGTTTACTAACAATAAAAATAATTTTAAAAATAATTGTGTTATTCTAATTATTCTTTTTTTAACAAATTAGTTTTTAAGGTAAAGATTATACAATTTTTGTTTAATTTTAAATGCTTAGAAATCGATCTCGATCTCCGAGACGTTGTAGAAGTGCTGAACGCACAGTAAACCCAAGCTCAAATTCAAATACATCCCCTTTATTATTCTTAAATAACAACAACATTAATATGGCAGTTTTCAATCCAACACTTTTAAATGAAATTCCCATTTATGATGGCAACACAGCCACTTTATCAGAATTTGTTAGAGCTACAGAAATTATCACCACACAATTTTGTACAGCAAATCCCGAAGAATTTATAAATAAATTAATTATTTCTTTAATTAGAAATAGATTAAAAGGACAAGCCCTTGAAATTATAACAGGATATAACTACAATACCTGGAATGAAATAAAAACTGTTTTAATAGAAAATTTTGGCGATCAAAGATCAGAAACAAATTTATTAATTGACTTAACTAGAATTAGACAAGGAAAAGATAACCCTATTGAATTTTACAATAAAATTAGGACGCATTTAGCGACCCTAAATGCAAAAGTTTCATTAGGACCAGATCCAGTAGTAATTAAAACCCACAAATTAGAAGAAAATTCAAAATTAGCTTTACGAACATTTGTCAGTGGACTAAACGAAAATTTAGGAACATTCGTCAGATCTAGAAATCCAGATTCTTTAGAATCAGCCCTAAAAATTATTAAAGAAGAACTAGATATTCGTTATTCACAAAACCAAAATTTTAAAATTAACCAAAATTTTACAAAAAATAATCAAATACATTTAACATCTAAAAATAACTATCCTAAACCATCCCAAAACCTATGTACTACTCAACCTACAACTGAAAAATTTGGAAATCCGAATAATTTCCCCAATTTCTCAAGACCAAATAATTTTTCAAATAATTTCCCTAATTTCTCAAATACTAATTCAAGACCAAGTAATTTTTCTAATAGACAAAATAATTTCCCAAATTTCACGTCGAATAATGCTTCAAGTAGCAACATTAGATCAAATCAATCTAGAAATTTTAGTTCTTTCAAACCGAACCATGAACCCACATATACTCCAGAACCTATGGAGGTTAGCATAATTAAAAGACCCGCTACCAGACAATTAGGAAACCAAAATAAATTCAGAACGAACTCACAACGCTTTAGACGCTTTCCAAATGCAATTCCAGAAGAAATAAATTATCACGACGATAATTTACCATCAACATCTTTCAATAATATTGAATATGACGAACCAGATCTCGTATATTTTGATAATACTTCTAATGAAAATCCTAATTATCCTCAAGATGAACATCCCCAAGACGAATATGTCCAAGAGAATCAATATTACAATCAACCAGAAGAAGAATACGAAAACATGGACTCTAATGTAAATTTTCATTAAGAGCCTCGGAACCCCTATTACATTTTAACATAAACCCCAAAGCAAACTTACCCTATTTAATCATCCCAGGATCGAATGAAAAATTATTGATCGATACAGGGAGTTCAAAAACTATCATTTCTCCCAAATTCGTGCAAGAAAACTTCCCAGAATCTATTTATAAATATAATTTTGAAATTACAACTTCCCATGGAACTACTCAACATAATTACGTAGCAGACATCCCTATACCTAATCTTTTTGAAGAAGAAGGACTTCATACATGTTACTTATTTGATTTTCATCCTGACTATGTAGGACTTATAGGATCAGATCTTTTGATGGACTTATCCGCATCAATCGATTATAAATGGATGCATATCCAAACGGAAAAAACAACCGTACCTTTTTATTATAATCCTTCCAAATTAAAGCAAGAAATGCAACAACGAAATCATTGTAATTTTTCAAATTTAAAATCAAATCAGGAACCAATAAAAAAGATCCATATACCAGCTCGAACCGAAATTTTTACAACACTTCCAGCAGTTGGAATTAATGGAACAAAATTAACCCCCAAACTTAAATTTAACGCCCACGTCATTATGCCTTCAGCTATTGTCAGATTATACAATAATTATTTTCAAATAAGCCTTATCAATACTTCCAATGAACCTCAAGTTATCAGTATTTATGACCCTTTAATTTTAGAAGATTATAACACTTCAGATGATTTAATCCAACTTAATAATTTCAATGTCAAATCCCCTTCCAACGTAAGAAAAATTTTGAACGAAAATTTAAAAAATAATTTAAGATTAGAACATCTTAATGAGGAAGAAGAAACCCTCTTGACAAACCTTTGCTATGAATACAAAGACGTATTTTACACCCCAGACATACCCCTTTCAGCAACAAATTTAGCAAAACACCATATTAGGACAAAAACAGATGCCCCAATTTACACTAAGACATATAGATACCCCCAGATTCACCGTGAAGAAGTCAAAAACCAAATTCATAAAATGTTAAAGGACCAAATTATTGAACCATCAGAATCCCCATTTAATTTTCCAATTTGGGTAGTAAAAAAGAAATTAGACGCATCCCAAAAACAGAAGTGGAGGATCGTCATAGATTACAGGAAACTGAACGAACAGACTATCGAGGACAAATTCCCATTACCCCGAATAGAAACCGTTTTAGATAATTTAGGCAGATCAAAGTATTTTAGTACTCTTGACCTCGCATCCGGTTTCTGGCAAATAGAAATTGAAAAAAAGGATAGAGAGAAAACAGCTTTCTCGACAGAAGAAGGTCATTTCCAATTTAAAAGAATGCCTTTTGGTTTAAAAAATGCACCAGCTACATTCCAGCGTGCAATCAATAACGCCCTTATAGGTTTAACACCCCAACAATGTCTAGTCTACTTAGACGACATCATAATTTATTCCGCTTCTCTTCAAGATCTCATGTTTAGACTTAAAAATACATTCCAAAGATGTAGACAACATAATATCAAAATTCAATTAGACAAATCAGAATTTCTACATAAATCCATTAAATATTTAGGACATATTATAACTCCAGAAGGAATTAAACCAGATCCAAACAAGATCTCAGCAATAAAAAACTTTCCAGCACCCAAAACAAGAACCGAAATTAAATCATTCTTAGGACTATTTGGATATTATCGAAAATTTATAAAAGATTTCGCGAAAATAACAAAATTCTTAACCATATGTTTAAAGAAAGATAACAAAATTATTCATACAACAGAGTTTTTATCTAAATTCGAACATTGTAAAAACATTTTGACTAACGAACCAATTCTACAATACCCCAATTTTGATGAACCTTTTGAACTAACCACAGACGCTAGCAAATTCGCTTTAGGCGCAGTATTATCTCAAAAGGGAAAACCTGTTTGTTATGCCTCTAGGACTTTAAATAATTCTGAACAAAATTATAGTACTATCGAAAGAGAATTATTAGCAGTTATTTGGGCAACAAAACAATTTAGACCCTATCTTTATGGAAAGAAATTTACCTTATTTACAGATCATAGACCATTAGTATGGCTCAAGAATTTAAAAGAACCAAATTCAAAATTAACTCGTTGGGCAATGAAATTAGAAGAATTTGACTTTACTGTAAATTATATTCCCGGAAAAATAAATAAAGTTGCAGATGCATTATCCAGAATTCAAATTCACCCATTAAATATTAGACCTGCATCGTTATCAACCCCTGAACCAGAACAAACTAATTATGACAGCAGACTAGCTAGCAGAGCAAGTACTCCCGATATTACAGACTTATTCGACATTCCAACTTATAATCCCCCTCAAACTGACGCTACTGAAAACATTGAAAACCCGAACAACGAAGAAAATAATGATCAAAATTCTTATATTGACACGGTACATTCTCAACAATCTTCAACCCCCGCAATTGATATTTCAGAGAAACCTCTACAACATTTTAAAAATCAGATAGAATTTATTAATGCTCAAATTCCAAGATCAATCAGAATCACAAAATACGACGGAATTACTCATTACGCCGTCTTCGTTAATCAAATTAATAAGTCAGAAATATTTAACACCCTATTAATTGAACATTGTCAACCCAAACATCATTACTATTGTTATTTCCCAGATGATCAACTTTATTTAGACTTTTCAAATTTCATTAATACAATCACAAACGAAAATACTCCCAAATTTCATCGTTGTATAACTCAAGTAACCTATATTTTAAACTCCGAAGAAAGACAAAAACAAATTCAAGAATACCATTTAGGAAAAACCAACCACCGTGGAATAAATGAAACTATTGAACATCTCAAAAGAAAATATTATTGGACCTCTATTATAAAAGATGTTACAAATTATATTAATAATTGTCAAATTTGTAAACAACAAAAATACAACAGAAAACCTATTAATCAACCTTTTCAATTAACCCCTACTTCTTCTAGACCATTCCATACAATTCATATCGATATATTCCAAATCAAAAATAAAAGTTACTTAACAATCATTGACGCTTTTTCAAAATTTGCACAAGCTTATCCTTTACAATCGCGAAATTTAATAGAAGTAACTGAACAGTTATTGAAATACATTTCAACATTTACAACTCCTAATGTCATTATAGCCGACGGAGAATTTAATAAAAATATCTTTAAAGATTTTATAGCCTTGCATAAAATCCAATTACATACAACAACACCTCATCACCATCAATCTAATTCACCAATCGAAAGATTACATTCTACAATCATTGAACATTATCGACTATTAACCAATATACCTTAACAGCAAAAAATCCAATATTGCCTTTTAGCATACAATCATACTATACATTCGAATCTTCATTTAACCCCTTTTGAAATCGTTTTTGGACACACTGAAAGTAAAAACCCCTTTGACCTTGATTATAACAGAACATATTATCATGATTACTTATCTACACATAAAAATAAAATGAAATATTTATATGAATCCCTACAAAAAACTCAGATGGAAACTAAAGAAAATCGAAATTCCAAATTAAACAAATCCAAAACAAATAAACAATTTAATTTGAATAGCAAAGTATTTATAAAAACCAATCTAAGAAATAAAAAGGATCCAAGATTTGACGGACCTTATATTATCTCAAAAATTTTAGAACATGACGTTTACGAACTAACACCCCCTGATGGTAGACCACCACTTCAAAGACATGCTAACGAAATGTTACCTTTTTCAGGACAACAATGCTCCTCATCCTAATCGAACAAGTTAATATTTTAAATAATACTATTTGAAATTAAATTTCTTCATACCTCACAGATCAAGACGTTTTAACCATCCCTTATCCTGCTGACCCAAAATACCTACATTTATATGAAACAATTATCGTTACTAAAGTTTACCAAATTGATTCTGTAACCTGGTTAATCAGTTCCCCTTCCAGATCCATTTTAGACATTAAATGTATCCAATAGAACTTGTTGGTTCACAAGTTATACATCTTAGTCCTGACTATATTGTCATGATCAATCACAAAAACATGTTATTTACAGCCAAAAGTATTTCTAATAAAGTAATAGAATTTAATATCATAGATATTGCAAAATTAACAACCCCTCAATTCGAACATGTAAATACTAAAATCGATTTAACTACAATCGATACACAGAAATTGAACAAACATCAACTGAAGATCACAAACCAAAATCATCTTCTAAAGATGAATAGTACTACAACCCTCGATCATCTGAGCTTATTAAGTGTCATTATAATTATATTTATCATTGTAATAGTTATAAGTTTATTATTGTATATTTATTGTAAACGTAACTCCTTCAAAATCAAATTTATAGATTTTCTAAATAAAGATTTTATAAATAACAAAAATCACGAAGAAATACCAATTTAGATTTCTTTGAAAAATTTTATAATATATAAATATTATTTCAAATTTTATTTTCAAATTATTTTAATAACATTGAAAATACTAAGGGTGGAGGAGTAACGTACGTAGAATCGCACTATAGATAAGATCATGTTACATGAGAATTGCTTAAGATAATAAAACTCACGATATCAAATTACCAGCTTTCTGATAAATGGACGTTATCTCTATGAGAAACTTCTGTAGGATTTATTCTCTCATGACCATGAAAACTGTGTAGGCAGATAAGGTATAAATACCTCTGTTTTAATATTAAGTCTTCAGTCTTTATAAATATTCATACGACACACAGTCTTTATAAATCATCATCCAACTCACAAGTCGTTATTAAATATTCAACAAGTGTTTATCCTGTGTGAGTATTAAAACTAGGTGTGGATTTTAAAATTGTCCTGCTAGTAAAAACATAAAGGCTCATTCGAGTTTTAATTAATTATTTTGCTTAATGTCATTTAAATGTGAATTTTAAAATTGTTCTGTTAAGTGTGTTAATTCAAATTTAATTATTTTAAGCTCGTCTTAAAACTTCGTTAAAATAATTACAGACAAAGTAATATTAATACATTTGTATCATTAATGTTAACAAGATAGTTTTCTACTAATTAAAAATTAATAAAATATATTCTACGACTGCAAACGAAATATATAAATGTGTTTTATTATATTCAATAAATAAAGTTTTAAAAAAAGCTTCGGCCACAGAATATAATTAAACTTGCGTGCTCTTTTTTTTAAATTATGAATAATAACAAATTGCAACTAACAGAAATGCATTTGTCGTTTCTAATTCGTTGCTCATATTTGCATCACTCCTGTCTACTTCACAATTTCTGTTCGCAATTTTATACGTATACGTTAAATATAATTTGAAATCTACCGGCAACATAACCAACATCTTTGCTTTTCCGTGGCGATGCTTGTATTTTTGCTAATTTTTGTTTCCGAGTTTAAAACAACAAAACTGAGAGCTGAACTTATCTGTGTCAGAATTGGTGGGAAATTACGTAATTACTTTAAAAATAATTCAAGCTATCAATTCAATACACATTTTGACAACATGTGATCAGTAATAATCTAACCACAAAGTGCATATAGCTATGTTTGTTTATTTCAGGGACCGTCACACACTGGATCGAAATGGGAAAACATGGACATTTGGCGAAACAATCAGATTAATGTTGAAAATCTATAAAATTTGTATGTACAGTTACAGCCAAAAAAATCTGGGTAAGAGGTTTAGATTATTGTTATTCAATGAATCATAATTAAAATTCTGAATCTTAAATTCAAAGCCTCATTGGAAATTATTATGTAGGCGATGCTACTGTGTATCGATAGTAACATTAGTAGATCAAAAGCCTGATCTACAAATAACAAATTTACAAAAAAAGTTATGCAACCCGCGCCCATAGTTTTTTGGCCGTAACTGTAAGATACGTTAAAAGACTGTATATAGATTACAAAAATGTCAATTTATTTGCTTCGCTTTTACGTTATCACTCTCGTTCTATAGATTGAAGCTGACTATTTGAAAACGGATTTTACGAAGCAAAAATGCGGGTTTACTTTTAATTAACTAAATTATTTTTAAGAAATGTTTTCTTTGCTTGTTAGTATGATGTTTCTTCTGTAAATTACATATTTTTTGATAATAATTATTATCCATCTTCGTTGAAAAAAAAATACTTGAAACGTAACTCGTAATTTTTAAACAAGTTTTTACTTCGGTTGACTTTTAAAAAAATGCCTAAGTGAGCCCAAATGGAGATTGTCTTATTTCAAATCTGTAGCATATTTACTTTATATATTCATTTTAATCTAGTGCAAATAAGTGCAAATAAGATAATTATCCATGGTTTTCTCTGTAAGTACCGAATACATTAAATTCGGAATTCCATGGACCATTCCAGGACGCGTCTCTTTTGACATCCATATTTTCCAATATTTTAACGACTATCTATTATGTATTAGTTAGAAATATTATTATGAGCATCGACACTGGTCCATTTTAATGTAAAGTGGTTTTCTAAATCCAAACTGTGATATGGGAATCAAAATAAAAATAGTATTTTCACTTTCTGTATATATGAATGTATTTGGAGAGAATTCTAATAGAAAACTGAAATTATTAGCATGTAAATGTGAAACATATTTTATTATAGTTTTTATTAATTTAGAATCTGAAGGGATATTCTCAAAATAGGAGGAATCGCGAATTCTCTTTTCATTGAGACTTCTTACTATATAATAGGAGTATATATGTCTATATAACTTAGAAATCTCTTAAATACATTTTTACCGAAAGTATAGATAATTGATTTTGTTTACGGTTATTTTATATTTTCTACCAAAGAAATATTTTAAAATTTGCGGATTTCGAAAAATCTGGATATTCCATTAAGGAATTATTTTGACAATAGTACTTTTTAGGGATTTTATTTTTGTCGATAAGCTTTGAAATATAATATTTGCATTCCGAAGAGTCGGTATTATACCCCCTTTCTAGAAATTTAGCAATTTGTAAATAATATATTGTCACTATTCACAAAAGTAGCCGTATAAGTGTTGCCGTGTTTACTTCTTATATTCCGTACGTTCAGTATAACCGGTATAACTGACCGTATTGTTTCGTTATTTTGGGCGTTTTATATTGTTTTGGCAAGATGTTAATATGGAAAATGTGTATACCAACAATGTTTTATATATCATTCTTCGATCTACCAAGATAAGCTTCAAAGACTGTAGCAAGTTGTATGATTTCACTCCGTATATTTTTATATATTTTTGCGAAATGATATAACAAGCATCATATATATAAAAAAAACTTGTCTATAATAATTGATATAGAAAATACATTAAATATCACAAATTAAATACCAATGTCCATCGTTTAGCTGTTTCGATCCACTGTGCGTCACTTCTGTTCTCGAACAGGAGTGTCGATGATTTAAATTCACTTAAAATTAATTAGCTTTTTCAAGACAATTTTCAACAAGATGCTTTGTAGTATTTATCTAAATATTGTTTTTGAAAATTTACTTATCTCTTCTCTCAATTATTTAATTTCCTCATTTCTGTGCGTATCAAACTCATTACTCTTTACATCTTTTTCTGCTATTTGCGTTAGTTGGATATGAACACGATAAATGTTCTTTGTCATTTATTTCGTCATATTTGTTATAAATAAATAGAATTAATAAAAAAAATACAATGTTTATTTTTTAAAGTACCGTCAACTGGGGTAATATTGTCCCTTTAAGGGTAACTTTGGCTCTCATGCAAAAAAAATCATCATGGTAAAGTTCCTCATTAAAGGAAGCTAATTTCATTAATAACTTATGGAAACGATAGATGGCAGCACTAGCTTTACTTGAAGCCGGCTGTTAGTGATGGTTCATGTTTTGACCACTTCACAGTGCGACGCACATACCAAGTCAGCTGATCGCGCCATTGTTCAAGACTGCCAACTTCTGTGTGTGTTACAAGTTTGGAATGCTCCATTATAGCAGTGAGTATTTGGTTTAACACTTACATCTATATGCAAATAGACTACAAACATTGAATTATGATTTCTCTCTTACTAGTTTCCATGGCAACTGTTATTTAGTGTGGGGTAACTTTGTCCCACTTTATGGGGTTACTTTAGCCCAGGGCAAAGTTACCCCAATTAGATGTGCAGCAGTACCAACCTACTTTTTTTTATTACACCATCTCATTACCTGTGTCTTTAATATTAATATTTTAATTCTGTACTGTAATGCAGTTGTAAGTACCATGCAGTTTGTTGTTTAATGGAAACTAAGAACTATATTTTTCCCTCTCTGAAACTTGTTAATTTCAGACGACAATGGTTCGAAATTATAAGCAACGCCCCGGCTCAAGACACTATGTCAATTACACCCTTGACACGTTATAGGCATGCTTACAAGCAGTTTGTTCCCATCAAATGACCCAGCGTGAAGCAGAAGATCATTTTGGTATATCTAGATCGACAATCAAAAATAAATTAAAAGGAAATCATGGAAAAAATGTCGGTCGCGTATTTACAGAGGCTGAAGAAACTGCTTTTGAACAACATCTGATCAAATTAGCCGATTATGGATTCCCTGTAGATCACTCCGATTTTCGTATGGGGGTCAAAAGCTACTTGGACAAAAAATGCGTGAAAGTTCCTTTATTTAAAGACAACCTACCTGGGTATGAGTGGACACGATCCTTTTTACAGCGGCATCACAATTTATCTGTCCGAATGAGTGCAAATATTAAGAAGGCTCGAGCACATCTTAGTGCAACTGATATTGAATCTTACATGGATCACCTGAAGGTTGCCATACAAGACATTCCACCTTCTAGAATCTGGAATTACGATGAGACCAACCTAAGCGATGATCCTGGCAACAAAAAGGTCATATGCAAACGAGGGACTAAGTATCTTGAGAAAATTTGCAATTACAGCAAGAGTTCCACGTCGGTGATGT
The DNA here is from genome assembly GCA_929113105.1 of Agrypnus murinus. Classification (NCBI taxonomy): domain Eukaryota; kingdom Metazoa; phylum Arthropoda; class Insecta; order Coleoptera; family Elateridae; genus Agrypnus; species Agrypnus murinus. Next base: position 85,191,931 of record OV816027.1, on the reverse strand, counting down.
TTTGTGGCAATGCCAGTGGCAAATGTCTTGCACCTTACGTTGTCTACAAAGCCGACCACATTTGGTCGACTTGGATGGAAAACGGTCCTGAACATGCGCGGTATAACCGTTCGAAAAGTGGATGGTTTGATGGAACTTGTTTTGAAGATTGGTTTGAGTCGCAGTTTCTGTCAGAAGTGAGACATGAAGATGGGCCCGTAATTTTAATTGGTGACAACCTTTCTTCTCATATAAACAGTCGAGTTCTTCAGCTATGTGAACAACATAATATAAGATTTGTATGTTTACCGCCCAACACGACCCATATATCTCAACCTTTGGATGTAGCCTTTTTTGCCCCTATGAAACGATTGTGGCGGGGAATTCTAACTAAATGGAAAGAATCTAAAGCTGGCTCAAAGTACCCAACCGTTCCCAAAGATTTATTCCCAACATTATTAAAGGAATTGATGAACAGCTTAGCGGAAAACAAGACGCAAAATCTGATTTCTGGATTTAGGAAATGCGGAATCTATCCTCTAAACAAACAAATGCTACTTGACCGTCTACCAGAAAAACTGACAGACGTTGACAAAAATATTGTAGGCGAGGCTTTTTTGGAACAATGAGACAAAAAAAGAGCAGATTATGTTGGCACTAGCAATCCGAAGAAAAGGAGGAAGAAACTGCAGGTTCCTGCAGGAAAAAGCATTTCTGTTGCTGATCTGGAAGCAGCAAGAAATACTCCTGCACCTTTAAAATCCAAACCTACCTACAGAACCTCTCTACAGAAACAACAACTTGATGACTTAAGTTCCTCTGATGAAGACTCTGATGTGCCCTTAGAATCAGATACAGTCAGCGAAACATTTTCCGACCTAGAAGAGGAAAGATCAACTACCTTGAACACTGACGCCAACCTACCAAAGGTTACACCTGCAGACGTTGCAGTTGAAGATTTTGTGATTGTTTTGTTTAATGGGGACAAATATCCTGGGAAAATTGTTAAGATTTCTCAAGCAGGACCCACCGTTGATTGTATGGAAAGACGATTCAAGTGTTGGCGGTGGCCAGAAAAAAAGGACGTAGAGATTTATAACTGGGAAGACGTCTTCTGTAAAATTAATCCTCCCAAAATGATTTCCAAGCGAAACCAGTTTGCAGTTCCAGAGCTGGATACTTTTGTTTAAATTGTTACCTATATATTTAACTAGTTACCTACCTACTGAATACTTATCCATTTAATCAATGTTTTTTACCTTTACATGGTTGCCTTAGCTTATGTTCTGTTTATTCAATCTTACTTTTCATTATTGTTACCTACTTGCAAAAAAAAGTAATAAATAATGTTTGACTTTTGACTGTTTTGTCTTATTTTTGCCCTAAAATGATCATTCCCAAGAAAATTTCCATTCCAATGGAATTAGTCGCTAGGTTTTATAAGTTGGGATAACATTGGCCCAAGTCATAAAATACCTCTCTTTCTATGAGTTTCAGCAGTCGGGACAAAGTTACCCCAATAGTGGGTAACTTTGATCCATTTTTTTTTGATTTTTTTTAGGTATAGCGGACTACAAAAATCAAAGTACAGAATGCAATGTGAAAGTTTTATTTAAATCAAAGCTTAAGAAATATTTCATGGTCAATTTTTGCTTAAAGTGTTCTCAAAACTTTGCTCATTATAACAAAAACTTGTAAAAAGTGGGCCAATGTTACCCCAGTTGACGGTACAGTTTTTTATTCTGCAGAATGACCTATATAAAGTATTCGCATAATAAGTTCTTAAGCATAATAATATGTTCTGTTATTGTAATTCGAAATTTAGTTAAAATTAAAACGGCTTTATTAAAATTAGTCTCTTGTTCCAGGCGTGATTGTTTGGGCGAGTGAAAATTTATATAGAAAAATTTCTTTTCAATATGGGAAACTCTAAATATCTATCTATTTCTCGTAAACAAAAAATCAGAAAGATTATGTTAAAAAAAAGTGAAATACATAAGTTTTTGTTTATTATAAGGATGTTTTAATTTTTATATTTTTGAAAAGATTTCTCTTGTAATTAGTATCTGATCAATACACAGATAATTTTATGTGCAAAATATGTGTACTGTATAGGACGATTTAATTCCAATATGTTTTATATAGAAAAATTGTAGTTCAAAGAACTATTATTTAGAACCGTTTACTTTACAATGTACTAATATACAATAGTATGTATGAATTGTTTATGACCAATTCTTCACTGTACCTTTATAGCTGAAAACTTAAAAAATACTGTTTTTTATAAGGAAATGAATGGTGGACAGTCTCTTCTCTAAAAAGGTACATCAAACTTTTTATTTATTCTACTTTATCTGCTACTTTTTATCAGTATTTGAGGAGCAGTTTGAAATAATAATTTAAATAACGATTATTTAAGAAGCAAGCTTCCCCGTCTTGAATAATGCAAATAATGAACTAAATTTCGAATTACAATAAAAGAACAGATTATTTATTACGCACGCTTAAGATCTTATTATGCGAATACTTTATATAGTGTCAACCGGGGTAAATATGAAACGAAAAATAAAACTTTTAATTTTATACTACCTTAAAAAGGTCTTCGTTTTATACATCAATAGATTCCTTTTAGCCTTACTTATAAGACCATATAAAATTATGTTTGTAGTCATGAAGAACACTGCGTTTCATTTTTAACCTGGATATGGGGTAAATATGAAACGCAACCGGGAAAAAGTGAAACTTCACCTTAAGCATTTATTTAATGAAAGTTAAGTACGCCAAGGGCATACCGGGTGTCCACTCTCATAGTCGATCATAGGCAATTAACATTATATATTTTATTTTTATGTATTTTGCTGTACTATACTAAACTAATACATATTAAGGTAATGAACATTTTAAATAATCGTTATTCAATTGTGAGGTTTGAAACCGTCATTATTAACTTCCTAATAACCTAGGTAAACAAGCGTGTATGTGCTAAAATAAAATAATTTGAAAAGCATGGCTTGTCATACTTAACAGCCAACCTTTAAATTGGTATTTTAAAATAAAACTCGCACTCTTAATATTATTAGTATCATTTGATGCGCAACTTTCTCTTTCTATTGATAACACTATCTTTCTTGTAGTTGAATTTGGCGCACAGGAATCACCGAAAACATTCAATACAATGGCCGCATTCAGCACACTTACCGGTGATAAACCGGTGCTGCTCACCGGTAGATTTTAACTGAATTATGAAAAATTAGTTACCGGTTAATATATTTAAATTTACTTGTCAAATATAGAGTGATATAATCTAATTCGATATTAATAGTAGTTGAGCAACTAATAGTAGATGAGGATAATAAAACTAAATTGTAAATATCAACAGTTTTTTCGGTAGAGATTGTAAAAGTATCTATTAAGCACAACAAAATAAACGTCAAGGGGCGCTGCTGTAACATCACTTCAATTGTGCCGGTACGTACACAAACCGCATTTAAAATGTTGTGAGCAAAACAACTTTCGGTGACCCAGACCGGTGTGACCGGTAGGCCTGCTGAATGAGCCCAATGTTGGAGTAGGTTTCGCGATTTTCTTCCTGCTTTAACTTTTTCACTTGAATACTTAGTACCATTTTTTTAATAAGTAACACAAAATATTAAGAAGAAATCAGAAGTAAATCCAATAACATCTCTACATCTAACTCATGTTGAATCTTGCAAATGGTGTTGCATTTTTTCCCAGGCCGCGTTTCACTTTTTCCCAATTTTGTGTTGCAGTTTTTCCCTCAACTTTGTAACTGAATAAAACAAAATCAAGTTGTTATAAAAGCAATTTATTATATTTGCTGTGTTAAATAATCTATCCTTTATTTAAAAAATAGAAAATTAATAAAGTAGCTGGTATTTTCTTATCAAATTTGTTTTGATGGTTTTTAGCAGATTTTATATTGCATAAAATAAATTGTTTATAAAGGGCAGTCCAACATGTTATAATTATACATCATGTAATATAAACTTGAAGTAATTATATTAACTTTTTAGAATTTTCTAAAAATTAAAGATAGAGTGGTTATCAACACGTTTAACATTTACCCCAAATTTTTGGTATTTCATATTTACCCCGGTTGACCCTAGGTCATTCTGCAGAATGAAAAACCGAACTTTAAAAAATAAACATTGTATTTTTTGATTATTTCTAACAAATATCACGAAATAAATATCAAAAAACACATTGCCATGCTCATATTCAACTAACGCAAATACCAGAAAAAGATGTAAAGAGTAGGGGAAGTATGGCTGTAATGGCATACTTTTTTTTGATGACTTGGAACTTCCATTAAATTTGTAATAATTAGGATCTAATTGCATAAATATGTGCAATGAAGTGTTTACTATGTGTAAATATATAGATTATTTCTCAAAATTTACATATATCGGATAAAATTAATGTCTTGCAAATTGTGCAGTATGCCATGATATCTTCACACATGGATATGATGGCACATTAACAGCTTTCAATTTTTTTTAAAACCTATGGTTATAATTTGCACTTTTTCCATAAAAAAACATTTGATTAAGTTAACATTGTTAATTTATTATACAAAGTTATTTTAGAAAAAATATATGAAAACGTAAGTGGCATTTAGGATGCAAAAGGACTAGGCACCACTTAAATGGAAATCTAAAGACCAGTCGATTTTGTTCATTTTTATACCATTGGATAGATAATGAAAAAACGAAAAATTCATATCACTGGCCCAACACGGAGAAATTCATAGCAAAGCCGCAATTCGGGATTTTAGTGTAACAATTCCCATTTAAAATGCATTGCTGTCAATCAATTCGTCTCAACAATAGAATCTGATACTAACCCTGTCAGTGGCTCTAAAACTTCTTAAGATTTTGAATGTAACAGTATAAGGTTTTAGTAAGTTCTGTTTTCTCAAGTTGCACATACTTAAAAATTTCAAAATTTGGTTGACATTGGTTTTACAATTTATACTTACTAGAGTTCCTAAATGAAAACTTCAACTGTGTTATTTTAGAGTTAGGACACGGATGTCAAAATCTATCTCTTTCTAGGCCAAAACTAAGCTGTCTGAAACAGAGATACTTTTTTTTTCTCTTTTTACTTTAGTGACAACATTCAGCAGCTGTCAGGTATAAATTTTAGGTTATGCTGTCATGTTTATTTTTATGCATGTAAAGTTTTTTAATGTGCACATTATCATTTATTTAATGTTTGTAGAGAATTTTTAAAACTACTGTAGTATATACATCAATTTTACGACAGTGTAACAACCGGCGTTTCCAAATTACAGAGTTGATTTAATATTTTTGGAATTCTTTTAGTTGAACACACAGTATAATAAAGAGATATTGCTTAGCGTATAAAATTATAACATTGCACAAAACTTATAAAAACATTTCATTGAACTCACAAGTGGTAAATGCACTAAAGTTATTTTCTTATTCTTTTTATTTAATTCAATAAATAGAAATAGTAACGTCCTGGCTGCTCAATTTTCGGTATTAAACTAGCGTATTCAAAAACACCTAAATGTCGAATCAGTAAAATAAAATAAATTTAGATTATTCTGCAACTTCAAAGTTCAGTGGAAATAAATATTAATTCTACTTATACTAATATATGGAAAATTAAAATTGTAAGAAATATCAAACCTTTATTCTACTGAATGCGCAATTCAAAAATTTAGAAAACAACTAAGACAGTCGCGAATAGAGCCTCCTCTGGAGACTTTCGAGGCCTAGTCTCGACCGGCCTATTTTTCGAAATTACCGCGAAGTTAAGTTGCGCGAAGTGACTTGTTACCTACCTCAAATACGGATTACAGTGTTAAGGAATAATTGATTAAAGGTAATGTAAATCCTTTTATTTTAAATTGTTATATTTAGTTTGTTTGTTTGTATTTTAATTTAATATTGTTATATGGTTATAATTGCACTGTTCAGGGCGACTTGGCCTCGCTGATTATAAATCCAGAAATATTCAATTTTTGTGGGGAATATTTCTTTATCAAATTATCATAAGGTTTAAGTTAATAAATACTAGTAAATGTTTTTCTGGACTTTTATTATTTGAGAGGTGTGCGAATCCCTTCTAACGCTCTGTTACAGAACCCAACTGCAGGACGAGTCGGCCGTGGTTATATCCGTACGGGTGGACCAGAGCAAGGATCAAGGGATCGAAGTATTCGTTAAGCATAAAGCCGGGATCGCTACGTTAACGCTAGCGGTCACTACATTTGGTGGAGCGGTCGTTACAATAGTTTTTAATAAAGTATTAATTGTACCAAATTTCAGATTTATATAAATGTCATAATGACAGTTTAATTTATTAAACCTATTTTCATGATTGCCAACCTTCTGATAAATATCTTTAAAATATTAAATGTCACTAGGAAAATTTGACAAGCGTGACTTAACTCTAAATAACACACAGCTCAGTTCATATTTAGGAACCCTAATACTTACCTTCTTGGAACAAATATTCGAACATAAATAGGGTTTCTTGAAATAAATGCACTTGAAAGAAATCGAATAATAATTTTATTAATGTAGGAACAAGAGGTAATTTTTAAATATTACATCAAAAAACAAAAAAAAACTTCTAATCTTACTAAACCTGCAAACATATTTTCAGTAACTACTGATTTCATGTAATATAGTAGCTGTATATGCTTTTATACCATGGGATATTATCTACATCTCTTAAATGAAGAGTTATCAAGGAAAAACTGCAATTTTCTTAAAAAGAAAGCACACTTTACTTATTTAAATGATTTATTTGCTTATGCTAAACAAGATTTAGATTATGAAATAGGAAGAACTTCGCTATATCGTTCTATAAAATACCCAAATGTAAGCATATACAGATTGTATTAACAGTTGCTCCTTTTACAACAATCACATATTAAAACATAAAAATAAAATTTTAAAAACTATTTAGGTATTTGTAGTAAGTAATGTGTAAGTAATGTGTGTGTAAGTATGTGTTGTAAGTAATGAAACAATAATTGTTTATACATTTAACTGAAAGTTGGATACATTAAAATGGTAGTCAACGTCGAAAATGGCTACATACCAAGGATTAAAAGCAAATCCTTCTAAAATTAAAAATGAGGGTAAAAGATTTATAATGTTGCACGCTGAAGATAAGGTTTGTGGATCAATGATAGGTATTTACTTATACAAACATGCTGTTTCTTTGTCTTGTAAAAAGTTGGTTTTAAACAAGTATTTGTGTATGTTATTTATTTCATTAGTAGATATACAACACCGGTTCCGCGGCAAAATCCCAGGTTATTTCTTATGGAGGTCCAAGATAAAATTTTTGGTCAATTTCAGGGTCATTCGCGACCAGTCTCAACGCGCGCTATCGCAACGTATACGCATTAACTCTACATATTACGCAGTGATTGATGCAGTCGTCTGAGATCATAAGGATTTATAATGACATCACGGCATTCTAGGGCTTCACCCCTCCCCAGTAACAGGGCCCCATGGCAAGTGAAAATGATTATACTTCTACGAGCACATCTAACTAACCACGTGATCAAGATCGTGTTTAAGCATTGCTAGCCGATGAGATCATGAAATTTAAAGAAACCGACAGTCCTTCACACAACTGCGAGGTTTGCAGGCTCGTCTAACCGTTATATCTATGTCAGTAGCTACCCTTCGTGAAGGGCTTTCAGATCTCAATCTTATGAAAAATATTATTATTGAAATATTATATAATTACTATGTTAATAAATAAATACTAATCATGTGGTGACGGCATCAACTACACGACAGAGCGGGCTATCTATTCTCACTCGATATGTAATACTTATATGGTTATACATATATTATTTAATAATGAGCTGTAAATAAAACACACAAATATGGTTTATAAACTTTTTATTTTATTTAGCTATAGTATATTTCAAGCTAAATATATACTCAACTAACCATAATTAAAAATGTTATAGCAGAAGATTATCATTTGTTTAAACTAATCTACCTATTAAGAAATACTAATTATCAAGCCTGAGTAAGGACTTTTGGTAATATCTTATAGGAAAATAATATTATAGACATTCATTATCGTAGAAACATCAAACTAAACAATCATGTTTTGCAAATATAGTTAAACATGACACCAACAACGACCAGCTCCAGGACGCCAGCAGCCTTCAATTGGAGAATCCGGCCAGCCAACCACGATGCAGCACCAGCCTGGAGGAGGGACCGACATCATAACATGTAAGCGCTTCACGCGGGACGCTCGCTCTCATTATTATTCCTAACTTACCTTAACCATTATCATACTTTGTTATCGTATATATTTGGACTAATATATGACTTTATTTTGTGTTATAATACTGCTGTATTATTCCATTAACCTCTCTTTACTTTTAATAGCTTTATTTGGTAACTCTGAATATCTACGAGCCGTTCAACGGTAACATGTTTGTTACCAAATGAGAGTTACCAAATAAAGCTATTAAAAGGAAAGAGAGGTTAAAGAAATAATACAGCAGTATTATAACACAAAATAAAGTCATATATTATTCCAAATATATACGATAACAAAGTATGATAATGGTTAAGGTAGGTTAGGAATAATAATGAGAACGAGTGTCTCGCGTGAAGCGCTTAAATATGTTAGGATCTCGGTCCCTCCTCCAGGCTGGTGCTGCATCGTGGTTGGTCGGCCGGATTCTCCAATTGCAGGCAGCTGGCGTCCTAGAGCTGGTCGCTGGTGGTAACAAACATGACACCGACAACCACCAGGACGCCAGCAGCCTGCAATTGGAGAATCCGGCCAGCCAACCACGATGCAGCACCAGCCTGGAGGAGGGACCGACATCATAACATATAAGCGCTTCACGCGAGACGCTCGCTCTCATTATTTCTCCGACTTTGCCTTAACTATTATCATACTTTGTTAACGTATATATTTGGATAAATATATGACTTTATTTTGTGTTATAATACTGCCTTATTATTTCTTTAACCTCTCTTTCCTTTAATAGCTTTATTTGGTAACTCTGAATAACTACGAACCGTTCAACGGTAACAAACATGTTACCGTTGAACGGCTCGTAGTTATTCAGAGTTACCAAATAAAGCTAGTAAAAGGAAAGAAAGGTTAACGCAATAATACGGCAGTATTATAACACAAAATAAAGTCATATATTCATCCAAATATATACAATAACAAAATATGATAGTGGTTATGGCAAAAATCGGAAAAATAATGAGAGCGAGCGTCTCGCGTGAAGCGCTTAAATGTTACGATGTCGGTCCCTCCTCCAGGCTGGTGCTGCATCGTGGTTGGCTGGCAGGATTCTCCAATTGCAGGCTGCTGGCGTCGTGGAGCACGTGGTTCTCGGTGTCAATTCGCCCCCCCTCGGAGACGACGGCATGGCCTGCAAAGCGTCTTCTTCGTCTTCTTCCGGGTGCGGTGGTGGTGATGCCGGAGGCGGTGTGCGAAGCGCTGGGCGTCGTGGTGCTGGCCGGATGTGGTCTGCGTGGTAAGTACTTCACCTGCTGTCCCCCTTTGTCGACCGTGTAGACCCTCCCGTCGAAGATGTTCCGGATGTTGTAGGGTCCCAACCATTTCGGCGCGAAACCGGCGTGGATCTTCCGCTGCTCGTTGGATTGGATGTGGGCGCGTACCATGACATCCTCTCCTACCCGGGCGACTGGTGCAGCCGGCTGCCCCTGGTATCTCCGGTGATACCGCAGTTGGTTGGCGTTGGCTTCCCACTGTCGGTCCTCGGTGGATGGCGGTTCCTGTTGTTCCGGAAGCTGTTGGTCCCCTGGCTGAAGTGGCTCGTACCCGAACAGCATCTTGGCAGGGCTCGATCGCGTGGCGGCGTTGGTCCGGAGGCGGAGATCGTGGAGGACTCGGGGTAGATGGCGGACCCATTCGTCGTGGGGTTGTCCCTGAAGTCGCGTGCGGAGGGCCTTCTTGATCTCCTGGTTGCGTCGTTCGACCGGGTTCGCTCGGGGGTGGTAGATCGCCGTCGTGTGGTGGGTCGCGCCCCATCTTCTGCACGTGGTTCTCCAGAGGTCGCTGGTGAACTGGGTACCGTTGTCCGTGAGGATGACTTTCGGGTAGCCAAACCGATGAAAGACTTCCTCTTCCGCTAGTCGACACATAAACTGGCTGGTGGCGTCCCGCATCGCGAATGCCTCGACCCATCTCGTGAAGGCGTCTTCGATCACCAGGATGTATCTTCTTCCAGAAGCTGTTGGTGGATAGGGCCCCATGATGTCGATGTTGACGGTGTGCCATGGTCGGGTTGGCTGGCGTGCTTGCAAAGGAGCGTTAGTCTGTAACTTACCTCTTTTCACGGCGGCGCAGGTCACGCATTGTTGGACGTGGAGGGCGACGTTGCGGGCTAGTAGCGGCCAGCAGTATCTCCGGCGGATGGCGGTGTGGATCTCGTCGCGTCCGGGGTGTCCGCTGTCGTCGTGGTATTGCTTGAGTACCTTTTCTCGGGCTGCGGGTGGCACGTACAGCGTCTGCGGATCGGTGTCGGTGGCGGCGCGGTAAAGGTATCCCTCGAATTGCTCGTACGCGGATCGGATGCCTTCATCTTCGGGGGTGAAGGGGTTTCGCCAGCGTCTCAGGAACTCTTGCGTCTCGTCGTCCTGGTCTTGGGCCCGCTTAATCTCGTCGACGATGGTGGTCAGGGCGTTTGCCACCTCTGTCTCCGCTGTCGCTAGGGCCTGGAGCTCCGGTGAGGCTGGTCGCGCGTCGATTAGGGCGTCGTGGGTGGTCTCGTCCTCGGGGTCTCGCGATAGAACGTCCGCGAATTCGTTCTGGGTGCCGCGGCAATGCTCCAGGTCGAAGTCGAATTCCTGTAAAAACAAAGCCCATCTGAGTAGTTTTGCCTTTTCCTCTTTGAACGATTGTAACCAGGTAAGGGCTTTACTGTCCGTCCGGACTTTAAAGCGTTTCCCCTCTAGTAGCGGTCGGTAGCGTCGGAGGGCCCATGTCAGGGCCAGGCACTCTTGCTCGTTGATGTGGTACCGCTGCTCCGTTGGTTTAAGGCGCGCGCTGTCGAAGCAGATGATCCTCTTGGTCCCGTCGTCGTTCTCCTGGTAGACTATGGCCCCGATGCCGATGGAGCCCGCGTCGGTCTGGACCACCAGGGGCTCGTTGGGGCGAGGATGGTGTAGCTGGAGCGGTTGGCTGCATGCGGTCTTCAGTCGATTGAATGCCCCCATGACTTCCGGTGTGATCTCCCACGTTTTCTTTGCCTGTAACAAATCGGTTAGTGGTGCCGCGATGGTCGCGAAGTCCGGGATGTATTGGCGGATCCATCCACAAACGCCAAGGAAACTCCGGAGTTTGTCCTTGTTGGTCGGTACGGGCAGCTGCCGGATTTGCTCTACGTGTTTCCGCTGGTGCGTGATGATTCCCGGGTGGATAGTGTGGCCGAGGAAGTCGAGGGACGCCTTTCCAAAGGCGCACTTCTTGATGGACAACCGGAGGCGGTGTTGCGATAGTCTCTCCAAGACTAAAGCGAGATGCCGGAGGTGGGTCTCGTAGTCGGAGCTGTAAACGATTATGTCGTCGAGGTGTACCATGCAGAACTTACGGAGGTATCCTGCGAGTACTTCCTGGCTCATCAAGCGTTGAAACGTCGCCGGGGCGTTGCGGAGTCCGAAGGGCATGACCTTGAAGTGGTAGTGGCCTCCATCCGGGGTGCTGAAGGCGGTGAGCTGCTTGGATCCCTCGTCCATAGGGATTTGCCAGTAGCCGCTCTTCAAGTCCAGACGGGTGAACACTGCTGCATCCCCCAGGTCACGCAGGGTCTCTTGTATGATGGGCATCGGTGATGGCTCGCTGGTGGTGATCGCGTTCAGCTTGCGGTAATCCACGCAGAACCGGGGTGTGCCGTCGGATTTCTTCACCAGGACCACCGGGCTGGAGTACGGCGATGTGGAAGCCTCGATGATGCCTTGGGACCGCATTTCTTCCACCTGTTCTTGGATGATCCGCTTCTTTTCATCCGATACGCGATATGGGCGTTGGCAGACTGGCTTCCGTTCCTTCACGTCGATCTTATGCCTGGTGCTGCTCGTTGTCGTTATCCCCTGGGTGGTGTTGAATGGCGCGGGGAAATCTGAAATTAAATTTTTAAACCGGGTTTGCGCGTCCGTTGGGAAACTGTGGTCAATTTCCCCGATACTTATTGATTCCGTCTTAGGGGGTGGTTTGGTCCAGAAGACGGTCTGCCGTTCCCCGATTCCCAGGTACAGGCAGCCTCTGACGATGTCCACCGTCGCTTGCTGCTCTTGTAACCATGGAATCCCCAGAATGCAGTCCTCTCGGAGGTCGCGACTAACGATGAACTTGGCGGCGTGTTCGTATCCGGAGATGATGATGGCGAGTTCCGCTTCCCCGCTGCAGGACATCTTCTGGCTACCGCTAGCCAGTGGGAGTTTGGTGGCGATTTTCCGGGCTCCCGGGGCGAACTTCGCGTTGATGACATTGATGGAGGCGCCGGTGTCCACTAGCGCTCTGAAACAAATGCCATTATTCATGCTTACCTGAATCCTAGGTACCTGTATGCCGGGCATGTCGAGTTCCGCTTCCCCGCTGCAGGACATCTTCTGGCTACCGCTAGCCAGTGGGAGCTTGGTGGCGATTTTACGGGCTCCCGGGGCGAACTTCGCGTTGATGACATTGATGGAGGCGCCGGTGTCCACTAACGCTCTGAAACAAATGCCATTATTAATACGCACCTGAATCCTGGGTACTTGTATGCCGGGCATGGCGGTTAAGGAGGGAATATGCCGGCCTAATCCCCCCTGGCGTCGTTTCCCGAACTCCGTACGGGGCAGTCGCGGTGGAAGTGTCTTTCCGGACAGAAGCGGCATTTCGGAAGTTGATCCGCGCTGATGAAGGGGTTGGTCGCCTTCCTGGTAGACTGGAGGGTGTCCGCGGTGGCGATGGCTGCGTCCGCTTGGTCTCGCACGCTGTTGAAGTGGTCGTTAAGGTAGACCGCTACCTCGGGACGGAGCAGCTTCCTTAGAAGGTGGATCTTGGCGGCTTCCCGCATACCTGGTGCATACCTTCTGCAACAAAGACATCTTCCGGGTTAGGAAATCCGCGGTTACCTGACGGTCGGCCTGGGTCTTCGCGTATAACTTCTGGTACAGCTGGACGCGCTGCACGGGGGAGTCGTAGGTCCTACGTAGAAGCTCGAACAGCTGCTCCGGAGTCCTTGGCGGCTGCTTCTGGGCCAGGGCGCGTGCTGGTTCCCGCAGTTGGACCATGATGAGCCTCAGCTGGTCCGGGGATGTCGCGATGTTGGCAGTCATCTGGGAGATGAAGTCCTCCAGGTCTTCATCGTCGTGGCCGCCGTAGGTCGGTAGGGCCTGGTTGACTGCCGTCGGTATCAGGGAGGTGAGCCGGTCCAGAAGGGCCGCGAAGAACGCCGAAGACGGGTCCATGGATGCGGCTGTCGGTTTGTTGTCCTCTGCCATCTCTCGCGTTGTCGATCGGGTGTTCACCATAGGCTGGGTCGTCGGTTGTTGTGTTCATCCAAACACACACTGTAGTTGGGCGCCAATTGATCTACAGCGCGAAAGATGGCAGAGGACAACAAACCGACAGCCGCATCCATGGACCCGTCTTCGGCGTTCATCGCGGCTCTTCTGGACCGGCTCACTGCCCTGACACCGACGGCAGTCAACCTGGCCCTACCCACCTACGGCGGCAACGACGATGAAGACCTGGAGGACTTCATCTCCCAGATGACTGCCAACATCGCGACATCCCCGGACCAGCTGAGGCTTATCATGGTCCAACTGCGGGAACCAGCACGCGCCCTGGCCCAGAAGCAGCCGCCAAGGACTCCGGAGCAGCTGTTCGAGCTTCTACGTAGGACCTACGACTCCCCCGTGAGTAGTAAGTAAATGTATGTTGAAGCCCACAACTCCCCATGTTATTCTTATGGGAGTTTCGTTTTTAAGACAGGACAATTTTGTGAGGTTATGTGTGTCAAACTTACAATTATGTGAGGTTATGTGTGTAAAACTTGTCGTCCTTCCCGCCAGATGTCAGCATGGGTGCGGGTTTAAGTGTTTAGGCGGGAAAAAGTCGAATGTGATGCTTGTCCGTGATTGGTCGGATCGAATTGCCGGTAAAATAGGTTGCAGCATGTGTCGCTAGATGTCTCTGTGTGCGTGGTTTTGGCGGGAAAAATCAAATCTCAGGCCTGTTCGTGATTGGTCCGAAGTTTTGGCGCTAAAGGAGCTGAATGTAAACAAACGGGGTTGCCAAATCTCATATTTGGTAAAAATGAAAAGTCACTAGATAATTCCCCAGGACTTGAAAGTGTGTGTTTAGACCGCGCGCAAAGGGGGCCTTCGCCCTGGGCCCCCATTCTGGGGCATCCTAGGGAGATCGTTAGGGTGCTTCGCTCTGGGCCCCCACTCAGGCGTTCCCGGGGAGATCGTTAGGGGTGCTTCGCCCTCCTCGGGGCCGCACTCTGGAGGGCCCCCCAGGGATCGACAGCGGTGCAGGGCCCCCTTGTGTGAAAGATGTCGGCGTGCGCGTGAACGCGACCGGGCGGGCCGGGTTAATCCGAAGAATTTGTCGGGGCGTTACGTGGCCGGGTGATCCAGTGCCCCGGTGGCCGTTGAAAGGGGTTAATTTATTTGGCGGTCCGAAGAATTTTGTCGCGGCGTTGCGTGGGCGGGTGCCCCAGTGGGCCGGTGCCCCGGTGGCCCGTTGAAAGGAGTTAATTTGGCGGTTGTCTCGTTGCTGATTAATAATAAGGTGGTGGGTAAACATTTTATTAAAGGGGGGCTGAAAAAAATAATATACAATCATCGTTTAACTAGATGTAAATACAATATTAACAACATAAGCGTACTGTAGATTTTTCTTTAATACAAATAATGAATAGTGACCTATAAAATACAATAATAATAATAATAATTAAAGGAGAATGCATCGTTTTCCTCTCTCTCATGAATAGTACTGCTGGATGATCTCATCACTTAATTGTTGTATAGTTTGATGTTGGACTAAAAATAAAAACATTACATTTTATACATTAAATTAAAAAATATCAACTTACCTGCATTTGTTTTTTCCTTTAATAAAACAGAAGCCAATAATGATATTATTTTAAAGGAGAATGCATCTTTCTGCTGGATGATGTAATTATATGTGCATCTAAACATTCCTTTTAATGAATGATCTCATCGCTTAATTATTGCATAGATTTGAGGACTAAAAATAAAAACATTACATTTTATACATTAAATTAAAAAATATCAACTTACCTGCATTTGTTTTTTCCTTTATGAACAAAACAGAAGCCAGTAAAATACAATAATGATATTATTTTAAAGGAGAATGCATCTTTCTGCTGGATGATGTAATTATTCAAAACATATGTGCATACATTCCTTTTCTAGAATGATCTCATCATCACTTAATTGCTGCATAGTTTTGAGAGTTAAAAAAACATTACATTCGGTATAAAATAACAATATCAACTTACCTGCATTTGTTTTTAGTATTTTGCACGTTACAACTAAATTTTTAAGAAAGCAAACAATATATCATACGTGCTAATTACATTCCTTCACTTCTCTAATTTTATGAAAAGCCTTTTCCATTTTACACTATTAAAACTGAAAGCGGTTTGTTTTTAATGCTATTTTTATAGATTAAAAGATGCTAGCTTTTAACAAACCGCATTACATATGTGCACAGTTTACCGCTTGTTTTAAAACTGGGTGAAGAGGGAATGTTTTGCATGTATTGCGTTTCCCCTCTTTGTAACGTATGTTTAGAAAAAACTGTAAAATGTCATGACATATATAATAAATTACTGCTTTTTAAGTGCAAGCAAACATCTGAGGAGTCATCCGGTTTCTTTATAAAATAAATGAACATGAACATAAAAAATTGGTTGGACGATTATCTTCATCTATTTTAGTTGTAAAAATTAAATGTTTTATGAAGTGTATTGTTCGAAGTGTCGACTAAACTAATTTCAAAATATCAGAAATAGTATTAAGAATATGTTTACTTTTTTAAAACATTCACAGCGTTAATCACAATAGTAATTTAGCATTTTATGTAAATGCAATAAACCAAAACGAAAATAAAATAATTTCAAAACTTAGTAAGATCCTTCTTAAATGATGCAACATAGTATAAAGGTTTATATCATATATTTTTGCATACTACATATGGAATTTATAGACTAAAAATAGAATAATTACATAGGTACAGGGTTTATATATAGACTTATATAATACAAGTTATACATGTAAACTTAACTAGTTTCTAAATTATCATCATTAGAAATACTTTAATTTCCCCAAGCTAAGGTATTTATACATACTACATATGCAATTTATAGACTAAAAATAGAATAATTACATAGGTACAAGGTTTATATACAGACTTATATAATACAAGTTATACATGTAAACTTAACTAGTTTCTAAATTTTCATGGTTAAAAATACAAAGAACGGTTCTAGGGAAAAGAAATTCTAATCAATAGTTAGAAATCCTATAATTTTTCCAAGCTAAGGTATTTATACATATCACATATACAATTTTTAGATTAAATAAAATAATTACATAGGTAGAGGGTTTATATACAGACTTATACAAGTTATACATGAAAACTTAACTAGTTTCTAAATTATCATCATTAGAAATCCTTTAATTTCCCCAAGCTAAGGTATTTATTTATACATATCACATATACAATTTATAGATTAAATAAAATAATTACATAGGTAGAGGGTTTATATACAGACTTATACAAGTTATACATGTAAACTTAACTAGTTTCTAAATTATCATCGTTAGAAATCCTATAATTTCCCCAAGCTAAGGTATTAATACATATCACATATGCAATTTATAGATTAAATAAAATAATTACATAGGTAGAGGGTTTATATACAGACTTATACAAGTTATACATGAACACTTAACTAGTTTCTAAATTATCATCGTTAGAAATCCTATAATTTCCCCAAGCTAAGGTATTTATACATATCACATATGCAATTTATAGATTAAATAAAATAATTACATAGGTAGAGGGTTTATATACAATACAAGTTATACATGAACACTTAACTAGTTTCTAAATTATCATCGTTAGAAATCCTATAATTTCCCCAAGCTAAGGTATTTATACATATCACATATGCAATTTATAGATTAAATAAAATAATTACATAGGTAGAGGGTTTATATACAGGCTTATACAAGTTATACATGAACACTTAACTAGTTTCTAAATTATCATCGTTAGAAATCCTATAATTTCCCCAAGCTAAGGTATTTATACATATCACATATGCAATTTATAGATTAAATAAAATAATTACATAGGTAGAGGGTTTATATACAGGCTTATACAAGTTATACATGAACACTTAACTAGTTTCTAAATTATCATCGTTAGAAATCCTATAATTTCCCCAAGCTAAGGTATTTATACATATCACATATGCAATTTATAGATTAAATAAAATAATTACATAGGTAGAGGGTTTATATACAAACTTATACAAGTTATACATGAAAACTTAACTAGTTTCTAAATTATCATCGTTAGAA
Source organism: Agrypnus murinus (assembly GCA_929113105.1). NCBI lineage: Eukaryota > Metazoa > Arthropoda > Insecta > Coleoptera > Elateridae > Agrypnus > Agrypnus murinus. Next base: position 85,174,322 of record OV816027.1, on the reverse strand, counting down.
ATCCTATAATTTCCCCAAGCTAAGGTATTTATACATACTACATATGCAATTTTTAGATTAAATAAAATAATTACATAGGTAGAGGGTTTATATACAGACTTATACAAGTTATACATGAACACTTAACTAGTTTCTAAATTATCATCGTTAGAAATCCTATAATTTCCCCAAGCTAAGGTATTTATACATACTACATATGCAATTTTTAGATTAAATAAAATAATTACATAGGTAGAGGGTTTATATACAATACAAGTTATACATGAACACTTAACTAGTTTCTAAATTATCATCATTAGAAATCCTATAATTTCCCCAAGCTAAGGTATTTATACATATCACATATGCAATTTATAGATTAAATAAAATAATTACATAGGTAGAGGGTTTATATACAGACTTATACAAGTTATACATGAACACTTAACTAGTTTCTAAATTATCATCGTTAGAAATCCTATAATTTCCCCCAAGCTAAGGTATTAATACATATCACATATGCAATTTATAGATTAAATAAAATAATTACATAGGTAGAGGGTTTATATACAGACTTATACAAGTTATACATGAACACTTAACTAGTTTCTAAATTATCATCGTTAGAAATCCTATAATTTCCCCAAGCTAAGGTATTTATACATATCACATATGCAATTTATAGATTAAATAAAATAATTACATAGGTAGAGGGTTTATATACAGACTTATACAAGTTATACATGAACACTTAACTAGTTTCTAAATTATCATCGTTAGAAATCCTATAATTTCCCCAAGCTAAGGTATTTATACATATCACATATGCAATTTATAGATTAAATAAAATAATTACATAGGTAGAGGGTTTATATACAGACTTATACAAGTTATACATGAAAACTTAACTAGTTTCTAAATTATCATCGTTAGAAATCCTATAATTTCCCCAAGCTAAGGTATTTATACATACTACATATGCAATTTATAGATTAAATAAAATAATTACATAGGTAGAGGGTTTATATACAGACTTATACAAGTTATACATGTAAACTTAACTAGTTTCTAAATTATCATCATTAGAAATCCTTTAATTTCCCCAAGCTAAGGTATTTATACATATCACATATGCAATTTATAGATTAAATAAAATAATTACATAGGTAGAGGGTTTATATACAGACTTATACAAGTTATACATGTAAACTTAACTAGTTTCTAAATTATCATCATTAGAAATCCTTTAATTTCCCCAAGCTAAGGTATTTATACATATCACATATGCAATTTATAGATTAAATAAAATAATTACATAGGTAGAGGGTTTATATACAGACTTATACAAGTTATACATGAAAACTTAACTAGTTTCTAAATTATCATCGTTAGAAATCCTATAATTTCCCCAAGCTAAGGTATTTATACATACTACATATGCAATTTTTAGATTAAATAAAATAATTACATAGGTAGAGGGTTTATATACAGACTTATACAAGTTATACATGTAAACTTAACTAGTTTCTAAATTATCATCATTAGAAATCCTATAATTTCCCCAAGCTAAGGTATTTATACATATCACATATGCAATTTATAGATTAAATAAAATAATTACATAGGTAGAGGGTTTATATACAATACAAGTTATACATGAACACTTAACTAGTTTCTAAATTATCATCGTTAGAAATCCTATAATTTCCCCAAGCTAAGGTATTTATACATATCACATATGCAATTTATAGATTAAATAAAATAATTACATAGGTAGAGGGTTTATATACAGACTTATACAAGTTATACATGAACACTTAACTAGTTTCTAAATTATCATCGTTAGAAATCCTATAATTTCCCCAAGCTAAGGTATTAATACATATCACATATGCAATTTATAGATTAAATAAAATAATTACATAGGTAGAGGGTTTATATACAGACTTATACAAGTTATACATGAAAACTTAACTAGTTTCTAAATTATCATCGTTAGAAATCCTATAATTTCCCCAAGCTAAGGTATTTATACATACTACATATGCAATTTTTAGATTAAATAAAATAATTACATAGGTAGAGGGTTTATATACAGACTTATACAAGTTATACATGTAAACTTAACTAGTTTCTAAATTATCATCATTAGAAATCCTATAATTTCCCCAAGCTAAGGTATTTATACATATCACATATGCAATTTATAGATTAAATAAAATAATTACATAGGTAGAGGGTTTATATACAATACAAGTTATACATGAACACTTAACTAGTTTATAAATTATCATCGTTAGAAATCCTATAATTTCCCCAAGCTAAGGTATTTATACATATCACATATGCAATTTATAGATTAAATAAAATAATTACATAGGTAGAGGGTTTATATACAGACTTATACAAGTTATACATGAACACTTAACTAGTTTCTAAATTATCATCGTTAGAAATCCTATAATTTCCCCAAGCTAAGGTATTAATACATATCACATATGCAATTTATAGATTAAATAAAATAATTACATAGGTAGAGGGTTTATATACAGACTTATACAAGTTATACATGAACACTTAACTAGTTTCTAAATTATCATCGTTAGAAATCCTATAATTTCCCCAAGCTAAGGTATTTATACATATCACATATGCAATTTATAGATTAAATAAAATAATTACATAGGTAGAGGGTTTATATACAGACTTATACAAGTTATACATGAACACTTAACTAGTTTCTAAATTATCATCGTTAGAAATCCTATAATTTCCCCAAGCTAAGGTATTTATACATATCACATATGCAATTTATAGATTAAATAAAATAATTACATAGGTAGAGGGTTTATATACAGACTTATACAAGTTATACATGAAAACTTAACTAGTTTCTAAATTATCATCGTTAGAAATCCTATAATTTCCCCAAGCTAAGGTATTTATACATACTACATATGCAATTTATAGATTAAATAAAATAATTACATAGGTAGAGGGTTTATATACAGACTTATACAAGTTATACTTGAACAGTTAACTAGTTTCTAAATTATCATCGTTAGAAATCCTATAATTTCCCCAAGCTAAGGTATTTATACATATCACATATGCAATTTATAGATTAAATAAAATAATTACATAGGTAGAGGGTTTATATACAGACTTGTACAATACAAGTTATACATGAACACTTAACTAGTTTCTAAATTATCATCGTTAAAAAATCCTATAATTCCCCCAAGCTAAGGTATTAATACATATCACATATACAATTTATAGATTAAATAAAATAATTACATAGGTACAAGGTTTATATACAGACTTATATAATACAAGTTATACACTTAAACTTAACTAGTTTCTAAATTATCATCGTTAAAAAATCCTATAATTTTTCCAAGCTAAGGTATTAATACATATCACATATACAATTTATAGATTATATAAAATAATTACATAGGTAGAGGGTTTATATACAGACTTATACAATACAAGTTATACATGAGCACTTAACTCGCGGCGTTGCGTGGCCGGGTGGGGAGCCGTGCGGTGGTGCGACGCCCCAGTGGGTCACTGGACCGTTGAAAGGGGTTAATTTGAAAAATTTGGCGGTTGCCTCGCTGCTGTAGAATCAAATAATAAGGTGCCTCACCTCGGGTAGGCAACCACATATACAGTCTAACATATAGGCTATTGTGGCTTTTTCCTATCCAACAATACATTTCTCTTTCTTTCGTATCTATTTGTTCAGTTTACTATCTAAATGTAATCTCAGGTATTTAAAGGTGAGGAACTTCTATATTACTTAATGTATACCCACACAATAAAAGAAATAATTAGTTGCTTTAAACGTCCTATTTAGATCAACTAATTATTTCTTTTATTGTGTGGGTATACATTAAGTAATATAGAAGTTCCTCACCTTTAAATACCTGAGATTACATTTAGATAGTAAACTGAACAAATAGATACGAAAGAAAGAGAAATGTATTGTTGGATAGGAAAAAGCCACAATAGCCTATATGTTAGACTGTATATGTGGTTGCCTACCCGAGGTGAGGCACCTTATTATTTGATTCTACAGCAGCGAGGCAACCGCCAAATTTTTCAAATTAACCCCTTTCAACGGTCCAGTGACCCACTGGGGCGTCGCACCACCGCACGGCTCCCCACCCGGCCACGCAACGCCGCGAGTTAAGTGCTCATGTATAACTTGTATTGTATAAGTCTGTATATAAACCCTCTACCTATGTAATTATTTTATATAATCTATAAATTGTATATGTGATATGTATTAATACCTTAGCTTGGAAAAATTATAGGATTTTTTAACGATGATAATTTAGAAACTAGTTAAGTTTAAGTGTATAACTTGTATTATATAAGTCTGTATATAAACCTTGTACCTATGTAATTATTTTATTTAATCTATAAATTGTATATGTGATATGTATTAATACCTTAGCTTGGGGGAATTATAGGATTTTTTAACGATGATAATTTAGAAACTAGTTAAGTGTTCATGTATAACTTGTATTGTACAAGTCTGTATATAAACCCTCTACCTATGTAATTATTTTATTTAATCTATAAATTGCATATGTGATATGTATAAATACCTTAGCTTGGGGAAATTATAGGATTTCTAACGATGATAATTTAGAAACTAGTTAACTGTTCAAGTATAACTTGTATAAGTCTGTATATAAACCCTCTACCTATGTAATTATTTTATTTAATCTATAAATTGCATATGTGATATGTATAAATACCTTAGCTTGGGGAAATTAAAGGATTTCTAATGATGATAATTTAGAAACTAGTTAAGTTTACATGTATAACTTGTATAAGTCTGTATATAAACCCTCTACCTATGTAATTATTTTATTTAATCTATAAATTGCATATGTAGTATGTATAAATACCTTAGCTTGGGGAAATTATAGGATTTCTAACGATGATAATTTAGAAACTAGTTAAGTTTTCATGTATAACTTGTATAAGTCTGTATATAAACCCTCTACCTATGTAATTATTTTATTTAATCTATAAATTGCATATGTGATATGTATAAATACCTTAGCTTGGGGAAATTATAGGATTTCTAACGATGATAATTTAGAAACTAGTTAAGTGTTCATGTATAACTTGTATAAGTCTGTATATAAACCCTCTACCTATGTAATTATTTTATTTAATCTATAAATTGCATATGTGATATGTATAAATACCTTAGCTTGGGGAAATTATAGGATTTCTAACGATGATAATTTAGAAACTAGTTAAGTGTTCATGTATAACTTGTATAAGTCTGTATATAAACCCTCTACCTATGTAATTATTTTATTTAATCTATAAATTGCATATGTGATATGTATTAATACCTTAGCTTGGGGGAAATTATAGGATTTCTAACGATGATAATTTAGAAACTAGTTAAGTGTTCATGTATAACTTGTATAAGTCTGTATATAAACCCTCTACCTATGTAATTATTTTATTTAATCTATAAATTGCATATGTGATATGTATAAATACCTTAGCTTGGGGAAATTATAGGATTTCTAATGATGATAATTTAGAAACTAGTTAAGTGTTCATGTATAACTTGTATTGTATATAAACCCTCTACCTATGTAATTATTTTATTTAATCTAAAAATTGCATATGTAGTATGTATAAATACCTTAGCTTGGGGAAATTATAGGATTTCTAACGATGATAATTTAGAAACTAGTTAAGTGTTCATGTATAACTTGTATAAGTCTGTATATAAACCCTCTACCTATGTAATTATTTTATTTAATCTAAAAATTGCATATGTAGTATGTATAAATACCTTAGCTTGGGGAAATTATAGGATTTCTAACGATGATAATTTAGAAACTAGTTAAGTTTTCATGTATAACTTGTATAAGTTTGTATATAAACCCTCTACCTATGTAATTATTTTATTTAATCTATAAATTGCATATGTGATATGTATAAATACCTTAGCTTGGGGAAATTATAGGATTTCTAACGATGATAATTTAGAAACTAGTTAAGTGTTCATGTATAACTTGTATAAGCCTGTATATAAACCCTCTACCTATGTAATTATTTTATTTAATCTATAAATTGCATATGTGATATGTATAAATACCTTAGCTTGGGGAAATTATAGGATTTCTAACGATGATAATTTAGAAACTAGTTAAGTGTTCATGTATAACTTGTATAAGCCTGTATATAAACCCTCTACCTATGTAATTATTTTATTTAATCTATAAATTGCATATGTGATATGTATAAATACCTTAGCTTGGGGAAATTATAGGATTTCTAACGATGATAATTTAGAAACTAGTTAAGTGTTCATGTATAACTTGTATTGTATATAAACCCTCTACCTATGTAATTATTTTATTTAATCTATAAATTGCATATGTGATATGTATAAATACCTTAGCTTGGGGAAATTATAGGATTTCTAACGATGATAATTTAGAAACTAGTTAAGTGTTCATGTATAACTTGTATAAGTCTGTATATAAACCCTCTACCTATGTAATTATTTTATTTAATCTATAAATTGCATATGTGATATGTATTAATACCTTAGCTTGGGGAAATTATAGGATTTCTAACGATGATAATTTAGAAACTAGTTAAGTTTACATGTATAACTTGTATAAGTCTGTATATAAACCCTCTACCTATGTAATTATTTTATTTAATCTATAAATTGTATATGTGATATGTATAAATAAATACCTTAGCTTGGGGAAATTAAAGGATTTCTAATGATGATAATTTAGAAACTAGTTAAGTTTTCATGTATAACTTGTATAAGTCTGTATATAAACCCTCTACCTATGTAATTATTTTATTTAATCTAAAAATTGTATATGTGATATGTATAAATACCTTAGCTTGGAAAAATTATAGGATTTCTAACTATTGATTAGAATTTCTTTTCCCTAGAACCGTTCTTTGTATTTTTAACCATGAAAATTTAGAAACTAGTTAAGTTTACATGTATAACTTGTATTATATAAGTCTGTATATAAACCTTGTACCTATGTAATTATTCTATTTTTAGTCTATAAATTGCATATGTAGTATGTATAAATACCTTAGCTTGGGGAAATTAAAGTATTTCTAATGATGATAATTTAGAAACTAGTTAAGTTTACATGTATAACTTGTATTATATAAGTCTATATATAAACCCTGTACCTATGTAATTATTCTATTTTTAGTCTATAAATTCCATATGTAGTATGCAAAAATATATGATATAAACCTTTATACTATGTTGCATCATTTAAGAAGGATCTTACTAAGTTTTGAAATTATTTTATTTTCGTTTTGGTTTATTGCATTTACATAAAATGCTAAATTACTATTGTGATTAACGCTGTGAATGTTTTAAAAAAGTAAACATATTCTTAATACTATTTCTGATATTTTGAAATTAGTTTAGTCGACACTTCGAACAATACACTTCATAAAACATTTAATTTTTACAACTAAAATAGATGAAGATAATCGTCCAACCAATTTTTTATGTTCATGTTCATTTATTTTATAAAGAAACCGGATGACTCCTCAGATGTTTGCTTGCACTTAAAAAGCAGTAATTTATTATATATGTCATGACATTTTACAGTTTTTTCTAAACATACGTTACAAAGAGGGGAAACGCAATACATGCAAAACATTCCCTCTTCACCCAGTTTTAAAACAAGCGGTAAACTGTGCACATATGTAATGCGGTTTGTTAAAAGCTAGCATCTTTTAATCTATAAAAATAGCATTAAAAACAAACCGCTTTCAGTTTTAATAGTGTAAAATGGAAAAGGCTTTTCATAAAATTAGAGAAGTGAAGGAATGTAATTAGCACGTATGATATATTGTTTGCTTTCTTAAAAATTTAGTTGTAACGTGCAAAATACTAAAAACAAATGCAGGTAAGTTGATATTGTTATTTTATACCGAATGTAATGTTTTTTTAACTCTCAAAACTATGCAGCAATTAAGTGATGATGAGATCATTCTAGAAAAGGAATGTATGCACATATGTTTTGAATAATTACATCATCCAGCAGAAAGATGCATTCTCCTTTAAAATAATATCATTATTGTATTTTACTGGCTTCTGTTTTGTTCATAAAGGAAAAAACAAATGCAGGTAAGTTGATATTTTTTAATTTAATGTATAAAATGTAATGTTTTTATTTTTAGTCCTCAAATCTATGCAATAATTAAGCGATGAGATCATTCATTAAAAGGAATGTTTAGATGCACATATAATTACATCATCCAGCAGAAAGATGCATTCTCCTTTAAAATAATATCATTATTGGCTTCTGTTTTATTAAAGGAAAAAACAAATGCAGGTAAGTTGATATTTTTTAATTTAATGTATAAAATGTAATGTTTTTATTTTTAGTCCAACATCAAACTATACAACAATTAAGTGATGAGATCATCCAGCAGTACTATTCATGAGAGAGAGGAAAACGATGCATTCTCCTTTAATTATTATTATTATTATTGTATTTTATAGGTCACTATTCATTATTTGTATTAAAGAAAAATCTACAGTACGCTTATGTTGTTAATATTGTATTTACATCTAGTTAAACGATGATTGTATATTATTTTTTTCAGCCCCCCTTTAATAAAATGTTTACCCACCACCTTATTATTAATCAGCAACGAGACAACCGCCAAATTAACTCCTTTCAACGGGCCACCGGGGCACCGGCCCACTGGGGCACCCGCCCACGCAACGCCGCGACAAAATTCTTCGGACCGCCAAATAAATTAACCCCTTTCAACGGCCACCGGGGCACTGGATCACCCGGCCACGTAACGCCCCGAAAAATTCTTCGGATTAACCCGGCCCGCCCGGTCGCGTTCACGCGCACGCCGACATCTTTCACACAAGGGGGCCCTGCACCGCTGTCGATCCCTGGGGGGCCCTCCAGAGTGCGGCCCCGAGGAGGGCGAAGCACCCCTAACGATCTCCCCGGGAACGCCTGAGTGGGGGCCCAGAGCGAAGCACCCTAACGATCTCCCTAGGATGCCCCAGAATGGGGGCCCAGGGCGAAGGCCCCCTTTGCGCGCGGTCTAAACACACACTTTCAAGTCCTGGGGAATTATCTAGTGACTTTTCATTTTTACCAAATATGAGATTTGGCAACCCCGTTTGTTTACATTCAGCTCCTTTAGCGCCAAAACTTCGGACCAATCACGAACAGGCCTGAGATTTGATTTTTCCCGCCAAAACCACGCACACAGAGACATCTAGCGACACATGCTGCAACCTATTTTACCGGCAATTCGATCCGACCAATCACGGACAAGCATCACATTCGACTTTTTCCCGCCTAAACACTTAAACCCGCACCCATGCTGACATCTGGCGGGAAGGACGACAAGTTTTACACACATAACCTCACATAATTGTAAGTTTGACACACATAACCTCACAAAATTGTCCTGTCTTAAAAACGAAACTCCCATAAGAATAACATGGGGAGTTGTGGGCTTCAACATACATTTACTTACTACTCCCGTGCAGCGCGTCCAGCTGTACCAGGAGTTATACGCGAAGACCCAGGCCGACCGTCAGGTAACCGCGGATTTCCTAACCCGGAAGATGTTTTTGTTGCAGAAGCTAGCACCAGGTATGCGGGAAGCCGACAAGATCCACCTTCTACGGAAGCTGCTCTGTCCCGAGGTAGCGGTCTACCTTAGCGGCCACTTCAACAGCGTGCGAGACATAGCGGACGCAGCCATCGCCACCGCGGACACCCTCCAGTCCACCAAGAAGGCGACCAACCCCTTCATCAGCGCAAATCAACTTCCGAAATGCCGCTTCTGCCCGGAACGACACTTCCACAGCGACTGCCCCGTACGGAGTTCGGGAAACGACGCCAGGGGGGATTAGGCCGGCATATTCCCTCCTTAACGGCCATGCCCGGCATACAGGTACCTAGGATTCAGGTAAGCATGAATAATGGCATTTGTTTCAGAGCGCTAGTGGACACCGGCGCCTCCATCAATGTCATCAACGCGAAGTTCGCCCCGGGAGCCCGGAAAATCGCCACCAAACTCCCACTGGCTAGCGGTAGCCAGAAGATGTCCTGCAGCGGGGAAGCGGAACTCGCCATCATCATCTCCGGATACGAACACGCCGCCAAATTCGTCGTCAGCAGCGACCTCCGAGAGGACTGCATTCTGGGGATGCCTTGGTTACAAGAGCAGAAAGCGACGGTGGACATCGTCAGAGGCTGCCTGTACCTGGGAATCGGAGAACGGAAGACCGTCTTCTGGACCAAACCACCCCCTAAGACGGAATCAATAAGTATCGGGGAAATTGATCACAGTTTCCCAACGGACGCGCAAACCCGGTTTAAAAATTTAATTTCAGATTTCCCCGCGCCTTTCAACACCACCCAGGGGATGACGACAACGAGCAGCACCAGGCATAAGATCGACGTGACGGAACGGAAGCCAGTCTGCCAACGCCCCTATCGCGTGTCGGATGAAAAGAAGCGGATCATCCAAGAGCAGGTGGAAGAAATGCTGTCCCAAGGCATCATCGAGGCTTCCACATCGCCGTACTCCAGCCCGGTGGTCCTGGTAAAGAAATCCGACGGCACACCCCGGTTCTGCGTGGACTACCGCAAGCTGAACGCGATCACCACCAGCGAGCCATCACCGATGCCCATCATCCAAGAGACCCTGCGTGACCTGGGGGATGCAGCAGTGTTCACCCGTCTGGACTTGAAGAGCGGCTACTGGCAAATCCCTATGGACGAGGGATCCAAGCAGCTCACCGCCTTCAGCACCCCGGATGGAGGCCACTACCACTTCAAGGTCATGCCCTTCGGACTCCGCAACGCCCCGGCAACGTTCCAACGCCTGATGAGCCAGGAAGTTCTCGCAGGATACCTCCGTAAGTTCTGCATGGTCTACCTCGATGACATAATCGTTTACAGCTCCGACTACGAGACCCACCTCCGACATCTCGCTTTAGTCTTGGAGAGACTATCGCAACACCGCCTCCGGTTGTCCATCAAGAAGTGCGCCTTTGGAAAGGCGTCCCTCGACTTCCTCGGCCACACCATCCACCCGGGAATCATGACGCCCCAGCGGAAGCACGTAGAGCAGATCCGGCAGCTGCCCCTACCGACCAACAAGGACAAACTCCGGAGTTTCCTTGGCGTTTGTGGATGGATCCGCCAATACATCCCGGACTTCGCGACCATCGCGGCACCACTAACCGATTTGTTACAGGCAAAGAAAACGTGGGAGATCACACCGGAAGTCATGGGGGCATTCAATCGACTGAAGACCGCATGCAGCCAACCGCTCCAGCTACACCATCCTCGCCCCAACGAGCCCCTGGTGGTCCAGACCGACGCGGGCTCCATCGGCATCGGGGCCATAGTCTACCAGGAGAACGACGACGGGACCAAGAGGATCATCTGCTTTGACAGCGCGCGCCTTAAACCAACGGAGCAGCGGTACCACATCAACGAGCAAGAGTGCCTGGCCCTGACATGGGCCCTCCGACGCTACCGACCGCTACTAGAGGGGAAACGCTTTAAAGTCCGGACGGACAGTAAAGCCCTTACCTGGTTACAATCGTTCAAAGAGGAAAAGGCAAAACTACTCAGATGGGCTTTGTTTTTACAGGAATTCGACTTCGACCTGGAGCATTGCCGCGGTACCCAGAACGAATTCGCGGACGTTCTATCGCGAGACCCCGAGGACGAGACCACCCACGACGCCCTAATCGACGCGCGACCAGCCTCACCGGAGCTCCAGGCCCTAGCGACAGCGGAAACAGAGGTGGCAAACGCCCTGACCACCATCGTCGACGAGATCAAGCGGGCCCAAGACCAGGACGAAGAGACGCAAGAGTTCCTGAGACGCTGGCGAAACCCCTTCACCCCCGAAGATGAAGGCATCCGATCCGCGTACGAGCAATTCGAGGGATACCTTTATCGCGCCGCCACCGACACCGATCCGCAGACGCTGTACGTGCCACCCGCAGCCCGAGAAAAGGTACTCAAGCAACACCACGACGACAGTGGACACCCCGGCCGGGACGAGACCCACACCGCCATCCGCCGGAGATACTGCTGGCCGCAACTAGCCCGCAACGTCGCCCTCCACGTCCAACAATGCGTGACCTGCGCCGCCGTGAAAAGAGGTAAGTTACAGACTAACGCTAATTTACAGGCACGAAAGCCAACCCGACCATGGCATACCGTCAACATCGACATCATGGGGCCCTATCCACCAACAGCTTCTGGAAGAAGATACATCCTGGTGATCGAAGACGCCTTCACGAGATGGGTCGAGGCATTCGCGATGCGGGACGCCACCAGCCAGTTCATGTGTCAACTAGCGGAAGAGGAAGTCTTTCATCGGTTCGGCTACCCGAAAGTCATCCTCACGGACAACGGTACCCAGTTCACCAGCGACCTCTGGAGAACCACGTGCAGAAGATGGGGCGCGACCCACCACACGACGGCGATCTACCACCCCCGAGCCAACCCGGTCGAACGACGCAACCAGGAGATCAAGAAGGCCCTCCGCACGCGACTTCAGGGACAACCCCACGACTAATGGGTCCGCCATCTACCCCGAGTCCTCCACGACCTCCGCCTCCGGACCAACGCCGCCACGCGATCGAGCCCTGCCAAGCTGCTGTTCGGGTACGAGCCACTTCAGCCAGGGGATCAACAGCTTCCGGAACAACGGGAACCGCCATCCGCCGAAGACCGACAGAGGGAAGCCACCGCCAACCAACTTCGGTATCACCGGAGATACCAGGGGCAGCCCACCGCACCAGTCGCCCGGGTAGGAGAGGATGTCATGGTACGGGCCCACATCCAGTCCAACGAGCAGCGGAAGATCCACGCCGGTTTCGCGCCCAAATGGTTGGGACCCTACAACATCCGCAACATCTTCGACGGGAGGGTCTACACGGTCGACAAAGGGGCAGCAGGTGAAGTACCACGCAGACCACATCCGGCCAGCACCACGACGCCCAGCGCTTCGCACACCACCTCCGGCATCACCACCACCGCACCCGGAAGAAGAAGAAGACGCTTTGCTGGCCATGCCGTCGTCTCCGAGGGGGGGCGAATTGACACCGAGAACCACGTGGTCCACGACGCCAGCAGCCTGCAATTAGAGAATCCGGCCAGCCAACCACGATGCAGCACTAGCCTGGAGGAGGGACCGACATCGTAACATTTAAGCGCTTCACGCGAGACGCTCGCGCTCATTATTTTTCCAACTTTTGCTTAACTGCTATCATACTCTGTTAAATATATATTTGGATGAATATATGATTTTATTTTGTGTTATAATACTGCCGTATTATTTCTTTAACCTTTCTTTCCTTTTAATAGCATTATTTGGTAACTCTGAATAACTACGAGCCGTTCAACGGTAACAAACATTTACATCGTTTTCTCGGCGGTATGTGTAGAGAGTATCTAAGAAGCGTTGTCATCTGCGCTAGCTCATTGTTAATACAACCTTTGTGTTGACAACATCAGTTGTTACGGTCATTAACAGGTATTAGTTCTCTTATCATCATAATATCAAAGATGTCTTTAATTGATGCTGCAGTCTGCAGTATTGGAGCTTTGGTGGGTATTCTATACATCGCATAAAAATTGTAGTATATTTAATTAGAATTTAATAGCAATCGAGTTAAGAAAATCTGAAATCTATCTGAACAAACCGATTTATGTTGGTATGAGCATTCTGGATCTCGCTAAAACTACCATCTACGATTTCCATTATGGCTATATGAAGAACACATTTGGCGATAGGTGTTCTATGCTATATTCGGATACTGATTCTCTAGTATACGAGATTTGTAATCAGGATCCTTATGTAGCTATGAAGCGTGATTGTCTGCAGTATTTCGATACTAGTGAGTACCCCAACCATAACATCTATGACATACCGTGTGTAAATAAAAAAGTTCTTGGACTAATGAAGGATGAGTGTAATGGGGTACCAATGACTCATTACGTAGGGCTCCGATCAAAATTATACTCTATAAAAGCCACCGTTTCAAAAGATGACGTAGAAGCGTTAAGAAATCGTTTGCATGAGGAAGAATAGGATGATGATGAAATCTCCGATATTATATCTAATTATGATTTAACCAAAAAGGCTAAAGGAGTTAAAAAATCTGTTGATCACACAAAAATTACCTTCAAATACTACGTAGAATGTCTCGAAAACTATATAGAAAAACGTGTACATCAAAATATAATCCGATCCGATAAGCATAATGTTCATTCAATTACCCAGCAAAAGATTGCTCTTAGTCCGTATGATGATAAACGTTACCTCATACCTGGCTCCTATGGAACCCTGCCTTTGGGCCATTATTCGATATTAGAACAAATGAATGTAGACTGATGTATGCCCTAGCCGAAAACCTTATATGTAAAATAAAATTCTGTAAGGTTAGATATTAATGTGATCTGTGTATGTTTGTTGTATATTGTATGTATGTTTTAATATGTAATATATTCATTATGATATCTGACTTCTATGTTAATGTTATATGTTTCAATTTGAGCTAATAGATTGAATGAAATTTTCTTCTCATGTAAGATATTATAAAAGCATTGTGCTTCTTAATTATGGTTTCCTAATAAGTAGTTTAACATAAGATAATGTTAATCATATCATCTAGTGTTTTAATTATAATTAAGTATATTTACTTAACTATAAAACAGCATGGAAGTTGGAAGTCCACAGCTGTGGCTGAGGGCTATATTGATGCTTCAGTTTAGAAAAACATGGAGGTGGCTCAATTGCTATCTAATAAGCCATGTACTTCCACTTCTTCAGCTCAAGCGGTAATTGATCAGTCTTCCACTGCTTCATTTGTACATGAAGAATCACACACTTTTAGCAGCAACCCAATAATGAGTCAACAAAACATTGTTGAGGGGCAAAATTTACCTTCATTTAAGATTAATGCCCAGGACACTTCTTCCGTTACCATCAAAGTGTACAATAACTGCACTTTTAATACAAAAGATGTTTAGTTTTTAATAATTTGTTAACTTAGTAAATAATTTTTAATTTAATTTGTTTTGGTTATAACGAAATAAAAATATGTTCTATTTTGTGTATGTTTATTTCAAAAGTTCAGCATCTTATCACATATAACAACATAACCGCACTTTTAGTTAATATAATGTAAATCGCTTCATTTTAAAAATATACTACAATTTAAAGA
The DNA here is from genome assembly GCA_929113105.1 of Agrypnus murinus. Taxonomy (NCBI): domain Eukaryota; kingdom Metazoa; phylum Arthropoda; class Insecta; order Coleoptera; family Elateridae; genus Agrypnus; species Agrypnus murinus. The sequence goes on along the minus strand of OV816027.1, from coordinate 85,159,051 downwards.
TATTGATTTATAACATAAAGTCTATAAATCATACTAAAATCTAGTAATACCGTGAGATCATTTAAATTTAAAATTAAAGTAGGCGGGAATTTTTTTATACGTTTGGCGATCCTGCCAATTGACTCGCTGTGTAAATTAGAGGTTATGCAATTTTATGTTCTAGATTAAACATTTTGGAGCGTCACTTGGACAATTCAAATCAAACTGTGAAGTGAACAGTTAGTGTTGCCAATCTAATTTAAAAATCACAGCCAACTTTAATTATAAATTCAAATGATCTCGTGGTATAAAAATATCTTGCTTTTAAAAAATCTCCAATTTTCCAATGTAAATAAATAAGTTTGACATTTTAAGAACAGCTGTTAGGTGCTACCAACTTTAAAAAATAAAATGTTACTGTTTCCAGTATTTAAATAAATTTCATTAGGACACGCAAATATAAAAAGGCTATATATAAAATAGCTTACTATAAAAACACAAAAATTTTAACTTAATAGTCTCTTTATAAGGTATAATAAAAATATCTGCAAAATATTAAATTGAATAATAAGAAAATTCAAAATCCATAAAAAAGTACGTTTTCTGCATCAATAATAAAAGCTGCATAAATCTTCTGATCGTAAGCAGCTGCCTCATAATTCAAAGCTACATTATTTCTTGTATTTCGATATTTGCGATCAAGATAATCACTAAATGCTACTGTTCTTGAAAAAGAATCTTTGTGTCTATTGTAAATTTCATCTAGTTCTGAAGCTAATTCTCTTTGATCTTCTTGGGGCAGATTACTACTTACAATGGTTGCTCTTTCCTAAAAGAGAAAAAAATATGATGTACATATACTGCATTAAAAATTAGAATGGAAATTAATCAAAAAAAATACAAATGGGAATATTTCATTGATGTTTTCTTACCCCTTTTGATCCAATCGAAGGCTTTGGTATAAACACTTTTTGTGGAAATCTTAAACTTAGGTCTTCGCAACTAACTATAATTGCTAGAAAAGTGAAAGACAGAATTAATTTTAGTGCAACCATTTTTGTTTACTATTGGGACGATATAGTTGTAAGAGTTGAAATAAGTCAGTATATAAAGGGAAGGTAATCAGCAAATTCGCGTTATCAAAATGTGCAAGTGATCGATAACTTTGTTTATCTTTTATTTCTTTGAATATCTGTTGAAGAACCACTTAAGATTTAGATATTTTTGGTATAGATTTCAGGAATAATAGCATAAAACTGAATAAACAGTAACCTTAACTTATAAACTATTACTAACAGGTATTTCTATGAAAATAATTGTTACCATTTGGAAAGTTTTTGAAAAAATAATCTAGTATAAAGCAAATATTGAATCACAGATTTGATTTGTTCTTTCGTAACATTTTTGTATCTATAATTTTTATGAAATGGTTAAGTATATAAATGCATGCATCTGTAAGCGGTGATTTTAAGATGATTGTTTAAACGTTGGTAGGTTTATAGTAAAAGTTTCATATTCAGCAAAAGATTTTAACAAATTAGTATTGTTGCCTAGACAAAAAACGTATATATACATATATATATACCTCTCGCAACAATTGGTTGGAATATTCATTGTTTTCAATTTATTTGTTTAAATTCGCATTATTTTATAAGTTTTCTGTTTCCAGCTAAAATCGTGTTAGTTGATTTTTTAATGAAATTATTATTAATTGCGATACAGTCTCTTCCACTTAGTGTTTCAAGTGTTTCATCTTAAAAAAATATAGACATATTTTCTGGTAATAATTTCTTATTAAAATGTGGAAATTGTTGAGCATTGATTATTATCAAGGAATTATACATTAATGAGAGATAACAAACACTTGTGTTTCCTTTAAAAGCTTGCATGTAAGAATTAAAAACCATAGTATTTCGGAAATACGTAGAAAGATGTCAAAAATGCAAAGTTTAATTTATTTGTTACTTGTTATTACTGTAGTTTATTCGGCCAGTTTGCCATCGAAGTCAGAGAAGAAGGTAATTGTATCGGCTTCTGAAGAAAGACTAAAAGCGGTAAGGGTTCATCTGCTTCCTTTTCTTGTATAAACATTTGCCAATTTCTTACTGTTCTAAGCAAAATGTATGTTTCGGTCATGTAGGTAGTAGTGGTTATTGTATTATGATTATTTTAACCCTATTTTTCGCATAGCTGAACAAAAGTGCCATTTTTATCAACACTCAATGGATATGTTAGATTTAAGGCATCAGCAGCGTAAGCTAAATGTGTGACTTGCTTGTAAAACATGTATTTGCTCTTTATATTATGTTGTAGTTGACTATACGTCTTCAGAAGTGTTCGTACGGCAAAAGTATGCAAAACGTTTTTGGATAGTCCTTTTTAAATTCTTAGACAAGTTTGTTTTCTATTTATATTATTATTATCTTATAGTATCTGTTTTTATGGTTAATTTGTGCTTCTTCTTCTTAACTAATTATTTTAATCCATGTGATATTGTTTTGTAGTGTACAAACTTCTTATTGTTTTTTGTAATTATTGTTTATGTATTTATGTGTTTATCTATGCTTTTATATACTTCGAACTAATAAATTTTATTAATCTGAATTTTTGAAAAAGCTTCATTAGTCAGCTTTAGGCATATCTTCAGTATAAAATGTTACCCGTGACATGCGCGTATGCCTTGCCTGCAAGACAAAATTTATGTCAGATGCACTGCCTTTCAGGAAAGGATAACTACTACTACTACTACTACTACTACTACAATTATTTACTTATAGGCGGCTTAAGATGGCAAGACAATACCAGTTAGGGTACTTTCTCTTGAAACAGTTAATTTTCAATATGATTTTTTCCATACTTACTGACACACACCTTTGATAAACAACATCAACTTTCAATCAACAATCCACCAATTTTATTTTGTTATTTGTATAATTAACCATTGCATATTTTAGATCAAAGATGTCAGACGTGTACAAGTTATCGACAGTGATTTACCACTCGAAGACCAGAAAGAACTAGCGAATGCTTTGCAAAATATTTATGATACAATTGAAGATACTCAAGAAAGGGCTGATGCACTTCATAGGGAGCTGACTGAAAGATATCCAGGGTTCTATAACAGTGCAATTTTCAACTTCGATGTTATAGCGTATTATATGCATTATTATATATCCTTCATTTACAACAATGATTTAATATATGCATTTGGTGTTTATAAATAGTTACTTTTTATATATTTTGAAATATGCTGTGACCATTAAGAAACATTAATAAAATTTTTATGTAAATATTTTCATTATGCATTATTTTAAAACCAGAAAGTTCATTCATAACGATGGAATGAGGTTTATTATATACCCTGTCCTAAATAATAGAAAACAAGTAATGTCTATATCAACTGCGTGCTGTGCATACATCGCACTGTTGTGTAAACGTCGAAGAACCGGTGCATCGCTAATTCGCTATCTCAACTAACAATGCTCGCCAAAATACAGTTCTTTACCAATGTTTGAACTGTTTTGTAGGTAGTTCAATAACGACAATTATTAACAACAGTTTCCACTTAGGTTATATCTGATTTAGATTTATGAGAAAATCAGTATAATAGCAATATAACAAGTTAGAATTTTATTTTATAAACAAGAGATACATGAGTTAGATACAGATGTTAATGATGCTGTGAAAAGATTACTTCAGGGCGGTCTGAATAGTGTGGTAAGTAATACAGAAATGGCACCACAATGAGCACATTAGATGACATTTATCAAATTTACAACCGTTTATAAGACAGCTGTAAAAGTTGGAGCCAAATATATTGCGTCGTTTGAATTTTACAGTTATAAACAATAAATGAGATCGGTTGTTTTCTGAATATGGATAAAAATTAATTTCGAGCTGTTATTAAACATTTTCATATTGACGGTAAAAAACCAAAAGAGAACAAAGAGGAGTTAGATCGTGTTCATGGCAAATCTGCACTATCATTTAAGACAGTTTGTTTTTGGGCGAATGAATTTAAACATGGTCGTAGAAGCACCGAAGATGAATCAAGATCAGGACCTTCAAAAGAAATTACTACCACTGACGATATTATCACCAAAGTTTATGATCTCGTTTTAAATGATCGTCGATTGAAGGTGCATGTGATAGCCGACATCAAAAAAACGTGTTGGTCATATCTTACATGAACACTTGCATATGAGAAAACTGTCAGTAAGATGGGTGCCGCGTTTGCTAACTGAGGATCAGAAACGAATTCGTGTAACCACTTCTGAGTACTGTTTGAGCCTTTTTAAGCGCAATCGCACTGAATCTTTGCGTCGATTTATTACTATTGACAAAACTGGGATACTCCACTATACACCCAAAACAAAAATCTAATCAGAAAAATGGGTTGCAGCTCGAAAAAACAGCCTTACTCTATGTTAGTTACCTCACTTTTCAGACCCCCCTCGTATACGATTCCTAAGTGGTTAAAATAACTATGGAATGTTTCCATTAAAACTATTAAGTAAACCCTTTTGCATGTGTTATAATTAGGGTTTCTGAGTATTGACAATTTTTCTATTCCCGTGAATGCCGGGATTCATAAATTGGTGTTCTAAAACAACTTTAATTATTTAATGCTCTAATCACAATGCACAAACAAATTCTTCCATCATAAAATTCTTTTTTTTTGTCTTTCACAGAAAAATATTTCCTGTTTAGTGTTAATTGTTTGTTGACAAGTTTTAAGTCATTCATAGCTCTAATAAAAGATGTTTTACCGGAATATAACCATTCAGTCCAGTAAGTTTATTTGAAAAATTGGTTTGAACTTGAACCGCTTTGTTAATAGATAGAAATAGAAAAATTACTTGGTATTGCACCCATAGATTTTACTATTTCTGGTTGTTTTGAGTAGTCTTAAATATCTATGTAAGTATTTTTCAGTTTAAACAAATTTACGTGTCAATACTCATGCTGATAGTAATAAGTAGGTATAGGATTTGTATGCACTTAAAAATGCTGAAATATGCATGCACTTATGCACTATAAAAACGTGAAATATGCACTTAAAAATCATGAAATATGCGTTTATTAGAAATTTTTAATAAATATATGCACTTTCATTATTAAAAAAACACTTGTTTAGCGTTATTCACATTTTATTTACAGAAATTATTTTAATTAGACATCCTATGCAATAATTTAATTAATTATATTTTCTAAACATAGAGCGTTACAGTTCACAATGACGTACATTTTTAAATTTTCAAAAGTAAACATATGCCTATTATCCCTAAATATTGTTTTATATTTTGAGAAACTCCGTTCCACATCGCAAGACGTAATTGGGGCATACTTAAAATTGTTTAATTCTACAAGCGAATAATGCTTTAGCTCGTCTAAAATGTCTTGGCCAGATAATGCATCGTTTATGCTTTTAATTAAGTGAAAATCAGGATTTTTGTCTATAACGGATTTAAATTTTTGTTTTATAGTCAAACCCTTTGGCCCTTTTACTTTATTCAAAGAAACACCTAACAATTTTACATGCTCAAGAGATTCATCTAATGAATTTCCCTGACTTTCTAATTTCTGAATTACTTTAGCTAAACGCACACAATTTGTCAAAACAAACAATAATTCTGCCCTCACCTCCTTAGTATTAAAAGCATCCTGTGCGCTTTGTATGCATAGTGCATCGTGTTTATTAAGTTTATTTACAAATGCCTTAATAATATCAAAATAAGTTGCATAATATTCTGCTGCAGAAAGCCAAGTACCCCACCTTGTTATTACAGGCTCAGGTGGGAGAGGCACTTCTTGTGCAGTTTCTCTAAATATTTGTATGCGATATGGAGCTTTGCAAACAATTTTTCTTACATCTGAAATTATAAAGTTTACGTTAGGATATATTTCCCGCACTTTTTCCGCAACTCTATGCATTGCATGGGCAAGACAAGTTAAGTGGATCATTTTTTCGTACAGAACTTGTAAGCCTGCTCCAGCCTTGATCATGTACGGTGCCGCGTCGGTGACGAACAGGAGTACTTTGTTGTACTGTATGCCGTCCGGCCACAAAATAGCCATCGAATCATTAAACAATTTTGCCACGGAACAATGATTGGTGCTTTTGAAAACGTCCATTGCTAATAGATAGGATTTGGGATTGTTCTCCGAATTTAAAACGCCAATTATAACGTTAGCCACGTATCTGAAAACAAAAATTTGATTTTTATACAAACAATTACCGCAAAACAGTTATTTAAAAAAAATTATATTTTAATCAAGCAAAAATCTTGTTGTGATTAAATATGTAACTAACAAAATAGGAAATAAAACCTCCGTAAATTGCTCTGCTGTCTTTAATTAGTTAAATTTTACTAACAAAACGAAGGAAATGAAGTTTCTACGCACCTTCCAGTAGTGTCAGTAGATTCGTCAATGGAAACCCATATGTAGTTATTCGCTACATGTTTTCTAATTGATTTTATGGTCTCTTCGTATAAACGAGGTAAATAATCTTTCCTGAGTGTAGACTCATCGGGTATTGGCAATTTTGAAATTTCTTCCAGGAAATTACGAAATGCTGAGTGATTAATTTTACTTAACGGGATATCTGCAGTCACTAATGCACTACATAGTTTTAATTCGATCGATTTGCTGGACTCACCGCGCGGATTATTAAGGTACCCCGGTAACAATGTTTGTTTTTTTGATTTCAGGGCAACACATTTTTGATGTCGAACCGTGTTCAGATGTTGTGTAACTTGAAAGCGTTTCGTTGCAGTCACTTTATCTTCGCACACTGTACAATACAACACCTTATCGTCAGTTGTAAGAACACTGAATTCCTTAACATAACTTCGAAGTGTAGCAGGCACAGACCGTTTTTCTTTACCCATCTTTACACTCTAAAATTTCAAACTGAAATGCAGTTTGCAATTTCTGAACTGTCATAATTGAAAGATTACAAGATTAGTAAACAAAAGTACAGGCAAATCTTTCTATGAAGAGGAAGTTGTCAAAGGGTCTTTGGAATTTCCTAATACCTATTTATCACAATACCGCAGGATGTATTTAAATTTTAGTTGAAACTTTTTCTTTCTTAGAAAATACTCCTATTAACAAGTACACAGATGGTTAAGGCCGTAAAATATTTTTCCTACGACCCCATACGAAAGTGAACAATAGCAAACGCTACCGACATTAAGAAAGTGAGTCATATAACAAGCTAACACTTGTCTTGCCCATGCAATGCATAGAGTTGCGGAAAAAGTGCGGGAAATATATCCTAACGTAAACTTTATAATTTCAGATGTAAGAAAAATTGTTTGCAAAGCTCCATATCGCATACAAATATTTAGAGAAACTGCACAAGAAGTGCCTCTCCCACCTGAGCCTGTAATAACAAGGTGGGGTACTTGGCTTTCTGCAGCAGAATATTATGCAACTTATTTTGATATTATTAAGGCATTTGTAAATAAACTTAATAAACACGATGCACTATGCATACAAAGCGCACAGGATGCTTTTAATACTAAGGAGGTGAGGGCAGAATTATTGTTTGTTTTGACAAATTGTGTGCGTTTAGCTAAAGTAATTCAGAAATTAGAAAGTCAGGGAAATTCATTAGATGAATCTCTTGAGCATGTAAAATTGTTAGGTGTTTCTTTGAATAAAGTAAAAGGGCCAAAGGGTTTGACTATAAAACAAAAATTTAAATCCGTTATAGACAAAAATCCTGATTTTCACTTAATTAAAAGCATAAACGATGCATTATCTGGCCAAGACATTTTAGACGAGCTAAAGCATTATTCGCTTGTAGAATTAAACAATTTTAAGTATGCCCCAATTACGTCTTGCGATGTGGAACGGAGTTTCTCAAAATATAAAACAATATTTAGGGATAATAGGCATATGTTTACTTTTGAAAATTTAAAAATGTACGTCATTGTGAACTGTAACGCTCTATGTTTAGAAAATATAATTAATTAAATTATTGCATAGGATGTCTAATTAAAATAATTTCTGTAAATAAAATGTGAATAACGCTAAACAAGTGTTTTTTTAATAATGAAAGTGCATATATTTATTAAAAATTTCTAATAAACGCATATTTCATGATTTTTAAGTGTATATTTCACGTTTTTATAGTGCATAAGTGCATGCATATTTCAGCATTTTTAAGTGCATACAAATCCTATACCTACTTATTACTATCAGCATGAGTATTGACACGTAAATTTGTTTAAACTGAAAAATACTTACATAGATATTTAAGACTACTCAAAACAACCAGAAATAGTAAAATCTATGGGTGCAATACCAAGTAATTTTTCTATTTCTATCTATTAACAAAGCGGTTCAAGTTCAAACCAATTTTTCAAATAAACTTACTGGACTGAATGGTTATATTCCGGTAAAACATCTTTTATTAGAGCTATGAATGACTTAAAACTTGTCAACAAACAATTAACACTAAACAGGAAATATTTTTCTGTGAAAGACAAAAAAAAAAGAATTTTATGATGGAAGAATTTGTTTGTGCATTGTGATTAGAGCATTAAATAATTAAAGTTGTTTTAGAACACCAATTTATGAACCCCGGCATTCACGGGAATAGAAAAATTGTCAATACTCAGAAACCCTAATTGTAACACATGCAACAGGGTTTACTTAATAGTTTTAATGGAAACATTCCATAGTTATTTTAACCACTTAGGAATCGTATACGAGGGGGGTCTGAAAAGTGAGGTAACTAACATAGAGTAAGACTGTTTTTTCGAGCTGCAACCCATTTTTCTGATTAGATTTTTGTTTTGGGTGTATAGTGGAGTATCCCAGTTTTGTCAATAGTAATAAATCGACGCAAAGATTCAGTGCGATTACGCTTAAAAAGGCTCAAACAGTACTCAGAAGTGGTTACACGAATTCGTTTCTGATCCTCAGTTAGCAAACGCGGCACCCATCTTACTGACAGTTTTCTCATATGCAAGTGTTCATGTAAGATATGACCAACACGTTTTTTTGATGTCGGCTATCACATGCACCTTCAATCGACGATCATTTAAAACGAGATCATAAACTTTGGTGATAATATCGTCAGTGGTAGTAATTTCTTTTGAAGGTCCTGATCTTGATTCATCTTCGGTGCTTCTACGGCCATGTTTAAATTCATTCGCCCAAAAACAAACTGTCTTAAATGATAGTGCAGATTTGCCATGAACACGATCTAACTCCTCTTTGTTCTCTTTTGGTTTTTTACCGTCAATATGAAAATGTTTAATAACAGCTCGAAATTAATTTTTATCCATATTCAGAAAACAACCGATCTCATTTATTGTTTATAACTGTAAAATTCAAACGACGCAATATATTTGGCTCCAACTTTTACAGCTGTCTTATAAACGGTTGTAAATTTGATAAATGTCATCTAATGTGCTCATTGTGGTGCCATTTCTGTATTACTTACCACACTATTCAGACCGCCCTGAAGTAATCTTTTCACAGCATCATTAACATCTGTATCTAACTCATGTATCTCTTGTTTATAAAATAAAATTCTAACTTGTTATATTGCTATTATACTGATTTTCTCATAAATCTAAATCAGATATAACCTAAGTGGAAACTGTTGTTAATAATTGTCGTTATTGAACTACCTACAAAACAGTTCAAACATTGGTAAAGAACTGTATTTTGGCGAGCATTGTTAGTTGAGATAGCGAATTAGCGATGCACCGGTTCTTCGACGTTTACACAACAGTGCGATGTATGCACAGCACGCAGTTGATATAGACATTACTTGTTTTCTATTATTTAGGACAGGGTATATAATAAACCTCATTCCATCGTTATGAATGAACTTTCTGGTTTTAAAATAATGCATAATGAAAATATTTACATAAAAATTTTATTAATGTTTCTTAATGGTCACAGCATATTTCAAAATATATAAAAAGTAACTATTTATAAACACCAAATGCATATATTAAATCATTGTTGTAAATGAAGGATATATAATAATGCATATAATACGCTATAACATCGAAGTTGAAAATTGCACTGTTATAGAACCCTGGATATCTTTCAGTAAGCTCCCTATGAAGTGCATCAGCCCTTTCTTGAATATCTTCAATTGTATCATAAATATTTTGCAAAGCATTCGCTAGTTCTTTCTGGTCTTCGAGTGGTAAATCACTGTCGATAACTTGTACACGTCTGACATCTTTGATCTAAAATATGCAATGGTTAATTATACAAATAACAAAATAAAATTGGTGGATTGTTGATTGAAAGTTGATGTTGTTTATCAAAGGTGTGTGTCAGTAAGTATGGAAAAAATCATATTGAAAATTAACTGTTTCAAGAGAAAGTACCCTAACTGGTATTGTCTTGCCATCTTAAGCCGCCTATAAGTAAATAATTGTAGTAGTAGTAGTAGTAGTAGTAGTAGTTATCCTTTCCTGAAAGGCAGTGCATCTGACATAAATTTTGTCTTGCAGGCAAGGCATACGCGCATGTCACGGGTAACATTTTATACTGAAGATATGCCTAAAGCTGACTAATGAAGCTTTTTCAAAAATTCAGATTAATAAAATTTATTAGTTCGAAGTATATAAAAGCATAGATAAACACATAAATACATAAACAATAATTACAAAAAACAATAAGAAGTTTGTACACTACAAAACAATATCACATGGATTAAAATAATTAGTTAAGAAGAAGAAGCACAAATTAACCATAAAAACAGATACTATAAGATAATAATAATATAAATAGAAAACAAACTTGTCTAAGAATTTAAAAAGGACTATCCAAAAACGGTTTGCATACTTTTGCCGTACGAACACTTCTGAAGACGTATAGTCAACTACAACATAATATAAAGAGCAAATACATGTTTTACAAGCAAGTCACACATTTAGCTTACGCTGCTGATGCCTTAAATGTAACATATCCATTGAGTGTTGATAAAAATGGCACTTTTGTTGAGCTATGCGAAAAATAGGGTTAAAATAATCATAATACAATAACCACTACTACCTACATGACCGAAACATACATTTTGCTTAGAACAGTAAGAAATTGGCAAATGTTTATACAAGAAAAGGAAGCAGATGAACCCTTACCGCTTTTAGTCTTTCTTCAGAAGCCGATACAATTACCTTCTTCTCTGACTTCGATGGCAAACTAGCCGAATAAACTACAGTAATAACAAGTAACAAATAAATTAAACTTTGCATTTTTGACATCTTTCTACGTATTTCCGAAATACTATGGTTTTTAATTCTTACATGCAAGCTTTTAAAGGAAACACAAGTGTTTGTTATCTCTCATTAATGTATAATTCCTTGATAATAATCAATGCTCAACAATTTCCACATTTTAATAAGAAATTATTACCAGAAAATATGTCTATATTTTTTTAAGATGAAACACTTGAAACACTAAGTGGAAGAGACTGTATCGCAATTAATAATAATTTCATTAAAAAATCAACTAACACGATTTTAGCTGGAAACAGAAAACTTATAAAATAATGCGAATTTAAAAATTGAAAACAATGAATATTCCAACCAATTGTTGCGAGAGGTATATATATGTATATATACGTTTTTTGTCTAGGCAACAATACTAATTTGTTAAAATCTTTTGCTGAATATGAAACTTTTACTATAAACCTACCAACGTTTAAACAATCATCTTAAAATCACCGCTTACAGATGCATGCATTTATATACTTAACCATTTCATAAAAATTATAGATACAAAAATGTTACGAAAGAACAAATCAAATCTGTGATTCAATATTTGCTTTATACTAGATTATTTTTTCAAAAACTTTCCAAATGGTAACAATTATTTTCATAGAAATACCTGTTAGTAATAGTTTATAAGTTAAGGTTACTGTTTATTCAGTTTTATGCTATTATTCCTGAAATCTATACCAAAAATATCTAAATCTTAAGTGGTTCTTCAACAGATATTCAAAGAAATAAAAGATAAACAAAGTTATCGATCACTTGCACATTTTGATAACGCGAATTTGCTGATTACCTTCCCTTTATATACTGACTTATTTCAACTCTTACAACTATATCGTCCCAATAGTAAACAAAAATGGTTGCACTAAAATTAATTCTGTCTTTCACTTTTCTAGCAATTATAGTTAGTTGCGAAGACCTAAGTTTAAGATTTCCACAAAAAGTGTTTATACCAAAGCTTTTGATTGGATCAAAAGGGGTAAGAAAACATCAATGAAATATTCCCCTTTGTATTTTTTTTGATTAATTTCCATTTTAATTTTTAATGCAGTATATGTACATCATATTTTTTTCTCTTTTAGGAAAGAGCAACCATTGTAAGTAGTAATCTGCCCCAAGAAGATCAAAGAGAATTAGCTTCAGAACTAGATGAAATTTACAATAGACACAAAGATTCTTTTTCAAGAACAGTAGCATTTAGTGATTATCTTGATCGCAAATATCGAAATACAAGAAATAATGTAGCTTTGAATTATGAGGCAGCTGCTTACGATCAGAAGATTTATGCAGCTTTTATTATTGATGCAGAAAACGTACTTTTTTATGGATTTTGAATTTTCTTATTATTCAATTTAATATTTTGCAGATATTTTTATTATACCTTATAAAGAGACTATTAAGTTAAAATTTTTGTGTTTTTATAGTAAGCTATTTTATATATAGCCTTTTTATATTTGCGTGTCCTAATGAAATTTATTTAAATACTGGAAACAGTAACATTTTATTTTTTAAAGTTGGTAGCACCTAACAGCTGTTCTTAAAATGTCAAACTTATTTATTTACATTGGAAAATTGGAGATTTTTTAAAAGCAAGATATTTTTATACCACGAGATCATTTGAATTTATATTTAAAGTTGGCTGTGATTTTTAAATTAGATTGGCAACACTAACTGTTCACTTCACAGTTTGGTTTGAATTGTCAAAGTGACGCTCCAAAATGTTTAATCTAGAACATAAAATTGCATAACCTCTAATTTACACAGCGAGTCAATTGGCAGGATCGCCAAACGTATAAAAAAATTCCCGCCTACTTTAATTTTAAATTTAAATGATCTCACGGTATTACTAGATTTTAGTATGATTTATAGACTTTATGTTATAAATCAATATCTTTAAATTGTAGTATATTTTTAAAATGAAGCGATTTACATTATATTAACTAAAAGTGCGGTTATGTTGTTATATGTGATAAGATGCTGAACTTTTGAAATAAACATACACAAAATAGAACATATTTTTATTTCGTTATAACCAAAACAAATTAAATTAAAAATTATTTACTAAGTTAACAAATTATTAAAAACTAAACATCTTTTGTATTAAAAGTGCAGTTATTGTACACTTTGATGGTAACGGAAGAAGTGTCCTGGGCATTAATCTTAAATGAAGGTAAATTTTGCCCCTCAACAATGTTTTGTTGACTCATTATTGGGTTGCTGCTAAAAGTGTGTGATTCTTCATGTACAAATGAAGCAGTGGAAGACTGATTAATTACCGCTTGAGCTGAAGAAGTGGAAGTACATGGCTTATTAGATAGCAATTGAGCCACCTCCATGTTTTTTTAAACTGAAGCATCAATATAGCCCTCAGCCACAGCTGTGGACTTCCAACTTCCATGCTGTTTTATAGTTATTAAATCGCCACCTTTGTTGGCCAATTGAGAAGCACTTGAACGTCGAAAGCAATAGCCTATAAAAAACTTCGGGTTGGGTAAATGCAAATAAGTGGCAATAATAAAAAGAACTTTACCCATGGTATTTATACCGATAGGAGTAGAAATACATTTTCCATTGCGGTAGTTTATAAAAAAACGCCTGTGGTTTATTTTCTTAGGCCTTAGACTCAAATATTGTTTAATTAAATCAATCCACAGTTTTTCTGTAATTAAGAATTCTCTTCGAACTTTATTTTTTGTTTTTGTTACAGTAACAATGATCACATCATCTTTGGCCACAATATCGTCTATTAACATGTTGGTCAATTCATCTCTTCGGCAGGCACCACTGAATCCCATTATTAACGCAACCTTAAATAATATAAATATTTGAAAAACTGAAGGTATTCAGCTCAAAATTTTACTTACTTTCATAGCTACATGTTGTTTATTTTCTGCATTGGTTATAAATTTATTAATATGGTTAAATTCCAATTTTTTTGATTTTTTGGGCTCGTAACCATCAGAGCACCCTTTTCAAAATGCCTGTAGTTTTACATATTTTTTTATATCTACGTTTTTATAAATATTTATGCAAGATCTAAGCATGGAGTAAATCGACCATAAAGTAGAAGATTGGAATTTCTTGCTTAGCTTTTCAAAATAAGCTATTAGTATATTTTCAGAAATTAAATTTCCATTTTTCTTGACACCAATTTTCAAATTTGGTGTACTATTTTTTGTATGCATCCTCTTTTTGGAAGCAACGTGTCGATAGCCCCTTGGGCTACGTATCGTAATTTAAGGTGGGGTACAACTTATTTTATTTAATTCATCCATTTGTCCTTCTTGTCAGATAAACTAATAAACTAAATTAATTTTGTAATAAAAACAATAGAATTTAAATAACAAATGCAGAAGTTCAATTTTCAGTGTAGCCAACTGTCAAAAGTACTTTTATTTAAAACTAATTTATTTTTTGATAATTAAGAAAATAACGACGCAAATATAAAAAATAGTATAAAGTATTCGGTTCATAAGAGTTTTAGCGCACTTGTCCTTTATTAGAAAACTCTCCGCTTCGCGGGTCGTTTTCTAATCTCGGACGCGTGCTATAAAAACGAGTCTTATGAAACTAATACTTTAATATGCTATTATGACCGTTTAAAGTGTTTATAATTGTGTAACTGATGATTTTTGAATAAGTAAACACATTTTGTCAGTTTACGTTCAAAGTTGCTCCTAGGCAGTGTTGTGCAGTATCTAGAAACAAACGAGAATCTATTCTATGGTATCAAGATACATAATCCTTTTTATCAGATCAAGATCTTAATTAAAATTTAGAAAATCCCAGCGTTCAGTCACATCAAAGAAACCGACACAACTAAATCAATATGTATGTAATTATACTCTAATTAGATTGATTTTTTAAATATAGTACGACACTACCTATATCAGCTTCTGTTTTCTTGAAGTTTTCTTTTTGCAAAAATTAACATTTAGTTACATAGTTCAGGACTGCAACTTAAAGTATTAAAACTGACTATTGAAAAGCATATTTTATTTCTGTAAATAATAAATAATAATCTAATAAAGCTTTATCTTTTAAATTATATTCAGCACCTAAACCGTGTTTAAAATCCATAAGAAATTTAGTATATTTAAGCCCAGCTTTGATAGATAACGTGTAAGGGATATTAATTCTGGATGATGTATTGCTAGAATAAGTCTTTGCACTTTTATGCTTGGCTTTGAAACTTACTTAATTTTCTGCACAAAAGTACGACACGTTGAAGCCAGTGAAACGATAGTTTTTCTGTCAGACTAAATGACAATAAACTAACTATAAAATTATATAAAATAATTCATACTTACTGTAACTGAAAACTCAAAAAAAATATCTGCCACAGCTTGAGATTTAAACTCTCTCTTACAAATTAATTAATCAAGTCGTAGGTATTGGTTCCACAGCTGTATAAAATTGTGAAAAGGAATAGATAAGGGTTCAAACACAAATAAAAACTTAAAAGGGCGCCATCTGGTTCTGAGCTTAGGTAATTATAAATTAACCAATCAAAGATGTTCTTTTGAATAAGCATTAAAATTTATTAAATCCATTAACCAGAAAATGAATAGAATATTTATTTGAAACAAAATTTTGTTTACTTAAAATTGTTGAAGAAATGAAACTAAGCATTCACAACTAATATGGTTCCGTTTTTCAGATCATTCAGTTTTGAATTAATAACATTTATTAACAAGAAAATAATTAAAACACAACTTTGCAAAAAACGCGATACCATTTAATTGTTGTCATCAGCCCATATGATTACATAAATCAATAGAGTCAGGCACGAAAATAAACAAGATTTTAATTTGTTCTTGCGTAATAACGTATGTATTTTCACTCGGAAAAATGACGGAAATTTTCTGAAGCTTCAAGTTGTTTTAATTCACTTATAGCACTAAATGCGTTCAAATTCTTTAAGCGGAATTTTAATTTACAAACGAACGAGAATCGGGCACTAAATTTAGGATTGCTTTAAAAGATTCTTCTCTCGTTAATAAACTGCACTTATTTATAGATCGGACTAAACAAAGTAATTGCTATTACACGTTCTTCACCCAAGAATAAACCACTATTGTTTATACGCAATACGAAATTACAAGTCCTTCAAACACAACTTAACGGAACATAAAGCATTTTCAAAAGGATTAAGCACTTAACGAAATAACTTTAACGATAATGCACTTTAAATAGAATAACATTAAAACTGAACTGTACTGTATTTAGGATTATCTTTCAAATCTCATAGCACTTAAGCTAAACGGCATCTTTAACACCATGTCGACCGCATGAAAGCAGGGTGCAGTGTCGAGTCCTTTGCGTCAAAAACCAGCGAGCCTTTTTATTAACTTTGCTCTTCATTGCTACGCGAAAACACATCTGTATTTATGCGGCAAGGGCGCTTTTATTTGGCCTTCTATAGGATTCTCGACTCTAAGTGTAAAAAGTAGCACTTAAAATTGCGCGCCAAACTAATATGGAATGCTACTGCATGTGTCTGTGTAGACGATATTCCTACGCTATACTGACTTAAAAATTTTTAAAACACAATTTACGAACAAAGGAAACTTCATTTTCGAATCCTGTATACTCAGGAGGTTAACAAAATATTTCTATAAAATTGACGATCAAGTACTTCTCACAGTTTCTTAGCAAGGTCTCTCCCTAAAATAATTGATATTATTTTAAAATGCAATTTAGCAGGATACGAAAAAGACAATATCTTTATGACGTTACTTCTTTAATTACAGCAAATATGAAACAATCTTTTCTTAAAAGTGCTTTCAGTAGGAATTGTTGACATGATGAAATGCTGATTTAAACAAACGAAGCCCACAGGACCGAACTTAAGATTTTTAATAAGAATAAATGCTAAATTCTGCATACTAAATGCCGGTGGAAAATGTACCCGTTACAGCTTCAAATCTACAATTCCATAAATATTTAGGTGACCCACATTTGCGAATAAGAGTTGGGTAATGCGCCAAGAAATGATGTTTTGGTTTCAATCTTCATAAAGTTTTCTGTATAAATTATTATGTTCTTTAATCAGAGTGGCAAGTATTTCTATGTCCTGTGCATTGAATTTAGGTAACAAAATCTTCTTAAGTACTTGTAAAAGTAAACACAACAATTTCCATGGGCGATTAGTTTTTGGTATCAAATCACCCAACATCAATGGAAGAAAATGAATAAATGTCCAGGTTTCTCTAGCAGACATTTTTAATTTACATGACTTCAGCCGTTTTTCATCTATAATAGATGTAGAAACATAACCAACTTCAGTTTCACCGCACTGAAAAAGATTTTTGCAACTGTTTAAACGTTTAAACTGTTGCAACGTATTTTCATGCAAAAACATTTAGTTTGAAAGTTATTTCTTAAACAGTTTTAGCTATAGATAATGTTTTTTTTTTAAATTTTAAAAATAATGCTCTACAGTATTCTATATTCTTAAACGTTTCATTTAAATAAAATTTTATGAAATCATAACGACCCTAATTGTTTTCTTTCAAACTAAATGTTTATGCCGTATATTTAAACATGTCTAATGCACCAGAGCTAATCCGACAGTTGATTGACAGTAGCTTTAGAGTTACTTTTGTATAGTTGAAAATAAATTTTTATTATTATTACGTTTCTACATATTAAATTGTTTTCGCAGAATTACATGACGACCTATAGATAAATATCAAATAGGACTGATTTATTTTAAAATAAATTTATGAGAGAGAGGTGAGACAAATAATATATAAAAATGAGATGTACAGAATGAGATATCAGTTATGTAAATGAGAGATGAGATACGCTAATGATACCGTGAATTAATTTAATTCGAGCATGCATATGAGAAATCATATATGTAAATGAGAGAGGAGATATGTAAATGATACCGTGAATTAATTTAATTCGGGCATGCATATGATAAATGATATATGTAAATGGGGGATGAGATATGTAAATGATACCGTGAATTAATTTAATTCGGGCATGCATATGATAAATGATATATGTAAATGGGGCATGAGATATGTAAATGATACCGTGAATTAATTTAATTCGGGCATGCATATGATAAATGATATATGTAAATGGGGGATGAGATATGTAAATGATACCGTGAATTAATTTAATTCGGGCATGCATATGATAAATGATATATGTAAATGGGGGATGAGATATGTAAATGATACCGTGAATTAATTTAATTAGATCAATTAATTTAATTCGGGCATGTATATGATAAATGATATATGTAAATGGGCGATGAGATATGTAAATCATACCGTGAATTAATTTCATTCGGGCATGTATATGAGAAATCATATATGTAAATGGGGGAGGAGATATGTAAATGATACCGTGAATTAATTTAATTAGATCAATTAATTTAATTCGGGCATGTATATGAGAAATGATATATGTAAATGGGGGATGAGATATGTAAATGATACCGTGAATTAATTTAATTAGACAATTAATTTAATTCGCGCATTTAATTAGACCACGCCTTATTTGAATATTAATTCGCGCATTTAATTAGACCACGCCTCATTTGAATATTAATTAGATCGCGGGTCATTTGCATAAAAGTAGAGGGGGGCAGCTCAATGGCGGGTATACCTACTGACATGACAATAGTTAATTTAAAAACCATGGCGTTTGATCAAAGTATTTGACTTGTTGTTTGGTGCGTACTAAATTAACCTAAAATTTATACTAAATTTATATAGTTTAGAACAGGAACGTCGGAAGTATTTTCACTTGGGGGGGGGGGCGAACTTCGATTTCATAGATAAGATACTTCAACTTACAGCTTACAAGATCAAGTTTACCATAAAGTTCCAATAAGTAAAAAAGGATGATGTAATAATCAAGACAGGGATGCTAAATATTGCTAGCTCTTTATAAATAAAATAAAAATGTTTTATTTTTAATAAAAAGGTAATTCTAATTTGACCTAATTATCAACTAAATAAAATATTTGTTAACAAATAATTAACTATATTATTTGATATTACTTTCATATAAATATCACGTGTTTTTACTTACTTTAGCTTGATGTTTATACACTAAACCAGCGGTTCTTAACTTTTCCTTTTTATCTCGCTTTTCCTACTTTTCTCCTCTATATTAACCTCTATAGGATTGTAGTAGATATGCAATGTGAGTTCTAGTGCAAAATCGCAGGTATTTTCTTATGAACGTTCATTTTGCATTTCAAGGTCATCTGCCGGCGTTTATGGTTTATCAAAAACGATATTGTTTTAGGAAGGACTTTGTCTCAAGAAGGTATTACGGCAGAAGTAGAAGCGAACACTACAAGTATAGAACAGGAGCAGGACATCAGTCCTCAAATTGGCTTAACCTTTAATTCTCCAGCACAATTAGATGAGCTAGAAATCGCTTTTTTAAGCACCGTAATCTTTTATATAGGTGTTGATCCTTTGCATAGGCATAAACTTCCAAAACTGGAATATAAACCGCAAACTACTCAACTGATACAAAATATGAACGCGTATAGTATATAGGGAATTACCTCTCAAGTAGTTATAACTTTGTTGACATCCATCTTGCTCCTTATGCTGGAGCATTTACTGTAATAATTGAAAACAATGGACAAAAACTTTTTTCAACTGTCAATGTAACCAAGTATAAAAAAATACCATCAAGTGAAGAACCATGGAAAATTTGTCTTCAAACACATATTCAGAAACTCCGTGCAGACATTGATGTAATTGAGGAATACTTAAAAGGTACAAGATCTGTTAAAATTAAAAAAATAACACAATTAAACTAGGCATTCAGTCTAATCTGAAACTAATGTTGATTCCCAGAATTGTCTCAAATTTTGGGCAGCTATTTGGTCGCACTCACAGGCTGAGGCTGATCTAGATGCACCTCGGATATGTGATGACAGCGTTGATGTCAACAACTTACCGTTCATGGCTCCACTAACATTATCAGTCGAAGACGTTCAAACTGTTATTAAAAAACAGCTACTTGGGAGACTCCAGGGCCAGATTGCATACAAAGTTTCTGACTTAAGCAATTTTCAACTATCCACGAACCACTAGCGCGATTATTCTCCAAAGCTATCCATAATCCGCAGCTACTACCTCAATTTCTCTCGAATGGAGTTACACACTTAATATTTAAGAAAGGAGACTCACCTGACCCGAAAGTATAGGCCAATTACTTGTTTGTCAACATTCTACAAGTTACTCGCCGCCTTAATATGGTTGATTATAACCATCCAGCTTTACTGCTTATAAATAAAGTTAACAAAAAAGCACTAATAATAGAAGGGGAAATCCCCCTCAGTCATAATCTAGCAAAAAGGTGTCAAATATCAAAACCTCGCTATTGAGTTAAAACGCATGTGGAAATTAACTGGCATTAAGGTAATCCCGATAGTTGTCTCCGCTGAAAGAGTTACTACAAAACACCTAAAGTCAAAAATCGGAAAATTAGGATTACCTAGCGACCTGTTTATACCAATACAAAGGGCCGTTATATTGACAAAATGTCACTTTGTAAGAAAGTTTCTGTCACTATAATATTACTAGGATAGAGTGAATTCTCCCTCAAGTTATATATAAACCGACGAAAAAAGTCGAGAATATGTTTACATAACGATAACAATAATAATAATTGCTACAACCCATAACTGGAAAACCAGACCCCAGAAGCTATGTGGCTTGTGCGGGAGGGAGGGGGCGATTATAATTATGTAGGCCCGACGCACGTGCGGCTGCAGCCGACTCACAGATGGAACAGCGCATATCCCACATTTGTGTTACAGCTAAGAAAAAACTGCAGAAAACCTTAAGCAGATCTGCTGGTACCAGGAGTCGAACTTGGTCCGCATGGGTGAAATTCCAGCACGCTAGACAATACACTACCAAGGCTGTAAAATCCATATATGTATTATAAAACACACAAACTATCGGTATACCGGACCATCAGAACTTTATTTAATACCTCAGTAGGTACATTCAATATTTATTAATTTAATATTTTAGAAATTACTACAATTACATTATAGCTAGTAGTATTTAGGTTAGGACTAATAACATTTCAAATGATATGTCACTAAGTTTATTTCTTCTAGGAGTCATTATGTGACCTCCAGAACTAAAGAGCCTTTTCATCGAAGCTGATCAAAAAACCGATCTAATTAGAGGATAATTAAGTACATACTGTCATGTTATTTAACGAGCCAAAAAGAAATTTCGCCTACATAATAAAATTAATTAAGTATTGAACCAATAAAGTGGTATGTGCCATTATTGACACAATCACCTATTCGTTTATTAATCTTTTTTTTTCTGTTAGCGTCGGAAGAATAACTTCTAATTTATTGTTTTATTGAAATATTATTTTGTAGTGATTCTCTAACTTCGTTGTGGCAGCGGTAACTGGAGTTTTTTTTTTGGATAACTTTTACATATTGGTGACAGCAGGACTATTTTGTGGTGATTTTCTAAAATTGTTGCTTATGTAACCTCGGTTATCAACAAATCGTGGAGACCTTTTTCTTTTTCAGTCTATTGTTCACCAAGAAATTCGCAACGATAGGAAGAGCCGACATCAAAGGATCAGCTTATTGTTTCCAAAGATTATTATCATTTGGATAGTTTTGGAAAGAAGGTGCATTTTGTGAAAGGCGTCGTTTTTCTCTCCTTTTTCTTTTTCAGTCTATTGTTCACCGAGAAATTCGCAAGGATAAAGCGGAGAAGTAGTCAACGGTGTCAGCTGGGGACGTCCAATGTGATCCGGGCTTTCTTATTAATATTCCTTTATTCAATTTATGATAAAACAAATATTTTTCTCCTTAATATGCACACACTAAGCCAATCCACATAATCCAAGCAGCGGTTAAAGCAGTTTTTTTTCCAGATTTCATTGTTTTTCGTTTTTTTGTCACTACAGTTTTGGTGATTTATTTAAAGTTTTTTTTTTAATTTTACGATATATAATTCTTTATTAAAACTAACTACTTTTTTTTTCAGCCAACAATCAACGAAGATTTATTTTTATTATCTGTATGTAAATAATTGCATTACTTTACATTTTCTTTTACAGATTTATTTAAATCTTATGTTTGTGCTTTTGTCTTAACACAATTTTATTTCAGCATTTAATTTTACATGCACTTTTCTTTAATAAGTGTTTAATATAAAGTGAATTTTTGTGAAATTATAATCATTTAAATTTACATGCACTTTTCTTTAATAAGTGTTTAATACAAAATGAATTTTTTTTTGAAATTATAAGGAATAAGTGTATTAATTAAGTGCTAATAAATTTTAGTGTAAACAAATTTGTGAAACGAAAATTTTTATACAATGGCTACACAGCAAAATCCTCCAGCAGCTCCACTTCAACAAATACAGTATCAGCCCTACGTGTCATTAGGCATGATTGCTATTACCGTCAAAGGGTATTCTGGCAAATCTTCGCCAAAACAATACTTCAAAGAAATTGAAGAGCGTGCAGAATTAGATGGATGGACAGCCGATACAAAGCTTAAAATAGTGAGATACCGTTTAGAAGGTGACGCTAGAAATTTTTACGATACTGAATTAGCCAGTGATAATACTCTCACATGGGCCACTTTCAAAGATAAATTAACAAACAAATTTGCTCCCAAAAAACTACCTGGTGAATCAGCAGTCCATTTAGCAAAATGTTATCAACGGATGAATGAACCCGTAGCACAATACATTACAAGATTGAAAATTTTAGCTAAAGATATGCTAGAAGAAGATTTAAGAACGGCAACAGAGCAGCAAAAAGAAGGTATTAAAAAGAAGAATAGTGATATTCTTTTAAATCAATTCCAAATGGGTATTAGACGAGATTTAAAGAAACAAATATTACCTAAATTAGTAGCCGAACAAACTTTAACAATTGACAAAGCAGAGCAGATCGCATTACAACACGAATTGTGTGACGAGATGCTAAATGGCACAACAAATAAATTATCAATGATGTCCATTAATAAGAAAAAGTGGTGTTCAAATTGCCGCATGTCAAATCACTCACGTGAAGAATGCCGAAGAACTAAACCAAAGAGGGACCTGTCAATAAATAGAAATCAGAACTCAACAAATTATGGACAATCAAATTATAGGCATCGACCTATTATTTGAAATAATTCCAATGCTACAAGAAAGCAAACTTCAGTCAGGAATGTCACAATGTCACGTGGGGTTTGCGTGACTGGGGAACGTAGTCAGAGGTAGAAAGGAATCAAACACAAGTCGTAACAACAACTATATACTAAGACAATAAACAAAGAACAAAAGGTTTACATGTTGACAATAAACAGAGTACAAAAGGTTTACAGGTTACAAAGGGATTACATGTTGACATATGGTGAGGACGTATATGTCCTCCTAAACTACTACAATACAGGGAAGGTGGGAACCAACCCTGTTCAGTACTAGGTCTACAAACTAAGCATGTAGGAGATAACCTCCTGGTAACTAAGCCGGGAAAGCCTGGACACAACTTTCCATATTTCCGCATAGAGTGGGCGATTAAGCGCAGCCCACTCAATTTAGGCACTAAGCATTTATATAATAAAAAGAGTACTCACCAGCTTGCTTGTAGATGTAGTGTCGGAGTCATGGAAACTGACTGAGGAAACAAAACAAGGAAACAAAAAATAGATTATTTTTGCAATTGTTCACATGAGGGTACCAAATCAACAAACGTAGCAATTTCGAACGAAAACTGAAAACTATGAAGAAATAGTTCATAAACATAAGAATAATACTTATAATAGAGTTGCTAAAATGAATAATGAAGTCATTATTCCCGAAATTACCATTATTGAAAATGGATACATCAGCGAAGATGAACCTGATGATATTCCCTTTGTAGAAATTTACAAAGAAAGGCAAAGAATACACAATGAAAATAACAAGTGTAATCTACTAGAAGAAAATTTAAACAAAGAACAGCAAAGAGTCAAGATAACTGACCTACATCAACTTGATAACGTTATAGGTCAACATAATGAAAGTAGGTCAAGAACCTGCAATGAAATACTTCCAGAAAAGGAAGAAATCATAATTCCAAATTGCAACAACAGCAATACTTCAACAATTTTATTAGAAGATACTATTATTCCAGCATATTCTGAAATAAACATTTCGACAACATTAAAAAAAGGAGTAAAAGGCGACCTTTTGTTACTAGAACCAAGTAATTTACTCATCAATGGAATTTTTGTGGCAAGGACACTAACTAAAAATCTACCTGTTATTCAATTACGAATTTTAAATTTGACATGTGAGGACATTAACCTCCATAAGAAAGATGAACTTGCCATAGCGGAAATCATAACATCAGAAAGATTGCAACCAGGAAATATGAATCAACTTTCAACCCGACCTTCAATACAAAGGGATAAAGGCAACTTCAGTAAAAAATTTGATTTATCTCATCTAGATGAGTCAACACGAAAATTACTTCTACAACTACTCGCCAATTACAGAGATATATTCGACGAAGGTGAAGGAAAACTATCAAGTGCTGTTGATGTTCAACATCATATAGATACGGGAAATTCTTTACCGGTATCGAAAAATCAGTACCCCATTCCCTACAGCCAAAGGGAAATACTTCAACAAAAAGTAAATGAATTACTTAAAAGTAGAACTATACGTCCAAGTACATCGGAATGGAACGCACCAACAATTATGGTTTCAAAGAAATTGCCTGACGGTTCAATAAAACACCGGCTATGCATAGACTATAAGCAACTGAACAAAATAACCAAAAAAGAAATTTTTCCTATACCTAGGCTAACAGAATCATTAGATAATTTAGGAAATTCAAACCTATTTTCAACTCTGGATATTACAAATGCTTTCAACCAAATTACTTTAACTACAGAATCTATTCCAAAGACAGCCTTTACAGCATTAGGAAATCGCTATGAATACACTAAAATGCCATTTGGACTAGTCAATGCTCCAAGAACATTTCAGAAATTCATGAACGCAACACTTTCAGGACTGCCGGAAGTCATGTGTATGGTGTAATCATGATATAATCATTCACAACGGAACAGGTGTTGAAAATCACCTACAGAAGCTCAGCATTGTTTTAGATCGTCTTCGAACTGCAAACCTT
Source organism: Agrypnus murinus (assembly GCA_929113105.1). Classification (NCBI taxonomy): domain Eukaryota; kingdom Metazoa; phylum Arthropoda; class Insecta; order Coleoptera; family Elateridae; genus Agrypnus; species Agrypnus murinus. The sequence continues at coordinate 85,133,657 of OV816027.1, read as the reverse complement.
AAACTAAAACCATCAAAATGCGCTTTCCTTAAACCAGAAGTTAAATTTTTAGGGCATATTATTTCAGGAAAAGGTATTCAAACAGATCCTGATAAACTACAGGCATTAAAATCATTTCCTGTACCAACAACTGTAAAGAAAATCAGAGAATTTCTAGGACTCGCTGGATGGTATAGAAGATTCATTAAAAATTATGCAGAAATATCTGAACCCTTGACAAATTTAACAAAGAAAGATGTCAAATTCGATATGAACGATAAGTGCATAAAAGCGTTTAACACATTAAAAGAAGCCATAGAAAACGACAGTATACTCATGTATCCAGATTTTACAAAAGAATTTTTCATAGAGTGCGATGCATCCAAAGGAGCTATAGCAGCAATCCTTAGTCAAGAAAAAAACGGATTTCTTCAACCGATTTCATTTGCATCCAAAAAATTAAATAAAGCTCAACTCAATTATAGCGTAACAGAAAAAGAATGTTTAGCTGTAATTTTCGCAATTCAACAATTTCGATGTTATTTATATGGAAGAAAATTTACGGTCATCACCGACCACAGAGCCTTAATTTGGCTTTTATCTATGAAAGATCCGGCTTCAAGATTAGCCAGATGGAGTTTAAAACTGTCTGAATACAATTTTACCGTCATACATCGTAGTGGAAAGCAACATGGAAATGCAGATGCACTTTCGAGAATGTATGAAATAGAAGAAAACAAAAGTATGATAACTTATAAAGAATTTTTGCAAATCAGAAACGTTGAGAAGATAGAAAACGAAGATTTCAACGAAATTCCAGGAAATTTATGGAAGTGCAATGAAAACATCTCATTAGCCCATTGCGTCTCAGAAGATTTTCGAATGGGAAAAGGTATTGCTCTAGAATTCAAAAAGAAATTTGGCTCAACAAGACAACTATTGGCACAAAGAAAAAAATTAGGAGAAACAGCATTTTTATGTCTCTCTAAAAGAAACATTTACTATTTAATTACCAAGAAGAAATTTCATCACAAACCTTCATATGAGAATCTTTGGCAAACACTTCAAGATTTTAAAGAAAAAGCTGTTCAACTTCAGGAAAAAACCATCGCAATACCAAAAATTGCGTGTGGACTAGATTCTTTAAATTGGGAAATTGTACGAGACATGATTAAATATATCTTTAAAAATACAAACATAAAAATACTCGTCTACTATTTACATGAAGATCCCCAAACATTAAACACCAAAGAAAATAATCCAAGAAACCAATCGAAACAAATTTTTAAAATCACCAATAGTAAACCAGACTTATTACCAATTCTGGATAAAACTGTAATTTATCAAGAGCAACAAAAAGACGATTTTTGCATTTCAGCAAAAGAAGATTTAACAGAAAATGGTGAAAATAATGAATTTTATTTAGATCAAGACAAGATTCTATACAAGAAGAAAAATGGAAAGTTTTGCGACTTACTAGTAGTTCCAAAAACACTAGTTAACGAAATTTTATATAGTTTTCATGATTCAGCTTTAAAGGGGCACGTAGGCATTGAGAAAACATCACTATACACTAAGCAAAAATGCTTTTGGCAAAACATGCAAAAAGATATTACAAATTATGTGTCTAGCTGCATTTCTTGTAATCAGCGAAAGACCAACCCACATTTAAAAAGAGCACCTTTAAAACAATTTCCTTCATTGGACCGTCCTTTGCAACGTTGTAACATGGATATCTGCGGTCCTTTCGTAACATCAATAAATGGTAATAAATATATACTTTCGTTTCAATGTAATTTTACCAAATGGTTAGAATTCATACCTATATCAGATCAGAAAGCAGAAACAGTTGCGAGAGTTCTGGTGAACAATGTATTTGCTCGATTTGGAATCCCAGAGCAAATTATAACAGACAAAGGAACCAACTTCGTTAGTGAACTTTTTAAATCTCTATGCGAAAAGTTAAAAATAAAGAAAATTACTACAAGTGCTTTTCATCCTCAATCTAATGCAGTAGAACGTGCTCATCGAGTTTTAAAAGACTTTCTATCTCATTATATCACAAAGGATCAATCTGATTGGGAATCATGGTTACCATTATTCCAATTAGCGTACAACACTAACACCCACAGTTCTACAGGTTTTTCACCTTACTACTTAATGTTTGGTCGTGATCCTATTTTACCCTTAGAAGAAATTTTAAAACCACGAAAAATTAATTATGCTATCGACAGCAGTAGGTATTGCGACACCTGGCCAGACTCCCACTCTTCCTACTTTTGGCCACGCCTGCTGCTCTCTGATTGGCTATCCCCTCTCCTCTAGCTCCTCCCCTTGCTTCTGATTGGTCGACGCCATCTTGGATGACACGCCTACTATTCTGTGATTGGCTGAAGGCGGCCATTTTGAAAACGCCTACTATTCTCTGATTGGATGACGGCCATTTTGGAACTTCGGGCGCCATTTTACCACGCCCTATGAATCCATGACTGGAAACTGTATTACCGGCAACATGCATGCTTCTAAGAGATGGCGCTATGAAGGAATACCGACAAACTATGTACTTTTACTACTAGGCGGCGCGTCATGAAGAAATCTATATTACCGATCATCATTTTATATTAATAAATTTCATCGATTTCTCAAATAATTATCGTCGTCGTCGTCATTAATAAGATAATAATTACACATAGTAATAATTAATTCAGCATTAAAAATTTGAAATTCAGGAGGGCGCGTCATAAAGAAATCTGTATTATCCTACGTATTGATGCTATTAGAGGTCGCATTAAAGAGCCTTTTCTCTCACTCCCTTGCTCTTTCCTATTAGAGGACGCATTAAAGAGCCCTCTCTCTCTCCTATTAGAGGACGCATTAAAGAGCCCTGTCTCTCTTTCTCCTATTAGATGACGCATTAAAGAGCCCTCTCTCTCTCTCTCTCTCTCTCTCTCCTATTAGAGGACGCATTAAAGAGCCCTCTCTCCTATTATAGTAATAATTATTTAAGATAACTGATCCAGCATTAAAAATTTGAAATTAAGCTTTAAACGCAAATCGCGGACTTGCTCGATATAAACGTATCGCCAGTTTTCTATCTATCTCTACCATTATATAAATTTCTAATATAATATTTACATCGAGAGATTGATCATATAGTTGATATATTAATTAGCTACATTTTTCTCTTCTCTCACAACCGCGATCAATGAAACATTTCCAGTGCGTATTTCTTGGTATCCCTTACAACCCTAATATAATTTTACATACAGCGGTATTTTAAAATCTGTGTCATTTTGAAGTCGACATCTTAGATTTCCCACTCTTCTTGAATTTTTAGCTCTGAGGGATTGGATCGATCATCTTTTATCCCTTTCACTAGACGGAAGCTCTCTCTCTCTCTCTCTCTCTCTCTCTCTCTCTCTCTCTCTCTCTTCTCTCTCTCTCTCCTTCTCGCTGCGTACCTTGCTATCTCTCTCTCTCAACGAAGCAATCTGTATTATCGCCTAACAATTTACGGATATTTGCTAATAGATGTAGTGATAGTATGAATACCTCGTAGACACGCCCATTCGTGATCTGATTGATCGATAGCTTTTATCCATACCTAGATGGCCGGTCTGTCATCTTGAAGCACGCTCTGATTGGTTCGGCCATCTTTCTCCCTACCATAGGCAATCATCTTGAAACCCCTACCCCTAGCGTTTAATGTCTTGCGTACCTAGCTAGCTATCTCTCGCTACCTACAAGTTCTGCCGCCTTTCTCTCTCTCTCTCTCTCTCTCTCTCTCTCTCTCTTCTCTCTCTCTCTCTTCTCTCTCTCTCTCTCTCTCTCTCTCTCTCTTTCACTCACTCATGCACACACCCCCTGTACTCTTTCTAACTTTTCTAGAAGAAGAAGAAGAAGAAGAAATAATAATGTCAGATAGGAATTATGTTTCTACTTTTCGTGTACCCTCTCTCGCACTTTTTCAGTACATTTTTAGCATTTTCACCCCTAATTTTCGCAATGTAATTCGGATTTAATTTTGTTTTTAATTAATTTCTATAATGCATTTTAATCGAACAGAAAGGTAGGATTTATTATTATTATTGCTTTATAATAATCGATAATCTCGTCCTCGCATGATTGTTTCAAGGTCACCCCCGAGTTTAGCCGAACATTCTCGAACAATTATTACACAATTCTAATCATTCTAGAACATTCCAAGGGTCTAACTGGTGTTAAACAGGTATTAGACAGCTGTTAATATCGAATGCTTATAATAATATTGGTTGTCTATGTTTAGAATTGTGTAATAATTGTTCGAGAATGTTCGGATAAACTCGAGTGACCTTGAAAACTCGTCGAGATTGGCTTCGTTGAACGTAACTTGACTTGACTTTCTTACCTATATGAAACAAAAGTGACCTGTCGGATAAGAAATCTGGGTGTGATAAAAATAAAACATATAAAGATATTTTACAAACATTTATTGCATAATACAAGTATATAGATCATATGTTGTTTTGTTATGTTGTTATGACTATTGTAGTTCTACAGCTCTCTGAGTCGTCGTTATATGCCCTCGCAGAAATACTAATACGTATAAAGTCCGCGGGATGACTCGTTGGCCCTGTAACCTTTCCTAATTCTTCGTTACTTTCATAGTTGGCACGATAATCAGCCGGCTGCGTAGTTGCATCTTCTGACCCAACGATGTCAGTATTTGCCCCTGTTCCTGTCTTCACAACAGATGCGCTATGGTGTACGTTTTCCGCATGCCTTTTTAAGCTGTCTGTGCGTGAAAAACATTTGAAGCAGATAGAACACCGGACTTTGATTGATTCGTGGACGCTTTTAATATGCCTTTTCAAGTGGTCACGACGTGAAAAAGTTTTGAAACAGCTAGAGCATTGGATTCTGTTTATTTCATGGACGGCTCTCTTGTGTATCTTGTAGACATCAGAGTTTAAAAAAGTTTTGACACAGCTAGAACACTGGATTCTGCCTGATTCGTGGGTGGTTTTTACGTGTCTCTTGCAGGTGAATGGCCTCGCGAAAGACTTGAAGCAAACCGGACACTGTATGTTGCAACCCCTTTGACCAGAGTCATTCTTCTTCTTCTTCTTCTTACATACGTCGTTCACGTGCTGATTCATTTCGACTAATGAAGGAACAGGAACACTACCCCGCCTATTTATACTGAGCGACCTGCGCAAACGGTTGTTCTCGGTTATAATCGTAAGCGCTCGGGCAATATGTATGCGTGAGAATGAATCGTAGCTTCTATCCTAAGTGTATGTAACCCGGAACCGATGTCCGTACAATCTAAATTATCAAACTAACCATATAAACATGAATATTTACTACACTTGCTTTAATTCTTAAATGACTTCTATAGTTATCAAGGCGTGTAAAATACTTTAAACAAATAGAACACCGAACTTTATACCCCATGGTGTATCTTCAAATGACGAGCAAACCCTGAGCGTAAAACACTCATACAACATACGTCACACTTGCGTCTTTGGTTCATATCGACTAATAATTGATCATGAACTCCTATTTATATAACATGTTCTTCAGGTCACTCTTAATTAGCCCTAGCACTACGTCTATCATCACCCTTGTCAATCTTCCTTTATCATCACTAATTAACCTTGGCTAGCCGTCCTTAAGCAGGAATTCACCCTTGGCAAGGGTCAATGCTTCGATAAATAGCTGAGAAACCCAGGTTATGAGTAATAATAATAATAATAATAATAATGTTTATGCGTCTGTTTCTCTAATCTACTAACTTTATCAATAGATCCCTTCGGTAGAGCTATGGAGAGCATGACATAACTTTATCAATAGATCTCATCAGCATGACGTCATCAGATGACAGTTACAAGCATTCAGGGATACATAGTTTAGAACCAGTGTATGATTCTCGTACACGAGAATTTGTAGACATTCAGGGTAGACATAATAGCGCCACATACAAATTTCTTTTTTTTTTATACTCCAAATACCATCAGTATGAGATTCCCAGTAACCAAAGATGGCTGCCAACAAATCACAGCGTAGTAGGCGTGATCCAAGATAGGTTAGGTTAGAACACGTGATGTTTCATTTACTAGCACGACTAAGGGCGAAGGGTGAAGCGACTAGTATGACTAAGGGTGTAGGGTGAAGAGACTAGCATGGCTAAGGTTGAAGGGAGAAGGGTGACTATATATATATAAAAGGTAGATCGTTATCAGCGAGAGAGTACACGAATAAAGCCGAATCTTTCCGATGGCGAACATCCTAGGTTACAAAGTAGAGCTGATCACCCTGTCAATCTTCCTTTATCATCACTAATTAACCTTGGCTAGCCGTCCTTAAGCAGGAATTCACCCTTGGCACGGGTCAATGCTTCGATAAATAGCTGAGAAACCCGGGTTATGAGTAATAATAATAATAATAATAATGTTTATGCGTCTGTTTCTCTAATCTACTAACTTTATCAATAGATCTCTTCGGTAGAGCTATGGAGAGCATGACGTCATCAGATGACAGTTACAAGCATTCAGGGATACATAGTTTAGAACCAGTGCCTGATTCTCGTAGCCATTCTTAAACTTTTATGCCTGGTTTATACAGCCACTTAACAGTTAACAAGTATCATTTAACAAGTTACAAGTAAGAATTAGAATATGGTGTTTACTCAGATGGGTTTATACAACTCACGTATCACTTATCAGTTAACAAGTACATTTCCTAATTGGATTTATTTTAAATTCTACTTGTTACTTGTTAAATGAATCGTTAGTGCGCATGTCGGCTAGGAATAAAAACAGGTTATCCACTACATTATCATATAATTGCCCTTGAAAAATTCAAATTTTTGTGGCGGTATTGCAAGCATATGTCAGTATGCGCACGCGTATATATTAAATTTATATATGCTGTATAAACCGGCACTACTTTTCTTTACTTGTTACGTGTTAAATTAAATTATACTTGTTAGATGATAAGTGGCTGTATAAACCAGGCTTTAATAGCAAGCTAATTTAAAACAAATATAGAGTTTAAAATTGTTACTAATTCCCTTTGACAGATTATTATTATAAACAACAAACTAACAGATAAACTAACAAACAGTAACAGGTAAGAAATCATATAGCGACAAATGGACAGATAAATCTTTTACCATTCACGAACTGTCTCTCTCTCTTAACCCTTAATTAAAAATAAAAAGCTTGGATGCTACGTGATGGTAAAAAATTGACGCAAAATAAACAGCAACCTCTGAATGCAATACAGGTTATTAAATATTATAAATTATTTGCTTTTAACAAAGTTAAAGAAAGATCAGTTTCAATGCACATTAATAAAGCCTTTTAATCAGGCAAAATAAACAGTAACCTCTGAATGCAATGCAGGCTATTAAATATTATAAATTATTTGCTTTTGATAAAGTTAAAGAAAAGATCAATTTAAATGCAAATTAATAAAACCTTTTAATCAGTATTACACTTTTTAACAACAATCTAATTTATTCAATGAAAATAAACTCTACGAAAAGAAAATTAAATTGTTTTATTTATTTGAAATTGAATGCATTCTCAGAGGAATCTAATAAACTAAACCAAATAGATTTTTATTATTGAGGATGAACTTTGTACATTTATTTATAAACTCGATAAAAATCTCGAAGCAGGTAGGCCTCGTTACAGATCAGAGTGGACCTTTTTAAAAAAGAATGCAAGACACACCCTTAGGGGTTAGTTTCTCTTTGGTCGTCGAGATTCATATACTTGAAAATAAGTTCTTTACATAGGATATTTTGTTCTGGTCGTGGTGGTTTATTGTTTTTTAAATTATACTATTTGTTTTTGGTGTTGATAATATTTACTGCGTGCGTGTGTTTAACGTATAGAGTTTTTTAAAAGTGCGCGTAGTGTATATTTACAACGGTGTAACACTTTAGGTAAGTTTCTCGTTATAAATCCGACCCCTTTTATCTCGTGTAAAAACACTAATGCTACTACTATAGCGCGACAACGGTAAGCTTTTTTTTTGCATTTATTTGTTACACTTATAATCTCTAGTTTTACTGAGGAAATGAACGCAAACTAATTATTGTTATGATGACGAGACTTATTTCATAATTAAGTTTTATTATTACCAAGATGGATATGATATAATTTTGCTATTTCCCCCTTTGTACGTATCTGAAATTTTCATCTCAAAATGCAATAGTTAATCAATAATAAATACATTACAAGCGTAACAGAATTTAATGTCACTTATAAAGTTTCATGCATCAGAGTTCGTAAATGAGATAGAAAAAACTGAAAAGAAAATTAAATTGTTTTATTTATTTGAAATTGAATGCATTCTCAGAGGAATCTAATAAACTAAACCAAATAGATTTTTATTATTGAGGATGAACTTTGTACATTTATTTATAAACTCGACAAAAAATCTCGAAGCAGGTAGGCCTCGTTACAGATCAGAGTGGACCTTTTTAAAAAGAATGCAAGACACAACCTCAGGGGGTTTGTTTCTCTTTGTCGTCGAGATTCATATACTTGAAAATAAGTTCTTTACATAGGATATTTTGTTCTGGTCGTGGTGGTTTATTGTTTTTAAATTATACTATTTGTTTTTGGTGTTGATAATATTTACTGCGTGCGTATGTTTAACGTATAGAGTTTTTTTAAAAGTGCGCGTAGTGTATATTTACAACGGTGTAACACTTTAGGTAAGTTTCTCGTTATAAATCCGACCCCTTTTATCTCGTGTAAAAATACTAATGCTACGACTATAGCGCGACAACGGTAAGCTTTTTTTTTTGCATTTATTTGTTACACTTATAATCTCTAGTTTTACTGAGGAAATGAACGCAAACTAATTATTGTTATGATGACGAGACTTATTTCATGATTAAGTTTTATTATTACCAAGATGGATATGATATAATTTTGCTATTTCCCCCTTTGTACGTATCTGAAATCTTCATCTCAAAATGCAATAGTTAATCAATAATAAATACATTACAAAGCGTAACAGAATTTAATGTCACTTATAAAGTTTCATGCATCAGAGTTCGTAAATGAGATAGAAAAAAACTTAAAAATTTTTAATGTTGGCGTAAATTATTATATGTAATTAATTTTAACTAATTACCTATACATGTAAGTAGGATCGGATTGTCATATAAACTAAATACTTAATAAGAAGTACGTCCTTGAATTTTGTATCAACGAAGTCAGGTATAGATTTTATAAGACTTCTGTCCTGTAAAAACACTAATGCTACTACTATAGCGCGACAACGGTAAGCTTTTTTTTTGCATTTATTTGTTACACTTATAATCTCTAGTTTTACTGAGGAAATGAACGCAAACTAATTATTGTTATGATGACGAGACTTATTTCATGATTAAGTTTTATTATTACCAAGATGGATATGATATAATTTTGCTATTTCCCCCTTTGTACGTATCTGAAATTTTCATCTCAAAATGCAATAGTTAATCAATAATAAATACATTACAAAACGTAACTGAATTTAATGTCACTTATAAAGTTTCATGCATCAGAGTTCGTAAATGAGATAGAAAAAAACTTAAAAATTTTTAATGTTGGCGTAAATTATTATATGTAATTAATTTTAACTAATTACCTATACATGTAAGTAGGATCGGATTGTCATATAAACTAAATACTTAATAAGAAGTACGTCCTTGAATTTTGTATCAACGAAGTCAGGTATAGATTTTATAAGACTTCTGAATTGATTAAATGTGGTCCCTAGTTTAATAAATATTTCAAATATATCTCTTTTAATTATTATGCGTCTTTCGTATTTTAGAAATAGGATAACTACGGTCATTCGTTTGAACAATTTTTTGCATTTATTTGTTACACTTATAATCTCTAGTTTTACTGAGGAAATGAACGCAAACTAATTATTGTTATGATGACGAGACTTATTTCATGATTAAGTTTTATTATTACCAAGATGGATATGATATAATTTTGCTATTTCCCCCTTTGTACGTATCTGAAATTTTCATCTCAAAATGCAATAGTTAATCAATAATAAATACATTACAAAACGTAACTAAATTTAATGTCACTTATAAAGTTTCATGCATCAGAGTTCGTAAATGAGATAGAAAAAAACTTAAAATTTTTAATGTTGGCGTAAATTATTATATGTAATTAATTTTAACTAATTACCTATACATGTAAGTAGGGTCGGATTGTCATATAAACTAAATACTTAATAAGAAGTACGTCCTTGAATTTTGTATCAACGAAGTCAGGTATAGATTTTATAAGACTTCTGAATTGATTAAATGTGGTCCCTAGTTTAATAAATATTTCAAATATATCTCTTTTAATTATTATGCGTCTTTCGTATTTTAGAAATAGGATAACTACGGTCATTCGTTTGAACAAACCAACATAAATAAATTTGTTTATAAATAAAAAAATTTATTCAATGAAAATAAACTCTATGAAAAGAAAATTAAATTGTTTTATTTATTTGAAATTGAATGCATTCTCAAAGGAATCTAATAAACTAAACCAAATAGATTTTTATTATTGAGTATGAACTTTGTACATTTATTTATAAACTCGACAAAAATCTCGAAGCAGGTAGGCTTCGTTACAGACCAGAGTGGACCTTTTTTAAAAGAATGCAAGACACACCCTCAGGGAGTTTGTTTCCCTTTGTCGTCGAGATTCATATACTTGAAAATAAGTTCTGTTTTAGAACGGAATGTTATAGAATATAGCCGTGTGTTAATAATGCCTGGTTTTTTAATTTTAAAAGATAATACAGCTTGAGGAAAATATCACAACCTACTTTTACAAGAAATTCGTTAAATATCCGATTCAGCAGGAATAGTTTTATATTTTAATTTCCCTAGTTTGATTATCGATTAAAGTAAAAAAATTCATTCTCTGTTTTTTTTATAAATTCGTTAGGAAATAAGTTAAAGCCTAACCGTCGTCGACTATACTCTTTTGTTTTTACTGTACAACGGGTTTAAAATGTTCAAGGGTTAGTACCTGCCTGCCATCATGTCTCAGGTAGTCAGTTAGACCTTTTTGGGGTATAGTGATGCATTTTAATCTGATAATTATCTCGATTTCAAGTCTCGGCAAAGGGTCGGTTAGAATCTTGTTTTCACCCCTTGAAATGTCTAAAGGAATGTATATAACCTAAGGCATATTATATTTTTAAACGACCAATGAAATGTTTCCTTTTGTCTCGTAGGGAGCTAAATATTTGAAATAAGATTTTCACGTCAGTCAATTTCTATACGCTGTATGCGTGTGTGGTATATAACAGAGGCTTGAAAGATTAATAATAACTGTTTTTAAATTTAAAAAAGTGTCAGTTTATACTGAATATTCAAGCTTCCTCTTCTTCCTGGTGAGGTGAGGTGGTTAAAAGTGGTAAATATTTATTGCTTTTCCGTTTTTAATTTAAATGTGATACGCCAGAGGAGGGTAAGTCTATACATTTTCTGCATTAGAATTAGGTTTTTCTCTTTTTATGTAGTTAATTTGTCCGTTGATACATGTTAGTGTTAGAAACCATTCCGATTCCTGAACGTGATTCAATAGTCTGTGTGTATTTATTTAACGTAATTTTCTTAACATTGAGATCCGAAACCCCTTCACGAAGGGCAGCTACTGACATAGATACGACGGTTAGACGAGCTTGCAAACCTCGCGGTTGTGTCAAAGACTGTCGGTTTCTTTAAATTTCATGATCTCTTTGGGGTAGAAAGTTTCATTAGAATACAGCGGTCTTGTAGTCATCCGCGAAATATAAAATTCTAGGGCTGGTGATGTCTCATTTTTACTAGCAAAGGGAGAAGGGCGACTATATAAAAGGGTAGATCGTTATCCGTGAGAGAGGGTACACGAAAAGTAGAAACATAATTCCTATCTGACATTATTATTTCTTCTTCTAGAAAAGTTAGAAAGAGTACAGGGGGTGTGTGCATGAGTGAGTGAGAGAGAGAGAGAGAGAGAGAGAAAGGCGGCAGAACTTGTAGGTAGCGAGAGATAGCTAGCTAGGTACGCAAGACATTAAACGCTAGGGGTAGGGGTTTCAAGATGATTGCCTATGGTAGGGAGAAAGATGGCCGAACCAATCAGAGCGTGCTTTAAGATGACAGACCGGCCATCTGGGTATGGATAAAAGCTATCGATCAATCAGATCACGAATGGGCGTGTCTACGAGGTATTCATACTATCACTACATCTATTAGCAAATATCCGTAAATTGTTAGGCGATAATACAGATTGCTTTGTTGAGAGAGAGAGATAGCAAGGTACGCAGCGAGAAGGAGAGAGAGAGAGAGAGAGAGAGAGAGAGAGAGAGAGAGAGAGAGAGAGAGAGAGAGAGAGAGAGAGAGAGAGAGAGCTTCCGTCTAGTGAAAGGGATAAAAGATGATCGATCCAATCCCTCAGAGCTAAAAATTCAAGAAGAGTGGGAAATCTAAGATGTCGACTTCAAAATGACACAGATTTTAAAATACCGCTGTATGTAAAATTATATTAGGGTTGTAAGGGATACCAAGAAATACGCACTGGAAATGTTTCATTGATCGCGGTTGTGAGAGAAGAGAAAAATGTAGCTAATTAATATATCAACTATATGATCAATCTCTCGATGTAAATATTATATTAGAAATTTATATAATGGTAGAGATAGATAGAAAACTGGCGATACGTTTATATCGAGCAAGTCCGCGATTTGCGTTTAAAGCTTAATTTCAAATTTTTAATGCTGGATCAGTTATCTTAAATAATTATTACTATAATAGGAGAGAGGGCTCTTTAATGCGTCCTCTAATAGGAGAGAGAGAGAGAGAGAGAGAGAGAGAGGGCTCTTTAATGCGTCATCTAATAGGAGAAAGAGAGACAGGGCTCTTTAATGCGTCCTCTAATAGGAGAGAGAGAGAGGGCTCTTTAATGCGTCCTCTAATAGGAAAGAGCAAGGGAGTGAGAGAAAAGGCTCTTTAATGCGACCTCTAATAGCATCAATACGTAGGATAATACAGATTTCTTCATGACGCGCCCTCCTGAATTTCAAATTTTTAATGCTGAATTAATTATTACTATGTGTAATTATTATCTTATTAATGACGACGACGACGATAATTATTTGAGAAATCGATGAAATTTATTAATATAAAATGATGATCGGTAATATAGATTTCTTCATGACGCGCCGCCTAGTAGTAAAAGTACATAGTTTGTCGGTATTCCTTCATAGCGCCATCTCTTAGAAGCATGCATGTTGCCGGTAATACAGTTTCCAGTCATGGATTCATAGGGCGTGGTAAAATGGCGCCCGAAGTTCCAAAATGGCCGTCATCCAATCAGAGAATAGTAGGCGTTTTCAAAATGGCCGCCTTCAGCCAATCACAGAATAGTAGGCGTGTCATCCAAGATGGCGTCGACCAATCAGAAGCAAGGGGAGGAGCTAGAGGAGAGGGGATAGCCAATCAGAGAGCAGCAGGCGTGGCCAAAAGTAGGAAGAGTGGGAGTCTGGCCAGGTGTCGCAATACCTACTGACAGCAACTACGTAGCTGAATTACTTGCAAGGCTTAATACTGTTTTTAAAGAAACTAAGATAAATCTGCAAAAAGCAGCCAGCAAACAAGCTCAGCAATACAATAAAAATTCCAAAGAATTAACGTTAAAACCTGGAGACTTAGCATTTCTTTTAGATCCCCAAGGAAAAATTGGTGTTTCTAAGAAATTACTTAAAAAATGGACTGGCCCGCATAGAATAATCGAACAAATTGGCGATACAGATTTCAAAATAAGAGAACAACATAAAAATAAAGAACAAATTGTTTATGCTAATCGCCTCAAGAAACATACAGTAAGACAGCAAAACTGTTTATCAGCAAAAGATTATAATTCAGAAGATGTAGAACACGAGGAAAATTCTACATTACCAGTAGAAATTCTAATTCCATTAATGCTTACTGGTTTCTACATTTACCAACAATTTATAAATTTCGAAAACGTTCGAAAACGTAAATATAGTAGTGATGAAGAATATAATGTTGATTTTAATATCTATAAAAGAAGAAAGCATGATATTGGCAGAAGGTCAGAAACATTTATAAAAGATAACTACAGAAAATTCAAACATTTAAACAAATATGGATCATCATTTGAAGGAGGCAAAAGAAGATCTACCAGACATCAAAAATAATTTTTTTTTGTTTAACTTCAAAAACATTTCAAAATTCTCGATGTCTATATGTTCGCCAATAATATTCAAAATTTACAATGTTTATTCATTCATTCAACATTACAAATATAAATATAATACATTCATACATTGCATGTATTCATTATATGTATCAATTACATTTAATTACTCGTTGATTATTTATCAATTCATTTTTTTGCATTTTGCAACAAAACACTACCAGGTCTATTCGACTTTTGTTTTGAAATCAAAGAAGTCGAGTGCACCAAGTACATCTTACTACTACTTATTTTAATTTAATATTTATATAACGTTATTAAAAATAGTTTTATTATGGGAAAAAAATTTTTTTCCCTTTCTTATTAAAAAGAAATTTGAATATAATATAAACTTCATTGGTAACTTTTGGTTTCCAGCAATCAACATGTTTGCTCCTATGTTAACCATATCAATTTTCGCGACTTTTTCTTTTCAACATATGCTTTGATTGGGTTCGATTGTATCAGCAAGAAAACAAATACCAATTTGAGATGTAGCAAAACGCTCCGAGTAATCTAGTGACTTCACAACAGAAGATACACAAGTGACAATCATTTAATGCAATGATTACAAGTTACAAAAAGTTTTCACATGTTTGGTGGAAATCACCAGGCACATTCAATATTGTGGCATGCACAATCACATTGGTAGATTGCATCAAGTCTTACCATGGAAGGGTTACAATTGGATCAACCTATATCAACTTTGTTTCCAGGAAGCTAGATCCAAGACGCACCATATCAAAGATATATATATATATATTTTTTTCCTTAATAATTCAGTCTTTATTTAAAAATTTCGCTATATTATTACTAACTTTGAATACTAGGTAAACATGGGAAACAAACAGTTTATTTTTACTTGCTCGTAATTTTTATTTAATAAATTAGTATTTTACTAACAATTTATATTCATCTTTTTTTTTTATTATCATTATTATCTAAGTAAGTTACAGTTTACTTAAAACATTTTTATTTTGTATAGGTACCATATAAAGATAAGCCATAGAAACCTTTCGAGATCAATGTCTGCTTCATTGCTATCAGCCATTAGACCAGCCCAACTACATGAACCAAATGAAACCAAATATCATTACTACAGCCTAGTAATCTAATCATACCTAATTGATACTTTTTAACCTTACAAGATTTCCATAAACCAATCCTACTTTTTTTTGAGAGGCACCTAAATCTGTGGCGAAACCTCCCGCTACACAAACCTATCTCCATTAAACTTCCTCAATTATGAAAGGCTATTGGTTTCACATCTGATAGTCCAGCACCAAACGTTCTTCGTTATCAGTAACACCTGGACATGGACGGTTCCTGTGGAGTTCCTGGCACTTTGGCAATCGAATCAAACACAACCCATTAAGGATTAATGTTTGACCTTGGTGGTGGGGTATTGTACCCGAACGGCTACATTGATTTATTATAATTAGCTAACTTGGTTTATTAGTTTGTATCATTTATTCTTAAATTTAATATATTAAATATTTTTAGCTAAAGTTCATATTTACTTAGTTCTGCAAATAATAATTGCATTTATAATAATATAGTTATTTAGGGTTAAATGAACTCCAAGGTACAACTTATTAATTAAAATTTAGTTTTTGCATATCTAATATGAAGAAATTGCAAATCTAGCTTCCCACGGGAAATAGACATTATATTTCCCTTTTGCGAAAACTGTGAAATTCTATATTTTTTTCAAAATGCTTATTCTTTCATATGTGATAAGGCTACTTCCTTCAAGACGTGCATAATTGCATTTTTCTAATATTCATCAAAAGAAAGTAACTTTTGTCTTGGAGTTTATCAAACACACGTACACTGTTAATTTAATTAAGTTTGTTTTGTCACCTAAACTGTTTTCTAAATGTTGTACCCGAACGGCTACATTGATTTATTATAATTAGCTAACTTGGTTTATTAGTTTGTATCATTTATTCTAATATTTAATATATTAAATTTAAGAATAAATGATACAAACTAATAAACCAAGTTAGCTAATTATAATAAATCAATGTAGCCGTTCGGGTACAATGTCTACATTTTTACTTAGGGTTTTTCTTTAAGTTAGTTCTGATTAGGTCCTCAAGAAAGAAGGAACTCACTTTCGGTTTTAAGTTTTTATAATTTTTCAATTTTCAATTATTTAAATTCAACATATTACTTCTGGCTACGTGAAAGTAATTGAAAGTAATAAAACTTCAATAATTTATGTTTGGTGTGAAATAATGTTATAAATCGACTTACTAATTTGATTAACAATAATAAATAAACTCGTATTTAATTATTAACTATAAACTGTGTTTATATTATTTGGATTACCTCTCCCTTTCTGTAAGGAAGAGAAATTAAGGTAAGTGCACTTGATTATTATCTAGCCCAGCACTTCAACCCGTTGGCCTCTGAGGGAGTTACCAAACATCATAAGTTTCAGCCGAAGGGTTACGTGCGGACAACGGTTACAACTGCTTAGGGTTACAACTAAGTATCCCAAGGGTTACAATATCTCATCTCCAATCTAGAAACTAACAACTGGTAATCATTTTCCTGTCCTGCTGGGATTGTTTGCAGGACGTTCAACGCGTCTCCACGCAAAGCCACAGTTAAAGAAACGGCCTTTTCCTTGCCTGTCCATCCGTTGGCCCCAGCAGCCGCCTCAAACTGTTTGTAGTAGGTAGACCAAGGTATCTTTCCATCGAACGTGGGTGGTTTTACTTTTATCCCTACGACAGGACCCTTTTCTTCTTTAAACTGTTTCTTTACTTCATTAAACGGCCACTCAGAAGTTGAGGGAAACCGTAGTTGCCTCATTCTATCTTCCAGCATCTCGGTTGTGTCGTCTTTCTTAGTTGTTGGTGGTAATTGCATTTGGGCTATTTTCTCTTCTACCATCTTTATTACCCTATCTTGTTCCGCCAATCTACCTTCCAACAGTCCTAACGCACTGGCATTCTCAAAAAATTCTTCGAAAACTTTATCTTCTAACGCTTTGACATTGTTCTGCAATTCTTCTTTAAGCCTTCTGGAATCTTCTTCAGATTTCCTGGAATTCTCCAGTATTTCTTCCTTTAGCATTCTAACATTTTCTTCGGACTTTCTAGAATTTTCCAAAACTTTTTCTTCCAATGCTTTAGTGTTTTCCATTAGTTTTCTAGAATTCTCTTCGGACTTTCTAGAACTTTCCAGTAATTCCTCTTTTAACATCCTAGAATTCTCTTCCGACTTTTCCAGTAATTCTTCTTTAAGCATTCTAACATTATCTTCGGACTTTCTAGAACTTCCCAGTAACTCTTTTTTCATTTTACTTAATAACAAATTAGTATCAATTGCGGGTCCAGGTATTTCGAAGCGGTAATTTTCAGGATCTTCCTTCTGTTCTAAAAGCCATTCTCTTAGCCGATTTATTAAAACTTCTTTCTTTCCATTACTATCCAAGTCCCTCTCGTCCAATTCCCGTTTTAAATCTATCACTAAGAGATATTTTAACAGTTTCATCACCATTTTAATTGTTTGTTGAAATTATTTTTTACACTAAAAATTTATTCTCACAGCACTTTAATTATTACGCGATTTTATTTATTTTAAAACTCCACACCTGACAACACTGTAACGTTCTTTTAAAAAATAATAACAATAGTGCTGTTTAAATCGTCTATTAATAAGAAATATTTATTTCCAAACACTAATGAATACACTATAAATTAACGCTATGATTATAAACCATTAAAACTATTATTTACAGACTATGAATTTCTAATATAACATTTATCTTTACAGTTACTATTTATTTCGTGAAACACAGTTAATGACTCGCTGTTGACTGCTCCTTTATGTCCGCAAAGTCGCTTTTATACCACCATACAAATCTTCTAGAAATCGCTCGAACATACCGGTATATTGCTAGAATAACCGCGTCTATTTCACAGGCTTCGTGCGATGAGTAATGCTCTCGATTGCTGTAGAATTTTCCATTTGTTGTTCGAGAAGAAGTTCTTTCTTTTTCTCTCTTGTTACAATACCTAGTAGTCTAATAAATAGGTACTGTTACACAGTTCTTTTGTTATAAAATGAAAACAACAATGGTTTTTTTAATATTTTCACCATTGTTTAATTATTTGACTACTATAAAATAAAATATCAAGTAGGTAATTATTTTAAATAGCTGAATAGGTATTGGGTCCCTTGAGCGTGGGAAAATTTTGATGACCGTGGGAACCTAATTAGCATAATTAAATTGTTTGATCTAATAAAGATGCAAATGAGGCGCGAATTAAATTTATTGCTCTAATTAATATGCAGGTGAGGCGTGAATTAAATTGATTGATCTAATTAATATGCAGGTGGGGTGTGAATTAAATTTATTACTCTAATAAATATGTAATTGAGACGCGAGGTAAATTTATTGATCTAGTTAATATACAAATGAGGCGTGAATTAAACCATATCATTCGCGGTATCACTTGCATATCCGCCATCTTCAATCTGTCATTTTAAATCTGTCATTTATACGTCTGTTAATTCTTAATCTGTCAGTATAAATCTGTCAATTTTGCATCTGTCATTTTAAATCTGTCAATTAAGCATGTCATTTTTTCATCTGTCATTTTAAATCTGTCATTTTTGCATCTGTCATTTTAAATCTGTCATTTTAAAGCTGTCATTTTAAATCTGTCAATTATGCATCTGTCATTTATGCATATGTCATTTTTGCATCTGTCATTTTAAAGCTGTCATTTTAAATCTGTCAATTCTGCATCTGTCCTTTTAAATCTGTCAATTATACGTCTATCATTTTACACCTGTCATTTTACATCTGTCATTTTTGCATCTGTCATTTTTGAATCTGTCATTTTAAATCTGTCATTCTTAAAGTAGCCATCTTGGATTTCCCAAGATTTGAATTTTTCTCCTACGACCTACGAGTTCTGCTACCTTTCTCTTTCACGCACCCTGTACTCTTTCCATCTTTTCTAGAAGAAATAATAAAGCCAGATAGGAATTAAAATTATGTTTATTATTAATATATTGTTATGACTACATTTAATTTATAATAAAATGTTGATAGATAGATTGCTGGTGATGATGATAGCTTGAGGACTTCAGGACTGGCCTCTGTTTTCTATTTGCGGTTCCAGTGGCTGTAACAACAACAACAATAGAACATTAAAAAAGGGGTTTATTGTAAACTTGATGTTTCCCATATCTTATCTGTTTCCACAAACATGCAGTCATCATAGCAGCTTGTTTTTCCCAAGTACACTAGGCCCAGAGAAACCGTTTTAGCTGCAATCTGCTCATTAACTTCCTTAACCCTTTCATCTGTTAACTTGTCGTTGATCCGCTTAGGTAGAAATGTAACGTAGTTTTCACCAACAACAATCACGCTTTGACGTTTATCACGGCAAACTACTCTTTTGAATTGTAGTATGTCGATGACCTCCTTGACGCCGTAGTCGCACAATTTCTTGATGGGTTTCAGACCGCCACCGCTGCAGGGTTTGTTCAATTGTTTTAACAAATCCATTTTTCTACGTAAAACAAACATTCACACACACATGTTAGAATTTAAATAGTAGCAAAATTTTAACACGCACAAGAATATTAATAATAATAATTTGTTTTAACATACCTGTTTAGTTGAAGCAAACAATAATAATAATAATTATCACTATCACCGTAACGTAGCCGGCAAGAACAAAACTAAAACTAAAAAACGGAAGGGCTCTGCGCTTTTATAACCTTCTAATCTGCAGGAATGAACATGCGTACAGATGCAGCTGTTCGTAAGATAAACATCTAAATTTACTACACACCGAGCAAAAGGGTTCAGCATCGTTAACGGTCAAAAGGGGCCGACGGTACACCTGCGCTGTCAATTAACACCTATCTAAGACACCAATCTAACCGACTATGTATTGCCGAGCCGTGAAAATTATGCAATGACTTGCTCGAGGTTGCCAAAATATGAGAATGCGTATAAACGACAGAAGGCCATATCTTATTGTGTTATATATATTGAAACTAAAAAAACGAATTGTTTGCTTATAACAGATTTAATTTTAATTCATGCATCAGAGTTCGTAAATGAGATAGAAAAAAAGACTAAGGTGCAAATGTGGGTCATTCTAACCAGTTCATAATATTAAAAATAACATCCATTTATTAGAATAAAAAAAAGGTATTACATTTAGGGATGCATACGTGATTAGTAATTTAAATTAGATATAATGGCCTGCTATAGAACCAACTTAATTATTATTTTGTTTGTTAAAATGCGTCCTGTGTAAAGCTTTATAGCTCGCGGTCAGTTAAACGACATATATTTAGGTTGCGATTTTGGATCGTACATTGAAATACTGCAATTAGCTTGAATGCTCATGTTTTTGATGCCTAAAACACGCAAATAATGTTTGTTAGGATATAATGTTTAACTTTGTGAAGATAGGAAGGTGTGAAAAGGTATTTTTAAGTAATTAGGTTAATGAAAGTTTTAAGGAGTTAGGGATATCACCGACATTTAATGGAGGTCTCGTTGTGTAATAAAAACAAGTGTTATATTCCATTATACTTCAACCATAAATACATAAAATGAGTCATCACAAACACGTAGGCGAATGTGTAAAATGCATCTAGAATTACGCGAAGGACGCGCTGTAATCTAAATGATAAAATAAACAATAAATGAGCTAGAAAGATTCATTTGCGAAACAAACTCCTTTTTAATTATAAATAAATGTGAATGAAGCAATGAAAATCTGTTGGTTCTGGCGTACTTCACTGAATTCTTAGCAACGTGAAATTAGTACTCTTATTTTATCTCACCTCGGGTCGTATTTGTTTATTAAGGTGTCATTACGAAAATGACTCATTTCATGTATTTCTGGTTGAAGTATAGTTTGGGAATTCTTTATCTATACGAATATCTAATTAGTTTTTGTGTTAATTAAATTTATTAACAATAATTTGGTTATGTTAAATTGACTTGTCAAAGTTGCTTTACTTTTATGCAACAACTGTATCACGTTCTTTCGTTTCACCAAAATCACATATTACATTATAAACCCCGATTTTATGTAACAAATTCTCTTCTAATTTCAATTTTCAACAAGTGCGCAACCTTGTTGAGAGACAATGTAATTTAAGGTTAAGCTTGAAGTTAAAAATGCAAACAAAGCATGTCAAATTTTTTGGGGGTTATTGTTATTTTTGTGAAACGCCAAAATGTTTAAAGTTTGAAGAAATTTCGGTAAATCTAAATGATTATTTAACAAGTGCTTCAATGTAATCAAGTGTTAATTTATTCTGTGATAAAGTTTTACAAACCAAGCCAATATGGCTACTTCCTCTCTGTTTTCCCCAAAACCTCCTCTCTGTTTCCAAAAACAAAAATCCAACTTCCCTTAACTACCCCTTAGCAACCCAAACTACCAACATTAAAGAACCTGTAATAACCATCCCTAAACATAAAATCAAGTTACCAACCCCAAAGAAACTGTAATAAACACCCCCAACATTTTATATTGAAGCAAACAGTTGTTATTTTTAAAATAAATTACATATTTTGCCTGAACCTGTATGTAATAACAGAACTAGGTAAATTGATTATTATGAAAATTGTTTTGTGACAAAATGACTTGCTACAGCTACTTTGATAATTTTGGTTGACTGTAGGTCTGACCACTACATAGGTAGTGTCGTACTATATTTAAAAAATCAATCTAATTAGAGTATAATTACATACATATTGATTTAGTTGTGTCGGTTTCTTTGATGTGACTGAACGCTGGGATTTTCTAAATTTTTATTAAGATCTTGATCTAATAAAAAGGATTATGTATCTTGATACCATAGAATAGATTCTCGTTTGTTTCTAGATACTGCACAACACTGCCTAGGAGCAACTTTGAACGTAAACTGACAAAATGTGTTTACTTATTCAAAAATCATCAGTTACACAATTATAAACACTTTAAACGGTCATAATAGTATATTAAAGTATTAGTTTCATAAGACGCGTTTTTATCGCACGCGTCCGAGATTAGAAAACGACCCGCGAAGCGGAGAGTTTTCTAATAAAGGACAAGTGCGCTAAAACTCTTATGAACCGAATACTTTATACTATTTTTTATATTTGCGTCGTTATTTTCTTAATTATCAAAAAATAAATTAGTTTTAAATAAAAGTACTTTTGACAGTTGGCTACACTGAAAATTGAACTTCTGCATTTGTTATTTAAATTCTATTGTTTTTATTACAAAATTAATTTAGTTTATTAGTTTATCTGACAAGAAGGACAAATGGATGAATTAAATAAAATAAGTTGTACCCCACCTTAAATTACGATACGTAGCCCAAGGGGCTATCGACACGTTGCTTCCAAAAAGAGGATGCATACAAAAAATAGTACACCAAATTTGAAAATTGGTGTCAAGAAAAATGGAAATTTAATTTCTGAAAATATACTAATAGCTTATTTTGAAAAGCTAAGCAAGAAATTCCAATCTTCTACTTTATGGTCGATTTACTCCATGCTTAGATCTTGCATAAATATTTATAAAAACGTAGATATAAAAAAATATGTAAAACTACAGGCATTTTGAAAAGGGTGCTCTGATGGTTACGAGCCCAAAAAATCAAAAAAATTGGAATTTAACCATATTAATAAATTTATAACCAATGCAGAAAATAAACAACATGTAGCTATGAAAGTAAGTAAAATTTTGAGCTGAATACCTTCAGTTTTTCAAATATTTTGTAACGGGTACATTTTCCACCGGCAGTTAGTATATAGAATTTTGTATTGATTCTTGTTAAAAATCCTAAGTTCGGTCCTGTGGATCTCGCTTAATTTAAACAAGCACGTCATCAAATGAACATCTCAAATAAAAGGCACTTTTAAGAAAGGGTTGGTTCGTATTTGCTATAATGAAATAATGTAACGCCATATTGATGTCCTTTTTCGTATTTTGCTATCTGGCATTTTATATAATATCAATTTCTTTAAAAAGAAACCTTGAAAAGAAACCATGAGAAGCGCTTAGTCAACTCATTTATTGAAATATTTTGGTAAACATTTTGAGTGTATACGATTCGTAAATACACTTTTCTTTGTCTGCTATTTTGCGTTTCAAATTTTAAGTCAATGTCGCGTAGAGATATCGTTTACAGCAGCGTGTTTTAGTTCACACGTTTGTTTTGAGCGCGAAAGAATGGGTACTGTTTTTTACACGTAAGGTCGTGAATCCTATAGTAGGGCAAGCAATAAGCACCCTTGCCGCCTAAAAACAGATGTCTGTACGCGCAGCAACGTAGAACGGAGTTTATAAAAAGCCTTCGCTAGTTTTGACAAGAAAGACTCGTGACTGCACCCTGTTAGCATGCAGTCAACGTTGTGTTAGAAATACATTATCGACCCCGACAGCGAGAAATCGATAGCTGCTTTATCGTTTGATTTGTGGTCAATAGGCTTGATCAATTCTTAAGTAGTGTCAATGGATTACAGTTCTTTAATCCTACAGAATTGCAAGATATTCTAGTTATAGTGCATTATCGTTTAAAGTTATTCCGTTAAGTGCTAATCCTTTTGAAAAGGTTTTACGTGCACTAAGTTGTGTTTGAAAGACGTGTCATTCCGTACTGCGTATAAATCATAGTGGTTTATTCTTTGATGAAAAATGTGTAATAGCAAGTATTTCCTTTCGTCCGATCTACCGATAAGTGCAGTTAATTAATGAGAGAAGAATCTCTTGAAGTAATCCTAAATTTAGTGAGCACTTTTTGTGCGTTTGTACATTAAAATTCGGCTTAAGGAAGTTGAAAGCATTTATTGATATAAGTGAATTAAAACAATTTGAAGCTCAAGACACATTTTCGCTAATTTTCCGAGGGAAAATAATTACGATATTACTTAATAGCAAATTAAAATCTTGGTTATTTTTGTGCCTGACTCTCTTGGTTTATGTAATCATATGGGCCGTTGATAATTGATTTGGATCGCGTTTTTGATGGAGAATCTACACTTCAATGCTGCGCTGAATTCAACCGCAAGTTCCCCGCATGAAAGGCGAATTTTCAATTTCTACCGAACTAGGTGTATGGTATTCCATGAGTTTAATGAATAAAAATGCAAGGTACTGTAGTATATTAAGTAGGTATTTGTTTGTAATTCAAGTATTGAAGAATGTCATAGTTATGAAGTTTCTTTAGGGAGAGCTCTCATAGTTATTCAAAAAATCTTTAGACTTTAACTTAATTACAATTCAGTTATATTGGTATTGTTGGACGAATTTAATTTGTCCAACCTCTTTTAGAAATTTGTTATTAAATTTTGTCCAGAAAAAGCTCTAGTCAATACACGGGCTAATATTTGAATTAATGAGTTTTTACCATTTAGGTGATCGATCTAATTGATTGGTTTGAGGTATTTTGTGTTCACGACCACTCAATATAAATTCTAATACTTGTAGTAATGCTTTTGAATAATATTTGTGGTTGGTTTAATCAATTTTTTTGGTTATTTTCCTTATTTAATGAAGAGTGTTAGGTGAATTTTTATTGATTAATTTGGAATATAATTATAACCTAATAAATTTAGGGTGGACTTGTAATAAATATACGATGTGTGTTCTACTTTTATTTATGCAAAGTTGTGTTATTATTATTTTCCTGTTAATAAATGTTATTAATTCTATACTGAATGATCCGAAAAACGGAACCATATTGGTTATGAATGCTTAAGTTCATCTCTTCAACAATTTTAAGTAAACAAAATTTTGTTTTAACTAAATATTCTATTCATTTTCTGGTTAATGAATTTAATAAATTTTAATGCTTATTCAATTAACATCTTTGAATGGTTAATTTGTAATTAACTAAGCTCAGAACCAGATGGCGCCCTTTTAAGTTTTTATTTGTGTTTGAACTCTTATCTATTCCTTTTCACAATTTATACAGCTGTGGAACCAATACCTACGACTTGATTAATTAATTTGTAAAGAGAGAGTTTAAATCTCAAGCTGTGGCATATATTTTTTGAGTTTTCAGTTACAGTAAGTATGATGTATTTTCATAACTTTTTATAGCATTTTTATAGTTATTTTTTCGGGAGAAAAAAAAGCTTTGTTTCACCGGTGCCCAATCGCGGGGCCATTTTATAGTTCTGTTCTCGTGCAGAAAAACACGTTTGTTTCAATTTATATTATTTAAGGTTGCGTTAATAATGGGATTCAGTGGTGCCTGCGGAAGAGATGAATTGACCAACATGTTAATAGACGATATTGTGGCCAAAGATGATGTGATCATTGTTACTGTAACAAAAACAAAAAATAAAGTTCGAAGAGAATTCTTAATTACAGAAAAACTGTGGATTGATTTAATTAAACAATATTTGAGTCTAAGGCCTAAGAAAATAAACCACAGGCGGTTTTTTATAAACTACCGCAATGGAAAATGTATTTCTACTCCTATCGGTATAAATACCATGGGTAAAGTTCTTTTTATTATTGCCACTTATTTGCATTTACCCAACCCGAAGCTTTTTATAGGCCATTGCTTTCGACGTTCAAGTGCTTCTCAATTGGCCAACAAAGGTGGCGATTTAATAACTATAAAACAGAATGGAAGTTGGAAGTCCACAGCTGTGGCTGAGGGCTATATTGATGCTTCAGTTTAAAAAAACATGGAGGTGGCTCAATTGCTATCTAATAAACCATGTACTTCCACTTCCTCAGCTCAAGCGGTAATTGATCAGTCTTCCACTGCTTCATTTGTACATGAAGAATCACACACTTTTAGCAGCAACCCAATAATGAGTCAACAAAACATTGTTGAGGGGCAAAATTTACCTTCATTTAAGATTAATGCCCAGGACACTTCTTCCGTTACCATCAAAGTGTACAATAACTGCACTTTTAATACAAAAGATGTTTAGTTTTTAATAATTTGTTAACTTAGTAAATAATTTTTAATTTAATTTGTTTTGGTTATAACGAAATAAAAATATGTTCTATTTTGTGTATGTTTATTTCAAAAGTTCAGCATCTTATCACATATAACAACATAACCGCACTTTTAGTTAATATAATGTAAATCGCTTCATTTTAAAAATATACTACAATTTAAAGATATTGATTTATAACATAAAGTCTATAAATCATACTAAAATCTAGTACCTAATATAAAAATATCTTGCTTTTAAAAAATCTCCAATTTTCCAATGTAAATAAATAAGTTTGACATTTTAAGAACAGCTGTTAGGTGCTACCAACTTTAAAAAATAAAATGTTACTGTTTCCAGTATTTAAATAAATTTCATTAGGACACGCAAATATAAAAAGGCTATATATAAAATAGCTTACTATAAAAACACAAAAATTTTAACTTAATAGTCTCTTTATAAGGTATAATAAAAATATCTGCAAAATATTAAATTGAATAATAAGAAAATTCAAAATCCATAAAAAAGTACGTTTTCTGCATCAATAATAAAAGCTGCATAAATCTTCTGATCGTAAGCAGCTGCCTCATAATTCAAAGCTACATTATTTCTTGTATTTCGATATTTGCGATCAAGATAATCACTAAATGCTACTGTTCTTGAAAAAGAATCTTTGTGTCTATTGTAAATTTCATCTAGTTCTGAAGCTAATTCTCTTTGATCTTCTTGGGGCAGATTACTACTTACAATGGTTGCTCTTTCCTAAAAGAGAAAAAAATATGATGTACATATACTGCATTAAAAATTAGAATGGAAATTAATCAAAAAAAATACAAATGGGAATATTTCATTGATGTTTTCTTACCCCTTTTGATCCAATCAAAGGCTTTGGTATAAACACTTTTTGTGGAAATCTTAAACTTAGGTCTTCGCAACTAACTATAATTGCTAGAAAAGTGAAAGACAGAATTAATTTTAGTGCAACCATTTTTGTTTACTATTGGGACGATATAGTTGTAAGAGTTGAAATAAGTCAGTATATAAAGGGAAGGTAATCAGCAAATTCGCGTTATCAAAATATGCAAGTGATCGATAACTTTGTTTATCTTTTATTTCTTTGAATATCTGTTGAAGGACCACTTAAGATTTAGATATTTTTGGTATAGATTTCAGGAATAATAGCATAAAACTGAATAAACAGTAACCTTAACTTATAAACTATTACTAACAGGTATTTCTATGAAAATAATTGTTACCATTTGGAAAGTTTTTGAAAAAATAATCTAGTATAAAGCAAATATTGAATCACAGATTTGATTTGTTCTTTCGTAACATTTTTGTATCTATAATTTTTATGAAATGGTTAAGTATATAAATGCATGCATCTGTAAGCGGTGATTTTAAGATGATTGTTTAAACGTTGGTAGGTTTATAGTAAAAGTTTCATATTCAGCAAAAGATTTTAACAAATTAGTATTGTTGCCTAGACAAAAAACGTATATATACATATATATACCTCTCGCAACAATTGGTTGGAATATTCATTGTTTTCAATTTTTAAATTCGCATTATTTTATAAGTTTTCTGTTTCCAGCTAAAATCGTGTTAGTTGATTTTTTAATGAAATTATTATTAATTGCGATACAGTCTCTTCCACTTAGTGTTTCAAGTGTTTCATCTTAAAAAAATATAGACATATTTTCTGGTAATAATTTCTTATTAAAATGTAGAAATTGTTGAGCATTGATTATTATCAAGGAATTATACATTAATGAGAGATAACAAACACTTGTGTTTCCTTTAAAAGCTTGCATGTAAGAATTAAAAACCATAGTATTTCGGAAATACGTAGAAAGATGTCAAAAATGCAAAGTTTAATTTATTTGTTACTTGTTATTACTGTAGTTTATTCGGCCAGTTTGCCATCGAAGTCAGAGAAGAAGGTAATTGTATCGGCTTCTGAAGAAAGACTAAAAGCGGTAAGGGTTCATCTGCTTCCTTTTCTTGTATAAACATTTGCCAATTTCTTACTGTTCTAAGCAAAATGTATGTTTCGGTCATGTAGGTAGTAGTGGTTATTGGATTATGATTATTTTAACCCTATTTTTCGCATAGCGCAACAAAAGTGCCATTTTTATCAACACTCAATGGATATGTTATACATTTAAGGCATCAGCAGCGTAAGCTAAATGTGTGACTTGCTTGTAAAACATGTATTTGCTCTTTATATTATGTTGTAGTTGACTATACGTCTTCAGAAGTGTTCGTTCGGCAAAAGTATGCAAACCGTTTTTGGATAGTCCTTTTTAAATTCTTAGACAAGTTTGTTTTCTATTTATATTATTATTATCTTATAGTATCTGTTTTTATGGTTAATTTGTGCTTCTTCTTCTTAACTAATTATTTTAATCCATGTGATATTGTTTTGTAGTGTACAAACTTCTTATTGTTTTTTGTAATTATTGTTTATGTATTTATGTGTTTATCTATGCTTTTATATACTTCGATCTAATAAATTTTATTAATCTGAATTTTTGAAAAAGCTTCATTAGTCAGCTTTAGGCATATTTTCAGTATAAAATGTTACCCGTGACATGCGCGTATGCCTTGCCTGCAAGACAAAATTTATGTCAGATGCACTGCCTTTCAGGAAAGGATAACTACTACTACTACTACAATTATTTACTTATAGGCGGCTTAAGATGGCAAGACAATACCAGTTAGGGTACTTTCTCTTGAAACAGTTAATTTTCAATATGATTTTTTCCATACTTACTGACACACACCTTTGATAAACAACATCAACTTTCAATCAACAATCCACCAATTTTATTTTGTTATTTGTATAATTAACCATTGCATATTTTAGATCAAAGATGTCAGACGTGTACAAATTATCGACAGTGATTTACCACTCGAAGACCAGAAAGAACTAGCGAATGCTTTGCAAAATATTTATGATACAATTGAGGATACTCAAGAAAGGGCTGATGCACTTCATAGGGAGCTGACTGAAAGATATCCAGGGTTCTATAACAGTGCAATTTTCAACTTCGATGTTATAGCGTATTATATGCATTATTATATATCCTTCATTTACAACAATGATTTAATATATGCATTTGGTGTTTATAAATAGTTACTTTTTATATATTTTGAAATATGCTGTGACCATTAAGAAACATTAATAAAATTTTTATGTAAATATTTTCATTATGCATTATTTTAAAACCAGAAAGTTCATTCATAACGATGGAATGAGGTTTATTATATACCCTGTCCTAAATAATAAAAAACAAGTAATGTCTATATCAACTGCGTGCTGTGCATACATCGCACTGTTGTGTAAACGTCGAAGAACCGGTGCATCGCTAATTCGCTATCTCAACTAACAATGCTCGCCAAAATACAGTTCTTTACCAATGTTTGAACTGTTTTGTAGGTAGTTCAATAACGACAATTATTAACAACAGTTTCCACTTAGGTTATATCTGATTAGATTTATGAGAAAATCAGTATAATAGCAATATAACAAGTTAGAATTTTATTTTATAAACAAGAGATACATGAGTTAGATACAGATGTTAATGATGCTGTGAAAAGATTACTTCGATTTTGCTTTAATACGAGGACGGTCTGAATAGTGAGGTAAGTAATACAGAAATGGCACCACAATGAGCACATAAGTGACATTTATCAAATTTACAACCGTTTATAAGACAGCTGTAAAAGTTGGAGCCAAATATATTGCGTCGTTTGAATTTTACAGTTATAAACAATAAATGAGATCGGTTGTTTTCTGAATATGGATAAAAATTAATTTCGAGCTGTTATTAAACATTTTCATATTGACGGTAAAAAAACAAAAGAGAACAAAGAGGAGTTAGATCGTGTTCATGGCAAATCTGCACTATCATTTAAGACAGTTTGTTTTTGGGTGAATGAATTTAAACATGGTCGTAGAAGCACCGAAGATGAATCAAGATCAGGACCTTCAAAAGAAATTACTACCACTGACGATATTATCACCAAAGTTTATGATCTCGTTTTAAATGATCGTCGATTGAAGGTGCATGTGATAGCCGACACTATTGGCATATCAAAAAAACGTGTTGGTCATATCTTACATGAACACTTGCATATGAGAAAACTGTCAGTAAGATGGGTGCCGCGTTTGCTAACTGAGGATCAGAAACGAATTCGTGTAACCACTTCTGAGTACTGTTTGAGCCTTTTTAAGCGTAATCGCACTGAATCTTTGCGTCGATTTATTACTATTGACAAAACTGGGATACTCCACTATACACCCAAAACAAAAATCTAATCAGAAAAATGGGTTGCAGCTCGAAAAAACAGTCTTACTATATGTTAGTTACCTCACTTTTCAGACCCCCTCGTATACGATTCCTAAGTGGTTAAAATAACTATGGAATGTTTCCATTAAAACTATTAAGTAAACCCTTTTGCATGTGTTATAATTAGGGTTTCTGAGTATTGACAATTTTTCTATTCCCGTGAATGCCGGGATTCATAAATTGGTGTTCTAAAACAACTTTAATTATTTAATGCTCTAATCACAATGCACAAGCAAATTCTTCCATCATGAAATTCTTTTTTTTGTCTTTCACGGAAGAATATTTCCTGTTTAGTGTTAATTGTTTGTTGACAAGTTTTAAGTCATTCATAGCTCTAATAAAAGATGTTTTACCGGAATATAACCATTCAGTCCAGTAAGTTTGAAAAATTGGTTTGAACTTGAACCGCTTTGTTAATAGATAGAAATAGAAAAATTACTTGGTATTGCACCCATAGATTTTACTATTTCTGGTTGTTTTGAGTAGTCTTAAATATCTATGTAAGTATTTTTCAGTTTAAACAAATCTACGTGTCAATACTCATGCTGATAGTAATAAGTAGGTATAGGATTTGTATGCATTTAAAAATGCTGAAATATGCATGCACTTATGCACCTTAAAAACGTGAAATATGCACTTAAAAATCATGAAATATGCGTTTATTAGAAATTTTTAATAAATATATGCACTTTCATTATTAAAAAAACACTTGTTTAGCGTTATTCACATTTTATTTACAGAAATTATTTTAATTAGACATCCTATGCAATAATTTAATTAATTATATTTTTTAAACATAGAGCGTTACAGTTCACAATGACGTACATTTTTAAATTTTCAAAAGTAAACATATGCCTATTATCCCTAAATATTGTTTGATATTTTGAGAAACTCCGTTCCACATCGCAAGACGTAATTGGGGCATACTTAAAATTGTTTAATTCTACAAGCGAATAATGCTTTAGCTCGTCTAAAATGTCTTGGCCAGATAATGCATCGTTTATGCTTTTAATTAAGTGAAAATCAGGATTTTTGTCTATAACGGATTTAAATTTTTGTTTTATAGTCAAACCCTTTGGCCCTTTTACTTTATTCAAAGAAACACCTAACAATTTTACATGCTCAAGAGATTCATCTAATGAATTTCCCTGACTTTCTAATTTCTGAATTACTTTACCTAAACGCACAAAATTTGTCAAAACAAACAATAATTCTGCCCTCACCTCCTTAGTATTAAAAGCATCCTGTGCGCTTTGTATGCATAGTGCATCGTGTTTATTAAGTTTATTTACAAATGCCTTAATAATATCAAAATAAGTTGCATAATATTCTGCTGCAAAAAGCCAAGTACCCCACCTTGATATTACAGGCTCAGGTGGGAGAGACACTTCTTGTGCAGTTTCTCTATATATGTGTATGCGATATGGAGCTTTACAAACAATTTTTCTTACATCTGAAATTATAAAGTTTACGTTAGGATATACTTCCCCCACTTTTCCGCAACTCTTTGCATTGCATGGGCAAGACAAGTTAAGTGGATCATTTTTTCGTACAGAACTTGTAAGCCTGCTCCAGCCTTGATCATGTACGGTGCCGCGTCGGTGACGAACAGGAGTACTTTGTTGTACTGTATGCCGTCCGGCCACAAAATAGCCATCGAATCATTAAACAATTTTGCCACAGAACAATGATTGGTGCTCTTGAAAACGTCCATTGCTAATAGATAGGATTTGGGATTGTTCTCCGAATTTAAAACGCCAATTATAACGTTAGCCACGTATCTGAAAACAAAAATTTGATTTTTATACAAACAATTACCGCAAAACAGTTATTTAAAAAAAATTATATTTTAATCAAGCAAAAATATTGTTGTGATTAAATATGTAACTAACAAAATAGAAAATAAAACATCCGTAAATTGCTCTGCTGTCTTTAATTAGTTAAATCTTACTAACAAAACGAAGGAAATGAAGTTTCTACGCACCTTCCAGTAGTGTCAGTATATTCGTCAATGGAAACCCATATGTAGTTATTCGCTACATGTTTTCTAATTGATTTTATGGTCTCTTCGTATAAACGAGGTAAATAATCTTTCCAGAGTGTAGACTCATCGGGTATTGGCATTTTTGCAATTTCTTCCAGAAAATTACGAAATGCTGAGTGATTAATTTTACTTAACGGGATATCTGCAGTCACTAATGCACTACATAGTTTTAATTCTATCGATTTGCTGGACTCACCGCGCGGATTATTAAGGTACCCCGGTAACAATGTTTGTTTTTTTGATTTCAGGGCAACACATTTTTGATGTCGAACCGTGTTCAGATGTTGTGTAACTTGAAAGCGTTTCGTTGCAGTCACTTTATCGTCGCACACTGTATAATACAACACCTTATCGTCAGTTGTAAGAACACTGAATTCCTTAACATAACTTCGAAGTGTAGCAGGCACAGACCGTTTTTCTTTACCCATCTTTACACTCTAAAATTTCAAACTGAAATGCAGTTTGCAATTTCTGAACTGTCTTAATTGAAAGATTACAAGATTAGTAAACAAAAGTACAGGCAAATCTTTCTATGAAGAGGAAGTTGTCAAAGGGTCTTTGGAATTTCCTAATACCTATTTATCACAATACCTCAGGATGTATTTAAATTTTAGTTGAAACTTTTTCTTTCTTAGAAAATATTAACAAGTACACAGATGGTTAATGCAGTAAAATATTTTAAAGCCTAGTATTTAGCAATAAGCTTAAATTATCGGTTTCCTCTAGATCAACTAAGCCGCCCTTGGTTGGTTGTCTAAAATATTAAAATTATTTAAAAAATATTAGAAATTTCATAATTAAAGCATGTAAAACGCTCAAAAAGTGGTAAAATATGCACACTCGTTCGAAAATGCTAAAATATGCATGCATTTATAAAAAACACCTAAATATGCATTTATATGCACTTTCAAATTTACATATGTGGTTCATATGTGGCTTAAACATGTAGAAATATAACTCTGCATATGTTTGCTGTAAGCAAAAAAAAACATACAAATGCATAGAAGTCCTATACCTAGAATAAGTTTTATTACTATATTCGACTTTAATACCTTATACAACTAACTATTCTACATTAAAAATTCGACATATTTAAAATTAACAAAAAAAAAGTTGTTCCAAGTACGGAAAGTACTATTAACATCTACTACAGTAGATGTTAAATTAGTTTTTGTTTAGGTTTTGTTGCATATTAGGATAATGCCCCATATCACAGAAGGAAAGTAGAAAAAGTTCCTTCTTCTTCAGCAAAAAAGGCAGAGATTCAAGCCTGGTTAAGTAAGAACTCTGTTACATATGAAGACGATATGGTTAGAGCTGAATTATTAACTCCGGTAAACAACATGCACCGGCGAAAAAGAAATATGCTATTGACGAATTAGGCAGCAGTTGGTCGTAAAACTGTATGATTGCTACCATATCACTGTGAACTTAATCATATAGAATTAATATAGGCCCAAATAAAAGGAGAAGTAGCAAGAAATAATACCAACTTTAAAATCCAAGATGTACGAAACCTACTACTTACTGCAGTTGCAAATGTTTCTTCCGAAAATTGGAAGAAAGCGATATCACATACCATGCTGGTAGAACAGGGCATGTGGGAAGCTGATTTAGCAGCGGATATTGTGAGCGAACCATTGATTATCAATTGGCAAAAATGAATCTGATTCATCAACGACCTCGGATTCTGATTAATATTTATTATGTAATTCATCGGGTGTACATATTTTATAGTTTTCATTTGTATCCTGTATTCGTTTAGTGGTTGCAGTTTCTGCTCTATATTTTGCATTTTATATATTTTATGTATTTTGTAATCTGCATTTCTATTTTGTATAAAACATTTTGTGCCAAAGATGTACTTGAAGCATGTTTGTATGTAAATTCATTGTTTTATTAATAATTCACAGACAAAATAAATGCATTTACAAACATCGCAGTCACGAACTTTTAATGCAATTTTAATACCTGACCATTTAATGACCATTAAATTAATACCTAAAACTGAATTTTTTTAAAATGTATGGTTATTATTTATACTAGCATTTCTCGAAGTTTCATTCTTCATAATGAATTAACAATTCATTTGCAAAAATGTTCTATTGTAGATTTAACCTTCACAAAAACCAATCAGAACAATCTGTGCTGCCTTGATTTTTTTTAACTATATCTATTCAGCGGCCCCGGTATAGAGCATGCAGATATACACTTGATACTTAGCAAAATATATTTCTAATTATAAAAAGTTTTATAACTTAAACTATGACAACCGAAACTGTACAGTGAAGGATTTGTATAACACTATTCAAGTACAGCACACGTCTGTATTGCTGCTTGATAAGAAGTGGTAGATATCAAAGGTGTGCCAACATAGCCGGCGTGTCATCACAGCCATACTTCCCCTAAGGAGTTCGATGCGCACAGAAATGAAGAAATTAAATAATTGAGAGAAAAGGTAAGTAAACTTTAAAAAAATATTTAGATAAATACTATAAAGCATCTTGTTAATTAAACAGAACACCTAATTAAGTGAAAAAACTAATTAATTTTAAGTAAATTTAGATCATCGTCACTCATGTGCGAGAACAGAAGTGACGGCTCGTGAAATAAACAAACATGCACTTTCTAGGTAGATTATTACAGATCACATGTTCCAAAAATTTGTTAAAATGCGTATTGAATTGATAGCTTGAATTAATTTTAAAGTAATTACGTAATTTGATATCACAGGAACATGAGTGACTGCACCAATCCTGACACAGATAAGTTCAGCTATCAGTTGTTTTAAATCCGGAAACAAAAATTAGCGAAAATACAAGCATCGCCACGAGAGGAGCAAAGATGTTGGTTATGTTGTCGGTCGATTTCAAATTATATTTAACGTAACATATAAAACTGCGAACATAACTTCTAGTTACTTATATTTTACTCTGAAATTGTGTTTCCCTAGCCTTTTGGGATAGTTGAAATTGAAAACAAATCTAATGTCAAAAAGGACCTATGACACGTTGACATCTGTCAAAAATTGTAATGCATTTTTGATATTAGATTTGTGTCTAACGGCTATAGAATTCTTTATCTAAGGTATTGTTTGTTGTTTGTCAGATCCCCTGCCTGAGTTAGTAATTTTTAAAGCTACTTACTACTGCAATTTAAAGTTTAATTACAAATTAACATAAATATGCAACAAAACCTAAACAAAAACTAATTTAACATCTACTGTAGTAGATGTTAATAGTACTTTCCGTACTTGGAACAACTTTTTTTTTGTTAATTTTAAATATGTCGAATTTTTAATGTAGAATAGTTAGTTGTATAAGGTATTAAAGTCGAATATAGTAATATGAAACTTATTCTAGGTATAGGACTTCTATGCATTTGTATGTTTTTTTTGCTTACAGCAAACATATGCAGAGTTATATTTCTACATGTTTAAGCCACATATGAACCACATATGTAAATTTGAAAGTGCATATAAATGCATATTTAGGTGTTTTTTATAAATGCATGCATATTTTAGCATTTTCGAACGAGTGTGCATATTTTACCACTTTTTGAGCGTTTTACATGCTTTAATTATGAAATTTCTAATATTTTTTAAATAATTTTAATATTTTAGACAACCAACCAAGGGCGGCTTAGTTGATCTAGAGGAAACCGATAATTTAAGCTTATTGCTAAATACTAGGCTTTAAAATATTTTACTGCATTAACCATCTGTGTACTTGTTAATATTTTCTAAGAAAGAAAAAGTTTCAACTAAAATTTAAATACATCCTGAGGTATTGTGATAAATAGGTATTAGGAAATTCCAAAGACCCTTTGACAACTTCCTCTTCATAGAAAGATTTGCCTGTACTTTTGTTTACTAATCTTGTAATCTTTCAATTAAGACAGTTCAGAAATTGCAAACTGCATTTCAGTTTGAAATTTTAGAGTGTAAAGATGGGTAAAGAAAAACGGTCTGTGCCTGCTACACTTCGAAGTTATGTTAAGGAATTCAGTGTTCTTACAACTGACGATAAGGTGTTGTATTATACAGTGTGCGACGATAAAGTGACTGCAACGAAACGCTTTCAAGTTACACAACATCTGAACACGGTTCGACATCAAAAATGTGTTGCCCTGAAATCAAAAAAACAAACATTGTTACCGGGGTATCTTAATAATCCGCGCGGTGAGTCCAGCAAATCGATAGAATTAAAACTATGTAGTGCATTAGTGACTGCAGATATCCCGTTAAGTAAAATTAATCACTCAGCATTTCGTAATTTTCTGGAAGAAATTGCAAAAATGCCAATACCCGATGAGTCTACACTCTGGAAAGATTATTTACCTCGTTTATACGAAGAGACCATAAAATCAATTAGAAAACATGTAGCGAATAACTACATATGGGTTTCCATTGACGAATATACTGACACTACTGGAAGGTGCGTAGAAACTTCATTTCCTTCGTTTTGTTAGTAAGATTTAACTAATTAAAGACAGCAGAGCAATTTACGGATGTTTTATTTTCTATTTTGTTAGTTACATATTTAATCACAACAATATTTTTGCTTGATTAAAATATAATTTTTTTTAAATAACTGTTTTGCGGTAATTGTTTGTATAAAAATCAAATTTTTGTTTTCAGATACGTGGCTAACGTTATAATTGGCGTTTTAAATTCGGAGAACAATCCCAAATCCTATCTATTAGCAATGGACGTTTTCAAGAGCACCAATCATTGTTCTGTGGCAAAATTGTTTAATGATTCGATGGCTATTTTGTGGCCGGACGGCATACAGTACAACAAAGTACTCCTGTTCGTCACCGACGCGGCACCGTACATGATCAAGGCTGGAGCAGGCTTACAAGTTCTGTACGAAAAAATGATCCACTTAACTTGTCTTGCCCATGCAATGCAAAGAGTTGCGGAAAAGTGGGGGAAGTATATCCTAACGTAAACTTTATAATTTCAGATGTAAGAAAAATTGTTTGTAAAGCTCCATATCGCATACACATATTTAGAGAAACTGCACAAGAAGTGTCTCTCCCACCTGAGCCTGTAATATCAAGGTGGGGTACTTGGCTTTCTGCAGCAGAATATTATGCAACTTATTTTGATATTATTAAGGCATTTGTAAATAAACTTAATAAACACGATGCACTATGCATACAAAGCGCACAGGATGCTTTTAATACTAAGGAGGTGAGGGCAGAATTATTGTTTGTTTTGACAAATTGTGTGCGTTTAGCTAAAGTAATTCAGAAATTAGAAAGTCAGGGAAATTCATTAGATGAATCTTTTGAGCATGTAAAATTGTTAGGTGTTTCTTTGAATAAAGTAAAAGGGCCAAAGGGTTTGACTATAAAACAAAAATTTAAATCCGTTATAGACAAAAATCCTGATTTTCACTTAATTAAAAGCATAAACGATGCATTATCTGGCCAAGACATTTTAGACGAGCTAAAGCATTATTCGCTTGTAGAATTAAACAATTTTAAGTATGCCCCAATTACGTCTTGCGATGTGGAACGGAGTTTCTCAAAATATCAAACAATATTTAGGGATAATAGGCATATGTTTACTTTTGAAAATTTAAAAATGTACGTCATTGTGAACTGTAACGCTCTATGTTTAGAAAATATAATTAATTAAATTATTGCATAGGATGTCTAATTAAAATAATTTCTGTAAATAAAATGTGAATAACGCTAAACAAGTGTTTTTTTAATAATGAAAGTGCATATATTTATTAA
Source organism: Agrypnus murinus (assembly GCA_929113105.1). Lineage (NCBI taxonomy): Eukaryota > Metazoa > Arthropoda > Insecta > Coleoptera > Elateridae > Agrypnus > Agrypnus murinus. The sequence goes on along the minus strand of OV816027.1, from coordinate 85,095,332 downwards.
AAATTTCTAATAAACGCATATTTCATGATTTTTAAGTGCATATTTCACGTTTTTAAGGTGCATAAGTGCATGCATATTTCAGCATTTTTAAGTGCATACAAATCCTATACCTACTTATTACTATCAGCATGAGTATTGACACGTAGATTTGTTTAAACTGAAAAATACTTACATAGATATTTAAGACTACTCAAAACAACCAGAAATAGTAAAATCTATGGGTGCAATACCAAGTAATTTTTCTATCTATCTATTAACAAAGCGGTTCAAGTTCAAACCAATTTTTCAAACTTACTGGACTGAATGGTTATATTCCGGTAAAACATCTTTTATTAGAGCTATGAATGACTTAAAACTTGTCAACAAACAATTAACACTAAACAGGAAATATTTCTCTGTGAAAGACAAAAAAAAAGAATTTTATGATGGAAGAATTTGTTTGTGCATTGTGATTAGAGCATTAAATAATTAAAGTTGTTTTAGAACACCAATTTATGAATCCAGGCATTCACGGGAATAGAAAAATTGTCAATACTCAGAAACCCTAATTATAACACATGCAAAAGGGTTTACTTAATAGTTTTAATGGAAACATTCCATAGTTATTTTAACCACTTAGGAATCGTATACGAGGGGGGTCTGAAAAGTGAGGTAACTAACATAGAGTAAGACTGTTTTTTCGAGCTGCAACCCATTTTTCTGATTAGATTTTTGTTTTGGGTGTATAGTGGAGTATCCCAGTTTTGTCAATAGTAATAAATCGACGCAAAGATTCAGTGCGATTACGCTTAAAAAGGCTCAAACAGTACTCAGAAGTGGTTACACGAATTCGTTTCTAATCCTCAGTTAGCAAACGTGGCACCCATCTTACTGACAGTTTTCTCATATGCAAGTGTTCATGTAAGATATGACCAACACGTTTTTTTGATATGCCAATAGTGTCGGCTATCACATGCACCTTCAATCGACGATCATTTAAAACGAGATCATAAACTTTGGTGATAATATCGTCAGTGGTAGTAATTTCTTTTGAAGGTCCTGATCTTGATTCATCTTCGGTGCTTCTACGACCATGTTTAAATTCATTCACCCAAAAACAAACTGTCTTAAATGATAGTGCAGATTTGCCATGAACACGATCTAACTCCTCTTTGTTCTCTTTTGGTTTTTTACCGTCAATATGAAAATGTTTAATAACAGCTCGAAATTAATTTTTATCCATATTCAGAAAACAACCGATCTCATTTATTGTTTATAACTGTAAAATTCAAACGACGCAATATATTTGGCTCCAACTTTTACAGCTGTCTTATAAACGGTTGTAAATTTGATAAATGTCACTTATGTGCTTATTGTGGCGCCATTTCTGTATTACTTACCTCACTATTCAGACCGCCCTCGTATTAAAGCAAAATCGAAGTAATCTTTTCACAGCATCATTAACATCTGTATCTAACTCATGTATCTCTTGTTTATAAAATAAAATTCTAACTTGTTATATTGCTATTATACTGATTTTCTCATAAATCTAAATCAGATATTACCTAAGTGGAAACTGTTGTTAATAATTGTCGTTATTGAACTACCTACAAAACAGTTCAAACATTGGTAAAGAACTGTATTTTGGCGAGCATTGTTAGTTGAGATAGCGAATTAGCGATGCACCGGTTCTTCGACGTTTACACAACAGTGCGATGTATGCACAGCACGCAGTTGATATAGACATTACTTGTTTTCTATTATTTAGGACAGGGTATATAATAAACCTCATTCCATCGTTATGAATGAACTTTCTGGTTTTAAAATAATGCATAATGAAAATACTTACATAAAAATTTTATTAATGTTTCTTAATGGTCACAGCATATTTCAAAATATATAAAAAGTAACTATTTATAAACACCAAATGCATATATTAAATCATTGTTGTAAATGAAGGATATATAATAATGCATATAATACGCTATAACATCGAAGTTGAAAATTGCACTGTTATAAAACCCTGGATATCTTTCAGTCAGCTCCCTATGAAGTGCATCAGCCCTTCCTTGAGTATCCTCAATTGTATCATAAATATTTTGCAAAGCATTCGCTAGTTCTTTCTGGTCTTCGAGTGGTAAATCACTGTCGATAATTTGTACACGTCTGACATCTTTGATCTAAAATATGCAATGGTTAATTATACAAATAACAAAATAAAATTGGTGGATTGTTGATTGAAAGTTGATGTTGTTTATCAAAGGTGTGTGTCAGAAAAAATCATATTGAAAATTAACTGTTTCAAGAGAAAGTACCCTAACTGGTATTGTCTTGCCATCTTAAGCCGCCTATAAGTAAATAATTGTAGTAGTAGTAGTAGTAGTTATCCTTTCCTGAAAGGCAGTGCATCTGACATAAATTTTGTCTTGCAGGCAAGGCATACGCGCATGTCACGGGTAACATTTTATACTGAAAATATGCCTAAAGCTGACTAATGAAGCTTTTTCAAAAATTCAGATTAATAAAATTTATTAGATCGAAGTATATAAAAGCATATATAAACACATAAATACATAAACAATAATTACAAAAAACAATAAGAAGTTTGTACACTACAAAACAATATCACATGGATTAAAATAATTAGTTAAGAAGAAGAAGCACAAATTAACCATAAAAACAGATACTATAAGATAATAATAATATAAATAGAAAACAAACTTGTCTAAGAATTTAAAAAGGACTATCCAAAAACGGTTTGCATACTTTTGCCGAACGAACACTTCTGAAGACGTATAGTCAACTACAACATAATATAAAGAGCAAATACATGTTTTACAAGCAAGTCACACATTTAGCTTACGCTGCTGATGCCTTAAATGTATAACATATCCATTGAGTGTTGATAAAAATGGCACTTTTGTTGCGCTATGCGAAAAATAGGGTTAAAATAATCATAATCCAATAACCACTACTACCTACATGACCGAAACATACATTTTGCTTAGAACAGTAAGAAATTGGCAAATGTTTATACAAGAAAAGGAAGCAGATGAACCCTTACCGCTTTTAGTCTTTCTTCAGAAGCCGATACAATTACCTTCTTCTCTGACTTCGATGGCAAACTGGCCGAATAAACTACAGTAATAACAAGTAACAAATAAATTAAACTTTGCATTTTTGACATCTTTCTACGTATTTCCGAAATACTATGGTTTTTAATTCTTACATGCAAGCTTTTAAAGGAAACACAAGTGTTTGTTATCTCTCATTAATGTATAATTCCTTGATAATAATCAATGCTCAACAATTTCCACATTTTAATAAGAAATTATTACCAGAAAATATGTCTATATTTTTTTAAGATGAAACACTTGAAACACTAAGTGGAAGAGACTGTATCGCAATTAATAATAATTTCATTAAAAAATCAACTAACACGATTTTAGCTGGAAACAGAAAACTTATAAAATAATGCGAATTTAAAAATTGAAAACAATGAATATTCCAACCAATTGTTGCGAGAGGTATATATATGTATATATACGTTTTTTGTCTAGGCAACAATACTAATTTGTTAAAATCTTTTGCTGAATATGAAACTTTTACTATAAACCTACCAACGTTTAAACAATCATCTTAAAATCACCGCTTACAGATGCATGCATTTATATACTTAACCATTTCATAAAAATTATAGATACAAAAATGTTACGAAAGAACAAATCAAATCTGTGATTCAATATTTGCTTTATACTAGATTATTTTTTCAAAAACTTTCCAAATGGTAACAATTATTTTCATAGAAATACCTGTTAGTAATAGTTTATAAGTTAAGGTTACTGTTTATTCAGTTTTATGCTATTATTCCTGAAATCTATACCAAAAATATCTAAATCTTAAGTGGTCCTTCAACAGATATTCAAAGAAATAAAAGATAAACAAAGTTATCGATCACTTGCATATTTTGATAACGCGAATTTGCTGATTACCTTCCCTTTATATACTGACTTATTTCAACTCTTACAACTATATCGTCCCAATAGTAAACAAAAATGGTTGCACTAAAATTAATTCTGTCTTTCACTTTTCTAGCAATTATAGTTAGTTGCGAAGACCTAAGTTTAAGATTTCCACAAAAAGTGTTTATACCAAAGCCTTTGATTGGATCAAAAGGGGTAAGAAAACATCAATGAAATATTCCCATTTGTATTTTTTTTTGATTAATTTCCATTTTAATTTTTAATGCAGTATATGTACTACATCATATTTTTTTCTCTTTTAGGAAAGAGCAACCATTGTAAGTAGTAATCTGCCCCAAGAAGATCAAAGAGAATTAGCTTCAGAACTAGATGAAATTTACAATAGACACAAAGATTCTTTTTCAAGAACAGTAGCATTTAGTGATTATCTTGATCGCAAATATCGAAATACAAGAAATAATGTAGCTTTGAATTATGAGGCAGCTGCTTACGATCAGAAGATTTATGCAGCTTTTATTATTGATGCAGAAAACGTACTTTTTTATGGATTTTGAATTTTCTTATTATTCAATTTAATATTTTGCAGATATTTTTATTATACCTTATAAAGAGACTATTAAGTTAAAATTTTTGTGTTTTTATAGTAAGCTATTTTATATATAGCCTTTTTATATTTGCGTGTCCTAATGAAATTTATTTAAATACTGGAAACAGTAACATTTTATTTTTTAAAGTTGGTAGCACCTAACAGCTGTTCTTAAAATGTCAAACTTATTTATTTACATTGGAAAATTGGAGATTTTTTAAAAGCAAGATATTTTTATATTAGGTACTAGATTTTAGTATGATTTATAGACTTTATGTTATAAATCAATATCTTTAAATTGTAGTATATTTTTAAAATGAAGCGATTTACATTATATTAACTAAAAGTGCGGTTATGTTGTTATATGTGATAAGATGCTGAACTTTTGAAATAAACATACACAAAATAGAACATATTTTTATTTCGTTATAACCAAAACAAATTAAATTAAAAATTATTTACTAAGTTAACAAATTATTAAAAACTAAACATCTTTTGTATTAAAAGTGCAGTTATTGTACACTTTGATGGTAACAGAAGAAGTGTCCTGGGCAAACAGCCTTGGTAGTGTAATGTCTGGCGTGCCGGACTTTCACCCAAGCGGCCCGGGTTCGACTCCCGGCGCTGGCAGATCTGGTTAAGATTTTCTGCAGTTTCCCTTAGCTGTAACACAAATGTGGGATTTGCGCTGTTCCATCTATAAGTCGGCTGCAGCCGCCCATTGGGCCTACATAATAATAATAATCGCCCCCTCCCTCCCGCACAAGCTTATAGCTTCTGGGGCCTTAATCTGGGGCCCTATTAATCTTAAATGAAGGTAAATTTTGCCCCTCAACAATGTTTTGTTGTCTCATTATTGGGTTGCTGCTAAAAGTGTGTGATTCTTCATGTACAAATGAAGCAGTGGAAGACTGATCAATTACCGCTTGAGCTGAGGAAGTGGAAGTACATGGCTTATTAGATAGCAATTGAGCCACCTCCATGTTTTTTTAAACTGAAGCATCAATATAGCCCTCAGCCACAGCTGTGGACTTCCAACTTCCATGCTGTTTTATAGTTATTAAATCGCCACCTTTGTTGGCCAATTGAGAAGCACTTGAACGTCGAAAGCAATGGCCTATAAAAAGCTTCGGGTTGGGTAAATGCAAATAAGTGGCAATAATAAAAAGAACTTTACCCATGGTATTTATACCGATAGGAGTAGAAATACATTTTCCATTGCGGTAGTTTATAAAAAAACGCCTGTGGTTTATTTTCTTAGGCCTTAGACTCAAATATTGTTTAATTAAATCAATCCACAGTTTTTCTGTAATTAAGAATTCTCTTCGAACTTTATTTTTTGTTTTTGTTACAGTAACAATGATCACATCATCTTTGGCCACAATATCGTCTATTAACATGTTGGTCAATTCATCTCTTCGGCAGGCACCACTGAATCCCATTATTAACGCAACCTTAAATAATATAAATTGAAACAAACGTGTTTTTCTGCACGAGAACAGAACTATAAAATGGCCCCGCGATTGGGCGCCGGTGAAACAAAGCTTTTTTTTCTCCCGAAAAAATAACTATAAAAATGCTATAAAAAGTTATGAAAATACATCATACTTACTGTAACTGAAAACTCAAAAAATATATGCCACAGCTTGAGATTTAAACTCTCTCTTTACAAATTAATTAATCAAGTCGTAGGTATTGGTTCCACAGCTGTATAAATTGTGAAAAGGAATAGATAAGGGTTCAAACACAAATAAAAACTTAAAAGGGCGCCATCTGGTTCTGAGCTTAGTTAATTACAAATTAACCATTCAAAGATGTTAATTGAATAAGCATTAAAATTTATTAAATTCATTAACCAGAAAATGAATAGAATATTTAGTTAAAACAAAATTTTGTTTACTTAAAATTGTTGAAGAGATGAACTTAAGCATTCATAACCAATATGGTTCCGTTTTTCAGATCATTCAGTTTAGAATTAATAACCTTTATTAACAGGAAAATAATAATAACACAACTTTGCATAAATAAAAGTAAAACACACATCGTATATTTATTACAAGTCCACCCTAAATTTATTAGGTTATAATTATATTCCAAATTAATCAATAAAAATTCACCTAACACTCTTCATTAAATAAGGAAAATAACCAAAAAAATTGATTAAACCAACCACAAATATTATTCAAAAGCATTACTACAAGTATTAGAATTTATATTGAGTGGTCGTGAACACAAAATACCTCAAACCAATCAATTAGATCGATCACCTAAATGGTAAAAACTCATTAATTCAAATATTAGCCCGTGTATTGACTAGAGCTTTTTCTGGACAAAATTTAATAACAAATTTCTAAAAGAGGTTGGACAAATTAAATTCGTCCAACAATACCAATATAACTGAATTGTAATTAAGTTAAAGTCTAAAGATTTTTTAAATAACTATGAGAGCTCTCCCTAAAGAAAATTCATAACTATGACATTCTTCAATACTTGAATTACAAACAAATACCTACTTAATATTACAGTACCTTGCATTTTCATTCATTAAACTCATGGAATACCATACACCTAGTTCGGTAGAAATTGGAAATTCGCCTTTCATGCGGGGAACTTGCGGTTGAATTCAGCGCAGCATTGAAGTGTAGATTCTCCATCAAAAACGCGATCCAAATCAATTATCAACGGCCCATATGATTACATAAACCAAGAGAGTCAGGCACAAAAATAACCAAGATTTTAATTTGCTATTAAGTAATATCGTAATTATTTTCCCTCGGAAAATTAACGAAAATGTGTCTTGAGCTTCAAATTGTTTTAATTCACTTATATCAATAAATGCTTTCAACTTCCTTAAGCCGAATTTTAATGTACAAACGCACAAAAAGTGCTCACTAAATTTAGGATTACTTCAAGAGATTCTTCTCTCATTAATTAATTGCACTTATCGGTAGATCGGACGAAAGGAAATACTTGCTATTACACATTTTTCATCAAAGAATAAACCACTATGATTTATACGCAGTACGGAATGACACGTCTTTCAAACACAACTTAGTGCACGTAAAACCTTTTCAAAAGGATTAGCACTTAACGGAATAACTTTAAACGATAATGCACTATAACTAGAATATCTTGCAATTCTGTAGGATTAAAGAACTGTAATCCATTGACACTACTTAAGAATTGATCAAGCCTATTGACCACAAATCAAACGATAAAGCAGCTATCGATTTCTCGCTGTCGGGGTCGATAATGTATTTCTAACACAACGTTGACTGCATGCTAACAGGGTGCAGTCACGAGTCTTTCTTGTCAAAACTAGCGAAGGCTTTTTATAAACTCCGTTCTACGTTGCTGCGCGTACAGACATCTGTTTTTAGGCGGCAAGGGTGCTTATTGCTTGCCCTGCTATAGGATTCACGACCTTACGTGTAAAAAACAGTACCCATTCTTTCGCGCTCAAAACACACGTGTGAACTAAAACACGCTGCTGTAAACGATATCTCTACGCGACATTGACTTAAAATTTGAAACGCAAAATAGCAGACAAAGAAAAGTGTATTTACGAATCGTATACACTCAAAATGTTTACCAAAATATTTCAATAAATGAGTTGACTAAGCGCTTCTCATGGTTTCTTTTCAAGGTTTCTTTTTGAAGAAATTGATATTATATAAAATGCCAGATAGCAAAATACGAAAAAGGACATCAATATGGCGTTACATTATTTCATTATAGCAAATACGAACCAATCCTTAAATAAAAGTGCCTTTTATTTGAGATGTTTATTTGATGACGTGCTTGTTTAAATTAAGCGAGATCCACAGGACCGAACTTAGGATTCTTAACAAGAATCAATACAAAATTCTATATACTAACTGCCGGTGGAAAATGTACCCGTTACAAAATATTTGAAAAACTGAAGGTATTCAGCTCAAAATTTTACTTACTTTCATAGCTACATGTTGTTTATTTTCTGCATTGGTTATAAATTTATTAATATGGTTAAATTCCAATTTTTTTGATTTTTTGGGCTCATAACCATCAGAGCACCCTTTTCAAAATGCCTGTAGTTTTACATATTTTTTTATATCTACGTTTTTATAAATATTTATGCAAGATCTAAGCATGGAGTAAATCGACCATAAAGTAGAAGATTTGAATTTCTTGCTTAGTTTTTCAAAATAAGCTATTAGTATATTTTCAGAAATTAAATTTACATTTTCTTGACACCAATTTTCAAATTTGGTGTACTATTTTTTGTATGCATCCTCTTTTTGGAAGCAACGTGTCGATAGCCCCTTGGGCTACGTCTGGTAATTCAGGTGGGGTACAACTTATTTTATTTAATTCATCCATTTGTCCTTCTTGTCAGATAAACTAATAAACTAAATTAATTTTGTAATAAAAACAATAGAATTTAAATAACAAATGCAGAAGTTCAATTTTCAGTGTAGCCAACTGTCAAAAGTACTTTTATTTAAAACTAATTTATTTTTTGATAATTAAGAAAATAACGACGCAAATATAAAATAGTATATTATGATACGAGTTTTGTAAGGTAGATTTTCTCGAACGAACGTGTTTAGGGCACGACGAGCGCAGCGAGGAGTGCCATAAAGGAGTGAGGGCGAGAAAATCCCTTACAAACGAGGTATCATACATTATTTTTTCTACTTTGCGCTTTTTTATAACAAAATAATGAAAGAAATGAAAATTTTTAAATCTAGGGAATTTTCCTGCAGTTGGTAACGTTTTTGTGTTAAAAGCGGCAAGGTGGCCGTGGAAAAAAACTCAAAAACGTCATATTTTTCGATAATAAAAATCGTAAAAAAGAGCGCTTCTGATGGTTTTTCGTGTACCCCCCCAGAGATACGGGCTTTGGCAGACAATATTTTGGGTAATTTGTTACCGACAAAATCGCGAGAATGTTATGAAAAAAAATATACGGAATTTCAATCGTGGCGAGCTGATAACAAGATTGGTACAATATCGGAGACAGTTTTGTTGGCATATTTTGAAGTTCAACGAAAAAAGTATAAGTCGTCAAGTTTGTGGACCCTCTACTCAAAGCTAAGGTCGTGCTTAAGTGTATATACAAAACGTGGACCTCTCAAAATTTCATAAACTTCAAGCCTTTTTGAAAAGATGCTCCGAAGGGTACGCTCCAAAAAAATCAAAAATTTTAGAAGAAGATGAAATCAACAAATTTATTGACGATGCTGATGACAATATGTACATGGCTATGAAAGTAAGTATTCGCAATTTTTTTTAGAATATAATGTGACATCATGATTTAAACTAAATATTGGTACATATTTTTTAGGTAATCCTAATCTTCGGCTATAGTGGGGCCCTCAGGAGGGAAGAACTGACATATCTGTCAACTGATAACATAAAGTATAATTCTGATTCCATCCTCATCAGTATTCCTAAAACAAAAAACAATGTGCCAAGGGATTTTATGATTACAGACCCAAAATGGATCAATTTAATTAAGAAATATGCCGCGTTAAGACCAAAAAAAACTACGCATACAAGATTTTTTATAACTTACAGAAACGGTCGATGTACCAACAGCCCTATTGGTATTAATACCATGGGCAAAGTGTCCAAACATATCGCCACATTTCTCAGGCTCCCAGAACCAGAGCTGTTTACAGGACACTGTTTCAGACGATCCAGCGCCACACAATTAGCGAACCGTGGGGGAGACTTGTTGACGTTAAAGCGTCATGGTGGCTGGAAGTCTTCTGCAGTGGCAGAAGGCTATTATGTGGAGGCTACCCTGAAAAAGAAAGAAGAAATTGCTGACTTACTTCGGCCTCAACATGTGAACTTACCGAGTTCTCATGCTTCGGAGATGGATTCTGTTCCAACCACATCTGCAAGTGGTAGTGGTAGCCGGGTTCAACATAATGACCTGATGAACGAGAATTTGCGAGGTGTCTCAATTGATTCTCACGACACTTCGAATGTGATCGTTAATGTGTATAACAACTGCACATTTTATGGTCATACCTCCAGTTCCAGTTAAGACAGTTGAGTTATGTGCATTCAGTTTTGTTCATATGAAATAAAAATATAAATAAATTGTGGTGTTATTTACTGTCCTAAGAAAGTTTTACAGATACTTACCTATATGTTTTTGACAGATTAATTTGAGGTTAGAAGTTACGTATAATGTCTGACGCCTCAACTTCATTTTCAGTATGTACTACGCGGATAGCTCTTTTGATTAATAATAATCTACAACTGAAACATTATGAGTTGCGAGGTTATTTTACAAATTGCAGGAAAACGTACGTGTCACCACTCAAAGTGCCATTCCACATGTTGATTTGTTGGAACATTGTAACGGTTAAACCACCACCAATTCGTGACGTTGACGTTTGACGCGTTATTTTCTTGCAATTAATCAATTTTATTTTAATATTGAGGGTAAGTTCTCGATTCGACGTCAAATTTTATTTATTCATTTAGGTAATAGGTATTTGATCATTTGGCTTATGTTATTGGTATATGACTTATGAGCAAGCGCGCCAACATAAAAAAAATAAATTGTACTGCGGTTGGTATTTTTATTATGGCACCGTTTTTGTCTAGAACGAAACTGAAAACAGTTTCGTAATAGCTTCAGTACGAACGCAAAGTAGAAAAAATAGTATAAAGTATTCGGTTCATAAGAGTTTTAGCGCACTTGTCCTTTATTAGAAAACTCTCCGCTTCGCGGGTCGTTTTCTAATCTCGGACGCGTGCGATAAAAACGCGTCTTATGAAACTAATACTTTAATATACTATTATGACCGTTTAAAGTGTTTATAATTGTGTAACTGATGATTTTTGAATAAGTAAACACATTTTGTCAGTTTACGTTCAAAGTTGCTCCTAGGCAGTGTTGTGCAGTATCTAGAAACAAACGAGAATCTATTCTATGGTATCAAGATACATAATCCTTTTTATCAGATCAAGATCTTAATAAAAATTTAGAAAATCCCAGCGTTCAGTCACATCAAAGAAACCGACACAACTAAATCAATATGTATGTAATTATGCTCTAATTAGATTGATTTTTTAAATATAGTACGACACTACCTATATCAGCTTCTGTTTTCTTGAAGTTTTCCTTTTGCAAAAATTAACATTTAGTTACATAGTTCAGGACTGCAACTTAAAGTATTAAAACTGACTATTGAAAAGCATATTTTATTTCTGTAATTCACGTGTTGCATCTAATAAATAATAATCTAATAAAGCTTTATCTTTTAAATTATATTCAGCACCTAAACCGTGTTTAAAATCCATAAGAAATTTAGTATATTTGAGCCCAGCTTTGATAGATAACGTGTAAGGGATATTAATTCTGGATGATGTATTGCTAGAATAAGTCTTTGCACTTTTATGCTTGGCTTTGAAACTTACTTAATTTTCTGCACAAAAGTACGACACGTTGAAGCCAGTGAAACACTAGTTTTTCTGTCAGACTAAATGACAATAAACTAACTATAAAATTATATAAAATAATTCATACTTACTGTAACTGAAAACTCAAAAAAAATATCTGCCACAGCTTGAGATTTAAACTCTCTCTTACAAATTAATTAATCAAGTCGTAGGTATTGGTTCCACAGCTGTATAAAATTGTGAAAAGGAATAGATAAGGGTTCAAACACAAATAAAAACTTAAAAGGGCGCCATCTGGTTCTGAGCTTAGGTAATTATAAATTAACCAATCAAAGATGTTCTTTTGAATAAGCATTAAAATTTATTAAATCCATTAACCAGAAAATGAATAGAATATTTATTTGAAAGAAAATTTTGTTTACTTAAAATTGTTGAAGAAATGAAACTAAGCATTCACAACTAATATGGTTCCGTTTTTCAGATCATTCAGTTTTGAATTAATAACATTTATTAACAAGAAAATAATTAAAACACAACTTTGCATAGATAAAAATAAAACACACATCGTATATTTATTACAAGTCCAACCTAAATTTATTAGGTTATAATTATACCAAAAATAATCAATAAAAATTCATGTAAAACTTTTCATTAAATAATGAAAATAGCTCAAAAAATTGATTAAATCAACCACAAATATTGTTCAAAAGCATTAACACTAATATTATTGACTCATCGTATTCTGGACAAAAAGATAAACAACTATCTAAATGAGATTAGACAAATTAAATCAGTTCGAAAGTATCAATATAAATGAATTGTAATTAAATTAAAGTTTAAAGAAATTTAACTAACGAGGAGAGCTCTTCCTAAAGAAAAATTCTTAACTGTGAGATTATTAATTCACTGAATTACAAACAAATCCTTAAAACTACAATACCTTGAGTATTTTCCATCAAACTCATGGAACACCATACATATAGTCCAGAAGAAATTGGAAAGTTGGCCTTTCATTTCGGGAAATTGTGGTAAAACTCGGCGTTGCTTTGAAGTGTGGATTCTCCGTACCAAAAAACGCGATACCATTTAATTGTTGTCATCAGCCCATATGATTACATAAATCAATAGAGTCAGGCACGAAAATAAACAAGATTTTAATTAGTTCTTGCGTAATAACGTATGTATTTTCACTCGGAAAAATGACGGAAATTTTCTGAAGCTTCAAGTTGTTTTAATTCACTTATAGCACTAAATGCGTTCAAATTCTTTAAGCGGAATTTTAATTTACAAACGAACGAGAATCGGGCACTAAATTTAGGATTGCTTTAAAAGATTCTTCTCTCGTTAATAAACTGCACTTATTTGTAGATCGGACTAAACAAAGTAATTGCTATTACACGTTCTTCACCCAAGAATAAACCACTATTGTTTATACGCAATTCGAACACAACTTAACGGAACATAAAGCCTTTTCAAAAGGATTAAGCACTTAACGAAATAACTTTAACGATAATGCACTTTAAATAGAATAGCATTAAAACTGAACTGTACTGTATTTAGGATTATCTTTCAAATCTCATAGCATTTAAGCTAAACGGCATCTTTAACACCATGTCGACCGCATGAAAGCAGGGTGCAGTGTCGAGTCCTTTGCGTCAAAAACCAGCGAGCCTTTTTATTAACTTTGCTCTTCATTGCTACGCGAAAACACATCTGCATTTATGCGGCAAGGGCGCTTTTATTTGGCCTTCTATAGGATTCTCGACTCTAAGTGTAAAAAGTAGCACTTAAAATTGCGCGCCAAACTAATATGGAATGCTACTGCATGTGTCTGTGTAGACGATATTCCTACGCTATACTGACTTAAAAATTTTTAAAACGCAATTTACGAACAAAGGAAACTTCATTTTCGAATCCTGTATACTCAGGAGGTTAACAAAATATTTCTATAAAATTGATGATTAAGTACTTCTCACAGTTTCTTAGCAAGGTCTCTCCCTAAAATAATTGATATTATTTTAAAATGCAATTTAGCAGGATACGAAAAAGACAACATCTTTATGACGTTACTTCTTTAATTACAGCAAATATGAAACAATCTCTTCCCAAAATGCTTTCTATAGGAAATGTTGACATGTTGAAATGCTGATTTAAACAAACGAAGCCCACAGCACCGAACTTAAGATTTTTAATAAGAATAAATGCTAAATTCTGCATACTAAATGCCGGTGGAAAATGTACCCGTTACAGCTTCAAATCTACAATTCCATAAATATTTAGGTGACCCACATTTGCGAATAAGAGTTGGGTAATGCGCCAAGAAATGATGTTTTGGTTTCAATCTTCATAAAGTTTTCTGTATAAATTATTATGTTCTTTAATCAGAGTGGCAAGTATTTCTATGTCCTGTGCATTGAATTTAGGTAACAAAATCTTCTTAAGTACTTGTAAAAGTAAACACAACAATTTCCATGGGCGATTAGTTTTTGGTATCAAATCACCCAACATCAATGGAAGAAAATGAATAAATGTCCAGGTTTCTCTAGCAGACATTTTTAATTTACATGACTTGAGCCGTTTTTCATCTATAATAGATGTAGAAACATAACCAACTTCAGTTTCACCGCACTGAAAAAGATTTTTGCAACTGTTTAAGGTATTGATAGAAATTACATTTACCTGCATTAATGAAAGAAAAATATGGCAAACATCATAATGGCAGACGCCTTCGAAGAAGTCATGCATAATATGGAAAACAAAATTGTCAAGGGCATGGAATGAGGGAATTCTGTTAAAAGTACAGTTTTCCCTTAACCCTGTTTCTTTAAAATTATTTGTTTCTAGGTCTAGATTATAATTACTTTCATTCCTGAGACACTCATCAATCTCTTTGCAGTCTCGTTTTGTTTGAAGTCGTGTACGTTTGCATGCTCTGCAGAAACTTGTAGCATTAAAAGATTTTGAGAAACCCATTATGCTATTGAGGCCTAGATTATCACCCATCACCCAGAACCGCACCCAAAACAAAGTATACTTTGATACTTAATTCTGGTGTATTGATAAGTATGCCCTCTGTTTCCAAAAATGTGAGTTCTTCAATTATGCGATGAAATGAAATTTCATTTCCAAACTGTTTGCAGTCGTTACTCTTTGTAAAGGCAAAATTAGACATAAAGTTTAATTGAGATAGCAAATATTGTGAAACTGTTTGTGGAAAATTATAGTATCCTCCTAAAATTGATGTGGCATGACTTCTTATTTAATCATCATAATCATCAAAATATAAGAATATAGGTATTATTGTTTTATCACCAAAATATTTTATATTATTTGCATATATATCTCCATTTATAAAATTGCTTAGCGTATTTTTTGATAATAAAGCCTTTGTGTTTTGCAGCGTTAAGATAAAATTCCCTGGCATTCAAAAAATCTTTTTATCTGGAAACGAAGTGGCATAAAATAAGCAGAGATTAACTTACCAGCTAATGTGGGATTTCCTTTTAAAACTCTTTCTGTTACACAATTGCTCATTTCCTGACGATATGGAGCTTGATATAAATCAAGTTCTTTCAAATTTTTAAAGAAGCGATGCTCTGTCAAGATGTCTGCTATTGGATTTTTTCAAACCCCTAATATAGCAGTAATATCTTCTAAAGTTTGATCAGGCAAATTAGATTTAATGCAACTGTATAAAATATGAGTAACAGAAGAGCACAAAATGGTAATTTAGATTTCTTTTAAAGTTAATTTAATATTATTTAAAAAAGTTAATGTTAATTTAATGTAAAGCCTTATTTACGTTATATTGGTCAAAAATATTATACATTTAAAGTAAATTTAAATAAAAAAGGTTAATTTAAGAATATGACTCGCATCAATTTAATGTAAATCCCTACTTACGTTAAATTTATAATTCAAATAAATATTATATAGCTTTAATGTGAATATAATGTGAAATGTTAATTGGAATGTTCAAGGTTATGTTTAGTTTTGCAGATTTGACAGCACTAGATTTCGATTAATGTGAATTTTTTCTAAATAAACGAAATCAATATTTAATTTAAATATCAAAAATGTCCAGTAACGAAAGAAAATTAAGTGGCAATGATTACCGTAATATAAAAAAGTTTCAACAAATGTACGATGAGTACGGTAATAAATCAAAAACAAATGAAGCAAGTGTACAAAAGGTAAATGAGGTTATAGAAAAACAAGATGAGTCAAGTCTGTATGGATTTTTATTTTATATTTATATTAGGTATTTCGACCCTCTGAGACTGTTTACTGCAAACTGCAAAGCATATTGACATGACAATAGTTAATTTAAAAACCATGGCGTTTGATCAAAGTATTTGACTTGTTGTTTGGTGCGTACTAAATTAACCTAAAATTTATACTAAATTTATATAGTTTAGAACAGGAACGTCGGAAGTATTTTCACTTGGGGGGGGGCGAACTTCGATTTCATAGATAAGATACTTCAACTTACCGCTTACAAGATCAAGTTTACCATAAAGTTCCAATAAGTAAAAAAGGATGATGTAATAATCAAGACAGGGATGCTCAATATTGCTAGCTCTTTGAAAATAAAATAAAAATGTTTTATTTTTAATAAAAAGGTAATTCTAATTTGACCTAATTATCAACTAAATAAAATATTTGTTAACAAATAATTAACTATATTATTTGATATTACTTTCATATAAATATCACGTGTTTTTACTTACTTTAGCTTGATGTTTATACACTAAACCAGCGGTTCTTAACCTTTCCTTTTTATCTCGCTTTTCCTACTTTTCTCCTCTATATTAACCTCTATAGGATTGTAGTAGATATGCAATGTGAGTTCTAGTGCAAATATCCCAGGTATTTTCTTATGAACGTTCATTTTGCATTTCAAGGTCATCTGCCGGCGTTTATGGTTTATCAAAAACGATATTGTTTTTTGTAAACTTTAAATTGCAGTAGTAACTTTAAAAATTACTAACTCAGACAGGGAGTCGAGGGGAGTCTGAAATGTTCAGGAAATCTGCAGCAAAGATGCTTATCTATGATGTACAATTAAAACGCAGGAATCGATGAAAATCGAAACTTATGACAAACTATTTAAAAAAAAACTCAAAATCTTCGTATCTTATTTACTACTTACCTTGAAAATCTAAATCCATATTTATAACTGGCAAATTAACCGCTTCTGTTTCACTGGGGGTAAATACAATTTAATAAATGTACAAGTGTACTTGCTTTAACCTCTACGGTGAAATGACCAAGTTCGAGGGTATTATTTCAGTAAGCAGCTACTTATCAGTTCCAAGGTCGTCCATTAAAGATGCACCTAGTCATGAAATTGATTGATAAAATCAAATTGATTTTATACCTATACACCTACCTACCATATACCTAAGTATACATTTCTATAAAATCTTGTTTTGTAAAAAATAATTAAACAACATTTTCAACAAAACCGCATTATTAATGAACGTGTATTTTTATGAAAGATTGAACTGCTTATTTATTGAATACTGCATCGCATAATAGAGATGAAAAAATATCGCATAAAAAGATTTTACTGGCAAAATGCTCGCTATACTTTGGAATTAAGATTATTTAGTTTTACCAATAAGCTGTAGCTTCTGTAAAACCAGCAACAGCAGGGAAGATTACGCAATACAATTAATTAATTCACTTCTCCATGTCAGATTGAATAATGGGTATTCTTCAGACTTATAACTCTAAAATTATTTTCTTTCTTTAGATTGAATGTGTAAAATTCAGTATTTTTATCAATTATAGTGCTTTTGTCATTAACGTGTAACAGTGGCGGCTCGTGATGCTTCGCAGCGGGTGGGCAGTAATGATAAAAGTCTGATTCACATCAAATTGCTCTGTGCTGCGAAAACGTCTTTGCTCTATAAGTCATTCTAATGCTATTTTATTGCTACTACGATAATTAATTTGTTTTTGCATTTTAATGATTGCATGAGAAATTGTTTCATCTGGAAAACATTCCCGTATTTACTGGCCCGAGAAATTTCCGTCCTGAGAAATCCTCGATTTTTTGTTGTCTCTAGTTCCGAGAAAATAATTCGAGACTTTTGTATATAAGATATTTAATTAAAATTCTTACATTAAAATTAAAGATTTATTTGTTTCAATTTCTTGAGCAAATTATTAGTTAAAACATGTAGTTCTGAACAAGAGTGTCGCCTTATATAGGGATTGTAGGACTTTCTTAACCAGGTTTTTCGAAACAAACTAGTAAACAACCCTTTCAAAGACATACAAATTATTCACAACTTGTCTATAAACAATCGATACAGGGAAAGAGATTAGTTTCAGTAAGAAGCTTCTGTTAGGTAACCACACCTGGCCAAGACATTCAATAATAAACTGTACTTTCTATTCAATTATATTCAAAAAAGGGTCTTAATCCAGAATTTCCTACCTTATTTATTAACAGGTACTAATATTTTTAAATAGCAGTCTTCCTAAAGACCTAAACAGAATGTTTTTATTTAAAAATTCATATTGAAGTTTTGTTGAATTCCAAGACTTTCGAGTATTTTCGGTAAAAAGTAAGCAATCCCAACAATACAATTTAATTGTTATTTCACATCCTGTTAGCCAATTATATTTATTGTACGAATTTGAACGGAAAGCCCTACTATTGCCGCGATAGTTAGATACCACTAAATTCATTATATTCGGACGCGGTTTTAATCTGTTAATAAAAATTTTATCCTAAAACTCAAACTGCTGAACTTAGTCTTCAATAAATAATAACAATGTCTTTTTATTGTTCACCACGTCTCGAATTGTACATGTACTTACCATTTTAAAATTAAATTACAAAGCAGATACCACCAATTAAAATTAGCATAACAACGCAAAAGAAACTGTAAGGGATTGGACTTTGATTTCTGGGATTTCTACCGAATGTTACCGAACTGACACGAGCGGGAGCTGGTGCTCGCCCATGCCCGCAGGTTTCAGATTTACTATTTTTTAATAATAGATTTTGAATATAATGTATAAATATTTATATTATCATACTTTTTCATATTTAAGTTGAAAATCCATTTAATATTATTATAGCCTTTATTATTACATATTTTACAAATTTCAATAAGAATGAAATAATGAATCCGAGTAAACTCAAAATGAAATTCATTTAGTGGGATAATTCCAGTGATTTTAAACCCGCTTACGATATTTTTTGGAGTAAAAGCTAATTCGTAAGCTTTACCAACGATCTCGCAGACATCATAAATTGTTTACTGTCAGCCTTACTTTGTGGAACTCCATAATCATGAAATATAATATAAATACAAAGATTAGTTAAAGTTTCACAAGTTTTATTAATATCTTAACCTGACAATATTGTTTCGACACTTTATGTCATTATCAAAGGTAGATAAGATTGATAAACAAACACGTTGCTAAGGATAAATACATACAGAAAATAGGTAACTAGATACAATATATACAAAAACTGAATATCTAACACTTCTAATAAAGGAGAATTACTAAGCTCAGTTTGCTCATTCATTAAAGGTACTGTGCGTTTATGTCTGTATATTTCAAAAGCTTCTAAAATGTCTAATTTGTGTTTGTTGTTGCAAAAATGTAAGAATTTAATCTCGTTTTGAGGTGTCATTGGGTGGTTTTGTTCCAAAATGTGTTTGGCATAATTCGATTTTTCTGGATGTTTAAGTCTATAAGAGCGTACGTGTTCTTTGTATCTTATGTCGAAATTTCTAAGTGTTTTGTCCAATATAAACTGAGTTACAAAAAGAACAATTCAAACGGTAAATGCCAATAAACAGTAAATCGTCGCTGGCTAACCTGCATTTTCAAAGGTGCACATCCACTCATTCATGGACTTATGATAATAGCCTTTAAAAGGTCCAAATATTGACCGGTCCAATGGCTGTAGTTTGTGACTTGTATGCGGGGGAATGGTTAATAAGTGTAGCCCTGTTTCTTTAGCTCTGTTGATTACGTTAAGAGAAATATGCGATTCATGTTTGTCATAGATTAAAATATGAGGTTCCTCTAAAGTCGGCTTTGCGTGGCTCAAAAAATGTTCAATGAATTTAAAAAAGATTTCTTCATTCGACCATCCACTTGGGTTCGTTGCTCCAACTGAACCAGGTGGGGCACCCTTTAACATGTGCTGCTTTAAGTGGACTCTCTGAAATACAAACATGGGTGGTATAGCATTTCCCACGCCATTTACTGCAGCGATTATTGTCACATTGGATCCACGCTCCCCAGAAGTCATACTTCAAATCTGTTTAGCTCCTTTAGAGGCAAGTATTTTTGGAGGGACGTGAACAGTCGAGCAACCACTTTCATCAGCATTCCATATTTGTTGAGGTTGAAAGTCGCCTTTGTTTAGAACCTTTTTATAATTGCAAAAAAATTCAGCTACCGTTGCTTTGTTAAAAGCCGTTGAACGTGCTAGAATTGTGGCTTCAGGCTTTCGCAAAGAAAGCTCGGGATGACGTGTGCGAAACCAACTGACACCAACAATTTTATTTTCTCCCCAAGCAGGCACATTTTTCTCGATGGCATGGGCGTACTCATACGCTAACTTTCTAGTCTGGTAAGTGGTTAAGCCATAATGAATATGGGCTGCATGCTTTAAATAATCAACTAGTTGCTGCTCTTCTTTAACTGAAAATATTCGATGTATGTCAAACTTTGGATCATAGGAAAAATCGGTCAAAGTCATTGATTGAACTATACTTATACTGGAACGCGCGCTCCGTCCGCCGGCCCGATCCGAGAAAGAGAGGTCCACAAGGGACATCTGTGTCCTACTCTCGAGAGTACGCGCATGCGTAGAGCAGCCGATTGTCTTGCCACAGCGTTTGAAAAGGATGTGATATGTTTTGAACCTATGAATAATGAATTTTCCATTGATAATTTTTTTAAAACCATGGGTATTTACAAATGTCCGTTGAAAATCATTTTACCTACTGTTATACTTAGTCATTTTAGAAAAATAATAAAGTATAAAAAAAATTTCAAGGTATAATCAATGCTATGTGCTGTAAACTTCACATTTTTATTAACCGTAGAAGATGTAAAGTACATGTTATAAATTAAATGTAGTAAAAAGTGTTCATTTATTTTTAAAGGTGTCTAAATAATCGTACAAAAACCTCGGTGTAAACATAATCATAAAAAATAAACGTGATGACATTAATTACCTACGCGGTACATGCGCGAAGCGGTACGAGGACACAAGTGACCCTTGCGCGCTATCTCTCTCGGCACGCTTCGTTTCTATGGCAGAGACCGCCACTGCGCGTGCGCATTCCAGTAAAAGTATAGTTCAGTGGTCAAAGTATTAGACCTAATTTGTTTTACATAGCGCCCTATTGCAGATTTTGCCACTTTATACTTATCTGCAGCCACACGTAGAGGCAAATTGTTATCTAGAACATCTCGAACTGCTGCTTCCATAGCCACCTTTGATGGAGGAACGTCACTTAGTGCAGCAATGTCGACTGTCCCCTGGTACGAAAATGCTGTTATTAAGATTTTAAATTATTTCTTAAGGTTAGAATGGCATTAGAATGATAAACTGCTCGTAAAATATTCACAATACTTAAAAGACTTGGTACATACCATCAAAACAATTTGGGCCGTTTTATTTCCGAAAACAAACACTCACAAAGTCACTTATTTATTTTACGTCTGGGCTACAAAAACACAAAACATGTGCCGAACTTGAAACTAAGCGATCAACTGTTAAATGCTTAGAAATACCAAGAAATATGCAGTGTTGCCGATGTAAAATAATTATACCGGGATTATTGCCACATTAAGTTGGACTAAAAATCAATTTGTCCGGGGTGCATTTGTCCCTAGGTACAGCACTCTCCCCTATATATCTCGGTAAATATCGACTTTATAAAAAAAATTGTTATATAAAAGTTGTTAACATTTTATTTTCCGTAATAAGATAGCATTCAATTGTTTTTATTTCAGAAAACAAATGAGTAATGAATAACACTTTAATTTTTTTAAATAGCAATGTATCCTTTCATTAGGCTCATTTGATAAAGATTTTTTTTCTCTTTTCGATGACCTAAAATCTTAGTACCCTTATATCAGAAGATTTTTGAAAAAAACGTAAAAAATGTTTATTAAGTTAATTTCACCAATAATATGAATCTAGATATCCGAGATCTCTTTCATTTGTCTTAACAATTGATTGTAGGCTTTTATTGTGACAGAAGTTTGTTTATTTAATTAAGTTGTTGGTACATGAAAAAATAAAAATGGTTCATTTAACAGAAACTGAAGATAGAAGATATAGAAATTTTAATTATGGTCGGTTATGGGGATCGCAAACGAACACAATTAGAAGTATGTGAAATTTTTAATGAGCGTTATCCACATCGAGAACCAATCACCCAGTCAGTAGTTAGCAAAACCTTTGAAACGATTTAGGGAAACTGGCAATGTTAAAGATCTGGTGAAGACTGGTCCGCAGAGGTCTGCGACAAATGAAGATAAAAAGCTCGATGTTTTAATAGAAATCGAAGAAAATCCAAACATTTCAACTCGTCAGTTAAGTTTAAATCATGCCGTAAGTAAAGGTTCAATACAGAAAATATTACATTCAGAAAAATTACATCCGTACAAACCAACTTTATTGCAAGAATTATCCGAAGATGACTACGATCGACGTGTTGAAGTTTGTGAATTTATGATGGAGCGAATCAACAACAATCCAAATTTTCTTAATAATATTGTTTTTTCTGATGAGGCTACGTTTTGTTTAAATAGAAATGTAAATAGGCATAATTGCCGATATTGGGCCGCTAAAAATCCCTATTGGATGATCCAAAATCATACCCAAACACCACAAAAATTAAACGTATGGGTGGGAATTTGTGCAGATAACATAATTGGACCTTTCTTTATTCGTGGTACTCTAACTGGTGACAGTTATTTGCAATTATTGCAACACAAATTATTCCAGCTTGCCAAGCAAATCTTGATGATCTTTGGTTTCAACAAGATGGAGCACCGCCCCACTATCATTTAGATGTACGCCGATATTTAAATGTGGTATTTCCGGCCCGTTGGATAGGCAGAAGAGGGTCTGTGGAGTGGCCTCCCCGATCTCCGGATCTTACACCTTGCGATTTCTGCTTCTGGGGATATTTAAAATCAAAAGTTTATACAAACCGACCCCAGAATCTGGCCGAATTAGAGCAACGAATACAAAATAAAGCTGCAGCAATTCCTCCCAGATCGCTCAGAAGTTCTTTTCAAGCTTTTCGTGATAGGTTGGGCCACTGCCTTGCAGTTAATGGTGAACATTTTGAACACTTATTGCCATGAAAACTATTTTATTGCTAATTTCGTTTTGTTTTATTTTGTTTTTTGTTCATTTGTTTTGTTTTGTACATTATGTAGATACACATCTGTTTATTTTAGGGTAATAATTCGAGATACTTTACGATTTCTATCTAGATTCGTTATTGGTGAAATTAACTTAATAAACATTTTTTACATTTTTTTCAAAAATATTCTGATATAAGGGTACTAAGATTTTAGGTCATCGAAAAGAGAGAAAAAATCTCTATCAAATGAGCCTAATGAAAGGGTACATTGCTATTTAAAAAAATTAAAGTGTTATTCATTACTCATTTGTTTTCTGAAATAAAAACAATTGAATGCTATCTTATTATGGAAAATACAAAATGTTAAACAACTTTTATAAAACAAATTTTTTTATAAAGTCGATATTTACCGAGATATATACTATATTCCATACATAATGGGTACCCTGTATAATACCTAGTAGTCTAATAAATAGGTACTGTTACACAGTTCTTTTGTTATAAAATTAAAACAACAATGGTTTTTTTAATATTTTCACTATTGTTTAATTATTTGACTACTATAAAATAAAATATCAAGTAGGTAATTATTTTAAATAGCTGAGTAGGTATTGGGTCCCTTGAGCTTGGGAAAATTTTGATGACCGTGGGAACCTAATTAGCATAATTAATTGATCTAATTAAATTGATTGATCTAATAAATATGCAAATGAGGCGCGAATTAAATTTTGTAACGGGTACATTTTCCAACGGCATTTAGTATATAAAATTTGGTATTAATTCTTGTTAAAAATCCTAAGTTCGGTCCTGTGGACCTCGCTTAATTTAAACAAGCACGTCATCAAATAAACATCTCAAATAAAAGGCACTTTTATTTAAGGATTGGTTCGTATTTGCTATAATGAAATAATGTAACGTCATATTGATGTCGCTTTTCGTATCTTGCGACCTGGCATTCTAAAAATAATATCAATTTCTTCAAAAAGAAACCTTGAAAAGAAATCATGAGAAGCGCTTAGTCAACTCATTTATTGGAATATTTTGGTAAACATTTTGAGTGTATACGATTCTAAATATACTTTCCTTTGTCTGTTATTTTGCGCTTCAAATTTTAAGTCAATGCAGTGTATGAATATCGTCTACAGCCAGCGTGTTTTAGTTCACACGTGTGTTTTCAGCGGGGAAGA
The DNA here is from genome assembly GCA_929113105.1 of Agrypnus murinus. Classification (NCBI taxonomy): domain Eukaryota; kingdom Metazoa; phylum Arthropoda; class Insecta; order Coleoptera; family Elateridae; genus Agrypnus; species Agrypnus murinus. The sequence goes on along the minus strand of OV816027.1, from coordinate 85,070,821 downwards.
TTGGGTACTGTTTTTTACACGTAAGGTCGTGAATCCTATAGTAGGGCAAGCAATAAGCACCCTTGCCACCTAAAAACAGATGTCGGTCCGCGGAGCAATGTTGAGCAGAGTTAATATAAGCGCGAGATGATGTTGAGACGAGGCCTGTCTTCCAAAATCGCACGCCGAGAGCGTACGTTCGATCTTGTGTTAAAAATGCCATTTTGTTGTAGTAAAATGGAGTTTGAAAGAAAACTCTAAATTCAGTTTTTCATATTGTTTGAACAATTACCGACTTTCGGATGGTCGGTGCATTTAATTAAAATCAACATGTAATAGTTATCGTTTAAATAAGTGTTCGGAAATTAACCAATAATTCGTGGTTAACAAAAGTTAGTTATTCCGTTAAATATTTTCGCGGATGTTTGTGCGTCAGAAAAGTGGGAAATTCAGTTTCCCTTATTACTGTGTAACAAGGTTACGACAGCCTACCGTACCGTACTCTCGTCTAAATAATTATTGTACAGAAATAAGTTAATATTTACAGACGCTTTCTCTGTAATCGAAATTTCGGCTAAATAATAATTCGTGCTGTGTGCCTTCTAAATTCAGTTCAGAATTAATGGTTATGTGCATTGTTTTATTGAAAACAATGAAATTATAAAATGGTTATCAAAACTAATAGCCAAATCTTTTATGGAACTCTTTGGTTGCATTTTGTTACTGCCGTTTGGGGTGAATTTGCAAATTATAATTCGCCATATCCAGTTTCTACGAGGGTTATCTCGTACATCTTTAATGTATGAAAGAAAAATCCCAATATTCCAGTTTCCATTTGCTGTGACGTTGTCGTCAAATTTTATGCAGTTTATCGTTGATTTTGGTTTGTGACTTACCAAAACTAAAAGGTATTGTGACCATTGTTTTTAGTGTTATTCATTTAGGTAAATCTCTTGCTTGAATTTGCAGTCATTTTTGTTACTGTTTCTCAATTATTAGAAGTTCATTATAAATTTTTGCTCATTAAATTCTATTATCAATAGAACTTTTGTCAGTTGTTAAAAAGCTTTAAACTTTAATGTAATTACAAATCATTTGTATTGATACTGTCGAATTGATTTAATTTGCCTAATCTCATTTAGATATTTGTGTATAAATTTTTGTCCAGAAAAAGACCAGTCAATATAAATTTTAATATTTGTGTTAATGTTTTTTGAATAATAATTGTGGTTGATCTAATCAATTTATTTGGGCTATTTTTATTACTTAATGAAAAGTTTTAAGTGAATTTTTATTGATTAACTTTGGTATAATTATAACCTACTAAATGTAGGGTGGATTTGTAATAAATATACGATGTGTGTTTTACTTTTATTTATGCAAAGTTGTGTTATTATTATTTTCCTGCTAATAAATGTTATTAATTCAAACTGATGGATCTACAAAACGGAACCATATTGGTTATGAATGCTTAAGTTCACTTCTTCAACAATTTTAAGTAAACAAAATTTTGTTTTAACTAAATATTCTATTCATTTTCTGGTTAATGAATTTAATAAATTTTAATGCTTATTCAATTAACATCTTTGAATGGTTAATAAATCATTAACTAAGCTCAGAACCAGATGGCGCCCTTTTAAGTTTTTATTTGTGTTTGAACCCTTATCTATTCCTTTTCACAATTTATACAGCTGTGGAACCAATACCTACGACTTGATTAATTAATTTGTAAAGAGAAGTTTAAATCTCAAGCTGTGGCAGATATTTTTTGAGTTTTCAATTACAGTAAGTATGATGTATTTTTATAGCTTTTATAGTTATTTTTGTTGTTTTATTTTATCTTGGCGAAAAAAACGTTTGTTTCAATTTATTGCTCTAATTTTTATGCAAATGAGGCGCGAATTAAGGAGGATACAGCGAAATGTAAAAATGTAGAGAATGACGTGAAATTTAAACCTCGAGTTTTTTGACACTTATTCTATTCGGTAACTTTTTTTTATAATCTTCTTGTGTACCATTACCGAGAAAATATAATGGAAAAATAATAATGGAAAATAAAATCCAGAATTTAACATGGGCTCTTATGGAGACCATCTAACCTTTAGCAGTTTTAACGAAAAATTATGATGAAGAAATGTAGGGAATCTCATAAAAAACTAAAATGACATACTCTCATATTCGAAGAACAATGCTGCCCAATATTTTTGAAATCTTGTGTCTAGTTAATGCACAATAATAATTTAAAGTAAACAAAACAAGAATTTTTCACGACATATGTGGAAAGACAGCAGAGATGTGACAACACCTCATAGCGCGCGACAATTCAAATAACAGAACAGAAAGATGACATATAATGACTGTTATAATAATCTACATTTTATTGTATTAACTAATAATCATATATTTTATTAATCAAATTATGTTGAACAGTTCAGTCTCTGCGTTAATAATATCAGAATACAAATGTTAATTCGACGGAAATATTGCAAAATGTAAAATTACCTTTTGCAATGTGATGAATACAATTTATCATCACAATCAGAATATCCACGAAATCAGTAATACAAACACACTAATTTTAAAAATATATGTATTAAATCTCAACAACTTTTTATATATTTCTTGTATCTGCTTAGCAGATTGTAATCTTTAGACTATACAAAAGTTAAAAAATAGAATATTCCCATCTGTAATTGCATACAAAATTACAAAACATTCAACATGTTTCCACTTATATTTTGGGATTGACATTTGGAGGTTAGGATGTCAACTCAATCGAAAGCTGAAACCTAACACTGCTACCAACAAAATCGATTGATTTCTTTGAGGTGTTGCCACGATTCTTAACCTATTTACATTGATATTTACACTTTCAACAATTAAACAAATGCACTCCAATCGGCTTAAATTATTTTAATATATACAAATAATTAATAAATGCATTATAAGCATTCATAATAAAATGATTTTGTTCAGTTTTAAGAATGTTAATTTATTTTCTTATCGATTGGTATTTCTTGTTAGAGCCTATGTAAAAGCATAGGAGATATCCCCTTGCCCTTCACCCCGCAAAGATCCGCTGTAACCTCCTTAAATTGATTGATCTAATTAATATGCTGGTGGGGCGTGAATTAAATTTATTAATCTAATAAATATGTAATTGAGACGCGAGGTAAATTTATTGATCTAGTTAATATGCAAATGAGGCGTGAATTAAACCATATCATTCGCGGTATCGCTTGCATATCCGCCATCTTCAATCTGTCATTTTAAATCTGTCATTTATACGTCTGTCAATTCTTAATCTGTCAGTATAAATCTGTCAATTTTGCATCTGTCATTTTAAATCTGTCAATTAAGCATGTCATTTTTGCATCTGTCATTTTAAATCTGTCATTTTTGCATCTGTCATTTTAAATCTGTCATTTTAAAGCTGTCATTTTAAATCTGTCAATTATGCATCTGTCATTTATGCATATGTCATTTTTGCATCTGTCATTTTAAAGCTGTCATTTTAAATCTGTCAATTATGCATCTGTCATTTATGCATGTCATTTTTACATCTGTCATTTTAAAGCTGTCATTTTAAATCTGTCAATTGTGCAGCTGTCATTTTTGCATCTGTCATTTTAAATCTGTCAATTCTGCATCTGTCCTTTTAAATCTGTCAATTATACGTCTGTCATTTTACACCTGTCATTTTGCATCTGTCATTTTTGCATCTGTAATTCTTGCATCTGTCATTTTTGAATCTGTCATTTTAAATCTGTCATTCTTAAAGTAGCCATCTTGGATTTCCCCAGATTTGAATTTTTCTCCTACGACCTACGAGTTCTGCTACCTTTCTCTTTCACGCACCCTCTACTCTTTCCATCTTTTCTAGAAGAAATAATAAAGCCAGATAGGAATTAAAATTATGTTTATTATTAATATATTGTTATGACTACATTTAATTTATAATAAAATGTTGATAGATAGATTGCTGGTGATGATGATAGCTTGAGGACTTCAGGACTGGCCTCTGTTTTCTATTTGCGGTTCCAGTGGCTGTAACAACAACAACAATAGAACATTAAAAAAGGGGTTTATTGTAAACTTGATGTTTCCCATACCTTATCTGTTTCCACAAACATGCAGTCATCATAGCAGCTTGTTTTTCCCAAGTACACTAGGCCCAGAGAAACCGTTTTAGCTGCAATCTGCTCATTAACTTCCTTAACCCTTTCATCTGTTAACTTGTCGTTGATCCGCTTAGGTAGAAATGTAACGTAGTTTTCACCAACAACAATCACGCTTTGACGTTTATCACGGCAAACGACTCTTTTGAATTGTAGTATGTCGATGACCTCCTTGACGCCGTAGTCGCACAATTTCTTGATGGGTTTCAGACCGCCACCGCTGCAGGGTTTGTTCAATTGTTTTAACAAATCCAGTTTTCTACGTAAAACAAACATTCACACACACATGTTAGAATTTAAATAGTAGCAAAATTTTAACACGCACAAGAATATTAATAATAATAATTAGTTTTAATATACCTGTTTAGTTGAAGCAAACAATAATAATAATAATTATCACTATCACCGTAACGTAGCCGGCAAGAACAAAACTAAAACTAAAAAACGGAAGGGCTCTACAATAAATTTTATGGAAAGGATTTTATAAACAGTGTAAAATTAAACCACATCTAAATTCCTATTTATTTATTTAGTAATTAATATTTTTATTAAAACATTCAAAATATCTCTTACTATCGAAAAAGTCGTACCAAGTACAGCCGCAATTGGATATCTCCGATTGCAAAGCTGCTAGCGAATAACAAAGGCGTCGAGCTATAGAGGATTCCGTGTTCCCTACAAAATAAAACTTTGTATAACTGTTTGTTACGTGTTGATTTCGTGACATCTTGTGCTAGAGCTTAGCTTTTCTGCCATCCCCTATACTTTCTTATAGTTTTTAGGAGATTTTTGCATTCTCCCTAGTTTAGTTGCCGTTTTTAATGTTTTTGAGTCATTTTCCCAAATGCTCTAGTGGCATCGCCTTATTGATTTATGTTTTTCTTATGTTGTGTTAATTAGCATTGCATTTTTCAGATTTAATGTAATTTTTGGGTGGTGTATTTCCATTTATTTTGGATGCCGTTAAGGGATTTCTCTCTAGTTTTTTGAGGTTAGGAACACATTTCTGTATACATATAAATTAATTACTTAAGATAACATAATTTTTTTATTTAAATAGTCTTTCCCCTGTGTAAGTAACGTTTAGAATTTATACAATATACATATAAATAAACCTTGTTAGAATTTTATTCTGCGAGTGCGCCCCTGTAACTTGATTCGTAAAGAATATTAACTAATTATAAACTACTTGGGGCATGAACGATTGTACAATCTAAAGTAAACGTGCAAACGCGTTAACTTTTTGTGAACTATTGTGCAGCACTGGCTTATTTTTAGATACCTAAACAAATTTAGAGTAATTGTTCCGCTCGCATAAATTTCGTAACTATCTTTGATTTGTACATAATTATTACCTAATAATTGTATATAATTATAAGTTATTAAACCTTACGAAAGCTTAAGTTTTATTTGTATATATAATTTAAAATACAACGTCGTGTTACAATACCAAGAAAGACAATAAAAAATATATATACTGCAGAACGGTTGACTTAGATTCTGAATTTAAATATTGAGAGTAATGAACTAAAAGGATTACACGGCATAACATTGCACAAGGTTCCCTGATCTTTTACACACATACACTTGTTACAACTCTGTGACCATTGCGTATTTACCATACATTTTTTACTCAAGTCATACGAATCCTGTCCATAACTAGAAAATAGAGGCAGTGCTTAAATCATCAAGAAGTTCTAAATAGCACAATAATAAGAAACACACCATGACTGTCCTGTACAAGCTATTAAGCGTCCAAAAATGCACAGGCAGAAATTACAATTATTTTCGCGGTAAACCATTCCAGTACTGCAACCTGTAATAAATTGTTGTGAATTGAGTTTTCAAGCAAACTGAGAATTCTATTAATTACATGTCACATACTTAAGTTTTTCTTTCCGCATCCAATTCCGAATAAGCATCTAGCTTGCTTCTTTTTTCCTACTGCATCACAGAACATTAATAAGCAGACAAATATAATAATTGATACAAGACGCATAATTAAACAGTGATTGTTTTTATTAAATGCAGAATCAAATTAAACTAGAAGACAAATTAAAAAATTGATTTAATCTTAAAAGACGTAAACGTGTATTATAAAATTTAAACAATACATTTGATAAATATTATATAATAGTACCTAATTATTGTTTATGCTTTATTACTCTAACATTAAAAATATTGTAATTAATTAACTAGTTAAAATGTTTGCCCTTTATGTGGTTTTGTATATATTTTATAAACAATTAAAAAGTAGAAAAATTAGTAAACATGATGTAAAATAAAATAAAGATATATAGTAAACATTCCATCTTGGATATGTAACAAAATCATCTTCCTGTAGCAAATTACTGTACCTATGATAGATAGACAGAATGCTATGCAGATACGCACGAACACTGGTTCGTGTATGCTAATCTCCACATTCTGGGTTTCGCGGAGTTTAGTTTACCCGTAATAATTAAAATGTCCTACGATCAATAGGTATTGTAGGTAGGAATTGAGTGATATTTATGTAATTTGTGCATATTTCGGTTGAGCTTCATTTATCAGATGTAACCCAATTCGGGGCTTCATTTAATTGGAAGCAAACAGGAATCTCTCTTTAAACTCTAAGAAGGTATTCTATGGTCTAAACGTATAGAGTAGTACAGTTATCACAGAAGTTGTTCATTACGCATGAAAGTGGATTCATGTGCGAGACGCGACGTCTATTAATACTGTGACTAAAGTTTAAACCGATCAACGTCAAACCGTTATCTTTTACGTGCAAACTTTGTTATTAAATAGATTTAGCATTTTAAATTGAATCTTGCTTTATTTAGATTAAATCAATCAACAATTTTGAAAAAACACAAAAAATACTGTTCTAATTAAAATTCGACCTGGGCGTAGCAAAATTGAGAGACTGATTAATTAAGAAAAAACAATAATTTTCCCTTATAAGCTCCATAATTTCTTAAATTTGATATGTATTTGCTTATATTCTGATATAATAAGATGTATACAGAAATAAACCGACTTACCTTGAATAATTGTTGTCATTTAACATATTTCATTGTAACGTTATTGATATTTGCTGGAGTTTTTTCTGATTTTCTTTCAAATTTTGATTATGTGGTTTAATGTAGGTATTTCTGGAATTTCGGGTATTTTTATTTTGGCCACATGATTTAGTAAGATCCCATTAAATAGGTCGATTTTCTTTGTTGAGATTAATTAAAAATATATTTGTAGACTTACGTTCTTCATCGTCAAGTAGATTTATGTACATTTTGTTGCATAATAAGATGTAATGGACCTAAAAGTATTATAAAAAACTAATTAAACATGTAATGTAGGTGTTTAATGAGAGAAATCAGTTTGCAATTGTGTTGAAAGTAAGTTATGTTAACTAGTAGATAGGTTTTAAAGTTTTTCGTCGACGTTAAAATGTGTGGTTATATTACAAGATGAATCTATAGTGTTATATATTTTTGTGATCAGGAAAAAAGGGCTTTTATTCTGTCTTTCTAATGTTGAAATTTATTGTAATTTTAGAATTATAATTATCACTAAAAGGGAAGGGTGTGTTCCTCTTGTGTAAAAAATTATCAAGGCTGTTTATTGTAACAAAGATATTATTAACAAGAACGAACTTGAATTAATTAATTAATTATATGGAAACAACAAGTTAAATTTGATTGATGCATTTCTAAGGTCAATGTCGCAATTTGGACAAGGTCATTTTAAATAGAGATACGAAATATTTATAAGCCAGTCAAGCAGCTTAGATAAGATAAGGGCCAGTAGCGGCTGGCAAGTATCTGCAGGGAGGGTGCAATGTTTTCAAGGTCGAACTTGTGCGTCACGGCTACACATAAGCAGTGTACTGTAATAATGATAGCGGCCTGACATCCCGCTGCCCGCTTTCAACACCTGGACTTCAGCCATATAACCCTAAGGAAAGATTAGACCCCGCATAGCTAATTGCGTATAGCTAAGTACTAATTGATTTTATGACATTCGAATGCAACATAACGCAATCATTTACATATTTTTAGACTAATAAGGTATAAATAATAATTATTAAAAAGCTTAAATAATGTTTATGAAACGTTTATTTAAACTTTTATATCACAGTTTTATTGCGTTTAGAATTAAGCCCGTTTTTAATTCGTCAACTAATTTAACTTTGATTCTTTATTCTACTAAAACGAGCGCTGATTAATCATGCATCTTATATCATCGTTTTTCTGTTTATTAATTCTTTATGAGGTAGCAGGACAAGAGTCTGCAAAAGTAATCTCCAATGTAGGAAAAGATTTAGGTAAGTGATACCTAATCAGTGAGAATTTCAGTTTCCAAAAAGCTTTTTAACAATTGTTTACAGAATGCGTTACTGGATTGATGTACCAGGAAAATAAGTGTAATTTCTGCCTTTGCACTTTGGGACGCTTAATATTGTGCACAGGCAGGTCATGGTGGGTCTCCTATTGTGGTGTTTGCTTACTTATTACAACTTTTTGTCAAATAATGATTTTAATTTACAGTTTTGGAGATGATGTGTATGATGGGCACAAGAATTGTCTAATAAATTCAGAATGGAAAGAGAAATGTAATATCTGTATGTGTGTAAAGAAGCTGGGTACTTTGTGCACCATTCATCCTTGTAGTCCCTTTGACATTTTGGAAGAGATCTTAAAGTTCAGAACCTAACCCAGCTTCTATATTTTATATTTTTTAAGATTGCACGATAGTAGTGTATATGTATTAAAGAAAATGTACGAATAAAATTAAAACACAGCATAGAAGCGCCAACTGCTATTCTTCTGGACTTCTCCAAACTATTGGACTATTTTCTTTATAGCTTGACTGTTTTTATTATGAACTGGAATTTATGCAGTCTACCATTGCAGATTTTTACTATTTATGCTTAGATAGTCGTTAGTATGCAGTACCGCACATATTTTGTTCCATATAAAATACCTATACCAACCTCTACATTAGAGGTGTGTGGGCAACTAGATTTAGTGAGGAGATCTCAACCAGCAACGGGTCGAGCGGACTTGAAATGTCAATTCAAGGTCATTTAGGCAGGCTTTCGGTCATAAATAACGAATATAGTGCGGTAGGGCATACTTGACTTTAGAATGTCATGCCGGTGACGTTTTGATCAGTTAATCTCACAAGCGCAAACCTTCTACCCCTGAGTACTGTTGTTTTCTAGAATTTAAGGAAACTTCCAGAGGCACAAAACTAAATGCAGCCCGTATCAATTTCGTTGGTGGAAAGGGGATTTCCAATTCCTAGAACTGGAAGGTAGAAAAGGGGAGTTTTTATGCGCCAAACATAGAGATGTTTGGCCATTGTGATGACCCGATCAAGTAAGTTTTGATTTCTTTTCTTGTATTTGAAAACTATAATTAACTTTTATTAGTTTTAGGTTATGTGGCTTACTTCTTACAGTTTTACAAATAATCTACTCTTCTTTTAACCTTAACTAAACTGATCTTAAAATAATCTCACTTTTTCTCTTCTTCTAGAAGAGCACTAGCTATGCCTTTAAAGCACTTTTTTATTTGTCACAAACCTGGTATCTTGATTCACTTATGTCTTCCCTGTTTCAATCTGTTGTCTGGGAAGATCACCACGCAGGAATCTGTTTACTGCTTATGGAATCGGGCACTATCATCGAGATTGGATGCTCAGCCGCAGCTAAAACGTTGAGGTAAATCGCACCTAATTAAATTAACTTTTTATGCTTCTTTTTGAATAACGTTCAAGAATAATTTTTCTTTCTTTCTTGTTTTCGCGGGAGTCGGTTTCTTCGGGTCTAGCAGGTCTCGTTGAATGGAACTTCACCTTTACTGCTGTCTGGTTTACTGGCAAGTTTTACTTTTTTTCTTTTAAATTTGGTTTTTTATTGTTGAAATGAATTTACACTTGTTAAACTATTGAACTTTTATTTTTGTTGTTTTTAAAACATTTCTTTACAGGAAATATAAATTTTACATCCATTTTATTTTAATACCTGTTTATATTCATTTATTTACTTAACTACTTCTTAGTAGTAACTAAACATTTTTTTGCAAACATTGCAATTATTTCTCATATTTTACTGTTTATATTTCAATTCAAAATAGCTTGCCTTTGGTTATTTTAATATCATGATTATTGTCACCTATGTAATTGCATTGCAAGGCAGATATTGGTTTCTTAATAACCATAGTCTAGGGTACTTTTGTATTGTAATATTATTGTCAGTAAGATATGTATTGTTTTATAATTTTACTAAACTAATACTTTTTTTCAGATGTAACTGTAAGTACAAATCTTACTAACCCAAGATAATTCCCTTAATCAAATCCTGTTATGTACATGTACCAAATGAATAAAATCAGCTCAAACTTGAATCGTTTTATGGTCAATTCTTTATAAATGTTCAATTAACAATTAATAACGATAATCGCAAACAGTAAGTAAACACTTAACGTTTCTGTATTATTTGAGGCAATTATTTTTTTAAATTTGGAAATGGAAAATTTGATTTTTCATAAAATTTATTTAATTTTCTTTTGCTATCAACAATTTGGATGACGTTTATCTAATTTTTCAAATTAATGAAGTCAATTTTAATGATAGATTTCACCTAGAACAGACAAGGTCCACTGTATTAAGGGTGTATACAAATATTTGCTCACTTGCCTTGTAAAATTTTAGTTAAATCTAGTTTTTTTTTATAACGAGGTTCTCAGATATTGAAATCTTCTTGTAATTTAAATTTTTAAAGTTGAATTGTTTTGGTAGAGGTTTATAAAGCTACTTCTCTCCCACATAATTGTCATCATCTTAAATGTAGAGATTATTTTGTATTGTTGATATATTGTTGAATATTGTTATTTGGTTTGAATTTTCATGTTGTTAATACCTAAAATTATATAAATAATGTTAAAATTCAATACTATTGTTAAAATTTGTGAAGATATAGGAAGGTGTGAAAACGTATTTTTGGATAATTAAGTTAATAAAAGTTTTAAAGAGATAGAGATGTCATCGACATTCAATTGTAAGGTTAATTTGTATGTTCATACAAGTATTATAATATCATTGAATTTAATTTCCTATAAGGTTATTACATTAGTTTTTGCTTTAATAAAAATTTTTAAACAATAATTTCGTTATGTTATAAATGAAATGTCATTGCTCATTTACTTCAATGAAAATTTATAATAGAGTTCAATTGTTTAGCCAAGTCATATAAATAGACAGCCATTTTTTCAACAAACTCCATTTCAATTTACACCTTGCAGAAAGTGTACACTTCTTGTTTTGGTTAATAGAAATGAAGGTTATTTTTGAAATAATACTTAGTATTGGTAGTACTTCTATTAACTATTTTACTGATAAAACAGTAGCTATAATTAGAAAAAAATTCATTTATTTATTATATTTTATTATCGGATCTTACAAAAAGTTATTATAAAATATTATTTTAGTGGACACTGTTAAATAAATATAAAAGCTAAATATGAAGATTCTCAGACCAACCGTTGCTTGACGGTAAATACAACTTAAGGATCCTGAGCAGTTGACGGCGGTGACGCTATTGGGGTACCTTTTCCACGTACTCTAAAGACAATAAATATGCACCAAAATGTGTATACAAAGTAAAATTGCACACCTGAAAAAAAAAAAAAATATCATACTGTCTGTTAGATAAAGCAATGAAGGGCCGAACCATCCATGTACAGGGCTGACAAAAGTATAGAAATATTCGATGTGTTACCCTATACCGGGTGAAACTTGGACCAGGGCTAAGGTAATTTAAAGCTTTCCACAAATTTCCAAAGTTATTATTTCTTTACAATTCAAGATTACGTAACCACATTTTAAAATAAAACATAAGTAAAGCATCTTAAACGCGAAATTTGTGCAGATATTCTATTTTGAACCTTGGCATTGTGCAGAATATGAATAATGTGACTAGATTTCAGTTTTCAACGATTGAACAGCACGTAAACGAATAGATTATACAAATAAAATTACATCTGACAAGGTTGTCCAATTTCTTCTCACAATACTTTTCATATATTTTATGTACACTAACTCTAACAAATAAACATTTTAATATTTACTTTTAGATGAAGTTGTGCATAATGTATAAATCGTAGCTGTAAGATAAATTTTTGTAGCTAATAATTTAAACTATGTAAACTAGTTTCTGTTAAGATTTGTCATGTACGTTTTTTTTCTTATTTCAAAAGGGATCCTAGCTACCTAAATATTGCTTTAGTTATAAGAATTCGAATGAGGTTTTTTATTCAATAAATACAATTAAACGTAATATTTCTGATGCAGTATTGGCACAAGCTACTGTTTAAATTATGAGCATAAAATTTATTTACATTAATTGAATTTACAATATTTATGATTAATTAATTAAGTAAATGAATACCTTTGATCATTTAGGGGTCTCGGTATTCATAGAAAAAGGAATAAAAAGCTTAATCAAGTAAAAGACTTCACCGAGTCAAAGACCTGTTTCCTTCTTTGCAATTTAAAAGCTTTAGAAACCAGCACCTACGTTCCTGAATTCAATTTGCAGAAAGAGAGATTTCTGCTGGTGCATAAATGTAAAGTAAGTATCGTTCGACAAATTTTAAGTGTTTTAGTTAAAAGATCTTATCTGAACTTTTATTTATAAATTCTTCGAGAGAAAACTAATTACAACTAATGGCCCATTACATATTCTTGTAAAGATAGATTTTTGTTGTAAAAACCAGTAATGCTTCATAAGGGACTTGTTTAATGAAGTATCTATTTGTAGGGTTTATAAGAATAACTTAGAACAGTCTACACCCAATCATGACCTGCTACATTAAAAAGAACTTAAAAATTAAAAAAAAAAATAGTAAAAATGGAAATTTGGCAATCTGGTCAGATTTGACCTTTGAATTTCAAGAAACAAATATATAAGTAGGTATTGTCACAAACGGAATTATTTAGAATTGAATAATTTTATAATTCCTCAACTTGCTTTCCGTTTAGTGCAAATGTTACCAAGGTTACACTCGTCTAAGCAGCAGCTTCCTACGCTATCAGACCATCTGTAGCGGCTCCCCACGTGACTAGACCACCAGCAAAAAGCATCGCATGCAAACCACCAGTTATATGATAAAGTATGCATCTCATTACAAGTAATTTATTCATTTATACAGTATGCATCTCATTAGAAGTAATATATTCATTTATACAGTATGCATTTATCTCGTATTCATCTCATTATCCGTAATATATTCATTTATACAATAAGGTTTGCGCAATATTCGTGAAGATACAGTATATAAACAGCTTGCTTTAAACCTAATATTCAGTCTGAAAAATCGACACGACAACATCTTGAAGCAAGCTGGTGAGTACCTCTTTATTATTTATTGAGGGGAACTAGAATCGATACCCAGGGGTATTGATTACCTGTTCCCCCTCCGCTTAGTATTAGGGATCTAAAAGCTAGTACCCAGGGGTACCGATTATCTGACTCTCTAATGTGCTTAATTGCACTTAGGGCATCAGATTCTGGGTTCCTAGAATATTAATTTTAGGAACCCAGAATCTGGTGCCCAGGGGCATCGATTACTGGGTTTCCTAGAGCTTAGTTGTAGGACCTAGTGCTAATATAGGGTTGTTCCGATCACCCTCATGTTTAATGTTTGTTGTAGGCGGACTTATACGTCCTCACACTTATATTTGCAAACCCAATGTATTGTAACTTGTTGTTTAGTGTATGATTAACTGTGGTCTGTGTTTACTTATATCAATGAAAAAATCGAAGTTATTGCTGTTATTGGCAAAGTCGGCTATATTTATTGTACATGTCAGTAAATAATGAATTATGTTTAATATCCCTGTACCAAATTTCACATAAATCGGTTCATAACTAAAGGAAATATAAGTTTGGCCCTAGTCCCGTTGTCAACCAGTACATTCTTCTGCAATGTGTTTTAAATAAAATTCAGTCTAAGCCCTTGTAGCAGTGCACTGTTATCACACCAATCGATAATACAGTAAATACCAATTCCGTTAACGCAAGATTTATGGAACGAAACGTCATCAGTGACGTCGTGAAGGATATCCCGAGATTGCTGCAAGCTTTTCAGCGGCGTGCTGATCTATACGTATAATTAATAACTAATAAAAACGTTAATGCTTTATAAACGTTCTGTTTTTAAATTTATATTGCAGTTATGGCAAATCTGCTTTCACTTACCAAAATAATACATTTAATTAAAAACAGATTATGGGTGGTTACTAACAAGTCTGTTATTGCGCTAAAAGATGTTGGCAATTATCCCATTTAAAAATTAATGTTTTTATATGATTTCCATTTCGACTCTCAAAAAGAAGAGTCAAAATGCAAGTTATTAATCTCTTATTTACAAGTATCGTTTATGGAATTATTAACACGGTTTGTGTATCGTATGTCAAGAATGGTATAGTAAGTACCAGTAAAAAACACGTTTAATGCATAGTTAAATCCAAAAAAATGTGTATAATGTGTTTACATACATACGCTGAGTGTTTCCCAAAGATAATAAAACTGAATTAAAATTCGTGTCTGTGAAACTACTGGAATACCTTTACGAACAGTAAAAAGGATTCTTCAAAAAAGCACAAACGAAAAATTTACAAAATTAAACTCAGGATGTTAGAATATAATTTTTCTTTAATTTAATTAGAGATTATCAAAATGAGATGAACTTCACAAACTATGAAAAGTGACTGAAAGGAGAACAAACTTCAAATTTGTCTTCTGGTTCCGTTGTGGTATCAGGTAAGTTCCATATCACATTGTGCAAATTAATAGACCATCCAGCAGTAATGCTAACAAAGGAGATAAGTATTATTTCCTAGCTAACAATATCCATTTTCACCATCAATGTTAAAGCTACAATTATATGAAATGATACCACGGCACAAACGTGATCACATTGTATTTAAGTTTGACATTCTGCTGCAAGAACATGGATCTGTTGCTTTAAGATTACCGCCGTACCATTCGAATTATACAGTTTAAAACGTTTGGAGACCAGAATTTATTGTTAAATGCAAAATTCGTCTAAGCCAACAAATCTGACTTCTATAGTATTACAAAATGCAAACTACACTGCACTTTCGTTGCTTGATGTTCAAGTATGCTGCTGCTTGGATGCTGTATTAACTCTGACAAGGTTGCAGCTCGATCCTGTATTTATAGCTTGTGCTTAAAGGGTGTGACCGGATGAAAGTTTCTTTGTTTGATGTCGTTCTTAGTTTGACTTCCAAATCTTCTGAGAAGAACCGTGATAGCAAACGAGCCTATGGCACGCTAGAAGTGCCTTAATGAAATAACATTTACATTACGTGAAATATAATTAGAATAAATTAAAATATATTAACAAAGAAAAATATATTTCTGCATAAAATATATATGTAGTTTAATTATTAAAAGTGAATATATGGAAATAAGAGCTATATGTAACTCCCGGTTGTCAGAAAAAGTGTACATGACTGGAAGAAACGCTTTGAAAGACGTCATCAGGAAACGACTAGTAGACATTAATTTAAATGTCTCCGGCGACGAGGAAACTGGATCGAATTCTGACGAAAGCGATTAAAAGTATGTTTACCTAGATGACCTATTTTTAATCTATATATTATACATAAGCTGTATAAATATATCTATCTATGTACCGACGCATTCGTGCTAACTTTTTGTAAATAAATTGTATATAAATGATAAAACATAATCTCGTTAACCTTCACTAATTAAAACCAGTACGTAGTTTAGAACGCCACTGCTACACTATGCGAACACCCAAACAAAAGGGTTTCTAGGGATTTAAAATCCCCTTTCCGCCAACGGAATTGGAACAGGCTGTCGAACATAATGTATATTTTTCCAGAATACAGGGTGTACCAACTGCAAAACCGAAAACATGAATAAAATCTTTTAAAGAAGCATAACATGACTTTGATGTAAAACACATTTTAGACATAAATTTGTTTGTCGAAACCTGTATATGGTGGTTTTTAATAAAAAAAAAACAAATATCAATAGTTAACAAAAAATAAATAAAAAATTTCTTACACACTGCTAGAAGTAAACTAAGTTCAAAAGCTGGTGACTCGCACATTATATTAAAATAACACGCGGTTACCACAATTAATTCAGTCCCCATTACAGTAACATATGGATACATCATACAAGATTTTTCCTGAAAAAAAATACAAAATTTTAATTCGTGTATGCAGTATATTTTATATTTTTACCAATTTTATTCTATTTAATAAAGTGTAAAGACTAAAGCCAGCTACAATTAAGCCTCCGACTCCTAGTGTGAAAAGTAAAATTCTCATGGGAACACTACATGTGGGACACGTACTAGACGTATTATCAAATTCTCTTCCAATAGTCCAAAAGAGGTTTATGAGAACCACTTTAGTTAGCTAAAACAAGAGTTAGTTCATTTTTAAATAACAGGTGTCTGTTAATAACATCATTACCAAGTTAGTAAGAGCGAGTGGATAGAAGCCGTACCGTCTGTTCATGCAGAAGATGTTCATGAGCGCGTCCATTTTGTGTTTTAGTGTTTTCTGTTTCTGGAAAAGTGAAAATACATGCATTAATTATTACACAGCTTTAAATAACAATCATTCTTATTATAAAAGCTGTAACAATGCAAAATTTACATTTACAGATGTAAATGTTAATTTTGGCCAGTGTTACATCGAACAACAATAACTCTAAATTATTATCTTTTCTCTAGGTCAGTTACTTGACAGTAGCCTCAGTACCATTACTAATTCACAAATGGTAAAGATGTCAGACTTCATAACTTTTATTATTTCTACACCCAAATACAATTTAGTCAATATCGCATTGCACTGTGAATTGGATGCCGTTTGGGCAAACTTGCAATGAACCCGTACTTTGAGTCACTTCGGTGATTTAAGATCTGTATATATGGTCGATCCCAAGAAGGGTTTTCCAGGAGATCACTTTATAAGGGGTGTTAATGCGAAAATATATATATATATATATATATATATATATATATATATATATATATATATATATATATATATATATATATCTATAGGGCCCCACTATGCGTCCCCCCATGTAAAATCTTAGGTTCAAGCAGCGTCCGAAGTCACTCGGCGTCCGGATATACGGACGCTGGGTGACTAGTGCCTCAAAATTGCACCATATGAAGCTTAAAGTGTCTAGATGACGAAAATGTAAAAATTAGCTGTGCGCAGTTTGACACCCATTTCTGATTCGTGTATAAAATCGTAGTTCGAGCGTTTGCCACACGCAGCGCTAATAGCGCGGGATTTGTATACATTTGTATACAAATTTATGGCATAGGTTTACCCTGCGTCCGCATATTTAACAAGAATTGTGTTGGTAACACTGATTCCTTTGTGGCTAGACAGTGACGTCATTTCAACGGGACTTCACTTTATGCATTGTATTTCTTAGTAAAGATTGCGTCATTTAAGGTGACAAAAATTCGTACATATTATATTTTGTTAAAGCTATTTAAGAAACACTTTTAATACGTTTCATTTATGCGTCATGTAAATTTCGTTTAAACCGGTTTTAATTGCTCCTACAAATGGGCGATAATTTTAATAAAATCGTAAGATTTAATAAGATTTAATTCAAAGCTCTATTGATTTAAGTGAAACAAACGTAACCATTATTATATTATCATTCAGTATTTAAGCAATCACTGATGCTGTTAGCTAGTAATAAATCTGGCTGTTTAATCTTATCCCATATTATATTTTAAAATTTTTAAAACTCATATGTTTGTGAGGCAGACAGTGACATCATTTCAAACGGGACTTATGCATTAAAATATTGAAATTAAATAACTTTTACAACTTCTAATTTGTTGGATGACATACAAACTTGAGATTTGGCACAATTATAGGAATTGAGATTCTTGTAAGTAGGAAAATAAAAAAATATATTTATGTCAACCCTCGCACCCCCTGTTAGGAGTTGTAAAACTTCTAGATGACTTAGAAACTTGAAATTTGGTGTAATTATAGGATTTAAGATTATTATAAAAAAAATGTTATGATGCCAACCCCTGCACCCCGTTCTGGGGTTGCAAAACTTCTAGATGACATACAAACTTGAAATTTGGTATAGCGATGGGATTTAGGACTCTCCTAAAGAAAAATTTAAAAAAAATTATTAAATCAACCCCCATATTCCATTTGGGGGTTGTAAAACTTCTAGATGACATACAAACTTGAAATTTGGTATAGCGATGGAATTTAGGACTCTCCTAAAGAAAAATTTAAAAAAATTATTAAATCAACCCCCATATTCCATTTGGGGGTTGTAAAACTTCTAGATGACATACAAACTTGAAATTTGGTATAGTGATAGGGTTTAAGACTCTCGTAAAGTAAAACAAAAAATTTTATTAAGTCAACCCCCGCACTTTATTTGGGGGTTGTAATACTTCTAGATCACACACAAACTTGAAATTTGGTATATTTATAGGGTTTAGGATTCTAGTAAATAAAAATTAAAAAAAATGTTATTATGTCAACCCCGCATCCCCTTTTAGGGTTGTAAAACTTCTAGATGACATACAAACTTGAAATTTGGTATAGCAATGGAATTTAGGACTCTCCTAAAGAAAAATTTAAAAAAAATTATTAAATCAACTCCCATATTCCATTTGGGGGTTGTAAAACTTCTAGATGACATACAAACTTGAAATTTGGTATAGTGATAGGGTTTAAGACTCTCGTAAAGAAAAACATAAAAAATTTTATTAAGTCAACCCCCGCGCTTTATTTGGGGGTTGTAATACTTCTAGATCACACACAAACTTGAAATTTGGTATATTTATAGGGTTTAGGATTCTAGTAAATAAAAATTAAAAAAAATGTTATTATGTCAACCCCGCATCCCCTTTTAGGGTTGTAAAACTTCTAGATGACATACAAACTTGAAATTTGGTATAGCGATGGAATTTAGGACTCTCCTAAAGAAAAATTTTAAAAAAATTATTAAATCAACCCCCATATTCCATTTGGGGGTTGTAAAACTTCTAGATGACATACAAACTTGAAATTTGGTATAGCGATGGAATTTTGGTCTCTCCTAAAGAAAAATTTAAAAAAATTATTAAATCAACCCCCATATTCCATTTGGGGGTTGTACAACTTCTAGATGACATACAAACTTGAAATTTGGTATAGCGATGGAATTTAGGACTCTCCTAAAGAAAAATTTAAAAAAATTATTAAATAATATAATAATAATAATAATTACTACAACCCATAACCTTAACCAAGGCCCCAGAAGCTATAAGCTTGTGCGGGAGGGAGGGGGCGATTATTATTATTATGTAGGCCCAATGTGCGGCTGCAGCCGACTTATAGATGGAACAGCGCAAATCCCACATTTGTGTTACAGCTAAGGGAAACTGCAGAAAACCTTAACCAGATCTGCCAGCGCCGGGAGTCGAACCCGGGCCGCTTGGGTGAAAGTCCGGCACTCCAGACATTACACTACCAAGGCTGTTACCAGCCCCGTATTCCATTTGGGGGTTGTAAAACTTCTAGATGACATAAAAACTTGGAATTTGGTTTAGTTATAGGGTTTAGAGTTCTCGTAAAGAAAAATATAAAAAATTGTTATTATGTTAACCCTCCGCTACCCCTTTAGGGGTTGTAAAACGGGACTTCACTTTATGTATTTAAGTAATGAAATTAAATAGTCTTTATAACTTCCGAATTTCTAGAGTACATACAAACTTGAAATTTGGTATATTTACAGAGTTTCGGATTCTCGTCTAGCGAAAAATTAAAAAAACGTTAAAAAAACCCATATTTATATTTTCAAAATTTTGTTCTGTTTTGGGTAGCAGCCACCTCTTAGAATTTCTACACACGGGAAAAATAGTAAACAATCTTTGTTGCGTTTCATTTTCGAACGGGTGCCGTGAAAGAACATAAAAAGTCACCTATTTTATAGATTTTGCGAAGTTCAGGGTCTAAGGGGGTAGCAACCAACCCTTAGAATTTTGAAATACGGGAAAAATAGTAAATAATCTTTGTTGCGGTTCATATTTGAATGGGTGACGTGAAAGAACATAAAAAGTTACATACTTTAAGGATTTTGCGACATTAAGGGTCTAAGGGGTAGCCAGCCATCCCTTAGAATTTGCAAATGTGGAGAAAATAGTAAAGCAGTTTATTTGCGTTTCATTGTTGAATGGGTTGCGTGAAAGAACATAAAAACGCACATGCTTCACCGATTTTGCGAAATTCAGGATATAAGGGGGTAGCAGCCACCTCTTAGAATTTCTACACACGGGAAAAATAGTAAACAATCTTTGTTGCGTTTCATTTTCGAACGGGTGCCGTGAAAGAACATAAAAAGTCACCTATTTTATAGATTTTGCGAAGTTCAGGGTCTAAGGGGGTAGCAACCAACCCTTAGAATTTTGAAATACGGGAAAAATAGTAAATAATCTTTGTTGCGGTTCATATTTGAATGGGTTGCGTGAAAGAACATAAAAACGCACATGCTTCACCGATTTTGCGAAATTCAGGATATAAGGGGGTAGCAGCCAACCCTTAGAATTTCTAAATGTGAAAAAATAGCAACGATTTTTGTTGCGCTTCATTTTCATGGTTATCATGAAAAAACATAAGAAGTCGCATGTTTTATGGTTAATAATATACAAGATACTTTTTAGATTTTGCAAAATTCAGATTTCAAAGGTGTACGAGTCACCACTTCAAATGTTTAAATGTGGAAAAAATAGTAAACACTTAGCCACTTAACGGGTTCTGGCCTATTTAACAGTCTACACTCAATCATCCGGACAAGCTTTTGGTTATAGTAATGGAATTAAAAGAACTTTGTAGATTTCGGCTTCTTGTTTACGAAAACAGTATTAGAATACATTCACTTTATTATTTCATTATCATTCACTTTAAACCCGTAGTACCTTATTACTTTTTTATTCAGAATCCCACTTGCTATCGATTTCCATACTTCAAATCTAATCGTTCCATTTAAAAAAATCCAGCACCAGCACAAGTTCTAAGATGTGTTCTGATTTCGTAAACTAGAGGTCAAGGTTTTTTTGTTATTGCACTGTTATTGTTAAAATTAGGAACATTTCTTTGAGAAAAATAATGCCTACATGAGAAGTGTTCATTTAACCAAAACGAAATCAAAAAATTAATAAACAAGAAAACATAATTCCCTATTTTTTATATAAATCTTAAATGAATTGCTTTTTGGTCTGAAAATTAGAACCCAAGGTTTCTTTCTATAACCCCTACAAAAATTTCATAGATATATGGCATGTACTTTCTGAGATAAAAACTAATTTTTTTTAATAAAATTGTCCCTAAAAATGGGTACCTTTTATTACCTATTGTCTGATAAAAACAAAAGTAGCTATAGCATTTAGAAATATAATATTTTACTAAAGTTAATTAAGCTTTATTAAAGTCAGAGGACTCGAGAAAAAAATGGATATTAGATAATCAGGAATATAACTCAATATTATAGTTTAAAAGACGTCCTTATAAAAATGTAATGTTGTTAGCAAGATAATATTTCCTTGTAAGCATGGATTAAATTTCCCAAAATGACTATGTTTATTTACTGATTGCAGGTGTGCAAGTCTATAAAGTGACGTAATTTTGTGTATGCTGTAACGCATTTTAACAGACTGCTGATCTCTAAAGTAAACACTCTAGGTTCTCAGAATTGTATGATGAACAATTTGACGTCGCGTCATCAAACATCGTATCAAATATCATGTTACTGAAGATTTTAGTGGCCCATGGAAATTAAAATCTTAATTATTTATGCTGCCAGATTTTAAATTTTTCTTTATATTCTTGAATCTGAAATTTTTTAAATGTTTACACTTGAAACCACCAAAACAAATTTTGGTTAAAAAGTCTTGAATAATTATTGTTTTAAATGCGTTAATAGGATTGAATTAAGATTATTATTTTTTGTTTAAAAGAGTGACATGGAATTATAAATTATAGGACCTTCGTCCAGCTTCAAGCAATCATTGTAGTATAAAATGTACCATCGTGCATAATTTTTTCTATCAAAGAAGAAGGAAAGTGGCAAACACTCTCTTATACTGCATGCACGCAGGCCCCAGTTTTTTTCTGCCTGTCATTTTCTACGAGTTTCTCAAAATATTTTTTTATGTCACTATGTGTAGTTTATAGCAATTTAAATTTGTCCAACAAGCGTTGATCTTCGTACACTGGTATAACACCGTAAGCGTTTCAAAATGGAAAACAGCATTCCAATTATACTGTCTCAACAAGGATTTTCGAAGCTCCACTGTCTTTGAGGTATAGCCCAATGCATGAGAGTACCACTTTTAGGAGATGAATCCCTCCAAGACCAAGCAATAGGTTGGGATTTTTGTTAGACACACTGAATTTATTTGAGCATGTGATGTACTTCTTCATTGCATTACAATGAACCCTTTAGTTCAGTTACATTTGATTTTCTAAGAAATAGAGAAACCATACAAGATCCTTGGGAAGGTTTTTACTTCATTTTCTTCGTTAACGTCACTATTTCCTTTTGTTTTGATAGTACAGTAGCTTTTGAGCAATACAGTAGTTTTTTTCTTTTCCTTTGCGTCATAATTTTGTGCAGTTTTCAATGGTCCAACACCATAGTGTCTTGTCGAATAATTTATATGAAGAAAAGAAGTTGTCTAGGAAAATATTATGATTAGGGTTATTCTCTACAATAGATAGTAGATAAAAAACAAAGTCACCTCCCAACCCAAGTCTTGATTTTTTATTATTTGGAGGATAACTTGTATAAGTACCCTTCATCTGAACAGATATACCATAATTTGAAACCGAATCTTACCGGTTTCACTTTTAGAAGCATTTTGTTGCGAGTGCCGTTCAAAATATGGAACTATCTGTTCATCTAGTAATATAAGTTGCACGAGAATACTCCATACTGCATGAGTTTTTCATTCATGATGTAAAAATTACCTACTAAGATTTACCAAAAAGAATGAAGTGAATATAATCATGGGTGACTTCAACGGAAAGATAGGTAAAGGAAGAGTGCAATATATTGTTGAAGACCATGGTATTTGCAAACGAAACGATAGGGGAGATATCTGGTACAGTTCTGTAATGAAGAAAACTTAATGGTAGCAAACACCTGGTTCCAACTTCCAGAAAGGCGATTGTACACTTAGAAGTGTACTTAGGACCAGGAGACAATGAAGGAAATATCATAAAAAATCAAATAGATTATATACTGATTGATAAACGATATAGAAACGGAATTAAAGTTGTAAGAACTTATCCTGGATCAGACATATGATCTGATCAGAACCCCGTAGCTGAAAAACGTGAGATTAAATTGAAGAAAATCTGGAAGAGAAATAAAACAAGACCTAACTTTGAGAAACTGGGGGAACCACAAATAAAAGAGGAAATAACACGAGTTTTGAATAGTAAGTTTAGGGAAACGGTATAATTGGAAACAGAAACAATGGAAAACTTTTGGCAGTCTGTTAAAAATGTAAACATGAAGTACAAGAAAAGGAATTGGAAAACCAAGAGCAGAGAGCAAAACAGAGATGGATGACGGAAGAAATCCTTTTATTGATGAACGAAAGAAGGAAGTACAAACATAAAGACTATAATAAATATAAAGAAATCCATAAAAAGATTACAAGGCTTATAAGAGAGGCAAAGGAGACCTGGATGGAGAAACGTTGTCAAGTACTCGAAGAGCTGCCAAGAAAGCATGATTTCTTTAACACACAAAAAAGAAGATAAAAGAAATAACTGGAAATAAAACCCATCAACACGATATCTTAGTCACAGATAGTAACAAAAAAACAATAGACCCAAACGAGATAGACGAGATTTTGACAAGCTATATACAAGAGCTTTTTGATGATATCAGAATGTAACCAGAACCAAGAGAAATAGATCAAGAAGATTAGCCATTGAAAATTATTATAGCAGAAGTGAAACACGCAATAAAACTATCAAAACACGTAGAGTCTCAGGTGAAGATAACATCTATACTGAGATGCGTAAAGTATTAGACGATGAAAGCCTCAACATCTTAACATCTTTCTTAAATAGAATATACTATACAGGAATCGTACCACACGACTGGACCCAACTTACTTTTATTCCGATACCTAAAAAGAGCGGAGTAAAACAGTGCTCACAGTACCGATTGATTAGCCTGATGAGCCATGTACAGTAGATAATGCTAAGAACATGCATCAACGAGTACACACAAAATGCGGACAATATGTAGGAGAAGAACAATTTGGTTTTCGCTTAGGCATTGGAACTAGAGAAGCAGTTCAAGGTCCTAGGACTAGCAGAAATACATAAAACAAAATTAAATAGCTTATCGGTATCTCCAGTGTAAGTGACTCCTGCGTACAATGTTGCTTCCTCACGGCTTGCTCCAAAATTATAAGTCTGGATTTCTTCAGCTAGTTTGCAAGCATAATTTTCAGAGAAGTCTATATGTAGTAACCCTTCATTCTTACTAAGACTGTTTTTCAGTGTGTTCTTAGCAGCATTTTCATTTTTAATGTTAAATTTATATTTATTTTTAAAGTTTTCATTTCTTCTTGAACCTCTCCCTCCAACTCTCGGACAGGTTTAGTAACATTGATTTTAGCTGCAATCTTAACATTAAATTGAACCTTTTCTTCATTTTATTTTGACATTTCAGAGGCCTGCCATACATATGCAATGCGGAAGCCTTACTACATGTTACAGGAGTTCATATGAATTTTCATTATCTACAAGTTTTAGTGGCTTTAGTTTTTGTGGTTTGAAGCTTATGTTTGCACGTTGTTTGTACAAGCAGGTAGCTCTGTTTATTTCATTAGGTTTGCATACATAATATAGACGGTAATAACATAGGGATGGCATCGAGAGAATGTACTGTAGGATATTTTTGTTTTGTGTGCAAGGCCAATTGTTTTATTTGCTAAACTATAAAGACGGTAGTGTCCTATATCAATGTACATCAACAAAGCATTTAAAAATATTTTCCGTTGGTTTTTTTGACCTCCAGCAACTCTCCAAGGTTTCACCAGCGAGTCATGCAAAACTAGAGTACGGATTGCTTATTCCTCATTGCTTTTTCCTTTTCCAGGTCCAAGTCCAACAAAACGTTTCCCTGCAGTTTTTTTTTATTCAGAGATGGGCATTAGTTTTTCTTCAGGTGTTTTCATAACTGTATTGTTTTCAGTTTTTTTCTACTTAAATGCTTTCTTCTTCTTTTCACATTCTCAAGTTTGCTCAAAACAAATAGCCAGAAACCCAAGTGCAGAGAGGTTTCTTTTTGTATCTGAACTTGCCCGACGAAGAGAACACAAAAAAATTGAACAGCTAAAAAATCATTTGGCAGGTCAATCACCGCTGGATATTTTTCTAAAACTTTTTGATGATGAAGTTCAAGATATAGTATTGCGATTTTTTGTAAAGTAGGCTCATGATAAATGAACTCGCTAAATGCAAAACTTTGTAATTATTTACAAAAATAATTATAACAATTTAGATATCGATATTATTGGTTGTCTTGTTTTATGGACTTGCAGTACTGATAAATGTATGAGATGCAAACTTTGGTGTTTTATAAATGTAAAACTTCACGCTTATAAAATATAATCATGTAAAAGTCATCATCAGATGCAAAACTCACGGGAAATGTGAGATTGTTAGGTGCAAGACTCAAGTTCACTAACAATGTAAACGCAGAGTTTTGTATTTAGTGGGCTCAAATAATACACACGATTTTATATTTACAAGGGAAAAACTTTTCAGTTTTATTGGCATCCTGTTTTTATTAGGCTATCATACGTTGCCCCAAGCTAATTTGTGTTGGTATGTTGAAGAAGGCAAAGGAGTCGATATTGCATAAAACTGCATGACGAGAAACAAATTCAGAAATATTCAGTAAGCTCGATAAAACTGTTACATTTTCTAACTTTGCGGCCTTTTTTACATCTTCTTTTTCTTAAGGTGCTGTCTTCTTATAGAAGGTTAACAACAACTTCGGCAAATCGTTCACTATCTTTTGCTATTCTTAGTAATAACTGTGAGTTTAGGCCAGTGCAGTCTCTCACATTTCTCAACCATGAGCCTTGTCTCCTGCCAGTTCTCTTCTACCCTCAATCTTGCCCTCCATTATCAGTCTTAGGTATGGCTCAGCAGAAGTTCAAGAGTTGCAGGGAGAGGTTCAAGAAGAAATGAAAACTTTAAAAATAAATATAAATTTAACATTAGAAATAAAAATGCTGCTTACAACACACTGAAAAAGAGTCTTAGTAAGAGTGAAGGGTTACTCCATATAGTCTTCTCTGAAAATTATCCTTGCAAACTAGCTGAAGAAATCCAGACTCATCATTTTGGAGCAAGCCGTGAAGAAGCAGTCATTTACGTTGGACATACCGATAAGCTATTTAATTTTGTTCTATGTATTTCTGCAAGTCAAGATCATGTCCTGCAGCTATTTGGGCACACTTAATCCTGTCTTTACCTTTCTGTCGCAACAATTGCCAAGAATCCAAACAGTTTATTTGTTTTCAGATAGACTCTCCATTCTTTAATAAGGTAGTTAGTTATCTTTAAACTTTGATGCATTGAGTATTCCTTAACTATCTTTGTAACATAAACGGTTTTTGTATTTAGTCAAAGTAAAACTTCTAACCGAGAAACAAGAACAACGACGAGTGACATGGACTAAATATGTAGTTGTCCTAGACAATGTTCCAGAGAATGACTGGTATAAGGTCATATTCAGCGACTAGTCAAAGTCTGGTGTTTTCGTTGGTTACTCTCGCAAAAGACTGATCGGAGCTAAACATGAAGCATTCCATAAGTACTGCTTAAAACGTACGGTTAGGTTTCCTCAAGGTGCAATAGTTTAGAGCTATATGTCAGCTGGAGGGTTAGAATGATTTCAGTCCATAGACGGCACAGTTAATGTTGAAAAGTATCAGCAAATTCTTAACGCAAACTTGTTACCAATCGTTAAAAATCGATCTTGACCGCGATTTAATCTTTCAACAAGATGGTGCTTCTTACCACACATCAAAAACGACCAAAAAATGGTTTGAAAATCATAATTTCAAAGTTGTTGAATGATCCTCAAGCAGTTCGGATCTTTAGTGTTATTGAATTTGAAATTATCAGCAAGTGGGGCATTATCCAATTTAGATAATTGTAATCCCCAAGTTAGAAGTATGTCAGCCAAAATTTAAGAGGCGAATAAAGCAAAGCGAGATGTTAAATCTTATTGAATTGTATTTATAAACTGCTATCTGAATATTTAGTTGTCAGCGAGTTTTATTGAATTTTTGAAAATTGTTTTCTGCAGATCTTTTTTTACAGAAGTTAATGGTTATTGTTTGAAAATGGTGTAATTTGGAACACTAGTAGGAAAAATAAACACAGAATTCATGAAACTGTCCAAATACATATTTAGTTGTTAGGGCTCGTACATGTTTTGTAAATTTCACAGAGGAACATCGATAACTTAATACCAGAATGTATATTTAAAAGGTAAATAAAATAAATAAAGGTTGCTCATGAAACTAAAATTTGCAAGTAATAAAAATTTCTTTCTCAAAATATTATTCCAAACACAAATGAAAATGATCCGAAATAAACAATTATATATAACAAGGTTACAAGAAATGTGTTTAATACCAAAAATAGGTGAATAGATTAGCATGATCTTACATTTTAGATATGATATTATTTACTACGTATTATGAATGCACAGCTGTTTTCTTCTGAAACCAATAATGGTTTCAATTTATAAAAAATCAGTAATTGATTAAAATAAAGTAAGCACTAATAACGAAAACAAAAACGTCATTTTAAGAGATTGCTAGTCAATAATATTTTTGTTGCATCTTTATTTAAATATTTTTAAATTACATAAAAATACATCTGCACTGACCGCTGGACCTTGAAATTCCCTTCTAAACTACCTTTATCACTACCCAAACTTTTTTTGTCAAATTTCTCTTTAGGCAATATTTGATAATATTGTTGCATGCGCTCATTTTTAAGGTTTAATTTAAAAAAAGAATCAGCTTTCTAGCTCAAATATGTTTGGAGATATAACGATTTAAACCACTGGAAGAACTTAAAAAACTGAAAGCTCTAATTAACACATTAAATCGCTCGGCTCTATAAAATATAGAACGAGAAAATGTACTACAGAATGTCAATAAGAAATAAAACAACGAATCTGATATTTTTAATTAGGTATTGAAATTAAAATGCGTTCCCAATAAAAATTAACAAGTCAATCAAAAATCAATATATTTCATTATTTCATAAAATCAATTATTAGTCGTTATAAATAACCAATAAGTTTTACCTTGTGCGATCGAATAGTAACTGTTTTGTAAAACAGTGACAGAAAGAAGATAATTTAAGAAGAACTACAAATTCCTTTTTATAGTTTGCTTTAATAGACATGTAAAACGTAGTTTCTAGTACATAAACAAACATAAATACAAAACAATACATCTGCACTGACCGCTGGACCTTGAAATTCCCATCTAAACTATCTTTATCACTACCCAAACTTTTTTTGCCAAATTTCTCTTTAGGCAATATTTGATAATATTGTTGCATGCGCTCATTTTTAAGGTTTAATTTAAAAAAAAAATCAGCTTTCTAGCTCAAATATGTTTGGAGATATAACGATTTAAACCACTGGAAGAACTTAAAAAACTGAAAGCTCTAATTAACACATTAAATCGCTCGGCTCTATAAAATATAGAACGAGAAAATGTACTACAGAATGTCAATAAGAAATAAAACAACGAATCTGATATTTTTAATTAGGTATTGAAATTAAAATGCGTTCCCAATAAAAATTAACAAGTCAATCAAAAATCAATATATTTCATTATTTCATAAAATCAATTATTAGTCGTTATAAATAACCAATAAGTTTTACCTTGTGCGATCGAATAGTAACTGTTTTGTAAAACAGTGACAGAAAGAAGATAATTTAAGAAGAACTACAAATTCCTTTTTATAGTTTGCTTTAATAGACATGTAAAACGTAGTTTCTAGTACATAAACAAACATAAATACAAAACAATACATCTGCACTGACCGCTGGACCTTGAAATTCCCATCTAAACTATCTTTATCACTACCCAAACTTTTTTTGCCAAATTTCTCTTTAGGCAATATTTGATAATATTGTTGCATGCGCTCATTTTTAAGGTTTAATTTAAAAAATGAATCAGCTTTCTAGCTCAAATATGTTTAGAGATATAACGATTTAAACCACTGGAAGAACTTAAAAAACTGGAAGCTCTAATTAACACATTAAATCGCTTGGCTCTTTAAAATATAGAACTAGGTATTAGTAGCAATAAGTATCATCACAATTTTTTATATGCATTTAACCTATAATAATAAATTAACCTACACAATTTAAATAGTTTTCATCTAGAAAATACATATTAAAATCAACTAAATTCAACTGAATTAAATAAAATTCAGACACAATTGAATGGAAGTGAAAGATTTATTAAGTAGCTTTAATAAAATTATTTTTGTCACTTTAAATGACGCAATCCTTACTGAGAAACACACATAGTATTTTGGCAACGCAGAGAGTTTCGAATATACTCCCAGATGTTAAGTTTTATGCAAATAAATCAAATTTTAATTATTATGGCCGCCATATTTCATCCGCGCTTTAAATTTGCAAACGTTGACATCAAATTTGAAATCAGCGACCTGAAAAACCCCTTTGTAGAAAATTTCATACAAATCCAATAATATTTCGAGTTTTATGATGTTTTTATGCATAAATCTGAAAGCCTTTTAAATAAAATTCATACACATACAGAAACGAAACTAAAAGTATTTATTACATAGCGTTAATAAAATAGAATTATTTTTGCCAGTTGAGATGACGCAATCTTTACTCAGAAATGCAGAGAGTAACTCGACACCGCAGACAGGCAAAGGAATTCAAGCAGGCTGGCCAATACTGAAAAAATAAATGGACGCTGTATAAACCTATAGGTTGCATAAAATAAACAGACGCTGAATAAACCTATAGCTTGCAAAAGACGCTGACTGATACCATCATTTATATACACTTATATACGCCGGACGCTGGGCGCTACGCTTTTGGTCCGGACGCATGGTAGGCCTCTATAGATATATATATATATATATATATATATATATATATATATATATATATATATATATATATATATATATATATATATATATATATATATATATATATATATATATATATATATATATATATATATATATATATATATATATATATATATATAAAATAATATTTAGAATGCAAATTCATATAGAAAAATTTATCATCGACTCTGCTGGGACTCGAACCCAGGACCCTCCACTGTCTAGGTGGTATCTCTACCAACTGAGCTACAGAGTAGGACTACCAGCATAGCAAGAAATTTTCCATATGAATTAGATGTTTAAGCAGACATACAAAGTAACTAGATATTTATTTTTTTTGAATATTATTAATGAAGATCAGCAAGTCGCATGACAACAACATCAATATTTAAAGTATCTAGATTATTTTTAATCATTCCGAAAGGAAATTAATTATATATAAATTTTAGTTGAAATTAATTTTTGTTAAGTTGAATAATGATTTTACATTAAATAATATTTAGAATGCAAATTCATATAGAAAAATTTATCATCGACTCTGCTGGGACTCGAACCCAGGACCCTCCACTGTCTAGGTGGTATCTCTACCAACTGAGCTACAGAGTACGACTACCAGCATAGCGAGAAATTTTCCATATGAATTAGATGTTTAAGCAGACATACAAAGTAACTAGATATATATTTTTTTTGATAAATTTTTCTATATGAATTTGCATTCTAAATATTATTTAATGTAAAATCATTATTCAACTTAACAAAAATTAATTTCAACTAAAATTTATATATAATTAATTTCCTTTCGGAATGATTAAAAATAATCTAGATACTTTGAATATTGATGTTGTTGTCATGCGACTTGCTGATCTTCATTAATAATATTCAAAAAAAAAATATCTAGTTACTTTGTATGTCTGTTTAAACATCTAATTCATATGGAAAATTTCTCGCTATGCTGGTAGTCGTACTCTGTAGCTCAGTTAGTAGAGATACCACCTAGACAGTGGAGGGTCCTGGGTTCGAGTCCCAGCAGAGTCGATGATAAATTTTTCTATATGAATTTGCATTCTAAATATTATTTAATGTAAAATCATTATTCAACTTAACAAAAATTAATTTCAACTAAAATTTATATATAATTAATTTCCTTTCGGAATGATTAAAAATAATCTAGATACTTTGAATATTGATGTTGTTGTCATGCGACTTGCTGATCTTCATTAATAATATTCAAAAAAAAATATCTAGTTACTTTGTATGTCTGTTTAAACATCTAATTCATATGGAAAATTTCTCGCTATGCTGGTAGTCGTACTCTGTAGCTCAGTTAGGTTAAATAATACATGTTTCATTATTTATTATCAAATAGCTTACTCACCGATTACTTAAGTGTACGTAACATCCAGTTGTTCGAAAGTTTTTGTTATGATGTAATTCAATTATGTATAATTTCAAATGAGCATTATCGACGGGTTATGTGATTCTTTTAAGGTTTTGTTTATGTAAATAGTTCGTTATTATTGCGTAAAAGTATTGTGTAATAATCTGTAATAGATGTGTCACTTTTATAAAGAGTAATAATCTGCTATTATGTATTATATGTTGTAAATAGTGTAGTCATTGTATTAGATCATAAGGTGACGTCAAATTATGTAAATAGGAAATAGTATTTAAGCTTAGAAAATCATAATTTTAAGGAGTTCCTGATAGAAAGCGACGCAGTAAAGTCGTGTAAGAAATATAGTAAATATGTAAATAATCACTTACTGTTAAACGACGAAAGAGTAAAGATATTATAGTAAATCCAGTAAAGTCGTGGCTGATAATATTGTAAATAAATAGTTAAGTTGGTTGATGTATGGAATACGGCGAAAGTAATAAAAGGTTGTAACTTGTAAAAGTGTATAAAGAACCACCTTTTAAAGTTAATTTACTTGCTAAATAAGCAAGATAATAAATCTTCGATTAAAACCATCAATCGGTGTTTTATTTAATTAAACACAAAAAAGCAAATACCAGTTCTTCGAAAAAGGGATATATACCCGCAGTTAATAAACAAAAGTGAGTTCCAAAATCAAGTGTGTGGATGATATTATATGGAAAATCCATGCAAAAGGAAGAAAGTCAACCCTGAATTGGAAACCAGCCCTGGGTCAACATAAAGTGATCTACTCTGCCAATGGTTTGGGAAAGAGGACATCTATAGTAAAGGGAAAGAAGAAATATATAAAAAAAAAGGTAGGAAGTTATTTCTTTTTTTGTATTGGCATTTGCTGAAGAAAAGACTATCGTTTGTAAAGTGTAGTAAAGTGATATGAACAATTTAGTAATAGTTAAAATTAATTAAGATTTCAATTTTAAAAGTGATTACAAACTTCAATTTGTATATTTTTAATACCACAAGAAACCACATTCACCCTGAGATGAGTCTTTATTAAATTTAATTCTGTTATGTTAAGTTATTTAACTGGCGCCCAACTCTCTTACGTAAACTTGAGTTAATCAAGAACTAACGTAACATTAATTTTATATAACCATTGCATTATTAAATCTATTAAAAGGTAATTTCAAATCATATTAGAATTTATAAAAGAGGGAAGTTGAGAAGCATTTCCAAAGTACAGTCTTTTTAAAGAATCAATTTAATTATAAAGTAATTATCTACGATCGAACGGCAATTATTCACAGTTTCAAAATATATAATAAAATTTTTTAAAAATAATTTATTATTGATAATTATCCAATATCACTGCAATATATATATATATATATATATATATATATATATATATATATATATATATATAAGCTATCGTGCCTAAGACAACCCACACCTCCTAGTTGGTATTGGCTGGGTCTCTACTTTTAGGTAGAGTAGGACGGGGCACTGTCAGGACTTACCAAGCCTTATACGGTAGGGTGAGTTGGCTAAATTCTGAGATATCTTCGGCAGGCCCAGTTTCCAAGAACCAGCCACATTTGAGGTTGGACTCGTCTGGGTAGTGAAAGTCTGCAGGACTAGGAGTGATGGGACTCCCTCGAAAAAGGGCCCCGACGTGTGAGCACGTTAATAGCTCACGCTAGTAGAGAGTGGCAATTTCGCTCCCACTAGTGAGTACTGGCAGCTCTTACAAATGTGACTGACGCGCTAACTCAGCTACTAAAACAAGAGATGACATTAGCTATTCTCTTAATAGATATGTATTTGCCTTTCAAACGGAAACATACCCATTACATAGCACAGTGTGCTATTTTAAATAAACGAATTCATATTTATACAGACCGTCAGGCTGCCCTGAAAGCTCTATCGAACTACATGGTAGTTTTAAGTTTTAAAGAATCTTGGTTTTAAAATGTAAACGACTACTAAGGTTTACTATATGATTATTAAATCTGAGATTAGTCAAACATAAGAAAATTGTAAGGGGGATTAATGGAAGAGAGTTCTAAATATTCTCTATCTAAAACTTTACACATTCAAAATACAGTGAAAGGTGCACTTAGGAGATGTTCCAGATTGGCCAGATATTCAAAGTCTCAAAATTCCACAAGATAAATTGAGTTTCGGAAATTTAACATTGAAGTGTCAAAGCTTAATAGACTCTTAACTCAAAACGGTGGTTGTTTGAGTTTTGTTAAGTAAAAACGTGTCTGGTCGAAGCCCTGACGATCAAAGGACCATAAAACAACAACTTCCTCTGGACCAGCGTTATAGTCGATTATATACTGTCTGGGCAAATTCGGAGTATAAGGCTAGAAGGCGTAATGTGCTATTAGGTTTACTACCTTATACAAGCAAAATAGATCTATCACCGGCGATAGCTATCAAACCACACCACTCTTGTAATCCTGAGCAAATAATTTCTGTTCTAAGAAAAAGAGAATATGAGGACTGACGTTTAAAACTTACCAAAACATACTGACGTACCAAAACCAAACAGCCTTTGAATATGTTTCTACTAGCCTTCAGACATGACGAGGATGCTAATAGAATATTTGAAATAAGAGATATAGGAATTAGAGTGGATTCTCCCAATTAGAAAATCCCACAGTGTAAAAGATGCCAGGACTACGGACACACACAAAGGTACTGCGCTAAAGAACCGAGATGTGTCAAATGTCCCGAAAAGCATCTAATGCTGGAGTACACGAAACCTGAAAATGGACCCAGAACGAGATCAGGACACCTGTAGATAAAACAGCTTTTGTCCACGAATATGTTATAATATACTCATTATAGTTGTGTTTCTTCAATTATAATTATATACATTATTCACTACTAGCGGTGATTAATCATTAAACACTACTAGCAATGATTAATATATGATTATTCACTGCTACTAGGTTTCAATTTCTTTTTAGAATTGATTTATTAACAATGGCTCATGGCGTATAAAACTCATTAATTAAATTGAAACGTCAACATCGTTTATACATCTAAAAGTATTTTGAAGCATAAATCTAATCAAAAATATTTAATAGTCGTAGACAAAGTATAGTATTCTATTTGCATATAATGGCTATTAGTTACAAGAGTGAAGTCTACGACGCGAGTGTCATAAAATCATCCGATTATATGCTTGTTGAATAATATTAATAATGCTTTAATGCTATAAATAATGCTACCCAGCGATTAAAAGGTGAAATACAACGTATTGAAAATGAGTCTATTGGTGAATATCTAAGTCACTGACTTTTTAGCCAAATAATAGAGATGATTCCCAGCACTGAATTGAACCACGACAAGAGAATACCATCATTAGACCTACCTAACCAAAAGAAACTTCTAATGAAATTAAACTTAACATCAATTCGAAAAATTCTAGATTTTGATCTGATTACTGGAGAAACCCTAAAACAACTACTAAGGAAAGCAATTGTAAAGCTAACCAATCTTATCAACGCATTCTTCAGACTGAAGTACGTGCTTAAGATGGGGAAAGTAACAGACGTTATGATGATTCTTAAACCAGACAAACCTCCTCATAAAACTTCATCATACAGGCGTATCTCTCTACTGCTTGTTGTCTCGTAACTCTATGAAAAACTATCGCTGAAAAGATTAGAACCAATAATAGAAGAGAAAGACTTGATCCCTTCCCACCAGTTTGTTTTCGGAGAAAGTCAATCGACTATTGATTATAGTCCCTAGGATCACAGACATCATTGTTAGAAGAAAATAGTCTGCTCTACTATCTTCCTTGATCTAGAGCAAGCCTATGGCAAAGTATGGCATGAAGGTTTGTTTTACAAACTAAATAAACTACTGCTCAAAACTTTTGAAATCTAATCTATCAAAAAAATTCTTCAGAATAAAACAAGACGAGACTTATCCTGAATTTACAAAGTGGCGACCGCACGGTAAAGAGTTCAACTCTTACTCAGGTGGCCCGGGTTCGATCCACGGAACAGATCGGCGAGATGATTTTTCTCGTCGATAAAGCCTCAGTACACTTCGTCGTGCTGTCAGATGGGTACCTTAAGCAGTTGGTGTCGACAACCACATAAACATCTTAATGATTTAATCAAATCCACGTTTACTTTAAAAGGTTTTTCTTATTCTGAAAGATCAAACCTCTAATATGTCAAACACGTAAAACGTGGTTTTAATTTGTCCATTATTAAAAATCACCCTTCTCTGCCCCAATATGGCGGCGGTTTGCGGTACTCTGATCGACTAGCTGGCCTAGGTGACTAGATGCAGTGACTCTAAGTCGGTGTAGAAACCCTTCAATTAGAGTCTGGCCAAGGCAGCCATCTTATATCACAACACGTGGCGCCAAATTTGAATAGTACAGAAATGGTTACACGGCTAAATATTGGCACGAATGTGAACGGTATTTGACTCAATTAAAAAACATGAAATAGTGGATTGTATATATAAAACATTATTTAGCATTAAAATTAGGTCGTCAAAATCAAAATATTATATTAAAAATATTGTGATACAAAATGGCGGGCACCGTGGCAACGCATTGGCCACTCTATTGAAGGGTCTTTAAGTCGGTGGATGTCAACTTCACTAATAAACATAATCAGCAGTTACCGGTTAGACTAGATGATGTTCAGATCCCTCATGCTAACTCAGCAAATTATCTGAGTATGACCCTTGACGCTAGACTTCGCTGAAAAGTCCATGTGAAAAAGAAACGTGATTAGTTAATTAGATACAAAAATTCTTAGTTGGGTCATATTGGAATTTCGCTTTTGACGGGTGCCCATTTGATTCCAAAAATAAAACTAAGCCCAAGAAAAATTTTAAGATCGATACGAACTTCCTATCTCTATTCTAATCATTCGCTGTAACGTGTAGAAGTTTCCTATTCAAGATACACACTTTTTTCAATTCTTATGTTATATATTTGACCGCTAGGACAAATTGTTAAGAAAAAAATTTGAAAATTAATGTTATGAAATTAAAGTGCATCGATGCTACTTATAGGTAAAACAATACATTCCCTTGTGGTATGTGAAGGTTATTTGAAGGAAAATAGGTTAAAATTGCGTACTTTGCAAAATTTTGAGTTTCTTGTCACTTAACATCGCGATAACTCCGTAACACTTCATTTTAACGTAAAAGTCTTCATAATTAATCTTAGAGAAAATTTCATTAGCTACATGTACCATTTTTCTATTACGCTCAATACAACGGAGTGGTGGGCGAATAAAAAAAACGAAAAAGTGGCATTTTTAAAGTTAAGGGCAGCAAATTTCTTTGGTGTATTATTTCTAATTATAAACGCCTTTGATTTCAGACAGAATAATCTTTATAGATGCAAAATGAACGTAATTCTGTGTTGGCAAACGACAGTGAAGTCTACTTGGGACTACTAGAAAAAACTTGAACTTCCTTCTTTTATTCGCCTGTGACTTCTTTCTAGTGCACTTTAGCGTAGAATGAGTTATTTTCCGAGTACTCTAAGACTCAATTTTCTAAAACTTTGTCATGTTACGTCTTTTGTAAAACCAATAGCGGTGGAGCTGTACCGCTTCCAAACAGGTAAAATAGCGATATAAGAAAAATATTGAGTTTCTCCCCACCTTTCCTAGCTATAAATAAATAGAAAAAAAAACTCTTCGGCTCTTGAATAGAATCAATCTTGTATGCTGATTTCGGTCGGAGGAGAGGGAGCCAAGGACTGCAACCCAACAAGACTGAGAGAGATGCTGCTTCTCTCAAACTACTAAAAACTACACCCTGCGAATGTGTAACTGGGTGCATAGGAGCTTGTGGCTACAGGAAAGCTGGCCTCAAATACTCTACCCTCTGCAAGTTTTGTTGTGGGCAGTCTTGCAAAGTACGCAATTTTAGCTTTTTTTGGAACTTCACAGCTACACTTACCAAGTATGGAGGAAATTTTGTCCTCTACAAGTTTTTTGTGCTAAAACTCACCAGAACAAAGTTATCGGCGAAAAACTAAAAAAGTGCCGATTCTTGACGGTTTTTTCAAGTTCGCGCAGGACGTAATTGATATTTGAGATAGTTATGATCACTTAAAGTTTATAAAACTGGGAAAGAAAAATAAAATGAATAAGTTCGCGATTACCTTTTATTCTCAAAATCGTTTCGAATCTAACACAAGTGTCACAGAAAGTAGTCAATTCTGCAGCTCTATATTTTTAGTAGTTAATCCTGTATAGTTAATAGAAGATGTTTTCCGAAAAGGCCCATGATAGAGGCGATTCCTTACACCACGTAGATATTCCAGCCGAAGTTTAATAAAATATTTTATTAGAGGTACAAGAAAATCGTCACAGCACCACAAGAACATTAGCTACTAATAATAATGTCAGTCAGTCTTCAGTACTTGAACAAACACAAATGTCATTCGTACAAGGTTGCTTTATTTCAAGAATTGAGCGAAAACGATTTTCATCGCAGGCAAGAGTTTTGTGAAAACATGATGGAAAGGTGCAATGCCAATCCTGCTTTTGCCAGTCACATTATTTTCACTGTCGAAGTCACATTTTGTTTGAATGAAGTTGTTAACAAACAGAACTGTCGTTATTGGGCTTCCTAAAACCCACACTGAATGATGGAGACCCACCCCCCAATATCCCGAAAAATTTAATGTTTGGGCAGATATTGAAAGATGTGCAGATGTGAAAATAGAATTCTAGGTCCTTAATGTATAGAAGGAACTATAACTTCAAAAATTATTTGGAGCTGCTAAGCGGCCATTTTGTTCCATCCTTAGTTGTGCGATATCCTGATCATGAGAAACTCGACATTCCTAATAATACTTTATGGTACCAGCAAGACGGAATACCTCATTATAGTGTTGCTGTTCGAAAATATTCAAATACAGAGTTTCTAGATCGAGTGGAAGGCCTGGGGCAATTGCATGAACACATAAGCAGCTAAAGACCCATTTATTTACATTTTGTTTTGAAGCACTTTAACGCTTGCTCGCGGCGGCAGTTTAGTTGGTTATTCCTCATCACCAGCAACGTGTGCTCTTAATTTTTTTATTTTACGTACGTATAAAATAACACCACGTTTACGTTACAACGCCGCTGACGTCGAGTACTAGATTTACTTTTGTATACTTTGTATATTAATGGCATAAGGAATGCTGAGTCCTTCTTTGCTTATACTTCCCCTGGCAATTGGGTGGCCAGCACGATCACCTGACCTTACACCCCTATTTTTTTCCTGTGGGGTTAGCTAAATAGTCAGGTGTAAAACTGTGCATAAAATCGATTAAACGATTAACAATCAATTAATCAGACCTTCCATTATTTTTTAAAATAATCAGTTAATCGATTAATCCACTAAATCGATTAATCGATCACTAGATTAAATCGATTAATCGATTATTTTAAGAAAATAATCGTAGGTCCGATTAATCGATCAAGCGATTAATTAATCAGTCGATTTGATCAATATTCGATTGTTTTTTAATCGATTTTCTATTATTGATGTCCATAATCGCACAACCCTAGTTGCTTCTCAAACTTTAGCTGAAGTTAACAACAACCACGAATTGCACAAATTGTTTCTCTACTAAAGCACACATTGGTGATGTATGTCGTATTACTCGTACTTATACTATAAGTACGTATTTACACTATAGTAAGTACAAGGTATGACCAGATTTCACCAGAGCAGACGGGGACCAAACAGAACATGCACACAAATTACAGTGGATTTTTAAAAATATAATTTATATAAAAATATACTATAGTAAAATTTCAGAAAACGATACGTTAATTCAGAAAAGGCTTTATTTCAGCGGTAGACCGCTAAACGACGTAGCATTTGCATGCGGACCGGTAAGGTAAAAAAACATTTCGCAAAATAAATTCTATAATGATAAATTTACTTTTACAGTGTACAAAAACAATACAAAATAAACAAATATCCATTCTTTATAATAACAAAAGTCGGTTTTCGTACCTCATCCGCTTCCCGCATACCAAACCTCGAACGACCAAAACGGGAACCGGCCCAGAATCGGCGGGTACCAAGAAGCCGGAATTTTTCTCTTTTTGCTAAACGTACGTTGAAAAACGATCGCAGGGCGGGTTGCGGCGCCGAAGACCATAACCGGGTTCTAAGATGCATAGGCCCGTCGTTCAAAATCAGAACACGGAAATATAACCGAAAACGCTCGCGAAGTGGCGAGTGGGTTTCGGGAGCGGCGGTCAAAAACGGGAATGGGTTTAAACGATCCTGGAGGCAATCATATAAGACCTCCCTCCAGAAGTGGTTTCGACTTAGAAGCCTGATTAGGCCGGTGGCGGCGATATTACTTTAGCGCGATTCTCGGGTGAAAAATAAATAAAGAATTTCGATTTTTTCGGCTGTAACTTTTGCCTTATGGTTTTGCGCGGAATTTCACGGGAAAACCATGTGAGATTACCCGTCTTCAAACGCCAAGATAGTCGTTTAGGTTCCTATAGTTTCTGAGACAACGTCTCTCAAAAACTGGCGGAACTCCCTAGAGCGGAGATACGGAAAAACGAACAGATGCATAGCTCGAACACATGTTCGATCGCCCCCAAAAACCCCAATACACCCCTAGCCCCCGCTAAAACTTTTCCGGTAGAAACGATCGGGGTACTGCGCTGGCAAAGATTCGGCGGTCATTTTGTCGCCTCCGCCTAAATGGTTTATCGGAAACGTTAGATCTGAGACGGGAACTACCCAACGTATCGACACACAAAAACGCAAGTCTTGCCGCCCTTCGACACCGCAAAACCCGGATTTTGATCGTTCGCGTTAATCGGAGACGCAAGACGAAAATTCTTTCGGTTCTGGTATGACTAGAACCGTGCGCGCCAAACCCGCTTAAAAACTATAAAATGGGATATCTTCCATATTACCTATTGCTGGATATTACCTCACCACATAGGTAAGGAGCCAGCGCGTTATATATATCACGTTTGTTTGTATACATAGCGCTGCTCCATATAAAAGTCAGAATTTACTCTTGGTCAACTCCGATAAACTAGTTGACTATACGTTAGCTCCAGGATGATAACACGAATTAAAAAATTTATTCAGAAAAATTTTAAAAATACTATTATTTCTCTGCGGACCGGCAAAAATGTCTGACGGACCGGCGGTTGGAAAACACTGCTTTATACCATAATATGGAAGACACAAATTATCGAAACAAGTGATTAATCGGACCTTCGATTATGTTTTTAAATATCGATTATTCAATCAATCGATTAATCCGATCAATCGATTGTTCTCTTTTTAATTTTTGTTACGTCTATCGAGTTTCAATATAATTTTAGTTTGATTAAATCAGCAAAAATGTCTTAACATTTGTGAAATGTTGTGTTTAAACTTAAACATCAGATCATGAAATCTCATAGTGCCTTTTGCACAATTTCCAGGAGAACCAGAATTTGCAAGAAAAAGTAGCAGTTGCTATTTAAAAAAATATGATGACGTCATTACGGAAAAAGGAGGGGGGAGGGGGTAAACAATTTTTTACTAAAATTTACCTGCCCAAGGATTTGGACCTCAGCTACACCAAAACCACAATCATTTTATTTATTAGAGTATTATACAGCCGGCATTCGCATGGTATATACCCAAGGCCACCCCTGACGGGTTATTAGTAAAACGAAAAAGCTTCCCATTTACTGAATATTTCTTCTTCAAAGTTGGATTAGTGTTTCAAACATGAAATTTAATATTAATCATATTTGTTTATTATTATTATTATTATTAACTGTTTCATATATTATAAAAAACAAATACATACCATTACTTCAAAAATGACAAGAATTAATTTGAATTACTCATTATTTCACACTCAGAATAAATCAGAATTTAGAAGATAATTAATCTAGGAATGATTTAAGAATCGAACACAAATAAACATTTTTTGAGAATTCGAAACAAGTTGAAA
Source organism: Agrypnus murinus (assembly GCA_929113105.1). Classification (NCBI taxonomy): domain Eukaryota; kingdom Metazoa; phylum Arthropoda; class Insecta; order Coleoptera; family Elateridae; genus Agrypnus; species Agrypnus murinus. The sequence continues at coordinate 85,029,012 of OV816027.1, read as the reverse complement.
ACCCAACTTCTTGGCAGTATGTTCCGTCCCGTATACTCAAAGTCATCCTCAAACTATTTACTTTAAATAACAAAACAACACAAATGATCATAAAAACAATCAGAAAAGGTATTAAAGATGTAGGTAGAATAAATTAAACAATTTGTCTATATGTACTTACCAAAAATTCAATAAAAAATTCGCTCAATACTTATAATAATTATAGTTACTAGAAATCACACACTATTATTGTTAAGCGCACGGTCACAGCAAGCTCTGATGTATAATAACAGTGGAAAGTTCCGAGACCTTGAGCTTGATGGTAAAACGAGAAGAAAGAAGTGTGGGGGACTTCATACCCTCTCCAACTGTTAAGGCTTATTTAGGGAGAGGTAGTCATGCAACGCCGTATTGAACATTTTGGAAAAAAGGCTGATATTTCTACCTGTAGGTTATTAAACCAGTAATGCCAAAGGATTAATAAAAAAACGAAAAGGTTATATAATTAAAAACATTCTTCATCTCGGATACAGAAGTAGAACAGCAGGCTCCGTGTCAATCATATGTTTAGCACATTATAGATTTTCGCAGAGGGTGGAATTTCGTCAGATTAGGTTAAATTATAGTAGGGACGGTTCTATGATAGTAATCTGTTCCCTGGGGCACAAGGGATGTTCCGCAACCCTATTACTCATCCAAAAGCAAACAAATCTAGTATATTGGGTATTGTGTAATGCAACAAAAGAGGAACTGGGTTTCTGATTAAATTAACTAAAAAGATAAAACTAATAAAGAAGATAATTGATAAGTCTTAGCTGAAGACTGGCATAGATACTCATGAATACATACTGTTCAAGAAACTGACGAGTTCCGAACTGAAAAAGGTTTTCCAAGATGTCCGCTAAAATGGAGATTTTCATTTAATTCGATTTTGGCAGGTTTTACGTAAAAAATACAAGACAGCTTTTCCATAATGATAAACATCTTCACAAGTTGTTTTTTTGAATTTAGATACATAGTTTCGGAGGTCCATCATCAAGAATGTAGAATGTATTTTCCGTAGGAAAAGTACAGAAGTCAAGAATTTAACATAGGAGTAGAACACGCTCCGATTATATGGCATCGTTAGAACTCTCCTAAGCCTTAGATTTAGAGAACGTGAAATTAAAATTTTTTTTCTCATTTTTGTGTGCATCATATGGACTTTTTACACACAAATTCTTGATATTTTTGATAAAAAATGATATTAAGAATTAGCCAAACAATGCAAAAAAGATAATTACTAACCTGATAACAATTCCTTGTACTTTTCTTGACCAGATTAACCATTAACAAGGGCCGCTGTTTCCATCAATTATTATCATATATAGCAATACCAGTTTGCAAAGCGGTTTTTCTTGGCGTAATAAGATTAATTGTGGACTGTAATGTTCCCTTTTTTTTGTTTATAGTTTCTTGTGAACACTATATATATGGAAAATTAATTTCCAGCGAAAAAATATGAGTCTTGACATAAAACCTTTTTTTCTCCAACCGTTACAAAAGTATGACATTTTACGACTGTCAGGAGGCTCTAAGGTTGACATTTTCCATACAGTAAACAAAAATTGGTATCTTAGCAACAAAAGTATTCACTTTTAATCCTAGGAGCTAAAGTTGTCACTTTTAATCCTAGTATTAAAAGTGTTGATTTAAATTAAAACTTGGTACTTTTAATCTGAACAAGTTTATTCAACAATCTTTACAATTGATGTTTATTCACACTGATATTGAATACACAGTTTGAACAGGTATTAAAATTAAATAATCCACTGGAACTTCCAGCACCTTCATTCTTGGAACAATTCTTAACACAGTCCAACACGTTTTTACTAACAATTATATTATTTTCCGATGCTGTGTCATTAGAAATGACAGTGGTGCTTGGTTTATCATTATTATTACCACTATCAACCTGCAGTATTCTTTTCGCAATATTTTCTTTATTCAAAAGTGAGTCTTCGATGTAGCCTTCCGCCACAGTGCTCGATCTCCATCCTCCGTGTCTTTTTAGACAAGTGAGGTCACCACCGCCGTCAATTAAAAGAGTAGCAGACGTTCGTCGTAATGCGTGTCCCGTGTACTCTTTCCAGTTGTCCAGGTTCAAAAATTTTGCTACTTCTTGCGAGACGGCACTGATTCTATGAATACCGACCACCATTCGATGACACTTTCCACTAACGTATCTGAGAAATAATCGACGTTCTACCAATCCGGATGGACGTAGAGCAACATATTTTCGATATAAAGTTAAATAATTTTCTCCCAGCACAGTAAAAGATCGTGGTCTCTTGGTTTTGGTAGTGGGAATTTTGATAATTAAAGCGGATTTCACATCTTCAACATTATCAATTGTTAGATTGACTAATTCATCAGAGCGGCATGCGCCTGCAACCCCCAATATTAGGACAACCTATAAAAAAGCTTTTTAAGAATTTTGTTCTTTCATTTTGAAATCGTTTACCTTCATCATCAAATATAAATTATCAGGTGCACTATTCAAAAAGCGGTCAACTTGCTCCTTTGTAAATACTCGCGATTTTTTTGATGAATATCCCTCATTTTGTCTCTTGAGAAAAGCACGTAGCTTTGAATATTTACTCATATCAATCCCGTTCTTTACATCCAACGTTGACCGCAACATTGAATATTGTGACCAAAGCGTTGACGGCTTCATTTTATTTGCTAAGTTTGAGAAATACACCATCAGTACATCTTCTGAATACAACTGAATGTTTTTTTCTTTGCACCAATTCATAAAACGTCGATACGCAAATTCATAAATTTCTCGAGATTTCTTAGGGAGAAGATTCAAAGAAACCTCTTTCGCACACTCCAGTATCTCCCTAGGTACACCTAAATCTTCATCAGATTCCATTTTTACACAGTTTTCAACAAATTAGACCACAAACAATCACAAATGAACTCATTTAGCAAAATGGCGACCAATGTTTGACGAAGTGTCCATGACTACACATCGATACCTACTTTGCTTTATTATCCCAATGTAGTTTGAATAATTTTGTTCAAAACACAAATTAATAGTCAATGGGTGATTTCGGTTGGAGAAAAAGTAGCATGTTTCATTCGGATTAAAGGTGCCTTTTTGTGACTCGCAATTAAGCATCCGCTCGGCTTCGCTACGCTTCGCCTCGCAAATGCAAAATTTGCTCGTCAAAAAAAGGGGCACCTTTAATCCTAATAAAACAATCTACTATTATTCTATATTATTATTTTGTCCATGGCAACACTCCATAAAGTCAAGTATAAAAATTATGCTTGTTTGCCATTATTGAACAAATAGACCTAATTCTATACATATTCCCCCCCGATAAAAGGATTTAACAAATTATTCCTTTTATGACAATAACGATAACTAAATATAAGAACAATTCGCTGTGAAAATGAACTCACATGAAAAAAAAAATGAATAAAGCAAAAGAAATCTAATGGAAAATAAGTATTGCGATGGTAGCAAACATAATTTAACTAAAGGTCGTTTAATGCTGCCTTGCTTAGTTTTCAAGGTTGCCACTGTTGCAATCCCATCCGATCCCGGATGGAGTTTTGTTATTCTACCCAATAACCATTGTCCGGGAGGTAGATTTTCCTGCCTCACAACTACTAGCGAACCGACTGTCACTTTGACATTAGAATTATGCCATTTTTGGCGTTGTTGGAGAGTATGCAAATATTCGGCGTGCCTACGATGCCAAATGGACTGATGGAAATTTTGAATTAATTGCCATCTGGAGAGTCTATTCAAGGGTGTGCTATTTAAATCTTCGTCAGGCGGTGCAGAAACGGGTTCTAACGTTAAAAAATGATTGGGGGTGAGTACGGACAAATAATTAGGATCAGTGCTCATCTCTACTAAGCGGCGCGAATTAAGAACTGATTCAATTTGAGTTAACAAGGTAGTCATCTCTTCAAATGTAAGAATTTGATTACCCAGAACCCTAGAAAGGTGGCCTTTCACAGATTTAACAGCAGCTTTCCATAGTCCTCCCATATGGGGAGCTGAAGGAGAATTAAAATGCCATTTTATGGCAAGCTGGTCACATGCATTTTCCAGATAAGTGGACAAAATACGATTCGCACCAATAAAATTAGTTCCGCAGTCATTAAAAAGCTCCAAAACTCTGCCCCTTCGTGCGACAAAACGTCCAAGAGCTGCTATAAAAGCTTCACTGCTAAGATCGGAGACTAACTCGATGTGGATAGCCTTAGTGACAAAACATACAAATATGCAGAGGTAGGATTTGAAAGTTTTGGAACCGCGATAACGTGCCGCGGAGGTAATATAGGGTTCAGCCATATCAACCCCGGAGCGGGTAAAACTTGTGATTTGAGACAGGCGATAAGAAGGTAAGTTGCCCATAATGGGAGTTAAAGGTATAGGGTTAGCCCGAAAACACCGATAACACCCAGCCACACATCTATTTATCGCCCTTTTAGAGGCTAGGATCCAAAACTGCTGCCTCAGCAAATATTGCAGTGTCTGTGGTCCCGGATGCAGATGCTGATCGTGAAAATGTCGTATAACAAGATTAGTGAGAACATGATTGCTTGGAAGTAAGATAGGATGTTTTGCATAAAGAGCATATTTGAATGTTTGAGTCTACCTCCCAATCTCATTACACCATTCTCATCCAGAAAAGGTGCGAGTTGTCTGATAGGTTTGGTACAAGGTTTATTCAGACGGATTAACTTGATCTGATCCTGAAACACTTCATCTTGTACATATTTACAAAGAGTGGTGATCGCTTTGTAAAGTTCGATTTGGGAAGGTGCTCCTGAATATGCTCTAGAGCGATTGCTCAAATTATAAATGAAACGTAGTACATAAGCGACTACATTTTGTATTTTGCTGAAAGATGAAAATCTACGAAGTAAAGAAGCGAAAATGTGCTCATCGCCAGCAATCATAAAGAATGTAATGGATTTGGCAGCTTCTACTTCAACTTCAATATTAGAATTTGATAATGAAGTAGCCGTAGGCCAATTTTCTTGGGAGAGTTGCAACCAAAATGGCTCATTCCACCAGAGAGAAGCATGGAGCAATTCTTTGGGTAAAATTCCACGACTAGCGACATCGGCGGCATTTTCCCCTGTTTTTACATAAAACCAGGATTCTGGAGGAATAATATCTTGAATATGGCTGACACGATTGGCAACAAATGTCTTCCAACGTTGGGGAGACGATCGTATCCAAGACAATGCAATGGTAGAGTCAGACCACGCGAAAACTTTATCAAATTGAATTTTATTGGAGAATGTTTGTGAAACATAGCGATAAAGATTACTAAGTAAAACGGCTCCGCACAACTCCAACCGAGCCAAGGAAATTTTTTTCAAACTGGCAACCTTAGATTTACCACAAAGTAAGTGAACAAATATGAGACCATCAGTATGAATATTACGCAGATATATGCAAGCAGAGTAACCTTTCTCACTGGCGTCACAAAAACAATGGATCTCTGTATGATCAATTGTTGAATTAATGTTTAAAAACCGAGTAATTTTTATAGAAGAAAGGGAAGGAAGTTCGGCTTTAAATCGTTGCCATCTTAATACAATGTCTTCAGGTGGTTTTTGATCCCACTGAATTCATAGGACCCACAGGTGCTGTATGAGATATTTCGCGAAAAAGGTGATGGGTGTTAAAAATCCTAAAGGATCCCATATGCGGGCAATGTCAGACAAGATAGTACGTTTGGTGATAACATTATTTGTAACAGAAACTTTGAAGTTGAAACAATCTTGCGAAGGAATCCAGTGTAATCCCAGAATTTTTAAAAAATCACCTGGAGCATCAAACGTAATGGTCTGACGATTTTCCTCAGGAATATCACTCAGTAAGTCAGAAGAATTGCTTGCCCATTTTCTAAGTTCAAAACGACCTCGCTGAAGAAGTTCTATCAGTTCGGACTGAAGAAGCTTAGCTTCTTCTAAACTATTTGCTCCTCCAAAACAGTCATCTACATACAGACCCTCTGTCAAAACCTGTGATGCTAATGGAAACTTATGCCCTTCGTCAATGACAATTTGTTTTAAAACACGAAGCGCTAGATAAGGAGAGGATGCAACACCGAAAGTAACTGTGTTTAACTGATATTCCTGAATTTCCTTCAAAGGATTAAATCTCCCAAGTATTTTTTGATAGCTTGTATGAGCTTTGGTAAGAGATATTTGTCTGTACATCTGCTTAATGTCAGCTGTAAAGACAAATCCAGGTAAGCGAAAATTGAGTAACAACACAAATATATCAGCCTGCAATTTGGGACCTGAATATAAAACATCATTGAGAGACAAGTTGTTGCTAGTTTTCATAGAAGCATCAAAGACAATACTTAGGCTTGCGAAGCTTAGTCGGCATGGTGTGGTAGATAAAAACTAGGTTCAGTGGAGCTACTTATTGGAACTACTTCCATGTGGCCAGAGGTTAGATATTCTTGTATTACCTCACCGTACATGTCTCTAAAAGATTTGTCATGCATGAAGCGTTTTTCTAAAGAATAGAACCGTCTAAGGGCTCCAGCGCGAGATACCCCTAAAACTGGAGGTGGTTCCTTAAAAGGTAACGAAACCACATATCTACCATCTTCCATACGCGAAACGGTATTTTGAAAGTTTTGTTCACAGATTTCATGTTCTGGTGAAATAAACTTTTTTCCTGGAACTTCTTCGAGTTCCCAGAATTTCTTTAAATCAAATGGGTCTGAAGACGCAAACAAAGAAACGGCAGGGGTTAATGAAGCATCTATCTTTCCCATTACAATCCAACCAAAAATAGTATCAAAAGCGATGGGTTCGCCCATCTTGCCTACTATTCGATCCGATTTCAAGATTTGTGAAAAAACATCTGCCCCCAATATCATATCCACTGGACGGGATTGATTAAAGTTAGGGTCTGCTAACGGTAAGGTAGACAAATGAGTCCACTGCGAAACATCCACGGTAGTGGAAGGTACCTTGGAAACTAAGGTAGGTAAGATTTCAAGTTCAAGTTCCAGAATAGGTTCTGAACTGTGAATAGGCTTTATCACACATTTAGTGATGCCTTGCGAAACTATAGGGGAATCTGAATTTATTCCCGTTATGGTAGAACGAATATAGGAACGGCGTAAGCCCAATCGGGTTAAACATTTTTGTGATATCAACGAAACCTGAGAACCTGTGTCCAACAGTGTTCTCACTGGTTGGAAATTGTTTCGAGAAGAGAGAACGTGTATCATTGCACTAGGCAAAAGAACTGATGATTTCTTAGATGCGAAAAAGGTGACATTATCTGCAGTATTAGCAGTAGCATTTCGCTGCATGGGATCCGCAATGTTAGCATCAAAATGAAGAACAGTATGATGACGTCCTTTGCAAACTCTGCAAGAATGAATACTAGGGCAATTTGTTACACTATGCGAACGATTTAAACAATTGATACAAAGGTTCAATTGTTTTACAGTATTTAATCTTTGAGATGGGTTTTTTACTATAAATTCACTTGGATAAAGGGTGTTCTGACTTGCATACCAAACAATTATTTGAGTTGTTTTGATATGTTTTGTAACAACAAAAGATTGTTTAGAAGTAGAGTTTACATATAAATTAGAGTTGAATACAAGGTTAGGTTTTTTGCTAGATATTGCTTCGACCGATTCCAAGGCCTTGCAATGATTTGACAAGAACCTTTTGATTTCTTCAAAGGTTGGCAAATCTGTATGGGATTGTTCTTCGAATTTTGTACATAAATGTTTAGGTAGTCTTTTAAAAGTCAAATCAAACAAAATGAACCCCCATTCTCTAGTGTTTAAACCCGGAGCATCAAAAGCTGCGGTATTTTCATTAACTATATTAAGCACATTATACAGAGCTTTGGACGTATCTGGGACACTAGCTGGCAAATCACATATAGCGTGCCAGTGACTTGTAGCGAGAAGTCGAACATTGTCAAACCTTTCACAAACTTGTTTCCAAGCAATTGGATAATTGGAACTATACTATAACCAAAAAATGAAGGATCTAAACCGAGTGAATCTAGCAGGCGCAGATTAGCAGTCGGAGTTGATTGTGAGCGAGCCTTGTTCCCAAATTGTCAAATTTAGACAGTTTGAAATAAAAAAATAAACATTGCAATCTGTCAAAGTTTTGAAAGGTTTTTCACAACTCCAATTGTTACTTATTAAACTACTATTAATAAATATTAATTGGAGTTGTGAAAAATCTTTTAAGCAGCAACTAATGTCGTACACACTTTTGCTATCAGAATGTTATTTATTAATAGTAGTTTAATAATTAACAATTGGAGTTGTGAAAAACCTTTTAAAACTTTGACAGATTGCAATGACAATTTTTAATTTCAAACTGTCTAAATTTGACAATTTGGGAACAAGGCTCGCTCACAATCAACTCCGACTGCTAATCTGCGCCTGCTAGATTCACTCGGTTTAGATCCTTCATTTTTTGGTTATAGTATAGATATAGGTATGCCTTTTACTATATTCAAGGCATCACCAGTGAGGGATGATAATAGATAGTGAAATTTCTCTATAAATTTTTGTTAGAATGAACCATAGATTGAAACATATCTTTGAAAGTATGCCATTCTGAAAATTTGCAGCTAAACGTTTGTAAATGTATTTTTGGCAAGCGAATATTTGAACCGTTAGATTTACATTCCGCATTGGAACCGAACAAGGTTTCATATTTTTCAAGAATTTGCCAATAAACTTCATCAATTACTTTGTTGTTATCTTTTTCACGTGCTAACTCTTGCTTCAAAACTGCTTCAGTTGGATTGGACGAAGATACTTGAATCAAAATCTCATTAGATAATTGTAGGCATGCTTGATAGTTGAAATCTGCGGTTTTAAAAGCAGCTTTAAATGACTGAAGTTTTGTAACATCATCTTCAGCCTTCGTAGCCATCGCTAAAATACGTTTCAATCTTTCCAACTGTCCTTGGCGTTGGTAAATCAATGCGTTTAATTCAACTGATATATTGTGAAATATGACAAGCAAAGAACATTATTTTTAAAATTTATAATATGAATTGCAGATTTTAGAAAAATAATGTGTTTATTTTTACCTATCTTTAGATCCACAAATTACCTTTGTTTTATTTGAATAGTATCAAAGACAACTTAAAAAAAATATTGAAATTATATTAATAGTTGTTCTGATTCACAGCGAAACAAGAAATAAACAAAACTTTAGGTGCTTTTATTGAAGGCACAAAATGTTTTTAATAGTAATTGTATAAATCCAAACTGGGAACTTATACAAATGCAAAAATGGTATGTTTTAGAAAACGTTTTATTGCAAAACTTGCCGTTTTATAAGATAATATAGGGCGTAATGGCGTATTATAATTTCACAAGAAACTACAACTCAAAAAAGGATATCTTGGCTTCGCAAGGACCATATGTTGATATTTTTGATAAAAAATGATATTAAGAATTAGCCAAACAATGCAAAAAAGATAATTACTAACCTGATAACAATTCCTTGTACTTTTCTTGACCAGATTAACCGTTAACAAGGGCCGCTGTTTCCATCAATTATTATCATATATAGCAATACCAGTTTGCAAAGCGGTTTTTCTTGGCGTAATAAGATTAATTGTGGACTGTAATGTTCCCTTTTTTTGTTTATAGTTTCTTGTGAACACTATATATATGGAAAATTAATTTCCAGCGAAAAAAAAATATAAAATAATATATATAAATATAATAACACTCCATAAAGTCAAGTATAAAAATTATGCTTGTTTGCCATTATTGAACAAATAGACCTAATTCTATACACAAATGTAATACCTTTTAAATTTCAATTATAATAGAAAGTTTAATTTTGGAAAAAATAAATACAGTTTCGTTAAAAAAAATAATTTAATTTCGGCAATAGTAGGTTTAGGTAGTTTAATTTCAGAAAAGGTAAATACGGTTTCGGAAGAAATTAATTTAATTTCGGAAATAGTGAGTTTAATTTCGGAAAATGTAAATATAGTTTCGGAAAAGTACGTTTAATTTCGAAAAAAGTAAATTTCATTGTTGTCAGTTTATTGTCAATTAAGTTGTATGCATTTGGTTATGTAAAAGGAGATCAGTTTAAAAAACACGAAATTATACTTACTTTTCCGAAACTATATTTACCTTTTCCGAAATTAAACTCACTATTTCCGAAATTAAATTAATTTTTTCCAAAACTATACTTACCTTTTTCGAAATTAAACTTACTATTGCTGAAATTAAATTTACTTTTACCGAAACTCTATTTACCTTTTATGAAATTACATTTACTATTGCTAAAATTAAATTTAACTTTTTCCACAACTGTATTTAACGTTTTCGAAATTAAACTTACTATTGCTGAAATTAAATTTACTTTTACCGAAACTGTATTTACCTTTTTCGAAATTAAATTTACTATTGCTGAAATTAAATTTAATTTTTTCCAAAATTGTATTTACCTTTTTTGAGATTAAACTTACTATTGCTGAAATTAAATTTACTTTTACCGAAACCGTATTTACCTTTTCCGGAATTAAACTTACTATTGCTGAAATTAAATTTACTTTTACCGAAACCGTATTTACCTTTTCCGGAATTAAACTTACTATTGCTGAAATTAAATTTACTTTTTCCGAAACTCTATTTACCTTTTTTTGAAATTACATTTACTATTGCTAAGAATAAATTTAACTACTCAAAAATATAAATTTAAAACACAATGGTTTTAATAATGTGAGTGTGAAAATTTGAAAAATTTTACTTTTTCAATTAATGGACGACTATGCTCACATCTCAAAATGATATGTATGTAAATCACAGACAGCACCCCAACACAGACTGTTTCGAGCTATTGGCTCTCATCAGTTAGGGGTAGCTGCCCGTGATTCCCATACACATCATTCGAGCTTATATACCAGCTCTGAAATAACATTAACACCAACAAATAATAGTGGTGCCTCCTGTAGGAATCATTTAATGGATAATCAGAAGAAAACCGCATAGTGCGGTCTGATTCCTACAGCAGGCACCACTATTATTGGTTGGTGTTAATGTTATTTCCGAGCTGGTATATAAGCTCGAATGATGTGTATGGAAATCACGGGCAGCTACCCCTAACTGATGAGAGCCAATAGCTCGAAACAGTCTTTCTTGGGGTGCTGTCTGTGATTTACATACATATCATTTTGAAATGTTGAGCATAGTCGTCCATTAATTGAAAAAGTAAAATTTTTCAAATTTTTATTATTTTATTAAATTTAACTTTTTCCAAAACTGTATTTAACGTTTTCGAAATTAAACTTACTATGGCAGAAATTAAATTTACTTTTACCGAAACTGTATTTACCAAAACTATATTTACCTTTTTCGAAAGTAAACTAACTATTGCTGAAATTAATTTTACTTTTACCGAAACTGTATATACCTTTTTCGGAATTAAACTTACTATTGCTGAAATTAAATTTACTTTTTCCGAAACTGTATTTACCTTTTATGAAATTACATTTACTATTGCTAAAATTAAATTTAACTTGTTCCAAAACTGTATTTTCGTTTTTGAAATTAAACTTACTATTGCTGAAATTAAATTTACTTTTTCCGAAACTCTATTTACCTTTTATGAAATTACATTTACTATTGCTAAAATTAAATTTTGCTTTTCCCAAAACTGTACTTAACGTTTTCGAAATTAAACTAACTATTGCTGAAATTAAATTTAACTTTTTTCCAAAACTGTATTTACTGTTTTCGAAATTAAACTTACTATTGCTGAAATTATATTTAACTTTTTCCAAAACTGTATTTACTGTTTTCGAAATTAAACTTACTATTGCTGAAATTAAATTTACTTTTTCCGAAACTCTATTTACCTTTTATGAAATTACATTTACTATTGCTAAAATTAAATTTAGCTTTTCCCAAAACTGTACTTAACGTTTTCGAAATTAAACTTACTATTGCTGAAATTAAATTTAACTTTTTTCCAAAACTGTATTTACTGTTTTCGAAATTAAACTTACTATTGCTGAAATTAAATTTACTTTTTCCGAAACTGTATTTACCTTTTATGAAATTACATTTACTATTGCTAAAATTAAATTTAACTTGTTCCAAAACTGTATTTTCGTTTTTGAAATTAAACTTACTATTGCTGAAATTAAATTTACTTTTTCCGAAACTCTATTTACCTTTTATGAAATTACATTTACTATTGCTAAAATTAAATTTAGCTTTTCCCAAAACTGTACTTAACGTTTTCGAAATTAAACTAACTATTGCTGAAATTAAATTTAACTTTTTTCCAAAACTGTATTTACTGTTTTCGAATTAAACCTACTATTGCTGAAATTAAATTTACTTTTTCCGAAACTGTATTTACCTTTTATGAAATTACATTTACTATTGCTAAAATTAAATTTAACTTGTTCCAAAACTGTATTTTCGTTTTTGAAATTAAACTTACTATTGCTGAAATTAAATTTACTTTTTCCGAAACTCTATTTACCTTTTATGAAATTACATTTACTATTGCTAAAATTAAATTTAGCTTTTCCCAAAACTGTACTTAACGTTTTCGAAATTAAACTTACTATTGCTGAAATTAAATTTAACTTTTTTCCAAAACTGTATTTACTGTTTTCGAAATTAAACTTACTATTGCTGAAATTAAATTTACTTTTACCGAAACTCTATTTACCTTTTATGAAATTACATTTACTATTGCTAAAATTAAATTTAGCTTTTCCTAAAACTGTACTTAACGTTTTCGAAATTAAACTAACTATTGCTGAAATTAAATTTAACATTTTTCCAAAACTGTATTTACTGTTTTCGAAATTAAACTTACTATTGCTGAAATTAAATTTACTTTTTCCGAAACTCTATTTACCTTTTATGAAATTACATTTACTATTGCTAAAATTAAATTTAGCTTTTCCCAAAACTGTACTTAACGTTTTCGAAATTAAACTAACTATTGCTGAAATTAAATTTAACTTTTTTCCAAAACTGTATTTACTGTTTTCGAAATTAAACTTACTATTGCTGAAATTAAATTTAACTTTTTCCAAAACTGTATTTACTGTTTTCGAAATTAAACTTACTATTGCTGAAATTAAATTTACTTTTTCCGAAACTGTATTTACCTTTTATGAAATTACATTTACTATTGCTAAAATTAAATTTATCTTTTCCTAAAACTGTACTTAACGTTTTCGAAATTAAACTTACTATTGCTGAAATTAAATTTACTTTTTCTGAAACTGTATTTACCTTTTTCGAAATTTAATTTACTATTGCTGGAATTAAATTTAACTTCTTTCCAAGCCAGTATTCACCTTTTTCGAAAGTAAATTTACTTTTGCGAAATCAAAATTACGTTCTTTGAAATTAATATTACTTTTTCCGAAATTGAAGTTGAAAATATTTGTTAGTTATGTAAATATTTGTGTCATTTTGAAGCAAAAGGTTCCACTTTGTCAATATCGAGTTATGCATACAGGGATAAATTAGACACAATTTATTTTTTCGATGAATACTCGCCTAGCTTTCTAAGTGTTAAATTCCCAGAAAAATATAAGAATAGAAAATAGATTCTAAAAACATAAGGTGTATGACCGTCTGGATGAAGTAGTATGGCCGACTGGATGATTCCATACAACTGCACCAAAAATTTGCTTTAAATGAACTTAAAAATCCTTACCTTTGGAAAAGTCAAGTACAATTTTGTCCCTTACCGCGAACATTTCGCTTTATTATTCATTAAACTGCATAATTATATTTAATATTCAATGACACAGACATTAATGCGTTTATGCAATTAGTTTCGCAGGGTTTTTACAAAGTTTTACTTGTTGACGGTGCACAGTTTTCCAAATGTAATCACATTTGTTTATAACTCCTTTAAGCCCCATTATTGCTGCTCTTCTCTTTGTTCGTCGTTAGTGATCCGCAGTAACCATTAAATATGACGGTTTTAATATACCTAAAATGCCTCTGTGCAAAACCTTCTGAAGTATTGCATATATCTTGGTTTGCTGCAAGTCTTGGACGCTCAATTTTGCACTAAAGGGTAAATAATATGAGAAAGTACATTCGATTATAAACTTTAGAGACTCATTGTTCGTCTGAACAATGATTCCAACCACGTCTGAACAAACCATGTCTGTGGTTCTTGGATATCATTAAATAAAACATAAACGTCTTAACGTTATACTAAGATTAGAAAACTCAATATATAATTAAAATACGATAAATCAAGTTGGAATAGCATATCTTTATTAAAGTATAACAGTTTACAATATTAAATACAAATTAGGATGGTAAAAGAGAAAGAGATCTTAGTCAAAGGTCAACCTGAAAAAGAAAATTATGTATATTAGTTAAGGATATTAATGGATCATATGAAAATCAAAACTGCACCTTCAATAATAATGCAAAATTGAAATTTTAAATAAAGAAATTAGTTTTTCATAACTATAGTGATAAGCATTGTTATTGAAAGGGCAGTAAGAATGATCATAGAAAGGTGATATTTCTGGTGAAAATAAATATAACAAATAAAATAAATGAACTAGAGGTTTCTCAGAGAGATAAAATAAATATTAAATGAAAGTCTAGTGTTTGATTGAAAAAAGGAAGAGTTAAGTGTAAGAGTTGAAAGAAGAAATATAAATTATTAAAATAATACTGAAGAGGGAAACATAGAAGAAATTTAAAATAAAACATAAAGGGCGAGAAGTTAACACAAATAATAAGTAATAGAAGAAATATACAGAAGAGTTGAAGAACAGTATTTTAAGTAGTTCTTGGATAAGTAAAGTACCATAAGCAGTTCCTGTATCGGAAGAGTACCATAAGTAGTTCCTGTATCGGAGGAGTACCATAGGGTGAGAGGCCATTTTCAAGATTCACATAAGATACTTACCTGAGGTGCTGAAGAAGAATAGCCATAATTAGATTCCGGTCAAAGAAGATAATCACAAGTAACTCATACAAAGGAAGTATAGAGTTTACCTACACATCAAGGACAGATAGAAGAGTTAGAAGGTTTGGTGGTCCATCATCATCGAGTGCAGAGGTGTCAGAGGTGTGGTCTGCAGATCCTGTACAGCTGTCGTCGGTGTTTCATTGAGGAAGATTGAAAATTGTACGAAGCGTGTGTGAAGTGAAAGTGCAGTTATAGAAGATTTCAAAGGGAGTGGTCTATCAATTGACCTATTTGGAAAAATATCCAGTGCAGATTTGACAAAAGGCAGGAATAATTGTAAGTTGACAGGGTAAGATTTCTTTCTTTCAACATCCTAAACAAAAGAGTGGTAAATAAAGAGATTAAACAAATATTTAATTTTATGTTATGCTTACTTGATCTTACATACTTTAATTTGGGAACTGTCATGTATGACATTGCGGGTTTATGTGTCAATGGTTGTCACTAACCCCACTTTATTTAATCAAATTCAATAACCGCAATAAAGGTAAAGTTTTTGGATCATTTAATAAAAGAACCCAAAGTTAGATGATCGAATTAACAGTCTCATATTAATAACATTAAATAAAATTAACCATCTATATTATTATATAGACTATATTATATACAGTTTGAGCGACCCTGAGATTAAAAGGTATTCTTTTAAATATAAAACTAATAAATAACAATTACGTAAGTATAAATAATAATTATAATAACATCACAGCATGCTACACGAAATTCTAGAATTTTTGCAAAAGTAGACTTTATTTTTTCTCATCAAACTTCCTAATCCAACAAACTTAAATGTTCAAATGCCAATCTCTGCAAGTCATTATCCTAGAGGTTGACAAACCCAATGCAATGAAATAGTAGCTGAGAACTGATTATCAAGTTTATGAGCTGGACAATGTTGTTCATAGCTGAAAGCTATATTTGCGCCTGCAAATGCTTTACCAGTCAACGACAAAATACATAACATAACACTAGCTTCCGCATTATCGAAGTTAATAGTACATCACCAACAATTTGAAGTTTATATTTGAGGCTGTGAGTTTCGAGAGTAGAACCCCCGGTCCTTTGGATAACCTGCGGGCATGATTAATTGTTTGTTAACTTGCTTTTTCCAGAGGTAAATTATTCATTTTTTCAGGGTTTTCCATGACGCCACTTGTTTTGGCGCAATAGGGGATTCCCAATATCTAGCGACATTATTTCCCCAAAGACTTTAAAAATGTTTTTCTATTTTCCGTCTATAATAAAGCTGTTAAAGCACCCGAAACAGTGCGTTAATAGCTCATTTGGGTGCTTTAATAGCCCAACTTTTTCAAAGTTGGTCATTGAAAAAAAATGGAAAAAACAGAAAATTGACAAATACTTCACTCTAAAAATTTGAATTTTCAAATGTCACATCAGTGTTGTCAACTTGTTTGTAACTACAACATAATTCCCTAAATCGTGAAATTACGAATTTTTTATTTAAAAAGGGAATAAAAGGCGCAAAATAGAAAAACTAGCATAAAAAACTCATTTCATAAGTCATTATTGCACTCGTCCTTTAGAAAACTCGCCGCAAGCGGCTCGTTTTCTAAATTTGGACTCGTGCAATAAATCTTGCCTTATGAAACGCGTTCTTTAATATACTATTAATTGAATTTTTAAATTGCGGGAAATTTAAATTTGTGCAATCAAAAAGTGTATTTTAGGCTTTGATTTTTCTTTCAATAACGACTTAAATAACGCGTAAATAATTGATAATATTGAAAATTTTATAATGAGTCGCATTTATAGGAATTAATAAAAACAAGTTATTGGCAAATGATCATTTCACAATTTTAATTTTAACTCAACTATCTATTACAAGGCAGATATTTTTTGTTATTGAAATTATAAATCACAATTGCATACTATACTACTTATTGTATTAAATGAAATATCAAAATTTTGCATTTTTTATTATTATTAAATAATATTAATAATTAAATATAATTTGAGTAAAAATAAGCATTTGTTACTCTATTCATTTTTTTTATCTGACACCATTTTCGATGAAAAAAATGATAAACTTTCAAAAATGGCAAATTGTTGTTCTCAATTTTGCTAGAAATTGAAGCACTCTAGGAAAGAAATGCAGTAGACAAAATTTATGTATTTTTGACACAGAATGCAATGTAGTTAAGAAAGATTTAAAAAAATCTTTTTTTAATTTTTTCAGCTTTTTAAAATTTTTGGAATAACAACTTTATAATTTTATAACTATGAAAAAATTATTTCAATTATAATTTGTTTATAATTATTCTTTTATATTGGTAGCTTGCTCGTTATAATAAAAGTTTGTATTTTTATATAAAAAACCCACAGTTATTATTTAATTGAATTAAATTTATGTTCACAATCAATTTCCATCTCCAACTTTAAAAAGTGAATCAATCTCTCTATACATTTCTTTTTTAATTTACAATAGCAGCTGTTGGCTACCATTAATTATTTCCTCATACGATCTCAACACAAAGATTTCAATTCAATTGTTAATTAATAAAGACGATTCATACAGAATACAATTTTATTATTTACTTGTATTGAAATATCAATTAACTATTTATAAACCAAAGAAAAGTCCTAATTTTTCATTAATTCCATTCAGCTTTAAACATCCTGATTTCATTAAGAAAACTTTCCTTTATTGTTAAAAAAATACATTATTTGTTCAAATCCATCAAATCAATTTGTTCCTTTAATGATTTAGAGCTACTCATTTGTTTTAAAAAAAGGCTGCCTGTATATACTGTATCAAGAAACAATTGAATTTTCAACGTGAAACTATGAAATATAGCTTTTCCTAATTTCCACTAACTCTATTTCATTTCCCAAATTTCTAATTACAAAAAAAACTATTTATTCCATCTCGTAGATCACAAAATAGCAAATCTGCTGATATACATTAATAATAATTTACATCTAAATTTTGTTGTCGACGGAATTACATTAAACTTTATTAATAACATTAATTTATAAAAACAAAATTTTCAATGCCGTTTGTTTATAAAACTATATATTACACTTTTTATGATCTTATTTGAATATTTTTCTATATGCTACAAAACCCTACGCAGTTCAAATTACATAAAACTGCTGGACGTTTCAAAAGCGCAGCCTGTAAAAATGTTTTTCACATATTATATCAGAACGAGCCAATATTTATATGATAATTTGTATCAATTATGTTGTTACGATGCTACTCTACTCATTTCCAATAAAACATATTATCAAAAAAATTTAAAGAGTACTAAACATGAATGTTACTCAATGGAACTACACAAACAAAAGGTATCATTAAAACAACTCTTACTGATTACATCTTTATTATCGTGTCTTAGTTACAAACAGTTGCTATAATAGTAGATTAGGTATAGATTAACATAGTTAGACTAGAAGCAGAAATTAAGCTTTATGTGCTAAGATTGGGAGCTTGGCTGTCGAACGTCAGTATAAGGTAAACAAATCAGTGGAAGCATATAAAGCACATTTTTGCTACGAATAACATACACTATTTTTTTCTCAAACAAACAGAAAAAATTAGCTTGTTTACATTATCTCTGTTCATCAGCGGAGATAATAACTTTATGTCCTCTCGTGACCGGAGATAACCTGACGCTGATGAACGGCAAAATGCCATGGCAAGCTTTAGCACTGTCAATCCAGCACTATAATGTCACATTTTACTGACATTTGAAAAAATTATTATTATTATTTATTATTATTACATATAGTAAACAATGCTGAATAAAAATAAAAAGTAAGTTAAGGCAGTGTTCTCAGATCAATTGTTGATAGACGTTAAAAGCAATCTGAACAGTTGATTCCGGTCTGATTCCTCTTTCACGTTCTCTAATGACAGCGTATATGCACCATAACGTTATTAAAACATAAGATTCCACAACTGAAAAGAAAAGAAATTATCGTTATGAAATAAGTGTTTGTTACACAAAGTGTTAACTAATGGATAAAAATACCATGTGTCTTTATCCACATTCAGGGTCGACAAAAATATAGAAATATCAATTTGTAACTAGGTATATTCTTCTTCCTATAAACCTAAAAATCTCCGATAAAATGATAAATTTTAAAATAAAATTGGATATATCACCCCAGGTGAGTTGATGTACAAACTCAAAATCTCACTCTTCTTCAACAGTCTGTTCCAAAGAGTTTAGGGGTGAAGCAGAAATTCTTTACTTATAATATACAAACAATGAGGCAGTAAGAACAGGGATTTGAACACGAATTGAGACTCATTAAATAGGATGTACTCGGACTGAATCAAAAAGTAACCATATTAAAATCAGAACACGTGTTGCTTCAGAAAAGCTCGACTAACCAAGACTACATCGGCGGCATTTATATAAAACTAAAGCTTAAATCCAACTGTGAGATATAAGTCATGCATACGTATATACCAACAAGTGCTCCTAATAATTACGTATATACGAAGCTTATGATGACCAGGTAAGCAGCATCCCTGGATGCCTGCTTCTATGTCTCCCAAATAAGCAGCAGAGGAACCAGCCAAGTAGCATCCCTGGAAACAAGCTTATAAGTCTCCTACAGTTAAAAGAATATTAAAGTTACGTACCCGATGTCTGGCTGACGGTTTGGTGAGCTTCCGAGAGCAACTGAGTTGTTAAGCCAAGACCTCGCGTTTATAAAGCTTTTGTAAATGCAGGCTATGCATTTCTGACGAAAGGGAAAATGTAATGTGGGCGCTGGCTAAGTAAGGGAATTTCAAGCGCGTGTCTCGAAGGTTACATGTGTGTCTATCTCTCTCTCTCTAAAACATCGGATGCAGGTGCTCTCTCTAACAGCAGATGCTGGTGTTGAGTGCAGGGGTGGCTCTTGCAAAATGAGATGTGCAAGCAACATTGGAAGACATTTTATGCTAGTTGAAAATGCAAATTGAAAAATAATGAATATCTTAGTTTTAAACTATTTCGTCTACGAAGATTCTACGGGGTGCTACAATATCACCGAAACTCTTTATTTTCACCTTAGAAAACGCCTTCAAGAACCTTTCACTGTAGCAAAAAGGCATACTGATATACTCGAGTCATTACAACACGCGGACAATATAGTCCTAATATCGTTTGATCCTAATGACCTGCGACAGATGATGGAAGAACTCAATCAATCATCCGAGAGAATAGGACTTAGAATGAATCTTAGTAAAACGAAAATAATGAGTCAAGACAATGTTCAGATTGGTATAGAAGATGAATATACAGACTGGGACACAATAGGTTGCTTTTGAAAATCTTAAGACATATTACAAAATAAAAACATACCTATGAGTGAATGCATTTGATACCTGTATTATACCAATAGTTGCTGGACTATTACTACGTATTGGACTACTTATACATGGACTTGAAATCATGACCCTAACAAAGAACAGTGCAAATCAGCTACGAATAATACAATAAGAGCCATGAAAAGAAGGATATTGAAAATCACTGTAAGAGGCACAATTAGAAATGTAGAGATAAGGCAAAAAACCATGAACGACAGACATAACGGAGCACATCACAAAATGAAAATGCAACTGGGCTGACACTAACCACAAATGGACACGATAAGATGGGTTGACGACATAAGGAAAATAGTTGGAAGAAAATGGTACCAACATGCACAGAACAGAAACAGGTGAAAAAACTTAGGAACGGTCTCGTCCAGCAGTTGACCGGAATCGGATAATGAAGAAAAATATTCTTCTACAATGTGCTTTCAATTTTAAACTAAAATCATCTCATAAACTATTTCAGTTTAGGCCCTTCTAGTAGTGCACTCTTATTACACAAATTTGATAATAAAACACATTGTATGTTGTTCAAAAATATACAGGGTCTACCAAATGAAAACTCGAAGACAGAATGCCCTGGAAATTATTACACTTATTAGCAATGACAGCTTTTAAATAAACATGAAATCATTTTTTGCACAATTTAGACATACTTAAATAATCTACAGTATTGATATTATTTTTATGGTGGTTTTTAATTAAAAATACAAATAGAGTGGTTAGTAACACAGCAAAAATAAAAAAATTAAAAAATCTTACAGTATGTAAGAAACGCTCTAAGTACAAAGGATGGTGAAGGCTGGAACAGTATATAAAAATTTGTGGTGGACACGAAAAATAATTCAGTCGCCATTACAGTAACAAAGGGGTACATCAAGGCAGA
Source organism: Agrypnus murinus (assembly GCA_929113105.1). Taxonomy (NCBI): domain Eukaryota; kingdom Metazoa; phylum Arthropoda; class Insecta; order Coleoptera; family Elateridae; genus Agrypnus; species Agrypnus murinus. The sequence continues at coordinate 85,007,782 of OV816027.1, read as the reverse complement.
GCTCTCCTGAAAAAAAATATACAAATTAATTGTCATTCACGTCTACAACGTATTTTACCAATTTCTTTCCTTTTAATGATGCGCAAAGACTAAGAACAGATGTAATTAAGCCGCCAACTCCAAGCGACATAAGTAGAATTTTCATGGGAACATCACATGCTGAACACGTATTATCAAATTCTTTTTCAGTAGCCCAAGCCACGTTTATTAGAATAATTTTAATTATCTAAACAAAAAAATTAGTTTTTCTTTAAATAATATGGTTATATTGATAACATCATTACCAAGTTGGCAAGAAATAATGGATTGGAGCCGCCTTTTTTATTCCTGCAGTACATAATGATGGCTTCCATTTTGTGTTAGTGTTTTCTGGTTCTGGAAAAATGATAGTAAATATATTCATTATTATTACACAGTTTTAAATACAGTGAGATCCAAATTGAGTGAGGTCGGTTTGAATTTCGCGCCTTTGGTTTTAGTGTATTTCACGTTTTTAGTGTAGCACAATTGAAATGTGTTGCGTCAAATTACAGCGTCAACTCGCCACTTTCTCGTTTAAAGCGTTGTGCTTCGCTACAGTATTCTGGAGTTTCATTAAATTTTTACCTTTATTTTGATTGTTTTCTTATTTTACAAAACAGTTCTTTTCAAAACTACAGTTTTTGTTATTATACAGACGATTTTATTATCAAGTAAGTTTATTATTTAAAATTAATGAAGTTTATAAACTATTTTATTTTTGAGACGCCACTGTAAAATAAAAGTAAGATAAAAATGTTTAAAAAGTATTGATGTTGCCAACGCGTCAATAATTTACCGTGGCGGTAAATTCAAAACTGTCTTCAGTCATTTTGGATCACTCTGTATACCTAGATAAGAAAAGCAATCATTCTTGTAAAAAACTGCAGTTGTAAATGCTAATTTTGACAGGAATGTTACATTAAATGTTCGTAGAACGAAATCAGTTATTCACTTTTAACAGAAAAACTGCATCATCGCTTAATATTGGGTTAGAATACATGGTCAGTTACTTGAGAGTAAACTTTGAACCACTCTTTCCTGATTGGTAGAAATCTGCGCATAGTTGAATTGAATAATTTGCTTTCCTAGAAAATTGACCAAAACTCTTTAGAAAGTTGACATTTAACAGTCCAATTTAACTATGTCAGTGATTACCTTTATTTTACTATGTATCAGTTGTAGCAGATTATCAGAGTCAACATAACGACCTTTCGCTATTTCTCAAAACTACCAGATAGCAGACTCAAAATTTTGAAATTCCGAAAGAATGACTTCCGGGTTTGGGCGTATTATATTGGTAACAACAGACAAAGTCAACGTTTGGTCAGCAATTGTATGGGACTTCATCAACAGAAATTAAATAAAACGTAATAAAAATGATAACGTAATGGGGCGTAGAGTTGTGTTGCAAAGCTAATAACTTTCCTTGAAACACTTCGTGTCCTAGACGGAGAGTGGTTGGCAATATCTACAAGAGATACTTAATTGTTATTTGCGGCTTTACGTGTCTCATCCTGGGCAAGTGCATCGGTCTGGGTACAAAACTAACAATAAGTGATAGAGAAAGCACTGATCTAGCAGTCTGGAGTGCGCGATTACTAACAGCATCCACTAACTTTAAGTCAATAGCTGCTTCCAGCTAGTTGTTCTACAAAGCCTTGGAAAGCAACTGAATCATGGACCTATAAGCAGAGGACCCAGCATTCCTTATGATAACCTATGCAGTGTTTTGAAGTAGGTTTAGTTCAATGCGCATGTAAACAAAATCGTAAGCGGTACTCAACATCAGTGGCGGCGTTAGGAATTTTTATTTAATGGCGCCCGTTTTATTCACAAAATCTTTTCTAATAATTCTATTAAATTTCTTCAGTTTTCAGTATATATTTTTCTTGATATGATTATAAAAATATGGTTTGAATATAGTATCAATATTTGTATTTGTATTGATTATTTCTAGTGCTTTAAATAATCATAGTATAATACCAAAAAAAAAATCCTTTATGCAATGCCAAGATTCTGCAATCACCAAAATATTTTATATAAGCAGTTTGCAATAAAAAAGAAACATTTTAACTTTTTAACTGCTTATTATGTCCATGCTAAAATTATCACCTGCAAATTCTATTAAACAATAAACAAAAGTCTTATAAAAATTATTAACAATCATGCATAAATAAAAAATATTACCAACTGATACCTCTTATATATGTTGTAATGAGCGGGGACCCGGACCCACTAGATGATCACGGCCCATATTACTCTACCCGCGTAAAATTCAAATATTTAATAAAACGGAAGTTAACACAGCAGTACTAACCTTACAAATGACAAATTTTATAATGGTAAATATAACAAAAAGAACAAACTGGATATTTAACAAACTGGATCCTACGTTGTGATTATTTTTTATAACATGTGACCAAGATTGATAATGATTGACTTACTTCACAAGAACGGAGAAAGAGAGAAAAACACAAATAAAAGAACTAAGAAATATAATTGTAGTATTTTATTAATTTATTTTTAATCTTGAGCGAGGAGGGACGTATTTAAACTGATACAAATAAATGGCTAGTTCTCTAAAAACCTCCTTGAAATTATTGCTAGCCCAGCTTAAATATGTACACACTTTAAGTTTAATATGATATCAAATGATTATTTAGTTCGGTTACAATAAACAATACAGATCAATAAAGCAATTTATCAAGTTGATACAGTTGTGTGATTATACTAGGCATTTATAAATAGATAAACGGAAATCTCTCAATGACATAAAACATCAAAAATAAGTGGAATTGAGTCAATCATAATGGTTCCAAATAAACTAGGAAAGGTAAACGTGCCAGATTAAAATAAATACACAAGACTACTGAACAATCATATCATATCATATTTGACATAGCAACAATTACTTTGTGTCGATGCATATATAATAAGAATTATCAGAAAAACGTCTTTTACAAGACAGTGGTTTTCTGTCAGCAACAGGAAAAGCTCATACCTAGATAAGCGAGAGTGTGTTAGAAGCACTGAAAAATAATAACATAGCACATATAAATAATATAAACATGCAAGTGTGCACAAAATAAAACAATTTGAGGGTTCTACGACACGACCTATCAAATGGGCTTAAGCCACCGTGGAGCCTTCCTCTCTTAAATACTAAATCAGTTTTTCTCTTACACGCCTATCGTGGGTTTTATTACCACCGTGAGAATTATTACTCTCTTAAATAATAATAAGTCTAACCTCTTGTTCCGGACCAAAAGATTATCCCTTCATTCTTTTAGTCACAAGGTAAAACTATTTAGTTAGATTAGAAATCAACCAAATCAAAATACTGACAGTAAAACACATAATAACTGTAGTCATGTTTAAATGCACGAATAACACTTAGCAATAATTAGCTGTAAGGATACTACAAGCGTTAATAAAACATTATTTTCCAGTCATATTTCCCTTTAAAAAGGACAAATTTATCAATTATTAAAAAGTATCAAAAGAATCTTTTGGATTTACTTGCCGTATAGAATTTTACTTAACTATAGATTCAAACGAGAGATTTGGGTTTTAGATTAATTAAATAATATAAAAATTACATCACACAACTAGAATCAACATAAATTAAACAGATAAAGGAATAGACTTACATGAAGAGAATTATTTTTTAAAACCAAGCCAATATTGCTACTTCCTACCTCCTCTTTACATTTCCTCATAATCCTACTATATTCAAACCAAAAAACAAAAAAACCTCGTTCCCTAACTACAAAAAATCAAAACTACCAACTTTATAAAAACTGAAATAAACATCCCTAAACATAAAATCAAGTTACCAACCCCAAAGAAACTGCAATAAACATCGCCAACATTTTATATTGCACCAAATAGTTGTTATTTTTAAAATCAATTACATATTTTGCCTGAACCTGTATATAATAACAGAACTAGATAAATTGATTATCATGAGAATCGCACGACGATGCCGAGAACCAATAGAAAAATTCAAATTTGAATTGTATCCATGACAATCACACAATTTTCCGGAAATTTATATATATATGGACTACCAAGGAGTAATTTTTTGAAAATTTTTGGAAATTATACTTGTGACATATATAGCTACATAAAACATGGAGTCTCTGTACATAAAACATTGATTTTAGAAATAAAAACCAATTAATCATAATGCATTTTTTTCTGTGCGTCGTGCGATTCTCTTACCGAATATAGCCTCGTGCATTGATTCTGCCTGGAAATTTTGATTTCGTGCATTTCTGCAACGTAATTGCACTCCACTTCGTGTCGTGCAATTATGATGTTGCAGAAATGTCACTCAAAAAATTTCCGGCAATAATCAATGCACTTGGTATATTATAAGTGAAAATTGTTTTGTGACTAAATGACTTGCTAGCTACTTTGATAATTTTGGTTGACTGTAGGTCTGACCACTACAATGTACACAATAACAATAGGTAGTTTACTGGTTTTGAAATAAAATAGACTTCTTTAAGACACTTCTTACTCTAATTGTTTTTAAATCTTGTAATTTATTTGTTTCATGATGTAGTCGTAAATTAAAATACTTTTTTAAAATCAATTTAATTAGTCCAGTGCAGTGGTTCTCAATAGGGTCGTCATCATAAAAGTGGTCACCAAAATAATTAATGATATTTGATGGTAATAAATCATTACATATTGAAATTAGATGAAAAAGAGGATTTTCAGTTCTAAACAGATTTCCAGTTTTGACATAATGTCTGAAGCATTTTTCTGCACATTTACATATCACTATAACAAATTCTGAAGCACTGGTTAATTGTTTATATTCCTTTCTGGTTTGTAGCAGAGACCCTAGTAGCACAAGATATTTCGTTAATATTTAAAAAATATAAATATAATATTATATGTTTTTTAAATATTTAAAAGATTTAGAAAATATTTATAAAATATTGAAAATGAAATATTTAGAAATATATTGTTATACATATTAAATAAATATATTATTTGTGTGTAATCTTTAATGTTTTCAAACGAATATTAAACAAATATTTTATTATTGTTATGTATAAACATGAGCCTTTAATAGAATGTCGTAGATAAATATAAATATATATTTGGTTGCAATATTTATAGTATATATGGACCTGATGACAGATTTTGATACTATATATTCAGTTAATTTGTTTTTCAATGACAAATCAGAATTGGATTGCAAATATCTCACTTTCACACTATCGGTCAAAATTTATTATTACGTCCTAATTTATTATAAATATTAAACATCGGTATATTTATTTACAGAGTATTCTCGGCAGTATTGACAATCACTATACTTTTCAAATTACAATAATTTGCGTACCCACCTAATAAATAACTACTTTGTTAATGAGTTAATTGGGATGTTTTCAATGAACATAATAAATAAGTATTTGGATTTGGCGCCTTTTCGTGGGCGTTACCTTCCCGTGTGTTCTGTACTTCCCATCATTCCTTTGTTACAAATTACTCATGTCAGAATCTTTTGTTATATCTTATATTAATATATTTAATCAGGTGTGTATGTTGAATTTGAAACTGTTTTATATGACATTGTTAGTTATTTATTTCTACATAAATTCATCTTGTTTAGTTTCTTAATTTTATTAAGTATTATATGTTTTTACAGAAATACGTACGTAATATTTTTCTATGGTTTACTTTAAATATACTTCGGGCCAACCAGGTATTACTGGATATTAATAAGGTATGTATGAACGTATATATTGACATATATAAAATAATAAAAGTTTGAAAATTTTTCAAACGTTGGACGACTATGCTCACAACATTTCAATATGATGTGTATGTAAATCACAGACAGCACCCTAAGACAGACTGTTTCGAGCTATGGCTCTCATCAGTTAGGGGTCGCTGTCCATGATTTCCATACACATCATTCGAGCTTATATACCAGCTCGGAAATAACATTAACACCGACATATAATAGTGGTGCCTCCTGTAGGAATCAGACCGCACCAAGCGGTTTTCTTCTGATTACCCAATACAGGATATACAAAATATAACAATAAAACCGGTCAAGCGTCCGACCGTATAATTAATACACAAAAATGTAAAATATAAAAATATTTAAAACACAAAGTGTTTTATTAATGTGAGTATTTACATATATAAAATAATAAAAGTTTGAAAATTTTTCAAACGTTGGACGACTATGCTCACAACATTTCAATATGATGTGTATGTAAATCACAGACAACACCCTAAGACAGACTGTTTCGACCACTGTCAGCGACCCCTAACTGATGAGAGCCATAGCTCGAAGCAGTCTGTCTTAGGGTGCTGTCTGTGATTTACATACACATCATATTGAAATGTTGTGAGCATAGTCGTCCAACGTTTGAAAAATTTTCAAACTTTTATTATTTTATATATGTAAATACTCACATTAATAAAACACTTTGTGTTTTAAATATTTTTATATTTTACATTTTTGTGTATTAATTATACGGTCGGACGCTTGACCGGTTTTATTGTTATATTTTGTATATCCTGTATTGGGTAATCAGAAGAAAACCGCTTGGTGCGGTCTGATTCCTACAGGAGGCACCACTATTATATGTCGGTGTTAATGTTATTTCCGAGCTGGTATATAAGCTCGAATGATGTGTATGGAAATCATGGACAGCGACCCCTAACTGATGAGAGCCATAGCTCGAAACAGTCTTAGGGTGCTGTCTGTGATTTACATACACATCATATTGAAATGTTGTGAGCATAGTCGTCCAACGTTTGAAAAATTTTCAAACTTTTATTATTTTATATATGTAAATACTCACATTAATAAAACACTTTGTGTTTTAAATATTTTTATATTTTACATTTTTGTGTATATATTGACTTTATTAAAATTTAATTATTTGATTTATTTTAGGATAATTTGTCCTTGTGTGTTCTTAGTTAAATTTGTTTATTTAATGATTTGTTCAAAACGTTCATATTTTGATATGTATGTAGATCTATATGTAGATAATGTATAATATTTATAACATATGTAGTACCTATAATAAATATTTTCGTATAATATCATTTGATATTTTATTCTAATATATTAAGACCAATGTGAATATTCGTAAGATATCTTACCTAGAATGTTAAATAAATATTATTAAGAAAATATTAAAGAAATATTTTAAATAATATATTAGCTAAATATTTAGGCGGATGTCGAAAAAGATATATTTTAAATATTTGAAAACGAACATTTATATAATATATGTGTGCTACTAGGGGAATATCGATGGCTTAAGTGCAAAACGTCGCAACCCCAATAGTCACAATTATTCAGGACAAACGAAAAACCTTCTGGTTTTAATAGAACTTTCTGTAAATCGGCATTTCATTATTGTACGGTAATGTTGAATCGTTTGTAACATTTTCCAAAATCATATTTAATTTAATTTTTGTTTTTTCAAACATTTAGTGGGTTACGACAAATCGTATTCAATATGATTGTGGCATACGACCTTTCACATAATATTTTCAAAACATAATAGTTATTTAAAAGTATAATTATAATCATCTATATTATAATTCCCGATCCCTTCCACATCGTCTAATCGTCTAAGATCTTGGAGGGCGTAGCCTAAAAGCTATCGGCGTAGTATCTATGCTGTCTTGACGTAAGGTACAAATTTGTCCGTCCAGTCGACCACTACAGTTGTGCATTCAAATAAGGAAATTGGAAGAGCAGCATTTGTGTTGATTGTTGGGTAACGTTCCAGGTTCAGTCGAGATAATACGCATGGTGGTTCATTAGTGCTATTTATTGAAATATTGTGAAATATTACAACAAACGGATAATGAAAAGTTCTTTTTTTTAAAGTAATATAATGAGAGCGTGGAGCGTAGCCCACGGGTCCACCTAGTTATAATATAAACGCAGAATATAATTTAAAAGTTATTTATTTTATTATAAAAATATAATTAACATGAACTAAAACAGGAAAAAAATTAATTATTTTTCTTTTTAACACAGAAAGGTATGTGGTCGTAAAACTTTTTCACTTCGGCTGGTAAGACTTGGGTCAGTTCTTGTAGATGATCATATTTTTGCTTCGATATTGGAACTCTATGTTTATATAAAGGTTGTTTGGAAAAGCGTGCAGTTGAATTTGGTCTTTGTGGAAGTAGTGTATAATCTTCCTGTATGAAGTCAGTTTTATAATAAATAATGCCATCTGGTGCATATTGCAAACATTTCAGATGATTAACAGTAGGATCGCCCGTTTTTCTTCCAGGACGAATAGACTGGTATGTGAAACTGTCTTTGATATCAAAAATCGTAGGTAAGATAGTGAACTTCAAAAGGGGAAGGATGTTTTCTTGCTTCCTTTATCAAAATTGGATACTGACTTGGAATATGAATTTCTCTCCCTTTTAACCGTCTTTCTATTAACGCATGAGCAGAATCGACTTCCATTTGTGTGTGACCCTTCTCCAAAAATTTTTGGTAAATGGTCACACCATGTTCCACTGCAAAATTAAGAAGTGCGTTTGCTAATACAACATTTCTATTTTGGTATCCACATCCATCCGAATAAATTATCACCGGTTTTTTCTCCATAAGGCAAAATTCCTCCACGTGCTTTATTATACAGGTGGTGAATATCGATGCCTCGAGTTCGCCTTCCGTTTCGTTCCAACAGAAATTTACACAATGATGGTCACTTAAATTATAAATAAAAAAATTGTGAACTTGCAATTTGAATTTGAAATAGAGTTTGCTGGCATACAACATTGGACACAGCTTAGCTGCCTGCACATCCATGGTAAATACATAACATTCTCCTCTTAATGCAGTTTCTTTATCTTTTTTTTTCTCACTTCTAGCCTGTTCTTTTTTTTCTATGTGTTGTCTGTATTCTTCGTCAGAAATTTGTCCTACTTTGTGCAAACAACATAGATCGCATTGATCCTTTTTTGTTTGGTGGATAGAAATATTCATTTCTGTTAATGTAGTCATAAAGGCACAAATGGAAAGTGGTAATTCCTGCCGTTCCTCACAATGACTTTTGTATAAATTGTAGACCTCTGTTTTATTTTTGAAAGATTCTTCAAAGTATAATTTTTTGTGTCCGCTCTGCAGTAATGTGATGGTAATTTTGGGATTGAGTTTATAAATTCTATCATCAAGCCTTTTCGTTCGTTATTCTTTTGCTGTTTATTCGTACTTTGCTTTTTTACTTATTTACATTTTGGCATCCCGTGGATAGTTGGATTCGTCACCCAGTCTCTAACTGATCTTTCTTTTATTCCAAGTGTACTAAGAAAACTTTTTTTACAGACTTTCAGTTTCTCATTTCCTATTTGAAGATGGTAATAAAATGTTCCTTTTCTTCTTGAATCAGTCTGCACATATCATCTTTTCTTCTCTTCATAATTTACAAGAGACCTCACGTAACTCTTTTTATTTTCCCAGTTCAATTTCCAAAACCCATCAAATATTTCCGTTCTTACTTCTTCACCTATTTTATTACAAGACCTCGCAAGCGAATTGCACTCACAAGCAGCTCCTAATTTCCTAGCATCCCTCTTAATATTATTGTTTTGCTCATCTTTTATAGTAGATAAATATGCTTCACCCTCCATTCGCAACTTCTTATTTATTTATCTTTTCCATGCCGTTGTGTCTTGTTTCTTCTTTCTTTTAATAGATCTCTCCCTTACTAAATTTTCGTTTTCAATATTATCTGACTCTGTATTGCTTGTTTCTCTTTCACCTTGCGTGTAGTCACTGTGGGTTTCAGAATTAACGTCATCTTCTTTATTGTCACATTGAAGCGTTTCTCTTGCATCGTTTTCCTCCCCATTCATATAGTCGTCTTGTAACTCTTCTTCCTGGAAACAATTTTTATTTTCTAGTTTAACATTTTCACATTGATTGTCATTTACCTCAGTTATAGTATATTTCTCTACATCATTTTTTCCTTTTCCGTTTTCTCGATCATCAGGTTTCTGAGTACACTCATTTAGTATCATGTATTCTACTGAACTATTGGCTGTAAGGTTGATGTCTTCAAACACTACAGGAATATCATCAAACATGATGCCAAGCTGATCAATAGATTTCCCGAAGCATGAAGGCTCAAAAAAACTTGAAGATGGTTCATCCAACTTTTTTTCTGAGCTAATAGCAGCGCTAAGAGCCATAATTTTAGCTGTTCGCTGTGACATTCTAGAAGATTAAATTAATGTCAGTTTAATCGTTAATTTCACCAATTACGTCGTGCGCATTTGTTTACTGTGGAACGTAAAATTATATGATTGTATAGATGCTTTTATAAAAAAAAGACTGCAGTTAAAGCATTGGAACAACTAGCTGTACTTTCTTAAAATCAATATTATTAGAAAGGCAAGAAAGAATCAAAAATTTTATCAAAAAACATTTCAATAGGGTCTAAAAAATTGAAACATTTCAGGTTTGTGTAATTTAATAATAATTACAAAATGTTGTAACCCTACAATACACATTATAGACGAAAAAGATGCAGAATGCCGTATCCCACTAAACACATTTTTCCGACAAATTTAACCCTATAACGTAAAAATTATAAATCTTTTATCAACAACTAAATATGACAAACTATATTGTATAGAAAAATACTATAATTAACACAAGTAACGTACGTAGAATCACACTATAGATAAGATCATGTTACATGAGAATTGCTTAAGATAATAAAACTCACGATATCAAATTACAGCTTTCTGATAAGTCGACGTTATCTCTATGAGAACTTCTGTAGCATCAATTCTCTCATGACCATGAGAAATGTGTAGGCAGATAAGGTATAAATACCTCTGTTTTAATATTAAGTCTTTAGTCTTTATTAAATATTCATTCAACACACAAGTCTTTATTAAGTATTCAACAAGTGTTTATCCTGAGTGAGTATTAAAACTAGATGTGGATTTTAAAATTGTCTTGCTAGTAAAAACATAAAGGCTCATTCGAGTTTTAATTAATTATTTTGCTTAATGTCATTTAAATGTGAATTCTAAAATTGTTCTGTTAAGTGTGTTAATTCAAATTTAATTATTTAAACTCGTCTTAAACTCGTTAAATAATTACAGACAAAGTAATATTAATATTTGTATTCTAAATGTTAAAAGAGATAAAGTTTTCTCTCGATTAAAAATAATAAAATATATTCTACGACTGTAAACGAAATATATAAATGTGTTTTATTATATTCAATAAATAAAGTTTTAAAAAAAGCTTCGGCCACAGAATATAATCAAAACTCACAAGTACTTACCTAATAATGTTGTAAAACACTGCATTAATCCAAAGCGCACTTGACTCTTACTAACCCAATAGCAAACTTTGGTTTACGACGTTTTACAAATCAAATAATGCATTCTGTTGATACGACATTTTGTTTTGGCGCGTAAAATGAATTTTTCAGACGGCTGTGGCTTACGACGATTTTCCAGAATGTGCAGGTTCACCCAATGCTTCGATTGGCGCCAAAATCGAATTTTTGAATATTTGGTGGGTTACGACGTTTTGCACTTAAGCCATCGATATGTTGTATCTGCAACTAAGATGGCAGCACATTTTTTGCACATAAGGGAGTTATTTAAAGATCTGGAAAGAATTCCAACTATGAACACACATACATCACAAACATAATCGCTTAACATCCATGATTGTGGATCCCTACTAACAAAATCTAAAGTGTCAAGTACAGTTTTGTCGGAATTATCTTCTGTTTCGATAATCTTACGAGTACCACAATTCAATATTGATATTTTGTCTAAGTTAATTATATTTCCAGAGTTAGTAGCTTTGATATTATTGTGAATTAACGTACGTTTGTAAGAGGATTCAAATTGGCGAGCAGTTGGGTTGTTATTAAAACCCCCACGACTTCTTAACACACCAAAAAATAATTTGAGGTGGTCCTGTTATATTTTAAAAGTTGTAAAAAATTTCAATAAACACTTTTCTTCTACGTATAAATCGAAAAGTTGAAGTAAGCTTTCAATACAAATTAAAAAGCCCAGGAATCCAGTTTTTGTTCTTGATTGTAGTATTGGTATGTCTTGTACAGTTTTTAGATCTATTATGTATTTTTTAACTGTATGTAAGTACCTAAACATATCATCTTTATTAATGTTAGATATTGGGCGCTGGAATAGATATTTAGAGAATCTACTTCTAGAATTGAAAATATCAAAAACGTTGTTGAATATTAAAAGATACTCAGATGTTGCACAAGAATTTTGAAATAAAGATTTTTTCAAGTCATTCTCTAAAAATAATAGAGCATCAGATACGGTTTTACTGAGTGTCTGAGCTGCTATTCTTACTTTCATTTTTTCTTTTGTCCATAGTAAATGCCTTTTTTTTATTTGTTAGCTGCGTGCAAGCCCTCCTTGTATTGAAAATCCACTAATCTTTCTATTAGTTCCCACTTTATTAATTCTCCCTTGGAATTCTTTAATATCTTTGCTGACCCAAAAGCATTTCTAACCAATTTGATCATATGACTAGGATCTAGAAAGATAAAAACTTTTTCTTCCGTTATTGGGTGACGGAAGAATGGTGTTATGTTTGCTGGGTCACTAAAATTAGCACCTAGTACCGTAGCCATACTAAAATTTGCAGGTGCTCCATCAAATGTTACTGAAGTTATTGTAATTCCGGTATCATGAAGTACCTGCAGACACTGTGTAATAAGATTGGCCTTTACTTTACCAGAAAGCCCATCAATAAAAAAATATCCTACTGGAACCTTCCAACTATCATTCAGGCTAACAACCATGAAAACTAGGGCTTCTTTTGCCTCTGCCAATACATCAAATTGCATGTTTATTCCCACATCTACATACCCACAAAACTTTTTTCCAATCCACTCTACTCTTCTACGAATAGCCATTTCATCGAAAACAAGATTACAAAGTAATACTTTATTCTTATGACTGGCTTCCTCTGCTTTGTATTTGAGTGCATTTAGGGCTTCTTGAGTCCACCCAGGGGAGCCATCCACTGTACTATACTATTTAGAAATTGTGGTAGGATGTGGAAGTGTTTTATTAAAAGTATTCCTCACATAGTTGTAGGCTCGTGGTGAATAGAAATTTAATGTAAGAGTAAATGCTCTTAATTCTGAATTATATTTTTGTTTTCGTGGGCCTTGGAGAAATCGTGATAAAACTGTACCAGCTATTCCTGGAAGCGAAGCCTGCAAATTACAAAGTACAATTCTCATTTTTCTGGATTTTAATTGCTACCTTGAGAGAGTCTTCACAATTCTCACTTATTAATTCCTTTTTCTTTAAAACTTTTAATAGAGACTGTAAATTAGTTACTCTAATTCTTAATCGTCTGATCGTCTGGTTAAGTGACTTTATTTTTTCCTTTTGTGTTGTTATTTTGCGTTGCATTGCCATTCTATGTCTTTTTGCTTTACAAGGTGTTGAAAAATCTTGTTCAGTGTACTTACAAGCATCAAATCTTCTGTAAATGAAAAGAAAATTACATATATTGATATATTAACTATTTGTGACTTATGACAAGTACTTCTTTTTAATGGTTTGAGAAGGAAATACAAAAGGTTCAACACGTTGGACAGTTTGCTGTTCATCAATGGATATGTCCATGTGTTCTTAAGTGTCTGATACTGTTGATTTTGAAGCAATTGTGGAAGATGACATATGCATAATTGCTGCTTCTGAAACAGTGTCTGTCGAAGATGACTTCTTTAAAAATGCTGCTTCTGAAGCTGTGTCTGTTGAAGATGATTCCTTTAAAAGTGAACTCTACCTACATTCACTGTTAGTGTTGAACGTACTAAAGTTTCTTTATGGCTTTCTTCCGAACTGGTAGATGTGCTTGATGACTCATTGCTAAATTCAGAAGTTTAGTATTTTATGTAATAATATTTATAATCTAACTATTAATTATTCGATATACCGACCCTTCTGAACCCAGGTAAACCAATTATACTGAGTTGTAGAGGATAACTTAGAGAACAATAATCCGAAAAAACATCGCGCCGGTCGCCGGTAATTAATAAGAAAAACAATGTTGCCTCAAAAATGCCTATTTTGAGGTAAGAATATTATGATGTTAGGTTACAGTTAGTAAAAAAGTTGGCTGTATTTACGTGAAAATGGCTCAAAAATGGTGTGTGTGTGTCATCTGATAAGAATATTTTATAATTTCTACCTGTTTTTATGACGTTTTTGAACGAAAACCAGTAGCGCTTGGTATTTCCGTATGTATGCATGTACGATAGGAGTCGGTATTTCGAATAATTGCCATCTAATTAATATATTACCCTTTTAATGTGCTAGTAAGGTTTTCTTCGCTTTCTATTAATGATAAGTATTTTGCAGCAGGTAAAGGTATCTCACCACTGGTACTTGGCTGTTCAATAGATAACGAACAATCAAATGAGCTAAAATAATTTTTAATTTAGATCTATTAATTTGTTTGTGTAGTGACGAGGGGTAAACCGCTGAGGAAATCTGGTGTACACCCTGGAGGAAATCAAGGGGAAATCAGAGGAAATCAAGGGGAAATCAGAGGAAATAAAGGGGAAATCAGAGGAAATCAAGGGGAAATCAGAGGAAATCAAGGGGAAATCAGAGGAAGTCAAGGGGAAATCACAATCGCTTTAGGTTCCTGCGCATGCTCAACGTCATGCGCGTTAGTCCATTGGCATCAGATGTTGGTTGTTGGCTGTCGGTTAGTGTTTGTTTAATGTAATATTGTTAAGATTTGTTAACTCATTACACATGAAATACGTATTGACATTTTGACAACAAAGGTAAGTACACTTTTATAATTCGCTTTTCTTTTTGTCGTGTATACAAACTGCGCAATAGCAACACTGGTTTCTTTAAGTTCAAAATCGTGAAAAAAATTCGGCTGGCATGGTCTTCCATATTCCACTTTGCTTTTATGAGGGGTCTCCCTCTATTGTATGGAAGTTATTAGTATTCTCAATAGACAATTACCTACCGCAAATAATCGACAGACAGTAAACTGGTCATAAATTATGACCTGTTTACTGTACTCATAAATAAAGATTCGACCAGGCAAAAGCAGACAGATGGGATTATCAAGAGCCGTATTATTATTATTCGAAGAAACAGATACCCAATCTCTCGTGCCTTGCTTTCTGCAAATACCTATTATTGAAACATGAAAAATTCCGAACTTCTCTTTAAGATTATAAAAAAAACCTTTACCTCATTTGAAGGGTACGTTCTTTACCAATGGGTCCCTTTTGCTTGAGGTCGTAATTCTCCTGCTTTCACGCTTTCTAAGAATATTGATTACGGTCCTGTTTCACAGCCATCGGTCGAATCTATCAAATCTTGATGGTATTATATTATTGCGGTAGGGTCGTTATGAAATTATAAAAGGCCGTCAAACCGTAAACACGATATAATTCTACTCCAACTATAACAGGTAACAGTTCCGGGGGCACGATAATAACCGCAGTTGATTATTATGGTTGTCTTTATGAGAAGAATGTAATCTGTAAAAATTATTTTATATTATTTAATTCAAATATGTGCCTATTTATTACGCGAAAAGCGGTACCACTTTAAGACGGTTCTGTACAGCTTTGGGTTCCGGTGGTAGGAATTTTATTTATGACGAATTTGTTTACAGCTCGTTACCGTAACGTCGATTGTTACTGCCCCACCATATACGCAAAGTAGAATATGTAAGAGTATAGTCGTGCCTCTACGGTATCTATTCATCAATAGGACCTGTTGAATAATTTTAAAATTTGTTGTATTATTTCAGATGAAATAATACAACATAGCCAAGGCAACGATACTATGGAATTGGATATGGACTGTTTTGCTATTGCTGAAAAGAAATTAAACATAAAGATTCCAGAAGATTTAAAGAATTTATTAATTATAAATGGGTACCATAATTCAGAAGTTTTAGCGCAAATTTCCAATGATGATATTACAGAGATTGAAAGCTTTGCTCGTGATATTCTTCCAAGTTTGATTGAAAATGCTGAATATAAAAAGTATTACGGAATTTTCTCAAAAAATATTGACGTTTTTAAGATTGTTGGTGGGCATAAAAAAATTATTTTTATAGTGGCGGAGTACTTTAAAAACCATCGAAGCAAAGATCAATCTTCGGAATATGAAGACTCGACTCGAGGCTCTACATCTAACAATAAGGCGTATGAGGCTTCAGTGCCCTCAGAAGACAAGGAAATTGAACCAAAGACTCGGAAAATGGTCTCCCACAATTTAATTGAAGAAAATAGTATTATCTCAAAAGCCCTTAAAACCTGGGTGAAAAATAAGTCTACGGAAGAACAGTGGACGCATTTCAATGAACAATTTAATTGTATAAACATTTTATCAGAGTTGGACTGCAATGGTAATTTAATCAGTCGTATTACTTGTTTTTGCAAGAGAAAGGTAACAATATATAAAATGTCAAAAAACATAAATTTCCAGAAACGTTGGATATATACTAATTTTCATAGGCATTTTAAATGTCATTTACAAAATCCTGGTGAAAGTAAAAATCGAAACACAAACAGAAGCATTCAGGAATATTTCACAACTTCTCAGCAATTGGTTGATGTTAACGAAATAAGCTCGGAAATGGAAGATGTCGCAGAAATCGCAGAATATTCCAAGTCCAAGGTGAAAATAATTTCGAATGTAGCTATAAGTCTGGGGAAGTCCCGGGAAAAGTGTTCTAATCCTGATATAAACAATAAGCAAAATGATACGTCGGATTTTAGTCAGAGTCCCCATGGGAAAGAACTCATGGGGACGAAAAGTTTTTGCAACGATTCATCTTCATCTCATCTCAATTCGACTTGTCTATCGAAATGGCAATCACCAAAATATCAAAGAAGAGAAAGGAAAAGAAGAATTAGGGAACGGAATTCTGACCAACAAACTTTATTAACAAACTTTTTCCCACTACTAAACCGAGTTCAATCTATTGTTGATGAAAATCCTAACTTGGCACAACAACTTGTCGAAAATTTGAATATTGACTTGAATGAGGAAGATATTCCCCAGCGTAATTCAGTATGTAATAGAGAATCGAAGACGAACACATTTCTGAAGATATTGTTCGATATTTCGGTCAAAAATTCTGCTCGATCCAGAAATCGCAATGAATATGATGATGCATTGAAGAAGTTTTGTCTTTATATATATTATATAGGAGGTCGCTTGTTATATGAAACGTTACAGTCAAATTTACAAAACATAATTCCTGCGGTTTCGACATTAAATAGGTATGTAACGGATAGAAACACAAGACTGCAAGAAGGCGAATTTGATTACGAAGGTCTAAATTTATTTTTGGAGGAAAGAAAATTAAAAAAATATGTGTGGCTTAGTGAAGACGCAACACGTATAACAGGCAAAATTGAGTATGACCCCCATGGTAATAAACTTGTAGGTTTTGCATTACCCCTTAAAAATGGTCTACCACAGAACAATTCATACGTTGCCACTTCAGCCAAAATCATTCAACAATATTTCGATGAAGGAACCAAGGCTCACTACGCATACACTGTTATGGCACAACCTTTATCGACTTGTTCTCCTCCATATTGCCTGACCATTTATGGCACAGACAATAAATTCACATATAAAGATGTAATATCGAAATGGGAATCTATAAAACAGAATGCTCAAAAATATGGAATTACTGTGTTAGGTTTCTCATCAGATGGAGACACTAGACTTTTGAAAAGTATGCGTTTAACAGCAGATCTACCCATGTCTGAAGATAAAAAACATCTGAATAATTGGAACTGGTATTATATGAGTTACGATGAAACCAAAGATGCTACATGCTTCGTGCAAGATACAGTTCATATTTCAACAAAACTTAGGACAAGACTTCTGAAACCCTCAATCGTTTTGCCGATCGGTAACTATACAGCGTCAGTTGGTCATATTGATATTTTAATAAAAACATTGTCCAAAGATCAACATCAACTAACAATATCCGATTTAAAAGCAGAAGATAAAATGAATTTTCGGGCAGCAGAAAAAATTTGTAATCCGCAAGTTCAACGACTGCTGAAAAATAATATCTCCGAAAGTGATGGAACAATAGCTTATTTAAAAATAATGTATTTTGCGACGGCAGGTTTTTATAGAGAAAAGTTTCTCTATTTCGCAAAGACTTTATTGTATTTGGTACGCCATTTTTTTTCTGAGATTGTGGAGGAAATGGTTAATTAATCATCCAGATTATAAACTAAAAGACAACTTTGTGTCCTCAAATTGTTACATATCTATTGAACTGAACGGTCACTTTTTAATTAAAATAATTAAAATTTATCAAAGAGATGTAGCCATCACTAATGACATGTTTCTTCCCTGGATGTTTGGTTCTCAAACTTGCGAGTCAATGTTTAGGGCATTAAGGTCTATGACTTCTACATATAGTACGGTTGTTAATTTTAGTATCAAAGATATGTTGCACCGTAGCGGCAGAATTCAAACTATTAATAATATTATCAATGATTTGGACGACTCATTTATATTTCCGAGAGAACAAAAACGAAGATGCAATGCTGATTTGATCAATTTTACCGAAGATTTTGACGTTAAAAGTATTACTGATCAAGATATTCAACAAACAATAGAATCTGCTTTAAGGGATTGCCTGCTCGATACAGAAAAGCTTGGAATGATGGTAACAGACTGGAATGTTGTGAATATTCAATCATGTCGTACCGATGAGTGTGCCAATAAAGATGATAATATTTTAGACGAAGAAAGTGAAGAAGAAGACGAAAAGATTATAGACGAAGAATATTGTGACATACCGAATCAGAATGATATAATTACGACTTCAGATAATAATTGCTTTAGAGACCTTGAAGATAGTGAAAATCATGAACATTTTGATGTTTTTAAAAATCTCTGTAGTATTTCTGATGACAATCAAATATTCGACGAGAATTTGCTGTTGCGCGATTTTTCCAACGAAAAAACTGATGTAGTTTATGAAAAAGGCCAATTTGTTCGTGTTTCTTTAGGTGGCAATAAGACGCAAGTTATTAAGAAGTCGTCATTATGTTGGCTGCTAGACCAGAAGACAGAGCGTGTTAGTACTGATCGACTACGAAGATTCATTCAAAATAATCAAAATAAAACTAAACCAACTCAATCCTATACAGATTCTGCACTAAAACGGCAAATAGAATTAAATATCGGAGACAGCTCCATTATCGACTGTGACATAACAAATTCCCAGGCTGGTTCCCACTATAAACGCAAAAAACCAACAACCTCAGAATATTCAGATGAAGAAGACACCTCCTTAGACAGTGAAGAACTGGAGTTTGATGACAGCACTGATACAGCGATTTTTAACTCGAGTGATAGTACTGCCGAAAATTCTAATAACGAATCTAAGACTGATGAAAATATTACCCAAAAGACTGATCTCGAGACTGAGGAAGTTATAAATTATAGCAAGTATTCAGATCTAAACCTTGAAGATTTCGTAATCGTCGAATTAAGTTCACTACAAAAAAAGATTAAAAAGAGGTACATAGGAAGAATAATCCGATTTGTTGCGACTTCCTCCGTCCGAATTCAAAAATTGCAAACGCTTTTTCATATCCCCAAATAAAAGATGAGGGGATAATAAGTGAAAGTGAATTTTTAATTAAATTACCCGTGCCTCAGAAACTAAGAAGAGGTAGTTTACTTTTTGATAAGTCAATTCTAAGCAAATACTATAAATGAAATTTGACTATTTTTCTGTTATTGTTTAATTGTTGTGGCTATTTTTGTTTTTTTTTTAATATTATGAAGAATTATCTGTTATGTTTTTGTTATTATCTACTATTTATTTTTTGAATAAAAGTTTTTTCGTTTCTTTCTTACGATCTCGATATTCTTGTAATGTGAGCTAACGATATTTGAAGCAGGTTATCCATAATAGTGCAAATTTCCTTTAAATACTGGTCGTTTATTACGAACCCAAGCCGTGACCCAAGTTAATTTCATTAGCACCTAAACGCTATATAAGGGAATTCAGACGAAATCTTGGGAAAATAAGAGGAATCTTGGGAAAATAAAAGGGCATCTTGAGGAAATCAGAGTAAATCTTGGGGAAATCAAAGGAAATCTTGGGGAAATCAGAGAAAATCAGAGGAAATCTTGGGGAAATCAGAGGAAATCACAGGAAATCTTGGAGAAATCTCGAGAAAATCAGGGAAAACATTGCAAAAAGGGAAATCTGGTGTACAAATTTCTGTCAGCGGTTTGCCCCTCGTGTAGTGATTAGTATTACCTTGTTGGATATTCATTTTTCTTTGGCAAACAGCTTTTTTTAATAATCTCTTTCCAGAAGGTGTTATATAAAAATCTTCCTCATTAAAATGTTCCGAACACACCACAGAATATAAACGCAAATTTCCCGTTTCAGGAAATCCTAATAAAGATAACCATAATTGTTTACGATGTATATCCGTAGGAATTCTGAAAATAAATATTTCTTTATGATACTACACGTTACAAAAGTGATGTTATTTCACATAAGTAAATTAAAAAACTTAAGAGCACGCCACTGATGTTGAGGATTAACACGTAGTAAATAGCAAGTCAATTTCTTACCTGTGAAATGATAGATTTCGATTAGTTACTTCGGATTTGTTACATACAACACATCTCTGCATTGTTGAAGAACATACAACTAATCACTTTAACTGATTCTAGTTCAAAATACTTTAAAAAAACTGATGCAGAAAACACGAGGTGAACGAACAGCTGTAAACATGGAAGTAAACAAAGCTTTGAAACTTAAGTCAGCCCGGTTGCCGCGTCGATCTTTCACGGCTTAAGACTGCAAGCCGAGTTTAATGAGATTTCGAACATTACGCCTTAAAACCGGCAACAACAGAAATGATCTGTTTACGAAAACAAACTTTAAAGTGCTTCAAAAGAAAATGTAAATAAATGGGTCCTTCTTTGCTTATACGTCCATGAACAGAATACTACCAACACATATGTGCCCTTCTCCAAGATGCCTTTTGGCTAGTAACAAATAAGGAATGTAGTGAATAACGTTGTACACGTTATAGCATTAAATTGTGCATTTCTATTTGTTTGAGGTTCAGTGCTTGAAAATTTTAATTCTATTCATTTGAGATGCACTGTTTAAATTCCCTTCCTGTTACAAAGGTTGGAAATGCTATTTTTGTGTGCAGCGATTGACAGGAGTTGGCAAAATGTCTGCTACAGAGTTGAAATTGTGATATTACAGCAATTTCTTAAATGCCTTGGCAGATATTAATATCCATTTGCCAATTTCAAAATACTATGTTTTAAAATTGAGGTTATGTAGTTTCTGTGCGCATTTCGAGACAACGAGAACCACCAGTGGAAATATCTCAATACAAAACCGAAAACACCTACTCCGCCATATTGAGACCCCATCCCGGTCACATGTGGTAGATGATTATGTTCCTTCCTACAGTTTTATATTCTAAGGAATACAGTCTAGCAAAGGATACATTGACAGCAAATGTTTTTGAAATCCCTATTTTAAATAATTCGAATAATTTTATATTGCCTACACTGAATAAACCAGTGCCACACATTGCTTATTTTGACAGTGTGTGAGATTTTTGAGGTTAAACCTCTTTATTTTGTGTTTTTCAAATAATTAATCAATAATGAATGTTTGCATTGAAACAAGGAATTACATTTTAAGCATTTGTTGGAATTCAATAATTTGAGATTTGTTCTGTAGTTGTTTTATTTAAATCTCATCTTTTGTATCTCAGAATTTATTCTTAGTGACACCAATTAATTTTTGCTGGTTACTTTCTTGTAGGACTACCAACGATTTTTCACTCTGATCCTACTGTATGTAACATGTATGTATGTAATATTATAAAAATTTGCCACTAAAATGTTTTCTATTAAACTATAAAAACCTATCTGTGTCAGCTACTCCTCCTAATTTTGAGACACGGTATACGTTGGCAGGTTTTCTTCTAGGTACTTTTTTTTTCTTAGAAAGGTTTTTTCTAACGCTTTTCTCAGTTAAACGTCTTCATGTAAAATGTACATTTAACTACTAACAGGAGTTAAACAAGCCATACACACCAGATGCTTATAATTAGCGATACTAATAGAAGATAAAAAAATCGATCAATCAAGTAAGGCACTGTGATGTAATTTAAAATCTCTAGAGTAGAGTAGTGCAGGATAGCTTACAATAAATATAAATGTGTTAATATTTAATATGAAATAATATTACATTTAAACCGAGAACACTTTTTTAAGTCCAATAAAGCCCTTAGTTGATTTATAGCGTTTTTTGCTTTGTTGTTGTGGATTTAATAATTTTTATTTGCAGCTTTATTTAGTAAGGACACCTGCAAGTAAGTTGCATGTACATCTATAGTGCGGAAGAAGAAAAGAAAACTGCGGAAGTTTGTCAATATTTTTTTGTACTTTTAAGCTTTGAACCTTAGTATTTCTAGAACAGAGTGACGCATGTTTATTGTCCATTTTTTATCTGACCCAGCCACTTCATCTAGAGTTCGTCTGGGTTTTAGCCGGCAAAATCTAAAATAATGTTTATTTAGCCAAAGCTTATACTTCCGGCCCATCTAGTTTTTGGTCAGTTCAGTTTTTAGATACTATTTAACTATCAGCAGTAGCCCGGTGTAGTTATTTCGGTTATAACGTACGTAACTAATTTCGTAGCCGTGGCAGTTGGAGCAATTCTGATTTAGTTAAACGGTCAACCTTTCAAAATCAATGTCGTCTAGCTCTACCATGGGTGTACTTCCAACTACGTGCATATTACGGCTGAAACGATCGAATTGGTTCTTAGAAATGCAAGATCGGGAGCTCGGGTTATCACGTTGAAATTCACAACCTATTGATTGTTTGACGGTCACTGTTTAAAGCCAAGCTTCTCCGTTAGTTTGGTTGTCACTGGTTTTCCCTTTCCTCTCTTGATCGTAAGTTCGCGCCAGCCCTTTCAAGCGCATTCTCAATAGTGGAGTTGATATAACAAAATGGTGGACTGGCATTAAATGTTGGATGGGAGATGAAATAAAAAATTGTTTTTGATATAATTCGCTTTAGCGGCGAAAATCTCGCATCCAGCAATATGATCATTTGCTTGTTTATATGTGATCAATCGTCAATTAGACGGATTAGGTTCTAGTGTTAACCATTTAGGTAAACCTTTTTTCTTTTCCACATTTTCCACAATTATTATTTAATGTGCCAAAATCTCATTAAATCTCATTAAAATCTTTTTCTATTTTAAGTAATATTTCCCTATCAGTTACCGAATCGTGTAATAAAAGACCTTTCAGTTTAGCAAAAGGTAAAATTCTGTTCAAATATTAGTAGAGGGAGATAGCGGGTTCTGGACCCTCATCTCCTCACCTCTAGCAGGCAACCATCTATACACGCTAACATATGGCTAATATACGGTTATCGTTCTCATACAGGAGCGTACAAGAGAAAAATATGAAAGGGGGCTTGAATTAAATGCTATAAATCAGGTCAGGGGTAAATATATCTTAATACTCACCCTGCTTCTACGTTTATGAATCATTTTCATTGCCTTTCTTTATTATTAACATATTACTTTTGATTAACATACGCGGACCAGCGTATACCACGAATACAGGTCAACTCTACATATCACATTATGATTGATGCAGTCATCCGGGGGATCATAACGATTTTATATTGATCTAATTAATTTAATTAATTGATCTAATTAAATTAATTCACGGTATCATTTACATATCTCCTCTCTCATTTACATATATAATTTCTCATATGCATACGTGAACATATCTGCCATTTTGTATCTTTCATTTTCAATTTGTCATCTAGGATTTCCCGCCCTTAGATTCAAATTTTTAGTACTACTACTGCCATCTATCGGTGACGTCATATGATCGGTATAGTAGATTTCTATGCGCCTGTTGATAGGCAACCCGCTATATTTTTTATAAAAAACCAATGGAGCCAACAGGATTTGAACCGGGGACCGTTCGAATGGTAGTCAGCCAATGCATCCACTACACCAACGAGGTAATCTATTAAAAGACTGTAAAAGTTGTATTTATTAAATAGATACGCGTCACCGTTAATCTTATACGAACTAAAATTCATATTAAGCATAATTAATCTATATGATTATTTGACAGTTACATCATTAAATGCACGAATTAATATTCCTAGAGCTCGTAACAATGAATCATTACACTAGAATGTTAAATGCTGCGTAAAAATTTATATGGATGCTCGAATTAATCATTTCTCATACGCATGCTCGAATTAAATTAATTCACGGTATCATTGGCATATCTCATCTGTCATTTACATTTATCATTTCTCATATGGATGCTCGAATTAGATTAATTGATGGTATCATTAGCATATCTCATATGTCATTTCTCATATGGATGCTCGAATTAAATTAATTCACGGTATCATTAGCATATCTCATTAACATTTATCATCTCTCATATGCATTCACGAATTAAATTAATTCACGGTATCATTAGCATATCTCATCTGTCATTTACATTTATCATTTCTCATATGGATGCTCGAATTAATAATTTCTCCTACGCATTCACGAATTAAATTAATTCACGGTATCATTAGCATATCTCATCTGTCATTTACATTTATCATTTCTCATATGGATGCTCGAATTAATCATTTCTCCTACGCATGCTCGAATTAAATTAATTCACGGTATCAGTAGCATATCTTATCTCTCTCATTTCTCATATGCATGCTCGAATTAAATTAATTCACGGTATCATTAGCGTATCTCCTCTCTCATTTACATAACTGATATCTCATTCTGTACATCTCATTTTTATATATTATTTGCCATCTCTCATCTCTCTCTCATAAATTTATTTTAAAATAAATCAGTCCTATTTGATATTTATCTTCAGGTCATCATGTAATTCTGCGAAAATAATTTAATATGAAACGTAATAATAAAAATTTATTTTCAACTATACAAAAGTAACTCTAAAGCTACTGTCAATCAACTGTCGGATTATCTATGGTACATTTGACCTGTTTAAATATACGGATAAACAATTAAAATACGGTAAAACAATTAGGGTCGTTATGATTTCATAAAATTTTATTTAAATGAAACGTTTAAGAATATAGAATACTGTAGAGCATTATTTTTAAAATTCAAAAACATTATCTATAGCTAAAACTGGTTAAGAAATAACTTTCAAACTAAATGTTTTTGCATGAAAATACGTACAAACTAATTAGCCAGGTTGTCTTCGACATTCTTTAAAACTGCTTTCAACCATAAATAAACAAACGTTCTTACGAATGCCTGACTGAAAGGAATTTAGATTTTATAAATAATTTGTTAAGAGCTCATCATCTTAAAACCGGCATAAAGTATTGTTTTAAATGACAATTACTCACTCCTGCTCTATATAAACGTCATATATAAAATTAGAGATTATCTCTATTTCATTATTATTATCTTAGCATCTTTTCATTTACAATTATCTAGTAAAAATGTATTGTTTAATACGACAGACAAAGGAATTTAGTGAGTTAGTCATAAAGAAACTTAAAACAACTATTATCAACACAGCTATCCAGAGTTTAACAGTGTATATTTAATTTAATCAGGTAAGTTATTATGATTTTATGTTTAACGATCTTTCCACTACTGTTTACCTGCTATATCTATAATATGTAGATGTTCTACATTTGTTTATGTAAACTAAGCATTTGAACTTTTAGATTACATCTCATTATCCTGTGTTCGAGGTCGATCATCAAAGTATAATTTCCTGCATCTTTGAAATCAATCATGTAAGTTGCTTTTATGTTAACGAGGTTGTGTAAACTTATTTTGAAATTTATTATAGACTGACTGCAGTTTTCCAATCTGATAGAATGTCTGCTGAAATTATCAAGTTGACAGTGGTGATAGCGACGTCGCCGACAATCTCATTTTTATATATTATTTGTCAGCTCTCATCCCCCTCTCTCATAAATTTATTTTAAAATAAATCTTATGTTGTCATTCCTATTTGAGGATATCCATCGTTTGACTAATGTCTATTTATTAAAACAAATAAGTTATGAAATGAAGCAGGGAGTCTATTCAATGAACATTACCTAATACTTTTTCTGATTCTTCTTCTATCCTATAGATCTGCAGTTAGAAACACGGGCCAACGAACTCCATAGCTTAACCCCGAGATCACGGAGCTTGTCTTTTAATTTACTAACATCTAACTCTGAATGTCATACAGAGCTATCAACTAAATCATATACAGCTTTTGCTTAATTGCACGAATAACTCGTTCAACTATTGAAGTCTTAATCATGGAATACGTAGAGTAATGATTTATGTTGTATTCATTCATTAACTTTAACTCGATATATGCGAATTCATATATGAGAGAAATGTTATATAAGTCAATACAGCTCTATAACTATCATTTATTGAGCTACACAAAGAGATTTATATCTACGCTAAACTAAAGATTAATAGAAGTAATGCATTCCTGATATCATAAGATAACGATAAAACACATGATTATTCTTAGACTAAGGCCTAATTTAGGTAGTCAAATTGTAGGTAATCGAATTGTAGGTACATATCATGATGTGGTATCATACAATTATATTCTAGTAAGAACTGTAATAAAGTCACTGCTATAAATAACAACATTCTTTATCACGATCATCTATCATTATCAAATCATCTAATGTCATGCAGAGTTAGCAGTTAGCTCCTAAGTTCGTATATGCGAGAATCGGTATTATATAACACACACACACCAGTCTACATGCATTGTTCCAATATTGATAGGAACTTTCTAGAATCTATAAATTATTATAAATGTCTTAACAGAATAAAAAAAAAGGGTGAAATGAATATAACTTATAGGATTTAATCAAACTAGAAAAATATCGATATATCCTACGTTGAGAAAACAATTATACTATGTAAGCATAGATACGCTACATATGATTGCGAGCCTGAGTATAAGCATAAACCCTATACTACAGATTTTTATCCTTTTTCATTATATGTACTACAGACGAAGTGAAAGAATAGGTACATTTAACATACGTATGCTACAATTATCTAATTTTCTAGTTTTCTAGACGTAATGTAATTTTGAACAGATTTTAACCCTTTTCGTTATATCTACTACCCTTGTAAGCGATTTCTACATATACGTTCTTATTGTTTATACACCATATAGATATTCGTAGCATCTAAAGTAAACTCTTATTTAAACGTTATTTTACAATATATCATACATTTCAACAGCTCGTATGATTATCCGTCTCTATCGTAACCCAGTATGTAAGGACATTATGTTAAATACTATCTCATACATGTAAATAAACATTTCTTTAAAGAGTTTGTTAGGTCACCTAATCTGTTATAATATTACTATGATATTAGATCTCGTCGATTACAGTTTTACCATTAGGACATACTTAGTAGGTTATACGTGCTAAGTAAAATAATAAACAGATATTTCGAGAATTTTATGCATTCTTGAGAGAACGGGGTATAATATTTAAAAACGCTGTAGAAAACATATCAGCAGAGAAAGAGAATACATAAATACAGTATGTTTTGTATGATGAGTTGTCGTCAGTTTAAAAGAAATAAGTTCGTCGTCATATTTAAACGTTATTTTACAATACATCATACATTTTCAATAGCTTCGAAATACGCAGATATGTAATAATATACTATATACTCTTGTAGGTTATTTAACGTATCTATAGTAAACTCTTATGATTAATAATAATAATCTGTAACCATTTTCGATACCTTCGAAATATAAGTCTATAACATATGTTTGTAATACGTCTTTATAACTTTTGAAACACATGGTAGTTACCTCTTGCAATATCTACAGTTATGAGAACCCTGAAGACTTAACCTGGAGAAATAAATCAGATAAATATTTTACTTTTTATTGAAACGATAACTTTGCGTACTAATATATGAAAATAATATAATGTATATCGCCTGATAAATAAATTGAAATTATTCTTATTCTTTTACAATAAAATGTGTTTTGAAAAAACACGATGAAACGTTATGTATATTAATGCAGGAGTACTGTTAACGCATTCATTATTTAGAGATTCACTTATAAGTACACTATCTATTTAGCTGATTCAATAAAAATTTCGTTATTTTTAAAATTCCTAACGAGGGACCTACTGATAAGCGTTATATTATACCAGGTACGTATGATACTCTACTGTTGATTGCATACCTGATTAACGCAGTTGTACAAAGTAATATAGGATATACGTTACAGAGAAGTTTAATTTTCCGTGCAACAAATGACCTATATATATATATTTTATGTATAAAGCTGACATTAACATATTTAGCGCATACCTGTTGAACATAGCTGTATAAAGTAATATTTAAAAGGCTTATATTTTAGAGATTGGATACAGTCGCATATATTCCTGTATATTACCTCTAAATTTTACGTTAACAATACATGCAGTCAGGTTTGGCGTAAATAACAATTAGGGATATCAAAGTCATACTAACTGAACGCTAACATAATATGCTCTACAGGTCAAACTTAATTAATTAACCCTGGGGTTATACATCCTTAGGTTAGAAACAGTCTTGAAACAAAAAACGGCTGAGTCCACCCTGTTAGACAAGAAATCAGAGTATGGGCGTGATAAATAAAACATATAAAGTTATTTTACAAACATTTATTTAGTATACATAACATAATACAAGAATATAGATTATAAGTTGTTTTCTACGACGACTGTTGTAGTTCTACGGGTCTCTGAGTCGTCGTATGCCCTCGCAGAAATACTAATACGTATAAAGTCCGACGACTGACTCATTGGAACTGTACCGGTAGCCCTTTCCTTGTTCAACTCATCGTTACTATCATAGTTGGTAAACGAGGAACCACATTCATCAATACCCAAATGCATGGTTGAAGTCACATCTTCTTCTTCTTCTTCTGTCTCAACGATATCAGCAGGTCCATTTGCTTCCTTTACCAGAGTTGTCTTTACAACATCTGCGTTATTATGTACGTTTTTTAAGTGCCTTTTATAGCTGTCGATACGTGAAAGATATTTGAAGCAATTAGAACACCGGACTTTGATTGATTCGTGAACGCTTTTCGTATGTCTTTTTAAGTTGTCAGAGCGTGAAAAAGTTTTGACACAGCTAGAACACTGGATTCTGTTTGAATCGTGTATGGTTTTTACGTGTCTCTTGCAGGTGAATGGCCTCGCGAAAGACTTGAAGCAAACCGGACACTGTATATTGCAATCCTGTCGACCAGAGTCATTCTTCTTACATACGTCGTTAGCGTGCTGCTCCATTTCGACTAATGAAGGAACAGGAACACTACCCCCAGCCTATTTATACTGATCGACCAGCTCAATCGGTTGTTCTCGGTTATAATCGTAAGCGCTCGGAGCAATATGTATGCTCGAGAATGAATCGTAGGTTCCATCCTAAGTGTATAACCCGGAACCGATGTCCGTACATTTTAAATTATCAAACTTACCATATAAACATGAATATTTACTACATTTGCTTTAATTCTTGTTCCCTCCCTACATACCTACCTACCGTAAACAATATGACATATCTGTGTCTAAATACAATGAACGAAAGTACTAGAGGAACTTAATATCTTAGATCACGGCTGTTTCTGGATACATGATTTCCTCTTACAATATCTATAGTTATGAGAACCTTGAAGACTTAACCTGGAGAAATAAAACATCGTCAGTTTAAAAGAAATAAGTTCGTCGCCATATTTAAACGTTATTTTACAATACATCATACATTTTCAATAGCTTCGAAATACGCAGATGTGTAATAATATACTATATACTCTTGTAGGTTATTCAACGTATCTATAGTAAACTCTTATGATTAATAATAATCTGTAACCTTATTGTTTTTATTACAACACAGGTTAGAGCATACGAATATAATTTAGGTTAGATTAGGTTAGAGCCTACGAATACATTTTTAGGGCAGAACGTAGGGAGCAGAGTAAGTACAAAACAACATACTTTCATACAAGAACGTTTATTGATACGAGTAGTTTCGACGCTACTTAAAACATAATACATAACTTATATATATAATATCTATTAAAATAGTACATTTCGTATACACTAATAATGGTACTACATACCCCACTATAAAGTAAACATGGTAAGTATAACAGCATTTTAAAAGAATAGATAGTCAATATAACTATATCTAATTATTTTATAAAATACTATGTTAACTAAGAGGTTATATACAGAATATATACGCCTGTATTCGACCTCTAGAGGGTTCATAAGACTAGACTAGACTAGACCAGACCAGACCAGACCAGACTAGACCAGACCAGACCAGACCAGACCATACCAGACCAGACCAGACCATACCAGACCAGACTAGACTAGAGTATAGATGATAGACTGTAAAATCATGAACAATTATACCACCTGTAATATAATAGACCTTACTTGATATTTTAAAATTAGTGGCTGAATCTAATTATTACAGAAATTCAATTGTAGAAACTGAAGGTGTAATCTTTAAAAAATCTAAAGTTAGAAGTTTTTAGTAGTCAGGTCAGATTAATAGAGGGTGTTATAATCAAATCGTTTTAGAAACTATTTGTTTTGTAAGATTGGCGCCGTAAGGAAAAACAACATAGCTGTAGTCATGATTTTGAAATTGAGATAGCTCGGGACAAAACGATGAATACAAAGTTTAGAAGTTTATTTCAAAATTCTGTGATAAAAAACATTAATTCTTCTTTACTTTACTTTAAAACCCAAAATTGCATGATAAATCAATATAATATTAATATAAATGATTAAATTAAATGAAGCAATCTAGGTTAGACCCCCAAAAATTATATTAAGGTTATAGATTTTAGACTCCGGTTGTTGCAAAGCTTCAAGAATCTCTATTAAGATTAGTTCATAAAACAATTATTAGGTTAGAGCATGTAGCTACTTACAAAAAAAAAAATCTCTATTAAGATTAGTTCATAAAATATTTATTAGGTTAGACCATTGTAGCTACTTACAAAATCGTCATTAACATTCGAAAAACTTACATATAATACTAGTTGGGTTATAGTTTACGAATATATTTTAGGTTAGATTTAGATCGCGCGCGACCTAAATCTAACCTAAAATATATTCGTAAACTTTAGATGTTTTAAAGATTACACCTTCAGTTTCTACAATTGAATTTCTGTAATAATTAGATTCAGCCACTAATTTTAAAATATCAAGTAAGGTCTATTATATTACAGGTGGTATAATTGTTCATGATTTTACAGTCTATCATCTATACTCTAGTCTAGTCTGGTCTGGTATGGTCTGGTCTGGTCTGGTATGGTCTGGTCTGGTCTGATCTAGTCTGGTCTGGTCTGGTCTGGTCTAGTCTAGTCTAGTCTTATGAACCCTCTAGAGGTCGAATACAGGCGTATATATTCTGTATATAACCTCTTAGTTAACATAGTATTTTATAAAATAATTAGATATAGTTATATTGACTATCTATTCTTTTAAAATGCTGTTATACTTACCATGTTTACTTTATAGTGGGGTATGTAGTACCATTATTAGTGTATACGAAATGTACTATTTTAATAGATATTATATATATAAGTTATGTATTATGTTTTAAGTAGCGTCGAAACTACTCGTATCAATAAACGTTCTTGTATGAAAGTATGTTGTTTTGTACTTACTCTGCTCCCTACGTTCTGCCCTAAAAATGTATTCGTAGGCTCTAACCTAATCTAACCTAAATTATATTCGTATGCTCTAACCTGTGTTGTAATAAAAACAATAAGGTTACAGATTATTATTAATCATAAGAGTTTACTATAGATACGTTGAATAACCTACAAGAGTATATAGTATATTATTACACATCTGCGTATTTCGAAGCTATTGAAAATGTATGATGTATTGTAAAATAACGTTTAAATATGGCGACGAACTTATTTCTTTTAAACTGACGATGTTTTATTTCTCCAGGTTAAGTCTTCAAGGTTCTCATAACTATAGATATTGTAAGAGGAAATCATGTATCCAGAAACAGCCGTGATCTAAGATATTAAGTTCCTCTAGTACTTTCGTTCATTGTATTTAGACACAGATATGTCATATTGTTTACGGTAGGTAGGTATGTAGGGAGGGAACAAGAATTAAAGCAAATGTAGTAAATATTCATGTTTATATGGTAAGTTTGATAATTTAAAATGTACGGACATCGGTTCCGGGTTATACACTTAGGATGGAACCTACGATTCATTCTCGAGCATACATATTGCTCCGAGCGCTTACGATTATAACCGAGAACAACCGATTGAGCTGGTCGATCAGTATAAATAGGCTGGGGGTAGTGTTCCTGTTCCTTCATTAGTCGAAATGGAGCAGCACGCTAACGACGTATGTAAGAAGAATGACTCTGGTCGACAGGATTGCAATATACAGTGTCCGGTTTGCTTCAAGTCTTTCGCGAGGCCATTCACCTGCAAGAGACACGTAAAAACCATACACGATTCAAACAGAATCCAGTGTTCTAGCTGTGTCAAAACTTTTTCACGCTCTGACAACTTAAAAAGACATACGAAAAGCGTTCACGAATCAATCAAAGTCCGGTGTTCTAATTGCTTCAAATATCTTTCACGTATCGACAGCTATAAAAGGCACTTAAAAAACGTACATAATAACGCAGATGTTGTAAAGACAACTCTGGTAAAGGAAGCAAATGGACCTGCTGATATCGTTGAGACAGAAGAAGAAGAAGAAGATGTGACTTCAACCATGCATTTGGGTATTGATGAATGTGGTTCCTCGTTTACCAACTATGATAGTAACGATGAGTTGAACAAGGAAAGGGCTACCGGTACAGTTCCAATGAGTCAGTCGTCGGACTTTATACGTATTAGTATTTCTGCGAGGGCATACGACGACTCAGAGACCCGTAGAACTACAACAGTCGTCGTAGAAAACAACTTATAATCTATATTCTTGTATTATGTTATGTATACTAAATAAATGTTTGTAAAATAACTTTATATGTTTTATTTATCACGCCCATACTCTGATTTCTTGTCTAACAGGGTGGACTCAGCCGTTTTTTGTTTCAAGACTGTTTCTAACCTAAGGATGTATAACCCCAGGGTTAATTAATTAAGTTTGACCTGTAGAGCATATTATGTTAGCGTTCAGTTAGTATGACTTTGATATCCCTAATTGTTATTTACGCCAAACCTGACTGCATGTATTGTTAACGTAAAATTTAGAGGTAATATACAGGAATATATGCGACTGTATCCAATCTCTAAAATATAAGCCTTTTAAATATTACTTTATACAGCTATGTTCAACAGGTATGCGCTAAATATGTTAATGTCAGCTTTATACATAAAATATATATATATAGGTCATTTGTTGCACGGAAAATTAAACTTCTCTGTAACGTATATCCTATATTACTTTGTACAACTGCGTTAATCAGGTATGCAATCAACAGTAGAGTATCATACGTACCTGGTATAATATAACGCTTATCAGTAGGTCCCTCGTTAGGAATTTTAAAAATAACGAAATTTTTATTGAATCAGCTAAATAGATAGTGTACTTATAAGTGAATCTCTAAATAATGAATGCGTTAACAGTACTCCTGCATTAATATACATAACGTTTCATCGTGTTTTTTCAAAACACATTTTATTGTAAAAGAATAAGAATAATTTCAATTTATTTATCAGGCGATATACATTATATTATTTTCATATATTAGTACGCAAAGTTATCGTTTCAATAAAAAGTAAAATATTTATCTGATTTATTTCTCCAGGTTAAGTCTTCAGGGTTCTCATAACTGTAGATATTGCAAGAGGTAACTACCATGTGTTTCAAAAGTTATAAAGACGTATTACAAACATATGTTATAGACTTATATTTCGAAGGTATCGAAAATGGTTACAGATTATTATTATTAATCATAAGAGTTTACTATAGATACGTTAAATAACCTACAAGAGTATATAGTATATTATTACATATCTGCGTATTTCGAAGCTATTGAAAATGTATGATGTATTGTAAAATAACGTTTAAATATGACGACGAACTTATTTCTTTTAAACTGACGACAACTCATCATACAAAACATACTGTATTTATGTATTCTCTTTCTCTGCTGATATGTTTTCTACAGCGTTTTTAAATATTATACCCCGTTCTCTCAAGAATGCATAAAATTCTCGAAATATCTGTTTATTATTTTACTTAGCACGTATAACCTACTAAGTATGTCCTAATGGTAAAACTGTAATCGACGAGATCTAATATCATAGTAATATTATAACAGATTAGGTGACCTAACAAACTCTTTAAAGAAATGTTTATTTACATGTATGAGATAGTATTTAACATAATGTCCTTACATACTGGGTTACGATAGAGACGGATAATCATACGAGCTGTTGAAATGTATGATATATTGTAAAATAACGTTTAAATAAGAGTTTACTTTAGATGCTACGAATATCTATATGGTGTATAAACAATAAGAACGTATATGTAGAAATCGCTTACAAGGGTAGTAGATATAACGAAAAGGGTTAAAATCTGTTCAAAATTACATTACGTCTAGAAAACTAGAAAATTAGATAATTGTAGCATACGTATGTTAAATGTACCTATTCTTTCACTTCGTCTGTAGTACATATAATGAAAAAGGATAAAAATCTGTAGTATAGGGTTTATGCTTATACTCAGGCTCGCAATCATATGTAGCGTATCTATGCTTACATAGTATAATTGTTTTCTCAACGTAGGATATATCGATATTTTTCTAGTTTGATTAAATCCTATAAGTTATATTCATTTCACCCTTTTTTTTTATTCTGTTAAGACATTTATAATAATTTATAGATTCTAGAAAGTTCCTATCAATATTGGAACAATGCATGTAGACTGGTGTGTGTGTGTTATATAATACCGATTCTCGCATATACGAACTTAGGAGCTAACTGCTAACTCTGCATGACATTAGATGATTTGATAATGATAGATGATCGTGATAAAGAATGTTGTTATTTATAGCAGTGACTTTATTACAGTTCTTACTAGAATATAATTGTATGATACCACATCATGATATGTACCTACAATTCGATTACCTACAATTTGACTACCTAAATTAGGCCTTAGTCTAAGAATAATCATGTGTTTTATCGTTATCTTATGATATCAGGAATGCATTACTTCTATTAATCTTTAGTTTAGCGTAGATATAAATCTCTTTGTGTAGCTCAATAAATGATAGTTATAGAGCTGTATTGACTTATATAACATTTCTCTCATATATGAATTCGCATATATCGAGTTAAAGTTAATGAATGAATACAACATAAATCATTACTCTACGTATTCCATGATTAAGACTTCAATAGTTGAACGAGTTATTCGTGCAATTAAGCAAAAGCTGTATATGATTTAGTTGATAGCTCTGTATGACATTCAGAGTTAGATGTTAGTAAATTAAAAGACAAGCTCCGTGATCTCGGGGTTAAGCTATGGAGTTCGTTGGCCCGTGTTTCTAACTGCAGATCTATAGGATAGAAGAAGAATCAGAAAAAGTATTAGGTAATGTTCATTGAATAGACTCCCTGCTTCATTTCATAACTTATTTGTTTTAATAAATAGACATTAGTCAAACGATGGATATCCTCAAATAGGAATGACAACATAAGATTTATTTTAAAATAAATTTATGAGAGAGGGGGATGAGAGCTGACAAATAATATATAAAAATGAGATTGTCGGCGACGTCGCTATCACCACTGTCAACTTGATAATTTCAGCAGACATTCTATCAGATTGGAAAACTGCAGTCAGTCTATAATAAATTTCAAAATAAGTTTACACAACCTCGTTAACATAAAAGCAACTTACATGATTGATTTCAAAGATGCAGGAAATTATAGTTTGATGATCGACCTCGAACACAGGATAATGAGATGTAATCTAAAAGTTCAAATGCTTAGTTTACATAAACAAATGTAGAACATCTACATATTATAGATATAGCAGGTAAACAGTAGTGGAAAGATCGTTAAACATAAAATCATAATAACTTACCTGATTAAATTAAATATACACTGTTAAACTCTGGATAGCTGTGTTGATAATAGTTGTTTTAAGTTTCTTTATGACTAACTCACTAAATTCCTTTGTCTGTCGTATTAAACAATACATTTTTACTAGATAATTGTAAATGAAAAGATGCTAAGATAATAATAATGAAATAGAGATAATCTCTAATTTTATATATGACGTTTATATAGAGCAGGAGTGAGTAATTGTCATTTAAAACAATACTTTATGCCGGTTTTAAGATGATGAGCTCTTAACAAATTATTTATAAAATCTAAATTCCTTTCAGTCAGGCATTCGTAAGAACGTTTGTTTATTTATGGTTGAAAGCAGTTTTAAAGAATGTCGAAGACAACCTGGCTAATTAGTTTGTACGTATTTTCATGCAAAAACATTTAGTTTGAAAGTTATTTCTTAACCAGTTTTAGCTATAGATAATGTTTTTGAATTTTAAAAATAATGCTCTACAGTATTCTATATTCTTAAACGTTTCATTTAAATAAAATTTTATGAAATCATAACGACCCTAATTGTTTTACCGTATTTTAATTGTTTATCCGTATATTTAAACAGGTCAAATGTACCATAGATAATCCGACAGTTGATTGACAGTAGCTTTAGAGTTACTTTTGTATAGTTGAAAATAAATTTTTATTATTACGTTTCATATTAAATTATTTTCGCAGAATTACATGATGACCTAAAGATAAATATCAAATAGGACTGATTTATTTTAAAATAAATTTATGAGAGAGAGATGAGAGATGGCAAATAATATATAAAAATGAGATGTACAGAATGAGATATCAGTTATGTAAATGAGAGAGGAGATACGCTAATGATACCGTGAATTAATTTAATTCGAGCATGCATATGAGAAATGAGAGAGATAAGATATGCTACTGATACCGTGAATTAATTTAATTCGAGCATGCGTAGGAGAAATGATTAATTCGAGCATCCATATGAGAAATGATAAATGTAAATGACAGATGAGATATGCTAATGATACCGTGAATTAATTTAATTCGTGAATGCGTAGGAGAAATTATTAATTCGAGCATCCATATGAGAAATGATAAATGTAAATGACAGATGAGATATGCTAATGATACCGTGAATTAATTTAATTCGTGAATGCATATGAGAGATGATAAATGTTAATGAGATATGCTAATGATACCGTGAATTAATTTAATTCGAGCATCCATATGAGAAATGACATATGAGATATGCTAATGATACCATCAATTAATCTAATTCGAGCATCCATATGAGAAATGATAAATGTAAATGACAGATGAGATATGCCAATGATACCGTGAATTAATTTAATTCGAGCATGCGTATGAGAAATGATTAATTCGAGCATCCATATAAATTTTTACGCAGCATTTAACATTCTAGTGTAATGATTCATTGTTACGAGCTCTAGGAATATTAATTCGTGCATTTAATGATGTAACTGTCAAATAATCATATAGATTAATTATGCTTAATATGAATTTTAGTTCGTATAAGATTAACGGTGACGCGTATCTATTTAATAAATACAACTTTTACAGTCTTTTAATAGATTACCTCGTTGGTGTAGTGGATGCATTGGCTGACTACCATTCGAACGGTCCCCGGTTCAAATCCTGTTGGCTCCATTGGTTTTTTATAAAAAATATAGCGGGTTGCCTATCAACAGGCGCATAGAAATCTACTATACCGATCATATGACGTCACCGATAGATGGCAGTAGTAGTACTAAAAATTTGAATCTAAGGGCGGGAAATCCTAGATGACAAATTGAAAATGAAAGATACAAAATGGCAGATATGTTCACGTATGCATATGAGAAATTATATATGTAAATGAGAGAGGAGATATGTAAATGATACCGTGAATTAATTTAATTAGATCAATTAATTTAATTAATTAGATCAATATAAAATCGTTATGATCCCCCGGATGACTGCATCAATCATAATGTGATATGTAGAGTTGACCTGTATTCGTGGTATACGCTGGTCCGCGTATGTTAATCAAAAGTAATATGTTAATAATAAAGAAAGGCAATGAAAATGATTCATAAACGTAGAAGCAGGGTGAGTATTAAGATATATTTACCCCTGACCTGATTTATAGCATTTAATTCAAGCCCCCTTTCATATTTTTCTCTTGTACGCTCCTGTATGAGAACGATAACCGTATATTAGCCATATGTTAGCGTGTATAGATGGTTGCCTGCTAGAGGTGAGGAGATGAGGGTCCAGAACCCGCTATCTCCCTCTACTAATATTTAAAATTAATACCACATACAGGGTGTTTTATTCTTAGGACTTTTTTCTTTTCTCCTCTTTTGGGTTTCGTGGCTCGTTGTTGTTTTCCTATTCCTGCCCCTTTGACCTTCGATTGGGTTTAATTTGGAGGTCTTCCCCTTTGGGTTCGTACCTGCATACATACGTACAGGGTTGTATGTAACTATACCGGAGGTGAAACGAAAAACCCTAAGCAAGGCTTTAAAACCGTAACGTATCATCCGAGGGTCATCGAATGGTGGGATGTTTGTTTGAAATTGTATGTATATATATTGTGTCATTTTATCTATGCGTCTATATATTTATAAAACGTTTATATAATTTATTTATTCGTGTATGTTAGTTTTAAATACAAGTTAAAACGAGATCTCGAGTAATGAAATTATCATAGGGTAGTTTTTAAGATTTACAACCAGCTGTGATACAAATCACCATTCTGTTAATTTTACTAGACATTAAAATCCTTAATCAGTATAATTACCGTTTAAAAATTGCGATAAATAATAAAGCCCTACTTAGAAAGTTTAAATTTCACTACATGTTTGTGTTTTATTTATTACTATTTATTTATTGTGTGGTTTTAATATTTGCTTTCCAGCTTATAACCTGTAAGTACATGCACCGTACGACCAAAATTGTGGAAGTTGTCTATATATGTAGATCCTAGTTATGGTATTCTGAAGAAAAAAAGTTAAAAATCATTGCAACTTTGTAGTTTTCTATTTAATATAAAATCTAAACTTTTGAAAACTCTAAAAACTTGAAATTAGACACTACACTTGAAAAGGGTGAAGACTATAATTATCGGATGAAAGATTTGTAATCGATACAAGGCGGAAGTTATATATACAGCCTTGGTTGTGTATTGTCTAGCGTACTGGACTTTCACTCAAGCGGCCCAGATTTGATTCCTGGTACTGGCAGATCTGGTTAAGGTTTTCTGCAATTTTTCCTTAGCTGTGACACAAATTTGGGATTTGTGCTGTTCCATTTGTAAGTCGGCTGCAGCTGCACGTTGGGCCTACGTAATAATAATGGCCCCTTTCTACCCGCACAAGCTAAATAGCTTCTGGGGCCTGATTTTCAGGTTATGGGTTATAGCAGTTATTATCATTATTATACAGGGCGTCCCAAAAGTCAACGTCATCCCTTGAAGGGCTGATAGAGCAGCTCATGACTATCCAGAATATTAAAATGTGACCTTGTAAAAATTGTTAGTTTTTGAGATATTGGTACTTTTAAGGATTTGGTGAAAATTGACACCTTAGTTCATTTTTTCGAGTGCCACAGTTACAAAATTCCATATTTTTCCATTTTTAAATATATCTTTAAAATAATTTTTCAGCAATATAAACATAAATACCTTAGACACAAGCAATAAGTATGACACATGTGATAATTATGAAACAGAGTCATAGAATGGAATGTTGATATATAGTTCTGTTGACGTCGTGTTTTGATTGAACTTTGATAACGACTATGAGAAGCTTTCAATAACATCCGTACGGTTATGATGGCACACCCAGACAGAAGTAATTTAAAACTAGTACCTTTATTCTTCTTATTCTGATTTAAATGCTATTGTTATATATTCAAGACCACCTATGACAGGTTATCAGTAAAATGAAAAATCTCTCCATTTATTATTTAGTCAATGATTTTTCTGTAAGTATGGATCAATGTTTCAAACAGGTATTTATTATTAATTGTATCATAAGATACATTATCTTATAAAAAATACAAAAATTAATTTAAATTTCTTATTTCACACTAAATCAGAATTTGGAAGATAATTTAACTACGAAAGGTGCAAGAATCCAAAAAAATCAACATTTATATAAGGACAGTGTTTGAAAAATTCGAAACTATTTGAAAATCCGACTTGTTAGTAGTACTATGTTTCGACCGGCACAGTCAATTCGAATTCATCCTCAAACTGTTTACTTTTAATAATACAATAACAGAAACGATTACAAGAATAATCACAAAAGGAAATACAAATAGAGTAAATAAAATAATTTGTCTATACTTACCAAAAAATCCTGGTTATTTTTCTGAAATTAATCAATGGGTAGCTAAAATCCCGCACTATCAGAATTAAATGAGTTTTAAAAATTGTTAAGAGCGCGGTCACTGATTACCGACAAGACTGATGCATAGCAAAAGAGTTCTGCAAATAAAATGGGAAAAAGTGGGGGGACTTCATATCCCCCTCCAACTGTAAGCGTAAAGGTATAGTGAGGGAGAGGTAGTCATGCAACGACGTATTTTAAATATATGATTTATGTTTCCACCTATACGTTATAAAATCAACTATGCCAAAGCATCAGAAATATGAATACGTTATACGGTTAGTATACTTTTAAAAAATCTCGTTCCCTTCGATAAGAAAGTAAAATCGCAGAACCCATGTTAATTGGATGTTTGACACTTTAAAAATTCCACTGAAGAGGAATTCTTCCATATTTGGTTACATTCTAATAGGGTTAGCCGTATGATAATAACAATCGGTGCCCTGATGTGCAAAGTATGTTCTATCACCTGATTCCTCACTAAAAAGCAAACAAGTAAACATACATTACATACATATCTTCCTGTTACACCCTTTTGGGGCATAGGACTTCCATAAAGCTTTTCCATTTAATTTTATTTGTTTGCTGCTTCGGACCTACCACTTTTCTTTTTTTCCTTAATTCTTCCTCTGTTCTTCTTTATGTAGTCGTCAGTCCCGTTTTGTCGCCCAAACAGTTTCCATTAAATGCCTGTCTTGTGCATGTTAAATGCGCAGTGCACGTATGTCCTATCCAATTCCATTTTCGTTTTTGTATTTTAGTTTCTTTTGGGCTTGTTTTGTATATCCCCATAATTCTTTACAATGACGTTTGACCAGAAATTTTTTAGGTGGATAGTCAATCATCTTCCAGGAGTGGTTGCTGGCAAATCAAGTTTTCATATTTTGCCCAATAATTAAGTCAGGTCTAAAGAGTCCAAACTATATTTTATTTTTAACTCAGACCGTACTGAGATTAGAAATCAAAATGGCCGCCGCGACGTTGCGCTTGAGCAGCATTTATGTTTTTTTTTGATAACTCAGGAACTAACTAATAGAGATACAATTTTAGATTCAGTGAAATAAGCTTAATAAAATGATAATATTGAGTTCACATTGTACAAATTTATCTAAATTTCCTCAAAGATGTTATAACGCCTCGGCGTTATAATAGATCTTCTCGGATTTAAAGTATCGCTTGGTCTCCTAATTACATAATATATATTGTTTAATTTTAGATTAAATTATATTTTGAATGGAAATCCATCTAGAAAAAATACCAACGTCAGGGCCGGGTAATTGAACTCCGGATCGCCCGGCTAGTAGCCAGAGCGTAACCATTGAGCTACCTAGATGCCTTTCAATGACTGGTTTATTTCTCATTATATAAAGTTACAATGATTGTTATTCAATTAAAACGTAAAATTGATCAATTTTTTTACATTATTATATAATTGTTAATGTAATATTATTTATTATTATTGCTAAATTACAATAAAAACATTGAAAAC
The DNA here is from genome assembly GCA_929113105.1 of Agrypnus murinus. NCBI lineage: Eukaryota > Metazoa > Arthropoda > Insecta > Coleoptera > Elateridae > Agrypnus > Agrypnus murinus. Next base: position 84,965,615 of record OV816027.1, on the reverse strand, counting down.
ATTTATAATTTGCTACATAATGCGAGAATATGTGGACATTTCAAAGCAACGGGATTAATAACCTTGACAATTGAATTGTGATTGTTTGTATAAAATTATTTTTTGAAAACGAGTACATACGTATGATTATTTAACTGTAAGGGAACGTACCCATACTACGTGATCTATTTTTTAATATTTTTCGACCCCTCCCTCCCTTCGGTGACCACTCGTAGTATATGCTAAGACCCCCCTCTCCCCCACAAGTTGTTACGTAATATTGACAAATGTAATTTTAATCATTTCGCAGGCAGAAAGTAAAACAAATGAAAGTAATTTAACTCATATTTGTCTTTATTAATACGGCGTTTATTGCATAAAGCTGCATGCATACTTATAATTACTAGTAAATTAAATATTAAGAAAAAGAAAAACTTATGTAAAAAATATTGCTACCGAAAACTTAATTTATGAAAACAACAATTGTTTTTTGTTTAATTACATTAACATTAACATTACATTAACATATATTCAAATATAGATCGAAAAAGCGCGAGATTTCTCTCGGCGAATCGACTACGTGACAGAAATCTAAGCCACCCCCCCCCCCGCTACTGTGACTGAGCGTAGTATTTTAAAGACCTCCCCCCCTAAATGGGTCACGTAGTATGGGTACGTTCCCTAAGTACTAAGTAGTAGATTGACTGAAATTAACATAAATTAAATGAACAGATTGTAAACGTATTATTACTATTGTCTTTACAAATTTAATGTTTACTTTTGTCGTTTCTGCGATTCTAAATGTATCTATCATGAGTGAATCCGATGATGGAAAATTGTGGTGTACCCTTGTACACCTCCAAACATCGTGGAAGCGGCTCACATTACATCTCTTAATTTATTGTCAGATATTTCACGTAAAAAATATGAATGCGAGTATAAATTCTATGTTAAGAAACTTTCTTATCTGTTGGTGGTTTATTACTTGTTTTGTTGTGGTAGATAAAGTATAGTGTGTAACGCGTGCAAAAACGCCAATTTTTCACTCGTGTGATTGCGGAATTCGACTACGTCTCATGCCGCAAATCTTCACACTCGTGAGAAATTGGCACTTGTCTGCACTTGTAACACAATATACTATTCTTTTACATATTTGGGCATAAAGTACACTATGTACACTATTTGTCAATAAATATTAAATATGTAGAAAAAAAAACAAAGAACATTCCTTTGTTTCAAGCATGTAAAATACCCCGAAATCGACCATGTTTACGACCATATAAAATGGAAAAATAGTAGTTTGTGCAACAAGGGTGGATATGATGCATATATCGCACGAGGACGAAGTCAATCGTTCGAGGGCGATATAGGCATTCCACCCAAGTTGTACAGTATCTTTTTTCTTCGACTAAGCAAAACAATTACAAAAGATTGCATGTCTCCTTGAGAAATTGAATATAAGGATTAACCTATGCTTATAATTATTTTCAAATGCTTTAAGTGTTATTGAAAGAAGGAAACATTGATTTAACTTACTTTTACTTCTGTATTTATGACAGGAGTTGTCAATAAATTAATTACAAATAAAGAAGTGTCAAATTGGACTACGTTGATTGGTTGTTTTCCTATCCGTACACTGTACGGATATGAAATTATATCCGTACACCTTACTGGAATTGCATACATTTCCATTGCGCGAAACGTGAAGAAAACGGGTGATTTACAGGTAGGAGTAGAAAATTAGTAGTTTGTGCAACAAGGGTGGATATGATGCCTATATCGCACGAGAACGAAGCCGAAGGCGAAGTGCCTCAATCGTTCGAGGGTGATATAGGCATTCCACCCAAGTTGTACAGTATCTTTTTTCTTCGACTAAGTAAAACAATTACAAAATAAATTGCATGTCTCCTTGAGAAATCGAATATATGGATTAACCTATGCTTTTATCCATGCTAAAATATGGTTTGTAAAATCCCCTGTCATTGTAGAATTTTTAAGAGAATTGTTAAAACTTTGCAGAAATTAACATTTTCGAAGAAAAATTATTATTTTAAATTTTGTTTTATAAAAAAAATTAAAAAAGAATTATTCTCCCAGCTGAAATTGAACCTACGTTGGTCAGCTTCAGTTTATTTATACCTATCTTCTACAGACTGAGCTACCAAACTCCGTCAAAACTCTGTCTACTATACTTATTATAAAAATAGGTTTTAATTATTTAAATGATTTAAGATCTATGTATTTTTAATTATAAAAGTATAATTGTTAAAGCTACAATTTCACAAATCACGTTATTTTCAAATGCTTTAAGTGTTATTGAAGGAAGGAAACATTGATTTAACTTACTTTTACTTCTATATTTATGACAGGAGTTGTCAATAAATTAATTATAAATAAGGAAGTGTCAAATTGGACTGCTTTGATTGGCTAAAAAAAGGTAATTTTTCAACTTATTTCGGTTTTTTCCTTAAAGAATAGGTTCCGATCTTGTTATAAATCATTTTGAACAAAAAAAATTCGTCAATGAAAGAATTGAATTTTCCGCATATGGCCAATTACAAGCCACAGTCGCTTGTTAGTCGCATAATAGGCATATTATTTTTATGGTGTTCTTCTTTCATTAACCAATTAATACAGCATCCTAGTTTGAATTTAAACGGCCGTTACATTAGTTAGAATATGTATGGAATATTAATAAGTACTTGACCCCAAAAGGTCAAAGAAAATGTATGTATAAAATAAATATTGTTTAAATAAAGTAGTTTAAGATCTTTATTGATAGTAAATACCTAATTTGTACTTTTAATTAGTTTAGGCGTAAGTTATTGTAAATATTCTTCTTTAATTAAACAATAAAATGGTGAAAGAACACCACCTGCCTCTCTTTCAAAATGTGTTCAAATAAATGGTTTTATTAAATCGAAATTAAAATCCAGCTGCGTATACGAAATATGTAGGTCCAAGTAATGATTATATTTTTAAATTCCCTTCCAACATCCAAATTATAACGAAGGTTAAAAGTTCCATTATCCAAATAAAATTTTCTTCTCGTATTTACAAAAAATTTATTTCACAAAAAAATTTACAACCCTGATTATGTTAAATAAATGTTATTATTATTAAAAACAGTCATATTCAAAGATCTTCGATGATTATTTAACACTTTGACATTTCAACAAAATATAACCTAACATTTTTCACGTTTGGTTTGTTTACATTTTTCACAACTCACAACATAACCTTAAAATTTTAAATATTTCTTCTCAACATGTGTGCACTGTTCGGAAGATCTAAAAACACAGAGAATTTGTTACTAAAATGGTCGCTCTTTTTATACCCTTTTTCAAACAAAAGTATGCTATAGTGATTTTTTTGGTTACAAACAAAAGAATTTTTTTTAAACACAATTCAACATAACCACATAATTGTTTATAATTATTAATTATTCTTTAAATAAGTTCAATAAATACAGAGCTAAAGCAATTCCCTTTCCATTGAAATATGACGTTTATATTGACATAAAAAAATAAGGCCACTAGAGAATGTCTACCAAAATACATTTCTTATACAACTATCAGATAACTAAAATTAACTTAATTACTTAAAGTTACCTATTTATATCTTCCTATCTTGACTCCCAATCTTACATTCTAATAAACATTATTTACATACTTTTGGATATCAATAACATGAAAATTTTATCTCAATGATATCTTTTACAAAAATCGTAAACACGAATTAGAAGTATTCCTTATAAATCAGAACATTGATGTATGCTTAATTTCAGAAATACACTGTACTAATCAGTCATACCTCAAATTTAGTGGATATCAATGCTATCAATGCATACATCCAAGAAACCAAGCTAAAGGAGGTAGTGCAATCTTAATTAAAAACAATATTAATCATTATGAAGAACGTCACCTGCAATCTGAAGAAATACAACTTACTGTAGTAGGCATCAAATCAACCAAACAAAAATTTAATTTGGGTGCCGTATACTGTCCACCCAAATATAACCTTAAACGACCGGAATATCTTGAACTTATACATCATATGGGTGAGAGATTCATATTGGGAGGAGAGTATAACGCTAAAAATGTAGATTGGGGATCTCGCCTTACCACAACCAAAGGTAACGAACTTAGATAGGCAATAGTTGAAACTAGTTGCAATTTTGATTCTACTGGCAAGCCCACCTATTGACCTACAGACTTAAATAAAATACCTGACTTGCTAGATTGTTTTATTACAAGAAAAGTGTCACCAAACTTTGTTGATGTACAGGAAAACTTCGACCTAAACTCTGATCATTCGGCAGTTATTTTAACACTCAGTGAAAGAATGATCAAAAAAGAAACCCAGCCAAGATTAGTTAATAGAACTACTGATTGGGAAAGCTTCAAAATTGACCTTGATAATAATATCAACTTGAATGTCAATCTAAAGTCCAAAGACCAATTGGAGAATGAAGCTGAAAAGTTCTTCCGAATCATTCAATCGGCGGCGACTAGCAACACCAAAGAAATTACATATGTCACCAAAGGGATTAATTACCCACTGGAGATTAGAGAATTGGTCAATGATAAAAGAAAGGCTAGAAGAAAATGGCAGCATTCAAGAAACCCGTTGTATAAAACTATTTTAAATAATAAAACTCAGAGGCTTAAAAGAGAGATTCAGAAGTTGAAAGAGGACTCCATAAGAAGATATCTAATAGACTTGTCTGCAGATGAAACTACGGACTATTCCTTATGGAAAGCCACCAAAAGAAATTAGAAGACCTGTTTCATTATTCCACCAGTTAGGAAGGAAGATGGATCATGGGCTCGTAGTAATAAACAAAAAGCTGATGTGTTTGCTGATCACTTAGCCAATATCTTTAAACCAAATCAAATCCAGTCAGATGTATTACTTGAGAACACATTTGATCCAGTTTCAGAAGTAATAATGTTGGTTACGCCGAAAGAACTGGCCAATGAAATTAAAACTAATCTGAATCCTAAAAAAGCCCCTGGTTTTGATCTCATTACTGGAGAAATCTTAAAACAACTGCCGAAAAAAGGAATAGTGATGCTTACTTATCTCTTCAATGCAGCATTTCGTCTCAGATACGTTCCTGCTATCTGGAAGGTGGCAGAAGTAATTATGTTACTAAAACCTGGTAAACCAGTAAATGATGTCAAATCATACGAGTATAGACCTATTTCTCTACTTCCAATTATCTCGAAACTGTTCGAAAAACTACTATTGAAAAGACTGCGGCCTATAATAGAAAACAATAGTTTAATCCCAGATTTTCAGTTTGGATTCCGCCAGAAACACTCCACCATCGATCAAGTGCATCAAATTACTGATGTTATTGAGAGAACTCTTGAAGAAAAATTAGTATGTTCGGCTGCCTTCCTCGATGTTGCCCAGGCTTTCGACAAGGTCTGGCACGATGGTTTAGTCCATAAATTAAAACGAATGCTACCGAAACAATATGTTGAAGTTTTATCATCATACATATCAGACAGAGTATTTCGCATCAAACAAGAAGACGAATATTCAGATCTTAAAGAAATAAGTGCAGGTGTACCACAGGAAAGCGTCCTGGGACCATTACTTTACCTCCTTTACACCAGTGACCAGCGGCGGTTCGTACGTACCCTTTAGGAGGTTCTGTCAGCGAGCGGCAAGCGTTGTATCCTGCTAAGTGCAGCAAAGCAACCGGTTAATTCACTTGCCGCTCGCAGATAGATCTAAACGTACATATAAACCGCCACTGATAGAAACGTATATCAATCAATCAATTTGCAAATACGCTATTTAGGTGTATACTGATATATTTTTTAAATCAAACTAACTAATATTCGCAGAGGGATATAATTAAAAAAATCATAATATTTTGATATAAAAAGTTTGCAGTCCTTAAATTGAGAGTCTGCCAACATATAATTTACTTGTTAAATATCTTCTGTAACCATCTATAAATTTAGATGTATGATGAGTCTACAGCTCTAGAAAAAATATTTATTGAAAGCATCCAGACATAACTAGAATTTTAAATTACACTTAATAAATTGAAGAAGAGTGGGGAAGAGAATAAAAACAGTCTCATTCACACATATATTTAGTGTGCTAATTAAAACTTCAGAAAACACTTTTGAATTTGTTAATAGTTTTTGCATTCGAGTATTATTGCACGGTAAAAATGAGACAAAAGCGTTGCGTCTACAATCGCGTATTTTACAATTCCCAACTTGAAAATATAATCGATGATATAGAAAATGAAGAGACTACAGAGTCTGTAGTGTAGTCTCTTCATTTTCTATATCATCGATTATATTTTCAAGTTGGGAATTGTAAAATACGCGATTGTAGACGCAACGCTTTTGTCTCATTTTTACCGTGCAATAATACTCGAATGCAAAAACTATTAACAAATTCAAAAGTGTTTTCTGAAGTTTTAATTAGCACTAAATATATGTGTGAATGAGACTGTTTTTATTCTCTTCCCCACTCTTCTTCAATTTATTAAGTGTAATTTAAAATTCTAGTTATGTCTGGATGCTTTCAATAAATATTTTTTCTAGAGCTGTAGACTCATCATACATCTAAATTTATAGATGGTTACAGAAGATATTTAACAAGTAAATTATATGTTGGCAGACTCTCAATTTAAGGACTGCAAACTTTTTATATCAAAATATTATGATTTTTTTAATTATATCCCTCTGCGAATATTAGTTAGTTTGATTTAAAAAATATATCAGTATACACCTAAATAGCGTATTTGCAAATTGATTGATTGATATACGTTTCTATCAGTGGCGGTTTATATGTACGTTTAGATCTATCTGCGAGCGGCAAGTGAATTAACCGGTTGCTTTGCTGCACTTAGCAGGATACAACGCTTGCCGCTCGCTGACAGAACCTCCTAAAGGGTACGTACGAACCGCCGCTGCCAGTGACTTGCCAGAAACAAGAGATGTGACTACCGCAGCATTTGCTGACGACACGGCTTTGCTTGCAGTTGGACACAATTCTGAAACCTCTACCGCTAAGCTGCAAAATGCTAGTAACAGAATTCTTGATTGAACAATAAAATGGAAAATAAAACTAAATGAACTTAAATCTATCCATGTCTACTTCACCAATAAAAGGTTGACGGACTCCCCTACGCTTAATATCAACGGTAACATTGTACCTCATGCAAACAACGCTAAGTACTTGGATGCTAAGCTATGCTGGAAACAACATGTTAAGAAGAAACGGTTTGAACTTGGTATGAAATACAAAGAATATTATTGGCTCCTTGGTAGAAATTCCAAGCTGTCATTGCACAATAAAATTCACATTTATAATCAGATTTTAAAACCTATTTGGCTTTATGGAATTCAACTCTGGGGTTGTGCCAAAGATTCCAACATAAAACTAATTCAGACCTTCCAAAACAAAGTGCTACATAACATGGTAAATGCTCCATGGTACGTACGCAACCAGGACCTCCATCGTGATCTTGGCATCCCAATGGTTTGAGAGGAGATAAAAAGTTCGCTGGCAAACATCAGGTCAGACTATACCATCACGTCAACGCAGAAGCCCTTCAGCTACTGGATAACCAACATCTTGTCCGAAGACTGAAGAGGAACAAACTGTTTGACCTTGTGTAGTGTTTTGTATAAAAGCAGAGCATTGTGCGCGAGTGAGTAGTATAAGTGTATTTTGCGCAGCCAGTACTAACTAAAGGACATCATTGGATGGAACTCTAGCTTATAAATGTTTAGTTATTAAGATTTATCAGATTCAAATTATTGGTTAGTCATTTGTGACTAGTTTTAATATCCCGAACACCATGTAGGTGTTTATTAAAAAAAAAATATCTTTTACAAAAAGCAATCCCAAGATTCGAGATTGTTTCAAAATGGTGCTTAAGAAACTGCTTGACAAAACAGCAGTAAAACATTTTCTAGCTATGAAACAAAGGTTTTTTCTCCATAAAAACACAACTATAAAAATTATTCATACTTACATTATCATATATACTCAAAATATTCGCCACAGCTTGAGATTTAGCTCTCTCTTACAAATTTAGTATTCAGGTCGTAGGTATTAGTTCCACAGTTGTATAAATTATGAAAAGGAGTAGATAAGGGTTTCAGAACACAAATAATAACTCTAAAAGGGCGCCATGTGATTATGAAGCTTAAAAGTGTTTATTAAATAAACGATCAAAGATGTTAATTAAATAAGCTTTAAAAAATATTAAATTCACTAACCAGAAAATGAATTAAATATTAGATTGAAAACAAAAAGATTTTGCTTATGTTTAAAAGTTTTGGAGTAAAAATGAAATAAAATGTTCATAATTATATGGTTCCGTTTTTAGATCCTCAATATAAACTGAAAACATTTATTAAACAATAAGAAAAAGATAACAATACACATAAATAATAAAACACACACAACATAGGTTTATTACACAAAAAAATCAATATTCATAAAATAATGATTCAACTGCTCTGAAATAATTTAAACCAGGACAACTCAAAAAGATTTACAAAAAACGTTTAATTAACCAAGAAAGAACAAATTTACTTAATAATGACTGACCAAAATTATTCAGCAAAAATTTAATTGATTGTTGAAATTATGTAAATATAACTAAGTTGCAAATTCAATAAACAAATATCTAAAGGATATTACGCAAATTCGATTAATCTAAATATTATCAAAATTAATTATTCTGAAATTCACTAGCAATACTAATAAATTGAATTTCAAATGCTAATGAGAGCTCTCTTCCTAATGAAAAATCACAAAACTCCTTGCATGAAGGATTCACAAACTAAATTGCAATAAGAAAACTATTTTCTATAAAGTACAGTACCTTAAATTTCTATCCGCTTAAACCTGTCGAAAACATGCTAAATCAAACCATTAGAAATTGGAAAGTTGCCTTTATTCTTGAAAACCATAATTGACTCTAGCTGCATTCAAATTATTGCATAACGGTAGCAGGTCTCAAGGATGATATTTATTTCAAATAATGCCCAAATAACTCCACGAACCATCTTCATTAGTGCACAAATTAAACAATCGTAGCATAAAGGTGAAGTCTTTCAAAAACATAATTGATTTTAATCACAAATAGCGCTTGCTATTTTTACATTCTTCCCGTCAAGCACTAATTATTAGCTTTTAAATACTGAAGAACCGGAATCTGTCTTTAAAATTATAGATCGATCTATAAAGTTCTCATTAACCAAAACTGCATTAACTCGGAGCACAAACAGAGGTAATTATCTTTAATAGTTCGGCACGATAAAACAACCCCAGTTGTTTATTAACGAAACGGTAATGACAAACCTTTCAAACGAGATTTATCAAGCATAAATAGCTTCCAAAAATTTCACTCACAACGAAAGTGAACTGAACGGTACGGAACTGTATGTAGAATTTTCACTAATTCTAAACACTCACTAATAAACGGAAAATCGATAACATCGACCCAAGTCGACTGGTTTTTCATAAGTTTCTAACGGAAGAGTTTTCAAACATTATTGATGCTGAACTCGCACAACAAAATTCATAAAAGGCTGCACCCTGCCGAGGTCAGGGCACACAATTCACAAAAACTTTAACTAAACTGTCTTTTTAGTTATTTAAACTAGAACGGGAATTCAATAATATCGACCCTCTTTACTGGTGGATCAAACGAGTGTTTGACTCGACGCTTCTGCGGGAAGCAAGCAAGTCCGCTACCCCTGTCGCAGCGCGCGGAGTAATGCATATTATTTGCCCGTAAGGGAGTATTTTAGCTAACATTCTGCAGGAATTGCGACCTAAAGGAATAAAAAATAGTACACAGAAAATAACGCTGAGGTTGGTACAAAGTGACACCCAGCTGTGGCCTAACCATGGAAAACATCTTGCTTCCGAAATGACTACGCGCCAACCCGGCTTAAATTCCAAACACATGTAGACGGGTCACCTTTAAGACAAAGAAGAATTTGTTTTCAAATCCGTGTATTCTCAGAATAATGACAGAAATGTTTTTATAAAATAGATGACCAAGTACTTCCATTAGCTCTCTCACGATGTACGCCTATTACGCCGAAATATAAATGAACAAAATACTAAAAGACATCAATTTATGACGCTACGTTCTTTAAATGTATACAAATCTAAAAGCACTCCTTTCTTGAAATGTTTTTTTATAGGAAATATTTACATGACGAAATTCTATTTCGAATAAAGCGCAGTCTTACAGGACCGAACTTTAGATTTTTAATAAGTATAAATGTAAAATTCTACATACTTGAGGCCGGTAGAAAATGTACCGTTACAGCTAACGAAGAAAAATTTAACGATACCAAGATTTCGCTAACTTGAAACATTATTTTCTCATACATATTCTAGTAGTGTGGGCGTGAAATTAAAAAAAAACTCAGGTAAGGAACCTAATACTTGCATACATCATCATTACCATACACCTTGTCTGTTTTAGGTCAAAACATTCCTTAATTTGGCCTCAATTTTATTTGAATTGCCTAATTAGGTCACGATTTCAAATTGTTAGCTGAATAATGAAAAACTACCAGGATTCTAAGAAAAATCAACTTTAAAATTTATACTTTTACTGCCTAGTGTGTTCTAGAGTGCATGTTTATTAAATTAAAACCGTTTCGTTGGCTTCATAAAAAAAATTATTAAAAATAATTATTTTTCTCCTTGAGGTTATGCAATCAAACTAACATCTCGTTGGGAAAATTTTATATGTGAGTGCATACTTTCTATTGTATGTCAAATATCAAGACAATATATTGAGGTGTTATTAGTCCACCTCATTAAAAAAATTTTATTTAACGATAGTTCGTAAACGTGAAAACAAATATTTTCCATATCAGATTTAAATTAAAAGAGGGACATGCTAGGTGATAGGCATAATTAATATAAAGGCTACACATAGGGTCACAATTAGGCTCATCAATATTTAAAATAGAAATCAAGAATAAAGATTTCATGCAAACAGCCTAAATTTCATATGCATATAAAAAGGTTTGATTTTTATAAAAAAGGATATCAATCATTTAGATTGTTTTATCATAATACATGTTTATACAATCCAAGTTACACACTGGGATGGGTTTTTCACTTGTAGAGAAGAAGTAATCTTCTTATTTAAATTTAGAGTCTACGATCTTTAACGTAGGATGAATTTTTCTACTTTCCAAGAGACCAACTTAGTTTTGCGCTGTCAGTTAACTAAAAACGGATAAATTGGGTCAATCTTGTAATGACTTATATAGTACATTTAGTTTTTAAACTTTGTTATAAAAATCCTGAGCGTTTTCATTATTGAAGGTTTCAATCTTGTTGTTATGATTCAGTTAGATGATTATTAACTCTTATACTGTTTTTCTCACCATTGTTTTTATGTAAACACTTGGACTGTATGCTGAACAATTTGATCATAAATTGATTTTATTTGAATCAATATCAAATCTGGAATTTGCAAATGTATTAATTGATTGATTCGATGGTTGTATCGGATTCTTAATTTATGTTTTTCTTAAATTGTAAAGATGTTCCTATGGAAAATTTATATGTATTAGTTGTATTGTGTGATCATGTATATATTTTGTAAAGGATAAACCTGTTTTATTTTAATTTTGTATGTAATTAAGCTATAACGAGATTTGCTCATTGTCAATCGTTTTCGCTTCATATCTTCGTTATGATGCATTTTAGGATATAAGTGTATTACATTGTTTTAATTTTTGTTTTATGTGCTACAATCCTGTGTTTATAGAATTAAGATTCGTGAAAATTGTTAACAGCTGTGAGAAAATAGTGACGTCATAAATTTTCCGTGCTTCGATTTTTTTTAATGTCAGTGCAGGCTTTTGTTTCAACAAAAACTATATAAGTTGGAGCCAAATTTAACAAAGGCAGTCGACAAAACGCTCACGGCAAATCTATGCCCGACTCCGGATAATAAATCTGTAATTTAAAGTGAGGTTAGATGTTTTCACCATATGATGTGTCAATTTCAAGTACAAACAAAGTTTGATTTACGTTGAAGTGTTTACCTGAACTATTATAAAGTTTTAAAGAAGATTTTATTGTTATTCCACAACTATTTGGAAGTGAACGAGATTGTTTTAAATAAATCTTGGAGGATTTATTTCCATTATCGATTAATGAATTGACGTTTTTAAAACAAGAAATCAGCTGACAAATACTATTGCAGTGATACCAATTTAGGATTATATATAAAGGAAACTATTTTTATAATATACTAGGTTGGTCGTAATAAAAGGGTTCTTAAATTTGATGGACAATATTAAATTTATAAAGTTTATCCTTAATAATTTCAAATTTATTTTATTTAACTTTAAAGGTTCTTTTAAGACCTTATTTTCTTTCAAAAAAATAAAACAATTCAATTTCTTTTATTCAAATTTATTTTTCATTAAGATAAACATTTTTATTTGTGAACATTTTTGATTTGTGTTGGTTTGTTCAAGTGAATGACTGTAATAGCCCTATGTGAGGCTATTACGACTTTTAACTACATTTGAGCAAGCTTGGGAATCAATCTTCCCAATGGTCTTATTGTACATATTTGAACAATTTTTCTTCTGATTTCTTTCATTTTTTAACATTTCTATTCATTTTTATTTTGAATTAAATAAAGTCTATGTGTTTTTAAAATTACTTATGTGTTTAATTGATGCACATGCAAGCATCCAGTTTTCTTTCTTTTTGAATTTAGAGTTTAGCAGTGGTTGTCCAGTTTGCAGGAGCCCTAGTGTTTTGCAGTATAAGTTTTTCTCCTTTTTCAGGCATAAGAGTTAATAAGAGTCTCATAATTCAAACAATATATGCTCTATCGAATAACCTTGAGTTGGCTGATTGGAATAAAGAAAAATATTTGGGGTGTATTTTTATTTTAATCCACCGTATATAATTTATGTTTATTTTGAAACGGTGGGCATATTATATCATTTATTTAAATATCACCGCATATATTTAATGGCTTCCGAACGTGGGGCGTTTTACATATAATTTATGTTTATTTGTATCGGTTTATATTTAATGGTGTCCACCAATGTGTGGCAATTTTTATAAAATTAAAATTTTATTTAAATATCACCTCAATATATACGTTGTACCTTTCGGTGTCAAGTGCTGGGCGTACCGAACTGTAGAGTGGATATGTGTGTGTGATGAGGAGCCATGTAGATTGCGGTTGTGGTTTACCACTGACTATTTTAAACTATTTAAAATAAAAACGAAGCTAGTTTAATACATCTATTTAGTTAATTAAATTTACAGTTATTTTGCTTGTAATGTAATTGTGGTTACTACAACCAAAGTTTTGTTATCAATGACTCTATTTCAATTTAGTATTTTCAGAAACATGCTTCTAAACCATTAAGATTGCAGTGGATATAAAAAGTTGACGAGGTAAACGTGATTCTTGAAAAACAGGAAGAATGAATCTTCAAGTTAGCAAAAGAAAACCATAGAATTAAGTGTTAAAAATATATGAACCCTTATGATAGAGAAAAGTAATTAATATAAAAATAGAAATAAACTATAACAAGAGGATTTTATATTACTAAAAATAATAGCATTATCAACATATAATATTGTAACATATAATAACAACACTAAGACATCTATTCTATTTTCTATACAAAGAAATGATCAATTTAACTGTAAAATTGAATATGTAATTTGATTTTTGACTGCGAAATTCAATTTTGACACCATAGTGCATTGTGATGTGCAAAGATCATCAAAAAAGGATATAAACCGGATGATTTATTATCGTAACTGAAGCAGGAGTTCATTCTTTATATTTCTCCCTGATTGACACTAATTCACCATTTGACACTTCTCTTGGGATATTCGTCCCTACTGTCCCTGGCGACCAAGTTAGGTGACCATTCTATTAACCTTATTATCAATCGTCCCTATGTCTTTAAGAATTAAAGAAACTTAACATCATTAGATAAACTGAAAAAAATGTTATTTCAATCAAAGTTACTTCTGTTATAATTTATATCTTTAATATTTAATATTTGAGTTTAAGTCAAATTCTGGAACCATTTATTGTTTAAAGTGAATCATTTACCAAAGAGCCTGTAATCGTCATGCCTTCTTTTTTATATCAGTAGATGATTTATAATGTTTACATGTATGATTGTGTGAGTTCACAGGATTCTATTAATTTTACAATAATAATCTTAAATTATTTAGTGAAGAATTAAAAGTATTACGATCCATTTAGATTGTATGTAATACTGCCATTTCTAGTGTAATTAAATGTACAAATAAATATTGATATATCAAACATCATTCAAGGATTACATTATTATCTTTTATAGGAAACATAATAGTTTAATCTATTGTTATGTTGCATCGTAATATTTTTACTTTTTTGAGTAAGGGTTTCTAGTATACCAGGAGGTTCTGCTGTTCGAACCAGTTAGGACAGCTGGACCCCTAGAAATTAAATATTTAGAACCCACGTCCCTGCCGGAACTGTTGTCACCTTATTGCGACCCCTGCTCAAGAGGTTACTGAATTTACCTGCAATTAATAAACCAATACCACATCTCTTTTTAGAAAGGTGACAACATTAACTCAAGGCTATATAAAAATAAATCTTGCAATGTGCATGTGTTGAACTTGCCGAACCTAAAAACTGTGCATTCTAAACAATACTTTTCTGATATGTCTCTGTCGCAAATATTATTTATGACACTTATTACATTTAATGGCTTTTCACTGTTATGAATGCACATGTATAGTTTAAGAGCATTCTTTGGAAAACATATGAGGGACCTAGAAGCCAAGAGGTACAAGTGCAATGTACCACACTTCGAAATAATCAGAGCTAAAGGTTGATGATTTCTATATTTGAAGTATGAACTTAATTATTTAAAACACTACTATCCATTTTTTTCAATATCGTTTTTAAAATATTTAATTCGGTTCAGTAGTTCCCGAGCAATATACTTTCACAGTCAGAGGACTCTAGAAAAAAAATGAATAGTATATCTCAACATCTGTCTAGTTTCTGTGGATTTCCCATGGTAGGTAAGTAGATGTGCTGTTTTATGTACTTATTCCAATGCATAACTCCATTTAACAAAAAATGTCACTTGTACCCCTTGGATTTTAGGTCCCTGATATATAATTACATATATTGCATTCAAATGGCTTTTAACCACTATGCATAAACACATGCTGTTTAAGATAGCTCTTATGTGAACATTTATAACCACAAATTTTACAATTCAAATGGCTTTTCTCCAGTGTGAGTTGACATATGGTCTTTAAGACGACTCTTTCGTATAGATCTATAACTACATATATTACATTCAAATGGTTTTTTTCCACTATGGATAGACATATGTTTATTTAGACCACTTTTTTGTGAACATTTATACTCACATATATTACATTCAAATGGCTTTTCACCACTATGAGTTAACATGTGTTGTTTAAGGCTACTCTTTTGTATACATTTATAACTACATATATTACATTCAAATGGTTTTTTTCCACTATGGATAGACATATGTTTATTTAGACTACTTTTTTGTGAACATTTATACTCACATATATTACATTCAAATGGCTTTTCCCCACTATGAGTTAACATGTGTTCTTTAAGACTACTCTTTTGTATACATTTATAACTACATATATTACATTCAAATGGCTTTTCTCCAGTATGAGTTGACAGGTGTTGCTTAAATTTGCCCTTATGTGAACTTTTGTAACTACATATATTACATACAAATGCCTTTTCACCACTATGAATAAACATGTGTTGTTTAAGACTACTTTTTCGTGAACATTTATACTCACATATATTACATTCAAATGGCTTTTCACCACTATGAGTTAACATGTGGTTCTTAAGATTATGTTTAAGTAAACTTTTATAACCACATATATTACATTCAAATGGCTTTTCTCCGGTATGAGTTGCGAGGTGTTGCTTAAGTTTGCCCTTTTGTGAACTTTTGTAACTACATATATTACATACAAATGGCCTTTCACCACTATGAATAAACATGTGTTGTTTAAGACTACTTTTTCGTGAACATTTATAATCACATATATTACATTCAAATGGCTTTTCTCCGGTATGAGTTAACATGTGGTATTTAAGATGACTCTTTTGTATACATTTATGACTACATATATTACATTCAAATGGCTTTTTTCCACTATGAATAGACATATGTTTATTTAGTCTACTTTTTTGTGAACATTTATACTCACATATGTTACATTCAAATGGCTTTTCCCCACTATGAGTTGACATGTGTTCTTTACGACTACTCTTTTGCATACATTTATAACTACATATATTACATTCAAATGGCTTTTCTCCGGTATGAGTTAACATGTGGTATTTAAGATGACTCTTTTGTATACATTTATGACTACATATATTACATTCAAATGGCTTTTTTCCACTATGAATAGACATATGTTTATTTAGTCTACTTTTTTGTGAACATTTATACTCACATATGTTACATTCAAATGGCTTTTCCCCACTATGAGTTGACATGTGTTCTTTATGACTACTCTTTTGCATACATTTATAACTACATATATTACATTCAAATGGCTTTTCTCCAGTATGAGTTGACAGATGTTGCTTAAGTTTGCCCTTTTGTGAACTTTTGTAACTACATATATTACATACAAATGGCTTTTCACCACTATGAATAAACATGTGTTGTTTAAGACTACTTTTTTGTGAACATTTATAATCACATATATTACATTCAAATGGCTTTTCTCTGGTATGAGTTAACATGTGGTATTCAAGATGACTCTTTTGTATACATTTACAACTACATATATTACATTCAAATGGCTTTTCTCCACTATGAATAGACATATGTTTATTTAGACTACTTTTTTGTGAACATTTATACTCACATATATTACATTCAAATGGCTTTTCACCACTATGAGTGGACACATCATCGCTATGAGTGGCCATGTGCTTATTTAGATTACTTTTTTTGAGATCATTTATAATCAAATGGCTTATCACTGTTATGAGTAGACCGAGGTGTTTAAGAGGACTGACTATTTTGGGAACATTTCTAGTCGTACGTATTACATTTCAGTGGCATTTCACCACTATAGGTGATCATGTGCCTTTTGAGATTTTTTTATTAAACATGCAACTGCAAAGATTACGTATAAATTGTTTTTATGAGTGAACATTTGTTGCATGGTACGTATATCTTTTCTAGGAAAGGCTTTGTTGATATTTGCTAGACATAAAAGTTTCTGACCATATTCATTTGTGTATGTTGCTAAAATGCTGAGGTTATCAAATGGTTTCTATTCTTTCTCCATGTTTATTTCACTCATCATCTCAATTTTGGCGTTAAAACTTTCCATTATCTGTGAACGTACATTTATGTTGGTTTGTTTTGATTGTAGTTGTCTCCTCGTCATTCATTATCATTATCAACTTACCAGTTAAAAATACATGTTTTCAGCAATTATACAGGAAAAAATGCATAAGAGGTACCCGAGCATACGCACACCTACTGCGCAAAACAACTATTGGAAAGTTCGAGTTGGCGCACAGAGCATCCCGGGCGTAACCGGTGTGAATATTAGCGTTTGATTTGAAGTTCAAAGCAGGTTGCATTCGACTGGTCACGGTTCACGTACCCCGAGCGTGCTCGTTGTTCTCGGCTCTTAACGAGCGAGAACTACCGGGAAGTTTACCTAACCTATTTTTCCATCTGATTGATACGTTTCTAACGGTGAGTTCAGCATCATAAAAGTATTTTCGCTTTTAGTGTTTTATTAATTACTGTTTAATATTTGTTTACACCAACAAACAATTCATAAAGGTTATGTTTACATTTTTAAAACTCTGTGATTCCCAACTGCGTTCGATTTTGCCAGTCTGCTTAAGCATGCTCTGTCAACGACGTCACGTTCTCAACACCTGCCCCGCTCGATCTACCGAACGTGATGCCGAACTCACCTTATATCTCATGAGAATAATTCTGACACTGTTGCCGGTCCTACTGTCTTTATAATAAATAAAATATTAATGCACTGTAGAAATTTAATATTTTGTATATTCTAAAGCACGAACCGCAAAAATTATTTTTTATATGTGCGTGTCCTAATGGCTTTATTAGGACACGCATTTTGCGTGTCCTAATGAAATTTTTTAGAATACTGTAAACAGTAACATTTTATTTTTTAAAGTTGATATCACTGTTAGACAGCTGTTTTTAGAATGTCAAACTCATCTTATTTACGCAAAATATCCCTAACAAATTTTGTTTAAAACTAAGTAATTTTTTTTAATTATTTAATAACAAATTAACGCAAATAGAAAAAATAGTATAAAGTATTCGTTTCATAAGACGTTTTAGCGCACTTGTCCTCTTTAGAAAACTCCCCGCTACGCGGGTCGTATTCTAAACTCGGACGCGTGCGCTAAAAGCGTGTTATGAAACTAATACTTTAATACACTATTGCAGTTGTTCTTTACAAAAAAATCAATTAAAGCTTGCTTACTGTGTACCTATCATGAAATGAATTAACTGCTAAAAAGACGTGATGTAAGCAAGCTTTAATTTTGAAATAAATAAAGATTATTAAAAGTTTCACAGTTTTATTAAAATATACCTGACAATATTGTTTCAACAGCTATGCTGTCATTATCAAAGGTAATATAATTATAAACAAACACGTCGCTAAGGTAGATACAAAATAGGTAACTAGATAAAATAATAATAATAATAATAAAAATCATAATTAAACATCTAATACTTCCAGTAACGGAGAATTACTGAGCTCAAGTTGTTCATTCATTAAAGGTACCCTGAGTTTGTGTTTGTATATCTCAAAGGCTTCTAAAATGTCTAATTTGCGTTTGTTATTACAAAAATGTAGGAATTTAATATTATTTTGAGGAGTCATTGTGTGATTTTGTTCTAAAAGGTGTTTGGCGTAATTCGATTTTTCAGGATGTTTATTTTTGTAATGACGTACGTGTTCTTTATATCTTATGTCAAAATTTCGAAGTGTTTGTCCAATATATACCGAACTACAAAAAGAACAATTTAAACGGTAAATGCCCGATTTCATGATATCATGTGTTCTGTCTTTAGCATTAAATAAAAATGAAAAAGTGTTAGTGTTGGTTTTAAATGTTATTTTATAATTGTTGGTTTTTCTTAGTATATGTGCAATTTTTTCTGATATTTTGCCAAAATATGGTATAGATATGTAATGTGTGTCTTCTGTTTGATTGTCAATGGGATATATTCTTTTGATAGCTAACCTATAATCTTTTTGTTTAATTAAAGTGTCAATCATGTTCGGATTATAATGATTTGCATGTGCTAGTTGTTTAATGGTTGATATCTCTTTGCTAAAATCTGATTTTGTTAGTGGAATAGTTAAAGCTCTGTGTACTAATGATTTGTATGCTGCTATTTTATGTGTATTGTGGTGACAAGATTCATTTGGTATTGTTATGTCTGTTTGTGTTGGTTTTCTGTATATGGAAAATTCAAAAAGATTGTCTGCGTTAATCTTGATATTGTAACGTTCTTTCTAAAATAATAATACAAGTGCTGTTTAAATCGTCTATTCACAAACAAATATTTATTTCTATACACTAATGAATACACTATAAATTAACGCTATGATTATAAACCATTAAAAACTATTATTTACAGACTATGAATTTCTAATACAACATTTATATTCACTATTTATTTTGTAATACACAGTTAATGACTTGCAGTTGACTGACTCTTTTTCTCCGCGGCGTCGACTTTATACCATCCTATAAACGTTCCAGAAATCGCCCGAACATACCATGTATTTCTAGAATACACCAGAATAAACCGCGTCTGATTTACATGCTTGTGCGATGCGTCATTCTCTCGAAGGCAGCAGAACACACCACCTGTCGCTCGAAAAGAGGTTCGTTCCTTTTCTCTCCAGTTACACTGCCCCCCTCTTCAAGTCTGTTCTGTCCCAGAACAGGTTTTATGCTCTGGTTCCTGTAGAACGGGTCATGACGATATCGACAGTCTTCACCTCGACTACACGTTCCATTACGGTAGAAATAACAGTCTACACTCTTCGTTGGCCTTAATGCGGGCTGTGGGTCAAAACTGCAGACGAAGATCTTGACGTCCGTACCTCTAAAGACAACTTCCAGCATGTTTCTAACGATTCTCCAATCCAGCTGGTCCCGCCCACAGCCGAGTTTGGGAACTGCCAATTTGTTAATTCCCGTGGTAAGCAACTCGATTCTCAAATTCCATAGTGCCCTCCACAAGTCGGCGTAACTCGGTTTCTGGTAGTAAAACTGCTTGGTTACCAAGTAGTAAATGGATCGGTCATGATCAGGCAAGCGTAAGGATTTACCAACAGAGGGATTTTGTTCTCGAAGTTCATTCAGCCGTCCAAATTTATTTCTAAACACCACTGCGATCCCCCTAGACATACGGAGATCCTCGGAGACACAGTGGGCAATGAAATAATCACCAGGGACCCGGAAGAGATCTTGTTGCATCTCAGTCGTGACTCCGAATCGCGCTTTTCTAGTTCCAGAGAACGCAGCCATAAATTCTCTAAAGGTTGGCTGATCATCTCCAGGCCTTACGGTATTGATAGCCACCTCAGCCTTATCTTCCGGAACTGCGTCATTATTTCCCTCATAGTGCGCCAGACGATTGGAGTGTACCACCTTTGGTTTCCCTCTTGGCAATTTCTGGATGCGATAAATCAAGTCATTTATTCGCTTCTTCACCTGGTATGGACCCTCCCAATTTCGCTGTAACTTTGGAGAATAGCCACGACGCCTTTGCGGGTTGTATAACCAGACAAGCTCTCCAGGTTGAAACCCTCCTTCTTGGGCTCTCACATCGTACGTAGCCTTCATCCGGTCACTCGCGATTCGACTATTATTTCGGGTTCGGTCGTGAATATCCTCCAACTTCTTCTTTAAGTTGATGACATAATCATTCCCGGCTACCTCCTGCTCTATAGGTGGAGACCCAAATTCCAGATCACACGGTAACCGTAACTCGCGTCCAAACATCACAGACGCTGGTGACTGACCGGTTGTTTCGTGGACCGATGCACGATAAGCCATCAGGAACAGATGCAGGTATTGGTCCCAGTCTCGTTGATGATCGGAGACGACCTTGGCCAAATATTTGCCCATTGTTCGATTCATGCGTTCTACCATTCCATCGGACTGCGGATGTAACGGTGTGGTCCGAGTCTTGCGAATGCCCAACAATCGACAGACTTCTCCAAAGAGTACAGACTCGAAATTGCGGCCTTGATCCGAATGCAGCTCCATGGGCACTCCGAAGCGACTGAAAAACTCTTTGACTAGTACGTCAGCAACAGTCGCAGCTTCCTGGTTTGGTAGGGCATATGCTTCTGGCCATTTGGTAAAATAGTCCATTGCCACTAAGATGTATTTATTCCCATCGTCAGTTTCGGGAAATGGTCCGGCAATGTCTATAGCTATTCTCTCCAGAGGACTACCCACATTGTACTGCCTCATAGGTGCTCTTCGTTTCCCCAAGGGTCCGTTGCCAGTGGCACATAGTTCACATTTCCGGCACCACTCCTTCACGTCTTCTTTACAGTTGACCCAATAAAAACGCTCCCTAACTTTCTCCAAGGTCTTTTTCACACCGAAGTGTCCTCCGGAGGCACCGTCATGGAGATGTCGCAATACTGTAGCCACTCGGCTTCTTGGAACCACGAACTGAGACCTAATGGTGGTGCCATCTTCACTCTTCAGTACTCGCTTCAGGAGATCGTCTTCCACCTTCAAGGACTCCCATTGGGCCCAATATGCTTTGAGCGCTCTGTTGAAAGGGCTGACGGCCTCCCAGGCAGGCCTTTCTCCCACGCGCTTCCATTCCAGTACCATTTTTAGTTCGGGATCAGCCTCCTGCTGTCGTTGCAATTCTTCCGGCAACCAATTGTCGTTGACGATGGTAGTCCTTAATACTTGGCAAACCCTCTCTTCCAAACGAGAGCAATGACGGCAATCCGTTGGACAGGGTCTTCTTGAAAGAGCATCGGCATTTCGATGACTAGTGCCCGCTCGATGTTCGGTGTCAAAGTCGTATCCTTGTAATCGTTCGATCCACCTTGCGACCTGACCTTCAGGATTACGGAATTGTAGAAGCCATTTCAACGCTGCATGGTCCGTCCTCAATAAAAACTTCCGTCCGTACAAGTATTTGTAAAAGTGCTCAACGGACTTCACGACGGCCAATAGTTCTTTTCTGGTCACACAATAATTCCTTTCGGCTTTAGACAAAATCTTACTAAAATAGCCGATGACCTTTTCTTGTCCATCCTGTATCTGAGAAAGTACACCCCCAATGGCCAGATTACTTGCATCTGTGTCAAGTATGAATTTCCCTTCTGTCCGTGGATAGCTCAATATTGGTGCGGTTGTCAGGGCACGCTTCAGCTGTTGGAAAGCTGTTTCACACTCTCCGCTCCAAACATACTCGCGTCCATCTTCAGTTAGCCTTGTCAGAGGCTTCGCTATATTGGCAAACCCAGGAACGAAACGCCTATAGTAGGTACATAACCCAAGAAAACTACGAACTTGGTGTTTATCTTTCGGTGTTGGCCACTCTTGAACTGCACGAATCTTATCGGGGTCGGCTGCCACTCCATTTTGTGATACGACGTGCCCGAGATATTTCACTTCCTTTCTGAATATGTGGCACTTTTTCGGACTCAGTTTCAGATTGGCTCCACGTAGTCTTCGGAACACTTCCTCTAGATTTTTCACATGTTCGTTGAATGATTTTCCGACTACAATCACATCATCTAGGTATACCAGGCAGGTCTTCCACGACAACCCTCTCAGGATGGTCTCCATTAGACGCTCAAAGGTGGCCGGAGCGTTACATAGACCGAAAGGCATAACTGTAAACTGCCATAGTCCGGAACCAATAGTGAACGCGGTCTTCTCCCGGTCTTCAGGTTCCATTTCAACTTGCCAATAACCGCTCTTCAAGTCCAAAGTCGAAAACCATCGTGAACCAGACAGGGTATCTAACGTGTCGTCGATGCGTGGTAAGGGATAGCTGTCTTTCTTGGTCACGTCATTAAGCTGCCGATAGTCCACACAAAATCTCGTTGACCCGTCCTTCTTACTGACCAGGACCACCGGTGATGCCCATGGACTGCTGGATGGCTCGATGACCCCTTGTTCTTCCATATCAGTAATAATCTTTTCGGCTTCTGCTCGCCTTGCTAGAGGTAGACGCCTCGGCTGCTGACGGACAGGCATAGAGTTGCCTGTATTGATTTTATGTTTTACTATATTTGTTCGTCCCTTCTGGCTATCGTCAAGAGCGAAGATATCTTGGTATCGGTGAACCAAACCCTGTACCTCTTTCACTTCCGTTCTGTTAAGGTCTTCGCACGAACTAGTAACCATGCCCACTAATTTTCCACCATGGTCTTTGGGCGTTACCAGCACCTCATGATCACGTTCTTCACTTCCAATGCCAATCTTCATCTTCACCACTCCGCGTGTTGGTATCACTTCATCTGTTGCTGTACGGAGTTGAGTAGTTGTCGGTAACAATTTAATACTTGATTGTAGAACATCAGGGCGTACGATGGATTTTGTCGCCCCCGTATCAATAAGTAGTGGAACAGTTCGATTAGCAATCTTTCCATCTACAAACAAACTGCCGTTACTATTCTTTGATGTTACGGCATGGATCGTGATCTCCTGGCCATCTTCACTCGCAGTCAACGTTCGCCCCCTCTTGCCAACCCCTTTTAACTTTTCCGACGGTTGTACTTTTCTTATTTTGGGACAACGGCGTTCTACATGTCCTTGTTCGCCGCAGTTCCAACAACGAGGCCCTCGAACTTCTTGATGATTCTTCTTACGGTTCTCTTTCTTCTGAAGAACTCTCATTAATAATTCTTCTAGGCGATCTTTAGAACCTTCATCTTCTTCCACAACGGTCCGAACACGCCCGTGACCTCGGGACGCTTGTTTTGCAGCTTCAAATTCTAAGGCGTGAGCTAGCGCAACATCAGTTGTTCTTGGTCGTGCCAGCCTCAATGATTGTTGTGTTTCCCCGTCTCTTAACCCATCAATGAAGGTCTGCACAGCGAGCTGTCCCAGAAATGAATCGGGTGCCGTATGGTACGCCAATCGGACAAGCCGCGCAACATCGGCTTCAAACTCCTGCAGGCTTTCTCCATTCTTCTGGATACGATTCTTCACTTGCGCGTGATACACTTGTTGAAGATGCGCGTCTCCATATCTCATCTCCAATCTAGACACTAACAATTGATAATCATTTTCCTGTCCTGCTGGGATTGTTTGCAGGACGTTCAACGCGTCTCCACGCAAAGCCACAGTTAAAGAAACGGCCTTTTCCTTGCCTGTCCATCCGTTGGCCCCAGCGGCCGCCTCAAATTGTTTGTAGTAGGTGGACCAAGGTATCTTTCCATCGAACGTGGGTGGTTTTACTTTTATCCCTACAGCAGGACCCTTTTCTTCTTTAATTTGCTTCTTTACTTCATTAAACTCAGAAGTTGAGGGAAACCGTAGTTGCCTCATTCTATCTTCCAACATATCGGTTATGTCGTATTTCTTAGCTGTTGATGGTAATTGCATTTGGGCTATTTTCTCTTCTACCATCTTTATTACCCTATCTTGTTCCGCCAATCTACCTTCCAACAGTCCTAACGCACTGGCATTCTCAAAAAATTCTTCGAAAACTTTATCTTCTAACGCTTTGACATTGTCCTGCAATTCTTCTTTAAGCCTTCTGGAATTTTCTTCAGATCTCCTGGAATTCTCCAGTATTTCTTCCTTTAACATTCTAACATTTTCTTCGGACTTTCTAGAATTTTCCAAAACTTTTTCTTCCAATGCTTTAGTGTTTTCCATTAGTTTTCTAGAATTCTCTTCGGCCTTCCTAGAACTTTCCAGTAATTCCTCTCTTAAAATTCTAGAATTCTCTTCGGACTTTCTAGAACTTTCTTCGGCTTTTCTAGAACTTTCTTCCATTTTACTTAACAACAAACTAGTATCAATTGCGGGTCCAGGTATTTCGAAGCGGTAATTTTCAGGATCTTCCTTCTGTTCTAAAAGCCATTCTCTTAGCCGATTTATCAAAACTTCTTTCTTTCCATTACTATCCAAGTCCCTCTCGTCCAATTCCCGTTTTAAATCTATTACTAAGAGATCTTTCAATAGTTTCATCACCATTTTAATCGTTTGTTGAAATTAATTTTAACACTAAAAATTTATTCTCACAGCACTTTATTTAATTATTACGCGATTTTATTTATTTTAGAACACCACACCTGACATCACTGTAACGTTCTTTCTAAAATAATAATACAAGTGCTGTTTAAATCGTCTATTCACAAACAAATATTTATTTCTATACACTAATGAATACACTATAAATTAACGCTATGATTATAAACCATTAAAAACTATTATTTACAGACTATGAATTTCTAATACAACATTTATATTCACTATTTATTTTGTAATACACAGTTAATGACTTGCAGTTGACTGACTCTTTTTCTCCGCGGCGTCGACTTTATACCATCCTATAAACGTTCCAGAAATCGCCCGAACATACCATGTATTTCTAGAATACACCAGAATAAACCGCGTCTGATTTACATGCTTGTGCGATGCGTCATTCTCTCGAAGGCAGCAGAACACACCACCTGTCGCTCGAAAAGAGGTTCGTTCCTTTTCTCTCCCGTTACAATATTTAAGTCTAGAAAGTTTATAGCCCTGTTTTGTTCTGTTTCTAGTGTAAATTTTATATTAGGATGGATATTGTTTATAAGAATTAAAAATTCATTGATAACCTCAAAAGAACTGTCAAAACAAGCTAAAATGTCATCAACATAACGAAACCAGAAGATAATGTGTTTGTAACTACATTTTTGTAATAACAAACGCAAATTAGACATTTTAGAAGCCTTTGAGATATACAAACACAAACTCAGGGTACCTTTAATGAATGAACAACTTGAGCTCAGTAATTCTTCGTTACTGGAAGTATTAGATGTTTAATTATGATTTTTATTATTATTATTATTATTTTATCTAGTTACCTATTTTGTATCTACCTTAGCGACGTGTTTGTTTATAATTATATTACCTTTGATAATGACAGCATAGCTGTTGAAACAATATTGTCAGGTATATTTTAATAAAACTGTGAAACTTTTAATAATCTTTATTTATTTCATGATTATGGAGTTCCACAAAATAAGGCTGGAAACAATAAACAAGATTATTTCGTCTTCGTTAGAAGAACAAGCCAAGTTATACAAGAAACTTATGATCAAACACGGAATCGCAAGTCAGAATGTTTGGTTTAACCAAGAATGTCTGAAACGTCAGGTTATTCCTAACTACATAAACATCACTACCAGAACCAAGAATTCGATTACTGAAAAAGTGATTAGGAATGCCAAAAGAAGATGGCTCAAAGAAGAATCGAAGAAATGGTTTAGTATAAGAGACAATATGCACGTTTATATAAAGGTACTCTATACAGAACTTACTCATAAATTACACAATATCCAATTTGACATCTTAGATTTTGACATTAGAGAAACCGTCAGTCACATTAAATTCAAAAAATACACCACACAGAAAAATAAACTTCATCGACTTGTACAACAAAAACGTACACTACAAAATAACTTTAATTGTCAGAACACTACAAACTTTTATCCTCGTTTCATAAACTTGTCGAATATAACATTCAATGACAGAGAAACACGATTTCTTAACAAAGGTTTCAAATTTTGTCCTTTTCCAAAATTTACCAACAAAATTAAAGAAATTTTGGCCGTTGAATGCGAAACTATACTTAAGAAAGATCATAATAACTATGCAAAATTCCAAATTTCGAATTTGTTAAAAGAGATGTCTTTGAAACAGGACAAAATGTACAATACATCTAACATATCACTTCTTCAATCTATAAAACAGAAAATCACAGAGAACAATCTAATTTCTGTTAAAGCAGATAAGGGTAGCACTTTGGTAATTCTTTCAAAAGATATTTACATACAAAAAGTTAATGAATTTATTAATAAAGAAAATTTTGAAACGTTAAACAAAAACCCAACCACAAAATTCCAAAAAGAAATAAAACAAGGTTTAGAAAACTGCAATATCTGCTTTTCAGAATTAGAAAAGCAACAAATCATTAATAAAAACCCACAAATACCTAAACTGTATGGATTAGTGAAGACCCACAAACAGAATATGCCAATAAGACCAGTTGTATCATACATCAATGCACCTAATCACATTTTATCCAAAAAACTGAACCAGATTATTAACACTATAGGTTACAAATCGAAATACTCTGTTAGAAATTCATTAGAATTAGTAGATAAGCTGCAAAACATACATCTTCCACCACATTCAAAACTTGTTAGTTTTGATATTTGCAACATGTTCTCCAGAATACCACCACAAGAATGTATTCCTTTATTAGATAGTTTCTTGATCAATAGTAATATAGAATTAGTTAAAAGGTTAGAGTTAATTCAATTATTTGACCTTTGTATAAGTCAAAATTATTTCACTTTTAATAACATAATTTATGTCCGATTGCATTATAAAGTACTGTTTATTGTATTGTTTTGCGGCAGTGAACTGGCTTATTATTGTACTCGTAAAATAAAGTAACTTTATTCCACTAGTACCTGTACGTCAGTTGTATACGTCAAAATCAAAGGTATCTCTATAAATATCAATAGTTTATTTTGAGTAAATTTACATTATAACTGAATACTATAATAGTTTACTTACTGTAATTATTCTAGTCCGCGTTGATAATTATGATAATGTTTAATTTTTATAACACAATTACTGTTACCAGTAATATTCATCCCTAAATTGTCGTTGCTTTTCTTTACTGTTTTCGAAATTCTTGTTTTTTCGTTATTTTCTATAGAGACACTAGAAATAGAAGATTTTTCAGGAGGTACCTCGCCTAGGATTTTCTCTGCAACGTTGATTTTGTTATTTACACAATCATCAATGTATCCCTCTACCACTGTAGATGAGCGCCAACCCCCATGTCTTTAATCCTTCCATGTTGACTCCTGCATTTGCTAGAAACGTAGCGGAGGTGCGTCTGAAGCAATGACCCGTATACGAAGAATGATTTTCTAGGCCTAGATATCTGGCCACCACTGCTGGCACACCACCAATTTTATGTATTCCGACTGGTTGCACGGTACATTTTTCTTTAATGTAATTGATAAAAAATCTTTGGTGCGGTGTCCTGACCGGCCGAAGTGCCATGTAGGCTCTGACAAGTTCAAGTAGGTTTACATGCTCGAGATTACCTGGTACTATTATAAAAGATCGATCTACTTTGGTTTTGGTATCTTTTAGATTGACTATGAAGTGCGTTTTAAAATCTTCGACACATGTTGTCAATAATGTCACTAATTCTTGACTTCTGCAAGCACCAGCCACACCAAATATGAGGATAACCTAAAACGGAATATGTTTTTAGTAGATTTTCAAAACAAAACGGAATTAAAATGTTTACCTTGTTAAATAAATGTCTGGATTTTGATGGTAATAAGGAATCTTTAGCAGTAGCAGCGTAATTTTTGATTTCGTCAGAAATTTCTTCTTTGACAGAAATAGTTGTTTCCATTTTTGGAGTAATGGCAAACTAATAAAAAAACAATATCAACTGCTAATGGCAACAACCAAAGTAAACTACGAAATTTAATAATTTATTTTTATTATTGTATTCAATTAGGTACAAGTAAAAATTATAATAATACTTTATAATGCAATCGGACATAAAATCTTGTATGTTACGCGTAAATGAAGTAAGGCTTCATTTGACTTGTCATTTATTGGCCTCGCTCGCAAGCTCGCTCGGCAACAAACAGACTCGTCAAATAAAGCCTTACTTTATGTACTTGTGACATAAATAGCTATTATTTATAAAAGGATGGTTTACCTATGGGTAATTCTCTAAGTCCTCTATTAGCTAACATATTTATGGACAAGTTTGAAGATCGAATATTTGAATTAAACCTCTCTAAACACATTATCTTCTGGTTTAGTTATGTTGATGACATTTTAGCTTGTTTTGACAGTTCTTTTGAGGTTATCAATGAATTTTTAATTCTTATAAACAATATCCATCCTAATATAAAATTTACACTAGAAACAGAACAAAACAGGGCTATAAACTTTCTAGACTTAAATATCAAGATTAACGCAGACAATCTTTTTGAATTTTCCATATACAGAAAACTAACACAAACAGACATAACAATACCAAATGAATCTTGTCACCACAATACACATAAAATAGCAGCATACAGATCATTAGTACACAGAGCTTTAACTATTCCACTAACAAAATCAGATTTTAGCAAAGAGATATCAACCATTAAACAACTAGCACATGCAAATCATTATAATCCGAACATGATTGACACTTTAATTAAACAAAAAGATTATAGGTTAGCTATCAAAAGAATATATCCCATTGACAATCAAACAGAAGACACAAATTACATATCTATACCATATTTTGGCAAAATATCAGAAAAAATTGCACATATACTAAGAAAAACCAACAATTATAAAATAACATTTAAAACCAACACTAACACTTTTTCATTTTTATTTAATGCTAAAGACAGAACACATGATATCATGCAATCGGGCATTTACCGTTTAAATTGTTCTTTTTGTAGTTCGGTATATATTGGACAAACACTTCGAAATTTTGACATAAGATATAAAGAACACGTACGTCATTACAAAAATAAACATCCTGAAAAATCGAATTACGCCAAACACCTTTTAGAACAAAATCACACAATGACTCCTCAAAATAATATTAAATTCCTACATTTTTGTAATAACAAACGCAAATTAGACATTTTAGAAGCCTTTGAGATATACAAACACAAACTCAGGGTACCTTTAATGAATGAACAACTTGAGCTCAGTAATTCTCCGTTACTGGAAGTATTAGATGTTTAATTATGATTTTTATTATTATTATTATTATTTTATCTAGTTACCTATTTTGTATCTACCTTAGCGACGTGTTTGTTTATAATTATATTACCTTTGATAATGACAGCATAGCTGTTGAAACAATATTGTCAGGTATATTTTAATAAAACTGTGAAACTTTTAATAATCTTTATTTATTTCATGATTATGGAGTTCCACAAAATAAGGCTGGAAACAATAAACAAGCTTTAATTTATTTTTTTTTTGTAAAGAACAACTTCAAAATCATTTCTGTGTTCGTGCTTTAAGAATATACAACACATTAAATGAAAAGTCGCTTTGTAGCTTTTTTTAAGAACAGACGTGGAGTGATAGTGACAGATAAACATAATCTCATAAACCAAGTGTCCAGGTATTTTTGTAAATTAAACTTTTAACCATTATAACTTTTCTGCAATTAAAAACCATTCTTCATGGATAAAACAAATGGGGGGCACCCCCAGAACCTGTTCATCCTATAAATTCTATTTCCCATTATCAAAGTTTTGCTAACATAGTAAAGAATCAACCTACAATGAACTACCCTAAAAAGATCAAGCAATTGTTTTAAATGCTTTGCAATGAAAGATTATATACTATATACAGGGTGGGATTAAAGTATGGAATAGCTTTATTTATAAGCTTATAAATAATAGAATAGACTGTCCCAAATTGTTGCCTTTGGTGCAATTATATGTACCAGCACACAGGTCCCGACCTCGAAGCCTGTACATTTCAAGGTATAGAACAATTGTAAGATTTTCTTCTCCAATAACACGAATGGCCACAACCATCAACTACATCAGTTTTGAGATTAATTTTGATTTATTTAATCCATCCCTCGTATCGTTCAGGAATTCAGTATTCAATATACTTAATAACGGTTAGTTACCAGATATACCTACATATCTCGTTTCATTCCAATTTTCAATAAATAATTTTTTGTTTATTTTCCATTGTTTTGTATTATATAATATGTATTTTTTTTTCTATATGTATTTAATTATAATTGTAATGCGGAAACTCCCCCACAATGTAACTGGGCAATGCCCGTTTTGTTGGGAGTAATTAAATAAATAAATAAATAAAAAAAACCGAACTCAACCGGTTTTTTTTTAAAACGTTGAAACACGTCGATTTTGTTTTTTAAAAATACACATTAATATGTGCGATTCACCTTCCGACTCATTTGTTTCTAAGTTATGACGTCATCACAAAAAAAATTAAATGATAATATAAATTTTTTATAGTGGAATCCGATAGTGATTTTCCTTTTCTTTATGATCATGCAAATAAATCATAAGGTTGCATAACAAAAATTGTGAGAAAAATTGATCTGAACATTTTATGTTATTTATATTCTGGTATCAATATATCAATATATCAGATCGATTTTTCTCAGAATTTTTGTTATGCCACCTTATGATTTATTTGCATGATCATAAAGGGAAGAGAAATCACTATCGGATTCCACAACTAAAAATCTATATTGTCATTAAAATTTTTTGTGATGACGTCACAACTAACAAACATTTACAAAGCTCAACTCGATTTTTCTCAGAATTTTTGTTATGCAACCTTATGATTTATTTGCATGATCATTAAGAGAAGGAAAATCACTATCGGATTCCACTATAAAAAATCTATATTGTCATTTAAATTTTTTTGTAATGAAGTCATAACTTAGAAACAAATTAAAATCGGAAGATGAATCGCACATATTAATGTGTATTTAAAAAAAACAAAATCGACGTATTTCAGCGTTTTTAAGAAAATCGGTTTTTTTATATTCCATACTTTAATCCCACCCTGTATTATATATATATATATATATATATATATATATATATATATATATATATATATATATATATATATATATATATATATATATATATATATATATATATATATATATATATATATATATATATCAATGATTAGAACTTTCTTGTATATATATATATATATATATATATATATATATATATATATATATATATATATATATATATATGTTGTGCTAGTGCTAGTGCTAAGTGGTACATCTCATAACATAGATTTCGACAATACAAAAGTTTTAGCGAATATACAACATAAGACCCGACGAACCATAAGAGAAGCCATTGAGATCGAGAAACGTCCGAACAATCTTAATACCAGGGACGATACACAGCGACTACCATCAGCTTGGAAACCAGCTATAACCAGCATCACCGTCAAGAAGCGAAAACCAGCACAGAAGAACGATAAAAGGGAAAGCGAGAGAAAGCCACCGGATCAAGCGAGACCAATGACACGCAGCCGCGCCAAAAACCAGCCGACCGCAACCATGCGCAACACCGTAACCGTATATAAAGACCAACCGCAGCAGCAAGACGTCAGTCTACATCGTGTAACCACGCGAAGCAGAAGGAAGTTAGAAGTGACCTGAAGATGGCAAGTGTGATCTTGCCGAAACGTCGTCAACCATTGTCTGGTTCCTCTAGGAGCCGAATAGTGAATACGCGGAGTGAAACCCGGAAAAGTAGTGAAGTATCATATAATATCCGCGGAAATTTAAAATGTAACATATATATATATATATATATATATATATATATATATATATATATTTATATATATATATATATATATATATATATATATATATATATATATATATATATATATATATATATATATATTGATAAAGGGTACCTTGTCACCTCCAAAGTAGATACCCAGCGTACGTTGTCACTTCATATATAACGTTGTGACCTCCGTTTTCGGAGGTGACAACGTTTTGCCCTTTTTTCGACTGTATAAGCATATAGATGGTGTTAGAAGCCTAAATTCAAATTTTTGTCTGGAGGTGATAACGTCATACTTATACTCACAAAATTAATTTTTAGTTCAGCTGTAGATCGCTGGCGTTGCCGTCGCTGTTAGTTGTATAATTGCCAATACGATGTCACCTCCGCCTGTATATGTTGTTTTTTGTATCATGTACGGTACGTTGCAGGCTCCACACATTGGCAACGTTGTGTACAAGACCTAAACCACTCAGGTATATAGAATTCCATCGAAACCAGTACCCCTGGCGTAGTTTCGGCCATTTCACGCTACCTGAATTTTTTCAGACACTTTTTGGGTATAGTAGCAGCATTTAAATAAATATTTGTAAACTACTCAGAAAATTTAAGGGATCTCTTGAATTGTACGTCATTTTTAAATAGTTAATGATACTTAAGAACAATAAAATAATAATTTCTATTTCATTTAAAAAGTTTTGAATTGAAAACGACTTTCTTTGAGATATGAAAAAAATTAAATAGGAAATACGTTTTAGTCGTAATTATGTATAAATAAAAAATTCATCTTTTTACAAAATGATCATTTCGGATTTACTGAATTATTATTATATGATTATTATTTTAGGAATTGTCATATGACATATGATATATTCATTCTCGCATCCACAAAGAAATATTTAAATTCTTTAAAATCTTCAATATTTTTAGTATTACAATTAATATAATTTTCAAAGAAAAATAATTTTACTTAGCAAAATAATGTAACATTTGGTATGTAGTTTGCAAATTTCACCAAATTACCCGGTTAATAAAGTTTTCATTGACATTCTAACTATGTTTACATTTGATGAACGAAAGAATAAGTCTGAAATACTCATTTTGTAATATATATTATGTAATTAGGAGATCAAGCGATATTTTAAATCCAAGAAGATGGATGGATGGATCCGTTATAACATCTTTGAGGATTTAAAGAAGCTTGATCTCCGTATTGCATAAGTTGTTTTATTTTATTTCGTATTTCAATCCTAATTTCTCCCTTTTAAAATCCATCCTAATTTATTGTATAAAGAAGAAAGTTGCCTTGTCTGTGTCATCATACGCGTAACTAAGGAGATAAAAAGCAGCATGCATGCATGCATGTGGCTATAATGCAACATCAAATTATTTACGTTGCCAACAACAACGGAGATCAAGAACGTCTTGAACTCCGGTATCATTGACAACGGAGATCAAGATATACTTTATATTACTAATTGTGGTATATAAAGAATTGTTTGAAATACGAAATGAAATAAAAAATATTAACTGTTTATATTTTTACATAATTACGACTAAAACATATTTTCTATTAAATTCCATATTGTAGCGGAAAATAAAACCTTACGTCATAATCTTGACATGAAGCTTTACGTACTGAAAGGCTTAAACAAACGTCAGTTTAACATAAAGTGTCGTATTTTTATTATTAGTATAGT
The DNA here is from genome assembly GCA_929113105.1 of Agrypnus murinus. NCBI lineage: Eukaryota > Metazoa > Arthropoda > Insecta > Coleoptera > Elateridae > Agrypnus > Agrypnus murinus. The sequence goes on along the minus strand of OV816027.1, from coordinate 84,931,212 downwards.
CAATTTTTGCATTAAGTTCTTATTTTTTACTATCTAAAGATAGAGACTTGAAATCTTTTCTAATGCCTTTAGTACTGGACCAATATAAAATGTAATATGTTTAATATGGCGGCACGCCCCCCTGGTGGTTGAGACCCCCATTTTGTACCCCTGATTTAATAACGCAACCAAATTGAGCAAAGTTGTGTTGGTAGTGTTCTTGGGGTCGCTGATTATGAATCCAATGAGAAAATTAAAAAATTCAAATAGCAGACCCAAAATGGCGGCTCTAAAATAACGGCTTTTTATATTGATAATGCGATTTACGCCATTTCTATTAATTCTAGAGAGAAATTCAAAGAATCAAAAAGTGTTTATAATGTGATATTGCAAAGGACTACGCTATTTTGGTTACCTTATTAAGTAACCCCTTCGCTCTGCCCTAGTAGTAGAATCAATTTCTGCATTAAGTTCTTATTTTTTACTATCTAAAGATAGAGACTTGAAATCTTTTGTAATGCCTTCAGTACTAGACCAATATCAAATGTAATATATTTAAGATAGGGACACGCCCCCTCGGGGGTTGAAATCCCCATTTTAAACTCCCAATTTAACAACTCGGGAAGTTTTCAACCAAGTTGAGCAAAAAGTATGTTGGAGGGAGCTGTGAGGTCGTTGATTATGAATCAAATAAGAAAATCACAAAATTCAAAATGGCGGACACAAAATGGCGGTATTTTAGATTGAAAATGCGATTTACGCCGGTCCTATTGATTTTAGAGAAAAAATGAGAAAAGCCAGAAAGTGTTTAGAATGTGATTCTGCATAGGAATACATAATTCCGGTTACCTTATTATGTAACCTTCACTCTCCCCTACTGAGAAGCCCACTAGGGTTGACTGAAGGGGGTTACATAATAAGCTAACCAAGATAGCGTATTCCTATGTAAGATTACATTCTAAACACTTTTTGACTCTTTGTATTTTTCTCTAAAATCAATAGAAACGGGCGTAAATCGCATATTCAATCTCAAATACCGCCATTTTGAGTTCGCCATTTTGTATTTCTTAATTTTCTCATTGGACTCATAATCAGGAACACCAAAACCCCCCCAACATGAATTTCACTCAAGTTAATGGAAAACTTCCCGAGTTATTAAATTGGGAGTGTAAAATGGGGGTTTCAACCCCTCGAGGGGTAAAACCGCCATTTTAAACATATTACATTTTATATTGGTTCAGTACTGAAGGCATTAGAAAAGATCTCAAGTCTCTATCTTTAGATAGTAAAAAATAGGAACTTATGCAAAAATTGACTTTACTACTAGGGCAGAGCAAAGAGGTTACATAATAAGGTAATCGAAATAGTGTATTCCTTTGCAAAATCAAATGAATTTTTCTCTAAAATCAATAGAAACGGCGTAAATCGCATTCTGAATCTCAAAGGCCGTTATTTTAGGACCGCCATTTTGGATTTTTCAATTTTCTCATTGGATTCATTATCAGTGACTCCAAGAACCCTCCCAACATAAATTTCGCTCAATTTGTTTGCGTTATTAAATTAAGAGTACAAAATGGGGGTCTCAACCACTAGGGGGGGCTTGCCCCCATTTTAAACATAGTACATTTTATACTGGTCCAGTACTGAAGGCATTACAGAAGATTTCAAGTCTCTATCTTTAGATAGTAAAAAATAAGAACTTAGGCATGTTTTTTGCAAAAATTTACTCTACTATATAGAATGACTAGATTATTATAAAGCAGGGGGTGAATGAACTTTCGTTCAAAGAAAAAAAATTGCAACACATGAAAAAAAAACGGTCCTGTAAATGATTCTCCTTAGTTATCGTTTCAAGATTTCAGACGCGACTTCTGTCTTCCTTCAGAGATCAAACTCGTTCTGTAAAGTTTCATTGCCGGATTTATAACATAAATAACTATAAATCAAAAATGTTTCTTTTTATAACATTCTATTCGTAAAAAAAATCCTATACTAACATCCTATCCTATTCGTTTGTTGGCGAAGGAAATGGACATGAGCTCCAGATCTATGTCGCCACTGATCAAGGAGGACCTTAGTATGAGGACTGGACACTTGTTAACAGCTCGACATAATGAAATAAGAAGAGTTGGAGACGTCTCATTTGCAGAGATAGGTGAAAAATTTTCATCGCCCAATCTTGTTTCCCTGCATTTTATATTTGGATTTAGGATTGATGCATTATGATTACAATTAAAGTAATTGTCAAACAATCCACATAGTTGATTTGGAAAATCCGTTTGCACATCGCAGCTAGGATGCGTGAACTCTCCTAAAGTCATTCTATTTAGATTCCTTATAGGAATCGAGCCCAATTAAGTAAAATACTTGTATTTACCCTATAGCGGAGTTGTTCACATGATAAGATTATTATTTATTTATTATTTAGGCGGAGTTATTTATCGCTCGTAAATAGCAACAAACAAAGTCACTTTAAATCCAAATAAAACATACTATTTTTTTCCACTAGGGTAAAAGTGCCTCCTCTCTATGATTAGAAGTTTAGTCTAGCAATACCAACAATTTTTTATTAGAAGAAAAAAAATTAAAACAAAGGTCTTTGAATAAACCCCAGCGTGGCTGAATACTGGACAGTCAAATGTCGTTTTCTCGACATTGATCCAAGTGTAGGCGAATTTTCAGATATCGAATCTTGGTTCTCTAACTCATGTTTAATATGTATTTATTTTTAAGCGTTTTATATGTATAAAATGATGATGTACTTCAAACAATATTATTGCTTGGGTGATTGTTAAATCTAAGACGGCTGTGAAAACTGTTGCAGCGCTATATTTTCAGCGGTGTGTTGGACGCACCGATTTTCACCCACGTTTCAAGCAATTTTCAGATTCTGAGTCTCGGTTGTTTAATTGTCACTCGAGGGTTAATCAACAACCTGATACTAATTTTCGGTTCACTAAACGTTGTACAAGTCGGAGCCAATGTTCAGAAACCGAATCAGGGTTCCTTACAACTTGCCCAAGCTTCAGCCAATTTTCACCCGTTAGGTCAATGCCAGTTACCCATAGAATATACTTAAGTCAAATATCAGATACTATTTCGCTAATTTGCTTTAGCTAGTCTAAAGCTAAGTACTCACAGCAGCGGATCCGCAGGCGGATGTCATACGATTGATCGGATTGAGTCGATTTGACTCAAACCGACCAATCGTATGACATCCGCCTGCGGATCCGCTGCTGTGACTACTTACCTTTAGTCAATCTCTACATATCAAGTGCCGGTTACATACTTATCACCCAAAACCTTAGCCAACTTTGAATCTTAGCTAAACTAACTCCAGTTTTAGCAATCTTCAAAATTCAAAATCTTGGTTTCTTACCCTTCGGCTAAGGTTGGGTCAATATTCATATTATATTTTGCTAAATTTCTGTAAATGTGGTTTATTGTAAAGATGGATTAGTGGTTGCTAACCTACTGAATTTTTATGAACTTAAACTTACACTGGCAAGACTAAAGTGTAAACTATATTGACTTACCGACTGTACATATGTATTTGCACAAGAAGACGTACACTATGTGTTTGGTTTGTACGGCCTCAATATGTGTTGAGAGTCTAAGACATTAATCATTTATACGAATTTTCGATTTCTTCGTATTTATTTTGTTAATGAACATTTTATATCCAACACAAAAATCGACTTTGCATTCAGTTACGGCGAAACAGTAATGGTAGACTTCGTTGCTTGTTTGCACTAGCATTCATTAAAGGAAAAGGATTGTGTAATAGTTGCTTTGTTTCTCAATTACCAGCCTTGGTTCTACATTAACATTCAAGATCGGTCCAAGACTAACTTTAGTTTTATTGCGATATCGGTGTCATTTATTGTCCAAAACATTGCATAATGTATTGGTTTTAGCCAATAACAACCAATATTGGGTAACTCTGATCTTTCCATGTCTGAGACCAAGCTTGGTATCAAATTATCATCCCTACTTTAGTCTAGCAGTGGGCCATTTTCGGATATTAAGGTTGTGCCAAGGTTGATAAACATTGTTTCAAACAAAAGCTTATAGTGGTATTTTGTTTTAAATGGAGAGCCGCGATTGCTAACATAATTAAGCGTCAAATAAACTGCCACTTTTAATTCTGATAACGCAATATACCTACTATTTATCTATGGTTTATACAATGTTATCAAAAAAGACTACATTAAGTTAAACCTGTCTTTAATGTGGACTTAAAGTACACGTTCCATAAAACGTACATGTTTTGTCGTTAGTAAGTGCTTTATTTAAAACATAAGTTAAAACATAAATTTACAAGAGGTAGGTACATGTATAACAGTGTAACATACGTATTCTGTATTTCGTTAGATCAACAAATGCTGGAAAAAATGTCTTAAGCAAAAATTCTATAAAAATGTTGATTAATTTGTTGTGTTTCGATTTGTTTTAATCTTAATAAAGTTGGTACCTCTTTTTGTTAATCAAATCACGGGAAATTCAATGGTCCTGCATGATACGTGCGTGACTTCGGAAACAACAAGCATTTGTTGTAAAAAACACAATATTTAATTTGTTTATATTAAACTCTTATCGAGTTTAGTAAAAATTAAAAGAGTATCTGCCTTTATTTCAATCGAAATGGAATCTGGATAAAAGCATATTCAATTTAACCGTTATTCCCGAGATTAAAAGAAACTTTGTATAATATCATATTTATACAAATACTACGTTACATAACTGATTTATGTCTAATACACCTAAATTTCAAAAATGTGCTATACTAATTATACGCAATATTGGTGCTGGTTGCGTTCTCATTGACTTTTATTGACAATAACAAAAGAATTCCCTTTTTCTGGTTTTATTATATTTTCAATTCATTATAGAAAGAAATTTCTTTGTAATATATAACCGATCTAAGTATTTCTAATCAAATTACTAAAGTTTTCATTTAAAAAATACAATTTTATGAAGTAAACCAGAAATCAATGATTATGATTAGAAAAGCCTTATTCAACTAGTCAGTGGTACTCATAAAGACGCTTTAATAGTGTCGAAACGGCTTTTTAATATCTTTAATAACAATTCATAAGAAATACAAAAACGACAATTTCCTATAACTCAAAAAATAAAAAATAAGTAAATCGAGAATGCTCGCTTGTTTTCTTTTGTTATCTGGCCACTAAAATGCCCTCGGCGAGCAATTTAAACCACCCGATTTCAACATCTGGAGACCCACAAGAGAACCTTTTTATGAAATGTGCATCTATGGAATGTGGAGTCAACGCTCTGTATATATAACTGCACATAACGGTGGTATCTTCTGACCTCCGAAGACTTGGCAGCGCTGCTGGAGGTAACAGAGAACTATAAGTATCTTCTTATATATAAATTTTGGAGGTCGGTTCGTATCTTCTGTATACTCTATATATGACAAAATAAAACAAGGGAAATAATTTCCCCTTTCTTGAGATTCGGATTCTAGAGGTTCCCCTCATCACAAATATAACAAATTTTTAGCAATATATCCACGGGAATACCCGGAAGTCAGGCCGTCTCCTCTGTATGACGGAGGTGACAGCTTAACAGGCATCTATATATATATATATATATATATATATATATATATATATATATATATATATATATATATATGCAGTAGGATCCCTTGTACAACCAAAAAATATTGTAGCTGCATCAAGGATGTCAAATCATCGTATCTGTATTTATTTAGTAAAACCGACTCAATTACAATTAATAATGAAAAATTATCATTCGCACACTCATCACAACATCAAAGAAAATTATAATTTCGAATGTTTGCCCAACTATACCGAATGATATACTAAATATGCATCTAAGAAATGCTGGAAATGAAACTTCACCAATATTTTTTATTGAAGCAGGTCTATCCCAAAAGGAATACTCACATGCTATAAGCTTCAGGAGATACACATATGTTACTCCGCACAGCAACATTCCAGAATCAATCCAAATAAATTATGAAAATGAAACCTACAGAATCTATATACAACTTGACGAAATAAAATGCTTCATATGTAATGAAATTAGACATATTTCATTGAAATGTCAAGCTGATCTTACTATACTAGCTAAACCAACAGTCTTTCCTATACAACCAAATAAAAATAGAAATATACAAACTGAAAAAGACAATAACACCCAAACGGATTCCGATCAAGATGAAGCACCAGTCGAAATCATCACAACTGTAGCTACAATTGAAACAGTCGAACCTATTAAGAAGAAGAGGCTATTACCATCTACTAGCGTTGAATCTATCGGCATCGACACAACACGTCCCGAAGACTCAGATTATAGTACAACCATATCTCAAAAATCACAAAATAACACTAAAGAGAAAAACACACCAACAAAACCAAAACAAAAGAAAAGTAAAACAGACTTTTTACGCTTATTTACGCCCGAGAAGCACGAACTAAACCTCATAACTGTTTGGGCCCTTATTAACTATTCGAGTATTGATTTTTGATGATTGGGGTACAGTGTTACTGTGGATAGTGGGGTTCAGTGTAACGGTATTTAAGTAACACTTGTGCAGACAGTGATCAGTCCAAATTGCATTTAAGTGACAAAGATACATTTTTCCATTCAAATGATATCGATGTTGGAAACTTGGAAATACAAGAAGAGGCTACAATAAAACACAGAATTTCGTCAATTAGGGAAATTACACGTAAAACGAATACAGAAGTTAATCCAACTTATAAATGTGTACGTACAGCGCAAGAATATAAGAATTTTAAGTTGTTTTATTAACATTAACATTGTTAACCTTTCCTTGTAACACTGTACCCCACTATTAGAATACAGCGTTACACAAATAATTAAAGCAAGTTAAATGTAAAGTAGAAACAAGATTCGTATCTCTTAAACTAGAAAGAGAATAAATTTTAAAATTTTTATTTGGTTCTGAATATCAAAAAATATTTTTTATGTAACACTGTTCCCCCTCTTCCCCTATATATTCGCATCAACACCCCTTAAGCGTAGTGGTTCCCAACGGTTTATGTGGATCATACGACTGAACTGCACAGTCATAGCATGATCCCCATACTTTCTTCCCCAAACACATCTGCCTCGTGGCATGCAGTTTTCCATTGGCCAAGATTTATCCCCCCACCAATCGGGATAAACCTCACTTGATTCTCCTTCATCAGACCAATTCTGCGGTAAGAATCAATTTCACCCACACCGGTACTCATGTAACAGAGTTTCCTCCTCAACTTTAATAAATATTTTGTCGATAAACGTTTTCACGAATTACTTTACTACACATTACTTTACTCCTGACTGTATAGTTCGTCATCCACGTTTTGGCAGGTACCTCCTTAGGTCTTGTCTCGGATACTAGTGAGTCGATTTATCGGACACCTCTAGCGACTGGTTAGCCACTCCAGATCTCGTCTAGAATCATAGTGCAAAACAACCTCCGACACACCTAACGACGGCCTGTGGCACGTTTCCATTCCTAACCTGGGATTGGATACATACCAACCAGTTTTAAGAGTGAACGCCGTGTGGTCTGCAACCAGGCTACTCTCGGATGCCGGATTGACTGCCGTGTTATCACTCGATAAATGCTCCAAATGTGAAATTAAATTTGAATTTGTACTTCTAAAACTAATCTAATAACTCGGAATCTAAAAAATAATACTGTAAAGCAAATTCATTGAGTTTTCAAATGGTATGTCTTTTCCCACCCCATGCCATTTAAACATTTTAGAGTGAATCTCACCCCTATTTTCGGATTGAAAATGGCTGCATGGAAATAGTCATATAAATTTGACGTGTCCGGCCGTTTTTCGAAAAATTGCGATTTAGGCTGCAGTCTCACCAACTAAAATTTAAACATACATTAATCAATGGCGCTGGTCCCACTAAGCCACTGTTAGCCACCTACTACCATCAAACGGTGACCACCAGTTTGAAATTTCCGACGTGTTCGAATTTTGGTGGTTGGTAGTCAGCGGTGGTTGACAATGCGCACGCGCTAGTGGACATGATGAAAATAGACACTAAAATTTGAATTTCCTGTTTATATTTAGGTTTTTTGTTTTTGGTAATTGGCAGTGAAAACTTTTCAAACAAAGTTTCTCTTCGTTTGTTTATAAGCTGGGGCACTATAGTATATTAAGTATCAAGAACAGTAAGACAGTTTACCGATCGACGACAATGTTTGGCGACTGATCGAAGCGAAGTCGCCAATATTGGAGGAGATCGGTAAACTCCTTACTGTTTGAGATGCTTATACTATGTTTTGTACGACCATAAAGGTATTAACTAAGGAAATATCCCCGAAAAAAATAGATTTAACATAATTTATTTTTGCCCTGTATATCCACCAAACATTAAGTAGGTTTTGTCGTTACCATGGATACGTTTGTAATTACTATTATTTTTGAATGTCACGATATTTGTCAAACTCGTGAGAAGGAGTGAATCTGAAAACGAATATAATTGGGATATTGAAGAGGCCTGGGCAAATTTAAATAAACAACATACATTTTTTTAAATAGTCCAATTATTTAGAAAATACATGATTTCTCGCGAAAGAGACATCTAAAGATCATGCATTTATTTTATAAATTACATATAATTTACTTACCGTTCTGTTTTTGACAGAACTGAGCGGTAAGTAATTACTTACCGACGCGTTTTTGCTTAGCAACCAGTAAATACAACGAGATAATAATAGAACAGGAGAGAGCCTAAGGTAGTGGGGGAAATGCAGCTTCTCTAGACGGAAGTTACCACTTTGCGGTAGGTTAGTTACTGCAAGATGGTTGTTGGTTGACATCCGGCAGTTTGAAGTTGTGCAATGTATTTTGTGTTTTATGGTGTTATAAACGAGATTAGAACGATTTGTATATTTAATTTGAAACTGTATTTACAGAAACAATTAAAAGATAACATTTAAAAGACATTACTAGTTTTAAGGTTAGTGTATGTAGTATCATGAAGTGTTGCGGACAATTGTGAATTGCGTGGTTTGTGGACGTTCTAAAACGCCAAAAATAAAAGAACTGAAGTTCTCTCTTCATCGGTAAGATGACAATTTACATCTACTTCTAATATAAAAAATTAATAATGCACTAAAAGTTAGATTTATTTTGTTTGTCAAGCGTGCATGTCCAGTGGCGTAACAAGAGTAATTTCCATCTTGTTAAATACTGCTTTTAATTAATCCTTTTTCTTATGCAGGTTTCCTGTAAATCGTGAAATAAGGAAGGCGTGGATTAAGTTTGTTGGCAAATCTGACTGGGAACCTACCAAAAATTCATTTATATGCTCACAACATTTTGAAGAAAGTTGTTTTGACAAGTCTTCAGTGAACAAAATACAACTTAAAAAGAACTCCATCCCTACTATAAACATAGCAAGATTAAAATATGTAAGTTGAACAGTTTTTTATATTATGATTTATGAACATTCACTCCTAAAATAAGATAGTACTATTTTCGAGTTTTTCTTTCTCACAAAATTGTGAATTCTAAAGCTAATGAAGAAAGGCTGGATTTAAATAAATTTTTATATTTTTTGACTAGATATTCTGAGAGATTTTTGAATTTTCTATGCAGTTTAGGTTACATTTTTCTTTGCTCATATTTACTTCTGAATACATTAAATATACATATTTGTATTTTTGCAAACACTAAGTTTCTGTTGGGTACATATTTACTTTTCCCAAAGGGATAACAGTAAATGTAATAACTTCCAGATGTATACAATATACCAAGCTAGGAAACCATAAATAACAAAAGAATAGAGCAACAAAGGTAGGTACATCTTTCTGGGCAACAAAAGATAAAACCTGTTTATTTTCAATTTAAAAGAAATTTTGAAATCCCTCACTGAAATACATTTATGTACAGGTAAAATATGTTTAAGATATTTGGAATTTCTGAAGACTTGTTATGAAGGCACTTCTTTGTAGATATTTTTATAAACTCCTATGATAAGATTTAAATAAAAAATGGTAATATAAAATAAATTAAAAAGTAATTATAATTAAAAATTATAATTATAATTCAAGTTATTCCATTACTCCTGGAATTTGTCGACGTTTTATCTTTAGCCATATCATATGATACTGTAATTTATACATAGAAAGATGTACTGGCCGAATGCACGTGTTTTCCAAAGCCAAAAAACAACAAAAAAAACTTATTCCATTGAAAAAATAAAGCTGCTATGTTTATGCTTAAGGTGGAAACTAAAATGAAATCCCCTACTGTAGTGATATGTCTACGTATACCTATAAGTTTTTTAATACATAAAATCTGGCCTTTTCTAATGAAGTTGTATACCTATTTATACTATTAAACTTGACGTTAATTAATAATTGAGATGACTGAAATAAAAAGCAATCTACATCTATATTCTGTTTTTATAACATAGAGCTTTAGCGCCTACTACTGGACTTCCTAAGGACGAATCTCAGCCTGGACCTTCTGCATCTTTTGACACTGGGATTCAGGAATTTCCAGCATTTACTGCTTTATCAACTCCAGATACTATACGTTCACAGACCCCTCCACTTGGTACTTCAGCTGAAGTAGATACTCCAAGAAAAGTTGCGCTTAAACGCAAAATTAAAGAATTGCAGCGTAAGGACTGCATTCGTGCAAAACGAATACGAGTATTACAAAAGCGATGTTGGTATCAAAAGAAAAGAATATTGCAACTGAGTAGTGTAGTAAAGGAGTTACAAAAGAAGCAGTTGAAGACCATGTTAGTGTAATAATGGATAACTTTGGTAAACATCAAGAACTACTTAATCGCATGTTTTGTAGAGCAAAAGCAATGAAAGTAAGTAAGAAATATGGAGAAGAGATAAGAAAGTTTGCAGTTACCTTACATTTCTTTTCACCAAGAGCATACCAATATGTTCGTCAAACATTTCAAAATTGTTTACCACACATTAAAACTTTATCTAAATGGTATTCTGCTATTGATGCTGGCCCTGGTTTTACCAAAGAAGTATTAGATCTATTAACAGTGAAAGCTAGGTCACAGGAGCAGAAATTAATATGTTCTTTAGTAATGGACGAAATGGCCATACGCCAACATACTGAATGGGATGGACATCATCTACATGGCTATGTTGATTTTGGATCGACTATTGATTGTCAGCAACTTGATGTTGCCAAAGAGGTACTAGTGTTTATGTTGGTGGCAATTAATGATACTTGGAAAGTACCGGTTGGCTATTTTTTTATCAATGGCCTAAATAGTGCCCAAAAAGCATCGTTAGTATCAAGATGCATCGATGTTGTCACATCATGCCATGTTGACATATCAAATCTAACATTTGATGGTTTACCGTCAAATTTTACAATGGCAAATATTTTAGGATGTAAGTTAGAAGTAGAATCTCTAGTTACTTATTTTATGCATGATAATAAAAAAATATATATATTGCCTGATCCATGCCATATGTTAAAATTAATTAGAAATACGTTTGGAGAGAGAAAAGTATTATTTAATGGGAGTAGAACAATTAACTTTAGTTATGTAGAAAAGTTAAATCAACTACAAGAAGACGAAGGCTTGCATTTAGCTAATAAATTGCGAAGGCTCATATCAATTTTTTTAAACAAAAAATGAAAATGAAACTGGCAACGCAATTATTAAGCAATTCTGTGGCCGAAGCACTTTTATATTGTAAAAATATTTTGAAATTAGAAGCTTTTCAAAATTGTACCAAAACTGCTAAATTCATAAAAACTGTAAATGATGCATTTGATATATTGAATTCTCACAAGACTACAGAGTTTGAATTCAAACAGGCATTAAATCAGCATAATATTGCAAAAATCATAGAATTTAGCAATGAACTAACTGATGTTATATTAGGTTTAAAGCTTTCTACTGGAGAGCTACTAATTAACTCTAATAGAAAGACTGGTTTTTTAGGTAGGCTTGTGTGTTTTACCTCCATTATAGGGATGTTTCAGGAGTATGTTGCAGGAGATAATAATGTTTTAAAATATATACCGGTATATGTGTAGCCAAGACCATTTAGAATTATTTTTTGGTTCAATTAGAGCATGTGGCGGTAGTAACAATAACCCAACAACTCGTCAATTTACTGCTGCTTATAAAAAATTAATTGTACGTGCAGAAGTTCGAGATGGGGGGTTGGGTAACTGTGTGCCACTGCAGCAAATAAATATTTTAAATAATGTTACCACATGTACAAAATCTTCACCTGAAGATGAGATAAACGAAAATGTTTCTTTGAACGTTTCTCAGGAAAGTTCATCAAATATTGAAGACCATTTGAACTTTTCTGAGCAAAGCCAACTGGAGCATGATTATTTTTTCACTACTAGTGCTTTGTCTACATATGTAGAAAATGTAGTTATTTATATAAGTGGATTTGTAGTGCGTAGCATTACAAAGAAGATCCAATGTGAAAAATGTATTTCGGTATTGTATGGTAACAAATCCGAATTATTACAAAGTTTTATTAGTTTTAAAGATAAGGGAGGTCTTATATATCCTAGCCATGATGTAATAAAATTATGTCTGATGTCGGAAAAACTTATGAGGAATAGCATTATAAGTAGAATAAATACAGCATGCATAATCAATGCTGTTTTAAATGAAGCTTGCGACATGAATATTTTTGCAAGCCCAAAAGACCATATGTATGATACAAATCCTATTCAAAATCATTTATTATTGTTAATCAAAAGTATCATTAATTGTTATGTTAATATAAGGTAGTAACGTACGTAGAATCGCACTATAGATAAGATCATGTTACATGAGAATTGCTTAAGATAATAAAACTCACGGGTTTCAAATTACCAGCTTTCTGATAAATGGACGTTATCTCTATGAGAAAACTTCTGTAGCAATTATTCTCTCATGACCATGAAAACTGTGTAGGCGATAAAGTATAAATACCTCTGTTTTAATATTAAGTCTTTAGTCTTTATAAATCATCATCCAACTCACAAGTCTTTATAAATGTGAGTATTAAAACTAGGTGTGAATTTTAAAATTGTTCTGCTAGTAAAAACATAAAGGCTCATTCGAGTTTTAATTAATTATTTTGCTTAATGTCATTTAAATGTGAATTTTAAAATTGTTCTGTTAAGTGTGTTAATTCAAATTTAATTATTTTAAGCTCGTCTTAAAACTTCGTTAAAATAATTACAGACAAAGTAATATTAATACATTTGTATCATTATAGTTTTCTACTAATTAAAAATTAATAAAATATATTCTACGACTGCAAACGAAATATATAAATGTGTTTTATTATATTCAATAAATAAAGTTTTAAAAAAAAGCTTCGGCCACAGAATATAATTAAACTAGGTTGCATTATGCAGCAAGAAATGTTTCTCAAGCTGAAAAAATTAGAAGTTTCTATACCAAACTGATTCTTTTTAAGGGTCAATAAAATATTTAAATTTAAATATGTTATTTTATTACTAAATATATTCAGAAAATCTAAAACTGAAAATGTTTGTGTACAATTATTTTTATAAGATAAAAAATTTACTTGTAGACTCGTAAACAAAATTGCTTTTAAAATTAATTCAGTTCTTTCAATTTATTGTATAAAATTTTACTTCTGAACCACATCTGTCAAATATAAAACATTAATAAAAATGTCATGAGTAAATAAATAATCTTTAAAAATGTTTAACAGTGTATTATTTAAATTTGTAAGTACCCTATGCAAAATATGTCCGCACGCCAATGACACGTGGCGGCCATACTTAGTTACCACTTTGGACTAGAAGGAATCATTAGCATGGCTCTCTCCTGTTCTATTATTACCTCGTTGAGTAAATATAACCTACTGTTCTAAAGCCAAGTATGGTAAACAATCCGAAATAGCATGGTCGTACACAAATTATTATTTATTGATAAAATTCTCCCAACTGCTTCCTATGAAGAAAGAATTTCCGTACCCACACATTTCGTGATTTTTTATGTTTTATTCCACATGTACCATAGCACATGGTTATAACTTTCTCGCTATCTGATTCATTTGACAATATCATACTTTTGCAATAATTAGGCTTATTATTTCTTTAAATACAACGCGACAATAGTAAACAAATAATGCACATAACCTCATTTAATAGAAAATAATAATAACAGTGCTTGCTAAGTTGGCAATATGTTTACTTCAGAGATAGACATAAATAAGCGCGAGATTTAAAATTTTACATGATATTGGTGGTCACTACTTGCTTCAGTGGGACCGCACGGGATTATTTTAATTGGTGGTTGGTGGTCGATGGTAGTGGATGGTGGTGGGTGGTAGTGGCTGCAGTGAGACTGCGGCCTTTTTTAGTGCTTCAAAACGAGCTCGTTTCGTTTTTCGGTAGGACACTCTGTATGTAATTTATTTTGTTATAATATTGAAACTGGTCCAAAATTTTAGATTATGTCTGAAGTAACTGCTGAATTCAAATGGCAATAATTATTATTATACATAATAATTATAACATAATTGATATGACAGTAATTATTATATTATAGATTTTTATTTGCGTGTCTTTATTTAAAAAGGGATATTATAAAACATCGTTAAAATAATATCAAAACTTATTCTAAGAGAACAGAAGAAATTCTAAAATGAAGGAATTCCTAGAAAACGCGTAGTAGTGCTAATATCATAAGGCAAATATAGATATACTTTTTAAATTAATAGTCAGAAAGGATTGATGTCCGATCACTGTTAATGAGATTTTAAAAGTAATAAGCGGTAATGACAAGAATGTCTTAATAATAATTACAAAGTTGAGGAATTTTAAAATCATTTAGAAGTTGCTTTGGAATTATTCTTTTTAATCATTTCTAAGCTGATTTTTTCAGCTTCCGCGATTTCTGTTATGTTTATTTATTTATAGTGTGTCATTTATAATAAGACAAAATTACATTTTTATTATGAATAAACATTATATTATTATTATATTAATCTATATAACAAACCACTTAGTTTTTTCTTTTCTTCGGAAATTCACTGAAACAGTGAGACTATACTTTTTATGTTAGTAAAGATCTTAAGGGGGCTAGGGAAAGGTCGTGAATGTCGCTTTATTCGATTTATTGAAAAGTTTTTTTTGAAATCTAACGTTGCATAAGTGATTGTATATCAACAATTATAATAAAATAGCGCACGCCCTTTCAAATTAATTTTTGTAGGTACTATCTTGGACAATAGTATTCTACTTTTGATTCAAATTTTCTTCTTAATTAAGAATAAAGTCCTATTGTCCAAGATAGCTAAAACTGACTTAGATACTAGATTTAAAAACTAATTTGAAAGCACGTTCGCTATTTTATTATGATATTGCTTGATGTACAATCGCTTGTGCTACGTTAGATTTAAAAAAAACTTCAAATAATTTATAAATCGAATAAACCGAAATTCACAAGCTATCCCTATAGCCCCCATAAGCAGGTAGGTATTTCTAAATTTAATAACACCCACAATAGTAGCCCGAATGCCGCACAGTTATTTTCAGGTAGTAAGTAGTTTTATAGACTTTTATCAGAAATATGGTTAAAAACCCTAGTTATTTATATTAAGAAGATAAAAGTGAACCAAAACTGAATTTCTAAATAAAAAGGTTTAAAAACATATGACTTAAATTTTAACTACGTTCTTCTATTTCCCTTCACTTAACAATACTTGTCATCCTTTTCATTAAATTTTGACAAATAACACCAATAAACAGCTGAATATCCAATAATTCTTCAAAATTATAGACCTCACCATTGTTAATTCTATTACCATTCATGCGTCAAACGCCCGCATGTGTGAACCGCACAATATACAACAAGGTATCTTGAGCCCGTACTTGCGGCTGCGTCAAGAAACGCCCGCAAGATGATCGCTGCGAGCTCGCAAGGATGACGCACTATGTGTGAACTGCACCATTTAACTTATAGTATCGTAGACTGCATTTGCCTGCCCGCAGCGAGCTCGCAACGGGAATTCCCGCATGTGGACACCGGCGCTACGATCGATAACCTTGCCGCTGCGCTGTAACAAACCAAGGTCTATTAACTTTTATAGGTTACCTCAGTAGAGCAGTTACTGGACCCCTCTTTGAAACGGAAGGGCGGAAGCAAATACGTCAGAGAACTACCTAGAACTAACCATTCACCTATTTGTTCTCACTTGCACTCATGTTGTGTTTATGCAGCGCTTGCAGTCACAGTCAAGCGTCAGGACGTTTGCGAACTTAATTTGTAGATTTGTTTGTAGTAAAAAAGTCAGTTCTTGACAGAAGTTATAAGTTTATAAATTAAATTATTAGTGTCTTGTTTTTTTCCGCAATTAATTTCTTGTAATTATTCAATGTGACAGTTTCTTTCTGATTACTATTTTAAAAGCTTTTACAAAATATTGTTTTGTTTTATACTGTATAGCATTATGCCAGCAGAAAGATGTACAGTTGCAGATTGCAATAATACTTATACTTACTTACAATAATATTTATATGTTATAAATTTCATAAACATGAAAACTTAATGTTAAAAAGTTCAGTAACAGGTACTAAAGGAAAGCAGAGCAGAGCAAAGACGAGCAAAGAAAACAAATATACAAACAAGCAAATATATAAAAATTATTTAACAAATTAAAATAATCAATATGCAGTTCATTTTTAATTAGTATTAAACTTGCTCAAAAGGCAACGCCTTTCGGGCTAGTTATAGGCGATCACGGAGGTTTTTTGTTTTCCGTACAAATCTTTAGTAACATACAAAAGATTTCATGTCAATATCTCACATCATATGCAGGATACATCGCGGGCAAGCAACCTTAATCCTATTACATTTTATATCGTAATATAAAAAAAGATATCCATATTTTTGTAAATTAAAAAAGACAAATTAATTAATGTATGTAAGGACAATAGTCGTTTTTTTGCCGTGGATGATTAAATCAGATTTGTAATTTCTTATCACATCGTTCTTTTGAATACTGTTTAACTCCCGACGTCAGATTTTCTTAGCATGATTGATAATCTCCTTACCCCTTTTAATTGTATAAATTTTGTGATTGACATGATTGAATCGAATAAGTGCTGTGACGAAACTTGTAACTATATTGCCAATGTTCTTTTGTGACAAAGCATTCTCAAACCATGCTAAAATTTTTATGATTGTTTGGATGTTTAATCACACATGTGCAAAAGAAAACGACTAATGTTAACTTTAAAAGCATAATACTTTCTTGACTAATTAGCGATAAGTATATATTTTTTAAGTAAACATTGAATGATGCATATAGTCCAAAATACTGAATTTTCGTGAATAATTAAAGAGATCTCAGTGTCTTTAAGTAATGCCTCAAGTAAATTATTTAATATATATAAAGTTAATATCATTTTGGCATACAAAGCAGTTTTTCACTTCGTTTCATGCTTAAATGTACTTTTTAAAGCTGTAAAATAACTTAAAAAAGCTATAAGACAGAGACGGGTGCCATATAGAAAATGAATATAAGTGAGATAGGTTGGGTAACCCTCTGACGTTTCGCGCGCTCATTGGCTAATACTCACTGAGGCAACCTATAAAAGGTGCGTTTGGTTTTACGTTTCCAGAGCAGAGTAAGAAGAGTAGATCATGTAGTCACGTGACCAGCGAGTAAATGGAGTGCAAAATATTATCAAGAACGATATAAGGCACAGAAATCGTCAAGCGTAAAAGTTATAGATAACCTTAAAGGGCGACTTATCTCATTATTTATTATTATCTCCTCATTTGCTTGAGAAATTGTATACGTTTGCACAGATTGGAAATCTGAACCAAAAGCTATCTATAATTACATATACATGTATTAGATTTTCATATTTATACTAACTACAAAGAATTATAATTATATTAACCTACCTTTAACGTATTATTAACCTTTGCGTTCGTACAGCGAGATCAAGATTGATTGTCCTGATCCTACACTACTTTCCGCCACCTTGATATCAATATTTACATCCAATTTATAAATAAAACTAGTGATATAAAGAATTCTGGGGAATTTATTAGATGTCCCTAGATGTCAATCTGTCAAAATTGTTTTTGTTGTTAACTCATTGCCGTGCGTTGTTAATTCCGTTTATTTCTTTATTCTTTTCGCTGTTTAATTATTTCTATACATAAAAGTCTTTTTCAAGACTACCGCTGAAGTATTATATTGAGTGCAAGGTAAATAAAAAATATTTTTATTGTTGTTATAAAGTTATTTTATGTAGAAATTGTGAATTACAGGTTACAGGTCAATAACCTCTATCAAAATGCCCTTTTCTCTTGAACAACAGAAATTTATTATAGAAGCTTATTTTCGCAACGGTGAGCGAGATGGTAATGCAGAATGGAAATATTCTCCAACGCTTTGTGCAGAAGAATGGATAAATCGCTTCCCTGATATGGAATTTGATGAAGAAACTTTAATTCGATATATACACCGGATTGTGCACCGTTTTCGTGAAACAGGGAGTGTTAGTAAGGGGAAGTCAAGTGGTCGTGGTACTGTACTTACGGAAGATGTTGTTGCAGATGTGCGTACTCGTGTAGAACGTAGTCCAAACAAACCATTACGCCAACTTGCTCAACAAACAGGTAATCGTAACAGTTATTTGAAAATTACTTTGAAATATTAAATGAGAATTATTGTAGGTTTATCATATGGTACAGCTCGCAAGGCAGTAAAGAAAATACTACACTTCCATCCATATAAAGTTACTGTCGTGCAAGAGTTACTTCCCCCTGATTATGAAAGACGAATTCAATATTGTAACTGGTTTAATGCAAATCTTCTTAATGCAATGATGATTTATTGGATCTCACATTCTTTTCCGCTGAATCGTGGTTTCATTTGTCCGGATACATTAATTCACAAAATTATCGAGTATGGTCTGCAGAAAATCCACACGTTTTTCAAGAAACGCAGCTTCATTCATTAAAAATTGGGATGTGGATAGCAATATCCAGGAGGCGGATAATTGGCCCTGTTTTCTTTGAAGATACAGTAACAGCAGCACGTTACCAACAAATATTAGAAACGTTTATAAACCAGCTTAATGATGAGGAACTGCAACGTGGATATTTTCAGCACGTTAATGCTACTGCTCATACAGCTGGAAGAACGGTTCGGTATTTAGAACAATTTTATGGTGAGAGAATAATCGGTGCAGGACGTTGGCCTGCGAGGTCACCTGACCTCACGCCACCAGATTATTGTTTGTTCGGCATCTTAAAAAATACAATTTACCAGACTCGCTTGCATACACTAGATGAGTTGAAGGACGCTATTACTGTGGTAGTACGAAGCATTACACCTGAGAAATTGGTAAACATATTCGAAAATATGAAAAAACGAGTAGATGCTTGTCTGGCTGTACATGGAGGTCGTTTTGAACACATGTTTGTTATAAAAAAACACGTTATTCTTATTTCGTTTCATCACTTATGGCCATTTTAAAATACGTTTCACTTCATAATAAAATATCAATTCCCTGGAAATTAAATTTGTCACGGCTATTTATTTTGTTTATCCCACTTCCGAAATGTTTCCGTCACAGAAATAAAACTGGTTATCGTATTTTAATATTTATATTCAACATACATACATAAAACAAACTAAATGGGAGAACACGATTTAACACGTCTGCACAATCAGGTGTTATACGCGCTACTAATGTTTTTAACCCCGCAGCTCGCAAACAAATTAGTGGTTAAATAGTTATATATTTAACTAGTAAAAAGTGTGATGTAAAATACAAATCACATTATTAATGTCGCGTATATGTAAATCTGAAGACACCAGACTTACATTAAGCAAGCGCTCTCCATTTTATATCGGAAATATATAGCAAATTTACATGTGGGGTATTTAAATGTGTTTATTCTATTTTGACATGATAATCGTCTTTATTGGCACTCAATTGCGGGCATAATTTGGCTTTTATAGCCCTAGGGCCTATAAAGTTGCTAAGATACAAACAAACGTTTCTATAGAGTTCTAACAATTTTAATAAATAATTATAACTTACATTTTTTCAAAATGAAATGTGCAATTGCTTGGGTTTGAAATACTGAGTTATCCTTTCCATGAAGCAAAATAAAATAAACCGTTGTATGTACCACGGGCATAATCAAGATAATGGCCCTCGAGAAATTAAAAGCCCTCCTTCGTCGGGCTTTAAACATTCTCTCATGCCATAATCTAATAGATTATGCCCTTAATACATAAATAACTATTATATGGCTCATTTTACTTGATTCTTTTATAGCAGGCAAGTACATGTCACAGTTTTGTTTAGTGGGTATGAGTTGACATGTGTTGTTTAGGATTACTTTTATTTGAACATTTATAACCACATATATTACATTCACCTGGCTTTTCTCCACTATGATTTGACATGTGTCGTTTAAGATTACTTTTTTGTGAAAATTTATAACCACATATATAACATTCAAATGGCTTTTCACCATGAGCTGACATGTGTTGTTTAAGATTACTCTTGTGTGAACATTTATAGCTACATATATTACATTCAAACGGCTTTTCCCCACTGTGAGTGGATATGTGTCGCTTAAAATCGCTCTTTTGTGAACATTTATAACCACATATATTACATTTACATGGCTTTTCTCCACTATGAGTTGACATGTGTCGATTAAGGTTAGTTTTTTGTGAAAACTTATAACCACATATATAACATTCAAATGGCTTTTCTCCAGTATGAGTGAATATGTGTCGCTTATAAACGCCCATTTGTGAACATTTATAACCACATATATAACATTCAAATGGCTTTTCTCCAGTATGAGTGAGTATGTGTCGCTTATAAACGCCCACTTGTGAACATTTATAACCACATATATTACATTCAAATGGCTTTTCACCATGAGCTGACATGTGTTGTTTAAGACTACTCTTGTGTGAACATTTATAGCTACATATATTACATTCAAACGGCTTTTCCCCACTGTGAGTGGATATGTGTCGCTTAAAATCGCTCTTTTGTGAACATTTATAACCACATATATTACATTCACATGGCTTTTCTTCACTATGAGTTGACATGTGTCGATTAAGGTTACTTTTTTGTGAAAACTTATAACCACATATATAACATTCAAATGGCTTTTCTCCAGTATGAGTGAATATGTGTCGGTTATAAACATCCATTTGTGAACATTTATAACCACATATATTACATTCAAATGGCTTTTCATCACTATGAGTCCACATGTGTTTTTTAAGACTACTTTTCTGCGAACATTTATAACTACAATTATTACATTCAAACGGCTTTTTCCCACTGTGAGTGGATATGTGTCGCTTAAAATCGCCCATTTGTGAACATTTATAACCACATATATTACATTCCAATGGCTTTTCATCACTATGAGTCCACATGTGTTTTTTAAGACTACTTTTCTGCGAACATTTATAACTACATATATTACATTCAAATGGCTTTTCACCACTATGAGTTGACATGTGTTGTTTAAGATTACATTTACGTGAACATTTATAACTACATAAATTACATTCAAATGGCTTTTCATCACTATGAGTCGACATGTGTTGTTTAAGATTACATTTACGTGAACATTTATAACTACATAAATTACATACAAATGGCTTTTCACCACCATGAGTGGACATATCATCGCTATGAGTGGCCATGTGTTTATTTAGATTACTTTTTTAAGAACATTTATAATCAAATGGCCTATCACGATTATGAGTAGACTGAGATGTTTAAGATAACTGTTTGGGGAAGATTTATAGTCATAGGTATTACATCTCAGTGGCGTTTCACCACTATGGGTGATCATGTGCCTTTTGAGAAGACCTCTTATTAAACATGTAATTGCATAGATTACATATAAATTGTTTGCTACCTTTATGAATGAGCATTTGTTGCGTGGTACATATCATATATTTTCTAGGAAAGATTTTGTTGATATCTGCTAGACATAAAAGTTGCTGACCATATTCATGTGCTTAAGTTGCTAAAATACTGATGGTCATCAAATGGTTTCTATTCTTTCTCCATGTATATTTCACTCATCTCAATTTTGGCATTAAAACCTTTCATCATCTATTAACGTACGTTTATGTTGGTTTGTTTAGATTGTTGTTATCTCCTCATCGTTCATTATGGAATGTCTGGAAAATTATTGCAACCTACAGGTACATGCTTTTACCAATTATATATAACTATATAAAAAAATTTCATTTGCATACAGTCACTACAATATGTAACTTGCACTTTTCTGGCATGAAGAAATTTCAAAAATAGATGTGTATTGGTATAGGTGGAATAAAACGAACCATTTACCTGATAGTAAAAACATATATTGTCCAAAGATTGTTGATAATACGAGTATGGTAGATGTCCATGGGTCTATGCCATTAGTAAGTATGTGTAAGTGGTATCGGTTACTTCAAGCACTAAAAATTCAAACACCATTCTTAATATGTTTTATTTTATATTTTTTGGATGCTTGATTCAGTCTGATATCTATCAGATTGAATTGAAAACAATCAAGAATCCACAAAGTAGCAGGAATGTTATTGGAATTCAACGCAGAGTTGGCAACATCAAATAGATAAATCCCCTAATAGCAGCTTGACATTTCCCCAGATTTGAAATAAAATAGCTATAGGACTCTCATTTTGGGTCTACAGCGTGTGTTCTCTTGAACAACGGAGTTGACAAACATCGTGTAAGCAACTTTTAAAAACACTTTCTATAAGTATTGTAGTTGTAACTGCATAAACGTTTATAATCGCTATTGCTCGAGGAAGTTATATTTGCAGGTAGTCACTCCTTCTAACGGTAGTAAAACAAATGTTTTTTTTTTTTTTCCTTTAAACACCTGTGTGGTGCTTTGCATTAAA
Source organism: Agrypnus murinus (assembly GCA_929113105.1). NCBI lineage: Eukaryota > Metazoa > Arthropoda > Insecta > Coleoptera > Elateridae > Agrypnus > Agrypnus murinus. The sequence continues at coordinate 84,908,282 of OV816027.1, read as the reverse complement.
ACTGATCAAAGCTGATCAACCATTAATTTTTATCTAATAAATCTTAAACTAAATACTTATAAGCTAGAGTTCATCCATTAATGTTCTGTAGTTTGTTCTGGTTGAAACTATACTAAACATTCTCACTCGCGCACAATGCTCTGCTTTTACCCAAAACACTACACAAGCTCAAATGGTTTTGTCCTCTTCAATCTTCGGACGAGATCTTGATTGTCCAGCAGCTGAAGAGCTTCTGCATTGATATGATTATGTAGCCTGGCTTCATGCCTGCTAGCAAACCTTTTAATGTCGTCTTGAACAGTTGGAATGCCAAGGTCCCGATGAAGGTCACTATTACGGACGTACCATGGAGCCTTGACCATATTACGCAGAACCTTGTTTTGGAAGGACTGAATGGGCTTAATGTTACTAGCTTTGGTACAACCCCAGAGCTGTATACCATATAACCATATCGGCTTCAAGATCTGGTTATAGATTAGGATTTTGTTATTTAGTGCCAACTTTGAATTTTTTCCAAGGAGCCAATAATATTGTTTATATTTTAGACCAAGTTCAGTTCTTTTCTTCTTTACATGCTCTTTCCATCGGAGTTTAGCGTCTAGCGTCATGCCAAGGTACTTGGCATTGTTCGAGTATGGTACTAAAGTACCATTTATATCTAGTGGCTGTATATCAACTAGTCTTTTGTTCGTAAAGATTACATGGATAGACTTGAGCTCGTTCAGCTTGATCTTCCATTGTTTTGTCCACTCTAGTACTGTATCACTAGCTGTTTGTAGTTTACTGGTGGACACATCCTGTTCCTGACCTATTGCGAGTAGTGCCGTATCATCGGCAAAAGTTGCAATTTTAACATCGCCCAAATGCGGAATATCACTGGTGTATAGCAGGTAGAGGATAGGCCCTAGGACACTACCTTGAGGTACACCTGCGTTAATTTTTTTTAGTTCCGAGTATTCATCTTCTTGTTTAATTCTGAAGTTTCTATCCGATATGTACGAGGAGAGAACTTCCACAAATTGTTTTGGAAGCATTTTGTTCAGTTTGTGAATGAGCCCTTCATGCCAGACTTTATCAAAAGCCTGGGCCACATCAAGGAAGACTGCTGAGCAGACTTGCTTTTCTTCGAGAGCTTTTTCGATGACATCTGAAATTCGATGCACTTGATCTATGGTGGAATGTTTCTGTCTGAAGCCAAACTGGTAATCTGGAATCAGCCTATTGTTCTCTATTAAAGGTCTCAGTCTTTTAAGAAGTAATTTTTCGAAGAGCTTTGAAATAATAGGAAGCAGAGAAATAGGCCTGTAAGACTTCACATCGTTGGGTGGCTTACCCGGTTTAGGCAGCATAATCACTTCTGCGACTTTCCAAATTGTAGGCACGTGCTTTAGTCGGAATGATGCGTTGAAGAGGTACGTAAGCATCACAATACCTCTTCTAGGCAGTTGTTTCATAACTTGGCCAGTGATGAGATCAAATCCTGGTGCTTTTCTAGCGTTTAGATTAGTCTTAATCTCATTAGCTACTTCCTTCGGAGTAACAGGAGGGATTTCTTCGTACAGTAGATTATTAACCTCTTCCAAGGCAGTGTTAGCTTTAAATTCATTGGGTTTGAAGATTTCAGTTAAATGATCAGCAAATAATTCTGCTTTTTGCTTATTATCTCTTGCCCAAGGCCTAGCATCCTTCCTTATAGGGGGAATTGATGTTACAGACCTCTTGATCTTATTGGTTGCTTTCCATAGAGAGTACTCTGTTTCCTCGTCCGCAGTTAAATTTTGTAGATAGGAGCTGATTGAATCTTCTTTGAGTTTTTGAATTTCTCTCTTGAGTTTTTGTGATTTGTTATTCAAGATGGTTTTGTCCGACGGATCTCTTGACTGCTGCCATCTTCTTCTAGCTTTTCTTTTTTCTGTTACCAGTATTCTGATTTCGATCGGATAATTAACCCCTTTAGATATATGGGTAATTTCCTTGGTATTGTTAAAAGCAGCTGTCTGAATTATTTTAACAAAATTTTCAGCTTCTTGTTCCAGTTCCTGAATTGTTTTCAAACTAATGTTAAGGTGAATATTTTCTTGAAGGTCGATTCTGAACCTCTCCCAGTCAGTAGTTTTATTTACGAGCGTGGGGCGGGCTTCTTTTTTAATTATCCTTTCACTCAGTGTTAATATAACTGCTGAATGGTCGGAATCTAAGTCCAGATTTTCTTCAACATTTATGAAATTGGGTGAAACCTTCTTGGTAATAAAGAAATCTAGCAAATCAGGGATTTTGTTGGGATCTGTAGGCCAGTACGTGGGCTTACCTGAGGAGTGGAGGTTGCATCCAAGTTTCCTTGTGGCTTTTCTCAGTTCACTGCCTTTTGTTGTGGTTAATCTCGATCCCCATTCCACATGTTTGGCGTTGTAATCACCACCCAAAATGAAACGTTCGCCAAGATGTTGTAGGATCGTTTTATAGTCAGCATTTTTTAAATTGTGTCTTGGAGGACAGTAAATTGCACCTATTTTTAAATTTTGTTTCGTGGACTTAATACATACCATAGTAAGCTGTAATTCTATCCTTTGTAGATGACATTCTTCGTAGTGGTTAATTGATTCTTTGACTAATACAGCACTACCGCCTTTAGCTTGATTGTCGGGGTGAATAGTGTGGTATAATCTATATCCTCTTATTTTTAGGTAGGATTGAGCAGTCAAATGCGTTTCTGAAATCAGACACACATCTATGTACTGGGTATGAAGGAAGACTTCAAGTTCCTGTTTTCTCTTTAGGATGCCATTGGCATTCCATGTAGCAATTCTTAAGTCTTGTTGGTCCATGGATTACTTCTTTTTGGGAATAGCACCAGTACTCCTGGCTTCTAACCTGTCGAGTCTCACATTGACTCTGTCCAGCATCTTCATCATATTCTGCATCATTTGCATCATAGATGGTTCGGTTTAAAATTAAAAAAAAAATTAAAAACTTGCTGTTTGTATGAGTTAACGCAAGTAATATTACAAAACTAATAATTTTGAGTACAATTAAAAGTAATTTTTAATGGGTTATAATCATGGGATATCGGGCAATAGAGAAGAAAGAAAAAGTGAGTTGCATCCGTCTACACGTGTTTCGCACTTATTAGTGCTCATCAGGACGGCATAGCAAATACAATGAAATAAAAGCAACAAACTCAAAAAGATGTAAAAACACAAGGTTCCACAGATAGCTGCCAACTGCACATTTGCAGTATCGGCCCGAAGACACTGAGTTTTCAGTGCAACAACAAACGTCACTACGTAGGCAGCTATAGCCACTACCGTGAGACAACCGATCCCAAAGTATAATATCAAATGATTAGATTTAAATTAAAACGAACGGAGAAGCACCGAACGAATTCGTTTGCTCATTCATTCGGTGCTTGCTATAATTTAAAAGCACTACTTAATACAGATAGAATACAGAGAGGTACCTTTAACATTGTAAATGAATAGAGTATTATTTATACAGTTTACAGAGAAAATCACGAATACACCTGAACAATTATAATTAGAAAATATTATATAATATCATTAAGCCTACAGTTAAATTAAATGTACCCACGATTTCTATTAAATACAATAAGATAATATACTTAACCTATTTTCAACGTTTTAGAAATTGACTATATTCATGAAGAAATGAATAATTTGATTGTAGTATTCGCTAACATTTAAACACGCCGAATTATCTATATCAACTTCCTACTAATTAATATAATCCGTAATTTGTTTTCAACAAGTGTGAGAACGAGCCCAAGTAGCCATATTACATGAAAATTACGTAAAATTCGCGTGCCTGAAATTACATCCCCAGAATTTCAAAAAAAAGAACGGCACGTAAAAATGATGTAATTTCTACATGCCATACAGATGAAATGTCCGTCTTTTTTGCATTCTTTTTACATGCGAAAGTGATGTACAAAGACGATCGAAAAAGGATGTATTTATTACGCTCCACCAGGCATGCCAATGGCATGGGGTTTTTTCTTTTTGCAATTAATAGCAGTGCACAGCAAAAAATGCACCGTGCATCTGTCCTTGAAGATCTAAACATGGATTCCAATAGTTCTTTGATGCTGAATGCAAACTGTCCAATTAATCGATTTTTTAGATATGACGACTAAAAGTGGCTTTTTTAGCTAATACAAACGAATTGATCTCAGTAACAGTACGGTGTAAAAATACAAATATAGCGAAAAACCCTGCCTTCTAACACAATGCCTTCTAACACAATTTATTAATATTGATGGACATAATCATATTATAAACCAGAAGCTGTTTAATTGCTCGACGCCTGAACGCGCGTCGTGTTATTATGATTATAATTATTTTGAATGCTTAATATCTCTTTTAAATAAAAATAAAATAAATTCTTCACAAGTATTTCTTACAAATCTTTTATAATAGTCTGTGTCACGAACAGTTAGAGTAATTATTTTTATCTACGACCACTATAGAAAGTTACATATTCCGCACAATCTAGTAACCGTGAAAACGACCAATTGCAAACAATCTCCAAACTCAACGGTAAAGTATGTGAGTTCTAAATAATCCGTAGTTTTATTAAAACGCCATAGATGTCACCACTTGCAATATTTATAATATTATTAATTATTTGAAATATAAAATGTTATAAATTTTAGATAAAGGTTAATTTATTTTGTTTAATTAATATTTTACATTAAATTATATTTCGAATGGAAATCCATCTAGAAAAAAAAAACTAAGGTCAGACCCGGGGAATTGAACCCGGATCGCTCGGTTAGTAGCTACAGCGTAACCATTGAGCTACCGAGACGCCTTTCAATGATGTTTTTTTCTCATTATATAAAGTTACAATGATTGTTATTCAATTAAAACGTAAAATTAATTAATGTTTTACATTATTATATAATTTTTAATGTAATTTTATTTATTATTATTGCTAAATTACAATAAAAACATTGAAAACATTTATAATTTGCTACATAACGCGAGAATATGTGGACATTTTGCGCAGAGGTTAATAACCTTGAAAATTGAATTGTGATTTTTGTATATATAAATTATTTTTTGAAAACGAGTACATAATTATTTAGGTGTAAGTACTAAATAGTAGATTGACTGAAATTATACAAATTGTAAACGTATTATTACTATTGTCTTTACAAATGTAATGTTTACTTTTGTCGTTTTTAAAATTGTAGATGTATCATGAGTGAATCCGATGAAGGAAAATTGGGATGTACACTCGTACACCTCTAAACATCGTGGAAACGGCTCACATTACATCTCTTAATTTATTGCCAAATATTTCACGTAAAAAATATAAATGCGAGTATAAATTCTAGGTTAAAAAACTTTCTTAGCTGTTGGTGGTTTATTACTTTTTTTGTTGTCGTAGATAAAGTATAGTGTGTAACGCGTGCAAAAACACCAATTTCTCACTCGTGTGATTGCGGCATTCGACTACGTCTCATGCCGCAAAATCTTCACACTCGTGAGAAATTGGCACTTTTCTGCACTTGTAAGACAATATACTATTTCTAATATGCGTTTGTAATACGTTTATTAACGTCTATCAGTAGGAGTCGTTTATGGCTATGTATAAAAGTACACTGTACTTTAATGAATTATAGGGTTATTTAGTTTTTAAGGGTTGGATGGGTAATGCGTGGAAAGTGACAACTTCAAACTGCAAGTATCTGTCAAAATTGTCAACCTCCGATAAATTTTTAATTAATATCGTTGAATTGGTTCGCTGTTTGTTGATTGTTACTTACATGAAATTTCACTTGAAGTTATGGTCTATTTGTACTTGGAAAGAAGGTTAGGTTTTGGATATTCTTAATTAGTAACATAAACAAGTCTCGTACCTACATCAAATCTGCTTGGACAAATCAGTCCAATTCATGTTTGTAATTTTATGATACTATAAACAAGACACGTATCATCGATTTAATCATCTTTGCTTTTTTTCGCGAATTTCGGGCGGAGCGCAAATTAAGTTGTCTTCGCTCATATTTTATTTATTTGTAACACTAATAAAGCAACAAAAGTATAATAACTAATTTATTTGAAGTGACGGATGATGACAAATGATTGAAAAACTCAAGTGGGCGCCGAGTGTTACCAACTGTTACCAACTAACACAAAATTCTTTAGACGACCAAAATATTTTTTTTGTATTAAAATAAGAAAAAAGGGGGCGCAAATTAGAAAAAATTGCATAAAATACTCGTTTTATAAGGGCATTGGCGCACTCATCCCATAGAAAAACTCGCCTGCGGCTCGTTTTCTAACTTGGGATTCGTGCGCCAAATCAACCCTTATAAAACTTGTTCTTTAATATACTATAAAATGGGTGGAGCTCCGTGACAGAAACCCGTTTCACACTGTAAGGACATTTTATTTAATTATTGCGTTAATATACAGGGTGTCCTGTTTAACAGTCTACACTCCATCATGCGGACAAGCTTCTGGCTACAACAATGAAATTAAAATAACTTTGTATAATTCGACCTCTAGTCTACGAAACCAGTATTAGAATCCATCTTAGAACTTCTTCTGGTATCGGATATGACGTCATCGGGATTTTTCTAAATGGAACTAGTAGGTTTGTGGTATGAAAATCGATAGCAAATGTGATTTTGAATAAGAAAATATTAAGGTACTATAGGCCGAAAATACATAATAAGGGAGCTAGAGCCACTTAACGGACAACTGCTGACAGCAACGAATTTTAATAAATAGGACATTCTCATGTACGATTCCACCCTATGTTACCAGATAATGTCTGACACGACCGCTTAACTCAGTCACTTATGTTATAGGATAGCATTCATTAAACTAATCTCTTTTTATGTCAAATGTTAGAATTTAGATTTCTAGTGGAGGAGATATTCGACTTGCCCGTATTAAATACAGAAATAGTACTTAATCAATAGGTAACAGCAGTCCGAATATCAAAAAACCTTTCCTTATCTAATTTTATAACACCATGGTGTGTGCAACAACAAGAACTGTTATTACCATCTATATAGATCGTAACGTACAAAAATATCGACTTGGTATATTTAATCAATGACCACACAATAATGAAGCACTAAAAAGTTTTCGAACTGTTTTCCTAAGCGACCTATTTACCGATCTAACTACCTCTATCAACTCCATTGCTATAGCCAGAAGTTTGTCGGAATGATTGAGTGTAGACTTAAACAGGACAGATCCCGTTAAGTGGCTCTAGCTCCGTTATTATGCATTTTAGACCTATACTACCTTAATAGTTTCTTATTCAGAATCACATTTGCTATCGACAGTAATATTTCAAACCTAATGGTTCCATTTAAAAAAACTCCAATGTCGTCATATCCGGTACCAGCCGAAGTTCTAAGATGAATTCTGATACTGATTTCGTAAACTAGAGGTCGAGTTATACAAAGTTCTTTTAATTTCATTGCTGTAGCTAGAAGCTTGTCCAAATGATTGAGTGTAGACTGTTAAACAGGACACCCTATATGTCACTTGCGAAACTAGTATTGCAGGCTACATAAAATGTGCCGAATAATAATTAGTCTTAATAAGGGCGTAACAGTTTTTACTTTATTATTAACGAAATTGTAAAGTTTGATACTGACATCGTAAGGATGCATTGTGTTTTCTATCTGCAATTAATAGCTCACGATTAACTTAACGTAATAAAATTAAATTTTATAAAATCATACATATATCTTTACCTTATAATATCCAAAAGATAAAATGAATAATTATTTTGGTTAACAAAAATCTATGAAATAAAATATAATTATTCTTATTTCATCCAAGTTTTTAATTCATTAAGTAGCAATTATTTATGTCACAAATATATTGGCATACATTCTACTTTGGATTTATAATAATTTTCAACAGTACGTATAATACACCTGGCAAATTTGAACGAGGTCCTGCTGCTTAGCGGGCGTTGTGTGTATGAGATAAGAATGGGAATTTCTACGTCGCGCGGATTACCTAAAGTTAAGCAAGATTATGTAAAAAACCAAATTGCATAATTTCTAGTGTTGCCAACTGCTATTCTACTTGCCAAAATATCCCTAACAAATTTTATTTAAAACTATGTAATTTTTTTAATTATTTAATAGCGAATTAACGCAAATAGAAAAAATAGTATAAAGTATTCGTTTCATAATACGTTTTAGCGCACTTGTCCTCATTAGAAAACTCCCCGCTACGCGGGTCGTTTTCTAAACTCGGACGCATGCGCTAAAAACGTGTCTTATGAAACTAATACTTTAATATACTATTAAGTAAAATTTCATTACTCTTACATATCGTTTACTGTTTGTTTATCAATCTTTACTGTTTGTTTGTTTAGCAACGTGTTTGTTTATCAATCTTATCTACCTTTGATAATGACACAAAGTGTCGAAACAATATTGTCAGGTTAAGATATTAATAAAACTTGTGAAACTTTAACTAATCTTTGTATTTATATTATATTTCATACTCTTACATATGTTACTTACACATTCCAGTTTTATAAATGTTTCAAAGTCTGGATCGAAGGGATGTATTCCAACATGTACTGAATGAATATGATCACTCCACATATCATCTTTTGAAATAGAACGTAATGGGTAACACGTATTAACGAGTAATTGAACTTTTTCTGTATCATTTTATTCCATTCTAACTGCTTCAGGAACCGTTGATGCATAATCAGTAGGCGGAGGATGAAGTTGAGATAAATAATCATATATTTCTTCTAAGAAAAATGATTACATTTAGATTATTTATTTCATTAATATATATTTTTTACCTTGTTACCTGCATTAAAAATTTCCCAGTCTTGATGATTATAACTATCGTTTCTCTTGAAATCCATTTTTAACTACTAACTAAGAAGTACTAAACTAAAATATTTATAGTTTTCTAATACATGTAACTTTAAAATATGTAATACGCATGAGCGTTACTTAATAATCTATTTGATATTTGAATTGACGGTCAATAATGTAAGAACTTACTGCAGTTATTTCTACTAATATAATTGAAACTAAATCAATAATAGAATTGAGTTTATCATTACATCGTTAACTGTTAAGTCTGATAAGTGAGTTACTTCGTGATTTTTAAAATTTCACAACAAACAATGCCATCCACTTTCAAAGTATGCATTAAATGATTTATTACTTTTAGCATAATAATACCTAATTCTAAAATAAAGCATAGACTTGTTATTGTCTTTATATTTTGTAAGATTATTTGCAAATGTAAAAGCACTATTTTGATTGATGCTTGTTAACTTCATATTAGTCCATTCATGAGGCCATTCACAACTTTTATTCACACTTGTATAAATATTAGAAACGTCAATACACATATAACATTCTCGTATTACAGATATTGGATTATATACGTACAAAGTATTATTTTGCACTAACGCTAAGATTAGATAAGGTAGAACAGTTGCTTCTAGAGACATGATAAATGAGTGGAGCAACAACGATCGCAATTTATCTTAAATGGTGGAGGTCCATCGACTACGTCCCCTGTCGTTGTTTGCACACATTGACAATATTGATAATCGCGAAGCTCTTTCTGCATCCATTCCGGTAAATGATTAAAATTACGAGCAATATCAGATTTAATTTTTTTTTAATATAGCGACAGGTATCTCAACGATTTCCTTTACTGTTAACATATTTACTTCTATAATGATTGACCGCAGAAACGTCTACATGAGTTTAAAGAAACTTTTGTCGAATTTAATGTTTTTTGTAAATTTTCTACTTCAGATTTACTTTGTTCAAGTTGTAATAGAGTAAAATCATGATTAACACGCATCGTTATTAATTCATTTTCCATCACAGCATATTTATCCATCAAATCATCATACTCATTCCATTCCTGTTTACAGTCTTTTTTATTAGTTTCAACTTCACTTAATTTTTCTGTAATTATAGGCTTTTTATGAGAAGATTTAGTACTAGTTTCTCTATTATTAATAGGATATGAGCTATAATCATCACTCAGCGACTGTGTTGTTAATGATTGTAAGTTCTGCTGCTTTCTATTAAAATGACGTCGATTAAATGCATTTGAATAATTAAATATCGGAACTGATTCATGATCAGGTTCATTATAATGTACACGTATATTACTATTCTCGCGAGATCTTTCGAGGGATGTTGTTCCGTTTAGAAAATGTTGTGAGTTAATAGATGAATCGAAATCATCAACTTGAATTGGTTTCGATGTTACAGTACTTACAATAAAACAGTTAGGAGCAATTACTGTTTTTGCAGTATACATAATGAACTCATGAATTCACTTTTGAATGTGATAGAATGATAAGTTTATTTTAATTTTATTACCACCCCACCTCACCTCAATGTCAATGACCTAATATATTTGTTTTCATCATATTTACAGATAAATAATTTATAGCTGTTAAAGTAGTACCACTACCTGACTGTTCAAATTCTGACATTTGATTCGTTATTTCATCTAATACAGCTTTATACATTTCTTTAATATTACTATTTTTAACAAGCTGATAATTTTTAGTATTAAAATTTTTTTTATAAGTTGTACCTTCAATCTCTTTCATACTACTATTCACCTTTGAATAATCACCACAAAATGTAAAATTAACTTTCAAAATATCAAATTTTCTAATAGCACTCTTAATTCGTTTATAAATTAATGAGAAAGCATCGTCAAAAAATGATTGAATATCATTATGATTTTGATTGATCACAGCCCCAGTTCGAATGCGTTTTTTAAAAGCACTTTCTATATCTTTCCAGTGAATACGTTTATTATTTACTGTCGATATATTATTATTAATATTTAAATTAGCTCCCAATTTAACATTTTTTATTTGAGGTTGTTCTCTTCGTAAATTTACTAATTCGTTTCTAAATGTCTCTTTGCCCCCAACAGTAACACTTTTATTGTCCTTACTTTTTCTTAATAATTTTTAAGGTTAATCTAATATTTCGTCGATTTATTTTAATTACTTCTTCACTCATAATTAGTACTGCTCTTGCAAACGTTTTTGAATATTATGATTAGAAAAAAGAAAGAACATTCATTTAAAATATTTATTAAGCATTTCTATTATAAGATCAAATTTAAAAAAGAAATACATTTATTTCAATACAAAACTATATTACATTTTTAGTAAAATCAAAAGAATTCATTTTTTATTCTAAAGTTAAAACTATGTTACATTTCAGATAAAATCAAAAAGAAATACATTTATTTCAATACAAAACTATGTTTTCATTTTTTAGTAAATCAGAAAGAATACATTTCTATTCTAAAGTTAAAACTATGTTACATTTTTATTATTTTTTATCTTATAATGTCCCCATGGTAACGTATTTATGTTATCTTTCAAGATGAAGCGTTTATCATCTAAATTATTTAATGCAAGCTTTAATTGTGATGTAGTATAAACCTTATGTTTGACCGATCGAATCGAACTTTGTTTACAATTTACAGAATTTCCTCTTTTTAAAACAGAATAAAAATTATCAAAATTTAATTTCCTTTTAATAGCACTCTTAACAATTCCTTTGACTTTATTAATTTTATCTCTATCATTTACCTTTACACTATACATCTTAGCTTTTAAGCCTATATAATGAGTCATGATTTCTCCACATATTTCATCTTTCATTAAACCAATTTGTTTTTTGTTAGCTAAAGGTATAGAAAACATATTATCTTTTTTATAGTCACTCGTATCAAATTTATGAATATCTTCTTTTATTGCAGAATAAATATTATTATTTATAATTTCATAAATAAAAGAGTCAGTGTCACTATATAAACGTCTGAAATTTTTAAATCTTTTTTTCATATAGTTATAGTGAAAATCATACATATAAGTTTTGGAAATATCTAATATTGACATAACTACGTAAATAGGTTTATTTAAAGTTACTTCAGTTTTATTCATTTCAATAGATACTAATTTTTTTGAAATTATTGTACGACTATTAAAATTTGGTTTTGATAAATAATACTCAGCTCCATATCTACCCTCCCATCTGCTTATCAATTTAATTATACGTCGTTTCCTAACGTTTTCAGTGGTTTTTCCAAACACAGACAAGTTCATCAGTTTATGAAAATATACTTTAAATGCATTATCAGCTTTTGTACGTAAATCCGTATTTAAATCAACATAATCTTTTAGCCAAGGTTTCTGTTTAAATTTTAAAACACGATGAATCTTTGTAATAATAAGACCAAGTGAAAGACATTGTTTTAAATTTTTGTTTTAAATGATGAATAATATATTTTTCTTTATTATAAAGAGTTAACATTAACTTGTTATATTTAGAGTCAGGTGGCATTCTATTTTCGGGGCATAGGGGAAAATCTGAGTGAAAATCGTGTAATAATTCCGGATAATTTATGTCAATTTCGTATATATAACCATTTTCACTATCATCAGGTATATTTAAAATATCTAAATTAGCTATTTCATCCTGAGCAAGCCATTGAAAATCTCCATAAGGTAAAGATTCGCGCATAGCAGCTCCATATAAATTATTTACATCTAAGTAAATCAAGTAAACTGATGGTTTCGATGGATCATATTTTGTCATATATTCATTATTAGCTTCACTATATCTTTTATCGGTATCGTATCTATATTCATTGGCTCATTTTTCTTGAAATAAATAGCACAAAATTCAGAAATACTTTCAAGTTCTCCTATAAACCAAGTAGCACAATCATGTCCTCTATACTGTTTAAAATACGATAAACTGTTATCGAAAATGCAATGAAAATAATATCCTATACTAAAAGGTTTATGTTTTTGATATTTTGTAGTTTTACATTTTGTTTTATTAATTGAGACAGATTCTAAATAATGTATATGTCGGCATATACTACAAATGGAACGTTTAATTTATTTTTATAGTTTTCAAATTCTACCCATCTTTTACTATTATTAGGTAAAACAGTTTTACATGAATTTAATTTCCTACAATATTCTGAATGTTTTTCTAATGCATCTTTTTTATAGAAATATTGCAAACATCTATTACATATCATTAATTTCTTCTGATTATTATTAACCTGTGAGCTAATTAATCTCGATAAACTTTTAATATAACAAAAATGGGCTTTAGGTTCTACATTTACGTCATTATCAGATATTTTATTTAGTAATTGAAAATTATCATTAAGTTCTACTGAATTATCGTCAATTTCGTCAAAATAATTGTCTTCTAACATTAATAAATTTACATGTTGATTTAATACGTTATTTGACAAATAACATGGAACCACAGTGTATTTACCTCGTTTAAGCGTTAACATATAAACGTTAATAGAAATCTCATTTAATTTCTCGAATTTTGAAATTTGATTTAAAGTTATAGGAACTTTTAAGCCGTCAGTTTTTAAAATTGATTTGTAATTCGGATAAGATGATAATCGATTAGGTTTACCATTTGGTTTGAAAATACAGCTAACAACAGCATTAAAAAAACAATCATGATTATTACTAGGCAAGTTTATAATGGCTTCTTTATTTTTTAGTTGAATTGGAGGTTCAATGAAACCTCCTGACCCGGCAATAAATGCTGTATTGCATGAATTAAAATTTACGCAAAGATGAATTATTTCTTTTAGGTCCAACCGGAACTATTTGTAGTAAATTCACTTACTTGATTTAATAGAGACTCTGAGATATTTGTATGAAACCATTCAGATGTTACCGATAAATCTGAATCAACTATATACACATTTTTAGTATTGAAATATTTCATTTCTGTAATATAGCTGACACTGGAATCTTTTGAATTTATGACCATTTTCTCAAATGCACAACAAAGGGAAGTGTTCATTTTAAAACAGTGATTAAGTTTTCTAAATACATTTTTTATCCTAATTTTTAATAGAAAATATGCATCTTGAAGAAAAAAATTTAAATCTAATTCATTCGGTTGTAAATTATGAATAACTGATGAGGATATTCTACTTTTAAATGCTGATTTATAATTTTCTCATTTAACACGTTGACTTCTCTATTATTATTATTTCTATTTAAGTTGCTAGATAATCTTTTAAAATCTAACTTAAGTTTCTTCAAATGACAAAGAAATGTTTCTAACTGCTTGCGTTTACCAACTGAATTAAAGTTTCGAATTTGTTTTCGTAAAAGTTGTTGACTGTTGACCTGGTTTTTACATAATTTAAGCCATGATTCAATATTAGTTATTTCCCTTTTAGTTTTAAAAATGTGATAAACCTCTCTTAATTTTTTTATTATACTATTTGTTAATTCATACATTATAAGATAAAAAACTAAATATATAACTTACTAATTTTTTCGCATGCGTTTGCTAGAATTTTGTTGACTGCTCTTGAGTTTTAATTGTGATGGACGCAAATCAAAAATTTCTTCGACATCAATTTTTGATAAATCCTGTGCGCATTGGTCCTGAAGACATTCAATATCATCTGTATCACTGCTATATTTTGAGGACATTTTGAGCATTTATTGTAAATAGTGGTTTACGTTGATTTCATTGTTAATAAATGTTCAGATAAAGCAATTTAATCCACATGGTAGGAATTTTTCATAAAAATCGAATTATCTTGAAAAAAGTTAGGTTTGTAGAGTTTTAACAAGTACTTTTGTTTTATGGTATTTTTGCATGGCAACGAAGAAATCAGTATTAAAAATAACAAAACATAGTGTAAAAGATTTTGTAGAAAACAGTACTTGATCTTCACACTTAAAAATTTCTAGGACATTAGTCCAACTATTACCATAATTATTATTTAGCAGAAAAGTGATCGGACAAGTCTCCCTTTAGATGGCTGTAGCTTCGTAACAAAACATTTTTGGACACAAATTGGGCTTAAATTAAAACTAAAACCAAAATAGTTGCGCTTTAGTAATCAGTATGATTCTCTTTGGCATTACTAAAACTTCAACGTTAATCTAAATCAGTGGTATAATTACCACACCTAAAATGAACTAACCTAGTAGGTAAGCTGATCCATTTGAATCACAAGCTAGCTATGTCAATAGGCAACATTTCTTGTTACTGAATAATTATTTCTTATATTCCATTATAACGACTATTTTTTATATAATAGTATCTGTAGTACCTGTATTAATTATTTTATTTATGGGCATAGCTATAATTAGACAATTTTTTTTATTACATTTTATTATCGTATCTTACCAACGTATCTTATTTTATATCTTATAAAATATTATTATGTATATATAAAGTATTATACAGAGAACAAATGCTAAATAAAGATATAAAATGAGTCAAGAATTGTTGCTAAACGGTAAAAGCAATTTAAACAATCTTCTGAACAGGTGACTCTGGACTGGTTCCTCTTTCATGTTCTTTAATGACAGTAAATATGCACCAAAACGATTGTAAGATGTAACTTTCCACATCTTAAGAAAAAAATAGAAAATATCGTAAGTGTATGTCACATAAAGTATAAACCAATAGAGAAATACACCATGTACAGGAACGTCATAAATATTCGGTTTGTGAGCAGGTATATTCTTCTGCAATGTGCTTTAACTTTTACCAATAAAATTATCAGAGATAATCTTTAAGAAACTCAGTTCAGGTTCTTATAGTGGTATGCTGTTATAACACATTCCAAGAATATACAGGGTGTACCAACTGAAAACTCAAAGAAGCGATAGTCTGGGAATTTTTTTATAAAACCTAATCTAGACGCAAATGAAGAGAATGTTTACTGTTGCGAAACCTGTAGATAGTACATATGTATATGGTTGTTTTTAATTCAAATCTCAAATAGAGTAGTTAGTAAAAAAAGTATAAAATAATTACATAATATCAGAAGCCATCTAAATACAAATGCTGGTGACGACAGAAGCAGTACGTAAAGAATTGTAGTAGACTCGACAAATGATTCAATTGTCATTACAATAACGTATGGATACATCAAGACAGAAGAGCCCTAAAAAATATACATATTTTAGTACATTTTACATGTCTACAGTATGTTTTACATTTTTACCAATTTAATTTCTTTTATTGTTATGTATAGATTAATAGTAGATTCAATTAGGCCCCCGGTTGTAACTGACATAATTAAAATTGTAACGGGAACACCACATGCTGGACACGTATTAGCAAAGTGTCGCCCAATAACCCGAATCAAGCATATTAGAATAATCTTCATTAGCTAAAAAAATGTTAGTCTTTCTTTAAATAACAGTGGTATATTAATAACCTCATTACCACGTTAACAAGAGCTAACGGATGGAAGCTGTCCTTTTTATTCATGTAGATGGTGACCGTGTACATTTTCAGTTACTGTTTCTGGAAAAGTGACAGGAGATCCATTAATTATATTAGACAGCTTTAAATAAGTATATAAGAAAAGAAATCATTGTTATAAAAAACTGTAAATGTAACTATTATTGACCCAAGTGTTACATTGAATATCAATAGGACTAAATTATTATCTTCTAAAAGTGGAACTGTCTTATCGCTTAACTTAATAAAAATTAAACCATTCTCATCATGATTTATTAATATTTATAAACAATTATTTGATTATAAAAATTTAGTTATAAGTTATTCATTTGTTTAAAACAAAAATTTAGAAAAAAAACACTAAAAAAGAAGTTACTAATTTAGTGTATTTCCCAGATAACTTACTAGATTGCGCTTTTGTTTTTCAAAAGAGTATAAATTAAAATCGAAATCTGGTGAGACTCTCTGAAAATTTAGATTTTTCAAACAGTGTGTATGTGCTCAGAGCAAAATTTGTAAAATTTGAAGGTTATATGAGAAAAATGTAAACAATTCCATGTGTCAAAATTTTGAGGTTATATATTGATGTTACGTCAATTTGTTTATTATTTATGAACGTTTTTGAATTTAGTGAGTTGATAATAATAATAATAAACAATTCAAATTAGTTGATTCAACAGTGCTGTGGATTTTATTAGTGACTTCATTTATTCTTGGAAAAGAATTTTTTTCTGTTTGAATTTTTAATTTAATTTTGGTGAATGGAACTTAGTTGAAATATAGAGATTTATCAACAAGCACAGCATTAACAAGTTTACAGCAAGAGCATTAACAGTTTACTACTAATATAGATCGGTAACTTATTTAAGGCGCCAAAAATTGGAAATTTTGAATTTAGTTAAGGTAATTATTTAGTTTATAAAGTAGTCAGTTAATGAAAAAACTAGTAATTAATATGACAAAGAAATTTATACTGTCTTTTAATTCGTTTTCTTTTATGTTATTTTATTTGGTATCCAAAAAGTTTTTTGTGCAGTGCAGAGTGCAGAACAGGTCTCCATAGATTTTACATGGGCGATAGACTTACCATATGTTGATCTCATTAAGAAAATTTCCCTGTATTATTGAGAAATACATTCGTGGTTATTATCAAATTTTGTTTATTCACTTTCCCAATTAAATTAAACACCTTGTTTAAATATTAAATAACTTTTTATGTGTGACATACAAATTATAACTTCAAAATATTATTTGACATCTATTGCATTTGTTTGTTTTTATTGAACACAAACGTATAAAAATTGGTTTAGAGCATTTGTTTGGAAAAGCACCTTGTTTCTTCAACGATTTAGAGCTAATTTTGTTAGAAAAACTGCTTTCTTTATATACTATTTTACGAAACAATTGGATTTATAACATGAAAAAATGAAATATGAATTTTTTAAAGTTTCGCTAACCCTATTTCGTTTCACAAATTTTCATTTATAAAAAATTATTCCATCTTAAAGACACAAAATTGCGAATCTGCCGATATATAACATCTAAACCTTGTTGTCGATGGAACTACATTGTATTAAACTTTATTACTAACATAAATTAAAAAAAAACAATTTTTCAATACTCGTTGTTTATATTACTATACATTACAATTTTTATGATTTTATTTGAATATTTCTTTAGATGCTACAGAACACTATGCAGTTCCAATAAAATTTCGTATCAAAAAAATTTAAAGAATATCAAACTTGAATGTTACTCAATGGAACTTCACAAACAAAATGCCATTCTTAAAATTGAAACACAAATTTCTGTAACAATTTCTACAGGTGAGTAGTTATACACTTGCATACATCTTAAATGCAAGCGGTTCTGTCTGTTTCAGATAAATTTTGACTTTGAAAAAGCACCAAAACTTTATTATCAAAACAGCACGTCCATCAATTTGTTTCTCTTAGTCTTTACTGAAATTTCCACTTTAATCTGAATAAGTGCTATAATCTGCACACCTGAAATAAGCTAACGTAGCGATAATCTCATCCATTTTAATATCAAGCTAGAAACGTCCAGACGTAATTTATTGTTACAAATGATTACTTTTTAGCATTCCTTCATAATTTTCTTTTCATATAACAGTAATGCATAGTACCTCTATTAATTATTTTATTAATAGACATAACTATATTTAGAACAACTCTTATTGATTACATCTTTATTAACGTATCTTAGTTACAAACAGTTGTTATAATAGTAGATTATGTATAGATTATAATAATTAGACTAAAAGTAAAAATGAAGCTGTATGTGCTAAGATTGGGAGATTGGCTGTCGAACGTCAGTAAGGCAGACAAACCAGTCGAAGCATATAAAGCACATTTTTGCTCCGAATAACATACACAACAAATAAACAAACAAACAAGATTAGCTTGTTTACTTTATCTCTGTTCGTCAGCGGAGATAATAAGTTTATGTCCTCTCATGAGCGGAGATAATAATCTGCCGCTGATGAATGGCAAAATGCCATGGCAATGAAGTGACAGTTTAGCACTGTCAATCCAGCAGTATAACGTCACACTTTACTGGCGTTTGAAAAAATAATTTTTCTATTTTGCATCTATAATAAAGCTGTTAAAGCACCCAAAACAGTGCATTAATAGCTCATTTGAGTGCTTTAATAGCCCAACGTTTTCAAAGTTGGTAGCATTGAAAAAAAACGAAAAATTGACAGAAACTTCACTCTAAAAATTTGAATTTTCAAATGTCAAATTTTCAAAAATGGAATAAAAGGTGCAAAATAGAAAAAATAGCATAAAAAAAACTCTTTTCATAAGTCATTATTGCACGAGCCCAAATTTAGAAAATGAGCCGCTTGCGGCAAGTTTTCTAAATTTGGACTCGCGCAATAAATCTTGCCTTATGAAACTCGTTCTTTAATATACTATTATTACATTTATAGTAAACAATGCTAAATAAAAATAAAAAGTAAGTTAAAGCAGGGTATCTCAGATCAGTTGTTGATAGACGTTAAAAGGATCTTGAGCAGTTGATTCAGGTCTGGTTCCTCTTTTACGTTCTCCAATGACAGCGAATATGCACCATAACGTTATTAAGATGTAACATTCCACAACTGAAAAAAAAAGAGAAAATATCGTTATGAAATAAGTGTATATTACACAAAGTGCTAACAAATGGATAAAAATACTATGTGTCGTTATCCACGTATAGGGCCGACAAAAGTATAGATACGTTAGATTTGTAACCACGTATATGCTTCTTATTATAAACCTAAAAATCTCCGATAAAATGATGAATTTTAAAATAAAATTGGATATACTACATCAGGTGAGTAGATGTACAAACACAAAATCTCACACTTTTTCAACAGTCTGTTCCAAAGATCTTGAGGGGGGGGGGGCAAATTTTCGTCGAAAAACGAAGAAAAAGGAATTAGTACACCAAAGGGAACTTACTCAAAATAATTACAAATTCTTACTTATAATATGTGTACAAACAATGAGGGCGGAAGAACAGGAATTTAAACACGAATTGAGACCCATTAAATGGGATATACTCGGACTAAATGAAAAAATAACCGTATTAAAATAAGCTCGGATTTTCAAGACCATATCGGCGGCATTTATATAAAACTAAAACTTAAACTCAACTGTGAGGTACAAGTCATGCATACGTATTAGGGTGGGTGTTATTTTGCAAAAGTTAGAATTTTTTAGGTCCCTCCCCTAGATTTCTTTAAAATCAAAGAAGCGAGCTGTGCAAGATTTCAGCCCATTTGGTCAATATTAACCCGTGCCACCGAGAGGTTAAAGTTTTAAATGAGATTTAACATGGGTTTGGTGCACTGCTAGAAACTTATTGGCATAACTTTTTTATCTTTCTATGTTTTATCGTGAAATATTGTATACCTATGTTGTTGAAGCTGCTTAACGTTAATCTGAAGCCAAGAAAACTTTGGCAGTTTCGCGAAAATGTTAATTTTAGTGAAGTTGACCTCTTTTTTGACAGTTGTAAACTGTAAAAGTTTTTCTGATAGTTTATCATGTTCGTGTGCAGCAGTTTCAACAACATAAGTATATAAATTTTCAAGTTAAAACATAGAAAGATAAAAAGTTACGCCACAAAGTCTCTAGAAATGCACCAAACGCATGTTAAATCTCATTTAAACTTTAACCTCTCGGTGGCACGGGTTAATATTTACCAAATAGGCTGAAACCTTGCACAGCTCATTTTCTTGACATTTTAAAGTGATCTAAGGGGGGGGACCTAAAAAATTTTAACTTTTGCCTAACTTTAACCTAATACGTATCTACCAACAACTGCTCCTAATAACTATATACATACTAATACTAAGCTTAAAAACAGGTAAGCAGCATCCCTGGATGCCTGCGTTTAGGTCGCTGGCTAAGTAGGCGAATTACAAACGCGTTTTTCGAACGCTACACGTGTGTTCGTAGGTCTCTCTCTCTCTCTTTCTCTCTACCATCGGATGCTGGTGTTGAGTGTAGCAGTGGCATTTGCGAGATGATATTGAACTTGAAAAATAATGAATATTTTAGTTTTAAATTATTCCGTTTGCGACAATTCGACAGGGTGATACAATATCACCAAAACTCCTATTTTTACCATAGAAAACGCCTTCAAGAACCTTTCACTGGAGCAAAAAAGGCATAAATATAGATATAGATGTAATATACTTAAGTCATTTACGACACGCGAACGATATAGTCGTAATATCGTTTGATCCTAATAAACTGCGACATATGATGGAAGAACTCAACCAAGCATCCGAAGGAATAGGACTTGACAAGAATGAATCTTAGGGCCGGTATTATAAAACTTTTTACTTCCTAGATAAAATTTACTTTGAGAGTAAATTCATTTGTTCTGTCAATTTCATATTTAAATTGACAGAATAAATTAATTCACTCTCAAAGTAAATTTTATCTAGGAAGTAAAAAGTTTTATAATACCGGCTCTTAGTAAAATAAAAATAATGAGTAAAAACAATGTTCAGATTAGTATAGAAGATGAATATACGGACTGGGACACAATATAACCATCGGTAAAGAAAATCAAGCTTTAGAAATATCTTGAAAAATCGGTTTATCATGGGTTTCTTTTGAAAATCTTAAACACATTACAAAATAAAAACATACCTGTGAACTTAAAGTGAATGTATTTGACACGTGTATTATACTAATAGCTACTGGACTACTACTACTTATTGGACTACTTATAAAGGGTGGTAGCAGATACGACGCGTTAATTTTAAAGGGTGATAGAAGACATCAAAAGGAACAAAAAAAGCCTGATACAACTTTGTTCTAGAACGTACTACTTTTACATAAAAAATTATAAAGTTGTAACTTCAACACCTTTTTGCGGCGTTAATAATAGTACTTTAATTATGGGGCTTGTCGGAAGATGCATCTTATCTATCACAACAACAAACCTTAATAACATTTTATCGTATCGTATGTCATTTCCGCGTAAAATTGATTTTTTTACAATTTAAAATTTATTTTACTCAATTAATAAACGTGACAACCCTGTAAAGTTTGTAATAAACCTGCCCGACAAAAATGCTGATGTATGATATAGTTTGTCGAACTTGGAATAAAGCACGTTTTGTTTACATCCTTACAATTTAATGAAAACTAGGTGCCAACTGCTTACCCTAATGGGTAAGCTTTAGTAACTAATGAAATGAAAAAATAATTCAAGCTCGGATCCTCACCTCTCTCTCTTACATCGCGTAGTTCAATAGAGTTTGGGTCATCCAGCGCTAGGTAGCGCTGGCTGTCTCCACAAAAAAAATATACCGAGACACATGAATGAATGAATGAAAACACAATGCATGTACTTCAAGAGTAAGAAATGATATTTGGGTCAATGCCTGATCACAGCTATGTAAATAATACCCTTTTAGAGTGAGAATGTTGAGTTTGTGGTTTGTTGAACTTAAAATAATTTGCCAATAACAATAACAGTTTTTAATGATTTTGTAAGAGAATATCTTTTAAGGAGAAGATTTATTCAATTTAAATTAGGTAATTAGTCTTTAGTAGTCTTTAGTTTTATAGTAATTAGGTGCCTTAATCAATTTTTTACAAAAGATGGTATTTTTTACTAAAAAACAAACACGTCAAAAAATTTTTAAAATATTCCGGAAATTAATAAATATAAAATGTAGGTCAATAGTTGTCTTATCTTTACAGTTGGTTTGTTATGAAACGGTGTTTTTAAGCACGTACAAATTTTGTTTACGGAGGAACAGTACTGATTACAATTTTCGTAGAATTAATCACCCGACTAATCTGCTTCGGATATCTATTATTGTTAAACAACCGCTGTTATCAACAGTTTGTTTGTTGGATTTTCTAAAACAAGGTCAAGACCCAGCTGTAGAATGCAATTATACTTAAGTAAAGTTGCCAAATATGGCAATGTTTTTTTTCTAAATTACATGAAAGATAATTAACATAAAAAAATGTATTCAGTTTTTTTTATTCCTTTTGTTGTCTTGTATAACGCCTTGACAAAAATGAGTGCAAATCAGCTACAAATAATGCAAAAGAGACATGGAAAGAAGGATGTTCACCAACGTTTTGTTGAAGCAACGCGTGTCCTGCTTCATGTCGCAAGCCACCGCTGTTAAAAATACAAATAGAGTGGTTAAGTAGTAAAACAGTAAAATAAAAGGATTAAAAAAACACTTACAGAATGACAGAAGCCTTCTAAGTACAAAGGTTGGTGTCGGCTGGAACAGTATATAAAAATTTGCGGTAGACACAACAAATAACTCAATCGCCATTACAATTACATATCGATACATAAAGGCAGAACACGCCTGAAAAAAATATACAAATTAATTGTTATTCACGTCTACAAAGTGTTTTACATTTTTACCAATTTCTTTCCTTTTAATGATGCGCAAAAACTAAGAATAGATGTAATTAAGCCGCCAACTCCAAGCGACATAAGTAGAATTTTCATGGGAACATCACATGCTGAACACGTATTATCAATTTCTTTTTCTTTAGCCCAACCGAAGTTCATTAGTATAATTTTAATTATCTAAACAAAAAAAATAGTTTTTTCTTTAAATAGTAGTGGTATATTGATAACATCATTACCAAGTTGGCAAGAACTGATGGACAGGAGCAGTCTTCGCTATCCATGCAGCGCGTGATGAATGCTTCCATTTTCTGTTAGTGTTTTCTGATTCTGGGAAAATGGGATATCCATTTATTATTATTACACAGTAATTGGGTTAGACTACATCGTCAGTTACATGTTAATAAACTTTGAGCCACTCCTGCCTGATTGGTAGAAAGCTGCTCATACATGGGTTGAATAATTAGCTTTTGCGAAAAAATTGACCAACAGACAAACTCGTTAAAAAGTTGACATTTAACTGTCCAATTTAACTCTGGCACTGATTACCTTTAGTTTATTATGTGTCAGTTGTAGCAGATTATCAGATTCAACATTATGACGTTTGACTCAAACTTTTGAAATTTCGAAAGAATTACTTTTGGGTTTGGAAGTGTTATATTGATGACAATAGAGAATGTCAACGTTTGGCCAACAATTGTATGGGACTTCTTTTAGAGAAATTAAATGAAACGTAATAAAAAAGATAACGTAATAGCCGGATGGGACATAAAATTGTGTTGCAAAGCTAATAACATTCCTTGAAACACTTCGTGTCCTAGACGAAGAGTGGTTCGCAATATCTCGTCCTCGAAGGGCTACTCAATTCTCATTTGCGACTTTACATGTCTCGTCCTGGGCAAGTGCTTCGGCCTGGACACGAAACTTATCCAGTCCAGTCCAGTCTTATCCAGAGTGCGCAATTACTAACAGCATCCATTAACTTCAAGTCAATAGCTAATACCAGCTTGCTGTACTTAAAGCTTTGGAGAGCAACTGAATACTACCAACACATATTACTTTTCCCAGATGCCATTATGGCGAGTAACAGATAAGGAATGGAGTGTCAAGAATCTCGCGACTCGAGCTTTCGAATTGGCACTTAAAATGTTAAATCTTTTTAAACAGCCAAAAGACTATAATTATTATTATTATAAAAGAAAGACCCAAAAGACAAAAATCACTAAGCTTGTTCGCGGTATTTTTGTACGCTATAAATTATTATTATTATATTACTACAAAAGAGATTGGACGTTACGTTATATAGCATTGAATTGTGAATGTCTATTTGTTTCAGGTTTACTGCACGAAAAATTTTGATTCTATTCGTTTGGGATTCACTGCTTAAACTCCTTTCTTATTAAAAAGCTTGAGAAAGCTATTTTTCTATGAGGCGATTGACAAGAGGGTGTTGTCAAAGTGTCTACTATAGAGTTGACGTTGTGAGTACTTTAATAATATTTTTTAAAATGCCTTGGCGGATTCTAATTACCATTTGTCTTAATGAAATTGAACCGTTTGATACATTGGAATAAATTTGTTGCGGTTTGCTATTCTTCTATTTCGTCAACGTAAGTTAACAATGTTATCATCTTGCACAATCTTCCAACTTTGACATGGGTTCATTTCAGGTAAAACGTAATGTCAATTTAACATCGATAAAACTATGTGGTAGTTAAAAAGGAGAAATTAAAGGCCTTTCATAAATAAGCAAGCATCACAAATAAGCATTTATTTGAATATCAATCAGGTGTGATTTTTAACTATTCCCGCAAAAAAGCGCTGCTGTGATTGGTTCCTACAAAACCAAGTTGCAACCCAGTAAATCTACTGATTTTGTTTACATGAAGAATTGGAAATATAGTCCAGCAACGCATACATTGGCAGCAGATGATCCTCAGAGATGCAAAATCGGGGGTTCGGCTTATATCAAGACGCTCGCTGTTTGTATGCAGCTCCGATTTCACGCACGGCTTTATATTTCAACAACTGTTACGTGCTAATTTCGTAGCATCCTGTATAGCTATGCTTTTGTATTAGCTTGTATAGCGTTTAGGGATTTTCGCATTTTCTCTCCGTTTAGTTGCCATTTTGTTTGGAACTAACTTCCTGTTGATAAGAGATTTGGTCACTTTGTTCGATCCGTTCGTGGGTCAACTTCTTGAAAGAATATTTTAGTGGACATCGCCGTTTAATTAATCTCTTCCTTTGTGTTGTGAATTAGAAATTACATTGGTGCAGATCTATGGTTGATTGTTGGCGGTGTTTTTCCAATTGTTAGATTGGAACCTTAATGGGATTTTTCCACAGTTCTTTTTACTATATATATATATATATATATATATATATATATATATATATATATATATATATATATATATATATATATATATATATATATATATATATATATATATATATATATATATATATATATATATATATATATATATCTATAAAGGCCTACCATGCGTCCGGGCCAAAAGCGTAGCGCCCAGCGTCCTGCGTATATAAGTGTATATAAATGATGGTATCAGTCAGCGTCTTTTGCAAACTATAGGTTTATTCAGCGTCTGTTTATTTTATGCAAGCTATAGGTTTATACAGCGTCCATTTATTTTTTCAGTATTGGCCAGCCTGCTTGAATTCCTTTGCCTGTCTGCGGTGTCGAGTTACTCTCTGCATTTCTGAGTAAAGATTGCGTCATTTAAACTGGCAAAAAAATTCTATTTTATTAACGCTATGTAATAAATACTTTTAGTTTCGTTTCTGTATGTGCATGAATTTTATTTAAAAGGCTTTCAGATTTAAAATACTATATGCATAAAAACATCATAAAACTCGAAATATTATTGGATTTATATGAAATTTTCTACAAAGGGGTTTTTCAGGTCGCTGATTTCAAATCTGATGTCAATGTTTGCAAATTTTAAAGGACGGATGAAATATGGCGGCCATAATAATTAAAATTTGATTTATTTGCATAAAACTTAACATCTGACCAACCATTAAAACGGTTTTACTTGCTATTAAAAATGATGGATAATCTTAATAAGATTGCCTTACATTTATTCGTTTCCAAAACACGTTTGAAATCTTTACACGTAATTCAAAGCTTTATTGATTTAGCTTACGGTCCAATTGTACCCAAAAAACGTGTTGCTGTTTATTTCATAAATAATATAACGATGGATAACTTTGGTTTCAAATTAATATTTTACGAATGTTAAATGCTTGTTTACCATACTTTTTTTGGAAAACGATGTTTATTAATTAAATTATTTCACATGTTTTACGTGAAAAATTAAATTTTAGAGAAACTGTATATTCAAAGTTAACCAAAAAATATCACTTAAGTTTCATAGTATTTGAACTATTTTCCCAAAATTTTAAGAAAATCGTATGTCTAAGAACTAAATTATTACCTGTTTTTTGCCAAACAAAAAACAGGTTGTTTGGCAAGAAACAGTTTTTTTGTCAATAGTTTAGTCCCTAGACATACGATTTTCTTAAAATTTAAGTGTTTTTTTGGTTAACTTTGAATGCACATTAAAATAACCAATTAATTTAGGCGTTTTTTGTCAAAATGCCTTGCTCTAACGAAATACGTCTCGAAAATTTTTCCACCCAAAATCCCTCGTGCTACGCACACGGAATTTTGTTGAGAAGATTTACTCCACGTAATTTCCAAGCAAAACATTCCGACAGAAAACGTCAAAATTTAATTGGCTATTTTAATGCACTTGGGATATTACTGTTGATTATGAACGAATATCTCAAAAATAAAAAAACGTTGTATCTGAGAATTTTTTTTAAATTCTCAAAATTAATAAATTTTATTTATTGAATGTATTTGTTTATGTGCTTTATTATTTTTTTTTATTTTCATTAATATAATTATTGAATTTATAAAATGGGTTCTATACGTATGAATTCAAATAACGCCTTTATTAACGTTTAAATAAAAGTAACATTTAAACAAACTTTGTTGAAATAACAGGAAACTATTATATATGAATGATCAATGCATAAACTCGTTTATTTCGCCAAAACAATAAGGTAAGACCTTTTTTACTAGACTTGATAAATCTTTTATTAGAGTTTAATTTTTAAGTTTTAATAGCTTATTAAAATCATTTTAGATTTTATTTACTTTTAGAATTTCTCTTATGAATGATGAAAAACACTTTACAAGTAAGCTTCTTTTATAAAACAATTAAATTGTGAGCGAGCACTTTCCTGGTAAGCAAATTTTTATAACCCTTTGTAAATTATTTAACTCAATAATAGGGATTCCATTTTTATTATTAGACGTACCAAGACCTATTAATGCTCCATATTCGATTTGAAAAGATGTTTTCTGAACTGGTAAAAACCTTTTTATAATAATTACTACAGTTCCAACACTATTATTTTTTCATGACGTTGCAGTATTGAAATCTATTTTCAGGGATGGACACCAAGATTAATAAATACCCTTATATAGACCATCTACTTTTAGAGCTGTAACAACGAATCATGATTTAATTTATTTTATTTTAAATCTTTTGTTCGATAATGATTTTTGATTTAAAATCATTTTAGGAAGTATCTTTGATTTTCTATCAAAAAAAGATCAGATTTAAATATTTCAAAATCATTTTACATCATTCTTAAGGATTTAGATATTTTCAAAAATTTAACTACATTGTTTTGTAGTTTTATGTAGTTTTATTTTAAAATACTTACCTAAGGTATCAATAAGAACGTGTTATTTCCTAAATTTTAGTGAATTTTTAATTTTCTTTACACATTGTATCTTAATAATAATAATAATAATAATAATGTTTTTTTAAGATGGAATACATCTTCTTAATAATTAGAAGAAAGCATATTTTTGAAATTTATTCTTATTGTTGGTAAATTAATTTAATAATAGATCATTTGTGAATTAATAATTAGTTTGGTTTTCTTTGCCGTTTTGCTTACGTTTTGTCCTGCCAACTATGCTTATATAGAGGGAATTGTTTACACTTTAGCTATAATAATAGAAGTTTATGTACAGTCTTAAACATTAAGGTGATACATGATATATCCAGATCAACAAAAATTTCTTATATTTTCAATTTAAATAATACACGCGATAAAAATAATATGAAATATGTTTCCGTTGAGAGATCATATTTCTGAACGACAAAACAACAGCGCCAACAAGATTTACCTTGAACAATTGAATATATGAATCATTCAAAAAATGAATCATTGAAAATATTAAATTAACGTTGTATAATTAACTAATAAGGCATACCTACATTGATTGTTTATTATATTTTACAACTTTGATTTGCAATTTTCGCAGTCATCAAATCATAAGTTACTCTAAAATTTGTAAACTGATCTTTCATTTTATTACAATTTGTACAACACTAAAAACACTTTTTGCGAAGTGTAGCATTTTAGTTTTCATATGTATATTTTGTTCTTAATAGCATGTACTTTGATATAAAAAAAATCAAATTAAAAAAGATGTTGCTCAAGGTTAAATATGAGTTATTGTTAGTGGCGTGGGATTTTACGGTATTTTAGTAAAAAGTCCTTAATAATAAATTATTTCATTTTTATAGTATGTCAGGTATTTAACCATTTTAATCAGAGAAGCTAATGGGAATTTCTTGGGATTAGAATATTACAAAATTTAGATTATTTTTACAGATTATGTCAATTTGTTTGTTATCGTTCCAGATCTCTATAAGAAATATTTTTTACTTTTAAGTTTGTTTTGCTTAATTATTATTATGTCCGCAATCCCTATTGAGGAAGGTAGTTATAAAATAGAAATGACAGAGCATGATTTGAAATTCAATGAAATCTCACTATTGATATTTGGTAAAATATCAAGTAAATAACTATTCGATTTCGGCCCAAACTTCGTAATGAAAATTTGTTCGACTACCATCCCTTTATCTGCCACTTAACGGTTAACTTTTATATCTGGGTCACCTTTATATATAGTTACTATATATAATGTCGATATTCAATACCTAAATATTAAAGAAGAAAAATGTTTTTAGCAAACCTTGTGTTCTTTTCCCCTAAGAGCGACATTCGAAAGGAACCAATTATAACTTACGTTTCCCTCTTCCACCTTGGTCAAATAACCAGCTGAATGTTTTAGCGAAACCAAAGACTGAATACATTTATGCTCATATACGTATGTCTACTTTAAATAATACAGAACTGGAAAAGCCTAGACTTGACAACAGTTTGAAAAGGCTTAACTGAAATTGTACTAGTTACTCTGAAGGTAACTTAACTGAAGGCTTTACTTTTAAAAAGTCTTATGAACCTTTAAAAGTCTAAATGCCTTCAAACTGTCTCAAGATCCAAGAAATCTTTAGTAGGTAATTTAGGCGGGGGAGGATTGACTTTTTAACATTTTTTGATTTGTCAGTTTACGAGTATTCTAAACCACATAACTATATTAAATTTCAAGTTTATATGTCATTTAGAAGTTTACCAATCACCAATGGAGATGGGAGAGTTGACATAATTATAAAAAACATAACATAACAAACACAATAGGTGATCTTAATATGCCCAATTTTATGAATGTTAATTTGCACGGTGAAATTGAAAGAGAATTTTATAATTTTATGAATTTGCACTATTTAATTCAGATTAACCAAACATTAAATTGTAATGACCGTATCCTTGACCTTATTCTTGTAAATTCGAATGCTCAATGTTGTCGGTGTCCTGTCCCTATTATCAACGAAGATCCCTATCATCCTTCCGTAATATGCACATTGGAGTATATTAAGCGTAATAATATTTCTACACAGTCTAATGCACACAGATATAATTTCAAAAAAGCCAATTTTTTGGAATTATACCGTAACTTGTTATTAATAGATTGGCGACCACTCTATGAATGTAGTAACGTTGATGATGCTGTTGAATTATTTTATAGATTTATATATAGCGTGTTTGATGAAACAGTACCATTATGTAAACTTTCAAATTCAAAGTTTCCACCGTGGTTCTCACGTGACATCATATCCGACATTAAACATAAGGGAAGGATTCGCAAAAAAATGAAAAGTAGGAACAACTCTGCAATTATTCAATCACTACACACTGAGTTCACTTACTTACGTAAAAAAATCAAAGACTCCATCAAGATTGCTTATGAAAATTACCTAGTTCAAACTGAAAATGCAATAATACAAGATCCGAAAGAATTTTGGTCTCATTAACTTCTGTAAAAAAAGATCTGCAGAAAACAATTTTCAAAAATTTAACAAAACTCGCTGACAACTAAATATTCAGATAGCAGTTTATAAATACAATTCAATAAGATTTAACATCTCGCTTTGCTTTATTCGCCGCTTAAATTTTGGCTGACATACTTCTAACTTGGGGATTACAGTTATCTAAATTGGATAATGCCCTACTTGCTGATAATTTCAAATTCAATAACACTAAAGATCCGAACTGCTTGAGGATCATTCAACAACTTTGAAATTATGATTTTCAAACCATTTTTGGTCGTTTTTGATGTGCGGTAAGAAGCACCATCTTGTTGAAAGATTAAATCGCGGTCAAGATCGATTTTTAACGATTGGTAACAAGTTAGCGTTAAGAATTTTCTGATACTTTTCAACATTAACTGTGCCGTCTATGGATTGAAATCATTCTAACCCTCCAGCTGACATATAGCTCTAAACTATTGCACCTTGAGGAAACCTAACCGTACGTTTTAAGCAGTACTTATGGAATGCTTCATGTTTAGCTCCGATCACTCTTTTGCGAGAGTAACCAACGAAAACACCAGACTTTGACTAGTCGCTGAATATGACCTTATACCAGTCATTCTCTGGAACATTGTATAGGATAACTACATATTTAGTCCATGTCACTCGTCGTTGTTCTTGTTTCTCGGTTAGAAGTTTTACTTTGACTAAATACAAAAACCGTTTATGTTACAAAGATAGTTAAGGAATACTCAATGCATCAAAGTTTAAAGATAACTAACTACCTTATTAAAGAATGGAGAGTCTATCTGAAAACTAATAAACTGTTTGGATTTTTGGCAATTGTTGCGACAGAAAGGTAAAGACAGGATTAAGTGTGCCCAAATAGCTGCAGGACATGATCTGGACTAGCAGAAATACATAGAACAAAATTAAAAAGCTTATCGGTATCTCCAACGTAAATGAATGCTTCTTCACGGCTTGCTCCAAAATGATACGTCTGGATTTCTTCAGCTAGTTTGCAAGGATAATTTTCAGAGAAGACTATATGGAGTAACCCTTCACTCTTACTAAGACTCTTTTTCAGTGTGTTGTAAGCAGCATTTTTATTTCTAATGTTAAATTTATATTTATTTTTAAAGTTTTCATTTCTTCTTGAACCTCTCCCTGCAACTCTTGAACTTCTGCTGAACCATACCTAAGACTGATAATGGAGGGCAAGATTGAGGGTAGACGAGAACTGGCAGGAGACAAGGCTCATGGTTGAGAAATGTGAGAGACTGCACTGGCCTAAACTCACAGTTATTACTAAGAATAGCAAAAGATAGTGAACGATTTGCCGAAGTTGTTGCTAACCTTCTATAAGAAGACAGCACCTTAAGAAAAAGAAGATGTAAAAAAGGCCGCAAAGTTAGAAAATGTAACAGTTTTATCGACCTTACTGAATATTTCTGAATTTGTTTTTACTCGTGCAGTTCTATACAATATCGACTCCTTTGCCTTCTTCAACATACCAACACAAATTAGCTTGGGGCAACGTATGATAGCCTAATAAAAACAGGATGCCAATAAAACTGAAAAGTTTTTCCCTTGTAAATATAAAATCGTGTGTATTATTTATCATGAGCCTACTTTACAAAAAATCGCAATACTATATCTTGAACTTCATCATCAAAAAGTTTTAGAAAAATATCCAGCGGTGATTGACCTGCCAAATGATTTTTTAGCTGTTCAATTTTTTGTGTTCTCTTCGTCGGGCAAGTTCAGATACAAAAAGAAACCTCTCTGTACTTGGGTTTCTGGTTATTTGTTTTGAGCAAACTTGAGAATGTGAAAAGAAGAAGAAAGCATTTAAGTAGAAAAAAACTGAAAACAATACAGTTATGAAAACACCTGAAGAAAAACTAATGCCCATCTCTGAATAAAAAAAAACTGCACGGAAACGTTTTGTTGGACTTGGACCTGGAAAAGGAAAAAGCAATGAGAAATAAGCAATCATACTCTAGTTTTGCACGACTCGCTGGTGAAACCTTGGGGAGTTGCTGGAGGTCAAAAAACCAACGGAAAAGATCTTTAAGTGCTTTGTTGATGTCCATTGATATTCGACATTACCGTTTTTATAGTTTAGCAAATAAAACAATTGGCCTTGCACACAAAACAAAAATATCCTACAGTACATTCTCTCGATGCCATCCCTATGTTATTACCGTCTATATTATGTATGCAAACCTAATGAAATAAACAGAGCTACCTGTTTGTACAAGCAACGCGCAAACATAAGCTTCAAACCACAAAAACTAAAACCACTAACACTTGATAATGACAATTCATATGAACTCCTGTAACATGTAGTAAGGCTTCCGCATTGCATATGTATGGCAGGTCTCTGAAATGTCAAAATAAAATGAAGAAAAGGTTCAATTTAATGTTAAGATTGCAGCTAAAATCAATGTTACTAAACCTGTCCGAGAGTTGCAGGGAGAGGTTCAAGAAGAAATGAAAACTTTAAAAATAAATATAAATTTAACATTAAAAATAAAAATGCTGCTTAGAACACACTGAAAAACAGTCTTAGTAAGAATGAAGGGTTACTACATATAGACTTCTCTGAAAATTATGCTTGCAAACTAGCTGAAGAAATCCAGACTTATCATTTTGGAGCAAGTCGTGAGGAAGCAACATTGTACGCAGGAGTCACTTACGTTGGAGATACCCATAAGCTATTTAATTTTGTTTTATGTATTTCTGCTAGTCCTAAGACCTTGAACTGCTTCTCTAGTTCCAATGCCTAAGCGAAAACCAAATTGTTCTTCTCCTACATATTGTTCGCATTTTGTGTGTACTAGTTGATGCATATTCTTAGCATTATCTACAGTACATGGCTCATCAGGCTAATCAATCGGTACTGTAAGCACTGTTTTACTCCGCTCTTTTTAGGTATAGGAATAAAAATAGGTTGGGTCCAGTCGTGTGGTACGAGTCCTGTATAGTATATTCTATTTAAGAAAGATGTTAAGATGTTGAGGCTTTCATCGTTTAATACGTTTACGCATCTCAGTATAGATGTTATCTTCACCTGGGACTCTACGTGTTTTGATAGTTTTATTGCGTGTTTCACTTCTGCTATAATAATTTTCAATGGCTAATCTTCTTGATCTATTTCTCTTGATTCTGGTTACATTCTGATATCATCAAAAAGCTCTTGTACATATATAGCTTGTCAAAATCTCTTCTATCTCGTCTGGGTCTATTGTTTTTTTGTTACTATATGTGACTAAGATATCGTGTTGATGGGTTTTATTTCCAGTTATTTCTTTTATCTTCTTTTTTGTGTGTTAAAGAAATCATGGTTTCTTGGCAGCTCTTCGAGTACTTGACAACGTTTCTCCATCCAGGTCTTCTTTGCCTCTCTTATAAGCCTTGTAATCTTTTTATGGATTTATTTATATTTATTATAGTCTTTATGTTTGTACTTCCTTGTTTCGTTCATCAATAAAAGGATTTCTTCCATCATCCATTTCTGTTTTGCTCTCTGCTCTTGGTTTTCCAATTCATTTTCTTGTACTTCATGTTTACATTTTTAATAGACTGCCAAAAGTTTTCCATTGTTTCTGTTTCCAATTATACCGTTTGCCTAAACTTACTATTCAAAACTCGTGTTATTTCCCCTTTTATTTGTGGTTCCCCCAGTTTCTCAAAGTTAGGTCTTGTTTTATTTCTCTTCCGGATTTTCTTCAATTTAATCTCACGTTTTTCAGCTACGGGGTTCTGATCAGATCTTACGTCTGATCCAGGATAAGTTCTTACACTTTTAATTCCGTTTCTATATCGTGTATCAATCAGTATGTAATCTATTTGATTTTTTATGATATTTCCTTCATTGTTTCCTGGTCCTAAGTACACTTCTAAGTGTACAATCGCCTTTCTGGAAGTTGGAACCAGGTGTTTGCTACCATTAAGTTTTCTTCATTACAGAACTGTACCAGATATCCCCCCTATCGTGTCGTTTGCAAATACCATGGTCTCCAACAATATATTGAACTCTTCCTTTACCTATCTTTCCGTTGAAGTCACCCATGATTATATTCACTTCATTCTTTTTAGTAAATCTTAGTAGGTGATTTTTACATCATGAATGAAAAACTCATGCAGTATGGAGTATTCTCGTGCAACTTATATTACTAGATGAACAGATAGTTCCATATTTTGGACGGCACTCGCAACAAAATGCTTCTAAAAGTAAAACCGGTGAGATTCGGTTTCAAATTATGGTATATCTGTTCAGATGAAGGGTACTTATACAAGTTATCCTCCAAATAATAAAAAATCAAGACTTGGGTTGGGAGGTGACTTTGTTTTTTAGCTACTATCTATTGTAGAGAATAACCATAATCATAATATTTTCCTAGACAACTTCTTTTCTTCATATAAATTATTCGACAAGACACTATGGTGTTGGACCATTGAAAACTGCAAAAAATTATGACGCAAAGGAAAAGAAAAAAACTACTGTACTGCTCAAAAGCTACTGTACTATCAAAACAAAAGGAAATAGTGACGTTAACGAAGAAAATAAAGTAAAAACCTTCCCAAGGATCTTGTATGGTTTCTCTATTTCTTAGAAAATCAAATGTAACTGAACTAAAGGGTTCATTGTGATGCAATGAAGAAGTACATCATATGCTCAAAGTAATTCAGTGTGTCTAAAAAAAATCCCAACCTATTGCTTGGTCTTGGAGGGATTCATCCAGTGTTGTAATGTATCTAGATACAAGTATCTAGATACAGTATCTAGATACGTTTATGGTACCTAGATACATATCTAGATACTTTTAAAATTTTGTAGCTGTATTTGGATCTAGATACATTTTCTGTAGTATCTGAGTATCTGTATTGTGCAGATACTATTTTCATAATTTAATGATTTTATAATACAAAAATTGTCATAAATGATGTGTAGAATCTTAAATTTGAAATAAACCGCCGAACATAATAAAACTAATTTTTAATTTGGAATTGCTTTGAAATCATGAAATCAAATATGTCACCTCGTTAAACAATTGAGTCACTACATCTAGTCAGCCAGGTCAACTTGGCGTATCAGAGTTTCGCTATCGACGCCATATTGAGATAAAAGAAGTGTAAAATATAGTAATTCATTAATTAAAATCGCATCTTACGTATTTGGCATATTACAATTTGTGGCTGTCAAAATGAAAACTATGTAGAAAAGTCTTTTAAACTAAACATGGATTTAATTAAATTCAATGGGGATAATAATAATTAACAATTTCGGGCTTTTCTCGCCACAAAGTGGGGTTGTTTGCGCTACTCTGATCCGCCAGTATGGTCTGGCTGACTAGATGTAGAAACTCTATAAACAATGGATATTGTTACAGAATTATGATATTACCGATTGTGTGAGAAAGAAGCATTCTTGTCCGTCCAGGGCAGTGTTACCAACTGTACCATAATTATGGTACTTGTACCATAATTTACTGATTGTACTAATCAACAACAATTAGATAAAAGTGTACCATAATTTCAGATATGAAGAGAATTCATTCTTTATTACATGTAATAGTTGTAGTAATTTTTATTTTACTGGACTTGTAGATAAGTTCTAGGTACGACAAGCCACTGGTGAGTCTTTGAGTACAGTAAAGGCACTATACGGATTTTGTTACACACTCCTATTTTTTCTGTCACAACAGTCAATTTGAGAACTTTCAAAGTAAGAACTATCTTAATGTAGTGCGTTTGAAAATATGTTGAAGAGCAAATAATTATAATATATTCCGTTACACCAAGGGTAACTAAAAGCAACCAGATTTAGCGACTTTTGGGTGTAATAGTACTACGAACTAATAGCAAATTGTTATAGTGTGAATCGTACCAACACATACTTTGAAGCTAGGTTATCAGAAATAATACCTAAGCTATGCTGGTTTCTGTTAAAGTGGTAAAACATTTTCTAGGTTTTCAAACAATGAAGACTATTGGAGTTTATTCAAGTTATTAATATTCTGCACAACACCAAAACTGAAGATAGAAAATCTACACAAATGTCATGTTTGGAATGCTTTAATGAAGTGGGAAGGTTTGAATGCATGCTGTACTTATCTTTAGATACTGGTATTTGCTTAACCATTTTTAATATGTGTAAATTTTAATAAATATTGCTGTCCTAGACTAGCCCTGGAATTGATACTTAGTTAAATCACTATTTTCGGTACGAAAAATTGACTAGGAAGTTCTTATATTCGGGGTGAAAAACAAATATCTACAAATGTATCTAGATACATTATGTTAAGCTTTGTATTTGGATCTTGATACTTCACTGTAAAAGTACCTGTATAGTAAAGACAGTATCTGTATCTGTATCTAGATACACAAAATAATGTATCTATTACAACACTGAATTCATCTCCTAAAAGTGGTACTCTCATGCATTGGGCTGTACCTCAAAGACAGTGGAGCTTCGAAAATCCTTGTTGAGACAGTATAATTGGAATACTGTTTTCTATTTTGAAACGCTTACGGTGTTATACCAGTGTACGAAGATCAACGCTTGTTGGACAAATTTAAATTGCTATAAAACTACATATAGTGACATAAAAAAATATTTTGAGAAACTCATAGAAAATGGCAGGCAGAAAAAAACTGGGGCCTGCGTGCATGCAGTATAAGAGAGTGTTTGCCACTTTCCTACTTCTTTGTTAGAAAAAATTATGCACGATGGTACATTTTATACTACAATGATTGCTTGAAGCTGGACGAAGGCCCTATAATTTATAATTCCATGCCACTCTTTTAAACAAAAAATAATAATCTTAATTCAATCCTAGTAATGCATTAAAACAATAATTATTCAAGGCTTTTTAACCAAAATTTGTTTTGGTGGTTTCAAGTGTAAACATTTGCATTTAATTTTACATTTTTTATAATAAACGGGGTTTACACGCGTCAATCAACTTTAAACTCCAATTTATAACTGATGTAACCTACAACACTGTATTTTTATTTATTTTATTTATTAAAGTATTTTCAAGCTGTTAATGCCTTAAGAATGTTTGAAAAAAACATAGTAGACCTTATTTAATTGTAAAAGTCGTTACATAAATTTATTCTGGATTACTTGAAACCCTCCCGAAACAAATTTTGGTTAAAAAGTTTTATAAATTGCAAGGATTGAATTAAAATTGTTTTTTTTTGTTTAGAAGAGTGACTTTTAAAATAGTGGAAATTATAAATCTTAAGTTCTTTTTCCAGCTTCAAGCAATCATTGTAGTATATAAAATATACCATCGTGCATAATTTGAAAAATATTCAAGTTCATAGTAAGAAATACGTAAAATGACTGTGTAAGCGTTATAGCAAACACAAGATTACGTCACTTTATAGACTTCCACACCTGCAACCAGTAAATAGAGTCGGGAATTTTGGGAAATTTAATCCATGCTTACAAGGACAAAACGACAACACGACTTACGACTTACAACAACATTAAAATTTTTATAAGGACGTTTTTTATATGTTACTATAATATTGAATTATTCCTGATTATCTAATATCCATTTTTTTCTCGAGTCCTCTGACTTTAATAAAGCTTAACATTAGTAAAATATTATATTTCTAAATGCTATAGCTACTTTTGTTTTTATCAGACAATAGGTAATAAAAGGTACCCATTTTTAGGGACAATTTTATTAAAAGCAAATTAGTTTTTATCTCAGAAAGTACATGCCATATATCTATAAAATTTTTGTAGGGGTTATAAAAAGAAACCTTGGGGTTCTTAGCTATTAATTTTCGACCAAAAAGCAATTCATTTAAGATTTATATAAAAAATAGGGAATTGTGTTTTCTTGTTTATTAATTTTTTGATTTCGTTTTGGTTAAATGAACACTTTTCATATAGGCATTATTTTTCTCAAAGAAATGTTCCTAATTTTAACAATAACAGTGCAGTAACAAAAAACCAATTTTTTGTCCAAACCGCTCTTCACTAAATTAATTTTCCTGCGATTCAGAGGAAGATATTGAAGACTATACAGGGTGTCCTGTTTAACAGTCTACACTGA
This sequence comes from Agrypnus murinus, assembly GCA_929113105.1. Classification (NCBI taxonomy): domain Eukaryota; kingdom Metazoa; phylum Arthropoda; class Insecta; order Coleoptera; family Elateridae; genus Agrypnus; species Agrypnus murinus. The sequence continues at coordinate 84,869,718 of OV816027.1, read as the reverse complement.
ATCATTCCAACAAGCTTGTGACTATAGCAGTGGAATTAAAAGAACTTTGTATACTTTGACCTCTAGTTTACGAAATCAGAACACATATTAGAACTTGTGTTGGTGCTGGATATCATCATGAGGATTTTTTTAAATGGAACGATTAGATTTGAAGTATGGAAATCGATAGCAAGTGGGATTCTGAATAAAAAAAGTATTAAGCTACTATAGGCTTAAAGTGAATGATAATGAAATAATAAAGTGAATGGATTCTAATACTGTTTTGTAAACAAGAAGCCGAAATCTACGAAGTTCTTTTAATTCCATTACTATAACCAAAAGCTCGTCCGAATGATTGAGTGTAGAACTAGAGGTCGAAATATACAAAGCTCTTTTAATTCCATTGCTATAGCCAAAAGCTTGTCCGAATGATTGAGTGTAGACTGTTAAATAGGCCAGAACCCGTTAAGTGACTAAGTGTTTACTATTTTTCCCACATTTAAACATTTGAAGTGGTGACTCGTACTACCTTTGAACTCTCAATTTTGCAAAATCTAAAAAGTATCTTCTACATTATTAACCATAAAATATGTAACTTCTTATGTTTGTGCATGATAACCATGAAAATGAAGCGCAACAAAAATCGTGCTATTTTTTCACATTTAGAAATTCTAAGGGTTCGCTGCTACCCCCTTATATCCTGAATTTCGCAAAATCGGTGAAGCATGTGCGTTTTTATGTTCTTTCACGCAACCCATTCAACAATGAAACGCAAATAAACTGCTTTACTATTTTCTCCACATTTCCAAATTCTAAGGGATGGCTGGCTACCCCCTTAGACTCTTAATGTCGCAAAATCCGTAAAGTATGTAACTTTTTATGTTCTTTCACGTCACCCATTCAAATATGAACCGCAACAAAGATTATTTACTATTTTTCCCGTATTTCAAAATTCTAAGGGTTGGTTGCTACCCCCTTAGACCCTGAACTTCGCAAAATCTATAAAATAGGTGACTTTTTATGTTCTTTCACGGCACCCGTTAGAAAATGAAACGCAACAAAGATTGTTTACTATTTTTCCCGTGTTTAGAAATTCTAAGAGGTGGCTGCTACCCAAAACAGAACAAAATTTTGAAAATATAAATATGGGTTTTTGTAACGTTTTTTAATTTTTCGCTAGACGAGAATCCGAAACTCTGTAAATATACCAAATTTCAAGTTTGTATGTACTCTAGAAATTCGGAAGTTATAAAGATTATTTAATTTCATTACTTAAATTCATAAAGTGAAGTCCCGTTTTACAACCCCTAAAAGGGTAGCGGAGGGTTAACATAATAACAATTTTTTTATATTTTTCTTTACGAGAACTCTAAACCCTATAACTAAACCAAATTCCAAGTTTGTATATCATCTAGAAATTTTACAACCCCTAAAGCGGGTGCGGGGGTCGACTTAATAATTTTTTTAATTTTTCTGTACGAGAGTCCTAAATCTTATCAATATACCAATTTCAAGTTTGTATGTCATCTAGAATTTCTACAACCCCCAAATAAAGTGCGGGGGTTGACTTAATAAAAAATTTTTATATTTTTCTTTACGAGAGTCTTAAACCCTATCACTATACCAAATTTCAAGTTTGTGTGTCATCTAGAATTTCTACAACCCCCAAATAAAGTGCGGGGGTTGGTTTAATTTTTTTTTAATTTTTCTTTAGGAGAGTCCTAAATTCTATCGCTATACCAAATTTCAAGTTTGTATGTCATCTAGAATTTCTACAACCCCCAAATAAAGTGCGGGGGTTGACTTAATAAAAAAATTTTATATTTTTCTTTACGAGAGTCTTAAACCCTATCACTATACCAAATTTCAAGTTTGTGTGTCATCTAGAAGTTTTACAACCCCCAAATGGAATACGGGGGTTGGTTTAATATTTTTTTTAAATTTTTCTTTAGGAGAGTCCTAAATTCTATCGCTATACCAAATTTCAAGTTTTTATGTCATCTAGAATTTTACAACCCCCAAATAAAGTGCGGGGGTTGACTTAATAAAATTTTTATATTTTTTATTACGAGAGTCTTAAACCCTATCACTATACCAAATTTCAAGTATGTATGTCATCTAGCAGTTTTACAACCCCCAAATGGAATACGGGGGTTGATTTAATAATTTTTTTTATATTTTTCTTTATAAGAATCTTAAATCCTATAATTATACCAAATTTCAAGTTTCTAAGTCATCTAGAAGTTTTACAACCCTGAAAAGGGGGTGCGAGGGTTGACATAAAAATATTTTTTTATTTTTCTCTGTACAAGAATCCCAATTCCTATAATTGTGCCAAATCTCAGGTTTGTATGTCATCTAGAAGTTTTACAACCCCCAAATAAAGTGCGGGGGTTGACTTAATAAAAAATTTTTATATTTTTCTTTACGAGAGTCTTAAACCCTATCACTATACCAAATTTCAAGTTTGTGTGTCATCTAGAAGTTTTACAACCCCTAAATGGAATACGGGGGTTGGTTTAATATTTTTTTTAAATTTTTCTTTAGGAGAGTCCTAAATTCTATCGCTATACCAAATTTCAAGTTTTTATGTCATCTAGAATTTTACAACCCCCGAATAAAGTGCGGGGGTTGACTTAATAAAATTTTTATATTTTTTATTACGAGAGTCTTAAACCCTATCACTATACCAAATTTCAAGTATGTATGTCATCTAGCAGTTTTACAACCCCCAAATGGAATACGGGGGTTGATTTAATAATTTTTTTTATATTTTTCTTTATAAGAATCTTAAATCCTATAATTATACCAAATTTCAAGTTTCTAAGTCATCTAGAAGTTTTACAACCCTGAAAAGGGGGTGCGAGGGTTGACATAAAAATATTTTTTTATTTTTCTCTGTACAAGAATCCCAATTCCTATAATTGTGCCAAATCTCAGGTTTGTATGTCATCTAGAAGTTTTACAACCCCCGAACGGGGTGCAGGGGTTGACATCTTAATATTTTTTATATTTTTCTTTATAAGAATCTTAAATCCAATAATTACACCAAATTTCAAATTTCTAAGTCATCTAGTTTTACAACCCCTAAAAGGAGGTGCGAGTGTTGACATAAATATATATTTTTATTTTCCTCCTTACAAGAATCCCAATTCCTATAATTGTGCCAAATCTCAAGTTTCTATGCCATCTAACAAATTAGAAATTATAAAGGTTATTTAATTTCAATATTTTAATGCATAAGAAGTCCCGTTTGAAATGATGTCACTGTATGTCTCACAAACATATGAGTTTTAAGAATTTTAAAATATAATATGGGATAAGATAGTATTTTAAACAACCAGATTTATTGTTAGCTAACAGCATCAGTGATTGATTAAATACTAAATGATAATATAATAATGGTTAACGTTTGTTTCACTTAAATCAATAATATTAAATATATTATAATAATAATAATAATTATAATATTAAGTAGCTTTAACAAAATATAATATGTAAGAAAATTTTTGTCACCTTAAATGACGCAATCTTTACTCAGAAATACAATGCATAAAGTGAAGTCCCGTTGAAATGACGTCACTGTCTAGACACGAAGCCATCAGTGTTACCAACACAATTCTTGTTAAATATGCGGACGCAGGGTAAACCTATGCCATAAATTTGTATACAAATGTATACAAATCCCGCGCTATTAGCGCTGCGTGTGGCAAACGCTCGAACTACGATTTTATACACGAATCAGGAATGGGTGTCAAACTACGCACAGCTAATTTTTACATTTTCGTCATCTAGGCACTTTAAGCTTCATGTGGTGCAATTTTGAGGCACAAGTCACCCTGCGTCCGTATATCCGGACGCCGAGTGACTTCGGACGCTGCTTGAACCTAAGATTTTACATGGGGGGACGCTTGGTGGTGCCCTATAGATATATATATATATATATATATATATATATATATATATATATATATATATATATATATATATATATATATATATATACACTACGTTGTATATTTGGGTTGTTAAAAGACCATTACGCAGACTTGGTTGCTGTTGTCTCGTTGGATCACGCTACGTTCGACCTGGTTGGTGACGTTCCTCCTCAGTTCGAACAACACGTACCTGTATCGTGAGTCAGTTATATTGTAGCAACTATTTACAACTACAATAACGTTTGACAACTCTTTTTGTATATAAAACATTGCTGTATATCTGTATATTATAATTTTGTGTTAAATGGTTTTTCCTCAGTGTGTGTGTGTGTGTGTAGCACTTATATCTAGGTATCTATTTCATATATATAATTTTATCACATGTTAGTTATTTTATTACTTTGTTAGGAATATTTGCGAGTGAATACGTATGACTTTGCTCCGTAATGAATTGGTTAAACAATTAAAATCTGACGATTAATGATTGCGCAATCTACATTACAGGTATTCGCGTTAATTTACCGCGCCAGTTACATGTTTGAGACTTGAAGTCAAGTCAAATCTAGAGTAAATAAATCGCTTGCATCAATCCTCACCCAGATCAAATTTGTAATTAGAAATCAATAACTTGCATTTAATTTTTGCCAAAGCTATTTGTCCATTATAGCCATTATTGGGAATAGTCGACCATATTGGTAGTAGTCGCAAATGCGTTGTTCTTTTCAGATTTTGTCGGCCAATACTGTAGCTATTTTAGACGATTCTTAGCGCCCATTACAGAAGACCTTTAGTGAGACCCACGACCTCACACTAGTTAGCTGGCAGCCGACAGATTTAACTGCGGTTAAAGGTTGTTACCGTTTCCCAATAAGCAGTCCCCATTTTGTGGGTAACACAACAGACAAAGAATTGTTATGTGGCCGTGCAAAGACTTGATTAGACTAGTTTTAATTACTGAATTGAAATAAATTATGGACTAAATACAAATATGTTTATTAACAAACCCAATTATTACAGACCTCTCTTGTTTGTTATTTTGTATTGACTACTTGATTCAAGATACATATCAAAAATACGATGATTTAGATGAAGATGTACCAAGCTGAAATCTAACGACGTAATATACATACGTACATATATCATAGGCCACCTCACTACTAAAATTGGAAAAGGAAAGCTGGGAGAATGATGTAGTATAATATATAATTATTAATACTTATAAATAATCAGGGTAACAACCTGTATCAGTTCTAAAAAGAACATTAATTTTTAATTTTTAACATTTCAAAGACATGGTTTAAATTACTTGACAGACGCCCATACTAATGAAAATCACTAGCAGATAAGTTACTCAAGTTATGCAGAATCAAATAGTGATTCCTCAAATCAAACAATTTTGAAAAATAAACGCTTCAAAAACGTAAATCGAAGCACTACATCCGAAGATCTGATCACAGTCCACCAATAGCAAAGGTAAATATTAAATTGAAGAGATCTCAACTTTCACTGTCAAAACAAAAAGTTAAAGTACCCCCGTTAGCAAAAAACTGTAGACAAAGAAGTAAATGCGTTTACTAAAAACGTCATCTGTGACAAAAACCAGCAATTAACGACCAGTGAGAAATTAAAAGAAAATCAGATAAAAGCAGCAACAAATCACTTAAGTCGCATAACATCTCAAGGAAACGTAACAGACAACAAAGATTGGTAAAATATTGAAGATCACGAAAAAGCGTAGGAAAGTAAAGAATGATCAAGAAAGAATAAAGAAATTAAATTAAAAATAATCAATAAAAAGAATTACTGCTGTAAAGAAGAAGTGGATGACTGGATGACGAACGTCTAAAATTCTAATTCTGGTCGCAGCGCAAGTTGCGTTGAAAAAATGAAATAGACGCGCTCTGCGACACAACTTGCCCTGCGACCCCTTGTGACCTAAATTAGAATTAGGCCCTAAGTTCACAACATGATTTTTTAGTCCGTATCGCAAAATCAAAGAGATATCGGCGATAGGCTACAACAATCTGTCTAACATCTTAATGGATCAACTGCAGAAGTTAAATTCAGAATCAGAATGAACAGCTCCAATAAACAACGACGGAAATATGCAGTGACTATAGATTAATTAAAGGCAAAAATATGAAGTACGACGAAGTACTTAGACGAATCTCAATTTGGATTTAGAAATACTTTCGGCAACAGAGAAGCAATTTTCGTATTTAGTGCGAAATGACTTGATCAGCAAAAATAAATTTTCCTGTGCTTTATTAACTACAAAAAGGTGTTGAAAAAGTTAGAAGACCTTATATGCATGTTAAAATATAAAGGAGTAGGCAGTAAAGATAGTAGAATCATAATAAAAAACTTTTATTGGAGACAGAAAACTGTTCTGAGAATTCGCAAAAAGACTGTTAACTAGCAGAAAATGACCCACAATCCTATTCGAACTAAACGGAAGTAAAGGGGGGTAAAAATTAAACAAATGACAAGTAAAATTATATCAGGAAGCAATAATTTAAGTTGACCCAACAAGAAAACGTTAAAAAAAAGTTATAACCAAACCCAACCCTCAAAACATCAAGCCTCTGAGGGAACAAATATCGAGTGTTTTTTTAAATTTGACGTCGAAGGCGGCTATGGGTAGTTGATTGTGAACGGATCTTGATCGTATTAATAAATGTCATTGCCAAAACGTTCAAATCCAACCTCTGTCCAATAATTCACAATCGACTATTCACAGCCTACGTTGACGTCAAATTTAAAAAACACTCGATACAACACAAAAGACAACGACAGTCTTTTTGACTCACGCCGGGGGAACTCCCCAAGAACGCAAGGAAAGAGAGAAGACAATAACCCTCTACAAAACGTATCTGACGATAATTAGAAGCACGAGAGGTTAGTGGAAAGTAGCGCACCTCCTCTTGCTGCGAAAGAAAAGCCAAAGGCTATTCTTTCTCACCAAGGAATCAACTTTTTAACGTGATGCATTCAACCACGCGACAACCCGACATTTGCCAATTACAAAAAAAACAAAAAATAACCAACTTCTTTATATTGAAGTTGGACTATCTCGCCAGCTAACTTCACCCAGATGTTACTCAAAGAGTGCAACAAACACTCAGAGTAACAACAAGAAAGTGAAAAGTAATAAATAGAAGATAGAAAAGCGGAAAATTTGAGAGGCGAAGAGATGACACTCACATACACTGAAAAAATCGATGCACAAAAGAGTACAATCACATATAGGAAGAGTACAGGACAGAGAAGGAGCATAAGACCTACATGTTAAAGTCGGGTATAATGTCTGGAAAAGGAAAAGTGCAGATACTCCTAGGGTGCCAACCTACGAGCAAATAGAAACAGGAGAGAACATTGCATTATATTCCACGCGACGGAAGTGCTAGAAAAAGTGGTTTATAAGAGTGGGGGGAACTGTGAATATCGATCGATTGACGTATATATGATATACGTCAACAACCCCGACCTGACACGGACAATATCGAACGTCGTACGTCAACAACCCCGACCTGCTCAACGTGGTTTATATAATGGCCGACTTCCGTCGCGTCGGTTCCTTACCCCCGACCATTGAAATGTTCTCTCCTGTTTCTATTTGCTCGTAGGTGCCAACAAAGACACTCCCAACCAACCACGTTGTGAAAATCGTAGTTGTTAGAATAAACATAAATACCTTAGACACAAGCAATAAATCTGACGCATATAATAAGTATGATGCGGTATCATAAAATGGAATGTTGGTACATAGTTCTGCTGACGTTATGTTTTGATGGAACTGTGATAATAGTATGAAACGTTTTCAACAATATTCGTATTATTATGATGGCACACCCAGATACAGATAGTTTAAAAATAGTACCTTGATTCTTCTTATTCTAATTTAAATGCTATTGATATATATATTCAAGACCATCCCTGACAGGTTATCAGTAAAATAAAAAATTTCCCCTTTTATTACTTAATCAATGATTTTTCTGCAAGTATGGATCAATGTTTTAAACAGGTAATTAATTGTATCAAAAAATACACTATTTTCCAAAAAATTACAAAAATTAATTCAAATTTCTTACTTCACACTCATAATAAATCAGAATTTGGAAGATAATAAATCTAGGAAAGGAGCAAGAAAACAATAAAATCTACATTTCCATAGGGATAGTTTTAAGTAGTACTATGTTTCGACTGGCATAGTCAATTCGAATTCATCCTCAAACTGTTTACTTTTAATAATACAATAGCAGAAACGATTACAAAAACAATCACAAAAGGCATTGGAAATACAGACAGAGAAAATAAAACAAATTGTCTATACTTACCAAAGATTCTTGATAATTTTTTAGAAATTAGTCGATCGTAAGATATAAACCCCACACTAACAAAATTAAATGGGTTGTAAAAATTGTTGAGAGCACGATGACTGATTACCGACAAGACTGATGTATAGCAAGAGAGTTCTGCAAATAAAATGGAAAAAAGTGGGGGGACTTCATACCCCCTCCAACTGTAAGCGTAAAGGTATAGTGAGGGAGAGGTAGTCATGCAACGACGTATTTTAAATAAATAGATGACTTATGTTTCCACCTACAACTTATAAAATGAACTATGCCAAAACATCAAACTACGAAAAAGTTATACGGTTAGTATAATTTTAAAAAATCTTTCTTTTGGATAAGAAAGTAAAACCGCAGGTCCCATGTTAGTTGGATAGTTTTTAAAAAAATTTAAAACGATTCTTGTTGGCATCATGTTTCGGCCGACATAGTCAATTCGATTTCATCCTCAAATAGTTTACTTTTAATAATACAATAGAAGACACAATTATAAAAACAATCACAAAAGGCATTGGAAATTTAATTAGAATAAATAAAACAATTTGTCTATACTTACAAAAAATTCCTGATTAATATTTTTATTAATAGATGGTTAGCTAGAAACCTCACACTGTCTGATTGAAATGGGTTGTAAAAATTGTTAAGCGCACGGTCACTGATTACCTACAGGACTGATGTATAGCAAAAGAGTTCTGCAAATAAAATGGGAAGAAGTGGGGGAACTCCATATCCCCTCCAACTGTAAGCGGCAATGTATAGTGAGGGAGAGGTAAACATGCAACGACGTATTTTAAATAGATGACTTATGCTTCCACCTACAGGTTATAAAATGAACTATACCAAAGCATCAAAAATACGAAAACGTTATACGGTTACCATAATTATAAAAAATCTCTTTCTCTTGGATAAAAAGTAAAACCGCAGGCCCCATGTTAGTTCGATGATTGACACGTTAAAAATCACACTGAAGTGAAATTCTTTCAGATTTGGTTAAATTATAATAGGATCAGCCGTATGATATTAGCATTCGGTGCTTGAGCAGCACTTTGACATATTACTTTTACAAGCTGGTTTTAAAAAAGAAGCTTTTTGTGGTTACAAATCCTTGCTAGTAGGGAAAATAGGAGAGTTCTGGAACCACCCCCCACTCCTGACCTTGACCTTGAACTTATCTCTCTCTAACACATGGTGACCTTGAATCTATCTCTGTCACGTAAACGTGGCAACACCGCATTCTCAAGGTCAACAATATGCCAACACCGCATTCTCAAGGCCATCAATATGTCAACACCGCATTCTCAAGGCCATCAATATGGCAACAATGCATTCTCAAGGTCACCAATATGTCAACACCGCATTCTCAAGGCCATCAATATGACAACAACGCATTCTCAAGGCCATCAATCTGTCAACACCGCAATCTCAAGGCCATCAGTATGGCAACAATGTTTTGACCTTGAACTCAAGACCACTCTTCAAGGTCATCAAACACCATTCATGGTCAAGCTTTAGATATATATAGCAGGTTGCATGTATGGGAAGAGTAAAGCGTTTGCAGTTGCAGTGTACAGTGCAGTGTTACAACAACTTTGACATATTACTTTTACAAGCTAGTTTTAAAAAAGAAGCATTTTGTGGTTACAAATCCTTGCTTATGGGTCATGGTATATTATAACTACACGTGAGTACTTTAAGAGGTTGTTTCAAATGACCTTGCTGGTAAGAAAATGGGAGATGGGTAATGTGTGGAGTGTGGTTACCCTCCGTTATTAAAAAAGTATTTTTCTCAATCTGCTTCTTAAAAAACACAGCTTTTATATAGGCATAGTCAAAAAACATAATAAATAAAATATTTTTCCTATCTTACAGAAAAACTATTTTTAAATTATTGTTTAAATTATAAACCTTAAAAGATACTCCTAGTAATTTTGCAGCTTCCAAAAATAGTGCACGTGCAGTAAATTTGGCGGTTGATGATAGCTCCCCTGTAGCTTTGTTTACAAAACATTTGCAGATTTTTTTCGAAATTGAGAAATCTTTGAAATAAGTGGGGAATCTTCACAAAAATGTATTTTACTATAATGTAAGCTACGCCCATATAAACTTTATGAGCACGAGGGCTCTGAGATTTAAATTGAGTTCTTTGCCATTTGTTTTGCTATTCGTAGCCCATTAGTCGATATTAAGGGAAGGAATATTCTCTTTAAAAGTTCAAGTGTCACATATCTGGTAAAATCATTAAACTGAAATGGGGTGGTCCAATAGGTGTTTTTTAGACAGTTCTCGGTATAAGAACAATTTCGGCAGGGATATCCATTTGTAAGTATTGGTAAGAATGGTATATATTAGGGTGGTTCTTATTTGGGTCATATTGGAATTTTGGTTTTGCCGGGTGCCCATTTGCTTCTAAAATAAAAACTGAAAATTTTAAGACCATTACGAACTTCCTATCTTTATTCTAATCATTCGCTGTAACGAGCCATTTAAAATGCACGCTTTTTTCACTTCTTGTGTATATATTCTACCACTGGGACAAATCGGGATTTTTCTAAATGGAACTAGTAGGTTTGTGGTATGAAAATCGATAGCAAATGTGATTTTGAATAAGAAAATATTAAGGTACTATAGGCCGAAAATACATAATAAGGGAGCTAGAGCCACTTAACGGACAACTGCTGACAGCAACGAATTTTAATAAATAGGACATTCTCATGTACGATTCCACCCTATGTTACCAGATAATGTCTGACACGACCGCTTAACTCAGTCACTTATGTTATAGGATAGCATTCATTAAACTAATCTCTTTTTATGTCAAATGTTAGAATTTAGATTTCTAGTGGAGGAGATATTCGACTTGCCCGTATTAAATACAGAAATAGTACTTAATCAATAGGTAACAGCAGTCCGAATATCAAAAAACCTTTCCTTATCTAATTTTATAACACCATGGTGTGTGCAACAACAAGAACTGTTATTACCATCTATATAGATCGTAACGTACAAAAATATCGACTTGGTATATTTAATCAATGACCACACAATAATGAAGCACTAAAAAGTTTTCGAACTGTTTTCCTAAGCGACCTATTTACCGATCTAACTACCTCTATCAACTCCATTGCTATAGCCAGAAGTTTGTCGGAATGATTGAGTGTAGACTTAAACAGGACAGATCCCGTTAAGTGGCTCTAGCTCCGTTATTATGCATTTTAGACCTATACTACCTTAATAGTTTCTTATTCAGAATCACATTTGCTATCGACAGTAATATTTCAAACCTAATGGTTCCATTTAAAAAAACTCCAATGTCGTCATATCCGGTACCAGCCGAAGTTCTAAGATGAATTCTGATACTGATTTCGTAAACTAGAGGTCGAGTTATACAAAGTTCTTTTAATTTCATTGCTGTAGCTAGAAGCTTGTCCAAATGATTGAGTGTAGACTGTTAAACAGGACACCCTATATGTCACTTGCGAAACTAGTATTGCAGGCTACATAAAATGTGCCGAATAATAATTAGTCTTAATAAGGGCGTAACAGTTTTTACTTTATTATTAACGAAATTGTAAAGTTTGATACTGACATCGTAAGGATGCATTGTGTTTTCTATCTGCAATTAATAGCTCACGATTAACTTAACGTAATAAAATTAAATTTTATAAAATCATACATATATCTTTACCTTATAATATCCAAAAGATAAAATGAATAATTATTTTGGTTAACAAAAATCTATGAAATAAAATATAATTATTCTTATTTCATCCAAGTTTTTAATTCATTAAGTAGCAATTATTTATGTCACAAATATATTGGCATACATTCTACTTTGGATTTATAATAATTTTCAACAGTACGTATAATACACCTGGCAAATTTGAACGAGGTCCTGCTGCTTAGCGGGCGTTGTGTGTATGAGATAAGAATGGGAATTTCTACGTCGCGCGGATTACCTAAAGTTAAGCAAGATTATGTAAAAAACCAAATTGCATAATTTCTAGTGTTGCCAACTGCTATTCTACTTGCCAAAATATCCCTAACAAATTTTATTTAAAACTATGTAATTTTTTTAATTATTTAATAGCGAATTAACGCAAATAGAAAAAATAGTATAAAGTATTCGTTTCATAATACGTTTTAGCGCACTTGTCCTCATTAGAAAACTCCCCGCTACGCGGGTCGTTTTCTAAACTCGGACGCATGCGCTAAAAACGTGTCTTATGAAACTAATACTTTAATATACTATTAAGTAAAATTTCATTACTCTTACATATCGTTTACTGTTTGTTTATCAATCTTTACTGTTTGTTTGTTTAGCAACGTGTTTGTTTATCAATCTTATCTACCTTTGATAATGACACAAAGTGTCGAAACAATATTGTCAGGTTAAGATATTAATAAAACTTGTGAAACTTTAACTAATCTTTGTATTTATATTATATTTCATACTCTTACATATGTTACTTACACATTCCAGTTTTATAAATGTTTCAAAGTCTGGATCGAAGGGATGTATTCCAACATGTACTGAATGAATATGATCACTCCACATATCATCTTTTGAAATAGAACGTAATGGGTAACACGTATTAACGAGTAATTGAACTTTTTCTGTATCATTTTATTCCATTCTAACTGCTTCAGGAACCGTTGATGCATAATCAGTAGGCGGAGGATGAAGTTGAGATAAATAATCATATATTTCTTCTAAGAAAAATGATTACATTTAGATTATTTATTTCATTAATATATATTTTTTACCTTGTTACCTGCATTAAAAATTTCCCAGTCTTGATGATTATAACTATCGTTTCTCTTGAAATCCATTTTTAACTACTAACTAAGAAGTACTAAACTAAAATATTTATAGTTTTCTAATACATGTAACTTTAAAATATGTAATACGCATGAGCGTTACTTAATAATCTATTTGATATTTGAATTGACGGTCAATAATGTAAGAACTTACTGCAGTTATTTCTACTAATATAATTGAAACTAAATCAATAATAGAATTGAGTTTATCATTACATCGTTAACTGTTAAGTCTGATAAGTGAGTTACTTCGTGATTTTTAAAATTTCACAACAAACAATGCCATCCACTTTCAAAGTATGCATTAAATGATTTATTACTTTTAGCATAATAATACCTAATTCTAAAATAAAGCATAGACTTGTTATTGTCTTTATATTTTGTAAGATTATTTGCAAATGTAAAAGCACTATTTTGATTGATGCTTGTTAACTTCATATTAGTCCATTCATGAGGCCATTCACAACTTTTATTCACACTTGTATAAATATTAGAAACGTCAATACACATATAACATTCTCGTATTACAGATATTGGATTATATACGTACAAAGTATTATTTTGCACTAACGCTAAGATTAGATAAGGTAGAACAGTTGCTTCTAGAGACATGATAAATGAGTGGAGCAACAACGATCGCAATTTATCTTAAATGGTGGAGGTCCATCGACTACGTCCCCTGTCGTTGTTTGCACACATTGACAATATTGATAATCGCGAAGCTCTTTCTGCATCCATTCCGGTAAATGATTAAAATTACGAGCAATATCAGATTTAATTTTTTTTTAATATAGCGACAGGTATCTCAACGATTTCCTTTACTGTTAACATATTTACTTCTATAATGATTGACCGCAGAAACGTCTACATGAGTTTAAAGAAACTTTTGTCGAATTTAATGTTTTTTGTAAATTTTCTACTTCAGATTTACTTTGTTCAAGTTGTAATAGAGTAAAATCATGATTAACACGCATCGTTATTAATTCATTTTCCATCACAGCATATTTATCCATCAAATCATCATACTCATTCCATTCCTGTTTACAGTCTTTTTTATTAGTTTCAACTTCACTTAATTTTTCTGTAATTATAGGCTTTTTATGAGAAGATTTAGTACTAGTTTCTCTATTATTAATAGGATATGAGCTATAATCATCACTCAGCGACTGTGTTGTTAATGATTGTAAGTTCTGCTGCTTTCTATTAAAATGACGTCGATTAAATGCATTTGAATAATTAAATATCGGAACTGATTCATGATCAGGTTCATTATAATGTACACGTATATTACTATTCTCGCGAGATCTTTCGAGGGATGTTGTTCCGTTTAGAAAATGTTGTGAGTTAATAGATGAATCGAAATCATCAACTTGAATTGGTTTCGATGTTACAGTACTTACAATAAAACAGTTAGGAGCAATTACTGTTTTTGCAGTATACATAATGAACTCATGAATTCACTTTTGAATGTGATAGAATGATAAGTTTATTTTAATTTTATTACCACCCCACCTCACCTCAATGTCAATGACCTAATATATTTGTTTTCATCATATTTACAGATAAATAATTTATAGCTGTTAAAGTAGTACCACTACCTGACTGTTCAAATTCTGACATTTGATTCGTTATTTCATCTAATACAGCTTTATACATTTCTTTAATATTACTATTTTTAACAAGCTGATAATTTTTAGTATTAAAATTTTTTTTATAAGTTGTACCTTCAATCTCTTTCATACTACTATTCACCTTTGAATAATCACCACAAAATGTAAAATTAACTTTCAAAATATCAAATTTTCTAATAGCACTCTTAATTCGTTTATAAATTAATGAGAAAGCATCGTCAAAAAATGATTGAATATCATTATGATTTTGATTGATCACAGCCCCAGTTCGAATGCGTTTTTTAAAAGCACTTTCTATATCTTTCCAGTGAATACGTTTATTATTTACTGTCGATATATTATTATTAATATTTAAATTAGCTCCCAATTTAACATTTTTTATTTGAGGTTGTTCTCTTCGTAAATTTACTAATTCGTTTCTAAATGTCTCTTTGCCCCCAACAGTAACACTTTTATTGTCCTTACTTTTTCTTAATAATTTTTAAGGTTAATCTAATATTTCGTCGATTTATTTTAATTACTTCTTCACTCATAATTAGTACTGCTCTTGCAAACGTTTTTGAATATTATGATTAGAAAAAAGAAAGAACATTCATTTAAAATATTTATTAAGCATTTCTATTATAAGATCAAATTTAAAAAAGAAATACATTTATTTCAATACAAAACTATATTACATTTTTAGTAAAATCAAAAGAATTCATTTTTTATTCTAAAGTTAAAACTATGTTACATTTCAGATAAAATCAAAAAGAAATACATTTATTTCAATACAAAACTATGTTTTCATTTTTTAGTAAATCAGAAAGAATACATTTCTATTCTAAAGTTAAAACTATGTTACATTTTTATTATTTTTTATCTTATAATGTCCCCATGGTAACGTATTTATGTTATCTTTCAAGATGAAGCGTTTATCATCTAAATTATTTAATGCAAGCTTTAATTGTGATGTAGTATAAACCTTATGTTTGACCGATCGAATCGAACTTTGTTTACAATTTACAGAATTTCCTCTTTTTAAAACAGAATAAAAATTATCAAAATTTAATTTCCTTTTAATAGCACTCTTAACAATTCCTTTGACTTTATTAATTTTATCTCTATCATTTACCTTTACACTATACATCTTAGCTTTTAAGCCTATATAATGAGTCATGATTTCTCCACATATTTCATCTTTCATTAAACCAATTTGTTTTTTGTTAGCTAAAGGTATAGAAAACATATTATCTTTTTTATAGTCACTCGTATCAAATTTATGAATATCTTCTTTTATTGCAGAATAAATATTATTATTTATAATTTCATAAATAAAAGAGTCAGTGTCACTATATAAACGTCTGAAATTTTTAAATCTTTTTTTCATATAGTTATAGTGAAAATCATACATATAAGTTTTGGAAATATCTAATATTGACATAACTACGTAAATAGGTTTATTTAAAGTTACTTCAGTTTTATTCATTTCAATAGATACTAATTTTTTTGAAATTATTGTACGACTATTAAAATTTGGTTTTGATAAATAATACTCAGCTCCATATCTACCCTCCCATCTGCTTATCAATTTAATTATACGTCGTTTCCTAACGTTTTCAGTGGTTTTTCCAAACACAGACAAGTTCATCAGTTTATGAAAATATACTTTAAATGCATTATCAGCTTTTGTACGTAAATCCGTATTTAAATCAACATAATCTTTTAGCCAAGGTTTCTGTTTAAATTTTAAAACACGATGAATCTTTGTAATAATAAGACCAAGTGAAAGACATTGTTTTAAATTTTTGTTTTAAATGATGAATAATATATTTTTCTTTATTATAAAGAGTTAACATTAACTTGTTATATTTAGAGTCAGGTGGCATTCTATTTTCGGGGCATAGGGGAAAATCTGAGTGAAAATCGTGTAATAATTCCGGATAATTTATGTCAATTTCGTATATATAACCATTTTCACTATCATCAGGTATATTTAAAATATCTAAATTAGCTATTTCATCCTGAGCAAGCCATTGAAAATCTCCATAAGGTAAAGATTCGCGCATAGCAGCTCCATATAAATTATTTACATCTAAGTAAATCAAGTAAACTGATGGTTTCGATGGATCATATTTTGTCATATATTCATTATTAGCTTCACTATATCTTTTATCGGTATCGTATCTATATTCATTGGCTCATTTTTCTTGAAATAAATAGCACAAAATTCAGAAATACTTTCAAGTTCTCCTATAAACCAAGTAGCACAATCATGTCCTCTATACTGTTTAAAATACGATAAACTGTTATCGAAAATGCAATGAAAATAATATCCTATACTAAAAGGTTTATGTTTTTGATATTTTGTAGTTTTACATTTTGTTTTATTAATTGAGACAGATTCTAAATAATGTATATGTCGGCATATACTACAAATGGAACGTTTAATTTATTTTTATAGTTTTCAAATTCTACCCATCTTTTACTATTATTAGGTAAAACAGTTTTACATGAATTTAATTTCCTACAATATTCTGAATGTTTTTCTAATGCATCTTTTTTATAGAAATATTGCAAACATCTATTACATATCATTAATTTCTTCTGATTATTATTAACCTGTGAGCTAATTAATCTCGATAAACTTTTAATATAACAAAAATGGGCTTTAGGTTCTACATTTACGTCATTATCAGATATTTTATTTAGTAATTGAAAATTATCATTAAGTTCTACTGAATTATCGTCAATTTCGTCAAAATAATTGTCTTCTAACATTAATAAATTTACATGTTGATTTAATACGTTATTTGACAAATAACATGGAACCACAGTGTATTTACCTCGTTTAAGCGTTAACATATAAACGTTAATAGAAATCTCATTTAATTTCTCGAATTTTGAAATTTGATTTAAAGTTATAGGAACTTTTAAGCCGTCAGTTTTTAAAATTGATTTGTAATTCGGATAAGATGATAATCGATTAGGTTTACCATTTGGTTTGAAAATACAGCTAACAACAGCATTAAAAAAACAATCATGATTATTACTAGGCAAGTTTATAATGGCTTCTTTATTTTTTAGTTGAATTGGAGGTTCAATGAAACCTCCTGACCCGGCAATAAATGCTGTATTGCATGAATTAAAATTTACGCAAAGATGAATTATTTCTTTTAGGTCCAACCGGAACTATTTGTAGTAAATTCACTTACTTGATTTAATAGAGACTCTGAGATATTTGTATGAAACCATTCAGATGTTACCGATAAATCTGAATCAACTATATACACATTTTTAGTATTGAAATATTTCATTTCTGTAATATAGCTGACACTGGAATCTTTTGAATTTATGACCATTTTCTCAAATGCACAACAAAGGGAAGTGTTCATTTTAAAACAGTGATTAAGTTTTCTAAATACATTTTTTATCCTAATTTTTAATAGAAAATATGCATCTTGAAGAAAAAAATTTAAATCTAATTCATTCGGTTGTAAATTATGAATAACTGATGAGGATATTCTACTTTTAAATGCTGATTTATAATTTTCTCATTTAACACGTTGACTTCTCTATTATTATTATTTCTATTTAAGTTGCTAGATAATCTTTTAAAATCTAACTTAAGTTTCTTCAAATGACAAAGAAATGTTTCTAACTGCTTGCGTTTACCAACTGAATTAAAGTTTCGAATTTGTTTTCGTAAAAGTTGTTGACTGTTGACCTGGTTTTTACATAATTTAAGCCATGATTCAATATTAGTTATTTCCCTTTTAGTTTTAAAAATGTGATAAACCTCTCTTAATTTTTTTATTATACTATTTGTTAATTCATACATTATAAGATAAAAAACTAAATATATAACTTACTAATTTTTTCGCATGCGTTTGCTAGAATTTTGTTGACTGCTCTTGAGTTTTAATTGTGATGGACGCAAATCAAAAATTTCTTCGACATCAATTTTTGATAAATCCTGTGCGCATTGGTCCTGAAGACATTCAATATCATCTGTATCACTGCTATATTTTGAGGACATTTTGAGCATTTATTGTAAATAGTGGTTTACGTTGATTTCATTGTTAATAAATGTTCAGATAAAGCAATTTAATCCACATGGTAGGAATTTTTCATAAAAATCGAATTATCTTGAAAAAAGTTAGGTTTGTAGAGTTTTAACAAGTACTTTTGTTTTATGGTATTTTTGCATGGCAACGAAGAAATCAGTATTAAAAATAACAAAACATAGTGTAAAAGATTTTGTAGAAAACAGTACTTGATCTTCACACTTAAAAATTTCTAGGACATTAGTCCAACTATTACCATAATTATTATTTAGCAGAAAAGTGATCGGACAAGTCTCCCTTTAGATGGCTGTAGCTTCGTAACAAAACATTTTTGGACACAAATTGGGCTTAAATTAAAACTAAAACCAAAATAGTTGCGCTTTAGTAATCAGTATGATTCTCTTTGGCATTACTAAAACTTCAACGTTAATCTAAATCAGTGGTATAATTACCACACCTAAAATGAACTAACCTAGTAGGTAAGCTGATCCATTTGAATCACAAGCTAGCTATGTCAATAGGCAACATTTCTTGTTACTGAATAATTATTTCTTATATTCCATTATAACGACTATTTTTTATATAATAGTATCTGTAGTACCTGTATTAATTATTTTATTTATGGGCATAGCTATAATTAGACAATTTTTTTTATTACATTTTATTATCGTATCTTACCAACGTATCTTATTTTATATCTTATAAAATATTATTATGTATATATAAAGTATTATACAGAGAACAAATGCTAAATAAAGATATAAAATGAGTCAAGAATTGTTGCTAAACGGTAAAAGCAATTTAAACAATCTTCTGAACAGGTGACTCTGGACTGGTTCCTCTTTCATGTTCTTTAATGACAGTAAATATGCACCAAAACGATTGTAAGATGTAACTTTCCACATCTTAAGAAAAAAATAGAAAATATCGTAAGTGTATGTCACATAAAGTATAAACCAATAGAGAAATACACCATGTACAGGAACGTCATAAATATTCGGTTTGTGAGCAGGTATATTCTTCTGCAATGTGCTTTAACTTTTACCAATAAAATTATCAGAGATAATCTTTAAGAAACTCAGTTCAGGTTCTTATAGTGGTATGCTGTTATAACACATTCCAAGAATATACAGGGTGTACCAACTGAAAACTCAAAGAAGCGATAGTCTGGGAATTTTTTTATAAAACCTAATCTAGACGCAAATGAAGAGAATGTTTACTGTTGCGAAACCTGTAGATAGTACATATGTATATGGTTGTTTTTAATTCAAATCTCAAATAGAGTAGTTAGTAAAAAAAGTATAAAATAATTACATAATATCAGAAGCCATCTAAATACAAATGCTGGTGACGACAGAAGCAGTACGTAAAGAATTGTAGTAGACTCGACAAATGATTCAATTGTCATTACAATAACGTATGGATACATCAAGACAGAAGAGCCCTAAAAAATATACATATTTTAGTACATTTTACATGTCTACAGTATGTTTTACATTTTTACCAATTTAATTTCTTTTATTGTTATGTATAGATTAATAGTAGATTCAATTAGGCCCCCGGTTGTAACTGACATAATTAAAATTGTAACGGGAACACCACATGCTGGACACGTATTAGCAAAGTGTCGCCCAATAACCCGAATCAAGCATATTAGAATAATCTTCATTAGCTAAAAAAATGTTAGTCTTTCTTTAAATAACAGTGGTATATTAATAACCTCATTACCACGTTAACAAGAGCTAACGGATGGAAGCTGTCCTTTTTATTCATGTAGATGGTGACCGTGTACATTTTCAGTTACTGTTTCTGGAAAAGTGACAGGAGATCCATTAATTATATTAGACAGCTTTAAATAAGTATATAAGAAAAGAAATCATTGTTATAAAAAACTGTAAATGTAACTATTATTGACCCAAGTGTTACATTGAATATCAATAGGACTAAATTATTATCTTCTAAAAGTGGAACTGTCTTATCGCTTAACTTAATAAAAATTAAACCATTCTCATCATGATTTATTAATATTTATAAACAATTATTTGATTATAAAAATTTAGTTATAAGTTATTCATTTGTTTAAAACAAAAATTTAGAAAAAAAACACTAAAAAAGAAGTTACTAATTTAGTGTATTTCCCAGATAACTTACTAGATTGCGCTTTTGTTTTTCAAAAGAGTATAAATTAAAATCGAAATCTGGTGAGACTCTCTGAAAATTTAGATTTTTCAAACAGTGTGTATGTGCTCAGAGCAAAATTTGTAAAATTTGAAGGTTATATGAGAAAAATGTAAACAATTCCATGTGTCAAAATTTTGAGGTTATATATTGATGTTACGTCAATTTGTTTATTATTTATGAACGTTTTTGAATTTAGTGAGTTGATAATAATAATAATAAACAATTCAAATTAGTTGATTCAACAGTGCTGTGGATTTTATTAGTGACTTCATTTATTCTTGGAAAAGAATTTTTTTCTGTTTGAATTTTTAATTTAATTTTGGTGAATGGAACTTAGTTGAAATATAGAGATTTATCAACAAGCACAGCATTAACAAGTTTACAGCAAGAGCATTAACAGTTTACTACTAATATAGATCGGTAACTTATTTAAGGCGCCAAAAATTGGAAATTTTGAATTTAGTTAAGGTAATTATTTAGTTTATAAAGTAGTCAGTTAATGAAAAAACTAGTAATTAATATGACAAAGAAATTTATACTGTCTTTTAATTCGTTTTCTTTTATGTTATTTTATTTGGTATCCAAAAAGTTTTTTGTGCAGTGCAGAGTGCAGAACAGGTCTCCATAGATTTTACATGGGCGATAGACTTACCATATGTTGATCTCATTAAGAAAATTTCCCTGTATTATTGAGAAATACATTCGTGGTTATTATCAAATTTTGTTTATTCACTTTCCCAATTAAATTAAACACCTTGTTTAAATATTAAATAACTTTTTATGTGTGACATACAAATTATAACTTCAAAATATTATTTGACATCTATTGCATTTGTTTGTTTTTATTGAACACAAACGTATAAAAATTGGTTTAGAGCATTTGTTTGGAAAAGCACCTTGTTTCTTCAACGATTTAGAGCTAATTTTGTTAGAAAAACTGCTTTCTTTATATACTATTTTACGAAACAATTGGATTTATAACATGAAAAAATGAAATATGAATTTTTTAAAGTTTCGCTAACCCTATTTCGTTTCACAAATTTTCATTTATAAAAAATTATTCCATCTTAAAGACACAAAATTGCGAATCTGCCGATATATAACATCTAAACCTTGTTGTCGATGGAACTACATTGTATTAAACTTTATTACTAACATAAATTAAAAAAAAACAATTTTTCAATACTCGTTGTTTATATTACTATACATTACAATTTTTATGATTTTATTTGAATATTTCTTTAGATGCTACAGAACACTATGCAGTTCCAATAAAATTTCGTATCAAAAAAATTTAAAGAATATCAAACTTGAATGTTACTCAATGGAACTTCACAAACAAAATGCCATTCTTAAAATTGAAACACAAATTTCTGTAACAATTTCTACAGGTGAGTAGTTATACACTTGCATACATCTTAAATGCAAGCGGTTCTGTCTGTTTCAGATAAATTTTGACTTTGAAAAAGCACCAAAACTTTATTATCAAAACAGCACGTCCATCAATTTGTTTCTCTTAGTCTTTACTGAAATTTCCACTTTAATCTGAATAAGTGCTATAATCTGCACACCTGAAATAAGCTAACGTAGCGATAATCTCATCCATTTTAATATCAAGCTAGAAACGTCCAGACGTAATTTATTGTTACAAATGATTACTTTTTAGCATTCCTTCATAATTTTCTTTTCATATAACAGTAATGCATAGTACCTCTATTAATTATTTTATTAATAGACATAACTATATTTAGAACAACTCTTATTGATTACATCTTTATTAACGTATCTTAGTTACAAACAGTTGTTATAATAGTAGATTATGTATAGATTATAATAATTAGACTAAAAGTAAAAATGAAGCTGTATGTGCTAAGATTGGGAGATTGGCTGTCGAACGTCAGTAAGGCAGACAAACCAGTCGAAGCATATAAAGCACATTTTTGCTCCGAATAACATACACAACAAATAAACAAACAAACAAGATTAGCTTGTTTACTTTATCTCTGTTCGTCAGCGGAGATAATAAGTTTATGTCCTCTCATGAGCGGAGATAATAATCTGCCGCTGATGAATGGCAAAATGCCATGGCAATGAAGTGACAGTTTAGCACTGTCAATCCAGCAGTATAACGTCACACTTTACTGGCGTTTGAAAAAATAATTTTTCTATTTTGCATCTATAATAAAGCTGTTAAAGCACCCAAAACAGTGCATTAATAGCTCATTTGAGTGCTTTAATAGCCCAACGTTTTCAAAGTTGGTAGCATTGAAAAAAAACGAAAAATTGACAGAAACTTCACTCTAAAAATTTGAATTTTCAAATGTCAAATTTTCAAAAATGGAATAAAAGGTGCAAAATAGAAAAAATAGCATAAAAAAAACTCTTTTCATAAGTCATTATTGCACGAGCCCAAATTTAGAAAATGAGCCGCTTGCGGCAAGTTTTCTAAATTTGGACTCGCGCAATAAATCTTGCCTTATGAAACTCGTTCTTTAATATACTATTATTACATTTATAGTAAACAATGCTAAATAAAAATAAAAAGTAAGTTAAAGCAGGGTATCTCAGATCAGTTGTTGATAGACGTTAAAAGGATCTTGAGCAGTTGATTCAGGTCTGGTTCCTCTTTTACGTTCTCCAATGACAGCGAATATGCACCATAACGTTATTAAGATGTAACATTCCACAACTGAAAAAAAAAGAGAAAATATCGTTATGAAATAAGTGTATATTACACAAAGTGCTAACAAATGGATAAAAATACTATGTGTCGTTATCCACGTATAGGGCCGACAAAAGTATAGATACGTTAGATTTGTAACCACGTATATGCTTCTTATTATAAACCTAAAAATCTCCGATAAAATGATGAATTTTAAAATAAAATTGGATATACTACATCAGGTGAGTAGATGTACAAACACAAAATCTCACACTTTTTCAACAGTCTGTTCCAAAGATCTTGAGGGGGGGGGGGCAAATTTTCGTCGAAAAACGAAGAAAAAGGAATTAGTACACCAAAGGGAACTTACTCAAAATAATTACAAATTCTTACTTATAATATGTGTACAAACAATGAGGGCGGAAGAACAGGAATTTAAACACGAATTGAGACCCATTAAATGGGATATACTCGGACTAAATGAAAAAATAACCGTATTAAAATAAGCTCGGATTTTCAAGACCATATCGGCGGCATTTATATAAAACTAAAACTTAAACTCAACTGTGAGGTACAAGTCATGCATACGTATTAGGGTGGGTGTTATTTTGCAAAAGTTAGAATTTTTTAGGTCCCTCCCCTAGATTTCTTTAAAATCAAAGAAGCGAGCTGTGCAAGATTTCAGCCCATTTGGTCAATATTAACCCGTGCCACCGAGAGGTTAAAGTTTTAAATGAGATTTAACATGGGTTTGGTGCACTGCTAGAAACTTATTGGCATAACTTTTTTATCTTTCTATGTTTTATCGTGAAATATTGTATACCTATGTTGTTGAAGCTGCTTAACGTTAATCTGAAGCCAAGAAAACTTTGGCAGTTTCGCGAAAATGTTAATTTTAGTGAAGTTGACCTCTTTTTTGACAGTTGTAAACTGTAAAAGTTTTTCTGATAGTTTATCATGTTCGTGTGCAGCAGTTTCAACAACATAAGTATATAAATTTTCAAGTTAAAACATAGAAAGATAAAAAGTTACGCCACAAAGTCTCTAGAAATGCACCAAACGCATGTTAAATCTCATTTAAACTTTAACCTCTCGGTGGCACGGGTTAATATTTACCAAATAGGCTGAAACCTTGCACAGCTCATTTTCTTGACATTTTAAAGTGATCTAAGGGGGGGGACCTAAAAAATTTTAACTTTTGCCTAACTTTAACCTAATACGTATCTACCAACAACTGCTCCTAATAACTATATACATACTAATACTAAGCTTAAAAACAGGTAAGCAGCATCCCTGGATGCCTGCGTTTAGGTCGCTGGCTAAGTAGGCGAATTACAAACGCGTTTTTCGAACGCTACACGTGTGTTCGTAGGTCTCTCTCTCTCTCTTTCTCTCTACCATCGGATGCTGGTGTTGAGTGTAGCAGTGGCATTTGCGAGATGATATTGAACTTGAAAAATAATGAATATTTTAGTTTTAAATTATTCCGTTTGCGACAATTCGACAGGGTGATACAATATCACCAAAACTCCTATTTTTACCATAGAAAACGCCTTCAAGAACCTTTCACTGGAGCAAAAAAGGCATAAATATAGATATAGATGTAATATACTTAAGTCATTTACGACACGCGAACGATATAGTCGTAATATCGTTTGATCCTAATAAACTGCGACATATGATGGAAGAACTCAACCAAGCATCCGAAGGAATAGGACTTGACAAGAATGAATCTTAGGGCCGGTATTATAAAACTTTTTACTTCCTAGATAAAATTTACTTTGAGAGTAAATTCATTTGTTCTGTCAATTTCATATTTAAATTGACAGAATAAATTAATTCACTCTCAAAGTAAATTTTATCTAGGAAGTAAAAAGTTTTATAATACCGGCTCTTAGTAAAATAAAAATAATGAGTAAAAACAATGTTCAGATTAGTATAGAAGATGAATATACGGACTGGGACACAATATAACCATCGGTAAAGAAAATCAAGCTTTAGAAATATCTTGAAAAATCGGTTTATCATGGGTTTCTTTTGAAAATCTTAAACACATTACAAAATAAAAACATACCTGTGAACTTAAAGTGAATGTATTTGACACGTGTATTATACTAATAGCTACTGGACTACTACTACTTATTGGACTACTTATAAAGGGTGGTAGCAGATACGACGCGTTAATTTTAAAGGGTGATAGAAGACATCAAAAGGAACAAAAAAAGCCTGATACAACTTTGTTCTAGAACGTACTACTTTTACATAAAAAATTATAAAGTTGTAACTTCAACACCTTTTTGCGGCGTTAATAATAGTACTTTAATTATGGGGCTTGTCGGAAGATGCATCTTATCTATCACAACAACAAACCTTAATAACATTTTATCGTATCGTATGTCATTTCCGCGTAAAATTGATTTTTTTACAATTTAAAATTTATTTTACTCAATTAATAAACGTGACAACCCTGTAAAGTTTGTAATAAACCTGCCCGACAAAAATGCTGATGTATGATATAGTTTGTCGAACTTGGAATAAAGCACGTTTTGTTTACATCCTTACAATTTAATGAAAACTAGGTGCCAACTGCTTACCCTAATGGGTAAGCTTTAGTAACTAATGAAATGAAAAAATAATTCAAGCTCGGATCCTCACCTCTCTCTCTTACATCGCGTAGTTCAATAGAGTTTGGGTCATCCAGCGCTAGGTAGCGCTGGCT
This sequence comes from Agrypnus murinus, assembly GCA_929113105.1. Taxonomy (NCBI): domain Eukaryota; kingdom Metazoa; phylum Arthropoda; class Insecta; order Coleoptera; family Elateridae; genus Agrypnus; species Agrypnus murinus. The sequence goes on along the minus strand of OV816027.1, from coordinate 84,843,392 downwards.
GTCTCCACAAAAAAAATATACCGAGACACATGAATGAATGAATGAAAACACAATGCATGTACTTCAAGAGTAAGAAATGATATTTGGGTCAATGCCTGATCACAGCTATGTAAATAATACCCTTTTAGAGTGAGAATGTTGAGTTTGTGGTTTGTTGAACTTAAAATAATTTGCCAATAACAATAACAGTTTTTAATGATTTTGTAAGAGAATATCTTTTAAGGAGAAGATTTATTCAATTTAAATTAGGTAATTAGTCTTTAGTAGTCTTTAGTTTTATAGTAATTAGGTGCCTTAATCAATTTTTTACAAAAGATGGTATTTTTTACTAAAAAACAAACACGTCAAAAAATTTTTAAAATATTCCGGAAATTAATAAATATAAAATGTAGGTCAATAGTTGTCTTATCTTTACAGTTGGTTTGTTATGAAACGGTGTTTTTAAGCACGTACAAATTTTGTTTACGGAGGAACAGTACTGATTACAATTTTCGTAGAATTAATCACCCGACTAATCTGCTTCGGATATCTATTATTGTTAAACAACCGCTGTTATCAACAGTTTGTTTGTTGGATTTTCTAAAACAAGGTCAAGACCCAGCTGTAGAATGCAATTATACTTAAGTAAAGTTGCCAAATATGGCAATGTTTTTTTTCTAAATTACATGAAAGATAATTAACATAAAAAAATGTATTCAGTTTTTTTTATTCCTTTTGTTGTCTTGTATAACGCCTTGACAAAAATGAGTGCAAATCAGCTACAAATAATGCAAAAGAGACATGGAAAGAAGGATGTTCACCAACGTTTTGTTGAAGCAACGCGTGTCCTGCTTCATGTCGCAAGCCACCGCTGTTAAAAATACAAATAGAGTGGTTAAGTAGTAAAACAGTAAAATAAAAGGATTAAAAAAACACTTACAGAATGACAGAAGCCTTCTAAGTACAAAGGTTGGTGTCGGCTGGAACAGTATATAAAAATTTGCGGTAGACACAACAAATAACTCAATCGCCATTACAATTACATATCGATACATAAAGGCAGAACACGCCTGAAAAAAATATACAAATTAATTGTTATTCACGTCTACAAAGTGTTTTACATTTTTACCAATTTCTTTCCTTTTAATGATGCGCAAAAACTAAGAATAGATGTAATTAAGCCGCCAACTCCAAGCGACATAAGTAGAATTTTCATGGGAACATCACATGCTGAACACGTATTATCAATTTCTTTTTCTTTAGCCCAACCGAAGTTCATTAGTATAATTTTAATTATCTAAACAAAAAAAATAGTTTTTTCTTTAAATAGTAGTGGTATATTGATAACATCATTACCAAGTTGGCAAGAACTGATGGACAGGAGCAGTCTTCGCTATCCATGCAGCGCGTGATGAATGCTTCCATTTTCTGTTAGTGTTTTCTGATTCTGGGAAAATGGGATATCCATTTATTATTATTACACAGTAATTGGGTTAGACTACATCGTCAGTTACATGTTAATAAACTTTGAGCCACTCCTGCCTGATTGGTAGAAAGCTGCTCATACATGGGTTGAATAATTAGCTTTTGCGAAAAAATTGACCAACAGACAAACTCGTTAAAAAGTTGACATTTAACTGTCCAATTTAACTCTGGCACTGATTACCTTTAGTTTATTATGTGTCAGTTGTAGCAGATTATCAGATTCAACATTATGACGTTTGACTCAAACTTTTGAAATTTCGAAAGAATTACTTTTGGGTTTGGAAGTGTTATATTGATGACAATAGAGAATGTCAACGTTTGGCCAACAATTGTATGGGACTTCTTTTAGAGAAATTAAATGAAACGTAATAAAAAAGATAACGTAATAGCCGGATGGGACATAAAATTGTGTTGCAAAGCTAATAACATTCCTTGAAACACTTCGTGTCCTAGACGAAGAGTGGTTCGCAATATCTCGTCCTCGAAGGGCTACTCAATTCTCATTTGCGACTTTACATGTCTCGTCCTGGGCAAGTGCTTCGGCCTGGACACGAAACTTATCCAGTCCAGTCCAGTCTTATCCAGAGTGCGCAATTACTAACAGCATCCATTAACTTCAAGTCAATAGCTAATACCAGCTTGCTGTACTTAAAGCTTTGGAGAGCAACTGAATACTACCAACACATATTACTTTTCCCAGATGCCATTATGGCGAGTAACAGATAAGGAATGGAGTGTCAAGAATCTCGCGACTCGAGCTTTCGAATTGGCACTTAAAATGTTAAATCTTTTTAAACAGCCAAAAGACTATAATTATTATTATTATAAAAGAAAGACCCAAAAGACAAAAATCACTAAGCTTGTTCGCGGTATTTTTGTACGCTATAAATTATTATTATTATATTACTACAAAAGAGATTGGACGTTACGTTATATAGCATTGAATTGTGAATGTCTATTTGTTTCAGGTTTACTGCACGAAAAATTTTGATTCTATTCGTTTGGGATTCACTGCTTAAACTCCTTTCTTATTAAAAAGCTTGAGAAAGCTATTTTTCTATGAGGCGATTGACAAGAGGGTGTTGTCAAAGTGTCTACTATAGAGTTGACGTTGTGAGTACTTTAATAATATTTTTTAAAATGCCTTGGCGGATTCTAATTACCATTTGTCTTAATGAAATTGAACCGTTTGATACATTGGAATAAATTTGTTGCGGTTTGCTATTCTTCTATTTCGTCAACGTAAGTTAACAATGTTATCATCTTGCACAATCTTCCAACTTTGACATGGGTTCATTTCAGGTAAAACGTAATGTCAATTTAACATCGATAAAACTATGTGGTAGTTAAAAAGGAGAAATTAAAGGCCTTTCATAAATAAGCAAGCATCACAAATAAGCATTTATTTGAATATCAATCAGGTGTGATTTTTAACTATTCCCGCAAAAAAGCGCTGCTGTGATTGGTTCCTACAAAACCAAGTTGCAACCCAGTAAATCTACTGATTTTGTTTACATGAAGAATTGGAAATATAGTCCAGCAACGCATACATTGGCAGCAGATGATCCTCAGAGATGCAAAATCGGGGGTTCGGCTTATATCAAGACGCTCGCTGTTTGTATGCAGCTCCGATTTCACGCACGGCTTTATATTTCAACAACTGTTACGTGCTAATTTCGTAGCATCCTGTATAGCTATGCTTTTGTATTAGCTTGTATAGCGTTTAGGGATTTTCGCATTTTCTCTCCGTTTAGTTGCCATTTTGTTTGGAACTAACTTCCTGTTGATAAGAGATTTGGTCACTTTGTTCGATCCGTTCGTGGGTCAACTTCTTGAAAGAATATTTTAGTGGACATCGCCGTTTAATTAATCTCTTCCTTTGTGTTGTGAATTAGAAATTACATTGGTGCAGATCTATGGTTGATTGTTGGCGGTGTTTTTCCAATTGTTAGATTGGAACCTTAATGGGATTTTTCCACAGTTCTTTTTACTATATATATATATATATATATATATATATATATATATATATATATATATATATATATATATATATATATATATATATATATATATATATATATATATATATATATATATATATATATATATATATATATATATCTATAAAGGCCTACCATGCGTCCGGGCCAAAAGCGTAGCGCCCAGCGTCCTGCGTATATAAGTGTATATAAATGATGGTATCAGTCAGCGTCTTTTGCAAACTATAGGTTTATTCAGCGTCTGTTTATTTTATGCAAGCTATAGGTTTATACAGCGTCCATTTATTTTTTCAGTATTGGCCAGCCTGCTTGAATTCCTTTGCCTGTCTGCGGTGTCGAGTTACTCTCTGCATTTCTGAGTAAAGATTGCGTCATTTAAACTGGCAAAAAAATTCTATTTTATTAACGCTATGTAATAAATACTTTTAGTTTCGTTTCTGTATGTGCATGAATTTTATTTAAAAGGCTTTCAGATTTAAAATACTATATGCATAAAAACATCATAAAACTCGAAATATTATTGGATTTATATGAAATTTTCTACAAAGGGGTTTTTCAGGTCGCTGATTTCAAATCTGATGTCAATGTTTGCAAATTTTAAAGGACGGATGAAATATGGCGGCCATAATAATTAAAATTTGATTTATTTGCATAAAACTTAACATCTGACCAACCATTAAAACGGTTTTACTTGCTATTAAAAATGATGGATAATCTTAATAAGATTGCCTTACATTTATTCGTTTCCAAAACACGTTTGAAATCTTTACACGTAATTCAAAGCTTTATTGATTTAGCTTACGGTCCAATTGTACCCAAAAAACGTGTTGCTGTTTATTTCATAAATAATATAACGATGGATAACTTTGGTTTCAAATTAATATTTTACGAATGTTAAATGCTTGTTTACCATACTTTTTTTGGAAAACGATGTTTATTAATTAAATTATTTCACATGTTTTACGTGAAAAATTAAATTTTAGAGAAACTGTATATTCAAAGTTAACCAAAAAATATCACTTAAGTTTCATAGTATTTGAACTATTTTCCCAAAATTTTAAGAAAATCGTATGTCTAAGAACTAAATTATTACCTGTTTTTTGCCAAACAAAAAACAGGTTGTTTGGCAAGAAACAGTTTTTTTGTCAATAGTTTAGTCCCTAGACATACGATTTTCTTAAAATTTAAGTGTTTTTTTGGTTAACTTTGAATGCACATTAAAATAACCAATTAATTTAGGCGTTTTTTGTCAAAATGCCTTGCTCTAACGAAATACGTCTCGAAAATTTTTCCACCCAAAATCCCTCGTGCTACGCACACGGAATTTTGTTGAGAAGATTTACTCCACGTAATTTCCAAGCAAAACATTCCGACAGAAAACGTCAAAATTTAATTGGCTATTTTAATGCACTTGGGATATTACTGTTGATTATGAACGAATATCTCAAAAATAAAAAAACGTTGTATCTGAGAATTTTTTTTAAATTCTCAAAATTAATAAATTTTATTTATTGAATGTATTTGTTTATGTGCTTTATTATTTTTTTTTATTTTCATTAATATAATTATTGAATTTATAAAATGGGTTCTATACGTATGAATTCAAATAACGCCTTTATTAACGTTTAAATAAAAGTAACATTTAAACAAACTTTGTTGAAATAACAGGAAACTATTATATATGAATGATCAATGCATAAACTCGTTTATTTCGCCAAAACAATAAGGTAAGACCTTTTTTACTAGACTTGATAAATCTTTTATTAGAGTTTAATTTTTAAGTTTTAATAGCTTATTAAAATCATTTTAGATTTTATTTACTTTTAGAATTTCTCTTATGAATGATGAAAAACACTTTACAAGTAAGCTTCTTTTATAAAACAATTAAATTGTGAGCGAGCACTTTCCTGGTAAGCAAATTTTTATAACCCTTTGTAAATTATTTAACTCAATAATAGGGATTCCATTTTTATTATTAGACGTACCAAGACCTATTAATGCTCCATATTCGATTTGAAAAGATGTTTTCTGAACTGGTAAAAACCTTTTTATAATAATTACTACAGTTCCAACACTATTATTTTTTCATGACGTTGCAGTATTGAAATCTATTTTCAGGGATGGACACCAAGATTAATAAATACCCTTATATAGACCATCTACTTTTAGAGCTGTAACAACGAATCATGATTTAATTTATTTTATTTTAAATCTTTTGTTCGATAATGATTTTTGATTTAAAATCATTTTAGGAAGTATCTTTGATTTTCTATCAAAAAAAGATCAGATTTAAATATTTCAAAATCATTTTACATCATTCTTAAGGATTTAGATATTTTCAAAAATTTAACTACATTGTTTTGTAGTTTTATGTAGTTTTATTTTAAAATACTTACCTAAGGTATCAATAAGAACGTGTTATTTCCTAAATTTTAGTGAATTTTTAATTTTCTTTACACATTGTATCTTAATAATAATAATAATAATAATAATGTTTTTTTAAGATGGAATACATCTTCTTAATAATTAGAAGAAAGCATATTTTTGAAATTTATTCTTATTGTTGGTAAATTAATTTAATAATAGATCATTTGTGAATTAATAATTAGTTTGGTTTTCTTTGCCGTTTTGCTTACGTTTTGTCCTGCCAACTATGCTTATATAGAGGGAATTGTTTACACTTTAGCTATAATAATAGAAGTTTATGTACAGTCTTAAACATTAAGGTGATACATGATATATCCAGATCAACAAAAATTTCTTATATTTTCAATTTAAATAATACACGCGATAAAAATAATATGAAATATGTTTCCGTTGAGAGATCATATTTCTGAACGACAAAACAACAGCGCCAACAAGATTTACCTTGAACAATTGAATATATGAATCATTCAAAAAATGAATCATTGAAAATATTAAATTAACGTTGTATAATTAACTAATAAGGCATACCTACATTGATTGTTTATTATATTTTACAACTTTGATTTGCAATTTTCGCAGTCATCAAATCATAAGTTACTCTAAAATTTGTAAACTGATCTTTCATTTTATTACAATTTGTACAACACTAAAAACACTTTTTGCGAAGTGTAGCATTTTAGTTTTCATATGTATATTTTGTTCTTAATAGCATGTACTTTGATATAAAAAAAATCAAATTAAAAAAGATGTTGCTCAAGGTTAAATATGAGTTATTGTTAGTGGCGTGGGATTTTACGGTATTTTAGTAAAAAGTCCTTAATAATAAATTATTTCATTTTTATAGTATGTCAGGTATTTAACCATTTTAATCAGAGAAGCTAATGGGAATTTCTTGGGATTAGAATATTACAAAATTTAGATTATTTTTACAGATTATGTCAATTTGTTTGTTATCGTTCCAGATCTCTATAAGAAATATTTTTTACTTTTAAGTTTGTTTTGCTTAATTATTATTATGTCCGCAATCCCTATTGAGGAAGGTAGTTATAAAATAGAAATGACAGAGCATGATTTGAAATTCAATGAAATCTCACTATTGATATTTGGTAAAATATCAAGTAAATAACTATTCGATTTCGGCCCAAACTTCGTAATGAAAATTTGTTCGACTACCATCCCTTTATCTGCCACTTAACGGTTAACTTTTATATCTGGGTCACCTTTATATATAGTTACTATATATAATGTCGATATTCAATACCTAAATATTAAAGAAGAAAAATGTTTTTAGCAAACCTTGTGTTCTTTTCCCCTAAGAGCGACATTCGAAAGGAACCAATTATAACTTACGTTTCCCTCTTCCACCTTGGTCAAATAACCAGCTGAATGTTTTAGCGAAACCAAAGACTGAATACATTTATGCTCATATACGTATGTCTACTTTAAATAATACAGAACTGGAAAAGCCTAGACTTGACAACAGTTTGAAAAGGCTTAACTGAAATTGTACTAGTTACTCTGAAGGTAACTTAACTGAAGGCTTTACTTTTAAAAAGTCTTATGAACCTTTAAAAGTCTAAATGCCTTCAAACTGTCTCAAGATCCAAGAAATCTTTAGTAGGTAATTTAGGCGGGGGAGGATTGACTTTTTAACATTTTTTGATTTGTCAGTTTACGAGTATTCTAAACCACATAACTATATTAAATTTCAAGTTTATATGTCATTTAGAAGTTTACCAATCACCAATGGAGATGGGAGAGTTGACATAATTATAAAAAACATAACATAACAAACACAATAGGTGATCTTAATATGCCCAATTTTATGAATGTTAATTTGCACGGTGAAATTGAAAGAGAATTTTATAATTTTATGAATTTGCACTATTTAATTCAGATTAACCAAACATTAAATTGTAATGACCGTATCCTTGACCTTATTCTTGTAAATTCGAATGCTCAATGTTGTCGGTGTCCTGTCCCTATTATCAACGAAGATCCCTATCATCCTTCCGTAATATGCACATTGGAGTATATTAAGCGTAATAATATTTCTACACAGTCTAATGCACACAGATATAATTTCAAAAAAGCCAATTTTTTGGAATTATACCGTAACTTGTTATTAATAGATTGGCGACCACTCTATGAATGTAGTAACGTTGATGATGCTGTTGAATTATTTTATAGATTTATATATAGCGTGTTTGATGAAACAGTACCATTATGTAAACTTTCAAATTCAAAGTTTCCACCGTGGTTCTCACGTGACATCATATCCGACATTAAACATAAGGGAAGGATTCGCAAAAAAATGAAAAGTAGGAACAACTCTGCAATTATTCAATCACTACACACTGAGTTCACTTACTTACGTAAAAAAATCAAAGACTCCATCAAGATTGCTTATGAAAATTACCTAGTTCAAACTGAAAATGCAATAATACAAGATCCGAAAGAATTTTGGTCTCATTAACTTCTGTAAAAAAAGATCTGCAGAAAACAATTTTCAAAAATTTAACAAAACTCGCTGACAACTAAATATTCAGATAGCAGTTTATAAATACAATTCAATAAGATTTAACATCTCGCTTTGCTTTATTCGCCGCTTAAATTTTGGCTGACATACTTCTAACTTGGGGATTACAGTTATCTAAATTGGATAATGCCCTACTTGCTGATAATTTCAAATTCAATAACACTAAAGATCCGAACTGCTTGAGGATCATTCAACAACTTTGAAATTATGATTTTCAAACCATTTTTGGTCGTTTTTGATGTGCGGTAAGAAGCACCATCTTGTTGAAAGATTAAATCGCGGTCAAGATCGATTTTTAACGATTGGTAACAAGTTAGCGTTAAGAATTTTCTGATACTTTTCAACATTAACTGTGCCGTCTATGGATTGAAATCATTCTAACCCTCCAGCTGACATATAGCTCTAAACTATTGCACCTTGAGGAAACCTAACCGTACGTTTTAAGCAGTACTTATGGAATGCTTCATGTTTAGCTCCGATCACTCTTTTGCGAGAGTAACCAACGAAAACACCAGACTTTGACTAGTCGCTGAATATGACCTTATACCAGTCATTCTCTGGAACATTGTATAGGATAACTACATATTTAGTCCATGTCACTCGTCGTTGTTCTTGTTTCTCGGTTAGAAGTTTTACTTTGACTAAATACAAAAACCGTTTATGTTACAAAGATAGTTAAGGAATACTCAATGCATCAAAGTTTAAAGATAACTAACTACCTTATTAAAGAATGGAGAGTCTATCTGAAAACTAATAAACTGTTTGGATTTTTGGCAATTGTTGCGACAGAAAGGTAAAGACAGGATTAAGTGTGCCCAAATAGCTGCAGGACATGATCTGGACTAGCAGAAATACATAGAACAAAATTAAAAAGCTTATCGGTATCTCCAACGTAAATGAATGCTTCTTCACGGCTTGCTCCAAAATGATACGTCTGGATTTCTTCAGCTAGTTTGCAAGGATAATTTTCAGAGAAGACTATATGGAGTAACCCTTCACTCTTACTAAGACTCTTTTTCAGTGTGTTGTAAGCAGCATTTTTATTTCTAATGTTAAATTTATATTTATTTTTAAAGTTTTCATTTCTTCTTGAACCTCTCCCTGCAACTCTTGAACTTCTGCTGAACCATACCTAAGACTGATAATGGAGGGCAAGATTGAGGGTAGACGAGAACTGGCAGGAGACAAGGCTCATGGTTGAGAAATGTGAGAGACTGCACTGGCCTAAACTCACAGTTATTACTAAGAATAGCAAAAGATAGTGAACGATTTGCCGAAGTTGTTGCTAACCTTCTATAAGAAGACAGCACCTTAAGAAAAAGAAGATGTAAAAAAGGCCGCAAAGTTAGAAAATGTAACAGTTTTATCGACCTTACTGAATATTTCTGAATTTGTTTTTACTCGTGCAGTTCTATACAATATCGACTCCTTTGCCTTCTTCAACATACCAACACAAATTAGCTTGGGGCAACGTATGATAGCCTAATAAAAACAGGATGCCAATAAAACTGAAAAGTTTTTCCCTTGTAAATATAAAATCGTGTGTATTATTTATCATGAGCCTACTTTACAAAAAATCGCAATACTATATCTTGAACTTCATCATCAAAAAGTTTTAGAAAAATATCCAGCGGTGATTGACCTGCCAAATGATTTTTTAGCTGTTCAATTTTTTGTGTTCTCTTCGTCGGGCAAGTTCAGATACAAAAAGAAACCTCTCTGTACTTGGGTTTCTGGTTATTTGTTTTGAGCAAACTTGAGAATGTGAAAAGAAGAAGAAAGCATTTAAGTAGAAAAAAACTGAAAACAATACAGTTATGAAAACACCTGAAGAAAAACTAATGCCCATCTCTGAATAAAAAAAAACTGCACGGAAACGTTTTGTTGGACTTGGACCTGGAAAAGGAAAAAGCAATGAGAAATAAGCAATCATACTCTAGTTTTGCACGACTCGCTGGTGAAACCTTGGGGAGTTGCTGGAGGTCAAAAAACCAACGGAAAAGATCTTTAAGTGCTTTGTTGATGTCCATTGATATTCGACATTACCGTTTTTATAGTTTAGCAAATAAAACAATTGGCCTTGCACACAAAACAAAAATATCCTACAGTACATTCTCTCGATGCCATCCCTATGTTATTACCGTCTATATTATGTATGCAAACCTAATGAAATAAACAGAGCTACCTGTTTGTACAAGCAACGCGCAAACATAAGCTTCAAACCACAAAAACTAAAACCACTAACACTTGATAATGACAATTCATATGAACTCCTGTAACATGTAGTAAGGCTTCCGCATTGCATATGTATGGCAGGTCTCTGAAATGTCAAAATAAAATGAAGAAAAGGTTCAATTTAATGTTAAGATTGCAGCTAAAATCAATGTTACTAAACCTGTCCGAGAGTTGCAGGGAGAGGTTCAAGAAGAAATGAAAACTTTAAAAATAAATATAAATTTAACATTAAAAATAAAAATGCTGCTTAGAACACACTGAAAAACAGTCTTAGTAAGAATGAAGGGTTACTACATATAGACTTCTCTGAAAATTATGCTTGCAAACTAGCTGAAGAAATCCAGACTTATCATTTTGGAGCAAGTCGTGAGGAAGCAACATTGTACGCAGGAGTCACTTACGTTGGAGATACCCATAAGCTATTTAATTTTGTTTTATGTATTTCTGCTAGTCCTAAGACCTTGAACTGCTTCTCTAGTTCCAATGCCTAAGCGAAAACCAAATTGTTCTTCTCCTACATATTGTTCGCATTTTGTGTGTACTAGTTGATGCATATTCTTAGCATTATCTACAGTACATGGCTCATCAGGCTAATCAATCGGTACTGTAAGCACTGTTTTACTCCGCTCTTTTTAGGTATAGGAATAAAAATAGGTTGGGTCCAGTCGTGTGGTACGAGTCCTGTATAGTATATTCTATTTAAGAAAGATGTTAAGATGTTGAGGCTTTCATCGTTTAATACGTTTACGCATCTCAGTATAGATGTTATCTTCACCTGGGACTCTACGTGTTTTGATAGTTTTATTGCGTGTTTCACTTCTGCTATAATAATTTTCAATGGCTAATCTTCTTGATCTATTTCTCTTGATTCTGGTTACATTCTGATATCATCAAAAAGCTCTTGTACATATATAGCTTGTCAAAATCTCTTCTATCTCGTCTGGGTCTATTGTTTTTTTGTTACTATATGTGACTAAGATATCGTGTTGATGGGTTTTATTTCCAGTTATTTCTTTTATCTTCTTTTTTGTGTGTTAAAGAAATCATGGTTTCTTGGCAGCTCTTCGAGTACTTGACAACGTTTCTCCATCCAGGTCTTCTTTGCCTCTCTTATAAGCCTTGTAATCTTTTTATGGATTTATTTATATTTATTATAGTCTTTATGTTTGTACTTCCTTGTTTCGTTCATCAATAAAAGGATTTCTTCCATCATCCATTTCTGTTTTGCTCTCTGCTCTTGGTTTTCCAATTCATTTTCTTGTACTTCATGTTTACATTTTTAATAGACTGCCAAAAGTTTTCCATTGTTTCTGTTTCCAATTATACCGTTTGCCTAAACTTACTATTCAAAACTCGTGTTATTTCCCCTTTTATTTGTGGTTCCCCCAGTTTCTCAAAGTTAGGTCTTGTTTTATTTCTCTTCCGGATTTTCTTCAATTTAATCTCACGTTTTTCAGCTACGGGGTTCTGATCAGATCTTACGTCTGATCCAGGATAAGTTCTTACACTTTTAATTCCGTTTCTATATCGTGTATCAATCAGTATGTAATCTATTTGATTTTTTATGATATTTCCTTCATTGTTTCCTGGTCCTAAGTACACTTCTAAGTGTACAATCGCCTTTCTGGAAGTTGGAACCAGGTGTTTGCTACCATTAAGTTTTCTTCATTACAGAACTGTACCAGATATCCCCCCTATCGTGTCGTTTGCAAATACCATGGTCTCCAACAATATATTGAACTCTTCCTTTACCTATCTTTCCGTTGAAGTCACCCATGATTATATTCACTTCATTCTTTTTAGTAAATCTTAGTAGGTGATTTTTACATCATGAATGAAAAACTCATGCAGTATGGAGTATTCTCGTGCAACTTATATTACTAGATGAACAGATAGTTCCATATTTTGGACGGCACTCGCAACAAAATGCTTCTAAAAGTAAAACCGGTGAGATTCGGTTTCAAATTATGGTATATCTGTTCAGATGAAGGGTACTTATACAAGTTATCCTCCAAATAATAAAAAATCAAGACTTGGGTTGGGAGGTGACTTTGTTTTTTAGCTACTATCTATTGTAGAGAATAACCATAATCATAATATTTTCCTAGACAACTTCTTTTCTTCATATAAATTATTCGACAAGACACTATGGTGTTGGACCATTGAAAACTGCAAAAAATTATGACGCAAAGGAAAAGAAAAAAACTACTGTACTGCTCAAAAGCTACTGTACTATCAAAACAAAAGGAAATAGTGACGTTAACGAAGAAAATAAAGTAAAAACCTTCCCAAGGATCTTGTATGGTTTCTCTATTTCTTAGAAAATCAAATGTAACTGAACTAAAGGGTTCATTGTGATGCAATGAAGAAGTACATCATATGCTCAAAGTAATTCAGTGTGTCTAAAAAAAATCCCAACCTATTGCTTGGTCTTGGAGGGATTCATCCAGTGTTGTAATGTATCTAGATACAAGTATCTAGATACAGTATCTAGATACGTTTATGGTACCTAGATACATATCTAGATACTTTTAAAATTTTGTAGCTGTATTTGGATCTAGATACATTTTCTGTAGTATCTGAGTATCTGTATTGTGCAGATACTATTTTCATAATTTAATGATTTTATAATACAAAAATTGTCATAAATGATGTGTAGAATCTTAAATTTGAAATAAACCGCCGAACATAATAAAACTAATTTTTAATTTGGAATTGCTTTGAAATCATGAAATCAAATATGTCACCTCGTTAAACAATTGAGTCACTACATCTAGTCAGCCAGGTCAACTTGGCGTATCAGAGTTTCGCTATCGACGCCATATTGAGATAAAAGAAGTGTAAAATATAGTAATTCATTAATTAAAATCGCATCTTACGTATTTGGCATATTACAATTTGTGGCTGTCAAAATGAAAACTATGTAGAAAAGTCTTTTAAACTAAACATGGATTTAATTAAATTCAATGGGGATAATAATAATTAACAATTTCGGGCTTTTCTCGCCACAAAGTGGGGTTGTTTGCGCTACTCTGATCCGCCAGTATGGTCTGGCTGACTAGATGTAGAAACTCTATAAACAATGGATATTGTTACAGAATTATGATATTACCGATTGTGTGAGAAAGAAGCATTCTTGTCCGTCCAGGGCAGTGTTACCAACTGTACCATAATTATGGTACTTGTACCATAATTTACTGATTGTACTAATCAACAACAATTAGATAAAAGTGTACCATAATTTCAGATATGAAGAGAATTCATTCTTTATTACATGTAATAGTTGTAGTAATTTTTATTTTACTGGACTTGTAGATAAGTTCTAGGTACGACAAGCCACTGGTGAGTCTTTGAGTACAGTAAAGGCACTATACGGATTTTGTTACACACTCCTATTTTTTCTGTCACAACAGTCAATTTGAGAACTTTCAAAGTAAGAACTATCTTAATGTAGTGCGTTTGAAAATATGTTGAAGAGCAAATAATTATAATATATTCCGTTACACCAAGGGTAACTAAAAGCAACCAGATTTAGCGACTTTTGGGTGTAATAGTACTACGAACTAATAGCAAATTGTTATAGTGTGAATCGTACCAACACATACTTTGAAGCTAGGTTATCAGAAATAATACCTAAGCTATGCTGGTTTCTGTTAAAGTGGTAAAACATTTTCTAGGTTTTCAAACAATGAAGACTATTGGAGTTTATTCAAGTTATTAATATTCTGCACAACACCAAAACTGAAGATAGAAAATCTACACAAATGTCATGTTTGGAATGCTTTAATGAAGTGGGAAGGTTTGAATGCATGCTGTACTTATCTTTAGATACTGGTATTTGCTTAACCATTTTTAATATGTGTAAATTTTAATAAATATTGCTGTCCTAGACTAGCCCTGGAATTGATACTTAGTTAAATCACTATTTTCGGTACGAAAAATTGACTAGGAAGTTCTTATATTCGGGGTGAAAAACAAATATCTACAAATGTATCTAGATACATTATGTTAAGCTTTGTATTTGGATCTTGATACTTCACTGTAAAAGTACCTGTATAGTAAAGACAGTATCTGTATCTGTATCTAGATACACAAAATAATGTATCTATTACAACACTGAATTCATCTCCTAAAAGTGGTACTCTCATGCATTGGGCTGTACCTCAAAGACAGTGGAGCTTCGAAAATCCTTGTTGAGACAGTATAATTGGAATACTGTTTTCTATTTTGAAACGCTTACGGTGTTATACCAGTGTACGAAGATCAACGCTTGTTGGACAAATTTAAATTGCTATAAAACTACATATAGTGACATAAAAAAATATTTTGAGAAACTCATAGAAAATGGCAGGCAGAAAAAAACTGGGGCCTGCGTGCATGCAGTATAAGAGAGTGTTTGCCACTTTCCTACTTCTTTGTTAGAAAAAATTATGCACGATGGTACATTTTATACTACAATGATTGCTTGAAGCTGGACGAAGGCCCTATAATTTATAATTCCATGCCACTCTTTTAAACAAAAAATAATAATCTTAATTCAATCCTAGTAATGCATTAAAACAATAATTATTCAAGGCTTTTTAACCAAAATTTGTTTTGGTGGTTTCAAGTGTAAACATTTGCATTTAATTTTACATTTTTTATAATAAACGGGGTTTACACGCGTCAATCAACTTTAAACTCCAATTTATAACTGATGTAACCTACAACACTGTATTTTTATTTATTTTATTTATTAAAGTATTTTCAAGCTGTTAATGCCTTAAGAATGTTTGAAAAAAACATAGTAGACCTTATTTAATTGTAAAAGTCGTTACATAAATTTATTCTGGATTACTTGAAACCCTCCCGAAACAAATTTTGGTTAAAAAGTTTTATAAATTGCAAGGATTGAATTAAAATTGTTTTTTTTTGTTTAGAAGAGTGACTTTTAAAATAGTGGAAATTATAAATCTTAAGTTCTTTTTCCAGCTTCAAGCAATCATTGTAGTATATAAAATATACCATCGTGCATAATTTGAAAAATATTCAAGTTCATAGTAAGAAATACGTAAAATGACTGTGTAAGCGTTATAGCAAACACAAGATTACGTCACTTTATAGACTTCCACACCTGCAACCAGTAAATAGAGTCGGGAATTTTGGGAAATTTAATCCATGCTTACAAGGACAAAACGACAACACGACTTACGACTTACAACAACATTAAAATTTTTATAAGGACGTTTTTTATATGTTACTATAATATTGAATTATTCCTGATTATCTAATATCCATTTTTTTCTCGAGTCCTCTGACTTTAATAAAGCTTAACATTAGTAAAATATTATATTTCTAAATGCTATAGCTACTTTTGTTTTTATCAGACAATAGGTAATAAAAGGTACCCATTTTTAGGGACAATTTTATTAAAAGCAAATTAGTTTTTATCTCAGAAAGTACATGCCATATATCTATAAAATTTTTGTAGGGGTTATAAAAAGAAACCTTGGGGTTCTTAGCTATTAATTTTCGACCAAAAAGCAATTCATTTAAGATTTATATAAAAAATAGGGAATTGTGTTTTCTTGTTTATTAATTTTTTGATTTCGTTTTGGTTAAATGAACACTTTTCATATAGGCATTATTTTTCTCAAAGAAATGTTCCTAATTTTAACAATAACAGTGCAGTAACAAAAAACCAATTTTTTGTCCAAACCGCTCTTCACTAAATTAATTTTCCTGCGATTCAGAGGAAGATATTGAAGACTATACAGGGTGTCCTGTTTAACAGTCTACACTGAATCATTCCAACAAGCTTGTGACTATAGCAGTGGAATTAAAAGAACTTTGTATACTTTGACCTCTAGTTTACGAAATCAGAACACATATTAGAACTTGTGTTGGTGCTGGATATCATCATGAGGATTTTTTTAAATGGAACGATTAGATTTGAAGTATGGAAATCGATAGCAAGTGGGATTCTGAATAAAAAAAGTATTAAGCTACTATAGGCTTAAAGTGAATGATAATGAAATAATAAAGTGAATGGATTCTAATACTGTTTTGTAAACAAGAAGCCGAAATCTACGAAGTTCTTTTAATTCCATTACTATAACCAAAAGCTCGTCCGAATGATTGAGTGTAGAACTAGAGGTCGAAATATACAAAGCTCTTTTAATTCCATTGCTATAGCCAAAAGCTTGTCCGAATGATTGAGTGTAGACTGTTAAATAGGCCAGAACCCGTTAAGTGACTAAGTGTTTACTATTTTTCCCACATTTAAACATTTGAAGTGGTGACTCGTACTACCTTTGAACTCTCAATTTTGCAAAATCTAAAAAGTATCTTCTACATTATTAACCATAAAATATGTAACTTCTTATGTTTGTGCATGATAACCATGAAAATGAAGCGCAACAAAAATCGTGCTATTTTTTCACATTTAGAAATTCTAAGGGTTCGCTGCTACCCCCTTATATCCTGAATTTCGCAAAATCGGTGAAGCATGTGCGTTTTTATGTTCTTTCACGCAACCCATTCAACAATGAAACGCAAATAAACTGCTTTACTATTTTCTCCACATTTCCAAATTCTAAGGGATGGCTGGCTACCCCCTTAGACTCTTAATGTCGCAAAATCCGTAAAGTATGTAACTTTTTATGTTCTTTCACGTCACCCATTCAAATATGAACCGCAACAAAGATTATTTACTATTTTTCCCGTATTTCAAAATTCTAAGGGTTGGTTGCTACCCCCTTAGACCCTGAACTTCGCAAAATCTATAAAATAGGTGACTTTTTATGTTCTTTCACGGCACCCGTTAGAAAATGAAACGCAACAAAGATTGTTTACTATTTTTCCCGTGTTTAGAAATTCTAAGAGGTGGCTGCTACCCAAAACAGAACAAAATTTTGAAAATATAAATATGGGTTTTTGTAACGTTTTTTAATTTTTCGCTAGACGAGAATCCGAAACTCTGTAAATATACCAAATTTCAAGTTTGTATGTACTCTAGAAATTCGGAAGTTATAAAGATTATTTAATTTCATTACTTAAATTCATAAAGTGAAGTCCCGTTTTACAACCCCTAAAAGGGTAGCGGAGGGTTAACATAATAACAATTTTTTTATATTTTTCTTTACGAGAACTCTAAACCCTATAACTAAACCAAATTCCAAGTTTGTATATCATCTAGAAATTTTACAACCCCTAAAGCGGGTGCGGGGGTCGACTTAATAATTTTTTTAATTTTTCTGTACGAGAGTCCTAAATCTTATCAATATACCAATTTCAAGTTTGTATGTCATCTAGAATTTCTACAACCCCCAAATAAAGTGCGGGGGTTGACTTAATAAAAAATTTTTATATTTTTCTTTACGAGAGTCTTAAACCCTATCACTATACCAAATTTCAAGTTTGTGTGTCATCTAGAATTTCTACAACCCCCAAATAAAGTGCGGGGGTTGGTTTAATTTTTTTTTAATTTTTCTTTAGGAGAGTCCTAAATTCTATCGCTATACCAAATTTCAAGTTTGTATGTCATCTAGAATTTCTACAACCCCCAAATAAAGTGCGGGGGTTGACTTAATAAAAAAATTTTATATTTTTCTTTACGAGAGTCTTAAACCCTATCACTATACCAAATTTCAAGTTTGTGTGTCATCTAGAAGTTTTACAACCCCCAAATGGAATACGGGGGTTGGTTTAATATTTTTTTTAAATTTTTCTTTAGGAGAGTCCTAAATTCTATCGCTATACCAAATTTCAAGTTTTTATGTCATCTAGAATTTTACAACCCCCAAATAAAGTGCGGGGGTTGACTTAATAAAATTTTTATATTTTTTATTACGAGAGTCTTAAACCCTATCACTATACCAAATTTCAAGTATGTATGTCATCTAGCAGTTTTACAACCCCCAAATGGAATACGGGGGTTGATTTAATAATTTTTTTTATATTTTTCTTTATAAGAATCTTAAATCCTATAATTATACCAAATTTCAAGTTTCTAAGTCATCTAGAAGTTTTACAACCCTGAAAAGGGGGTGCGAGGGTTGACATAAAAATATTTTTTTATTTTTCTCTGTACAAGAATCCCAATTCCTATAATTGTGCCAAATCTCAGGTTTGTATGTCATCTAGAAGTTTTACAACCCCCAAATAAAGTGCGGGGGTTGACTTAATAAAAAATTTTTATATTTTTCTTTACGAGAGTCTTAAACCCTATCACTATACCAAATTTCAAGTTTGTGTGTCATCTAGAAGTTTTACAACCCCTAAATGGAATACGGGGGTTGGTTTAATATTTTTTTTAAATTTTTCTTTAGGAGAGTCCTAAATTCTATCGCTATACCAAATTTCAAGTTTTTATGTCATCTAGAATTTTACAACCCCCGAATAAAGTGCGGGGGTTGACTTAATAAAATTTTTATATTTTTTATTACGAGAGTCTTAAACCCTATCACTATACCAAATTTCAAGTATGTATGTCATCTAGCAGTTTTACAACCCCCAAATGGAATACGGGGGTTGATTTAATAATTTTTTTTATATTTTTCTTTATAAGAATCTTAAATCCTATAATTATACCAAATTTCAAGTTTCTAAGTCATCTAGAAGTTTTACAACCCTGAAAAGGGGGTGCGAGGGTTGACATAAAAATATTTTTTTATTTTTCTCTGTACAAGAATCCCAATTCCTATAATTGTGCCAAATCTCAGGTTTGTATGTCATCTAGAAGTTTTACAACCCCCGAACGGGGTGCAGGGGTTGACATCTTAATATTTTTTATATTTTTCTTTATAAGAATCTTAAATCCAATAATTACACCAAATTTCAAATTTCTAAGTCATCTAGTTTTACAACCCCTAAAAGGAGGTGCGAGTGTTGACATAAATATATATTTTTATTTTCCTCCTTACAAGAATCCCAATTCCTATAATTGTGCCAAATCTCAAGTTTCTATGCCATCTAACAAATTAGAAATTATAAAGGTTATTTAATTTCAATATTTTAATGCATAAGAAGTCCCGTTTGAAATGATGTCACTGTATGTCTCACAAACATATGAGTTTTAAGAATTTTAAAATATAATATGGGATAAGATAGTATTTTAAACAACCAGATTTATTGTTAGCTAACAGCATCAGTGATTGATTAAATACTAAATGATAATATAATAATGGTTAACGTTTGTTTCACTTAAATCAATAATATTAAATATATTATAATAATAATAATAATTATAATATTAAGTAGCTTTAACAAAATATAATATGTAAGAAAATTTTTGTCACCTTAAATGACGCAATCTTTACTCAGAAATACAATGCATAAAGTGAAGTCCCGTTGAAATGACGTCACTGTCTAGACACGAAGCCATCAGTGTTACCAACACAATTCTTGTTAAATATGCGGACGCAGGGTAAACCTATGCCATAAATTTGTATACAAATGTATACAAATCCCGCGCTATTAGCGCTGCGTGTGGCAAACGCTCGAACTACGATTTTATACACGAATCAGGAATGGGTGTCAAACTACGCACAGCTAATTTTTACATTTTCGTCATCTAGGCACTTTAAGCTTCATGTGGTGCAATTTTGAGGCACAAGTCACCCTGCGTCCGTATATCCGGACGCCGAGTGACTTCGGACGCTGCTTGAACCTAAGATTTTACATGGGGGGACGCTTGGTGGTGCCCTATAGATATATATATATATATATATATATATATATATATATATATATATATATATATATATATATATATATATATATATATATACACTACGTTGTATATTTGGGTTGTTAAAAGACCATTACGCAGACTTGGTTGCTGTTGTCTCGTTGGATCACGCTACGTTCGACCTGGTTGGTGACGTTCCTCCTCAGTTCGAACAACACGTACCTGTATCGTGAGTCAGTTATATTGTAGCAACTATTTACAACTACAATAACGTTTGACAACTCTTTTTGTATATAAAACATTGCTGTATATCTGTATATTATAATTTTGTGTTAAATGGTTTTTCCTCAGTGTGTGTGTGTGTGTGTAGCACTTATATCTAGGTATCTATTTCATATATATAATTTTATCACATGTTAGTTATTTTATTACTTTGTTAGGAATATTTGCGAGTGAATACGTATGACTTTGCTCCGTAATGAATTGGTTAAACAATTAAAATCTGACGATTAATGATTGCGCAATCTACATTACAGGTATTCGCGTTAATTTACCGCGCCAGTTACATGTTTGAGACTTGAAGTCAAGTCAAATCTAGAGTAAATAAATCGCTTGCATCAATCCTCACCCAGATCAAATTTGTAATTAGAAATCAATAACTTGCATTTAATTTTTGCCAAAGCTATTTGTCCATTATAGCCATTATTGGGAATAGTCGACCATATTGGTAGTAGTCGCAAATGCGTTGTTCTTTTCAGATTTTGTCGGCCAATACTGTAGCTATTTTAGACGATTCTTAGCGCCCATTACAGAAGACCTTTAGTGAGACCCACGACCTCACACTAGTTAGCTGGCAGCCGACAGATTTAACTGCGGTTAAAGGTTGTTACCGTTTCCCAATAAGCAGTCCCCATTTTGTGGGTAACACAACAGACAAAGAATTGTTATGTGGCCGTGCAAAGACTTGATTAGACTAGTTTTAATTACTGAATTGAAATAAATTATGGACTAAATACAAATATGTTTATTAACAAACCCAATTATTACAGACCTCTCTTGTTTGTTATTTTGTATTGACTACTTGATTCAAGATACATATCAAAAATACGATGATTTAGATGAAGATGTACCAAGCTGAAATCTAACGACGTAATATACATACGTACATATATCATAGGCCACCTCACTACTAAAATTGGAAAAGGAAAGCTGGGAGAATGATGTAGTATAATATATAATTATTAATACTTATAAATAATCAGGGTAACAACCTGTATCAGTTCTAAAAAGAACATTAATTTTTAATTTTTAACATTTCAAAGACATGGTTTAAATTACTTGACAGACGCCCATACTAATGAAAATCACTAGCAGATAAGTTACTCAAGTTATGCAGAATCAAATAGTGATTCCTCAAATCAAACAATTTTGAAAAATAAACGCTTCAAAAACGTAAATCGAAGCACTACATCCGAAGATCTGATCACAGTCCACCAATAGCAAAGGTAAATATTAAATTGAAGAGATCTCAACTTTCACTGTCAAAACAAAAAGTTAAAGTACCCCCGTTAGCAAAAAACTGTAGACAAAGAAGTAAATGCGTTTACTAAAAACGTCATCTGTGACAAAAACCAGCAATTAACGACCAGTGAGAAATTAAAAGAAAATCAGATAAAAGCAGCAACAAATCACTTAAGTCGCATAACATCTCAAGGAAACGTAACAGACAACAAAGATTGGTAAAATATTGAAGATCACGAAAAAGCGTAGGAAAGTAAAGAATGATCAAGAAAGAATAAAGAAATTAAATTAAAAATAATCAATAAAAAGAATTACTGCTGTAAAGAAGAAGTGGATGACTGGATGACGAACGTCTAAAATTCTAATTCTGGTCGCAGCGCAAGTTGCGTTGAAAAAATGAAATAGACGCGCTCTGCGACACAACTTGCCCTGCGACCCCT
Source organism: Agrypnus murinus (assembly GCA_929113105.1). Taxonomy (NCBI): domain Eukaryota; kingdom Metazoa; phylum Arthropoda; class Insecta; order Coleoptera; family Elateridae; genus Agrypnus; species Agrypnus murinus. Next base: position 84,821,093 of record OV816027.1, on the reverse strand, counting down.
TGTGACCTAAATTAGAATTAGGCCCTAAGTTCACAACATGATTTTTTAGTCCGTATCGCAAAATCAAAGAGATATCGGCGATAGGCTACAACAATCTGTCTAACATCTTAATGGATCAACTGCAGAAGTTAAATTCAGAATCAGAATGAACAGCTCCAATAAACAACGACGGAAATATGCAGTGACTATAGATTAATTAAAGGCAAAAATATGAAGTACGACGAAGTACTTAGACGAATCTCAATTTGGATTTAGAAATACTTTCGGCAACAGAGAAGCAATTTTCGTATTTAGTGCGAAATGACTTGATCAGCAAAAATAAATTTTCCTGTGCTTTATTAACTACAAAAAGGTGTTGAAAAAGTTAGAAGACCTTATATGCATGTTAAAATATAAAGGAGTAGGCAGTAAAGATAGTAGAATCATAATAAAAAACTTTTATTGGAGACAGAAAACTGTTCTGAGAATTCGCAAAAAGACTGTTAACTAGCAGAAAATGACCCACAATCCTATTCGAACTAAACGGAAGTAAAGGGGGGTAAAAATTAAACAAATGACAAGTAAAATTATATCAGGAAGCAATAATTTAAGTTGACCCAACAAGAAAACGTTAAAAAAAAGTTATAACCAAACCCAACCCTCAAAACATCAAGCCTCTGAGGGAACAAATATCGAGTGTTTTTTTAAATTTGACGTCGAAGGCGGCTATGGGTAGTTGATTGTGAACGGATCTTGATCGTATTAATAAATGTCATTGCCAAAACGTTCAAATCCAACCTCTGTCCAATAATTCACAATCGACTATTCACAGCCTACGTTGACGTCAAATTTAAAAAACACTCGATACAACACAAAAGACAACGACAGTCTTTTTGACTCACGCCGGGGGAACTCCCCAAGAACGCAAGGAAAGAGAGAAGACAATAACCCTCTACAAAACGTATCTGACGATAATTAGAAGCACGAGAGGTTAGTGGAAAGTAGCGCACCTCCTCTTGCTGCGAAAGAAAAGCCAAAGGCTATTCTTTCTCACCAAGGAATCAACTTTTTAACGTGATGCATTCAACCACGCGACAACCCGACATTTGCCAATTACAAAAAAAACAAAAAATAACCAACTTCTTTATATTGAAGTTGGACTATCTCGCCAGCTAACTTCACCCAGATGTTACTCAAAGAGTGCAACAAACACTCAGAGTAACAACAAGAAAGTGAAAAGTAATAAATAGAAGATAGAAAAGCGGAAAATTTGAGAGGCGAAGAGATGACACTCACATACACTGAAAAAATCGATGCACAAAAGAGTACAATCACATATAGGAAGAGTACAGGACAGAGAAGGAGCATAAGACCTACATGTTAAAGTCGGGTATAATGTCTGGAAAAGGAAAAGTGCAGATACTCCTAGGGTGCCAACAAAGACACTCCCAACCAACCACGTTGTGAAAATCGTAGTTGTTAGAATAAACATAAATACCTTAGACACAAGCAATAAATCTGACGCATATAATAAGTATGATGCGGTATCATAAAATGGAATGTTGGTACATAGTTCTGCTGACGTTATGTTTTGATGGAACTGTGATAATAGTATGAAACGTTTTCAACAATATTCGTATTATTATGATGGCACACCCAGATACAGATAGTTTAAAAATAGTACCTTGATTCTTCTTATTCTAATTTAAATGCTATTGATATATATATTCAAGACCATCCCTGACAGGTTATCAGTAAAATAAAAAATTTCCCCTTTTATTACTTAATCAATGATTTTTCTGCAAGTATGGATCAATGTTTTAAACAGGTAATTAATTGTATCAAAAAATACACTATTTTCCAAAAAATTACAAAAATTAATTCAAATTTCTTACTTCACACTCATAATAAATCAGAATTTGGAAGATAATAAATCTAGGAAAGGAGCAAGAAAACAATAAAATCTACATTTCCATAGGGATAGTTTTAAGTAGTACTATGTTTCGACTGGCATAGTCAATTCGAATTCATCCTCAAACTGTTTACTTTTAATAATACAATAGCAGAAACGATTACAAAAACAATCACAAAAGGCATTGGAAATACAGACAGAGAAAATAAAACAAATTGTCTATACTTACCAAAGATTCTTGATAATTTTTTAGAAATTAGTCGATCGTAAGATATAAACCCCACACTAACAAAATTAAATGGGTTGTAAAAATTGTTGAGAGCACGATGACTGATTACCGACAAGACTGATGTATAGCAAGAGAGTTCTGCAAATAAAATGGAAAAAAGTGGGGGGACTTCATACCCCCTCCAACTGTAAGCGTAAAGGTATAGTGAGGGAGAGGTAGTCATGCAACGACGTATTTTAAATAAATAGATGACTTATGTTTCCACCTACAACTTATAAAATGAACTATGCCAAAACATCAAACTACGAAAAAGTTATACGGTTAGTATAATTTTAAAAAATCTTTCTTTTGGATAAGAAAGTAAAACCGCAGGTCCCATGTTAGTTGGATAGTTTTTAAAAAAATTTAAAACGATTCTTGTTGGCATCATGTTTCGGCCGACATAGTCAATTCGATTTCATCCTCAAATAGTTTACTTTTAATAATACAATAGAAGACACAATTATAAAAACAATCACAAAAGGCATTGGAAATTTAATTAGAATAAATAAAACAATTTGTCTATACTTACAAAAAATTCCTGATTAATATTTTTATTAATAGATGGTTAGCTAGAAACCTCACACTGTCTGATTGAAATGGGTTGTAAAAATTGTTAAGCGCACGGTCACTGATTACCTACAGGACTGATGTATAGCAAAAGAGTTCTGCAAATAAAATGGGAAGAAGTGGGGGAACTCCATATCCCCTCCAACTGTAAGCGGCAATGTATAGTGAGGGAGAGGTAAACATGCAACGACGTATTTTAAATAGATGACTTATGCTTCCACCTACAGGTTATAAAATGAACTATACCAAAGCATCAAAAATACGAAAACGTTATACGGTTACCATAATTATAAAAAATCTCTTTCTCTTGGATAAAAAGTAAAACCGCAGGCCCCATGTTAGTTCGATGATTGACACGTTAAAAATCACACTGAAGTGAAATTCTTTCAGATTTGGTTAAATTATAATAGGATCAGCCGTATGATATTAGCATTCGGTGCTTGAGCAGCACTTTGACATATTACTTTTACAAGCTGGTTTTAAAAAAGAAGCTTTTTGTGGTTACAAATCCTTGCTAGTAGGGAAAATAGGAGAGTTCTGGAACCACCCCCCACTCCTGACCTTGACCTTGAACTTATCTCTCTCTAACACATGGTGACCTTGAATCTATCTCTGTCACGTAAACGTGGCAACACCGCATTCTCAAGGTCAACAATATGCCAACACCGCATTCTCAAGGCCATCAATATGTCAACACCGCATTCTCAAGGCCATCAATATGGCAACAATGCATTCTCAAGGTCACCAATATGTCAACACCGCATTCTCAAGGCCATCAATATGACAACAACGCATTCTCAAGGCCATCAATCTGTCAACACCGCAATCTCAAGGCCATCAGTATGGCAACAATGTTTTGACCTTGAACTCAAGACCACTCTTCAAGGTCATCAAACACCATTCATGGTCAAGCTTTAGATATATATAGCAGGTTGCATGTATGGGAAGAGTAAAGCGTTTGCAGTTGCAGTGTACAGTGCAGTGTTACAACAACTTTGACATATTACTTTTACAAGCTAGTTTTAAAAAAGAAGCATTTTGTGGTTACAAATCCTTGCTTATGGGTCATGGTATATTATAACTACACGTGAGTACTTTAAGAGGTTGTTTCAAATGACCTTGCTGGTAAGAAAATGGGAGATGGGTAATGTGTGGAGTGTGGTTACCCTCCGTTATTAAAAAAGTATTTTTCTCAATCTGCTTCTTAAAAAACACAGCTTTTATATAGGCATAGTCAAAAAACATAATAAATAAAATATTTTTCCTATCTTACAGAAAAACTATTTTTAAATTATTGTTTAAATTATAAACCTTAAAAGATACTCCTAGTAATTTTGCAGCTTCCAAAAATAGTGCACGTGCAGTAAATTTGGCGGTTGATGATAGCTCCCCTGTAGCTTTGTTTACAAAACATTTGCAGATTTTTTTCGAAATTGAGAAATCTTTGAAATAAGTGGGGAATCTTCACAAAAATGTATTTTACTATAATGTAAGCTACGCCCATATAAACTTTATGAGCACGAGGGCTCTGAGATTTAAATTGAGTTCTTTGCCATTTGTTTTGCTATTCGTAGCCCATTAGTCGATATTAAGGGAAGGAATATTCTCTTTAAAAGTTCAAGTGTCACATATCTGGTAAAATCATTAAACTGAAATGGGGTGGTCCAATAGGTGTTTTTTAGACAGTTCTCGGTATAAGAACAATTTCGGCAGGGATATCCATTTGTAAGTATTGGTAAGAATGGTATATATTAGGGTGGTTCTTATTTGGGTCATATTGGAATTTTGGTTTTGCCGGGTGCCCATTTGCTTCTAAAATAAAAACTGAAAATTTTAAGACCATTACGAACTTCCTATCTTTATTCTAATCATTCGCTGTAACGAGCCATTTAAAATGCACGCTTTTTTCACTTCTTGTGTATATATTCTACCACTGGGACAAATTGTTGAGAAAAAATTTGGAAATTAATTGTTTTGGAATTAACATATATGGAGCATCCGATTTTTTCCAACGATTTACAAATAAATTCAAAATAATGCACGGTTCAATTAGTGTTGAAGTAATGTAGAATGTCCCATATAATTGTTTTTTCACCTAAAAGTAGCATCGATGACCGTTAATTCTATAAAATCAATTTTCAAATTTTTTTCAAAAAATTGTACCAGTAGTCAAATAGGTATATGCATAGGAATTGAAAAAACCGATGTATTTTAAATGGGAAACTTCTCCTCGTTACAACGAATGATTAGAATAGGTATAGGAAGTTCGTATTGGTCTTAAAATTTTCATTTTTTTTTTGGAATCAAATGGGTACCCGGCAAAACTGAAATTCCAACATGACCCAAATAAGAACCACCCTAGTATATATTCATATGTAGCTATAAAAATAATTTCACTGTAGTTACTAGGACAAAATTTGCCAATTTGGCGTTTGGAAGCATAATAATAGGGTAAAATTCTTTGCCAATTATATTATTGATTTAAAATAAATCTTATGGTTTACGGTTTTGAGATTTACAGAATAAATTAACCCAGATGATAGTATCTGCTAAGAATGTTAGTAACAGCGGATTAATAACCGTTCAGTTATAATTTATCAGAATTCTTCTATTATGGAGGAACTTAAAATTATGATAGTATATAATTACAGGCATCAACTCATTACGTCTCTTATTTGCCTCTTCTAGACTCCCTGCGAGTGTTATTGCTTTTTCCCTTTTGACAACAATTAAATTTTAATGCGATTAATTAATTAAATCGATGGAATGAAACTAAAAGATATAAAATTTTAATCTTCCATATATGGTGCTAACACTTTTCCGATCTTTTAGTTGTAGTTGGGTCTATTGATAAATAGTAAAGCTTGAGTGCGTTACGAAACGCTTGAACAGATCTTATCTTAAATTAAGCCATTTAAATTTAAAGCCAAGAGTTGTAAAAGATAGGGGTCTATATACAAGTTGGATCGAACATATTTGTTTGGTTTGCGAGGTCTGGCTATTAAATAACGAGACTGCGCGCACAGAAGACGTCCTAGAGGGGTAGGGGGGAAAACAAATGCAGCGTTGGATAGCTGATAGTAGTAGTAGATAAGTGTCTACTATGCCAGTACGAAAACACGTTTTTGTCGCTGTAGTAGTATTTTTTCTATAGAGGTTAGAAACGAACGTGTTTTTTCTTGTGCTGATAAAAAGGGGTGAAGAAAAACAAAAGCAACGGATCAATTTCTCGTTAAATTAAAAAAACTCCGACTGAGTGCTATAATTTGTTGAAAGAGGCCTATGGTGAGAATTCTCTATCTCGTGCGCGTGTTTTCGAATGGTATAAACGGTTTTCTGAAGGCCGAGAGATCACCGAAGATGACAAACGTCCAGGTCGACCTGTCTTTGTTTCAACTCCGCAAACAGTGACCAAAATCAATAAAATTGTGCGCGGAGATCGTCGTATGAGCATTCGGATGATTGCTGAGACTGTAAACGCCGATAAAGAAACTGTGAGAAAAATTTTATATGTCGAGTGGAACATGAAGAAAGTTTGTGCGAAGTTGGTACCAAAAAATTTGACCCCTGAACAAAAGCTCGTCCGTCAACAGATCTGCTCAGATTTTCTTGAGAGGTTAGATGAAGAGTCTGAATTGATGGAAAACATCATCACTTGCGATGAAACATGGATATTCCAATACGATGTTGAAACTAAGCGGCAATCCATGCACTGGAAAACTCCTGTATCGCCAAGAATGAAAAAAGCAAGGATGTCGAAATCAAAATTTAAAGCCATGCTAATCGTTTTTTTTCGACATCAACGGCATCGTGATGACTGAATGGGTGCCACAGGGTCAAACTGTAAACCAAAGTAACTATTTGAAAGTTTTGGCAACACTGCGAGAGCGAGTTCGTAAGAAACGGCCGAAGTTGTGGAAAAACAAGTCGTGGATCTTGCACCAAGACAACGCACCTGCCCATAACGCGCTGTCTGTGAAGCGTTATTCAGCCGCTAGAGACACTCCAGTGCTCGAACACGCGCCGTACTCGCTTGATCTAGCACCCTGTGATTTTTTCCTGTTTCCGAAAATCAAGTCAGCCTTAAAAGGAACCCGGTTCGAGTCGATCGAAGCGAATGCTCTTACAAAAGAAGACTTCCAGCATTGCTTTGACCAATGGAAAAAACGAATGGAACGGTGTGTGGCGAGGGGAGGGGAGTTCATTGAAGGGGAGTATTCGATTGTAGAATAATTTTTAAAATAAAACTCTTTTTCATAAGCAGTCTTGTTATTTAATAGCCAGACCTCGTATTGTCGAGACAACCATCTATGTACAAATTGATCACTACCTTTACAAAGATAAAAGGATAATTATAAGGATAATAGGAAGAAAATACAAATTTGGATGGAGCTAGAAAATATATTAGCATTCGACAATGTTGATGATGATGATGATGATGAAGCCGTCTTAGAAACGGAAATTCCGCCAGTTGTTTCATTTTCAACTCAAGTGAATCTTTTCAGTAGCTAAACAAAAACTCTTTAGAGCCTTATTTGCACTGGGTTTTTTACACTTGAGAAAACACACAAAGAAATGAATTAACTTGATCCGCGATACGTCGGCTCCCCGGCTGCTATCGCAGAGAAGAATTTTTGCATTGTTTTGAATGGGCCTAATTCACACCTGGATTCACTCAAACGCACTCTCAAAATAATAAATCGCGATTTAACGTTATTTTGTATAACCATATATTGTTAATGTACCAGTTTGTAATTATATGAATGTAAGAAATTGATTGATTTATGATTTTGATTGACAAGTAGAAATACTTATTTCATAACATTCTCCTTGTGAAGCCCCAATAAATTGCAATAATTCTGAGCTTGTTCACTTGCCTCTTTGACGATAATATGAGAAAAACGAAAGTCCTATCTTGAATGCTACGTGGAGGATAAATAAGTAGAATAGGAATATCTAAGAACTAATGTCTTATCTCTTAAGAAAAAATAATATATTGAGCAAATGATAGTATATGAATTCAATGTAGTTAGGATTTTATCGTTAGAATGGGCGAGTAAGACGAGAGAGTAAGCTAGAAGGGGGTAACTCGGTGAGGAAGATAAGCCGTGGGAAGGAAGAAAAGCCGAACAAAGAAGTAAGACGGGGGTTAGTGGTGGAGTAGTCACGGTGGGTGAGTAAGTAAGTCGAGGGTGTTTGTTAAATACCGCATTAAAAAGATTGTCTGATAATGCAACTGTTTTTATTTGACTGCGTTTATTTAATAAATATCAATATTGAATAATCGATTATATAAACTCGAAATGTTGTAATTACACTACGGGCGTTGTATTTAAGGAAATCCTTCAATAAATTAGTCTTTTAGCGGGGTTTCCCTAGTTAGATATAATGTAAAATACTTATTATAAATGTTGTATTCCACATTCAAATGAAATATGATAAATCTAAGTCGTCTGTTTTATCTTTCGTATTCCCAAGGTAATTTTTTAATTTATAAGCAGCAGAAGAAAGCACAGGTTTAATATTTAAAAAGGCGTATTCGCAATTGTTTGGTGGTAAGAAATTTCTACTTTTATGATCTACTTTTATTCTTTCTAACTGCGTATTTTGTTTTATATATATATTTATTTAATTTTTATTTATTCACGAATTTTTTTTTCTTTTGTGTAATTATTTTCGATTGCTACATGAATTGAATTGAAACTGAATTCATTTTAATATCTATCAACGAAATATTATCATTCTATAAATTAAACTATTGGAAGCCGATACTTCCTGTCCATAATGGTGATATGAGTTATATATCTAATCGTGTATGTTGCCTTTCTATAGGTATCAAATTCAATAGTAAGTCGATTAATTTTGATTATTTTTTTATTGTATTACCTACAGTGCTCTAAATACATTAATTTAAGAATAAGAAAAAGAATAATGAGGCAATTTTTAGTAGAAACAGCACTACGAACTTCTACAACCAACACCACTGGTTCGATGAAAATCCACGTGCAATCGTTTCAGCAAGACACTTGCAGCAGTTTGCGATTAATATGTGAGCAGGTATTGTGGGAGACTGTCTGGTAGGCCCACATCTGTTGCCACAATGCCTTACAGGCAGTTTCTACAGAGATTTTCTTATTAATGATTTCCTACGGCTATTGCATAAATGTGCCCTTGGCAATAGAAAGTGTGCACAATGGGACTTCTTCACATTTTAGCCGAGCTACACGAGAGGTACTCGATAACACCTACCTGGACCATTGAATAAATCTGGCAGAACCAGTTTCATGGCCCGCTCGGTCACCGGAACTCAATCCACTAGATCTTTATCTGTTGGGACATTTAAAATGTCTAATCTATGCCGCTTCTATTGACAATGAAGAAACACTTCGCCAACGCATTTTTGACGCCTGGCAGACTATTCGAAACACACCCGGCATCTTTGCAAGCGTGAGACAGCCGTGCCCATGTCTACATAGCTTTACATGGATGACATTTAGAGCATTGATTGTAAATGGTGATTTACGTTGATTTCATTGTTAATAAATGTTCACATTTGTTGGGTTGTACCTTGTGAAAATGTAAACTAAGCGTTTGCGGACAAATGTTTATATGGATTTTCTTATTGCCTTGATTTTCTAAGTCTATACGGCGAATTTAATCCACATGGCAGGAATTTTTCATAAAAAGGTAAGCTGATCCATTTGAATCACAAGCTAGCGACGTCAAGAGGCAACAGTTCTTGTTACTGAATAATTATTTCTTATATTCCATTATTATAACGACTATTTTTTTATATCTAGTGTTTTTTTAAATTTGACGTCAACGTAGGCTGTGAATAGTCGATTGTGAATAAACCAGAAAATGACATCTAACCTCACTTTTGTAATTTTAATTGAAAATTGGACAGAGGTTGGATTTGAACGTTTTGACAATGACATTTATTAATACGATCAAGATCCGTTCACAACCAACTACCCATAGCCGCCTTCGACGTCAAATTTAAAAAAACAAAAGATATAATAGTACCTGTATTAATTATTTTATTTATGGGCATACATGTAATTAGACAAACTTTAATTTATTTATTACATTTTATTATCGTATCTTACAAACAGTTATTATAAAATATTATTATGTATATATAAAGTAGTATACAGAGAATAAATGCTAAATACAGATAAAAAATAAGTTAAGGATCAATTGTAGCTAAATGGTAAAAGCAACAATCTTTTGAACAAGTGACTCTGGCCTGGTTCTTCTTTCACGTTCTTTAATGACAGTAAATATGCACCAAAACGATTGTAAGACGTAACATTCCACATCTTAAGAAAAAAGGAAAAAATTTCGTAAGTGTATGTCACATAAAGTATAAACCAATAGAGAAAAACACCATGTACAGGAACGACATAAATATTCGGTTTGTAACCCGGTATATTCTTCTGCAATGTGCTTTAGCTTTTACGAATAAAATTATCAGAGATAATCTTCAAGAAACTCAGTTCAGGTTCTTATAGTGGTATACTGTTATAACATATTGCAAGAATATACAGGGTGTACCAACTGAAAACTCAAAGACGCGATAATTTGGGAATTTTTTTATAAAACATAATCTAGACGTAAATGGACAGAATGTTTACTTTTGTGAAACCTGTAGATGGTGCATATGTATATGGTTGTTTTTAATTCAAAGCCCAAATAGAATGGTTAGTAAAAAAGTAAAAAAATAATTACATAATATCAGAAGCCATCTAAATACAAATGCTGGTGACGACAGAAGGAGTACGTAAAGAATTGTAGTAGACTCGACAAATGATTCAATCGCCATTACAATAACGTATGGGTACATCAAGACAGAGCAGTCCTAAAAAAATATACATATTTTAGTACATTCCACATGTCTACAGTATGTTTTACATTTTTACCAATTTAATTTCTTTTACGGTTATGTATAGATTAATAGTAGATTCAATTAGGCCCCCGGTTGTAACTGACATAATTAAAATTGTAATGGGAACGCCACATGCTGGACACGTATTAGCAAAGTGTCGCTCAATAACTCGAATCAAGCATATTAGAATAATCTTCATTAGCTAAAAAAAAAAGTTAGTCTTTCTTTAAATAACAGTGGTATATTAGTAATAATCTTTACCATGTTAGCAAGAGCTAACGGATAGAAGCTGTCCTTTTTATTCATGTAGATGGCGACCGTGTACATTTTCAGTTACTGTTTCTGGAAAAGTGACAGGAGATCCATTAATTATATTAGTCAGCTTTAAATAAGTATATAAGAAAAGAAATCATTGTTATAAAAACTGTAAATGTAAATATTATTGACCGGAGTGTTACATTGAATATCAATAGGACTAAATTATTATCTTCTAAAAGTGGAACTGTCTTATCGCTTAACTTAATTAAATTAAACCTTTCTCATCATGATTTATGAAAGCATCAACACTCACAATCACACATCAAATCAAGCACATTATCTTCTTTTATTATGTTGAGAAACCGTTTTACCCAATCAAGTTTTTTTTAAAACTAATAAGTTTTGAAAAAATAAAATTCTTTCCGTGTAACATTATCTCCCAATTCTCTTATAAAAGCTTCTGATAATTCTTGATACTCCTGGTATCGTTTCCCAATCATATTTATCTTTTCTAAATTCTTCAATAACAAGCTTTGATGATTAGGATTCTCAAAACATTTAATTAGCAATTGTATATCAAGAAGACTTATTAATTCATGAACTTTTGTGATTCATTTATGTAATAAAATTTTTTATCAATAATTTAATAATATTTTAAAAATATATTGAAATATTTTTGGTAACACTGAAAAGAGTTTTGATAGTTATTTTTCCACAAGAATATATTTAAAATAATAATAAAGTATAGCAAATGTAAGGAATGGTATACCAAAGTTTGTAAAAATTGTTGAAAAATATAATAGAAGATTACGATTTAAATATAAATAATAATGATTATCATCAGCTCATATGTAAGGAATGTTGGAATATATTTTATCACACCACAATGAAAGAAGAATGTGCATGTGATAATGAGATCTTCCCACTCAATTCAAAATGCCATATTAGAATCATTAATTTTAATAATAATATGTTTATGTTAAATATTGTATCAATAGCATTAGTAGTAATGAAAAATAAAATCTTTAAATGTAATTTGAACAGTTTCACTAGTTGCTCAACAATATCCCTTTAAATGCAGATTAGAAATGATTACAGCGGTGAACACCATTAATAAAAGGGTAGAACATATTAATAATGATATATCATGGCGGCGTAATAAAACCCTTATTAAAATTGGCAAAAATTAAATTAAATTAAAAAAATAAATAAACCTTTGATAAGGAGCTGCTTGTAATAAGTGTAATATAAATTTTAAAACGACCTAAATATATTCTAACACTTATTCACAATTTATAAAATATGATTCAAAATTATTTGTGAAATAGATTTTAAAATTGAGAAATATTCATATGATAAGGAAAGAATAGAAAAAACTATATATAACTCTGTCAAGGTAGTTGTTGATGAATATAAACACAAATATGATTTCTAATCTCGCAAATAAATATTTGATGTAATGTCAAAATATGTATTGAAAAAATGACATAAATTTACAATTTTTGTTCTTTTAGTGAAGTTGTAAATCGTGGATGTGCCGAAATATAAAAAATAAACAAAGAAATAGAAAATTTATACTGAGTAGGTAGAATTAGATTATAAACCAGGATTAGCTACTTTAAATATTAAGGATAATTTAAATGAATAATATAATATTAGATGGTTTGAATCATTTATTTGTAAATAAACGTTAAATATTAATAAAATAATAAAATTTAAATGTAAATTGTTTGGTCAAAATGAAACACTATTTCTAATTATGCTATATTTTAAGTTTTATTTGTATATAAAATGTTTATCAAATATATACTTTTAGATATAAATTGTTTAATGCCATACGTAACATGTTAGATTTTTATATATTTATTGAAACATGTATTAAATATATATGATAAATAAAGATTGAAATATAAATTATTCGATGTAAAATAAAGATTTAATAAATATTTTTATATTAAAACATTTAATATTTAAATCACATTTAACAAATAGATATTTATTAAATATAGCATGTTAAATAATTTTTCTGAAATCAAATGTCAAACTCCTAATACCCCATTAAAAAGATTTTTTTTTATTTTTAACAATTTAATATCAAAGAGTTTAATTAATCAACAGATAAAACCAAAATATAATTCTATTAAAACAAATAATTATGCGATAAAATAACTTTTCAGAAATGTAAGCATAAATACCTAAGGCAGAAGCAATAACTCTGACTCATAAGATAAGTATGAAGCAGTCTCATAGAATGAAATGTTGATACATAGTTTTGTTAACGCCATGTTTTGAAAGAACTGTAGTGAATAGTATTAAAAGTTTTCGATAGCATTCCTATTGTTATGATTATGATAGCACACCCAGATACCGGTAATTAAAAAATACTTTAAATATTACTGATATGTATTTGATATCAGTAAAATGAAAAATATTGCCATTTAGTACTTAGTCAATGATTTTTAATTAATTGTATACTATTTGCCAAAAAGTTAAAAAATTTAATTGAAATTTCTCATTTCACAGAATAAATCAGAATCTGGAAAATAATCTATCTAGAAAAGGTAATACGAAATAAAATATTAAAATCTTTAAAACAGTAGCCTCTTCTACACAGAGTTTTTCAAGTATTATTTATATTTATATAGTGATAGATTTTAAAAATTTTAAAATCTTTTTTGTTCGGATTATGCTTTGGCCGACATAGTCAGTTCGAATTCATCCTCAAATTGTTTACTTTTAATAATACAATAGAAGACACAATCAGAAAACAATCACAAAAGGCATTGGAAATGTAATTAGATTAAATAAAACAATTTGTTCATACTTACCAAAAATTCCTTATAAATTTTAGGAAATTAACAAATAATTAACTAGAAATCACACACTATTAGAGTCAAGTTAATTTTAATAACTGTTAAGCACACGAACACTGCTTACTGGCAAGCCTGATGTAGAGCAAGAGGAAGTTCTTCAGCTAAGACAGAAAGAAGAGGAGGGACTTTATATCCCCTCCAACTGTAAACGTAAAGGTATAGTTAGGGAGAGGCGGTTATGCAACGACGTATTGAACCTTGAAAACATGACCTATATGACCTGATGGTTATCTAATCAACGATGCCAAACCTATCAAATTATAAATTCGTTATAGTGTAATTTTAAAAAATCCCTTTTCTCGTATAAGGAAGTAAAACCACAGGTCCTATGCTAATTGGATGTTTGACACGTTAAAAATCCCTCTGAAGTGGAATTTTTTCAATTTTGACTAAATTCTAATAGGGTCGACCGCATGATAATAACAATCGATGCTCTGCGGTACAAAGAATATTCTACCACTCGGTTCCTTACCAAAAAGCAGCAAACAAATAAATATATAGATTACATACATATGTTCGTGTTACACCCATTCGGGGGTTACGTTATTTCAATACTTATTTTTTTGAAATAAATGGGGGAAAGTTTTCTTAATGTAAATAAAACTAGTTAATTTAGAACTAACACGCACATTAAAACAATTTAAACATATAGTGAAATTTAGCATTTCGTCAAAATTAGCTTTCTACTGATAAATTTAACGATGTGGAGGTCATTAACACTTAAAGACTTAAGCAAATTTTGGTGCTTTTTCAAAGTCAAAATTTATCTAAAACCGCCAGAACAGCTTGTATTTAAGATGTATGCAAGTGTATAACTACTCACCTGTAGAATTTATTACTAAAATTAGTTTCATTTTAAGGATATATCTTGTTTGTTCAATATTAATTTTTAAAGCTTTTTGATAAGATGTGTTATTGCGAATGAGTAGAGTAGCATTTTAACCACATAACTGATACAAGTTATCATAAAAAGGTTGGTTGGTTCTGATCATATATGAAAAGTATGTTTGACAAGCTGCGCTTTTGCAATAGCTTTATGTAATTTGGACCGCATAGTGTTTTGTAGAATCTAGAAATATATTCGAATAAGATCATAAAAGGTGTAATGTATAATTTTATAAACAAGAAACATTGGAAAATTGTGTTTAAAATTCAATTGTTTCTTAAAAAAGTATATAAAGACAGATATTTTTAACAATTAAGTAGATCTAAACTATCGAAAGGGAAACATGCATTTCTTGATCACTTCAAATTAAATCTTTGTAAAGTTATGTTAAAAAGAAAAATAAATAAAGTTAGTTTACGTCAGTTAAAAAAATTGTAGTTATAAATTAAACGTCAAACATAAAATAATCCAATATAAACAAAGTGTTTAAGTTAATTGTTTAAGTGCAAACAAAAATTATAACAACATTGACAGTTACTTCTTAAAGAAGGGAAAAAATTTATTAATTGATACAAAATGTTGGAAATGGATGGAAATTATGGGAAGTTTGTACTTATCAATTGTTAATAAATAATATCTGGTACAGGAATTTAATTGTATAACAATATTTTATATGGATTTAGATTATTACAACTATCGATCTATAATCTTCATGACATTTTATGTAGATCTTGATGAAAGCAAGCAGCTAACTGGAAATGGGTGTAGAGATAATAAGAGATGGAATATTATTGTGGCCAAAATTAAAACAAGTAAAATAATGAGTTTTTTAATAATGTAAATTTTAATTAATATTAAGATTACAAGATGCCAATATAAAAGTATAATTATAAGCAAATTATAAGTTTTTTTATAGCTAGAAAGTTAAGTTTTTTTATCATATGAATCCCCCAAATAGAGAATTAATAGGAAATTTAGGAAATATAATTAATTTAAATAAGAAGCAAATAGACAGATTCAAGTTTATGTAATTAAAGGTATTTAATTCACAAATTAATAATACAATTTAGGATTAAGAACTTAGAGATCTTCAAAGCGACCCGATCTGAGAGAGTCTCGATTTCGTGGATATAAAGTTTATTCTCACTACAATAAAAATTAAGCCGGGGCAGAATGAGTTCAAATAATTTAAAGAGTTGTATCTTCGACGTTCTAATACAAATCTTTTTAGTTATTATTGCATATTTATTATTTAAAAAAAATTACATCGTTCCCCCTATCGTGGTAGTATGTTCGCGTCAGTACCTTCATTTTTGTTTAATATATGTCTTCTAGATAATAGAATTATGAATATCTAATCCGCCAATGTATAGTTTCTGTGTTTGTGTTACACCTCTGACATATTTTTATTTTCTGGCTTAGGCAAATTTGTGCATTATCTCAAATCGTAGCATTATTACACACCATCTTGATTAGCTAAATTATCTTATTGAACAATGCAAATTTAATTATCTTCCATAGATTATCATGTCTTAAGCAATCTTTTCAGCTCTCTTTTCCAAAGTCTGCTTCGTGTCTATAATTGGTGCTTTGGAGTTACGCAGGTGTTACAACTTTTTATATTTCTTTTCACGTTACTTTATTAACATCTCTTTTTATTTTATTTTCTTTTTCTATGGGAATATCATTGTTTCGCAATGACATGTAATTCGCAATGTTAATGTTATCAATGTTTTGTTCTTCAAGTAGTACTTGGTAGTATGCTTTGCCATCTCTTTACTTGGTGCTCTTTGCAGTGAGTAGATTTACTTCCTTACTTTTGAGAGATTCTTTGAGAGATCAGATTCTTCGAGTTCTAAAATGTGTGGTTGACGATTTTTGTAACCGTCCGTCAACGATGTTGTCTTTATGGACGTGTCAAAATCCTTCGCTAAGATAGCCACTAGGGACTACTTTACAAGATGCTAGAAGCTGTATTTGCTCGAGCGCTGATTCAGTTAATAGGCTCCTACTACGCGGATAGAATTTTTTACACAAAATATTGCGGATGTCCCCCAGGCATCTACTCTCCCCGGCACGCTTTAGCATTTACGTGAGGACTTCCCGAGTCCACCAAACACAGATTACTCTATATACGACTATGGTGGCCATTCCACGTTCCCCACATATAACATCTACAAACAACTTTGATCGAGCTTGAGGAGTAGCTTTTTACTTGACGCATCGAAGTAAACTCCGAAAAGAACTTTTTTTGGCCTAACGGAGGCACTTCCCGGTGAAAGGATCTCATGTTTGGTTGGGGACCTTATGGAAAAACGATACCACGTATCTTGGAGTGGTTATTGATGAATATCTTGGCGACCGCACAGTGTACACTGCGCTAATCATGCAAAGGCTGTCTCCAGTAAGTTAAACTTACTTTCTAATAAGAGGGGTAAACTGTGGTGTTGGTTCTATAATATGATCGTCTGTCCGACGATGACTTTATAGCGACAATGTGGGGGTACGCAGCCTATTCGCACGTAAGAATCCAAATGATATAAAATAAGTCCCTTCTAGGGGTTCTTTTCCTCCGTGGTTTATCTGAAATCTGGAGTTGCACTAAGATGCAAATTTACCATCCGTCAAGAGGTTTATGCGGGTCATGCAAATCCGCGTATCAGTGAGTTAGCAGCCTGCGAGACTGGCGACCGAAAATCATCGTTCATCGCAGTACAGTTCGTGACAGAAGCACAACGAAGTCATTCTATCGAACAAAATCCTACTTCGACTGAAACTATTTTATTTTTTTCGAATCACTCGAAAAGATTTTTCTACCTGCACGTTACGTTTGACAAGCTGTATGTACTAGCACAAAATTATACCCGTCAATTCTAGTGTTTCCAATGAACAATCTTTGTTGAATAATTTGAATGATATCGCTACATGCTAGTGTCCGCACTCCAATTACCGTAAATACTGAGTAGTCATATTATTTCTACGTAAATTTCAGTATTTTTTGAATGTATTGAGATGATGTAAATAGATTTGGTATCAATTAGGGAAATAATAAAACTTACGATTTAACATAGAAAAATATAATTGATTTAGTCCAAATTATATAATAAAAATAAAACAAACATTAGTAGGGAAACATGTCAAGAAGCTAATTTATTTGAAACATAACCTAACTTTTTGAATTATTATTTCAATATAGGATTATAAAAATAAACATGTTAGTCACCAAGACTTAACACTTGTACTAAATAACTAATTAGGCTAGATTAAGATATGATATCAGCTATTTATAGAGGCATTTTCAATTTCGCATATGTGAGCTAACGCAGAAGGGAACTAGGTAACAAAGTTACTCCATCAAGACGTTTCATCGTTAAAACTATTTTTCCAAGTTTTCCTTTATTCAATTCATTTACATTATTGTTGACTAAAAAATAGAAGTATCTTATATCATTTTGTTTGTAATTATGTAGGCTACATTGTTATGTAATAGAATTAAGAAGTTTGATAATTTTTATTATTGTAAAAGTTTGCTCACGTCACTCATGTTAAATTTTGTTATTACCAAATGTTTTGGGCAAAGTGTATAAATGTGACTACTTCTGAGAAAAGGCGGCACAAGGTGGAAAGTCAATTAACAGTAGTTTAATAAGTTTAATTAGGTACTACAGGTACTACAAAATAAATCCATCAGCTGATAGATCGATATTAGTTGACAGTTTTGGAAATTTGTCAAGAAGGAGAGCTATGTTTCGTGTACCAGTTTATTTTACCAACGGGAAAATAAGAAGCCAGTAATTTATTCGCGTATAGTTTTCTTTTAAAAAACGTAAGTGCGTTTTTAATAAATAAAGACAAATTAAAAATAAATAAAATCGATCATAGAAATCTCATTATTACTATTATTACTACTGTCATTATTGTGAATACTAAATTAAATAATAATCGCTTTTATATTATTTTGTATTATTTTATTTTGTTGTTTAAGTTTATTTGAATTCTAAGTGAGTAATAGAAATATTTGTTCGATTAGAAAGTGTCTAAATTATTGTTTAGCATTTATTCATTCAATTTAAACTAGTTTAAGCTAGTCTAACAATCATAAATAAACCTCTCTTGTGTTAAATTTTCTTATTTTTCATTCCATTTATTTACGTGTTGAAACAGAATTTATCTAACAATGCCCCGCAATTGGGCGACAGTGAAACATTCGTTATTTTCCCGGACTAAAACATATTACTATAACTGTAGAACTCGGACATAAAATAATATACGTCGCACGATGGACGTCTGAAACTCATAAAAACTTCAAAATATTAATACTTACGTTACGGTAATGTTCAAAATTGACACAGCTTGAGATCTTATCATTACAATTTTAATTTTCAGGTTGTAGGTATTGTTTCAAATAGCTCACTAATTATTAAAAGAAATGGATAAAGGTTTTAAGACACAATAAAATGCATTAGAGTCACTGCATCTAGTCACCTAGGCCAGCTGATCGATCAGAGTGACGCAAACCGCGGCCATATTGGGGCAGAGAAGGGTTATTTTTAATAATGGGCAAATTAAAACCACGTTTTACGTGTTTGACATATTAGAGGTTTGATCTTTCAGAATAAGAAAAACCTTTTAAAGTAAACTTGGATTTGATTAAATTCAATACAGAACAAATAATGAACAATTTCGTGCTTTGTTTGCTCCAATATGGCGGCGGTTTGCGGTACTCTGATCGACTAGCTGGCCTAGGTAACTAGATGCAGTGACTCTAAAATGCATATATGTTGAGCGCCATCTGATTAGGAAAGTCAATGATTCTTTTGAAAAATATTGATTTGACACCAGTAATCAGAAACTAATGTCAGATCTAATAAATTTAAATAAATGTGCTAAGTCATATTTAGTTAAGTCAAAGTTAGGTTGAGTAAAAATATATAAATAAAGACTTTCATAACTATATGGGTCAATAGTATTCTGTCTAATTAGGTTTAAAAAATATGTTTGTTTATAAACCAAAAGTTAAAAAAGATAACAACTAGTCATTGCCAAAATCATTAAGTAAAGTCTCAATACCCTGCGTAAGAGCTCTTAGCAAATGGGAACGTTTTCATGCAACAAAATGACGAAAGTAATCGGTACATAAACAATAAACAACTTAAGCAATATTCGCAAAATTCAAAGAGTCAACAATTACACAACTTACACAATATTGCCCTTTACAAACACAGATATAAACAGTTGTTACTAAACTGTAGAAACTGGAAAACTTCATAAAATTCTGCAATCACTAATAACCCAAAACTACGAGAATTAAAATTCACAATACTGTAGTGTAGGGAGGTATTCATTGGTGGAATTCCCTCTTTCAAATAACCGATAAAACCATACAACTTGGATGAAATTACGTATTTAAATTATCGTAGAAGAAACGATCTGTTTCTTTTTATTTATTTATTTGGTTTTAAAACAGTCCGATTTTAAATTATATCCGGGCAATATTTTATGAAACACTTAAATTTGTTAGAAGTTCAACTAGACTGCAATAGTCATTCGTATTTTAATCGTATCCTTTAACGAGATTCTTTGCAAAACTAAAATGCGGCCACTAGAAGAACGAATTACACTCTTATTATTATTATCGGTAAAGTGTACTATATTAGACTTTAATTTCCGGTAAAATTAATTTTCCACAATCACTATATCGACTGTACGTTAACGTCAACTGAAGTACCGCAAAAATATTCTGTCAGTGCTATCGGCAACCGCCCTCAATAGGTACATCGCAACGGTTCAAAAACTCTGCACGCGACAGAAGTTTCGCGCGGACCCTATTTTCAAGCTCTGAGTCTGCCTTCGACTTGCTGTTTTTAGAAATTATTTTAACAGTAGACTGAATTTTAAGAGGGGTAAACTTGATAGAGGAGTGAAATTGATTATTTTACACAAAGAACGCTAAAAAATTTGGGACTTTACTCGTGACAAAAACCTGCAACACATGCAAAAACTAGACACTATGAGAACGAAAATTTGTTTATCTAGAATTGCTTGACAAGCACGTACAGGGAAATCATAAATTTAAACCAAATGGGTTTTATTAGTATGTTTTTCGCAGAAACTCAACTTATTTAGATAGGAATATTTACAGATACTCGTTCACATCGACGAAAATTACTGACAATTTAAAGTTTAGAGGACAAATCTATTCGAGAATATTCTTTTTCCCAAGAACAACATGAAATGGTAGATGCTAAAACGTGTGAAATAATACCTTTATCTGAAACGAAGTCTGTAAATTCTTATAAAAACAATTTTATTAGTCTGGAATATTTCTTTAAGACGACCATTAGTATTTTATGGGATTTATTTTATGCAGTATACCAACGGTGATTTTAAATTGAAAGAAAATATATGAATACACAGGACCGTATTTAGAATCTTTTTATTAAATATGCATACTAAATTGCATTTTTTGAAAACTGACAAAAAAGTGACGTTACAGTGTTTAATAAATAAAACTTTTGCTGTTTTTTTCATAAATTTATTTTATTGTGTGCTAAATATTTCGCTTTATTAATTAAATTTATTATTTATTAGTTATCATATAACACCGCAGTACATACTTCCTTTTCCGCATACATCTGGCTGATGTCTTAAATACAATTTTAATTAACATGTTGGCAAAAAAGCGAAATAATAGTTTCTTAGCAACACATTGGAATTGAAGAATGTCTGTGGAAGGGGAGGTGTATGCTTTTAAGAAATAATCACAGTACGGATTTGAATAGGTTTAGAACTCATTTAGAAAGTTTCTCATGAAAACAGAAAAAGTATATGTAGAGACTGAGTCTCTTTGGGTTCCTGAAACTAGTCTGTTCAATTCAATATGGAAAATCTTTTAATGAATGTAGTGTTCACCATTTCAGCAAGCACGTTCATCAACGCACTAAGCATTCAGATGACTGGAACTATTAGTCAATGTCGTTTTTAAAGGCTTTCCAGGCGTGCTTTGCTATTTGCAAAGATGATGCTAAACCGATGTCTTTTTCTGTAGAAATACACAAAAAAGACCAATATTATGTTTGAAAAGACTTTTTTATTAACCTGTAGTCATAGCTGTCATAGGGATTACAGGAAGTCAAAGGGATCAGGTTTAAGGGTATTAATATATATATTTGTTACAATATTAAAAAAGACAAAAATATATATTGTTGAGCAGTTGGATTAGGCATCTTTGAACTTTAGTACTGCCTCCAAAACATCAAATGGATTACAAGGAAGAATAGTGCACAAAGTACCCAGTTTTTTTACACACTTGCACTTGTTACATTTCTCTTTCCATTGTGTATTTACCTCACAGTTTTTTCTACGGATATATTCATCGTCTCCGTGACTAGAAACGAAAAGCATTACTTGAAACATCCAGAAAGTTTAAGTAAGACACTCACCAAGATCTGCCTGTGCAAAACATTAAGCGTCCTATAACGCACATGCAGAAATTACATTTATTTTCTTCGTACATCACTCCAGTAATGCATTCTGTAAGAATATTTTTTTAAAGAAAGTTATCATATATTAGGTATGGCTTACTTAAGTCTTTTTCTGATTTAGTTATATTCAGCATCTCTTGTGCTGCTGACTTGTAAAGTATTAATAAACAGAAAAAGGTAATTGATAACGGATGCATAATAAAGCAGCATTAGTTTTTGGTAAATGAAGGGCCTAAATCAGTAGAAGAATTAAAAAAAATATTAATTTTAATTTTAAAAAACGTGGAATAAAATTTAAAGAATATGTTTAATAAGCATTATAAAATGTTTTTTTATAATTTTAATTTTTGCTTTATTAGTCTAATAATGAGAACATTATGTTGCATTCAGATATACGATATTAAATTTTTATTATTTTTCATTACACTAATTTGTTGTTACGAATAGTACTACGCAGGCAACTATTTTAAGAACTTTATTTTTACGATAGTGCAGTTGGTTGGTATAAGTAGATATAATATATGCCCAAGATTTGAAATCATTTAGAGACTGCCATCCAGAGCCATCTTTAGGCACGGACCTGATGGACTCGGGTTCGAAGCCCCCTGTCAGGCTAGATTAAAAGTCCTAAACCTTTCTACTTCCATTTTACTGCCTAGATGAACTTTTAAATTCCCGTTAGAAGAGGCATGGGTAGAGTCAGCAAACATCGTACTTTGGGAGAATATACCCTACAATTTATTTGTTGGTCTGAGAAGCTTATAACGTTTAAATATTATATTACATTTAATTGTTACAAAAGGGAAAAATTATGATATTATTATAGCTTGTAATGATTCACGTGAAATGATGGTTGTAGTAAAGAAGTAAAGAAAGAATGAGAAATGCACTTGCTATCTTGCCATTATCCGTTGTGATAAGACATCGCAGGAGATCTTAATATGGTCCTAGTATTATCATCTTTAATACAGGCTCATTTTTTACAAGTTATGTCTGGGATATCGATGATATACCTGTAGCACTGATCCTTGCGACAGATCATTGTCTAGTATTATATGAATGTTAATTGTAATTAACCAATTTGCCAAATCACTGAGCGGAGTTATTATTTTTAACGACAACCACAAAAAGATGTTTATGGGGTTGTCGAGACTGACTGTTTAACGTGCCCATCTGACAGCACCGCAAAGTGTACTGAAGCTTATCGACGAGAAAGATCTTCTCGTCGGTTTGGGGACCGAAGCGGACCACCCACTTTACTAAATCTATGAGTATGTTACATCAGATATTTTGACCATTCCAATATAAATCAAACGTTCCTTTTAACAACATATTTTTAAACGGTTTGGAAAGTACTTTGCAAGAAATAATTCTTAAAAAAATTATTATTTCTTGGCACCATGCCAATCTTAAGTAGAAGCAAATACGTTCGTACTAAATTACTACACAAGCTAACCATAAAACGTAATCTACTTCTAGTTTTCCCTTTATTAACATCTTTAGGCTTCCTTGTAAGGTTGACGATCCAGTTTGCGATATACTGGAATTTCATTTTCTTTTCGGTTCTTTCATTATTCTGGGAATATTTCCCAATTTGTGAAGTAAATTTAATCTCGTAATCTCTTCTCTATCAGACTGAGTGAAACGTTCTTCTTTGTGTGCTCCCCCGTGTGCAGACTATTTAGGTGTGATATGTTTGCGTTGCCCAGGGTGCAACACGTGGAGGCTAGTCTACAGTCGTATCTCTTTTAAAGAACTGTTTGGGGATCTGAGGACTTGTTTGTGTTAAAGTCTTTTGGTGGCAATATTTAATAGACTGAGTTAAGGTTAATTGTTTTTCATTTTAACTGCCTAAAGGCTAGGCCTGACTTTACTAACTGTGATACATTTCTTGCGGTTACGCAGTTACAGTAACTCAAAAATTAAGTATTAGTGTAATAGAAATATTCCACGGTTATCATACAAATAAATTGACAAATCTTAATCAATTTCCAGCAATGCCTTGGAATTATAAAACAACAAAGGTTTTTAATTAGATTGAAATGTTTGCTGAGCTTCACTGCATTCTGTGCGAGATTTATGGTCAAAGAATGAAGTTTAGCCAATGACCGATTTAAATGGTTATTCATATACTTAGATTTAAACAAAGATAGTGGTAACTGAACAATCAATAAAACAGATAAAAAACAAGTTTTCTAATTAAAATCAAACAGACTAAATAAACCCGCCCCATGTTGGGCGCCAAAATATAACGGACACTCCCTGAACGGCTAGCTCACAGTGTTAATAGGAAGTCCAGCTATATTAAAATATTTAATACAAAATATTAACCGAAAGAGCTTCATTAAATTTTGGGCTGAGCAAACGTCTGCTACAAGAAAACAGCCGCCATTTGAACTCAGCATAAGCAATAATAAAAATAAGAGACAGCATACAAAACAAACAGAAAGCGATTTATTCAAAAATACTATGTTAAACAGGAAACAACTAATATCTAAGTCAAAGAATTTAGTTAAAGTTATAATAGTTATCAAAAATTAACCTCTATCAATATAAACAGTAATTTATTATAAACGATAATAATTATTCAGTTATCAAAATATTAAAATTAATCTTTTAGACAATCAAATTGAACTCAAATCAATCAATATTCTACAACAATAAGTAAATAGTTTTTAAATACTAAAATCAAGCAGCATCAGTCAATCAAATTTATTTTAGAGCTGAACAGAAAATCATATTACGGTTTCTACAGAAAAGGTAATTTTAAAATAAATCTGGCAACTGTGTAAACAACAAAAATAACCAAATGAAAAATAGCAAAGTTACATAATCTATAAAGAAAAGAGAAATAATGTTTGTACTTGTAGTAATCTGGATCAATAATACACTAGCTGTTTTAGATTCTGCTGGTTTTCTGAAAAGCAGCCCATAAACAAAACCAACGTTCTATAAGGAAATCATTAATTTGCAGCTTGTCACCAAGAACTACTACTAAGGTGTTCCGACAAAAAACAAGGAATTGTTAGAAATAACTAATGAATAAATTAATTTAGTGTTGTACTTTGGAAATGTAGCTATTAAATTCCAATCAAATTGGATTTCTTGTGTATAAGAACTAAACAAGATCCACAGGCAATAATTAAGCTTTCTCCTACTTTGAAAGCCTCAAAATGGGAAATTTTAAAACTTCACAAATGATGAAAGCACAATACTACTGTTCCAAAAAGAATTTACAGCAAAAAAACTGATAGAAAGAGGGAATTATCTTTTGAAAATGGTTAAAAAAACATTGATAAGAAGACTTTACCAATAGTGAAATTGAACTGAGAAAAAATTAAAAAAAACGGTAACGAACTATGTACTCGGCACTTAAGAAGAATTGTTTACTTTAATAAAAAGTAGGAACCTGTAATTTTAAACTAATAGCTAAAAAAAAGAAAAACATTGACAGATGTGGCAAAAGTTGCTAGTATAAAAGAGAGCTATTGTTAATCATAACCCAAGTTCAAACTTGTTTTATTACGCTTACCGATTGACCATAAAATGCTGTTATAATATTTTTTCAGGCAAAATTATGTCAGGTTCTTAATACGAATGGTATAAAGACAACTCAGTATTTTCTTACCTTTAATTAAAATAATTGCTTCGGCTTAATGAAATTGTGAAAAGTCTAACTTTTCACAAATTTCAGGCAAGTCGCTTCAATAGGGCACTAAATGATTACCTAAATCTAAGGAATATAGTATTATCCGACAAATATAAAGCAATTTTTCACCAATACAATATAAATATTTTTAATAAATTTAACAAACACCAAAACAAAGAAATAAAAAGAAAATTTAAACTTGGTTACCAAAATTATTTTAACTATTAATCCCAAAAAATTCTAATGCTCTTTATCTGAGGATTAATTCTTCTGGCCTTAACATATTTCTTACTAACTATTATTAACTATAACTACTGTTAAACACTCACGTTTAAAATTATTTAAATCTTTGACGCCACCAGCTTGACAACTGTATTGTAATACATTTCCCCGTATCTGCTCTCTGCTTTCTAGTGGTTGAACAATAAAATTAAAAAAATATGTCATTGACCTCTTTCAAATATTTCCATATAAATGGCTTGAATGGCTAAAGTTGAATTCTAAATTTAATTATTTGTCTAATCGTGGTAAGTAAATTACTTGTTATAAGTACAGTCCACATCCATTTATAAAATCCAGCCATAAGGAAAATTTGATAATTATGTCTTTATTATCAACTAAAAATTCCACAGCAAAATAAATTGTGAATTGATTAATTACAAGCACTTGTTATATCAAAAAAATTACTAAAATTTACTTACATTTTTAAGGAAAATTTAGTAAGATTTCCTTAAAAATTTGAACACTTTGACGTTTATATCATAACAATAACCTCATAATTTTGACATATGCTTTGTTTACATGTATTTTTACTCAAAACATAACCTTAAAATTATTGAACTGTTCTTCAATCGAACTGTGCTTCTCTAAAGATATAAATTGAAAGAGAGTTTGTTACAAAAATGGCCGGGTTTTTATACCTTTCTGATAAACAATTTATTTGATTGTTTGATAATTATACATTGTGTTGAACAAAGAAGCTACTTAAAGCTTGTGCTTGCTCTATAACACGATTTTATCACAATTTCAATTAAATAATACATCAAAATAGTTATTTTGGTGCACTGTCACAAATATGCAATTTGTCATCTGGAATTCACTTGAATAACTTTTTTCATTGCAGGAAATTTTCTATTTTGTACAAGATTCTTAAAACATAAATTCTTCCACTCCACTGTACAAATCAAAATTCTTCCACTCCACTGTACAAATCAAAATTCTTCTTCAATTGTTGTTCATTTTCTAATTATTTTGTTCCAAAATAACTTTACAATTTTTGACATACATTAATTTTTGACATTATACAAAGTACAATTGACCTCTACACTTTCATTAAAACAAACACTTGATTTACAAACACTAACATTTGATTTATAACATAACCAAATTATTGTTTATAAATTTTTTTCTTACTAATAGCACAAGTAAAGTAGTAAATACTTATATACCGTCCTATTACAACATACTTTGTCTGTTTTAGGTTAAATCTTACATTAACTTTGGCTTAAACTTTATTCAAATGCAATATTAGGTCATCGTTATTTACATCGTTAATAAACAAGGAAAATTAACCAAATTCAACGGAAAATCGGTTTTACAAATTTCCTTTATTTGACTATTGTGTACTAGTGTGCATGTTAATTATAATTAACCATTTTCTAGCTTCTTAAATGATAAATTTATCAAGATTAAAATTTAGAAAGTGAGGTTATGCAACCCATCTAACATGTCGCTTTGAATTTTCATATATAAGCTTACTTAAAACTACTGAGTGGGTGAATTCCTGTCAAATAACATAGCAATACGTATTAAAAAGTTAATAAGTTTTAAAAAATATGTTAAATCTTAACAAATATTCTTAGTTTACCTGATTTTTATCTGAGCTGGATTAATATCAATAGTTTTTAGGTCAATTATTTCTTTTTTTAATTGTGAACCTTCAAACCTGCATGCAACCTATTAGAAGCTAGCAATTAAGTTGTTCATCAAACTGGACTTAAATTTCTATAATTTAGGTAAAATCGGATTTGTTGATATAGTCTTATGAAATCCACACCCAATATAGTAGTTAGTAATGCTATCAGTCTAGAAAAATAAAAAAAATATTTAACTCAGTTTCTAATAAAAGTAGAATAGTTATTTAGTCCACTGTTTCATTATTTAGCAAGAAAGAATGAAAGAGCATTATAAACTTAAGCTGTCCATTTTTCTCGTGATAACCAAAGTTGTGATATTTTTACCGTCTATGATCGAAGCTTAAATAAATAAACAAAATCAATATTAACTAAATTTCAATGGAAGGCCACTTGCTTTATCTTTCAAAGCAAAATTGCAGTTGCATTTAACGAAAACCAATTTAGACAACAGTTATTTGTATACCAAGGCCGCCAATGTCTTGTTAACTTACCGAAAATATAAATGACGCCGAGGACGTTTACGGTCGAGGCAGGACAATCTCGAGGACGCTAACGAATTTCGTGGACAAGGTATACACAACATTTTATGCGCAACCGTAAAAATTATGTAATTACAAATGCCATTGCTTTTAAAAACCAACAGCTTAATTCATTGTAAATAGAGAGCCGGCTTTCATTTTGCAGCGTTTCTATGGAGATTACATTAGTTTTTACTTTAATGAACGTCACTAAGGGTAACAGCCATTAAAGTCAGTTACCCTTAGTAACGGTCGCGTCATTAGAGTTCGCGTCCTGTAGGGATGCTCGAACAGCCTACTTCGCGTACGTTGCACATAATAGTTATTTATGTATCAAGGGCGTTAAGATGATGATAATGCCAGGAGGGCAAGTGCGACCATGAAGTCGCCCGATGAGCATTATCATCTAGTAACGCTCGTGGTGCATACAATATTTTATTTTTCACTAGAATATGTATAAGTAGAAAATTAGTTTTAATTTATAATTGTTGGCGTTGCTAAGGACGTTGTTTATATATTTATAAAACTAGGAATTTTTATGTTTGTTGGATGGTAACAACTTTTACTAATTTTGCAAAAGTCAAACTGATCGAAATTTTAAATTCAGTTTTTTTTTGTTAGTTGTTACCAACATGAAAACAAAAAATTCCTAATAGCACATGTCATCTAAAGAACAAATTATTAATTTCATCTAAGAAATTTCTGCAGAAGTAGCACAACAAAATTACAAAAACTACATTGCAAATACTCATTATTGGTTTTGTAGCAACACACTCTTACGCAAACATAGTTTCTGGCCTAATAATCCAAATTACTATTGAACGTAACGCCGGCTCCGATTACAAAGTAAAAATGAGCGGGCGTTATAAACTATAGCGTCCGATTATAATGCCCTGGTTTTTCTGGAGATCAATTAAAGAAAGTGAGCGAACACAAATTGTTAATCGTATTTTCGTAGCCGCCTTGTCCATTGTCCGGCATGAGCAGCGACGTGGCTCAAAATGCCAATCATGTCGAATTGGCAGACCGGAAATGTATATTGTCAATCTTCCTTGTTCTTACCACTTTTTTAAAAGTGGTTAAAGACGTTAGGAATAATTGTTTTAACAACAATTTTGAAGTATCGTGTGGTCGCATTAAATACGAAGTGTACAGAGAAACATTTTATCTAACATACCTATGCGTATGCATCTTTGACACAGTGTTGCCAGGTTATGGTTCACGTAAGTCGCCAACATCAAGAAAATAATCCGCCAAAAGGCGCCAAAACCGAGCGAGCGAGGAAAAAGCCAGGCGCAGGCGAAAATTTTTGAAATTTGGCGACTTGAACAATATTTTTGGCGACTTTTTCCAATTATTAGGTATATGTTTTTGGAAATGTAATTCTTTAGTGAAGCGGGAAACTTGAATAAATCAGTCAAAATAAGTTTTTTTTTGTAAAAAACTGTAAACTGGTTGTTTATAGGATTCATAAGGATGGATGAAAGTCCAATTATAAGTAGATAGTGTATAAAATATATTTATTTAAACTTCACAAAATTAAAATAAATAAAAATTTAACTAAAAAAATAAAAACAATTCTTATGATCTAAATAAACAGTCTATTATAAGACACTGATGACAGGTGCATCATTTTGGATTTGGGTAAATATTTCAAAAACTTCAGTAACAGTCTTATCGACATCGGCTTCAGTTGAGTTATTATTAACCTTATATACTACATCAGATTTAAATAAAATAAAATAAATTATATAAAATCATATCTTTACTAATAGGGTAATTTTTACAACACGTCCCGTAATTATTCACAGTGATTCTTAGTCTTAATATTGCATCCAGCATTGCCAATAAAAGTCTATTCCTAGATTTAGATTTTACAGCATTCATTATGATGAACCCTATCTCAACAACCGCATTACTACAGGGTAGCGAGAGAACTGTTAATGCGTATTTAACTAAATCTGGAAATACAAAATTTCCACCCGCATCTCGATATTCATAGACAGTTGCCCAAAATTTATAAACATTGTCATTATCATTTTGTACTGCTTCGGTCCAATCAACATTTAACAATGTGGAATATTGCAGTTCTGTCGCACCTAATTTACAATCACTAATAAAATCTGTAACAAACGGCAATTGTTGAAATTGTGGTCTTATTTGACTTAAACATTGTTTTGGAGAAAGCATTTTTAATTTCTTAAAATGATTAAAACTTAATGGAAGTCTCAGGGATAATTCATAACATAAAGATTTTAGATAACTGAACATTTTCAATTCCAAAACCATCTTTTTTCATTGGCAATTTTACATTTACACAACTTTTGACAGTATTCTATTCCAAAGTTCACATCTGCAATATTTAGGAAAGCCAGTTCATTATTTATTTCCCTTAAAAGTACATTGACACCTGCATCAACAAAAGCAGGCTTGTAAATTTTACGCCAGCACATTATTAGAAACAAATTTTCTAGATCTTCATGCCTTTGTAACATCCATATTACTTTTTTGGAAATTAAGATTTTTCTGATTTATTTCAAACAGTAAAGGTTTTAAAAATATCAGATATAAGTAATTCTCATCATCATTGAACATGTCACACAAAACTCTAGCAGTGTAGTCTTTTTCCTTTTTTACTACTAAATTAAAATGAGCTATTAGTTCAATCCATTGGTCTATAATGGTATTTACTGCATGGTAACGAGACAACTATCTAGTGTTAGAAGGTTGTACAAACTTGTGTTGTTTTCTACCTTCATTAGTATTTATTAAATTGAATATTTTTTCATATTCAACTCTGCGATTTGAACTGACAGAAAACCAACTGTATACTTCTCTGCACAGAAATTCAATACTAGCAGGAAGTTCATTAGTAGCTTTTGAACATGCGTTATTTAGCGAGTGGCATACACACCTTACTAATTGTAAAGCAGGCATATCATCTTTTAAAAGACTATATACTGAATGATTTTGACCGCATAAGCCCCATCTGTGCCAATACCAACCATATTATTAACTTTTAATTTAACCTTTTGTAAATAGTCTTTTATTGACTGATATAAAACATCCGCTGTCCCATTCTCTATCATTACAAAACCTAAGAATGTCGTTTCAAGTGTTGTCCTGGTTGAACTGTAATATCTTACACAAAGACATAAGTATTTTATAGTAGACACATCAGTTGACTCGTCTATTATAAGTGAATATTTTGAATCACGAATGTCCTGTATAAGATCGTTCAATAGACATGGTGCGATTACATTTTTAATTAATCCAGAACACTTTGTTCTATGAATTCTTAACTTACTTCCCTTTGCCATAAACTTATTTGTCAATAGTTCACCTAGGTGGTCAATTGAATTAATCGAAGAGTGCATTCCAATAAAGATCGCTAAACCAAGGTCTTTTTCCTTCTCTTCATTTGTAATTTGTATGACAGTGTTAAGAGTCCTCTGATTTGTTAATGCAGGATTCAGCCTTTTCATCTTATTGATATGGTGAGCACAGAAGCCAGCCCAGCTAAATCACTTACATGGGCTCTCAAGGCGACCTTGCAAATTTTGCAATAAGCCTCATTTCTAACAGAGTTGGGATTCAAATTTGCATTTGTAGTAAGCCACCCTAAAATTATTATTAATATACGTTGAAAGCCTTGATTGAAACGAAATAATGTCTTCCGTTTCATTTCAGTTCTGTTTAACGTTTGAACATCGACGCCATTTGCATGCAAGCACTAGAGTCGCTCTATATTACTTATAAAAGTTGAGCCAACGTGAATGTCAAACCGCCATTATGGATCCAAAAATATACGTTGAAAGAATTATTGGTTATGTTTGCTTGGCAAATGTCAAATGTTTCATAACCTGACATTTATTTCATTATAATTTACCATAATGAACTGATTAAATTAAATTGCTCATTTGAATTGATTAATATAATAAATTTCTTAAATAGAGTACCTAATATATTTATATTTTATCTGCAAAATTGAGAAAAGAAGAAACTACTTTCAGCTACAACAAAAAACTGGTAATGTCTCTTGTGCTCTAGTAAGTCAATTTCCGTGTTAATTATTTCCATAATAATAATTTAAAAAGTGAAAATATTTTGCTTTTATTAAATCGTTTTATTTCAGCGTTATTACTCAGTAACATATTTTACACATTTTATCAAATGGGCCGACTAAGAAAGATATTTTTACCACCTATTCCACTAAAGTCTTCGCGAATGTATCGCATACATTCACGCAATAGCATTTTTGTGTTAGATAATAGTATATTGTACAACTAGTGATACAATGACGATGTTTGTAATACGAATTAAGCTATATACGAGTATTACAAAAAGGAATTGTAACACGTGTTTTACATACTTTGTCTATTTCTCCTTAATTTACAATTTACTTTAAAGAAATGGGAAAATGTACACGCGGGTATTTTTGATGTGGTAATGTTGGTAATAACTGATAACGCATACAATGACATCCACTGTCATTTTGAAAAAATCACGTAGGCAGGGAAAAATTCAAGTTTAAAAAAAGGTGACAGCTTAGTTGTTTCTTCTGATATAAGATAAAAATGTATTTTTATTATAAATAATTATTTTGATAAGACAATCATGTACTCAATCAAGATTTTACTGTTTCTATTACAATAAACATTTTAATACATCAAAACTGCTTAACATACAACAATAGAAAATAACTAACCTAACCTCTAAATCTAAACAATGAAAATGAAATTTGAGTAGGGACGGACACGGGATTCACGACCATCAACTTGATCCGGAAAACCAACAAGCTTTTCAGCGCATTTTCGTAGGAAATCCGCTATTAGCCGCGCTATGTTTTAATTCAAAGCTTCTTAAAATGAAATATGTTTCAAAACGGCGCCAGTTAATGAATACTTATTAGTACTTATCACGGGAAAGTGCTTTTCTTTTGGATAATGTGCCCCCAAAATACTTCCGCGGGTTGGTTGTCGAGCATTATTCCTTTCCTTTTTATATTCTTCCTAACACCTTGGTTATGTTCCCATTAGTAGGTAAAAACTGAAAAAAATATTTGATGAAATGGAGGTGTACATCATTCAACTCAATTAAACTTACCTCAATATCGACAAGCGATATACGTTTTGGCTTTTTAATCTAATTTTGATCTTGAAATCAGAATATAGCTGTGTTATTGCTTATTACGCATTTACGTGTGACACTGGACTTCGTTGACAGAATGACATGACAGAGTAGGCTGGCAGCAAAATTTACTTACTACTGCCAGCCTTACAAATAAAAAAATCACTACTTTCAGTTGCACAAAGTAGCACTTTGTGTAACTGTTTTTCGCAAACACAGTGTCACAAAGTAATCTTTGTATACGCGAAATAGACAAATAAATTTATAGAAGTAAGAGATAGCTATTCTGGAACGTGGACGCAATGCACAATCAGAAGCAAGACTCCATTTTACTAGTGCATTACAACTTGTACCTATGTACCAGGGTCCTATTGAGATCAATCATGCAAAGCTAAAAGATCTTCAAGCTCTTTGTGAGGTATTATCCAATCGAAAACACCCTGGTTTTTATGATATTCTGGAGACTAATGAAGACCCAGGTGACATTGTTGAGGACGATAACAGCAGTGCTTACGAAGATTTTTTCTTTCATGCTAGAGATATGAATCTTTTTTTAAATTTATTTAAATCTGGCAGACCGATGTATTCTAATTTTTTAATTAAAATATATGTATCTTCTGTTTAATAAAAAAAATAACAAATTCGTTTTCGCCAAAAACCACAGATTTTTGGATTATGTTTATGAGAATGTTTCATAAGCTGCACATAGTTACAAATAACAAAAATTTTGACCTTACAGTTAGTTTTTGGTTCTCTTAAAAGGTTGTAGTTTTTTTTTGACAAATGCTGTTTTTGACATCAACCCTTCAATTACAATTAATATTTATTAAAAACTTAAAGAGAAATACATAAAAATTCTTCGATTTACTAAACATCAGTTTATTTGTCAAATTAAGGGCGATCTTTTCACCTCCTTGTAACTTTATTTGGCGGTTAATTGTCACAGATACAATTGTAACCATAGCAATTAGCTTCCACATAAATTTATGAGGAAGTTAAAGAGCTGTCCTAAATTACATAATTCTGTCAAATTTCGTGTTTTTAAATTGGCATTAGGGCCCAACTCTTATAAGTAATAGAGAGTAACTCTAGCAAGCACAGATTTAAGCGACAGCGACACAAAACACACTAAACACAGTAAACACACAAACAACAAAAAAATACCTAGATCAAAAGGTAGGTACTTTGCATATACAGAGTTGTAGGAGAATGGCGCAAAATTTTAAAATAAAATAATTTAGTCAAATAATTTAATCATAAATAATATGTTTACGAAACTACATTACCGCCAAAATGGCGCCACAAAATGCGATTAAGTAGCCCAATTCAATCGCCAACCGCCAAGTGAGATTTTTGATCGCCAAAACCACTTCCGGAGTAGCCCAAATGGCGGAATTCCGCCCAATCTGGCAACCCTGCTTTGACATTTGACAAGATTTTCTGACATTCTAATAGAATGTCATTAAAAAGCACTACATTGTTTCATGCATGGATGTTTTCAGTGATTTATAATTCAAGAGGAAAATACTGCGAGCTTTTATTTTTAATGTTTACAATCAGTTATTCGCATATTGAAGTATGCAGTACCGAAACTGCTGCAAGAATTGTTAATGGTGCACCTTGTAAAATACATGATCATCCATATATGGTAAATAAAATCAACAGCAATAACCTATTTACTTATTATACTTATTATAGAACATGTCTTAAAGGCAAATATAATAAGAACAAAGAGTTTTCTGCATCATTGTGGAGGATCCATACTTTCCGAATATTGGATTTTAACAGCAGCACTTTGCATACCAGCGAAACATTATACACCAGGAAAATTCACTGTAATCGTTGGCTTGACGTTATCAACATCACGTAGAAGTTTCAAAAACTATCAAGGCGAAGCTCAAAAGTCGTCAGTTATTAAAGCTTACAGAACAAGTAATGTGCAAGTTAACGATATAGGCTTGCTTAAAGTAAGCATCTAGTACCAGACATAATTCGATGGATATCTGAATGTTAGTAAATTTCTACCTTTTGTTCCAGTTGAATCGTCCTGTAATAGAAACACCAGTTGTCCAGTTTGTAAAGTTGGCGCCTTCGCTCAACGGGAAATCCATAGAAAAGATTTGTAAAAACAGCACTGTCATAGGATGGGGTGATCAGTTTGCAAAAGATACGGATGGGAAACCTCTTGTTACACCGATACCTTCGTATGATCCACGACTTCATTGTGTAAATATTCCTGTAATCAGCAGACGCGAATGTAACCAACGATACGGCGAATTTATTCCAAGGGCCTTCTTTTGTGCTTATGTTAAGGGAAAAGATGCTTGTCAGGTATTTAAAAATCAAACTTAAATGCACGGATCGAAAAAACGATCATCAACTTAGATAATATTTTAGGGAGATTCTGGTGAACCACTTATGTGTCATGGTTTGCAATATGGAATAGTGGCATCGGGTTTAGGCTGTGCATTCAAAGGTTATGCAGGAATCTATACAAGAGTAGATTATAATATAGAATATATTGATAGAATTATGAGAGGTGACTGTAACCAATCGCACAATGAACAAAAATATGCGGCAACATATGCTCACTAATAGTGGTGCAAAACCATTTAAATGTAATATATGTAATTATGCATGCCTACAAAAACGAAGGCTGCAAAGCCATATGTTCACTCATAGTGGTGAGAAACCATTTGAGTGTAATATTTGTAGTTATAAATGCGCACAGAAATCAAATTTGCTAAAGCACTTGCTGACTCATAGTGGGGAGAAGCCATTTGAGTGTAATATTTGCAGTTATAAATGCTCACAAAAAGTAAGTTTGCAAAAGCACATGCTGACTCATAGTGGTGAGAATCCATTTGAGTGTAATGTTTGTAGTTATAAATGCTCGATAAAAGGAGGATTGCAAAAGCATATGCTCAATCATAGTAGCGGGAAACCATTTGTGTGTAATATTTGTAGTTATAAATGCTCACATAAAGCAAGTTTGCAAAACCACATGCTCACTCATAGTGGTGAGAAACCATTTGAGTGTAATATTTGCAGTTACAAGGGGTCGCAAAAAATTAATTTGCAAATGCACATGCTCACTCATACTGGTGAGAAGCCATTTGAGTGTAATATTTGTAGTTATAAATGCGCACAGAAATCAAATTTGCTAAAGCACTTGCTGACTCATAGTGGGGAGAAGCCATTTGAGTGTAATATTTGCAGTTATAAATGCTCACAAAAAGTAAGTTTGCAAAAGCACATGCTCACTCATAGTGGTGAGAAACCATTTGAGTGTAATATTTGTAGTTTTAAATGCTCAATAAAAGGAAATTTGCAAACGCACATGCTCACTAATAGTGGTGAGAAACCATTTGAGTGCAATATTTGCAGTTACAAGGGGTCGCAAAAAATAAATTTGCAAAAGCACATGCTCACTCATACTGGTGAAAAATCATTTGAGTGTAATATTTGTAGTTATAAATGCTCGCGTAAAGCAGGTTTGCAAAACCACATGTTGACTCACAGTGGTGAGAAGCTGTTTAAGTGTAATATTTGTAGTTATAAATGCGCACAGAAATCAAATTTGCAAAAGCACTTGCTCACTCATAGTGGGGAGAAGCCATTTGAGTGTAATATTTGTAGTTATATATGCTCACAGAAAGCACATTTGAAAACTCACATGCGTACTCATAGTGGTGAGAAACCATTTGAGTGCAATATTTGCAGTTACAAGGGGTCGCAAAAAATAAATTTGCAAAAGCACATGCTCACTCACACTGGTGAAAAATCATTTGAGTGTAATATTTGTAGTTATAAATGCGCACAGAAATCAAATTTGCAAAAGCACTTGCTCACTCATAGTGGGGAGAAGCCATTTGAGTGTAATATTTGCAGTTATAAATGCTCACATAAAGTAAGTTTGCAAAACCACATGTTGACTCACGGTGGTGAGAAGCCATTTAAGTGTAATATTTGTAGTTATAAATGCGCACAGAAATCAAATTTGCAAAAGCACTTGCTCACTCATAGTGGGGAGAAGCCATTTGAGTGTAATATTTGCAGTTATAAATGCTCACATAAAGTAAGTTTGCAAAACCACATGTTGACTCACGGTGGTGAGAAGTCACTTAAGTGTAATATTTGTAGTTATAAATGCGCACAGAAAACACATTTGAAAACTCACATGCATACTCATAGTGGTGAGAAACCATTTGAGTGCAATATTTGCAGTTATAAATTCTCACATAAAGTAAGTTTGCAAAGACACATGATTACACATACTGGCGAAAAATCGTTTGAGTGTACTATTTGTAGTCATAAATGCTCACGGAAAATAAATTTGCAAACGCACATGCTCACTCATAGTGGTGAGAAACCATTTGAGTGTAATATTTGTAGTTTTAAATGCTCAATAAAGGGAAATTTGAAAATGCACATGCACACTCATAGTGGTGAGAAACCATTTGAGTGTAATATTTGTAATTATAAATGTTCACAAAAAGGTAATTTGCAAAAGCACATGCTCACTCATAGTGGTGAGAAACCATTTGAATGTAATTGCAGTTATAAATGCTCACTAAAAACATATTTGAAAAGGCACATGGTTACACATAGTGGTGAGAAACCATTTATTTAAGTGTAATAGTTGTAGTTATAAATGCACACTAAGATCGAATTTGCAAAAGCACATTTTCACTCATAGTAATGGGAAACCATTTGAATGTAATATTTGTACATTAATTTTTGGGAAATTTTTGGTAAAGCTAGACCAATTGCTCCCTTCCAAGCAACAGGAAAGTAAGCAGTTTCAATGCAGCAGTTGATAATGTGAACAATAAATTTATCGATAAAAGGACTGCAGTACTTCAACATAACAAGAGATATATTATCAGTACCAGCAACATTTGATGTTAAGTTATGTAAAATTTTATGAACTTCTTCTACTGTTGTTAATGCAAAGTGGAAAGCTCTATCCATTGATATAGTGCTATTTTGATAATGACCTATTTGATTATTACAATTACTACGAGTTTGAAAAATTAACTGAAATAGTTACCAATTAAATTGGGATTAGATAAGTTGGCTGGTATGTCATGAGGATTAGCAAATTTTACATTCATATCACTTAAACTTGACCATAATTTACGGGTATCCTTATTTATAGATAGTGTGTCAAGATATGCTCTCTTTTCGCGACGGACTGAAGCAAGTTGAAAATTATATAATTCTTTGTAACGGTTCCAGTCAGAGGGGAACTTAGTATACTTAGGCAGGAATCACACTGCTCGACCGTCCGAGACCGACCAAAATTTCGAACACATGTAACTGCATGCGCAACGTCACACTGTTAGACCATCGGCCGTCCACCGTCGACCATGCTCGATCGTCCAGCTTGAAATTCAAACGGGTTGGAATTTTGGCCGATTGTGGTCGACGATCGCATGCGCGTTATTACTTTGCATTTAAACACGTGGGCGTGTTTGCAAAGTTTTGTGTATCAGAACATAACTTATGTATAAAGTTTATAGGCATGGATGTAAAAGTATCGCGATTTTGTTTTTCTGCAGTTAGTATAATAACCCAGGATGAAATTTGGTTTTACAAGCTGCACTAAAGCATTGATGAATAGCGGATACAATACAAAAAATTCTCCTTATTCCCGTTTTAAATACATTTCTCGCGCCCATATTTTTCTTTCTCCTCTTCTTAATCTTCTCAAAATCATATAATTAACAATTACATTTTCGGAATGGCTATCACCACTGCTACTCATTTTGAAAATTTTATTAGAAAATTATTAAAAGTGAGGTTAGGAAGAAAGACCGCTCAAGGTCGGCCGACCTGTATATTTGTATATTTTAATGATCAGTGGTCAACCGATTTTTTTAAGCCGATGGTGGACGGTCGATGCTGGTCGATCGAGCAGTGTGATTCCTTCCTTACAGTGGTACCAGTCAGTGACAACATTTCTCGCATTGAATACTGGGTGAATTCCTGCCTACGACCTTAATCACAAGAAGCGCAAATAGATGGCATGGTAATTATCAAGGCCGTATTCAAGGGGGCGGGGTTAGGGGGTCTAACCTCCCCCCCCCGAAACTAAACTTAATACTAATAAATGACAGCAAAATAAAATTACTAACATTCGTTAAAATAACAAAAGCAAAACATTAAGGCAGGAATCACACTGCTCGACCACGTCGACCATCCGAGACCGACCAAAATTTCGAAGAAATATAACTGCATGCGCAACGTCACACTGTTAGATCATCGGCCGTCCACCATCGACCATGCTCGATCGTCCAGCTTGAAATTCAAACGGGTTGGAATTTTGGCCGATTGTGGTCGACGATCGCAAAGGCGGTTATTACTTTGCATTTAAACACGTGGGCGTGTTTGCAAAGTTTTGTGTATCAGAACATAACTTATGTATAAAGTTTATAGGCATGGATGTAAAAGTATCGCGATTTTGTTTTTCTGCAGTTAGTATAATAACCCAGGATGAAATTTGGTTTTACAAGCTGCACTAAAGCATTGATGAATAGCGGATACAATACAAAAAATTCTCCTTATTCCCGTTTTAAATACATTTCTCGCGCCCATATTTTTCTTTCTCCTCTTCTTAATCTTCTCAAAATCATATAATTAACAATTACATTTTCGGAATGGCTATCACCACTGCTACTCATTTTGAAAATTTTATTAGAAAATTATTAAAAGTGAGGTTAGGAAGAAAAAACCGCTCAAGGTCGGCCGACCTGTATATTTGTATATTTTAATGATCAGTGGTCAACCGATTTTTTTAAGCCGATGGTGGACGGTCGATGCTGGTCGATCGAGCAGTGTGATTCCTTCCTTACAGTGGTACCAGTCAGTGACAACATTTCTCGCATTGAATACTGGGTGAATTCCTGCCTACGACCTTAATCACAAGAAGCGCAAATAGATGGCATGGTAATTATCAA
The DNA here is from genome assembly GCA_929113105.1 of Agrypnus murinus. Taxonomy (NCBI): domain Eukaryota; kingdom Metazoa; phylum Arthropoda; class Insecta; order Coleoptera; family Elateridae; genus Agrypnus; species Agrypnus murinus. Next base: position 84,780,800 of record OV816027.1, on the reverse strand, counting down.
GGCCGTATTCAAGGGGGCGGGGTTAGGGGGTCTAACCTCCCCCCCCTCGAAACTAAACTTAATACTAATAAATGACAGCAAAATAAAATTACTAACATTCGTTAAAATAACAAAAGCAAAACAATAAGGCAGGAATCACACTGCTCGACCACGTCGACCGTCCGAGACCGACCAAAATTTCGAAGAAATATAACTGCATGCGCAACGTCACACTGTTAGATCATCGGCCGTCCACCATCGACCATGCTCGATCGTCCAGCTTGAAATTCAAACGGGTTGGAATTTTGGCCGATTGTGGTCGACGATCGCAAAGGCGGTTATTACTTTGCATTTAAACACGTGGGCGTGTTTGCAAAGTTTTGTGTATCAGAACATAACTTATGTATAAAGTTTATAGGCATGGATGTAAAAGTATCGCGATTTTGTTTTTCTGCAGTTAGTATAATAACCCAGGATGAAATTTGGTTTTACAAGCTGCACTAAAGCATTGATGAATAGCGGATACAATACAAAAAATTCTCCTTATTCCCGTTTTAAATACATTTCTCGCGCCCATATTTTTCTTTCTCCTCTTCTTAATCTTCTCAAAATCATATAATTAACAATTACATTTTCGGAATGGCTATCACCACTGCTACTCATTTTGAAAATTTTATTAGAAAATTATTAAAAGTGAGGTTAGGAAGAAAAAACCGCTCAAGGTCGGCCGACCTGTATATTTGTATATTTTAATGATCAGTGGTCAACCGATTTTTTTAAGCCGATGGTGGACGGTCGATGCTGGTCGATCGAGCAGTGTGATTCCTTCCTTACAGTGGTACCAGTCAGTGACAACATTTCTCGCATTGAATACTGGGTGAATTCCTGCCTACGACCTTAATCACAAGAAGCGCAAATAGATGGCATGGTAATTATCAAGGCCGTATTCAAGGGGGCGGGGTTAGGGGGTCTAACCTCCCCCCCCGAAACTAAACTTAATACTAATAAATGACAGCAAAATAAAATTACTAACATTCGTTAAAATAACAAAAGCAAAACAATAAGGCAGGAATCACACTGCTCGACCACGTCGACCGTCCGAGACCGACCAAAATTTCGAAGAAATATAACTGCATGCGCAACGTCACACTGTTAGATCATCGGCCGTCCACCATCGACCATGCTCGATCGTCCAGCTTGAAATTCAAACGGGTTGGAATTTTGACCGATTGTGGTCGACGATCGCATGCGCGTTATTACTTTGCATTTCCAAATACGGGACGTGTTTGCAAAGTTTTGTGTATCAGAACATAACATAATTTATGTATAAAGATTGTAGGCATGGATGTAAAAATATTGCGATTGTGTTTTTTCTGCAGTTAGTATAATACTCCAGGATGAAATCTGGTTTTACAAGCTGCAGTAAAGCATTGATGACTAGTGGATACAATACAAAAAATTCTCCTTGTTCCCGTTTGAAATACATTTCTCGAGCCCATATTTCTCTTTCTCCTCTTCTTATTCTCTTCAAAATTATATAATTAAAATTTACATTTTCGGAAGCGCTATTACCACTGCTACTCATTTTTGAAAATTTTATTAGAAAATTAATAAAAGTGAGGTTAGGAAGAAAAAACCGTTCGAGGTCGGCCGACCAGTGTGATTTGAATATTATAATGATCAGCGGTCGACCGACTTTTTTAAGCCGATAGTGGACGGTCGATGCTGGTTGATCGAGCAGTGTGCATCGTACCTAATAGTATATTCCGTAGCTTAACCATAGTAACCGTAAGCTCGGTTTCGTGTTTCAAAATATACCAATTCCTGAAAAAAGTTAATTTATGGAACACGGTTCCTGAAAAAATGGTTTCTTTTCGCTAACCACAAGCAATGAACTCAATACTACGTAACTGGAAAGGCGCCAGACCTAGCGTGACGCGAGCACACGCTGGAGATAGGCAACCCGCCTACTTGTGGTATTTCTTTCCTTGTCTAACTTGTTGAAGACAGTTACGTCCCTACTCACGTCAAAGGCAATTGCCACTCACAAAATTTAATTTTAACGATTTCATGATTAGGATCAATCAGATCAACTACGGTAGACAAAATAAACGATGAGGAAAATTGGTTAGATCAACAGAAAGTACAAATTTATTTAAAATAAGCATTATTACCGTCTCAGAATGGAAAATATCTATCAGTCAATCTTTCATTAAATCAGAATATCTTCTACGTCCTGGAGGTACTGTTTCATTTTTATGTTGGTTTATTAATAACTCCAAGGGAAAACCTAGAAAAATAAATTTATTAACTATCATAAGATTAGAACTAGTAGACAAGAATACCTTTAAAATAATTTTCCATCACAGATGTTAAACTTCCATTTGTGCAATTGTTTTCTTTTAATATTTTAATTAAGTGTTCCATTGATTTAATTTTCATCTCTTTACGTTTCAACTTTTGTTTAAGGGTTTTCACTTTCCTTTTTAAAATATTATCTGACGCCAAAACATACTTTGTTTGGGTTTGTGCATCCAACATCTTACTTGCTTGTTCACTGTCACATTCCATATTTTCTGTTTTCTAAAAGGTTTAAATAATATGTAGATAAAAAGTGATTATCTATAATTATTATGTACTAGCCTGATCTTGAACTTCGATAAAATTAATTTGTTTTCGAAGTAGTACTCTTCGGGCCTTTGTATTTTGTTGCAATAAATGTTTTGGAAAATTTCAGGACGTTTAAATGGAAATCTGTGTGAAATAACCAATAGAATAACAAACACTCACACAGGCATAACAAAACCTAAATAATATAATATCCAGTTTACTTACGAATGAAACTGAACATTTATTCTCTTGTCGTGTAAATTTTTGCATCCGTAAGCCACGCAATATTGTACCATTTTTGCTGGTAATTATTTCTTCTAGTTTTCTTGAGACACGGTAAGATAAACTACAAAACTGCACTAATGTCAAATAAACCATGTGCGCTTTCACAGAACGTCAGGTGGAGACCAGGTAACAAACAAATTAGTAAGAATAGTAATATCAACGTGCATACACCGCCTGCCTGCGTGTAACTAACAGAGATGGTTATACCACAACACAGGCCATCGCGTTCTATTGCGCCTGACACAAACTTTGCCACGGTATTGATGGCTTGCGTCCTTTCCAGTTACGGGTAGTATTGAGGCGAAGTATTGATACAACGCACACTTATGTTATGCGATGTACATTCAGCCAATAAGGGCCGACCGTCGAACCACGCCTTGCGCTATTTAAACCACAGAGTTCTTAAGAGTAAAGTATACGAAACACCTTTCGTCTTCTGTTGCGAGTCGCCTTCGTGGTAACATCTGTCTACCGCACCGTCCGCATCTGCCAGGTCACCGAGTCGTCGTCGAGTTTTCAATTCTAGTAGTCCCTTACGGGACTTCTGCAAGAGGAGCTGCGTCGATTCTAGCGTTGCCTTTTAATCCTTTGGCTCTTTTTAGAGCCGTTTTCAGGTTCCCGAGTTTTGCCGGCCAGGTGTACTAGCTGTTCCGCTGCCGACGCCGTCATCGCCGCCGCTTCTGTCTGACAACTGTGCCAACAGGACCAGCTTCGCCGCCGCTTCTGTCGTTCAATTGTGCCAGCGGGACCGGTTTCGCCGCCGCCTTCTACAGCCTAACAGTTTATATTACATCTATTGGTAACAACTCCCCTTACTAACCCAATACTGACGACCCAGAAGCCACCATAACAGGGTAATTCACTGGGTGAGGCTGCCTAGCGAACGTTCAGTATCCCCCGACCTACTAACATAACTACCACTTTTGCTAAACTATCAATTCAAACTTCATCTCACTTTTTGTATTAATCTCATTATGGTTGTAAAACGTTCACCCCCTAAAACTAACTCTGAATACCAGAAACCACCGGACAAACTCCCGCCGGACATTTCACAATCACCCCAACCGACAACAACTGACCCTACTACATCAATTAATAACCAAACCTTAGCAAACGATCACTGTCCCTCTGTTTCTGACCTAAGCATTCCGACCCGAGCTATTTCGCCATCAAAATTTGATTCAATCGAGATTCCCAGTAACGTTACTATTGAACAACTTCAGGCCGCTTTAGACTATATTAAAACTAACAATCCACCTAACCCAACAACCTCAAACACACCTGATCATATTTGCAATACTCCCACTACCTCCTCCATTCCCGTAACAGGGAAAAAACACCTTTTGTCGCCTGACACTCCATCCACTTCCGACTCCGAATCCGATTCAGAATGGTCAAAAGTCACTAGCAGAAGAATGAACAAAAGGGCCAAACCAAATACACCACCTCAACCCGAGCAGCAACCCGCAAGAACTTACAGTGCCACTATTTCCGGTCTCCCGCAAGCCTTCAGCACCATCAAGGCCGTTTCTACCATTCTGTGCAACATTCCAGGCCTTAGAATCACCGACCTTCGGGTCTCTAGTTACCAGGGCACCGCTTTCCTCAAAAGCACCCAACCCGACCTTCTTGACCGACTCTCGAATTTCAGCCACCATGTAGGCGGCCCCGTTCAAATCAATAACAACAACCTTAACAAATCAAAAAATCCTGCATCCCGACCATCCCCAACCCCTACCTTCTCCTGCGTGATTAAATACGTGGATTTCGATATCACGCAAGAGGACGTAGAGTTAGCCCTTAAGGCGCAAAACATCTAATTCCTCAAAGTATGGCGCATCCGTTCCAAGGCGTCTGAGCGCGACACGAAACTAATGCGGGTGCTTACCACCTGCAGGGATTCGCTTGACGCGCTCCTACGTTGCGGGTTACGTATGTTTTGCCATACTTATCCTTCCGAGCCATCACACGCTCCTAAACCAGAACCTATTCAATGCACTAAATGCCACAAATTCGATCATGCCGCTGCCGATTGCACAGCCCGTAAACCTTCCTGCGGCTTCTGTGGGGCCGAACATCCTACATCCACCTGCACTTCACAATCCGATCCCAAATGCATCAACTGCGGTGGTACTCACCCCGCATTTCTACGTAAATGCCCCGACAGGCCTCCAGTCCCCGTCGCACCGGAAGCGACAGCCATGCTAAAGTCTGCTAACGAACCTCAAACTAATAGAGTCAACAACTTCCTATCCTTTTTCGTAACTACCATGTCAAACCTCTTCCCAAACAGCCGTGAGCACGTCCTCCGCGTCTTAAACGCATCCACGCATCACTTTTTTGGCGTTCATGCCAAGGCGTCCTACGCCAGCAATCGCGTTTTCGTTACGTTTTCGTAACTTCCCTTTTTCTAATCACTAGCTATGGATCTGCGTCTAGGTGCTATTAATGTCCAAGGGTGGCGCCTTAAGCGCCCCCTTGTCGAAAATTTGGTCTTTACGGACCACGTCCACATTCTAGCCATTTCCGAGACTAAACTTACTCCAAGTCGTAATATGACACTACCATCTTTTCACATCACATCTCGTAAAGACAGCCCACATGGAGGCATCCATGGAGTCGCATTAGCCATTCATCAACGACTCGCCTCCACTAAATTTGACATTCCCCCAGTATTTCAAGACATACAAGTGTGTGCAGCCGTAATTCATCTTGACAACGGTCCAATTCATATCTTCTCTATATACGTTCCTCCAAACGATCCTCTACCTGAAGACTTCCTCGAGTATGTCGCGTCGTTTCGGAGGGCTGTTGTAATGGGAGATTTTAATGCTCGCCACACGGCCTTCGGAGACCACGCTTCAAACCCGAAAGGTCATTCCCTTACCCACTGTCTACTTAGACTATCCTTATACCGCATCCCAAACGACCAACCTACCTGCTTCACCCACAATGGCATGTCCATTCCTGACCACATTTTGATTACGGATGCACTCACTCAGTATTTCGACCATGACTCAGCCTTCATCGGCACCTCAGTCACGTCAGATCATCTCCCACTAATAGCTTCTTCTTCAATTATGCAAGTTCCCATCCGGAACAACCGGATCACCATCCGAGATTGGAATCGAGCAAATTGGGACCTCTTCGCAGAAAACATCTCTGCGAATGTCCCGGAACATCCTCAGCTCGTCAATCTCCATGACATTAATAACGCCATCGATCATTTAACGTCCACTATCCAAAACGCAGTCCATATTTCAGTTCCCGAGAAAATTAGAATCCCAAGTCGTCCTCCTCTGCCTCCTCACATCATCAACCTTATTCGCGAAAAGCGTAGGTTATATAGGCAGTTCATCAGGACCCGAGATCCCTTGGTTAAAACAGAGTGGAACCGCCTCAACGCGCTAACCCGCCTGCTTACGACCAGGCATAGGGAAGCGCAATGGGTGGCCACCTGTTCTAGCCTGGATCACAGACAAGGTTCCAAATTCTGGAAAAAATTCAAAACCATAACCGGCCAAAGAAAATCCCAGACCTCTTCCCTTCATCTTAACGGGAATGTCATTCAAGAGCCACAAGCCCAAGCCGACACCTTTGCCGATATCCTTGAAGGCATTCACCAGCCTCCCGACGACCCACGTTTTGACCGTGGTCTCAGGTTAGAAATAGAGGATGAAGTCCGCGGCAACCTGGCGCTTTTTCCACATTTTGTCATACCACAAGATCCTCAAATCAACCCCCCTAACATCTTATCCCCAATTACGGAAATAGACACCGCCGAAAGCATAGCCCATGGCAAAAATTCTGCTCCAGGGGGTGACACTCTCACAAGAAGAGTCCTTCGTCACCTACCTCAGCCGGCACTTACGGCAATTACCAATATTTTCAACGCCTGCTTTCGCTCAGGCTACTTCCCCAACGCTTTCAAATCGGCGACAGTCATCATGATCACCAAAGCGGGAAAACCTCCCACAAATCCCACCTCTTATAGGCCCATCGCGCTATTAAACGTTCTAGGTAAAACATACGAAAGAATCTTAGAAAGAAGACTTAGAGAATTCACTGACAACCACAATCTAATCCCCGAGCATCAATTTGGATTTCGCCCCGGCAGGTCAACTTCCGACCTAATTCTCCAACTTCACTCTGATGCGAGCCGAGCCATAAATAGAAATCACTGCGTTACGGCCACTTTTCTTGATATAGAGCGAGCCTTCGACAAGATTTGGCACGAGGGGCTTATCTATAAGCTCCTTGTCGCCCGAGTACCCATAGATTTCGTTAGGACCATCTACAGCTTTCTGTCCCACCGCCAACACCGCGTGCGAGTACACCAGGCTTTGTCCAGGGTGTACGAACCGCGGGCCGGCGTCCCCCAAGGTTCCATTCTCTCTCCATTATTATTCATCTTTTTCTGCTATGATATTCCGGTGCCTAGAAATCCCTTGGTTAGACTCGTCCAATTTGCGGACGACACCGCACTATGGGTCGCTGGCCCGACATCTGCCGCCGGTTCACGCTCTCTAGCCCCGGCACTTCGCCGACTGGAGACCTGGTTCCGAAGGTGGAGGCTCAGGCCTAACCCAAATAAAACACAAGTCACAGTCTTCAGAAACGCTAATCGCACTACATCCCCCCGATTTGATTTTGATGACGTCCGCCTGGAACTTTGGGGCTCACCCCTTCAACTATCCCCTTTGGTCTTGTACCTAGGGATATCTTTCTCTTCGACGCTGTCATGGAGGGAGGAGGCGACTCGCTGTCTGGATCTGGTCCAGCGGCGGGCGTCTCTTCTCTCCTTGATACGCGGAGGCAATCCAGGCTGCCACCCAAGGACGCTCATCCACACCTACAAAACATTTATCAGACCCGTGATTGACTACAGGCACCCCGTCTTCTGTTCCGCGCCGCCTAACGTGATCAGGCGTCTCCAACAGAAGGAGAGGGCCATCTGCAGGGGGTCTCTGGGCTTGGATCGCCTACATCCCTCACGGGAGGTGTGCGACCTGGCCGGGATACCTCCTGTTGATGCGCGCCTCGACTTCCTGAGGGGGCGTTATGTGAACCGGGCGATCCAACAAAATAAACAATCAGTTTTACAACTTCTTCGTACACCCTGCCTCACAGCCAACTGTATCAAAAGAAAACCAAAGTACCCTCCCACTAAATTTTTGTCCAATTCAACCCTTATTAACCCACTCCCCGAGGACCTCGAGGACGTGCTTCACGCGGCCCCCATTATCTTTAGAATTTAATACACTGACACGCATACAATTTACACTCCCTGGAATACCGCACACTTTGTGCTCGACGTCAACAGCCCTCAACTCTCTCTGCAGCTGGTCCGGGAAGCAATCGGGGGGATCCATGAATGGGAGCGATGTCGGCCATATTGAGAGTCCAACGTGCTCCCTCGAGTATACACTTTTTACTGGGGTCGTCTCATAGGGGATGCCCTATGGGGCCGGGATTCATGGATGTTCAGATGCCCGTAGGCCTGGACCAGGCAGAGAGAGGGGAGAGAGTCGACCGACTAGAGCCCCTGTTTTATTTGTTTTCATTTCAATTTATTTTCACTACTATTATTATTACTAATTATCTAACTATTGATTCACTTAATTATTCTTAAAAACAAAAACAGTTCAATATTTCAATACAATACGAAACATAATAACTACCACTTGTTTTGCTCCATTCGCAATCACTCTTTCAAACTTAATACCATAAATCAACCAATTACCATTAACTTTATTAATCACAGCGTTTCAATTTTATTTTATTTATTTATTTATTTATCAATTTATTTTTTTTTCTCTTCCTTGTTCTGTTTATTTTGTTTCAGGTGTTCCAGGAGACCCCCGACAGCCTTGGTAGTGTAATGTCCAGAGTGCTGGACTTTCAGCCAAGCGGCCCGAGGTCGATTCTCGGTGCCGGCAGATCTGGCTAAGGTTTTCTGCAGTTTCCCTTAGCTGTAACACAAATGTGGGATTTGCGCTGTTCCATCTGTAAGTCGGCTGCAGCCGCACCTAGGGCCGGTTCTGAGGAAGCCGATTTTTGTCTTACTCCAACCCAATTTCAAAATTTCAATCTAATTTTATAATATTTACCTAATAACTTCCATTTAACATATCATTACCTTTTATTCAAATCACTAGACAGGGGAATGCTTGGCTTCGAGCTGTGTACTTGGTGACTAATCGGTGCAGTCTTTAACATCTTTTCCATCACCAACCACCACAAGGGCCTCTACCCTTCCTCCTGCGCCTCAACTTCACCATCGCCCCAACACATCCAACCGGCGCTACCAACGGGACACGATCGCGCCTAACGACCACTTGACTTTGATTTCACTATTTTATTTTTGGTTTTACCGGCTGAAGAGGAGTACTCTCCTATAGTAGCCACTGTGCGCCTTTGCCTCGCAGGCGCCCTTCGGGCGCCCTGCTCAGCAAAGACGAACAGAAAATAACGTTGATGACTGAAACACCTTTTCAAGACATGGAGGCCATGAAAGAGAAGATACGTGCAGTTTGTAGGGAAATAACACGTGAAACTTTAAACAGGGTTCCTTTATCCTTTATGAGACGCAATAGAATCTGTTTGGAACATGATGGACTACACTTTGAACATTTGCTTGGTTGAGTTGGTTAGTTTTAAATTAATTCTTATTTAAGCTTCTACTCAAGTGGATATGTAGCAAATTTTTCTAAATAAAATTTTGATTTTCATTTTCTACTTGATGCAATTCAGTTCTTAAACGGTCCTCGAAACAAATATCTACTATATTCTATTATCAGTGATAAATTTCCTAATGACTTTGACATTTGTAAAGGATGTCCAAATTAAACACAAGTTAAAAATTATTAATATTATGAATCTAGTTATAAATGAAAGCAGTATTACTGGTTGTATTTAAAGTTCGTCAGGCTCGGAAAGTTACGTGAAACACTCTGTATTGTAATCAATTAAATATACTCCTATTATTTATTATTTTCTTTTTTTATTATTTTAAACGGTAGTCACTTTTTATGGCGAAATAATAGTCATGTCTTTGGCGGCTATATTTTGAAGTTTTGTACACGCCCCTTCTCTAATTGGCCAATAAATAGTCCCATAACAAAAGTGTGCGTTGTTTCAATACTCGCAGTATAGAGTTCATTGACCACAAGTAACCACTGCAACCGCAGTGAAATCGCGGTTGTTTGCGGTGACTTGCGGTTAGTTTACCACCACTCTAAAAGAATACTACGGTTTTCTGATTTCTTTAACATTTTGCATAAATACTTTTAGGACAAATTTCTCAACTTACCATACGCAAAAAAATATCGTGTACAACACGTTAGAGAGTCTCTTTTTTCCACTCATTTGCTTGATAAACCCGGGCTTCGTCCTCCTTAATCAAAACTGTAAATTCATGAAAAAAGTATTACTTAACTCGTTGTACAATATACTATTCCGTAAGCATTTATTAATTTATTTATATACATAAAAGAGATCCATTTTCCAGGTGATTTAAAGTAGGTATTTTCTACCGGTCATCGGCAAGTAAATTTTAAAATTTGCGCCTTTATTTTGTGTTCGACCTTCAGGGTCTCTAGTATGATTATGGCATCATTAACCTCACAAAAGTTTGTTTTGGTGGTGTTTGTTGCAAACAATTCATTTGCCGTTATTTTAACTAACTGTATAAAAGGTTGCATACTTACGCCTTCTTTGACCATCTTCTTCATCACTACTACTGCTATCATCAGATAGTATGTTTTCCATAAAAAAACAATATATTATTCATTTTATTAACTTTAGAGTCTTAAATGTTATTTCCTGATATCAAGGTGCAGCGTTCAAATTTGACACCACACTACAAGGTTAAGCTGTTTCAAAACTATGTAAGTTTTTCAGCAACCATTTGTTACCAAAGACTAACCAGAACCAAAAATGCGGTTACTTTCGGTTAAGTTTTGGAATATACTATAAGATGGACTTGAATGCATGGTCTAGATTAAGAATTTTTCTTTAATCTTCCAGAACCCCCACCCCCTGTAAATAAATTCCTGGCTACGGCCCTGGTAATTATGATTGTAAACAACAATAATTGGCAGGTGTCGAAATAACGATGATCACCAGTAATAATTGTTTTATAAATAAATATAGTTATACAGAAAAGTACCAAGTGTCTAGGTGTAAAAGTTAGTACTTCTACATAACACTCAAATATTGTACAAAATTCAGTGATATTATATATCCAATACCTACACTAAACTATATAGTATCGTAGTATAACGTTAGGGGCGTTAGCAGAAGGACATGTCTAGAGTCACTGCATCTAGTCACCTAGGTCACGCTAGTCGATCAGAGTACCGCAAACCGCTGCCATATTGGGGCAGAGAAGGGTGATTTTTAATAATGGACAAATTAAAACCAAGTTTTACGTGTTTGACATATTAGAGGTTTCATATTTCAGAATAAGAAAAACCTTTTAAAGTAAACGTGGATCTGATTAAATTCAATACAGAACAAATAATGAACAATTTCGTATTTCGTTTGCCCCAATATGGCGGCGGTTTGCGTTACTCTGGTCGCCCAGCTGGCCTAGGTAACTAGATGCAGTGACTCTAGTCATGTCTGTCATGTCGTTATATGTATTTTATAAAAATATTAAGTATTTTAAATCAACAGAATAAGACTTGCTTTTACTTGAAATATATTTTTTAAAGTTGTTTACAATAATTGCCATAGAATCTTTTAGTATGTTAAATGTCTTTCCGATCATAAATATGTTGCATTTCAGTATCAGCATGTGAAGGCTGTGATATCAAGAAATTGCTAATCTTTGTAGAATATCAAGTTATTTCACTTTTGATAGCAGAATATATTTTTTAGCTGCTATTAATAACTTTTATAAGTAAAAAATTTTATTTGATATTCACGTACTCTTATGTAGAAGTATTAAACAACTTGGTAATCACTAATTGATTAACAATAAATTTTATTTACACTGCACATTTGGTAGAATGCGTGATTTGGCATGCCGAAATACTAAAAACCCAACTTTCTGATAACGTTATTTAGGGTGCCTACCTGAATTCACAATCAGGAAAACTACCGTTACCTGCATTTATGTCAACAGGGAACAAAATATAACGAGGGTGGGTATAGTCAAAATTGTAGTTGCCAAGTGAACGCATCTCGATAGTGTAAAACGAGTGCACTTTAAACTTTTCTCATTTTTGTGATATTTCGAATTTTGTTGTTCAACGAAATGGAAGGTATTTTTAAGGGTATATATTTTGATTAAATTTCAAAATAAATGAAATATTATTACACAAAGAAAAAAAAAGTGTTGAAGCTGTCAAAAATAAGTTAAACAATAGTTTTCGGAAGCTTTTAAAAATTTGCTGTAGAATGCTAAAAATAATTTGTTTATATTGGCGTGTCCTAATGGCTTCATTAGGACACGCATTTTGCGTGCCCTAATGAAATTTTTTAAAATCCTGTAAACAGTAACATTTTATTTTTTAAAGTTGATATCACTGTTAGACAGCTGTTCTTAGAATGTCAAATTTATCTTATTTACGCCTTGAACTCTTACAACTGCAATGCAACGCTTGCAAAATTAGTCTTGCAGGCCACATAAATGCGCCGAATAATAAATAGCCCTGTTAAGGGCGCAAAGGTTTTTACTTTATTATTAACGAAATTGTAAATTTTGATACTGTCATCATATGGTATGCATTGTGTTGTATATGTGCAATAGCTCACGCTCACGATAAACTTAACGTAATAAAATTATATATCTTTACCATATAAGTTATAATATCCAAAAGATCCAATGAATAATTATTTTTGTTGACAAAAATCATTCTTTGCTGAAAATACTATTGAATTTATACCACATTAATTTCTTTAACAAATAAAGTATTTATTCTATGAAATGAAATATAGTTATTCTTATTTCATTTAAGTTTTTAATTCATTAAGTAGCAATTATTTATGTCACAAACTTATTGGCATACATTCTACTTTGAATTTATAATAATTTTCAACAGTACGTATAATACACCTGGCAAATTTGAACGAGGTACTGCTGCTTAGTAGCGGCCCGCTACTAGCGAGCTTTGTGTATATGAGATAAGAATGAGAATTTTTACGTCGCGAGGATTAAGCGATGTTAGTAAAAAATAATTGCATAATTTCTAGTGTTGCCAACTTGCTATGCTACTTATCAAAATATCCCTAACAAATTTTATTTAAAACTAGGTAATTTTTTTAATATTATAAACGAACTAACGCAAATAGAAAAAATAGTTTAAAGTATTCGTTTCATAAGACGTTTTAGCACACTTGCTCTTTTTAGAAAACTCCTCGCTACGCGAGTCGTTTTCTAAAATCGGGCGGGTGCGCTAAAAACGTGTCTTGTGAAACTAATACTTTAATATACTATTATACAAAAGTAAAAAAAAATTTGTGCACTTTCAAACGAATAGTGTGCCGAAACGCGATATATTGCAAAAAGTAATTAAAAAAATTATTTTAGGACCTGGCACATACATAAAACAAAAAGCAGCTCGTCAGGAAAATCTAAAAAAACTTAAGTTCAATTTTATTAAAATGTGGGAGAAAAGTGCTCGCCCTGAACAATATTTCAACAGAAAAAGCAAATTTTGGCTTGAAAGCAATTGGTCCGTTCCTGATTTTATATTGAGACCTAGTAACTGCAAAATGGAAGAAAATTTGCCATGTACATCAAGAGTTAAAAGAGTTTTGTGGAAAATATCAAACGAACTCAAACTAAAATCGCAAAATCTCTGGTCTCCTCGCATTACACCGAGGAACTTTTTCGAGTTACACAGATGTCGCTTTATCTTTGAGAAAAAAGAGATGCTGCTCATGTTCTAAAAGATATTGCTGGTTCACCTCCAAAACGCGCATCTAATTACAAAAAGCCTTATTATCCAATCAACCACCAATTATTCAATATTCAGCAGAAAAAGCTTTAGCATTTTTTGTAGAGAATAATTTTTCTAAGAGTCAGTATGAGATTTACAAAGTATGCTGAAAGCTAAAAGAGTAAATGTTTTACCCTTGTATACTAAAATGACAGAAGCGAAAAGTGTTAACCTACTGATGCAATGTTTTGATCACCGATATATCTGCTGAAATAAAATTGCATGCGTTGATTGATCATACTATACGTCGGTTGGCTGAATTTCACAGAGAAATAAACGAAGCAGTAAAAGAGGGCCATCTCTGTATAATTTTAAGTGGGGGTGTGACGGAAGTAGTGGTCAAGGTAATTATAAGATGCGATTTGACACAGCTGAAGTTATCGAATCGTCTGATTCGGATTTATTCCAAATTTGGTAGAATCCCAACCTTCATCGGTTAGATTTTGCAGACCTGTTAAACTGTTGTTTCAAGAGGAAACAAAAAATGGCTGTGAATGAAATCACTAGCATCGAAGAGCAAATAAAACATGTGACACCAACAAAGCTACGCATTAGTGGAAAAGATATTGAAGTGGTGTCAACTCTGATGATGACTATGGTAGATGAAAAAGCAATGCAATGAATGCAGTGCAGTGACGGACATATCTTGTCAAAGATGTTATATTTGCGAAGTCACTTCTAAAAATATGAATACCGCTCAAAATCGTGAAAGTGTAAATAGAAATTTAAACTTTGGACTTTCCATATTACATGCATGGATCCGCTTCTTTGAGTGCATTCTGCATATTACCATTAAAAAGATGGCAAATTCCAGGGGTGGAGGAAAGAGTTAAGGAAAGAGATGGGCTGAACAGTAGATCAATCTAGATCAGGTGGAAGTGGTAATAATACAACATTTTGCCACCATTTTATAAACGATCTCATGTTATTACGAAATCAACATAGACAAATTTAACAATTGTCTGAAGGACGCAATTGCAATTTACACGGAAAATTACTCTTGGTGCTACATGCCCTCTTCTGTACACAAAATTTTGGTCCATAGATATGAGGTAATTTCTAATGCAGTTTTGCCAATTGGCATGTTAAGTGCACAACAGTGTCACGGCAGCAGCATGGAACAAGAGTTTCAAGAAATATAGAGAACAACATTCACGTAAATTTTCGAGGAAAGCCACTATGAGGGATGTTCTTAATCACTTCTTATAAGCTATTAGTCGTTGGACTTTCGTGCAATACAGACGTGCTTATAAAATTGTTCTGAGTGTGCGGAATTCGATAACGCAATTATAATCGTAATCGCGCTCTAATTATGCGATCGCCGACCTTGCGAAACAAGAAGCCGGTCGAGTGCATTTAATTATTAAAATGGATAATCTGACGCCCACTAAAATAGCAATTAAAACACAAAATGAACAAATTTTGTATAACTCGTACCAAGCAGAAAAACAAGAAAGATTAAAATTAGAAGAAATTGTGAAACAACTACAACAGAAAATTCATTGTCTGCAAGAACAAGTACAGCAAACCCAACAGCAAAAACAGCAACTGCAACAACCTAGACGAACATACAGCCCGGCAAACTCAGATGAAGAGGACGAACTGGTAGCTAGAAAAACAGCATGGTTACTGCCAAAAAATAAGAAAAGAAAAGCAACAAGTTCACCTGAACAAGTAAGTAAATCAGAAAGTAAAACTCCTAAGAAACAAAATCCTAAAGTCCCGAAAAAATTAAAACCTCCACCGATCATATTGAGTAATGTGGAAGATTACAGCTGCATTAAAAACAATATTAATTCAAAGAATTTAGAATACAATGCCAGTATGTTAAGCAATAAACAATTAAAGATAAATGTCGACACAGACATAGCGTACAAAATATGACTCAGCTATTAAATGAAAACAAGTACGAATGGCACAGTTATGAAAATAAACAAACGCGACCTATAAAGGTTGTAGCAAAAAATTTACACCCTTCATGTGACTCGACAGAAATTAAAAATGAGTTAATCCGTAGAGGATTTAAAATTATAGAGGTCAACAATAGAATTAAAAAAGTTATAGTAAATAATAAAGAAATTATAACGCCTTTGCCATTATTTATGCTAAGTTTTGACAACAGCGAGGATATTAAAAAATATATGAAATACAACATTTGTGTAATATGAAAATTAAGATTGAAGCGTTAAGAAGTAATAAATTAATACCACAATGCAAAAGATGCCAAAGATATGGACACACACAAAAATATTGCAAACGCGAACCTATATGCGTTAAATGCGCACATAGGCGTGACAAATCAAACAAAAGTAAAAATGATCCGCAACCGAGAACATTTACATCTAGTAAAACCATTGAAGGTGTATCATATGCTCAAGCCGCTAGGACTGACAAATCACAAATGCAACCCAATACAAGCGAACAAACATCCATGGTACAAATGATGCAAAGTATGATGGATTTAATGAACAAGTTCTCACAGAGACTCGATAAATTAGAAGCTAGAAATACTGGAGCTATAGTTACCGCGTAATACAAATTAATGGACCAAAAAGATTTACGAATAGCCACTTGGAATGCTAATGGCATCCAGAACCGTCTACTAGAACTAGAAATATTTCCGAATGAGCAAAATATAGACGTGTGCCTGATTTCAGAGGCACATTCAACTAAACAAACCTACATAATGATAAAAGGTTATCAGATCTATCAGGCAATTCACCCTGATAATCAAGCAAAAGGTGGTAGTGCTATTTTGATAAAAAATAACATCAACCATTATGAAGAATGCCATGTTCAAAGCCCCGAAACTCAACTCACAGTTGTGACCGTTAAATTTGAATGTTGGTGCAATATATTGTGCACCAAAATCCAATCTCAAAAAACCGGAATACAAAAACTTGTTACAGCACCTTGGCGAGAAGTTCATCGTCGGGGGTGATCTTAATGCCAAACATGTGGATTGGAGCTCGAGATTAACAACAACAAAAGGAAATGAACTAAGACAAGCCATTAGGGAAACAGGATGTAACTTCCACACCACAGGTAAACCAACCTATTGGCCCACAGACCCGAGCAAAATACCAAATCTTTTAGATTTCTTTATATTTAGAAAAGTTTCTCCAAACTTTATTGATATAGAAGAAAACTTCGACTTAAACTCTGATCACTCAGCAGTAATCCTCACCCTAAGTGAGAGAATAATAAAAAAAGAACAAAAACCAACATTAGTTAATAAAACTACGGATTGGGAAAGCTTCAGAATAGAACTTGAAAATGAAATAAGACTCAATGTGCAATTAAGAACTGTTCCACAATTGGAAACAGAAGCTGAACTTTATCAAAATTATCCAAAAAGTAGCTTGGAGTAACACTAGAAAAATCACTCACAAAACTGCTGGAGTTAACTATCCTATTTAAATCAGAGAATTAGTCAAGGAAAAGAGTCGAATCAGAAGAAAGTGGCAACAGACACGTGATCCGGCTGATACAAATATTCTTAATAATAAAACTCAGCAACTAAAGAGAGAAATTCCAAAGTTGAAAGAAGCCTCAATTGAAAGGTATCTCCAAAAACTAACAGCAGATTATTCGCTGTGGAAAGCCACAAAGAAAATCAAACAACCCCTCACCCACATTCCACCCATCAGGCAAAGTGGTGGTACATGGGCTAGAAGTAACAAACAGAAGGCTGACACTTTCGCAGAATACATTGCTGAAACTTTTCAACCAAACGAAATTCAATCAAATGTAGAAACTGATGAAGACGTAATCTTGGAAGAAGAAGAAGAAGAAGACATCCAACAGGTCACCCCAAAGGAAATAGCAACAGAAATTAAAACTAATGTTAACCCCAAAAAAGCGCCTGGATTCGACCTCATCACAGGTGAAATATTGAAACAACTTCCCAGAAAAGCCATCGTTATGCTGACGTACTTGTTCAATGCAGCATTTCGATTAAAACATGTGCCTAGTGTCTGGAAGGTAGCAGAAGTTATCATGCTATCAAAACCAGGTAAACCACCTAACGAGGCGAAATCATACAGACCTATATCAACTACTACCGATTATATCGAAGCTCTTCGAAAAGCTCTTATTAAAAAGACTTAGACCTATTATAGAAAGGAAAAATCTAATACCAAACCATCAGTTTGGATTTAGGCAACAACATTCTACAAGTGACCAAGTTCATAGAATAACAAACATCATTGAAATGGCATTAAATTAAAAATTAATCTGCTCAACGATTTTTCTAGATGTGGCTCAAGCCTTTGACAAAGTTTGGCACGAAGGATTGATCTACAAACTAAAAAGAATGTTACCAGAACATTACGTTAAATTACTCACGAGTTATATATCAGACAGATTATTCCGCATTAAGCAAGAAAATGAATATTCAGAGTTAAAGGAGGCTAGAGCTGGCGTGCCCCAAGGAAGCGTATTGGGGCCCATCCTCTACTTGTTGTATACAAGCGATCTTCCACAACCGCAGAATGTAACTGTTGCCACATTTGCCGACGACACAGTGCTGATGATTACTGGAACAACCATACAAGAAGCAACTGATAAGCTTCAAGAAGCCAGTGACGAAATACACCAGTGGACTAGAAAGTGGAAAACAAAGCTTAATGAATTAAAATCGGTTCATGTAGATTTTACTAATAAAA
This sequence comes from Agrypnus murinus, assembly GCA_929113105.1. Lineage (NCBI taxonomy): Eukaryota > Metazoa > Arthropoda > Insecta > Coleoptera > Elateridae > Agrypnus > Agrypnus murinus. The sequence continues at coordinate 84,762,310 of OV816027.1, read as the reverse complement.
GGCTTATAAATACACCTTCAGTTAATTTAAATGGCATCATAGTTCCATATGAAAACACAGCCAAATACTTAGGAATGACCTTAGATACGAAATTGCGTTACAGTGCGTTGAGAAAATATAATTAGTAATATAATTCTTTAAAAATTGCTAAAACCTTGTTTGGCAAAAAGAAACATTGCAAAAACGCGAACAGATAATGTACTTACTGCTCACTTTCTCTGTATCCTAAACCCAGCTCACGTAAAGTTTAAAATTGCAATTTCAATAATGTTATTAAACTTGTAAATTAATTTTAATAACATAATTAATTTAATTATATAAGTTTATTTAAACAACTCCCAAGATATTTACGTAAACATGAAGCGCTTGACAGGGGTTACCTAACCTATACATTATCAAGAGTAAAATAAACGTCAGCGTGCCAGCTAGAGTCAAAACGGTGAAATTTTGCGTTTTCTCAGAAATAAAGTTTATAGGGAAAATCGTAAATATGCCCAGGCCGCATAAGAGACTTCTCCCCTTATTCTGTAAATTTCGATATATTTCGAACGTTATATATCGAATTTCGATAAGATGTGTACACTGCCGCCCATTTGAAAGTGCACGATAGACCAGAGTTTCCTCGGATATATTTTCTATAACTTACTCTAAGCTGATAAATAAATTATTTTAAACAAGTATTTGAAAATAATAATAAACCTTTTATTCCGCTGCTGCTGTTATAAACACATAGCCCATGGAATCCTGACTTAAACGATGTCATTTTGGAGTATTACATATAAAGAGTCGTGCACTTTCAAATGGGCGGCACTGTACTTCCAAACGAAGTTCGTTATTTTGTTATTCTGTAACCTGCTTCGTTGTGGTCCACTCCAGTATAAGTTCCTCCTTGTGGTCATGGCAAGCAAAGAACTGTGAAGAAGTAATTGGAGTTAGAAGTACTGTAATGATATTCATTCATAAAATCAATCATTACATACATATACCCTCAAGAAGGCATTGCATGCCAAGAGATTGCTATGACAACAAGAATAAACAAGAAGTATAAATAAATATCTCATAGAAGTTACATGTGTTTTATTATCCTCTAGAAGAGATAACTTATAAGTATTGTACAAGACCCACATAAACAATCATGTATTACTACATTGGTGACCTTCCGACGCTAAGAAAGAAGAACTTAGATAATCAACACCATATCTTCAATATTCCATTGCTCTGGTTTTCTGTCTCTGCCGACAAACGCAACCTGCAACCTGGAGTTCCTTGAATTGGTTATTTGATTATCTCACGCAAGCAGTCGACTTTCAGAAGTTTATAAATATCCTTTTTTTATCATTTAAATAAGATAAGTAAACTATATTATATTGGTTACGTTTCAATATGGCGCAGTTAAAAGCAAATTTAGTAAAATTTCCTATTTTTGACATTTCACATGTACAAATGTCAATAGTCCTAATCGATAGATACTTTAACTTTCTACATATTGACAACGAAATTCAGAAGTATAATGTTCTAATTTCAAACTTGCCATATAACATTTTACAACTCCATTCGAATCTTATGAAGTTTATTGATAACGTTCATCAACGAACTATTAAACTATTACTTGGGTACGTCTGTGGAGAAACCTACACCATTCAACCCAAAACCAAAATCAAATACTATCTCTTCTCCCAAAGAGATTACAGATTTCTGGTTACAGCAAGACGATTCACCTGAACCTTTTGGACTAGTTAACCTATTCAAAGACGAAATCATTTCTCATCATAATTTCATAACTACAAAACGTAATCAAATATCGCAAGATCCGCCACAAATTCATGATTCTAACCCCGTCATAAACGTCATTTATCAATGCAATGCCATTTGAGATGCACATGCATCCACTGATGCTTTCTGTATTAATAATGCTGAACATTCAAATTTTGAAAAGCATGTTTCACAGGATAATACTTCTATTACTGAAAATATTACAAATGATTTGATTTCTAAAGTGCATTTATTCCACAACCAAACAGCATCAAAATCTCCTACAAACATTCCAAAAACATCACAGTCAGTTAGGATATCGCTGAAATTGAATCATAACCAATGTTTTTTAAATCAGAGATTGCAAGAGCTTCCAAAGGCCGACGGTTTGGGGATATATTCCTGGAATGAACAAGCTACAACACCTCCAGTTCCTGATGAAAATCACATCAATAACGTTCCTCAAGAACCAAAAGCTACGACACCCGTAGTAACAGCTCCTGAAGAATGTCTTCAGCAATTCTCGGACTCAACGATGCCGACATCTCTCGTTTCGCCATTGGAACGATGCCATAAGAAGAGATTGTTCTTGGATATAACAGGATTAATATCTTTTTTCTTTATTTAATTTTGATGTTTAGTTTGTTTTCTCGGATAACCATCAACGAACTTCACAACAACTTTAACCAACCAAATTTTGTTATGTCAAAACGCGGAATTTTATGCAAAGGTCACGCGATTAAACGACCTCATTACCTCGTAATTAGAATAATGCGAACATTCGAATTCTTGCTAACCGAGAAAATTACAACAGTGCAACTGCTATTGATCAAACTCAAATTATCTTATCACGCGGATGATAGCAAATTCCATTTCGCTACAAAAATTGGCATTATGTGCAGTGTACCAACTTTTTAGTTATACACCATAAACACAAGTGCGAAAATAACAGTAGTGACTTATATTTTTCCACGTGAGCCTTGTCAACTCGACATTACATAATATCATACATTGATACCATTCAACTAATCAATCCTGAATAGCATTTGGACCTCCCAAATATATGTGCTACCGGATTAAGCTTCAAGTGTTCATTCTGCTCAAATAACAGGATACAAGAAGATTCAATCATACTCTCCAACAGGCAATTTCACCTAGTACTTCCTACAACCTTAGGACAATGCTATGAATGCTGCCTCGGTTTTATGAGATACAACCCCACTTCTTCCATTCCTACGGACAAAATGATACAACTACATTTATTAATGTTAATCACAAACTTACTACTTAGGCTAACGCTTTTAGATTCAATTAGCATAATTATTTTTAATTTTAAAAGTTACAACAAATAAATCGTAACGCAAGCATCACTTGTTCACGAAGCACTTATTATGTTGTTCCTTGGTTTTGCTCACGTTCCTAAATTTTATTTCTTTCTTTCTAGTAAGAATTACAGAACGTCCTAACAAGTGATTCCTGTACATCAATTTTATTTTAATTAGGTTAAGTTTACGGCAACACCTTGCAATAAGCAACTCATGTTTTTGCCTTAAGCAATTGATGCCTCCTAATAGCTATCAGCGGCAAAGGCTTTCATTTCTATGATTATTAGCACCTAATACTTAGCATAAGTTTTATTGTCATAGCATGTAAAGAATTTATTGAAAAGATGCAAACGACCTCAATTTTCTTGTAGCTAGTATACATTAAACATGCCGATACATACAAGTACGACATTAATGTATGCTATTTTTTTGTTGAGGCATGCATTAAATGCCCTTTTGACTCGCGGCTCATTTCTTTTGGTACATGTTCAGCCTTTTTTTATCCGGGGTGTCATGTAATGATATTCATTCATAAAATCAATCATTACATACATATACCCTCAAGAAGGCATTGAATGTTAAGAGATTGCCATGACAACAAGAATAAACAAGAAGTATAAATAAATATCTCATAGAAGTTACATGTGTTTTATTATCTTCTAGAAGAGATAACTTATAAGTAGTGTACAAGACCCACATAAACAATCATGTATTACTACAGTACCTACTGAGGTTAAAATATTACACGGATTACATTCTCCAGGTAAATTTTCTACAATCTGTATTACAAGTTTGATTATTTGTTTGATTAAAAATAACGTAAATTTGTAGCAGTGGATTTGAACACGAGGCAGTTACCAAAGAATCTAAACCGACTATTGACATTCAATCCTTTCTTCAATTGTTTTTTGCATTGTAGGTATCCTGCCAGAAGAGCTACAGATGCTGAAAGAATTCCGTAATCGAGATGCATAGATAAGATTTGAAGTTCTTTTATTAATTCTGTTATATTTTCGGGAAGTTCGATGTTGAGTTGTTAACTGTAATTGTGGATCTGTCGAAATAAGGAAGTGCCTAGGTAATTGTAATTTTTGAACAACTTTTTATTGAATTCCCGCAACATGCATGTAGTAATTTTTTGTTTATTTAAGTTTGTGCCAGGTTTGCTCCACGATGTCGCTACTATTTGAAATAGAAGGGCTATAAAAAGTTAGTATGGAACATTACCATCTATTACATATTGTTTATCTATGGTCTTTCATAGAGTGCCTCTATAATACTTTTATAAGAGTTGAGCCAACGCGAATGTCAAATCGCCATTTTGGATCTAAAAATATACATTGCAAAAATTACTGGTTATGTTTGCCTGGCAAATGTCAAATGTTTCATAACCTGGCATTTATTTCATTAGAATTTACCATACTAACAGAATTACTAGTGAATTACAACTTGCACCTATGTACCAGGGTCCTATCGAGATCAATCATGCTAAACTAAAAGATCTTTAATCCTTTAGTGAAGTACATATTATCGAATCAAAAACACTGTGGTTTTATGATATTCTGGAGACTAATGAAGATCCAGGTGACATTTTCGAGGACGATAGCAGTGCTTACAAAGATTTTTTCTTTTATTCTAAAAGATATGAATCTTTTGTTTAAAAAAGTATATATTTTAATTGTTGTTTTGTATCTGCCAGACCGATATATTCTAATTAAAACCTATCTTATGTTTAAGAAAAATCTAACAAATCTGTATTGCAAATTTTCGTCAAAAACCACAGATATTTGGATTTTGTAAGAATGTTTGATAAACTGCACATAGTTACAAATAATAAAAACTAGGTGCCAACTGCTTACCCTAATGGGTAAGCTTTACTAACTAACGCACTCTTAAAACACTGCTGTTTTTACTGATTGTTGCGTTTGTTGAAATACGAAAAAAGAATTCAAGCTATGATCCTCACCTCTCCTTTGGTCATCCAGCGCTAGGTAGCGCTGGCTGTTGAAATACGAAAAAAGAATTCAAGCTCGGATCCTCACCTCTCTTTTGGTCATCCACCGCTAGGTAGCGGCTGGCTGTAAAAAATATACCGAGACACATGAATGAAAGAATGAATGAAAACACAATGCTTGTACTTAAATATTTTTAGATTCTGGCCTTACAGTTAGTTTTTGGTTATCCTAAAGGTTACAGTTCAACCTTTCAATTGAAATTTACATTTATTAAAAACTTGAAGAGAAATACATAAAAATTCTTCGATTTACTAAACATCAGTTTATTTGTCAAATTAATCTTTTTACCACCTTGTAATTTTATTTGGTAGTTAATTGATATGCATACAATTGTAGAAACAGTTGTAACTATATCAATTAACGTAATTTCCACGTAAATTTATGAGGAAGTGAAAAGATCTGTCCTAAATTACATAATTTTGTCACACATCGGGTTTTTAATTGGCATTAGTGCAAATGCACCCAACCAATCAGCGTCAATTCCGCGTTGGCCAAACTCTTATATGTAATATAGAGTGACTCTAGTACTTCATAGAGTCTCTATATCTAGTCACCTAGGCCACGCTTGTCGATCAAACTACCGTAAAACGCCGCCATATTGGGACAGAGAAGGGTGATTTTTAATAATGGACAAATTAAAACCACGTTTTACGTATTTGACATATTAAAAGTTTTATCTTTCAGAATAAGAAACACCTTTTAAAGTAAACTTGGATTTGATTAAATGCAATCACATACAAATAATGAACAATTTTGTGCTTCTTTTGCCCCAATATGGCGGTGTTTTACGGTACTCTGATAGAACAGCGCGGCCTAGGTGACTAGATGAAGTGACTCTAGTACTTCACAAGGTCCGTTGATGCATGCATATTATGTTCAAAGTAAGGTTGTCCCACCCATTTCCACTATTGGTTTTTGAAATGGGTTCAAAAATGGCGTCATTTTGGCGGCAATTTTAAATTGTCATGAATTTGTCAAATCAAATATTTACATAACATACAGAGAAAGTTACGAATATTTTAATTAGAACAAATCAATATTACTATGTATTAACTTATTAACAAACAAAAAATGATAGTCTAAAATGGCGAAGATTTATTACTTATGCGAGCAAAACAACAATAACAACTAAAGAGAATATTGTAATTGTGATACTAATTAATTTATTAATGGTAGGTGGTAGGTATCCCTTTTAAACATTATTTAAGTTAAAAAATATATAAAGGCCGTGGACGGAAATCTAACATCTGACAATGTCTGCGCAGTATGGAATATGATAGAAGTGGATGCTAGATGCTATAACTATTCCTTTAATATTTGTAACCTTTCCAACCAACTAAAAATTAAGAATATATTAAGTAGGTAACTGCAATTTAAAATGTAATTGAAAATTAACCTGCAAATCGTATTTATACTGCCATTTTCAAAATTTCCAGCGGCCACATCAGTATTTTTTTAAACCTGAAGTGAATAGTGTCTCTGTTTCTTTTGAGGTGATGCAAATTTCTTTTGCGCATTTTATAATAAATTGATGGTTTTTCGTTCGAGGTCCGCTATTAATTTATTTCCATGTTCCATTCCAATTTCATGTTCATTCCGAGTTATTACTTTCTTCTTTCTCGTCAGATGTTGCCGTTAAATGTCGTCGAAATGTAAAACGGCAATAAAAGAGTGTGTAATCTAAAAACTACACTTTCTCTATGCTTAAATGATTCATATTATTTTTACATGTAATTTTATTAAGACTCAAACTTGCTTACTTCGCATAATCTTGAGTATTCAGTAATTTCCAATTCTGACGGCTACACATATCTAACCAAATTTATCTTATTTTCGTATCTTTTGGAAAACGAAACAAACGTTCACCATTCCGGGAGTTGCTAGAACAATTTGGTGCACTACAACCAGTCATTTTTTGGGAAAAAGACTTCGGCGGTTCACTTATGTTAGGTTATGTCAGAAACTGACAGATCGAACTTGGGCTCAAATATGGCCGTCTAAACTTTGATGAGATGACCTATGCCAGTCTCGGTGGATTAGTGGTTTGCATGTTTGCTTCATAATCCAAAGATCGCAGGTTCGATCCCCGGCCTAGCTGGTTATTTTTCATAGCGGAGAAAAATTTAAACACGCTTCTTTTCGGATAGGAAGTAAAACTGTAGGTCCCGTGTCAATGCGATGTTTGGCACGATAAAGATCCCTACTGGGGGTGGAATTCCCCCAGATTCGGCTAAATTCTAGTAGGGTCGGCCAAATGATCATAGCAATCGGTGCCATGAGGTACGAAGGATGCTCCGCCATCCTGATTCCTCGCCCAAAAACAAACAAACAAACAGATGACCTATGTATGTGACGAGCGTCTCCCGCCACATGCGAACCGACGTTTACTTGACATGGCAGAATTTGACAATAGGGTAATCCAACCAGCTGCCAAATAAAATTCAATATGGCTGCTGGATGACAAACAAAGGTTTGTTGTGTATGGCATTGAAGTAACTTATAAATAATTTTAGTTATATTTGTAGAACAAAAGAGTTTTAAAATGCCTTAATTTTGTGCAGTAGTTGGGCGATCAAACAGAGATGTAGTTAGATTTTTTAGAATTCCCGCTGTTACTGCATATAAACATAAACAACATCTAAACGATTTAGCAGTTGAACGAAGAAGACAATGGCTAAATGCTATTAAACGGGCAGATTTAGCTGAAAATTATACAAAATATACAAGAGTGTGTTCGAAGCACTTTATTTCAGGTATGCATGTAACATATTTCTTTCTGAAACTTAAAACATTTCTAAAATTAAAAAATGTTTTAATTTGAATCTTCTTCTAGGAAAACCAGCTGATTTAAAAGACAATTTAAATCCTGATTGGGTTCCCGGTATTTATTTGGGCTATAAAACAGCAGGTACAGCAATAACAACCAAAACAGGAAAGATATGAACGAAGGAAAAAACATCGGAAGGTTAATGCATATTTACAGATATGATATCGAGGGATATTTGCTTTTTGGAAGTTATACATATGTGTTGTATATATGACTAGATGACAGATATAAAGAATTCTTTCACTTTTCTTTTAAACATTTTTAATTAATCCTTTGATGTGTTCACGCAATTGATTATAAAGAATAATTCCATTATATAGATTTTGCGCATTTGATGGATTTCTTTGACTTAAATAAAAATTATTGTTAAACCTAGTATTGTGATTATGAATATCATTTGCTAATATTAAATTATCAGTCAAATATTGTAATAACGCTAATTTCATTTTATGTGCAAAAACAACCTGAATTTTAATAAAAGTTTCAATGTTAACCCTGATGTATCTACTCTTGTATTCCACTCTAGTATATCTATTGCAAATATTGCAATTAAGTATTACTCTCATTGCTTTGTTTTGTAGAAGTTGTACCTAACTTATTCAAGTCTCCTTTATTCCCCATAAATAAAATAGCAGCAAAACAAAAATGTATTAGTATTATAGTATTAAAAACCAATCTTTTTGATCAAGTTGTCAAATAATCCCTATATCTTCCCTAAACCACATTTCTTTGAAAAAATCTTTTTACAAATGTAATTAATGTGTTTATCAAATTTTAATTGTTTATCAATAATAATACCCAAATATTTATAACTTTACTGTTTCTACGATCTCACCATTAACATTAACTCCAAAATTATTAAAAACCTCTAGATATCCACTTTCTTTACCAATAATTAACAATTTAGTTTTATTTCCCTTTGAATACCAATATTATCCCTCCCACTAATGTACGCAACCATGTTGTCAGCAAATAAAATTTACATTTATAATGACATTACTAACATCGTTAATATATAGACTAAACAAAAGGGGTCCTAAAATACTCCCTTTCGGTACCCGGTATGTTATTGTTAAGTGAAAACTGTGTAAATATATCTTTTACAATAAAAAAAAAATTAAACTAGAAATTGTACTTGTTTATTTAAAAATAAGGTTTAAAACTACACTTCAAAAGGTTCCGTAACACGTTCCAGAACAGCACTACTTCCAGCATTGCGTATGTCTAAAAGTAGATTTATTATTTAGCTTTCATTAAGAAGCGCAATGTCTCCCACATTAACTGTAGCACTAGCAATACTTTTGCCAAAGGTCAAACACAAAATTAATAAATCAGAAATATGTTTAAGAAAACAGGATAGGTAATATTAAATATAAATATAATGAGAATTCAACAATAACAATTCAGGCAAAAACAACAATTACATTTACATAAATATTAAATATCTAATTAAAAATATTAAAACTAATATTATTGTAGCATTCCTGCTAATAGGAAAAATCAAATTCCGAAGTGTATGTGTGGTCGAACCTTGCATGAATGTTTATAGTAACATCTGTTTTATTTAAAATACTAGCCGAAATAATATTTTTTAGCAGGATTCGTTGTAATTCTTCTTATATCAAACCAGCATCCCGAATATCATCTAATATGTGTACAAAAGTTGCGCCTCCTTTTAATTTATCTAGAACCCAAAAAATTGTTTACTAAATTATGGTTTTTAAATAAGGGCATGTATACATACTTGCAATTTTAGCTCTTGTTTCTTTGTTTAAAAAAACAGACAAATGTCAAGTGAGTGACCTACATGGGTTATCAAAAACCACCAGAATAAGTCCCTCGCTTTTAGTCAAAACCTCCATCCTTGAAGGACAAGCTTTTCCAATTTTATTTGTTCCTTTGATTTTAAAATGTCTTACACCTTTCCCCTTGTTTATGTAGTTATAGGAGCAATGAAAGTTGTAAAATTCTTTCTTACTGCCATCGGCTAATAATTTAAATGAAGTATGCAGAACATACAATGACAAATTGCTTTGCTGGATTTGGTCTTTCCGTCGATGGAATGCTAGAAAATTGATTGAAATTAATTGTTATATACATTGATATGTTCTTATTGATATTGTTACTTTTTTTATGACTTGCTATAAACACTATTGCATAAGATAGTTAAATAAAATATTATTATCAAATCCAGGAGCTTACCTGAAGAAGATTCAAACTGAAACTCATTATACCCAATTTCCACTTTATGTACAGTGATCATATGTTTTCTCAAATCTTATAAATAAAACGAAAACGAAACATTACTTTTAAATAGGTTAGGTACAAATTCTACGATGTCAAATCCAGCGATGTCAAATCCTGCGATGTCAAATCCTGCGATGTCAAATTAACACCGGATCGCATGTGGCGCGAGACGCTCGTCTAAATAAACCCGCCCCATGTTGAGCGCCAATATAACGGACACTCCCTGAACGGCTAGCTCACAGTGTTAATAGGAAGTCCCGCTATATTAAAATATTTAATACAAAATATTAACCGAAAGAGCTTCATTAAACTTTGGGCTGAGCAAACGTCCGCTACAAGAAAACAGCCGCCATTTGAACTCAGCATAAGCAATAATAAAAATAAGAGACACAGCATACAAAAGAAACGGAAAGAGATTTATTCAAAAATACTATGCTAAACAGGAAACAACTAATATCTAAGTCAAAGAATTTAGTTAAAGTTATAATAGTTATCAAAAATTAACCTCTATCAATATAAACAGTAATTTATTATAAACGATAATAATTATTCAGTTATCAAAATATTAAAATTAATCTTTTAGACAATCAAATTGAACTCAAATCAATCAATATTCTACAACAATAAGTAAATAGTTTTTAAATACTAAAATCAAGCAGTATCAGTCAATCAAATTTATTTTAGAGCTGAACAGAAAATCATATTACGGTTTCTACAGAAAAGGTAATTTTAAAATAAATCTGGCAACTGTGTAAACAACAAAAATAACCAAAAGAAAAATAGCAAAGTTACATAATCTATAAAGAAAAGAGAAATAATGTTTGTACTTGTAGTAATCTGGATCAATAATACACTAGCTGTTTTAGATTCTGCTGGTTTTCTGAAAAGCAGCCCATAAACAAAACCAACATTCTATAAGGAAATCATTAATTTGCAGCTTGTCACCAAGAACTACTACTAAGGTCTTCCGACAAAACAAGGAATTGTTAGAAATAACTAATGAATAAATTAATTTAGTGTTGTACTTTGGAAATGTAGCTATTCAATTCCAATCAAATTGGATTTCTTGTGTATAAGAACTAAACAAGATCCACAGGCAATAATTAAGCTTTCTCCTACTTTGAAAGCCTCAAAATGGGAAATTTTAAAACTTCACAAATGATGAAAGCACAATACTACTGTTCCAAAAAGAATTTACAGCAAAAAACTGATAGAAAGAGGGAATTATATTTTAAAAATGTTTAAAAAAACATTGATAAGAAGACTTTACCAATAGTGAAATTGAACTGAGAAAAAATTAAAAAGACGGTAACGAACTATGTACTCGGCACTTAAGGAGAATTGTTTACTTTAATAAAAAGTAGGAACCTGTAATTTTAAACTAATAGCTAAAAAAAAAGAAAAACATTGACAGATGTGGCAAAAGTTGCTAGTATAAAAGAGAGCTATTTTTAATCATAACCCAAGTTCAAACTTGTTTTATTACGCTTACCGATTGACCATAAAATACTGTTATAATATTTTTTCAGGCAAAATTATGTCAGGTTCTTAATACGAATGGTATAAAGACAACTCAGTATTTTCTTACCTTTAATTAAAATAATTGCTTCGGCTTAATGAAATTGTGAAAAGTCTAACTAGTGTACAGAGAAACATTTTATCTACCTATGCGTATGCATCTTTGACATTTGTCAAGATTTTCTGACATTCTAATAGAATGTCATTAAAAAGCACTACATTGTTTCATGCATGGATGTTTTCAGTGATTTATAGTTCAAGAGGAAAATACTGCGAGCTTTTATTTTTAATGTTTACAATTAGTTATTCGCATATTGAGGTATGCAGTACCGAAACTGCTGCAAGAATTGTTAATGGTGCACCTTGTAAAATACATGATCATCCATATATGGTAACTAAAATCAACAGCAATAACCTATTTACTTATTATACTTATTATAGAACATGTCTTAAAGGCAAATATAATAAGAACAAAGAGTTTTCTGCATCATTGTGGAGGATCCATACTTTCCGAATATTGGATTTTAACAGCAGCACATTGCATACCAGCGAAACATTATACACCAGGAAGATTCACTGTAATCGTTGGCTTGACGTTATCAACATCACGTAGAAGTTTCAAAAACTATCAAGGCGAAGCTCAAAAGTCGTCAGTTATTAAAGCTTACAGAAAAAGTAATGTGCAAGTTAACGATATAGGCTTGCTTAAAGTAAGCATCTAGTACCAAACATAATTCGATGGATATCTGAACTAGTAAATTTCTACCTTTTGTTCCAGTTGAATCGTCCTGTAATAGAAACACCAGTTGTCCAGTTTGTAAAGTTGGCGACTTCGCTCAACGGGAAATCCATAGAAAAGATTTGTAAAAACAGCACTGTCATAGGATGGGGTGATCAGTTTGCAAAAGATACGGATGGGAAACCTCTTGTTACACCGATACCTTCGTATGATCCACGACTTCATTGTGTAAATATTCCTGTAATCAGCAGACGCGAATGTAACCAACGATACGGCGAATCTATTCCAAGGGCCTTCTTTTGTGCTTATGTGAAGGGAAAAGATGCTTGTCAGGTATTTAAAAATCAAACTTAAATGCACGGATAGAAAAAACGATCAACTTAGATAATATTTTAGGGAGATTCTGGTGGACCACTTATGTGTCATGGTTTGCAATATGGAATAGTGGCATCGGGTTTAGGCTGTGCATTCAAAGGTTATGCAGGAATCTATACAAGAGTAGATTATAATATAGAATATATTGATAGAATTATGAGAGGCGACTGTAGAAATAGTTTTTTACATAATTATTCAGTTCTGATCTTGACCTTTCACATAACATTTGTAATATATGCAATAATATAATATGTATCTTACTTTATATAATGAAGTTGTTGACAAAGTAATATTTGATATAATAATAACAGAAAGACTGGTTTATAAAGGTTTATACGTAAATTCCATCCAACGAATTGTAAATCCCTAGGCGGGTGAGAAGAAGGTTATAATAATCTTTAATTCATCAAACCAAAAAGGCTGGGTACTAAATAGTAGGCGTACAAATATAATAATTGGAACGGAAAGATTCATGATAATATGGAATCAACAAAATGGTGTATTGACACTGACGAAATTTCAGCTGTAAGGAGAAGTTTGAGTTGTCTAAGTTAAAGGCAAATTTATCTCTGTGAAATTGGTCTTTATGATGCTGCATCAGTGGAAGGAGGTTGCAAGATAAAACCATGCAATCGACTTCGCGGATTTTCAGTTTAAGATTGAGTTGAATTGAATTATACAGCATAAGCTCAGATTCGAAGATGTCTTAGTTAACCCAGATCATACCGTCTATAGCCCACTGGATGTACTGCTAAACTCATAAAAGTTGATATTTAGCATGTGTATAATTTTAAATGCGGTACAGTTAGAATGGCTAACTAGATAGAAACCGTCAAGTGAAAAGTTGTAGTGTCATTTCTTTGTATGTCTCCACAAGAATGGTATCGTTAGATTGGTTGAGTACGAATACCACTTCTCGACAACGTTCTTAACGTGTCATCTGACGTCATGATGAATCAAGATAAATATTTTTCCATATAAGCATATACTTCTAAACCTTTGACTGTCGCAATAAGTTTTAGAGTTTTATATAAGAAATTGAGAAAATTAGAATTTAAATTAGTCGTAGTTGCAAATCTGCTGGTTCTTACCTTTTATTATACAGGGTTGTAGCAGACAGGACGCGTTAAATTTAAGTGGTTATAGAAGACATCAAAAGGAACAAAAAAAGTCTTATACAACTTTGTTCTAGAACGTACTGCTTTTTCCGAAAAAGTTCATTCTGCCGCGTTAATAATAGTAATTTAATTATGAGGCTTTGTCGGCAGATGCATCTCATCTATCACAACAAACCTTAATAGCATTTTAACGTATCGTACGTCGTTTCCGTGTAAAATTGAATTATTTTTACAATTAAAAATTCATTTTACTGATTTAAGAAACGTGAAACCCTGTAAAGTTTATAATAAGATTTGTCCGACAAAAATGCTGATGTAGGATGTAGTTTGTTGAACTTGGAATAAAACACGTTTTGTTTACAACCTTACAATTTAATGAAGAATATTTGGATCAATGCCGGAACACAGCTGTGTAAATAATACCCTCTTAGAGAGAGATAATGCTAAGTTTGTGGTTTGTTGAACTTTAAATAATTTGTCAATAAAGCAGGAGTTTGTTCATCTAATAACAGTTTTTAATGATTTTATAAGAGAATATCTTTAAAGAGAAGATTTATCTAATTTAAATTAGGTAATTAGTTTAAGAGATTTTGATGACGCCTTGTTTTGGCTACATTAATAAAATCTTTAATTTTATGGTAATTAGGTGCCTTAATCATAATTCTTTTACAAAAGATAGTATTTTTTAATAAAGAAAAAACAAATATACGCCAAGAATTTTGAAAATATTCCGGAAATTAATAAATATAAAATGTAGGTCAATTATGGTCTTATTCTTACAGTTCTTTTGTTATGAATCAGCGTGTTTTTAAGCACGTACAAATTTAGTTTGCGGAAGAACAGTGCTGATTACAATTTTCGTAGAATTAGTCACCCGATTAATCTGCTTCGGATGTTTATCATTGTTGACAACAACGGCTGTCATCATCAGTTTGTTTGTTTGCTTTTCTAAAACAAAGTCAAGGCCCAGCTGTAGAATGCAATTATACTTAAGCAAGCTTTCCAGATGTGGCAATGGTTTTTTTCTAAATCACATGAAAGATAATTAATATATAAAGTAATTATTATGACTTTTTTTCCATTTGATGACTTCTAACGCCCCTTAAGGTTAACGCGTCGTAACTGCTTCCACCCAGTATTAATAGGGTAACTTTAGTTATTCTATAGAAAATTGCTAATAAGTCCATTAATTCAGCAATAACTGGATGTCGGTTTGAACATCTAAAAAAGGAACTTGAGTAAGTTTCTTCTTAACAGGTTTATTGGCTGAACAAGACGCAATTTAACGACACCATTTTGAATAATTCAAAATTTCACTTCAAACCGTTCAAGACTTTCAGATATTTCAACTTTTTAATTAATTCCTTTTCGACTGTTTATTAATCGCCATAGAAGAATAGAGATTTTATTATTCGCTTTCTTTCTAACATGTTTGATAATGTATTAAAACGTACCGTTTTTTGCAAGCTTTTCGGTTTTAACTTATCCCGTTATCTATAATTATGGGCAAAGAAGGTGACTGACTCACTGACACACTAAGTGAAATCTAAGGTCAGGTAGAACCAATATTAGCCATTAATTGTATATATCAATCTGAAAACTCTATCAGGAAGATATTTGAAATTAGAAAGTAAACCCAGTAGGGAAATTTAAATACTTAAGTTTTGTATTTAGAGATTATTCTTTATTGTAACACCTGATGGGTCTGTTATTATTAACTATTCTATAGAATTATAATTTTATAAGTTAATTATTGAATTGAGGCAAAAATTAATTCACACTAATATTAATAATAATACTTGCTGCAACCAGTAGGTAGTAACATTACTGACCTCGAACCAGGTTGTATAAAAGACTCAGTGATAACGATCAGCTGATAGGGATGCAATTTTGAAAGAATGTTTTTAATTCATGATATTCTGGAACTCCAAATACAATTTATACGGAGCCGGCGTTACAGCATAAATTTTTCGCGTATACAGGCAAAAAGGGTTTATCGTAATATGGATGGTATAAACACAACTTACTTACCTTTAATTAAAGTAATTCCTCCGGTTAAATAAAATTGTGAAAAGTATAACACTCCACAAATTGATATGCAGGAATCTCATGCCGGTCGCTTCAATAAGGCACTAAATGATTATATAAATCTAGGAACACAGTAATATACAACAAATACAATGCAATTTTTTATCGATAATAACACAAATTTATTTTATAAATTTCACAAATAACAAAACAAACAAAAAGAATATTTAAAAAAACTCGGATACCAAAAATTTTTTTTTTTTATACTAATCCCAAAATTGTTTACTTCATTTGGGGATTAATACTTCTGGCATCAACATATTCTTACTTACTATAATCAACTATAATTACTTTTAACAAACTCAAGTTTAAATGTATTTAAATCTTTGGCCCCGCCAGCTTGCCAACTACAACAAATTTCCCAATATCTGCTCTCTGCTTTCATTTCAAATAGTTTCATAGAAATGCCTTTGTTAAATTGAATTTAAGTTGAATTCCATTATTTGTCTAATTGTGGTAAGTAAATTACTGTTATAATTCGAGTCCACATTCATTTATAAAGTCCAGTTATAAAGAAGATTTGGTAATTATATCTTTATTATCAAGTTATAAAATTTCTGTTGCAAAATAAATTGTCACTTGATTAATTTAAAGCACTGGTTACAAAAAAATCACTTAGATTTACTTAGTTTTCTTAAAACTTTGAACACTTTGACGTTTATATCATAACAATAACCTTCAAATTTTGACATTTGCTTTGTTTACATGTTTTTGACTCAAAATAATCTTAAATTTATTTTATTGTTCTACAATAGATCTGCACTTCTCTAAAGATGAAATTAGAAAAGAGTTTATTACAAAAATGACGGGTTTATATTCCTATCTTATAGACTCAATTGAATCAATTGAACTCTAAACTAAAATTTCATTAAAACAAACGAGCACTGGCGTTTGATTCATAACATAACCAAATTATTGTTTATACATTTTAATCAATCCAGAAAATAATTAAATGAACTTATAAATTATCAAATTTCCAATCCAATGGTATAAGACACTTAAGTTTTTATTGCAAAATAAGGCCTCCATTGAATGTTGATGGAACCTAATTTTCACACTAAGTATTTATTAACTGAATTACATAAATACACCTTTTTACAACTTCCTATCTTCACAAATTTAAATATTGTATACTAACAAACATTATTTGCATAATTTCAGACATCAACAATATGAAGATTTCAACAAATTACAGTATTTCAATATACGATGTAAACCACAACATGATTATATGTTGTTAAACTGATATTATTTATCAAAAGCAGTCCCTACATTTAAGATAGTTAGAATTATGTGGTAATGAAGCAGCTTTACAATTCTATACCCAAATTATGTAATCGAGAGCTATAAAATTTTGAAATAGAAGAAATTTAAGAAAATAACTAATCACCTTAACATGAAAATACATTTTTTTAAGTAAATGCTCATGTAAGGTAGTAAATACTTGTACACTTACCTATTACAACACACCTTGTCTGTTTTAGAATAAATCTTTCAATTAAGTTTGGCCTAAACTTAATTTAAATACAATATTAGATCATCGTCTCCCACATCGTTAATGGACAGATAAAATTGACTAAATTCTATGGAAGAATCAGTTTTACAGAAACCTTTTATCTGATTATTGTGTACTAGTGTGCATGTTAATTATAATTAACCATTTCTAGATTCATAAAAGATGAAATTTCTCTACATTATAATTTTGAAAGTGAGATTAAGCAGCCAATGTAACGTGTCACTTTGAAATTTTATATATAAGCTTACTTAGAACTATTGAGTGAGTGAATTCCTTATTTAGTATGTCAAATATCACGACAATATATACGTGATATATATTGCGCTGGGGCTCCGTTTCTGTAAGGTAGTGTAGTATTCAGTAATAGGTAAAAAAGGAGGATTTCCTATTTAGAACTTTTAGCAGGTTTGGCGCACACTAGTTTCAGCATATCGGAACCGGAATGACTTTCGTCTTGCGTCCTCGATTAACGCGTCGCAAACGATCAAAATTCATTTAACGAGGACGTTTTGCGGGTCTACAAACGTGCTCGAATCCGTACCGTTTTTAGTGTGTTAATTCGTTAAAAAATTTCCGTCTTATATTTAATGGTATTACAAGCCTCGATTAAAAGTGTCTCTAAGTAAAGTTGTTGTTTAAGATCAACAAGAATACAGATAGCTTTATCTAATTCTAATAAGTGGGAAAAGATTAAAATTTGTCACTCAATGTCTTTTATGACCGTCTCCGTTTAAGCTGGGTCGTTAAGAAACTATCTCCGTCTTACAGAGGTCGGAGCAAACATGCGACCGCAGAATCTTTGCTAAAGCCGTCTCCCGATCGTTTTTGCCGAAAAAGTTTATTCGGTGTACACTACTCTTCCGGAGGCGGTATCTGAGAAACTATAGGAATTAAAACGATGGAAAATTTTAAAATATTTCCTTTTCAAATGCAGTGCAAATCGTAAAAAAAGTTACACTCGAAAAACTCGAAATTTTTGATTTGTTTTTTAATCGAAAATCGTACTAAAGTAATATCGCCGCCATCAGCCTAAACGGGCTCTTAAGTGAAAACCATGGATGTCTTATATAATTGCCTCCTGCATCGTTTGAGACCATTATCGACTTCGGCGTCGCCTTACGCCTTTTTGTCCACGTTTTTCGCCTACGTTTTTGACCACCACTCCCGAGAATCACTTGTCAGCGTTTTCGATTATATCTCCACTCCACGACGGACCGCTCTATATGTTTGGCACCTTGTTATGGTCTTCAATGCGACCCCCCGCCTAGCGATCATTTCTCGATGTTCGTTTGAAGAAAAGAAAAAACTTCCGGCCTCTCTGATGGCACTCGCCGTTTTCGCGCAGGTCGCCATTCTGGTCGTTCGAAGTTTGGTATGAGGGAAGCGGATGAGGTACGAAAATCAACTTTTATTATTATAAAGAATACGTATTTATTTATTTCAGATTGTTCTTGTAGAGTGTAAAAGTAAATTTATTATTATATGATTTATTTTGCGGATGTTTTCTTTAATTATTGTTTACGTTACCGGCCCGCAAAGAAATGCTACGTCGTTTGGCGGTGCGCGAACGAAAAAGGTTGGGAACCGCTGAAGTAGAGGACTTCGATAATTGAAATTCTAAGCAACGTGCTGAATTAATTCTACTTTTGCAAGAGGAGTTACCTAATAAAGATGGTAAAATAGGTTTAACTCCGTTAGTCGAATATGTTATCAGAATGAATACTAAACCGACTAAGCCGCTTCCGACTTCACCTGCTACGTCAATTAGGAATTGCATTAAACTGAGGAGAAATGGAACATGTATCCACACTACATCACTGGCTTTGAACCAGGTTTTATAAAAAACTTTAGTGATAAACATCAGGTGATAGGGATACAACGGATTTTGATAAATGCTAAATTAACCAACTATCTGTCACGCCGTTTTCCGAATAATAACGTACACTTCAAAGTTGACATGACTTTAAAATTCGTTTTCTTATAGCGTTTTCAATTGACTGCTCTGGAGTGCTCTTAGATTGCTCTGAGAGCAACTTCCATATTCGATTGGTTCACCTGACATTCCGGTAATCGAGATTTGCGTGTTCGATTGCGGTAAGTGTAAAAGCACACCGAGAGTGCTCTTCATTGATCTGTCCCACGAGATAGATCAATTCAGATCAAAATAAAAACCTAACCTCTAATTCATTCGTATCTGCGTTACTTTAACTGGAAAAAGGCATTCAAAGTATTATTATGGATGTTGAAAGGTGTTGTTTGGCTTTATTAGAAATTCTTATCATCAGACTCGTCTAAGAATAAGGAAATTGAAGCTATTATTGAATATTTAAATGAGAAACAGTCATTATGCAAAGTTCATAATTTTCTGGAGAAGATAAATTCATCTTCTGATGAGTCGGTAGGTTTCTATAATAATAGGTACCCAATATAATATTCTATTAATCTTTTTTGCTCATTTTTGTGATTCACGCTTAGTAAATAAATTCCTGGCCATGTTTCAAAAGAGTTAGTATTGCCAGGCGTTTTAAGTATTATTATTAGTTATAATAATTTATATAATAATGTTCACAGTTCACACAAACATACAACGATCGAAATGATTTCATTCGGTTGTGTATTCTGAATCACTCTTCGATTAATCTAAGGTCAATCTACATAAGAGCAATGACGTCATAACCGTTTTGCGAGCAACCGCAGAGCAATCTGCAATTGAGCAATCCGGGCTCCAATTGAAAACGCTATTAGTAAAGGCCAGGTGGATTTACTATTGTTTATTTATTACTAGGTATGTAACGGTACATTTTCTATCGACATTCAGTACGTGAAATTTTACTTTTATACTGATTAAAAATCCGAGGTTCGGTCCTGTAAGACTGCGCTTTATTCGAAATAGAATTTCGTCATGCAAATATTTCCTATGAAAACATCTTAAGAAAGGATTGTTTTATATTTGATATAATTAAAGAACGTAGCATCATAAAAATGATGTTTTTTTAGTATTTTGTTTACTTATATTCTGGTGAAATATCAATTACATCGTGAGAGATATTGATACAGAAAATTATGGGAAGTACTTGATCATCAATTTCACAAAAACACTTTTGCTAATATTCCGAGAATACAGGACTCAAAAACAAATTTTTCTTTGTCTTCTATGTGTGTTTGAAATCTAAAACGAGTTCCCGCGTAGTAATTTTGAAACTAATATTTTTTTGTAAGTCTAGACTACACCTGGGTGTCACTCTGTACCAATCTCAGCGTTATTTTTCAAGTACTACTTTCTATTGCTTTAGGTCGAAATTCCTGTAGAAGGTCAACCAAAAAGCTTCCTTATGGACCAATAATATGCAGTATCCCGCGGATTAGTAGGGTTGCAGAGGCTGGCATTCTTCGCGCCTCGACAGAGCAGCATGAAAAGACACTTGCTTGCTGGTGGCCTGTGCGTCGAGTCAGTGGACTCCCATTTGCTCCGAGCAAAAAAATTATTAAGAAATTTGCGGTTTATCTTTGAGATTAGTTAGTCGACTTTGGGGTCGGTTTATTGTATTATAATTCAGTGTGGATTATTCAGAATTAATGTAATTGTTGAGTACAGTTCCCGTATAGTTTAGTTGTGATTTGCGGTAAAAGTGAACTTTTAAAGTTAATTGAGTTTTGAGAATTTTCGTTTGAGAAGATTAACTAATATCGTTTCGCTAATAATCATTTATAGCTGGTTTATGTGTAATGAACCATTAAAAACAATTACGCTGTTTGCCTGCGTTAACAGAAGAAAGTGAAGTTGTTATAAAAATCACTTAATTTGGGTGATAGTTTAAAATTGTGGATTGTCATTTTATCTGGCGATAGTGACAGACAGTTATTTGGTTTAATCCGTCGAGTTTTAAATAAAGGAGATTACAATTACTCCTCGAGAATAAATTCTAAACAATAAACATTAACTAAACAAGATTGTTTAAACTGTGTTTAACGAACATTGGTGCTGAACATTGTATGGATGATTGACTATTGTTATAAAGTATTTCTTTGGACCTGCTACCATCAAACTGCAATTTAATACCATCAAATCATCGAGAATTAACTACGGTTCTTTACAAGAGAGGCCTTTTCCAATTTCTGATTGACCAGTATGATTTGCTTAGTACAGCAAATAAACCAAGGTTTAAGGTATTGTACTTTAAAAATTGTTTATCTTTATTATTTTGAGGTTGGATTATTTTAAATAAGTGAATTTTGTTGTTCTTTATTAAAAGAGAGCTCTCAGTAATACGTAATTTTAGTACATTATTAACAGTGAAAATAAAATTTATAAATCTTCGAAATATTTAATTAGATTTATTTTAGTTTAAAGTGATGGATATTTGTTCGTCAAACTTTTTAAAAGATTTCTGGTTTAAATAAATTCTGTAGTTTAATATTATGTTGGAATACTTTTTGGCTAATAAATCTAGATATTTTTTGATCTTGTTGATCTTTTGGGATAATTAATACTTATTAAAATTCTAATAATATTTATTCTAGACTAATATTCAAATTATCTTTGAAACTGCCTTAAGTCTATCAATTATAACGTGGTAGACTATTATTTACTAAATGCTTAGTCTTAAGTTTAATAAATTCATACTGTTTATGTGTTTTTTTATGTGTTTGACTATTATTATACCTGTGTTTGAACTATTTTCTGCTTTTATTATTTAATAAATATGTGTTTAGTTTATACTAATGATCTAAACGGAACCATATAATTATGAAAGTTTTGTTCAAATTTTACTTTAAAATTTTCTAAACATTTCTAAATTTTTATCCAAAAACCTATTATATTTAATTCATTTACTGATTAATGAATTTAATATCAAATCAGGCTTAATTAAACATCAATATTAAGCTTCATAATCAGATGGCGCCCTTTTAGTGTTTTTATTTGTGTTCTAAACCCTTATCTATTCCTTTTCACAAAATAAGACAACTGCAGAACCAATACCTGCGACCTGAACATTTAAAATTTGTAAGAGAGAGTTTAAATCTCAAGCTGTGGCAATGATTTTGAGCAAATATGATAACGTAAGTATGATAATTTAATAGTTTTAATAGTTGTGTTCTCGTGTAGAAAAAAAACCATCGTTTCAGGTATAGGATTTCTATGCAATTGCATGTTTTTCCTGCTTATAGCAAACATATGCAGAGTTATATCTCTACATGTTTAAGCCACATATGAATCACATATGTCAATTTGAAAGTGCATATAAATGCATATTTAGGTGTTTTTTATAAATGCATGCATATTTTAGCATTTTTGAACGAGTGTGCATATTTTACCACTTTTTGAGCGTTTTACATGCTTTAATTATGAAATTTCTAATATTTTTTAAATAATTTTAGCATTTTAGACAACCAACCAAGGGCGGCTTAGTTGAGTCTAGGGGAAGCTCATAATTTAAGCTTATTGTTAAATACTAGGCTTTAAAATATTTTACTGCGTTAACCATCTGTGTACTTGTTAATTTTCTAAGAAAGAAAAAGTTTCAACTAAAATTTAAATACTTACATCCTGCGGTATTGTGATAAATAGGTATTAGGAAATTCCAAACACCCTTTGACAACTTCCTGTTCATAGAAAAATTTGCCTGTACTTTTGTTTACTAATCTTGTATTAAGACAGTTCAGAAATTGCAAACTGCATTTCAGTTTGAAATTTTAGAGTGTAAAGATGGGTAAAGAAAAATGGTCTGTGTCTGTTACACTTCGAAGTTATGTTAGGGAATTCAGTGTTCTTACAACTGACGATAAGGTGTTGTATTGTACAGTGTGCGACGATAAAGTGACTGCAACGAAACGCTTTCAAGTTACACAACATCTGAACACGGTTCGACATCAAAAGTGTGTTGCCCTGAAATCAAAAAAGCAAACATTGTTACCGAGGTACCTTAATAATTCGCGCGGTGAGTCCAGCAAATCCATCGAATTTAATAAAAAACTATGTAGTGCATTAGTGGCTGCAGATATCCCGTTAAGTAAAATTAATCACTCGGCATTTCGTAATTTTCTGGGAAATTTCAAAAATGCCAATACCCGACGAGTCTACACTCAGGAAAAATTATTTACATCGTTTATACGAAGAGACCATAAAATCAATTAGAAAACATGTAGCGAATAACTACATATGGGTTTCCATTGATGAATCTACTGACACTACTGGAAGGTGCGTAGAAACTTCATTTCCTTCGTTTTGTGAGTAAAATTTAACTAATTAAAGACAGCAGAGCAATTTACGGATGTTTTATTTTCTATTTTGTTAGTTACATATTTAATCACAACAATATTTTTGCTTGATTAAAATATAATTTTTTTTAAATAACTGTTTTGCGCTAATTGTTTGTAACCGACTAATTATGTAGTTCGATAAAATAAAAATCAAATTCTTGTTTTCAGATACGTGGCTAACGTTATAATTGGCGTTTTAAATTCGGAGAACAATCCCAAATCCTATCTATTAGCAATGGACGTTGTTCGCTACTACCTGTACTTCTCCCCCACCTTTATATTATTTCAAGCCCCTACCTGAGGGATGCTTTGACCACAACCGGTCTATTCCATTACGATCGGTCTTCGAGTGAACACCAATATTATATTGTAAATAAAGTTACTTTTTGCTGTACCACCATTGTTTAATTGTATTTAAAAAGGCTCTGTTAATTGAGACGTAGCGTTAACATTTTGGTCCTTCGAAACGGACTGGTGCAGTAAATCGTATAACTAAAATCCAAATCAAGAAGCCGTAATCATCGCCAGCAGTCATCACCATTTCTACCAGCATCCAGCAGGAGTTCACTAAAAGCAACGTCCGGGATCATCTTCAACTTCAAAAGCGTGAGTGACTCAAATCCTAGCATCCTTTATATTTTTATAATAACCCAAATATTTTTAAACGACCCTTCCCTCTTCTATCATTGTTAATAAATATTTGACGATAAATTTATATTTAGTTTGTTTAACACTAAAGTTGCACAACATGGCAGAATTAAATTCTCTTAAATCTAAACGCGGTTCAATAAAGGGACAAATTACTAGAATTGAAACTTTTGTAAAGGCTTTTACGGAAACCGATGATGTAGCATTCAATTCAATTCGAAATTGAACTCAATCAAACTGAATTATTATTGGCCGAAGCAGAAAGGGTTGAAACTCAATATTATAATCTTCTGGTTATGATTGACTCGTGGCTAGAAAAGAAAAAACCGAATTCCGCTACCAATGTGGCTAACAATAATAATTTTGACTTAAATCAAGAATCATTTAGTTTACCGTTATCAATCTTGAATTTACCAATATTTTCGGGCTCTTATTCAGAATGGCCTACCTTTTTTAACTCGTTTAAAGCACTGGTACATAATGATTCAAGATTTAATGCAATTACTAAATTTCATTACCTTAAGAATAGTTTAAAGGGAAATGAAGTTAACCGTATTATTGAATCTCTGATAATTTCAGATGAAAATTACGAGTTAGCAATAAGAACCTTAGAAAAAAGATTTTCAAATAGAAGATTAGCGGTTCAAGAATTAGCTTGCAAAATTATAAATTATCCACCATTTCACAAAGCTAGTCATTTCAATTTGCAACAGTTTCTAGATGTACTTTATGTTAATATCGAAGCTTTAAAAAATCAAAATGTAATTGTAGATCATTGGGATCCACTAATTTTGCCCATAATTTCTAATAAAGGGGACTTCTCCACGAGGAAAGACTTTGAATTAACATTAAGTACAGAAATTCCTACATTGCAAGAATTTTTAAATTTCATAGAGAAGAAATGCAAAATGCTCGAGTCTTTAGAAGCTTTAGGACAAATTTCTCAAAATAATTTTTCGAAAGGATTATCAAAAAAAAAATTACTTTAGTTAGTGCTACTCAAAGGGAGTGCGTAATCTGTAAATCGGCCACACATCAGATTTATCAATGTAAAGATTTTTTTAAATTATCGATTTCTGAAAGATTTAGTAAAATTAAAGGCATGCAGCTTTGTATAAATTGTTTGAGAAAACATCCTGTTCGTTATTGTAAATCCCAAAAGAAATGCACTGAGTGCAATAAAAACCATCATCCCCTTCTTCATAGAAGGGAAACAATACAAACAATTTCTACAATTCAAGAACCTGTTTTGAATATAGAAGAAAGTTGCGGTACCCAGTCACAAACACTAACCCATTTCAGAGAAAACAGATCTATGCAAGTTTTATTATCCACAACAAGTGTTCTCATTCAAGATTCCTTATGAAAAAAACACATTGGTCGGGCTTTACTCGACAATGGGAGCCAAAGTTGTTACCTGACCGAGGCTTTTCTTAGAAGATTAAAGATTCCCGCATTATATTGTAATACAGAGGTTTGAGGTATTAACCAAACCATTTCCAAAATACTAAACATGCAAAACTAACAATCTTTTCTAAGTATACCTCTTTTAAAATGGATACCATATTTTTTATAACTGATGGTATAACTCAAAATCTACCTCAAATTTCTTTTAATACAAAAGACCTAAAACTTCCCAAAGATTTGCAATTAGCGGATGATCATTTTAATGTGTCAAACAAGATAGACATGTTACTTGGGGCTGATGTTTACTGGGCATCAATTTGTAACAATAATATTGCTAGTTGTAAGGAACATCCACATTTACATGAAACGCAGTTTGGATGGATTTTGGGAGGGACACTTGACTTTTCTTCTGATTTACCTAAAAATAATAAACACAATGTTTCCACAAATTGTCATTTATCAATTAATGAAGCATCTCTTGATAAAACAATTCAGCAATTTTGGGAAATAGAAAGTATAAACAATCCAACTATCAAATCCAAAGACGAAGAATTTTGTGAAAATTATTTTTTGAATAGTTATCAACGATCAAGTGATGGTCGTTATTCAGTTAACTTACTTTTTAATGAAAAACAGTCTCAGTTAGGAGAATCCAAATTTCAGGCTTTAAAAAGGTTTCATTCTTTAGAAAGAGAATTAAACAATAATGTTTCCTTAAAGGAGGATTATACAAATTTTGTAAACGAATATTTAAGCTTAAATCATATGGAAGAAGTTCAAAATCCGGAATTATTAAAACCGAACGAATCTTATTACATTCCACATCATGCAATTTTAAAAGATTCATTAACCATCAAATTAAGGGTAGTATTTGACGCTAGCCAACTTACTTCCAGCGGTTTATCATTAAATGACACCTTATTTACCGGGCCAAACTTGCAACATGAAATATTTCAAATACTTTGTAAATTTCGCACCCATGAATACGTTTTATGCAGTGACATATCAAAAATGTTTCGACAAATTAGTTTCACATTCCGAAGCAAATTATCAATTAATTTTGTGAAGAGATGACAAAGACCAACCTATTAAGGTGTATAGATTGTTAACAATAACTTACGGTTTGACATGTTCACCGTACTTACCAATGCGAGTTTTACATCAGTTAGCTGAGGACGAAAAACTTAAATATCCTGAAGCTTATTCAGTAATTAAAAATGACATGTTTATGGATGACGTGTTAACCGGTACCCAGTCTATTGAACAAGCAGTAGTTCTTCGCGAGCAACTCACCGCAATTTTTCAAAGTGGCGGATTTGAGTTACGTAAATGGATAAGCAATTCTCCAGAAATTTTAGCGCAAATTAATAATAGTTCTTATGATCCGTTAATCAGCTTAAATTTTGATAAAAATACAAAAACGTTAGGTGTGGTTTGGAACCCTAAATTAGATGAAATTCAGTATTTAGTAAACGTAGAATATGATCGCAACAAGGTGACTAAAAGAACCGTTTTATCAGTATTGAGCAAAATTTATGATCCTTTAGGGTTATTACAACCAATTATTATTAAATTCAAAATATTTATGCAGCATTTATGGCTATCAAAGATTAGTTGGGATGTTCCTATTCCTTTAAATTTATTAACAGTATGGAATCAATATACTTTAGAATTGCAAGGTTTAAATGAATTTAAAATTCCTAGAAAAGTTATACCAATAACACAAATAAAACTTGAACTTCATGGTTTTTCAGATGCAAGTTGTAAAGCATACGGCACTTGCATATATATACGTGCCGAAGATAATTTTGCCAATATTAATATTAATCTTATATGCTCGAAAAGCAGAGTAGCGCCAATTAAAACTATAACCACACCACGAGGGAACTTTGCGGGACTTTTTTATTGGCCGAACTCATAAACAAGGTTTAATCTACTTTAAATTTACAGATTTGTAACCGATATCTTTGGACCGATTCATCTGTTGTACTGGCTTGGATATCCACTCCAGTAGGTATTAGGCCACCTGGCCCAGACATTTTTGAGGGGATGCAGTCGTCGTTAAGTACGGAATCTGCATTACCGACATTCTGTATTACCGGCATTTGGTTCGTCACTCGGCTAAATGGCGACGCTGTTGCTAGGGGGAAACAGATGGCGCCGGTGTCGTTTTACGTGATTTTTGTACCGACATTCTGTATTATCGGCATTTGGTTCGTCACTCGGCTAAATGGCAACGCTGTTGCTAGGGGAAAACAGATGGCGCCGGTGTCGTCTGACGTGATTCTCGAAGTACGGAATCTGTATTACCGGCATATGGTTCGGCGCTCGGCTAAATGCTGCTAAAGATTTGCTAGGAAAAACCCAGAGGACTCTGTTAATAGAGGGTGTCATGAAGGGATCTGTATTTACCGTCAGACTGTGTACTACCGATAGAGGTCGGATTAAAGAAACCTGTATTATCCTATGTACTGATGTTACTACTACTACTAGAGGGCTCAATAAAGAATCTCCTCTCTCTATATCTCCTCTCTCACTCTTTCCGTTTTGCCCTCTCTCCTTTCATCCTAATGCTAGTAAATGAAACAGCAACAACACAATGTTTAAATAGAATATTTATTTAGGAATTATTATTATTACAAGGCGCTAAATTTGAATCTGTACTGTGATCTGTCAATTTTAAATTTGTCATTTTTGCATCTGTCAATTTTAAATTTGTCATTTTAAATCTGTCATTTTTGCATCTGTCATTTATACGTATGTCAATTTTAATCTGTCATTTTAGCGTCTGTCATTTTTGAATTTGTCATTCTTGAAGGAGCCCTTGGATTTCCACAGATTTGATTTTTCCCGCTACAAGTTCTGCTGCTGCTACCTTTCTCTCTCACGCACACACCCTGTACTCTTTCCACTACCTTTTCTAGAAGAAATAATAAAGCCATATAGGAATTTAAAAAAAATTGTTTATTAATATAATGTTATGACTACATTTTAATTTATAATAAAATTGTTGATAGAATGCTGGTGATGATGTAGCTTGAGGACTTCAGGACTGACCTCTGTTTTCTATTTGCGGTTCCAGGGGCTGTAACAACAACAACAACAGAACATTAAAAAATGGGGTTTATTGTAAACTTGATGTTTACCCACTACATACCTTATTTATTTCCACAAACATGCAGTCATCATAACAGCTTGTTTTTCCCAAGTACAATAGGCCTAGAGAAATCGTTTTAGCTCCAATCTGCTGGTTAATCTCGGTAACCCTTTGATCTGTTAACTTATCGCTGATCCGCTTGGGTAGAAACGTAACATGGTTTTCGGCAACAACAATCACACTTTGACGTTTATCACGGCAGACGACTCTTTTGAATTGTAGTATCTCTGCAATTTCTTTTATTTTGTAATCACATAACTTCTTGATCGGCTTCTGGCTAACGGGAGATTTGTTCAATTGCTGTATTAGCAAATCCATTTTTCTATGTAAAAAAAACAAAGACACACATGATAGAACTTAAATAGCAACATTTTAAAATTTAAATCTTAACACACACACACACACAAGAATAATAATAATTATTTAACATACCTAGTTGAAGCAAACAATAATAGTAATTATCACTAGCACCGTAGCCGTCGACGACGAGAACAAACTAAAAACGGAAGGGTTCCACGAAGCTTTTATAACCTTCTAAACTGCAAGAATGAACACGCTTGTGTAGATGTAACTATTTTGATAAGCATTTAATTTACTACACAACCCGAGCAAAGAAACTCGTTAACGATCAAAAAAGGACACCTGAGCTGTCAATTTAACACTTATCTAAGCGGCCGATCTAACCAAACGAATTGTTTACAACAGCTTTAAATCTCGATTGTACGTGTTCCAGCAAGATACAAAGGGTTGACTGTCGTCGTAAAAAACTCTTTTATAATTTACTCCAACATTAAAAATTTTAAATTCAGCTTTAAATACGTCTTATATCTTCATTCCATCAATCAAATTCTAACCCTCGTCTGCAAACGCAGGTAGAAAACCACTTTGAAAGAAGGAATCTCTTTTTAATTATTTCTTACTGTAACTTTCGTATTTTAAAAATATAAATAATAAACTATTTAATAAGGCTATAAACGAAAAAAAAATTATTGAAACAATTCTCAGATAGATTAGCATTTTTGTCTGTTTGAACAATATATATTAGATGCGGCATAAAATGTTTACTGCTAGGCGGAAAGTACAACTGTACATAATTAAGCATCGTAAGTTTTAAAATACCGCGGAGATTGCTTGAAATGATAAACACACCCTTTACAGATTCCCTAGTATACGTTGTAGAAACGCCTAATCTGTATGAAGTAATTAAACAAGACGCTCATGAAATTTAATGTTATTTTCAAGGGAGAATTTGACTGTAAGAGGGGAGACCTGCTTCTAAATGAAAACAAACATTGTAAATGTGACTTTTTACGGTTTGTTCGAGGTCAAGAAGAGAGATCTGATCATAGAGGAAATAAAGTACATGAATACAAGAAATGCGATCATTTTATCAGGATAACTATATACCCCAATGGTTAGTAACGTCGCTAGAGGAATGCCAAGAAAAATTTTCGAATATAATAACAAAAGTATCATTTGTTACATCTATAATAAACTAGTGTGCGAGCGAGCGTATACTTTTACAACAAAAGCAAAGCGGTTGGACGCTAAAAACAATAATCAAACACCAAGTAAACATCAACAAGTTTACCCGATAGCATGGCTTTTTATATATCGATCTACCCAAGCAGATTAAAAGGAAGGAAGCTTGCATCAATGTACAAGATACAAGGGTTGACCGTAGTCGTAAAAACTCTTTTATAATCATTTTTTAAAAGCAAAGATGAACAGGACATGTATAAACGACTCATACTGAACCTTTCGTATTTTTAAAAATATAAATGATAAACTATTTAATAGGGCTATAAACGAAAAAAAATTATTGAAACAATTTCTCAGATAGACTAGCAATGTGTCTGTCTGAACAATATATATTAGATACGGCATAAAATGTTTACTGTTAGGCGGGAAGTACAACTGTAGATAATTAAGCATCGTAAGGTTTAAAATACCGCGGAGATTGCTTGAAATGATAAACACACACCCTTAAAAAGGGAACCATATCGAATTTTGACAACGTGTCTATGGCCTAATAAAAATAATATAATATTACCCCTGCATTCTCCGCTCGATAGACGTGAGAAAGCACAATACGTAGAAATTTATTACCTACCGGCCGGACCCCTATTTTTATGTCGATTGTTCAAAAGTCTATTGTCCAGTTGACGGGGGTCATAAAAACATAACATTGTCAATACAGACAGCAATTTGTTCGTGTACATTTCTGGGGAAATCACAAGCTCTTTTGACAGAAGACGTAAAATAGAAATTTAACAAGCCTCGTTAATAACAGCATCTACTAGGTTCGTCATATAAATTATAATCTATAATGGTAAATATTCTTTCTTCGGTCAGATAGGACTATCAGATAAAAAGCCCAAATAGTAGAACCAAGGTGTCGGTTTTACATTATTACGTATTTTGTAAATTAGGCTATATATTTTTGTCCTTATCGTTTCTCTATAAAAATGTAAATCAAAATACATAACTATGACACGTTTAATTATTTTTACAATAACTTAGGGGTTACGGGTCTCGTCCAATCCGAACTAACCAAAACCAACGTTAACACCTTTTGTATCTTAAAACACCATGTTTAGAGGGTGGGACTACATATTTCGTTTTTAGATAAATACAAAGCTTACTACCCGTTGACGAACATTAAATAAAAATTTCATAACGAGACTAGCATTTATAAATATTTTAAAATGGGTAAGTTGTTTTTCTTTGATTACAAACACTTAGTTATATTTAAAATCGTAAATTTTGCAGCAAATGTATCGACGAATGTACGTTCATAGGCCCGAGGTGTATTGCAGCGGTTGTACAGCAACACTAGACATAGAGGTGTTGTAAGTAGACTTTTTATTTATCTATAAACAACATACTAAAACGGTGTTAATATTTTTCAGTTCTTGATGCATTGTATGGCTGTTGGAGACCCTCTACCAGCATATCCGGCGGCTGTCGCGGTCGAGGTGGCTACAGGTCATATGGATGTCGAGGGTTTTACAGTAGTTGCTAAGTTGTACGTACGACTTGACCAGCGAGAGGGGTGGATTGTTTATGTACGTTTTATCAATCTATATATGACGGTGTAAATATATGTAGCTTTACTTTTTGTTTTTCAGGATATATATCAACTATTACTAAATGACGTTTAAAATAATAAATACATTAAATCACTATCTGTCTTTTAATTAGTATCCAATTTTTACGTGAAAAATAGGTGAAAAACCTTCTCAATAAAGCTTCTTTTTCATTTCATATTTGAAACTATTTACTAGGTAATTATGAAATCTGGTTTTTAATAAATTAAACTGTCAGTGCGGGAATTATATAGATCTGAAATTTGGTACAAATAATACTTTATTAAAAAGCTGTCTAAATTGATATATGTATTGTAACAGTTTAAAATTCTCTACAAATAATAAAGGATAAGGTGCACATTAGAATTTACAGGCCCTTGAAGAATGCATTATTAAATACAGAGATGCATGGGTTTGTCTTTCATAAGCTATTTACCTATGTATATACGAAAAATGTTAGCGACACTACTACTACTACGTCAAGACAAAGCTGTTCGAACAAAATTTACATTACAGCCTAATACACACACACACATTTTTTTTTATATTCTTAAATTAGCTTAATAGTAATATGTATTTTTTATTAGTAAATAAATATTAAGAGTATTATAATAATGGACTGTCATTGAGTTTTACTGACGTCGATCTTCATTTTTGTCAAAATCAAACAACTGAAAGTTGATAGGTGAAAATACTTCATGAGAAATCAAGTCGTTCTTGACATTGGATCCACATGTCCTAACTATTATCTTATATAGCCTATTATTATATATGAACTCTGTAATAACCATAGTAATATTCGGGTAAAATCCAGCCATTATTTTAAAGATTTAATTTTTATTGCAGCCAATTTTGACACTGAGTTTTAACATTTTTATCGGGGGTTATAAAGTTCTATTTTTATGTGATCTGTCAAAGAGTTTGAGAATTATCGTCCCCTTCTACTATGCAATAAACATTTGAGAGCATCGTTCTAGAGATTTCTATCTTTGCGGTCATCGTTAGACAAGAGTAGGAAACTTGCCAGAAAGGTATTTTGTTTTCTCAGCTGTTATCTGCTAATCAGATTTAAAAAGGTCGGTTATACATGTAGCTTATTTTACGTAATCAAGTGTTCTATTATATTAGAATTTATAGACACGACAATTTTTCCCTCATAAACCAAGAACAGAATGACTCTTAATAAATATAAACTGTTGACCCTTGGCAGGGGAATAAAACTTATCTATGTTCAGATCTACATTTTTAAACATCAATAAATAATAGGCAGGTGTTCTCGTGGGAACTTGATTTTACCCAACTCTCAGATGATAACTATCAAAGGTATGCTGCGCATCACCTTTGATAACCCTATGGGATATTGCGCAAGATCTTGTAGTTTGGTAACGCATTCACCAAGGGGGGAGGCTTGTTCACTGTTTGGGTATAAAAACCCAAACTCATAGCAATACCTGCTATATATAGATGCTCGACTACAGTTCAAGAGCTTCATTACGTTTAGTGGTTGTAAAATAAAACTCTGAGTGTGTGTGTGTGTGTGTGTGTGATTGTGTTAGTACCTGCCTAAATCATCAACTTTAGCCAACCATAAGGTAGGATTTTTCTCTTATTTTTGTAATGATTCATTTGTACTAAATTTACGCGTTGATGTTGTTTTAAGAGAGAGAAAAAAGCAACAGCAAAACATCATGTCGCTATTATCATTAAATGAGATCGAAGACGGTAACAGTCTAAATGAGTTACAATTAAAACACCAGTTTCGGCAGTGCATCTTAGACGCAGGAGTCAGCATACCTATTTCAGTAGCAGTGCTTGTAACGGTCTAAGCTAACGTCATACATAACATGCAAAAGTTTGATAAAATACATGACTGCATGCTCACCTATGTCAACACTTGATAAAATAATTGTAGTACATTTGTATATATTCTTTCACGTTGCTGGAAGTATTTTTAAATAGATGAAAGATATAAATTTTGTATTTAGTAAATGCTTTAAGTCATATTAAAAATGATTGTATATGTTTTATGAGAACTCGATAAACGTTTTTAGTTTTCGTATAAAAGAAAATGAATATGTCAAGATGTACGTCTGTGCGTGTATATACTTCAAACTGCGCGTGTATCTGTTTGAAATTGCTCGTGTTTATGCTTTATTATGTACATCTGTGCGTGTATATACTTTTAATGTACGTCTGTGCGTGTATCTGTTTGAAATTGCTCGTGTTTATGCTTTATTATGTACATCTGTGCGTGTATATACTTTTAATGTACGTCTGTGCGTGTATCTGTTTGAAATTGTGCGTGTTTATGATTTATTATGTACGTCTGTGCGTGTATCTGTTTGAGATTGCGCGTATTTATGCTTTATTATGTACGTCTGTGCGTGTATCTGTTTGAAATTGCGCGTGTTTATGCTTTATTATGTACGTCTGTGCGTGTATCTGTTTGAAATTGCGCGTGTTTATGCTTTACTAGGTTATAATACCTGCTACGCGGGTATAAAGTTTTGTTTATACAGTACCAAAAAGCTTTAGGAAACATCTAAAAATGACTTTAGAATATTTTAGAAACCATTAAAAACGTAAATAAAAAAAGCAAAAAATAACGTCCCAGCCATTCTGTAGCATTGAAAATATCACATGGAGTAAGGCTCTGAAAACAAAACTTTTTTCTAAAATTAGTTTAGTGTAAAATTTCCACAATCTAAACACAAATGTGTATAAAGTGTTGCATAAGCGAAATAGTCACGCCAAGAAAGTAAGAAAGAATATAGAGAATCAACGTATATAAATATTGAAATCATGAAATAAATAAAGATTATTAAAAGTTTCACAGTTTTATTAAAATATACCTGACAATATTGTTTCGACAGCTATGCTGTCATTATCTAAATATTGATTATGTACGGCTGTGCGTGTATCTGTTTGAAATTGCACGTGTTTATGCTTTATTATGTACATCAGTGCGTGTATATACTTTTTAATGTACGTCTGTGCGTGTATCTGTTTGAAATTGCGCGTGTTTATGCTTTATTATGTACGTCTGTGTGTGTGTATATACTTCAAATTGGGCGTGTATATGCTTTATTATGTACGTCTGTGCGTGTATATACTTCAAACTGCGCATGTATATACTTATAATGTACGTCTGTGTATGTATATAGTTCAAATTGCGCGTGTATATACTTATAATGTACGTCAGTGCGTGTATCTGTTTGAAATTGCGCGTGTATGTACATGTAACTGAACTATATAAACAGGAACTTTGTTCCTGATCATTCATTAGACGTTATGGAACGACGCTTGTGTGATGTATGCGGTCTGAACATTCGACGCTCCGGGTATGCAAGCCATATGAATATACACCGTGGACACAAAGTCCCATGTACTAAATGTTTCAAAACTTTTTCACGTAATAGTAGTTATAAAAGGCACTTGAAAACAATCCGTTGTACCACCATAGGTGCGAATAATAATGATAATAAGACAAAGCCTAGAAATGATGTAATAATTAAAGACGCGGGTCAGCAACGTATGCATACCAATGAACCCTGTGACACAAATAAAGAAATAAGGCTCGATGATAATGATGATGAAATAATAAACTCTCGTAATGCTATACGTAATAAATTAGCCTACTTTCACAGTGATAAAACTGAACCTCGACCGGGGACCGTTTATCTCTCACCGAAACTTGAACAAGCGTCTTCAGTTACATCTGTTGAAGATGATGATGATGCTGAGGAAGAAGAAGAAGAATGCGATTCCGACTTAAGGATTTATCAGGAATTCTCTAACTATTATAGAGCATTATTAGCTAGCGGAGAAAACAAAAACGTAGATAAAACTAGGTACGGTCTATATAATGACATCGATGAGTGGCGATTTGCTTGTTCACGAGTACAGTTTCAGGGGAAAGATATTTTAATTAAAAACAAACTTTTCAATGGAACACCCGGCCTGATTACTTTACTAACGCTTAAACGAATAAGCCCTCCTAGTCCAACAGATGAAGATATCGACAACTATATGAAAATAATCTCACTTACTAATGCTCATAAGAAAGACTATAGGCGCAACGGTCGACTAATAAGCGTTAAACATTGGAAATACGAAAATGTAATCAGACCAAATTTATACAGAATTACAGACTTTGAGGTTAGTCTTCCCAAAAAGTTAAACAAGATGCTGAAACCGGATTGGATACATCAGAGTACGCCTGATCAACTAGTGGATCGACTACAATTGTTGTATGCCGCAAAGAAAGCTCATAGCAACAGTCTCGAAAACGACAACGAAATAATTTCAGTCATCACAGAGCTTAAAGCGAGAAAAATCATAGAATAAGTAAATATTTAATTTGTACTATGTAATATAGCCGTATTGTAATAGTATTTATATGTAATATTTTTGATAAGATGATAAAATAAACGAAATACATTCTATAAAATCTTCTTATTTCTCAACCTCTCTCTACCTCAGTAAACGTTCTGGTCTATCTGTTTCTAGACTTATTTAATAAGACTGCATAATTCTCTATGGATTTCATAAAGCGATTGATTAATTTAAATATTTTAGAAGAGATGAACCTGCAGAGTTTTGGGTAGAATACCCTTCCGAGCGCGAATTATAACAAGCAATACATTTCTTAATTTTTAATAATAATATTTTAGAGTGATTTATGTCTCCAATAGCCGGGTTGTTTTATAGAAAGAATAGAATTTTAAAAATATGTTGCGCTCTTTAAATTTATAATAATATCTCACGGTCATCTTGAGCTGGTATATGGTTGTGTTTTATCGAACCGTAAACCAAGCCAAACATCAGGTACTACTGCCGATGTAAGAAAGTGAGAAAGATTCTCATAGAATAAAAGATTAATGTTCTATCATGGTTATCCAAGAACAGATAGTTGTTTAGTTATTTAATTATTGTCTTGTTGTTGTTCAATACAAATTTTGAGAAAATTTGTCATAGAATAAAAAGATTAATGTTCTATATGTGTGTATTATTACTATTCTCACCCATCTGTACCGTGGCATGAAAAAGTGATAGCTATAACTAATATGAGAGAGAAGCAAGAATGAGGTAATTCAATCCCAAGTGTATCCGGGTAGGGTGTAGTAATGCGCTGGGTCTAAGCCAATGCTCAAAACGTCGGCTAGAAGTAATACATCTGTTTTCAAATATAAATCGCTGTACTCGCCTAAATTTTGACACCCGAAAGAGTCGGCATGTGTATAGCATTCATCTGTTATAGCTGTGTCTGTTAAACTATCGTAGAATTTGGATTTGTCCGGTAATTATGTCTCGTCAAGTTTCGTCGTCCAGTCGTTAATGTAATTATAAGGGAAGACCTCCTTCCTAGTCAGAATTTTGAATTTTGATTCGTCTAATTTGTCTGGGAATTGTGATTTTAAATTTGGGTATACATCTAAATTTTTAAAGGTTTTTGTATGCTAATTTGTGTCTATTTACAGTGAAGCCGCGGTCAGAGTTTCTATTCCAGTTCATCAGTCACGATGAAACAACATTTGTGTGATATATGTGGCCTGAGCATTCGACGCTCCAATTTCACACGTCACATGCAGATTCACCAAGGACCCAAATTTCAGTGTACTAAATGCCCCAAGTTGTTTTCACGTGTTGACTGCTATGAAAACCATTTCAAATCAAGTCATGAAGGATATAAAATCCTTTACACGCCCTGACAACCACGAGAGACATATGAAGACCGTTCACTCATCAAGCAGAATATATTGTACTAGATGTCCAAAGTCCTTTTCAAGCCTTGATGCCTACAAGGGCCATCTGAAAAACGACTATGGAGACTAAGACATAAACATGTTTAAAAAAGTGTATCAAATGTGTAATTTAGGTAATTGTTCTCAATGTATTTATAAAAATTAGGTTAAACATTTGTTTGTTAGAAATGCTGTAAAAGCATTCAGTAAAAATGAGTAATTTAACTAAGTATTTTGCATAGCTATCTATGTAAAATTTTTGTATGTTTGTTTGTTTGTTTGTTTGTTTTTGGGTGAGGAATCGGGATGGCGGAGCATCCTTCGTACCTCATGGCACCGATTACTATGATCATTTGGCCGACCCTACTAGAATTTAGCCGAATCTGGAGGAATTCCACCCCCAGTAGGGATCTTTATCGTGCCAAACATCGCATTGACACGGGACCTACAGTTTTACTTCCTATCCGAAAAGAAGGCATGTTTTAAATTTTTCTCCGCTATGAAAAATTACCAGCTCGGCCGAGGATCGAACCTGCGATTTTTGGATTATGAAGCAAACATGCAAACCACTAATCCACCGAGACTGGCATTTTTTTTGTATGTAAAATTGGTAATGTTAATATAAATTAAATGTAGTAATAATAATAATAAACATAATTTAATTCTTATTGGTATTATTTCTTCTAGAAAAAGGTGGAAAGAGTACAGGGTGCGCGACAGAGAGAGAGAAAGGTAGCAGAACTTGTAGGTCGTAGTGAGAAGGAGAAAAATTCAAATCTGGAGAAATCCAAGATGGCTCCTTCAAGAATGACAAATTCAAAAATGACAGATGCAAAAATGACAGATTAAAATTGACAGATGGCAAAATGACAGATTAAAATTGACAGATTTAAAATTGACAGATCACAGTACAGATTCAAATTTAACGCCTTGTAATAATAATAATTTCTAAATAAATATTCTATTTAAACATTGTGTTGTTGCTGTTTCATTTACTAGCATTAGGATGAAAGGAGAGAGGGCAAAACGGAAAGAGTGAGAGAGGAGATATCGAGAGAGGAGATTCTTTATTGCGCCCTCTAGTAGTAGTAGTAACATCAGTACATAGGATAATACAGGTTTCTTTAATCCGACCTCTATCGGTAGTACACAGTCTGACGGTAAATACAGATCCCTTCATGACACCCTCTATTAACAGAGTCCTCTGGGTTTTTCCTAGCAACACTTTAGCAGCATTTAGCCGAGCGCCGAACCATATGCCGGTAATACAGATTCCGTACTTCGAGAATCACGTCAGACGACACCGGCGCCATCTGTTTTCCCCTAGCAACAGCGTTGCCATTTAGCCGAGTGACGAACCAAATGCCGATAATACAGAATGTCGGTACAAAAATCACGTAAAACGACACCGGCGCCATCTGTTTTCCCCTAGCAACAGCGTTGCCATTTAGCCGAGTGACGAACCAAATGCCGGTAATACAGAATGCCGGTAGTGCAGATTCCGTACTTAACGACGACTGCATCCTCTCAAAAATGTCTGGGCCAGGTGGCCTAATACCTACTCACTCCCGCCAATACTCTTGCAACATTTGTGGCAAATCGCGTGTCTAAAATTCAATCTTTAAGCAACCCAAACGAATGGAATTTCTGTAAAGGCGTGAACAATCCCGCAGATATTGTTAGCCGAGGTGTTTCACCTGAACAATTATTAACAAATTCTGTTTGGTTTAAAGGGCCTTCCTTTTTGCATCTTATCAGTACTGAAGAAATAATAAAAAATGTGGAAATTCCTGAAAAAAGAAAAACTTGTTTTCACTCGGGTGTAATTGCTAACAATCTGTTTAATGACTTAATATGTAAATTCTCTTCCTTTCGTAAATTACAAAGAGTGATTGCTTATATTTTTAGATTTTTACATAACAGCAAGGATAGACCAAATTCACTAACAGGTGCTTAGAGTTTTAAGGAAACTAATAAAGCAACCGTTTTCATTTTAAAAACTGTACAATCGTTAGCCTTTCCCCATGAAACTTCTATGTTAAAATTAGGCCAACCGCTTAATAAAAGTAGTTCTCTTCTTTCTTTAAGTCCATTTCTGGACGAAGACGGTTTGATTAGAGTTGGAGGGCGTATAAAACACGCTCCAATTAGCTATGATCAGAAATTTCCAATTATTTTACCAAAAGGACATCATATTACACACACAATTATTTATCAAATTCATCCACAACATTTACACGTAGGAGTTCAGGGAACACTTGCAGCAATTCGGAGAAATTATTGGCCTATTTCCGGTAGAAATGTTGTTAGAAAAATATTGCATAAATGTATAGAATGCTTTAAACAAAAACCATTATCTTGTAAACAGCTAATGAGAGATTTGCCTAAAGTAAGACTCGAACTTAGTCGACCTTTTTTGAAGGTAGGTGTTGATTATGCAGGCCCTATATCATTAAAATCAATCATTGGTAGAGGTAAAACACAAATTAAATCATATATTTGTCTGGCCACGAGAGCAATACATCTAGAATTAGTCACCAGTTTAACAACGGAATCATTTTTAAATGCCCTCAGAAGATTAATTGCAAGAAGAGGTGTAGTTAGTGACATTTATTCAGATAACGCAACCAATTTCCGCGGGACAGATCGTTCCTTAAAGGAATTATTTGAATTTTTAAAATCCCCTTCATTTTCTAAAGTAAAGGACGATCTTAGTGCTAATAGTATCAATTGGCATTTTATACCACCCCGTAGCCCACACATGGGCGGTATATGGGAAGCAGGAATTAAATCTACCAAATATCATTTAAAACGGGTTATAGGTGCTACTACTTTAAATTATGAGGAATTGTCCACCGTATTAACTATGATAGAAGCTGTCCTTAACTCCCGTCCATTGATACCCCTTTCCAATGATCCACACGATTTTGAAACCTTAACTCCTGCACATTTTCTAATTGGTGAGTCACTCATTACACTGAGAGAAGAAAGTGATTATACTGATCTCCCAGTTAATAGAATTAAACGTTTTCATTTATTATCACAAATACGTAAGCATTTTTGGCGCAGATTTAAGGCGAAGTATCTTTCTCAACTTCAACAATAAATGGAAAAGATTGGAACCACAAACTCAGAAAATTCGAGCAGGACAACTTGTGATCCTCAAGGATTGCACACCACCAATGCAATGGCAACGAGGTCGGATTACAGAACTTCATCGTGGTAGTGACAGTGTAGTGCGTGTTGTAACTTTCTGACGGTACTATTACAAAACGAGCTGTACATAATGTTTGTCTAATGCCAGTAGAGTGAAATATTATTAACTCTTTTCATTTCTATATACTACATGTACATATTTGAAATGTTTTATTCCATTCTATCACCTTTGTCTGCAATTTTATTGCGTTACATTACATTTGATTTGTAAATATATTTTCTTTTGTATATTAATATTTCATATTGTTCACCTTTTTTATTTCTACAATAATTAATAATTTGTTGAGTCAGTTATCTTAATTACGAACATTTAATTGTATGAGTTTTGTATATATTTATTTGTAGTTCTATGAATTTTTATCTGGTTTATATTTACTAATTTTTCCTTTAATTTGTTATATTACATTTGTTTTGTTTTGAACCTAAATTGGTTCCAGAGGGCCGCCATGGTCGGTACTACCTGTACTTCCCCCCCACCTTTATATTATTTTAAGCCCCTACCTGAGGGATGCTTTGACCACAACCGGTCTATTCCATTACGATCGGTCTTCGAGTGAATACTAATATTATATTGTAAATAAAGTTACTTCTTGCTGTACCACCAGTGTTCAATTGTATTTAAAAAGGCTCTGTTAATCGAGACGTAGCGTTAACAGACGTTTTCAAAAGCACCAATCATTGTTCTGTGGCAAAATTGTTTAATGATTCGATGGCTATTTTGTGGCCGGACGGCATACGTACAACAAAGTACTCCTGTTCGTCACCGACGCGGCACCGTACATGATCAAGGCTGGAGCAGGCTTACAAGTTCTGTACCAAAAAATTATCCACTTAACTTGTCTTGCCCATGCAATGCATAGAGTTGCTGGAAATATATCCTAACGTAAACTCTATAATTTCAGATGTAAAAAAATTGTTTGTACAGCATACAAATATTTAGGAAAACTGCACAAGAAGTGCTTCTCCCACCTGAGCCTGTAATAACAAGGTGGGGTACTTGGCTTTCTGCAGCAGAATATTATGCAACTTATTTTGATATTATTAAAGCATTTGTAAATAAACTTAATAAACACGATGCACTATGAATACAAAGCGCACAGGATGCTTTTAATACTAAGGAGGAGAGGGCAGAATTATTGTTTGTTTTGACAAATTTCGTACGTTTAGCTAAAGTAAATCAGAAAGTCAGGGAAATTCATTAGATGAATCTCTTGAGCATGTAAAATTGTTAGGTGTTTCTTTGAATAAAGTAAAAGGGCCAAAGGGTTTGACTATAAAACAAAAATTTAAATCCGTTATAGACAAAAATCCTGGTTTTCACTTAATTAAAAGCATAAACGATGCATTATCTGGTCAAGACATTTTAGACGAACTAAAACATTATTCTCTTGTAGAATTAAACAATTTTAAGTATGCCTCAATTACGTCTTGCGATGTGGAACGGAGTTTCTCAAAATATAAAACAATATTTAGGGATAACAGGCATATGTTTACTTTTGAAAATTTAAAAATGTACGTCATTGTGAACTGTAACGCTCTATGTTCAGAAAATATAATTAATTAAATTATTGCATAGGATGTCTAATTAAAATAATTTATGGAAATAAAATGTAAATAACGCTAAACAGGTGTTTTTTTAATAATGAAAGTGCATATATTTATTAAAGATTTTTAATAAACGCATATTTCATGATTTTTAAGTGCATATTTCACGTCTTTGTAGTGCATAAGTGCATGCATATTTCAGCATTTTTAAGTGCATACAAATCCTATACCTATTTATTACATATCAACTTATTATTATTGTTATTAAAGATTGGCCAATAAATATTGATTATGTATGTATGATGAAAATTGAGTCTCGTTCAGACAAAACGTGCTTTGGAAAGGTTTTAAGTTCTGAGTTGTATATCAAAAATTTACAATTCTACTATTTAAAGTCACTAAGTCTTCTAAT
This sequence comes from Agrypnus murinus, assembly GCA_929113105.1. Lineage (NCBI taxonomy): Eukaryota > Metazoa > Arthropoda > Insecta > Coleoptera > Elateridae > Agrypnus > Agrypnus murinus. The sequence goes on along the minus strand of OV816027.1, from coordinate 84,719,311 downwards.
GCTAAAGGTTTCATACGGGTTAAGTTTAGGGTCGGTTGCTTAAAACATTGTCAACTACAGATTATTTAGACGCGTTGTTAACACATGTGATTGGTTAATTCAAAGGAAGTGTTGTAGTGTGATTGGTTCTTTTAAACGCGTTGTTAAGTTTTATCCAATCAGTTTGCTTAACAGCGTCATCGTTTAACAACGTGGTTAACTATGCTTTATGCAACCGGACCTTATAGGTGCGAACTATAGTTTCAAGGTTCAATGAAAATATCTTGTACTAAAAGTTTGGAATACTAAGGACAAAAAATGCTCCTCTCGACGTCCAACATACCTAAAGTTTTGGATTTCAAATTGATGTATTTTGCAAAGCTTTAAAGAGTTAATGTTTAAAGTTCTTCTTAAAAACCAAATTGTAAGTATTCAATCTCGATCTTAGAGTTAAAGTTTAAAAGTTTCATACTTCAGAGTATCATAATTTAAAAATAGCGGAATTTACTATTTAGAGTCAGGAATGTTCTAAATTTTTAGGTTTCTAAATCACCCAGTTGAAACTTCTATGGCTACTTTGTAGCTTTTATAGTTGCAAAATTTTGGTTCAAAGATGTTTAAGAATTCCAAATTCTAGATTTTTTGTATTATCAATTTCAGAATTTTGGTTTTATATTTCTTGTGTTTTAGAATTGAGAAATAAGTTGCAAATATTCATAAATTCAGACTATCGAATATACTTACAAGGTTTTAACTTTCGAAGTTTCAAAACTAGAAATCGTCTGTCTGTTGTAAAACTCCTTTTTATTTATTGATAATTAATTTTTATTAAATTATAAAAAAGAATTAAATCATTTTTTAAATAAATTTAATAATGTAATTAATGTTATTTCATACTGTCCTCTATATCCTACATTACGTCATTAATATCCTCTTTTTATGCCCTATCGTCAATTACTAGTGCTATTTGATTTTGTGTCTTTAGAAAAGCATCGTAGTGTGTTCTCTCTTCTATATCTTTTCAAACTCTTAAATAACTCTTGTGATAATCCCCTTTTTTTAAAAAAGAGGTTATCTGAGGACCTCCGCATGGCAAGACGGATCGCAATAGTGTTTATAAATAAATTTGGACGGCTGAATGAACTTCGAGAACAGAATCCCGCTGTTGACAAAATCTTACACTTGCCGGATCGTGGATGCTCTATTTACGACCTAGTAACGAAACAAGATTACTACCAGAAGCCCGCTTACGCCTTATGGGACCGGAGGTTCCGCCTGTGGAAGGGGTTATGGGATTTGAGGACCGAGTTGCTTACCAGGCGCATTAATAAATTGGCAGTCCACAAACTCGCCTGTGAGCGGGACCAGTTGGATTGGAGGATCGTTAGAAACATGCTGGAAGTTAGCTTTAAAGGTACGGACGTGAAAATCTTGATCTTTAGTTTTGACCCACAGCCCATAAAACCTGTTCTGGTACAGAACAGACTTAAAGAGGGAGGCAACGTAACGAATGGGAAAACCTCCTATACGCCGAAAAGAACATACTAGAAGATTCGAGATATATGACGCATCTGCGGGCGGTTAGATAAGGTACAATACACGAGTATGTTCCAACGTTTTCTAGATCGTTTATATGGGAGATAGAAATCGTCGTCGCGGATAGAAGAGGCTTAATTAGTGCTCAACCGGTGAATTCAATAAATGTGCTTTGTGTAATTAGTAGACAAATATAAGTGGATCGATAAATGTTTAATAAATGTTGTAATAATAAATAAATAAATATATAATAAAATATATAAATAGTAATTCGTTAACAGTTTATAATTACAGTGTTAAAGAGTTAGTTAAGATTAAATTAGCATTTAGTTACTATTTTAAAAAGAACGTTACATATGAACGTATTTGGTTGCTTTTATTACTCTTTTATGTTTACTTTTGTTTGCTACCTTTTATTGGTTTATCTGTTGGAAGCATTGGATAAATAAATAAATTAATCAATTAATTAATTTAAATCCGGAAAAGAGCACATTACAGTCCAAAGCCGGGAAGTGTTGCTTAGCAACCCTTCTCGGACTGCTTCACAAAGAACTCAAAATTAATGTTCATATCTTGTTTATGTTTATTTATTCAAACTATTACAAAAACTAAAAGAAAAGAAATAGGTAATTTAGACTTTATGAATAATAAATAAGTTAACAAAACAAAAACACATCTAATTTTAACTAACAAGTAACAAATATAAAGTGGATGCTATGATTTAAAATGGAATTGGTTTAGAAATTCAGGACTCGACTCCTTCGTCGGCTCATTCATAAACATCTGCACTCGTACTTGTAACGGTATATTTTCTATCGGTTTCCAATATGTGAATTTTGCATGTATTTTTATTGAAAAATTTAAAGTTCGGTCCTGTAAAATTATATTTTATTTGCAGCTAAAATTTGGTCGCATAAACATATTTATTACAAATATTTTGAAAGAGTGTTTTTAAATATCTACGAATTTAAAGGACGCGGAGGTCATAAATAATCTTTTTAGGACTTCGTTTGTCCCCTTGTAATAATGATTGCGTTGCTAAAAAAATTAAAAGATCTTGACAAAACATAAAATGTACTCAAGTTATCTTGCTTTATAAAAACATTTACGTTTGTATTCTGGGAATGCGTCAGTGATCAATTTCTTCTTTGATCAAAAACGTGACCTTTTGCACGTGGTCGAAATTCAGTTTGGTTTCTTGCGTATTAACTCTGAAAATGGAACTACTTGTAAGTCTAGACAACACATGTACGGGTTGTTTCCGCGCTTTCTTGCACTAATTCCCGCGTTATTTTCTGAGTACTACTTTTTATTCCTTTAGGTCGAAATTGTCGTGCGAATGTTAGCCAAAAAGCACCCTTATTGCACAAAGAAATATGTTTCTAACGCGCGAGATCCGGGATCGAGATGATAAAAACCCTCGCCTTGGGTTGGCGAAAAAGGCTTCTGATCTAGCCCTGACAGCAAGCGGTCGATCGCGGTCGATATTACAAAATGCCGTTTCGTTTTAGTAATATAGAATTTAAAAGAAAATTCTAAATACAGTTTTCGTATAGTTTAATAGACTGCCGGGTCTCGGGTACCGGTGCAGTCAAATAAAATCTACAATTAATAATTATATCGTTTAATTAAGTGTTCGGATATTAATCAATAATTTGTGGTTAATAGAAATTACAGTTATTCCGTTAAACATTTTTCCAGACGTTTGTGCTTTGGAAGATTGGGAAATCTAGCTGTTTCCATTACAGTGTAACAATGTTACTATAGTCTACAGTACTGTATTCTCGTTTTAAACAATTATCGTACCGAAATAATTTAACCTTTACAGACACTCTCTCTGTGATCGAAATCTCGATTAATAAATAACTCGTGCTGTGTGCCTTCTAAGTTCAGTTCAGAATTAAAGAATATGTGTGTTGTTTTAGTGAAAACAATGAAATGATTATCAAAAACTAATAGCCAAATTTTTCTGGAACTTTTACGGTTGCATTTAGTTATTGCAGTTTGGGGTGAATTCGTAAATTATGATTCACCATATCCAGATTCTACGAGGGTTATTCCCTTGCATCTTTAATTTATGAACGAAAAATCCAGATTTTCCAGTTTCCATTTGCAGTGACGCTGCCGTCAAATTTTGTGCAGTTCATCGATGATTTTGGTTTGTGATTTACCGTAAACAAAAGGTATTGTGACTATTGTTCTTTTAGTGTTGATCATTTATGTAAATTTTGTTTGAACTTTGCCGTAATTTTTTATAGTTGTTTCTCATTTAATCGAAATTCAATACAATTTCTTTATCTATTAAACTTTATTATCAACAGAGCTCTTAGGCAGGGACTTATTATTTAAATTCTTGAATGTAATATTTGTAATCTTTTTATATTTTTATCTTGGTGTTTTTTTAAATAAATATAATTTTAAAGTTAACTAAATTCTGTAAGACAGAATCATTTAATTATGAAAGTTTTCATTCACATTTTTTATTAATCAAAATTATTGACTTTGTTGAAATTCATTAATTTTTGTACTAAATCTTTATCGGTCTGAATTCATTTTCTGATTAGTGTTTTCAGACAGATTTATTAGGCTTATCTAATCTATTCGATCTGTTTAATTATCATTAATTAAGCTTCATAATCAGATGGCGCCGTTCTTGTGTATGTTTTTGTGTTTTATGAAACCTTTATCCATTACTTTATAAATTAGACAACTGCAGAACCAATACCTACGACCTGAACTTAAAAATTTGTAATATAGAGCTAAATCTCAAGCCGTGGTATTCTTGAGCATCATTTAAAGTAAGTATTTTGTTAATGTTGTTTATTGATTTTTTATCGATTTTGTAAGTTATTTAGTCTGACAAAAAAGCGTTGTTTCATACTTTAATAAATCATTTTCCGGACTTGTAACGTAAATAACTATTTCATTACGTGTTATATAGCTACGTGCTTAGGGTGACTAAGCTTAAGTATTGCTAAAAAGTATTAGCTTTCATCGCTTCCTGTCGATTTCACGTGTGTGCTCTCTCTTAACGAAATCCTGGCAAAAAAAAATATGTAAATCTAACTTCAGAATTCTTAATATTAACTTTATCAAAACGTTTTAATTGGCCAATATAATTGGTTTTTACACGCACGTCACTTTTCGGTATAAAACTGAAACAACGTCTCAGTAGGCAGTAGTAATCATGAAACACACACGACGCGTTAATTAAGTAATCAAACAGTAACTGAAGCACCTAAATAATGCGTATATCAACCGCAGGTTAGAAATTCCAGATTTTCAGTGGCTATAATTTTGTAATAGACATTCAGATCGTAACGGCACTGACAGTCATGACACTAAAGTGAATTCATATACGATCGCGTCGATAAGAAATAACCCCCAAAAGCAAGCTTTGGCAATCAATTAATTTGACGTTTACATTTTCAATTATGTCATTAAGTACATTGCTCCATATTTGGTTTTCTTCATTAGTATTTATATTTATTAATTCTAACATTGAAATACAGAGTAACGCAGAATTTACTTCAAGAATCGTTAATGGCACTCCATGTAAAATAAGTGATCATCCATATATGGTAAACCTATTATTTCTTAAACCTATTTTATATCCACTGATTATGCAATGATTTCTAAAGGCGAATTTATTGCGAACAAAGAGTATGCGACATTTCTGTGGAGGATCGATACTTTCGGAAATTTGGGTTCTAACAGCAGCACATTGTATTCCATTGAACCACTACAAACCTGGCAGTTTTACTGTCGTTGCCGGCTTGACTTACTCTGTAGGTCGTAGAAGATCTGATTTCGAGAATTACGCACAAAAATCTCCGGTTATTAAAACTTACAGGACCTCCAGTTACTACTACAATGATATAGGTCTTCTAAAAGTAAGCATTTTGTACTGGGACTTGTGTCTAGTGCATCGAAAAAGTTCACCTAGGAGACTTTCGGTTCTTTTACTGTTTCAGATAATATAGTGGAACTTGATTTTAGTTATATCGCCCTCTAATAAAAACGAAAGTTGTACAGTTCGTGAAATTGGCGACTTCCTTAACTCAACCCATAGAACAAATATGTAAGAATGCCACTGTTATAGGATGGGGTGATCAATATGCAAAAGATTCAGCTGCAGAGCCTCTTCTAACACCAAAACCACCATATTATCCAAGACTGTTGTGTGTAAATATTCCAGTTATTAGTAATGAAGAATGCGAGAAGCAATATTTTTATGTTTCCCCGGCATTTCTATGTGCATATGCGCAGTCAAGGGACGCATGCCAGGTTTGTGTTTTACTCAAAAAAATGGAAAGGTCATTAAATTAATATTTGGCTATTGTTTTAGGGAGATTCTGGAGGACCCCTTGTATGTAATGGTGTACAGTATGGAATAGTTGCATCTGGTAGGGGATGTGCTTACATGAATTATCCAGGAATTTATACCAGAGTAGATTATAATATAGACTTTATTCGGGAAATTATGAGTAGTACCGGTCAAAGATTTATTTTTTTGAATAGGTATTTAGTTTTAGTTTGGATGATGCATATAACACTTGTAAAACAGCAAATACAGCTATGACACGTTAATTTATTTCTTTAGTACTGTACCACAATAAAAGTTTGTAATTGTAGCAGCCTACCTAGCTCAGTCAACTCTACGCTTAGCCTTCTCTTCACCTCCAAAAGCATATTTGTGCTTTCGGCCAGGTCTCAATTATTCTTATTTCTAATTTAGTTTTCTGGCACTTTACGTGGCTATCGTGAAGTTTACAATGGTGCACGCTATCAGTAGAATCCTTTAAGAAGAGATCGCTTAAAGCAGCGTTCCCAGGTAAGATGAGAATAGAAATGTCAGGCTCGGCATTTCTATAGCTAACGTGGCATTTGCGCCAATTGTGATAAAACGTGCAAACCTGTGCATAGCTTCTGTATTGTTGCGTAAGACTTACAGGTGGCAATGGTTCTCCAGGTTCCATTTCTATGTAAACCAAACACTTGAAAGCTTCAGAAGCTTCCGAGCAGAAAAACAATTCGAAACACGTGTAGAGCACATAAGCACATAGAAACATAAAGCTACAACAGTTTTCTTAAAACTATTTTGTCCACGACTACGTTATAATATATTCATTATAATTGGGTTTATTCACTACTAGCGGTGATTAATATATCCTTATTCACTACTACTAGGTTTCAATTTCTGTTTAAAATTGTATCGAGGATACAATAGTTGTCAAACCAATGGCTCATTAATTAAATTGAAAAATCAACATTTTTCACACATTTCTAAAAGTATTTTGAAGTATAAATCTAATCAAAAATATTTAACAGTCGTGGACAAAGTATAGTATTCTACATGCATATAAGGGCTATTATTCACAAAGTTGAAGTTTACAAAGTACTCGCGTATCGCTGCTGTGGTAATCATCCGGATCATCATTATATGCTCGTTCAATAATATATTATTATGCAATGTTTCACAAAGAGCCTACCGCGACTTCAATTACAATTTTTAGATTTATAAAAAACAAAATTTAACACAATTGCACAATTGGTAACCTGATTACGAAACATCCAAACCAGTCCTCAGAGTGCTCGGCGCTCAATAAGTTCGTTAATATAAGCATTTTCTAATATTAATAAGAAAAGTTATTTCTTTCTACTACTCACTGTAACTATAAGATTATGTTACTTACATTCTCAATACCATAAATTTAATAATTAACAATCAAATTAGGTTAGAAGAGGACCGGATGTTGTCTAGGTATGGACTTTATTGAATCCTTTCGACATCTATGCAATTGCTTAGAACGCCAGAAGTAAATACAGTCCTACGAATCCTACTATAAGTATACCAAACTGTAAGAAAAGTACAGCGAATATTGCAAATTAAAGAATATTATCCATAATCTTACACTTCTGTACACACACACACACACACAGTTACTATATGATCAAAAAAACGCAGACATGAAAATAGACTTAATCCTTCCCCAAAATCAATAGCAAAATCTATCCTAACTAAAACTATAAACAAAAGAAAAGCTTATGCTATTTTCTACAGCTACTCTATTGCATTACTTTCTCTTACTATACTAACATTCCGTCTCTCTCCAACCCCTCCCCCCGAATTTGGGATCACTAAATATTTCCAAATCAACTTGCAATCCTATCGGACAAACCTTGCTAACGGGTGTTTATAAGTGATATTAACTTTTATGTCCTCTATCTTTCCTCGTCGCTCAAAATATCGCGTAAAAGGTATATTATGGAAAAACTATCACAGAAAAATATTTTAAATTAAAAATATCTCGGAAAAAATATATTACGTTAAAAATATCGCGGTAAAGATATATTATAGAAAAATATCACGGAAAATATATTACATTAGAAATATCGCGGAAAAAGTATGTAGATGAGTGCCTTATCAGACAGATCAAAAAAAAGTTGAAACAACGAGACCCCAAATGACGAGTTTTTCCTACTTTTTTTTGTTGTAGAAATATATTTCATGGAAAATATCGAGAAAAAGATATAGGTATTATGGAAAACGCAGAAAAATATATTACGTTAAAAATATCGCGGAAAATGTATATTATGTGAAAAACTATCCTTGGAAAATATATTACATTAAAAACCTCGCGGAAAAAATATATTACTTTAAAAATATCGCGGAAAAATATGGAAAATATATCACTGAAAAATATATTATATTAAAAACATTGCGGAACTATTATATACTAAAGAAAAGATTGGGGTAATAGGTGAGTGCCTTATCAGACAGATTAAGAAAAAGTTGAAACAACGAGACTCTAAAAGACAAGTGTTTCCTATATTTTGTGTTTTGAAAAATATATTACATTAAAAATATCGCGGAAAAGTTATATTTTGCAAAAATATCGCGAAAAGAATATATTACGTTAAAAGTATCGCGGAGAAGATATAAGAAATATGTACCGAACAAAATATATTACATTAAGAATATCGCGGAAAAAATATATTACGTTACAAATATCGCGGAAAAGATATATTGCATTAAAATAGCGCGGAAAAAATACATTAAAGAAAAAATTCGCGGTAATATAGGTGAGCGCCTTATCAAACAAATCGAAAAAATCTGAAACAACGAGACTCAAAAACCTAGTTTTTCCAACTTTGTTGTGTTTTAAAAAATATATTACATTAAAAATATTGCGGAAAAATAAATTAAGGAGAAAATATCGCGGTAATATAGGAGTGCCTTATCTGACAGATCGAGAATAACTTTAAACAACGAGATCCTAAGGGCCGAGTTTTCCAAAAAATTTTCAGTTGTTTTATATACAGTAGAAACTGCCTAAAGTGAACACCTTTGGGACTAACCCAAAATAGTCAATTTAAGCAGGTGGTCACTTTGTAAAAGTGTGAATTCTTTATACACTACAATTTGCCCAAAAAGCTCACACTTGTCAGCATTAAAAATAGCCTCTGATTTAAAGCCCTTTGCTAACCCTGTAAAACGAATACGAAAATCACTTACTGTTGCAGGATCAATTTCAATGAAAAATTTGCATCACCAACTAAGCTTTTCTGGGAAATGTTGTTTCGTTTCTTAAATGATTCAAGCCAACCCGACGATGCTTTAAAATTAGGCAAATTTGACTGCTGAGCAAATTTTAATGCTACTTCTTGTAACATTGGTTCAGAAAGTCTTGCATTTACACTGCGCATTTTTAAAAACCAATTTAAAGTTAATCAATTAACCACTTCAAATTCTGTTGAATGTCTTCTTCTGAAGAAGTCTAAAGCATCTTTTTCGTAACGTTGTTGATATTCAAATTTTCTTTTTTTTTAATATTATTTACTGTTGTTTTGCTAATACAAAAATGTTCCGCTGTTTTTCATTCACTGTGGTTTTTTAAAAACTCTAACACCTTTTGTTTTTCTTGCAAATTTATTCCTTTGTAAACTTTTTTGAAGTCATCTTGATCGCACTAATTAACACAATGGTTTCAATCAACAGAAGAAACAAGACTGATTTTATAAAACAATTTTAAAACTATCCCAGAGTTACTAATGTGAAAGTTTACAGCTAATGAATTTCTCAGAAGCAGAAATAAAGTCTTAAAACTTGGAAATACCTGAACCCAACTGGTCACTATTAAGCGATTATGATACATTCTTAGAAATTTTTGAATGCAATTTACATGTACATGCCTACTTAAACTTTTAGAAGATTAGTTCTAACTGTTATAAGTAATCCCTTGGCTAATGGTCACATTACACAAACATGTTTAAACAAATATTTGAGGTAAATGTGGTCAATGGTCACAAAACACAAGTGGTCAGTTTATACAGTATAAATTACATTAAAGTAATGGGATTTTTGCAGGGACTGAAAAAAAGTGGTCAATATGATCAGAGGGTCAGTTTAAACAGATGGTCAGATTTACAGGTTTTACTGTATGTACGTAAATGTACCAACAGTTATCATTCTAGAAATAAATAGCTAAAACATTTCCTTTCATATATCTTCTTCGCGATATTTTACTGTTACGTACTTTATCCCTAAAATCTTCTTTCCCTAATATATTTTTTCCGGGATATTTCTTCTGCGATTTTTTTTTCATAAACGAAACTTCTATGATGCCACGCTGTCATATGTGGCGCAACTGTTAACCATAGACTATCAATACAAGGTTTCCATTCTTGATAGGTTTGCTGTCTTCGTTTCATTAGCTTTACTACAGCAGAGTTGGTAAATGTTCTTTTACTCAGCGGTCCCAGAAGAGGCAGACATACAATTGAGTCGGGTAAGGTAATCTTCAATTAATCATTTAATCTTTTAATTCGAATCATATTAGCGATGACTCGATTTCTATAAAAGTTAACGTAGGACGTAGGTGAACTGAAGAATCGTAAATTGGGTAAAGAACTGTGGAGATGGTCACCAGCGCAATTGACTTTAATTTTAAATAAATAGTTGCCCATAACTCTCTTCAGGAATATTACTGTGAAATGATCCAGCCTCAATTGCGCAAAAACCGGATATCTTTAGTTCAAAGAGCACAGAAACATGCAACATATCAAAACAGAAAATAGAAAATAATTACTACCAGGTATAACGTTTATTCATTTAACACAAAATAAAATAAATTAAAATCAGTAGTTAAATAGCGACAACGGAAGACTTTCGTACGTAACTGACAGTAAACGCGTCACAATTTAATGTCCAGATCTTGTAACTCGACAATATCACAAAAAAGGCTATGAATCTTCTAGAAAGATAACGGTACCAGATGAATAACAATCCAAGAAAAAGAGCCCTAAAGGTAATAACTACGTACTTTTTCGCAATTAGTCTAACTAATATAATGATCTGGTCATTACAGAGACGTAGTTCTGTTAATAAAGCAAACGTACCTTTCAGATTGCAAGGGCTCTAAAATGGTATCTACCATCGGCCTACGTAATAATACTAATCGCCCCCTCTCTTCCGCACAAGCTTATAGCTTCTGGGCCTGGTTTCCAGGCTATGGGTTGTAGCAATTATTATTATTATTATTATCGATTTTCACTCTAAGGCAATGTTGACATTTCGATAACATTGAGCTCCAAAATGACAAAACTCTATTTCCAAACTAGTGATTGCAATGAATGCACGCTAATTTTCCAGATTAAGACAGGGATTTACACAAGAGAACCAACAATTTGAATCAGCACCCACTTGAAGTGCTAATCTAACAAAAGTTCAAGCAAGAATGTCCGTTTCAATTCAGCATCAGTGTCACTTGGAGCGGGACTATATCTTTTTGCAGGTTTCCGCTTGTTTTAACATCCAAGAAAGTTATGGTTCTTTGGCCGATTACAGTAGCGGAACATCGTCAGGACCATATATGGGAGCTCAAAAAAGTAATTATTTCACACATATCTTTAAAGAACTAAATTGCAATAAGTTCAACCAACCGCAAATACAATCTGAGAACGGATGCGTATGCAACCAAAGGAGTCGAGTATATTATTAATGTTATTGGCGTATAAATCTTTTATAATAAAGATTCGACCTAGAATCATTAGAAATAGGCAAAGGACAATGTGGAAATATTTGTCCGTAGCACAAGTACATGCACATGGACATTGGATTGATACAGTCCAACCTCAAAGTTAAAATAGGTAAAACTTTAGTTTAGCGTATTGTTATAGATAACTAGACTCATCCCTCAAAGTTGAACAAAAATGTTTACGGGGTCAACATTTACAGACCATCCATTTGTAAAATATCGATTCTTTAAATTTACCTGTAAAGTTCATGGAGAATGATCATTTCAAATTATAATGGGATAAAATAAAATCAACTGATCCTAACATAACCTCACCTAACATAACATAACCTAACCTACCTAACCTGACCTAAACTAACCTAACTTAAGCTAACATAATGTAACAACATAACCTAATATAACATAACCTAACCTAACCTAATCTAACCTAACCCGACCTAAGCTAACCTAACCTAGCCTAGTCTAACCTAACCTAGTGACGTGAACAGAATGAATTCAGAAACAAAACTAAATCAAATGGCGTCTGAATAATACTATTAAAGACACAATAAATTGGCGTCCTTTCGCATCCAATCAAATTCAGTGCTTTATTACCTTGGCGCCATCCAGTGCAAAACATGACTCCATAGACTTAGCATATACTCATATAGTACTTAACGTGTGTCCATAGACACATTGGCCCATAGGCTTAACAAGTTACTATGGACTTTACATGGGACATAGAAATTGCTATATCTTTTGAACCAAGAGTCTGCGGGTGATGACCTCATAAACTTTCTTGAGTAGCTCGACGAGAGAAGTCCAACGTGGTATAATACTGCCTTCTAACGTCTACAGGCTAAAGTAAAGTCAAGTCCAAAGTAAACTAGATTGCGTTTTTCACGACCTTATAGGACAAATGTCAAACGATGTTTTTATGACACCGCCGACACGACAGGAATTTTTGACCACATCGGCCATCTTGGTTTGGATTGTCCTACTATTACCTGTCATAGATGCTCTAAAACTTAAAAATGTGATTATTGACAGCTGTAACCGAGATATTATACATTCATGTTTACATTAGGTATTTATTACAACTTTTCTGTTACTGCTTCATAATGGCATCACACTCATTTCATGTTTGTGTTTCTGAGCTACTAGGTAATCCAAATATAAAAAACTGGAGTCTCTTATTTGTAATTTTTACAATTCCTAATTCTATTATTGGTGTATCGAATACCACTGAACCATCCACGAGAATTGTAAATGGTACCTCTTGTAAAATAACTGATTATCCATATATGGTAGGTATACCATATAATAATAACACGCATACTTGCCATGTATTAATAATAACCTTTTGAAGGCAAATATAGTACTAACCAAGAGTTTCAGGCATCATTGTGGAGGATCTATAATTTCAGAAATTTGGATTTTAACAGCAGCACATTGTATCCCGGATCATTACAAACCTGGAATGTTTACTGTACTCGCAGGTATCACGTTTTCGCCATCGCGAGGCAGTATTCATCACAGTCAATTACACGCCCAAAAGTCACCGGTTAGGCAGACCTATAGAAAACCCAAAGTATCAGTCAACGATATAGGTCTATTAAAAGCAAGCATTTTAATTTGTTGATGGAATAGGGCTTAATTGGCAATCGGGTTGTTCCAGATAAACTCTATTTTCAGATAATATTAGAACATCACTTAATTTTAGTTGCATCGTCCCCTAGTAGAAACGGAAGTTGTTGGGTTCGTGAATTTGGCGACGTCTTTATTTGAACCCATAGAAGAAGTTTGTCTAAACGCCACTGTTATAGGGTGGGGTGATCAGTATGGTAAAACTGGGAGTGGAGACCCTAGTTTTACACTAAAACCACCATATGATCCACGACTGCAATGTGTAGATATTCATGGAGTTAGTAATAAAAAATGTTATGCACAATACGGCAATAAGATTCAGGAAGCATTTGTATGCGCATCCAAAAAGGGGAAAGATGCATGCCAGGTTTTCATTTTAACGATTTAGAAAAGATGGAAGAGCATCAGATTAATATTTGAGTGTTATTGTAGGGGACTCTGGTGGACCACTTATGTGTCATGGTTTGCAGTATGGAATAGTTGCATCTGGTAGAGGATGCGCTTTAAGACATTATGCAGGGATTTATACAAGGGTCGATTACAATATAGATTATATTATATCCGTAACTGGTAAAACTATGCGCGAAAAAAGCAGTGGAAATACTCTTTTGCATTGTTATTAACTTCTGATTATGTATGTAACATTTGTAACATATGTAATAAAATTAGTTTAGCTAATCATGTAATCGACACGTTATTAATACCAAAATGAATTGATACAAAAACTATCTGATTATGTGCTTTTAAAGTTCACTAAATTTTTTTTCTAAACTTTGATTAGGACATGCATTGCAAGCATGCCTTAATTGTAGATTTCTAGCATCCGAGCAATTAATTTTACTAGTAGTTTTTAGAATAAAGTATTTTTTAATCCACATAAGTCTTTACTACTAGATGTTAAATTTTTTGGACATTTTAAAAAACATTTAAACTCGTTTCAAAAACCTGAAAACTACCTCCATCCTTTTCCAAAAGTTAATCCTCGTTTATTTCCATCGCAAGAAATTGTTCAGCAGTTTATTGCTCGTGATTAAATGCAGTAGGAAATCGTTTATGGCCTTCCGATAATTTTAAAGAGGTATGTTTGTTTTAAGAATTTTTAAAAACATCTGACATATTCTATTCTATTTGAAACATGTCTCAAGGCATGTTGCCTCTAGGCAGGCTTTGGTTTCCCTTCTCGCACCAGTGACTGCAGTTCACTATATTACGACATCTCCACAATGACAAGCACATGTCACTCACTATAAGTCAGGAATTAATCCTTCGGATGTCAACGAACCTGGAAATGGTCATAAGTAGACTTTAACATCTCTCACTATTTTCCACCGTTTCTCGTCTTCTTATGCTTCTTTTCGGTCCCTTCTCTCTTCTTCTTGTTCTTCATATATTTCTTTTATTTTGGCGGTGCTCAGCTCCATCGCCTCCTTATTTTTATCCAATCAGTGAGGGGAAAACCGCTTTAAGTTTCTTTCTCGATTTGTTACACTCCGTATCAATTTTGTCCAGTTGGATCGTATACGCGGGTTATACCTTTGTTTCTTTCGAAAAAAGCTTCAAGTCCCATTTCCAGCCGATTTTATTCCGTACATATTTTATACACTCCAAGTCCAGTTTTTCCATCAGAAATCGACTGCCTTTTTTGAGGGACGTGGCAGTACTAAGAAAGGAGTAGACTTTCTATCCAAACTTGATCGCGGGCAGCCAATATATTCTATAGCATTTCAAACTCTTTGAAAGTTTGTATGATTTTCGGTAATTTTCAGGGCCGGTGAACATGTACTGCACTGCTTTGTAGGCTTCTCCATCAAATAAGCCTCACTTCAAATTATAAAAAGCTGCCTTTGGGCAAGGAATCCCCGTTAAATCTCGACGCCACAACTTCCTTGTTGATGTTAATACCTAATACCAAGTCCTTACTTAAAAAATATAGTAGTCAACTATTTTAAAGGCTCATCTGCTTTTTCATGGTTTGCAGGTTAGTCCTCCTTGTGGAGATCAGAGAAGGGAAAATTGCCTTTTTTCTCTTCTGTGATGAGTGGAGTTTATTGTTTCTTTAATTTCATCTCCTGCATCCAGAAGCACAACGTCTTCTTCGAAATTTTGGTAAAGCACTTACAATAAATTGAATTATCATTTATGCGATGTTACCCTCTTCTCGACAAAGTAGAAGTTCATCGCTGTGTATACATTTCTTCTTCGTTGAAGGCCCTTGGCAAACCGCAGGTTCTTTCCACACTTACTAGCGCAGTTCAACGATAATAATAATAATAATTGCTACAACCCATAGCTTGGAAACCAGACCCCTGAAGCTATAAGCTTGTGCGGGAGGGAGGGGGCGATTATTATTATTACGTAGGCCCTAAGTGCGGCTGCAGCCGACTTACAGATGGAACAGCGCAAATCCCACATTTGTGTCACAGCTAAGGAAAACTGCAGAAAGCCTTAACCAGATCTGCCGGCACCGGGAATCGACCTCTGGCCGCTTGGGTGAAAGTCCAGCACTCTAGACATTACACTACCAAGGCTGTTTAATGATGTTAACGATGAGACGATGACAAGCACAAGTCAATAGTTGCATTACTACCCCTAATTTATTTTTCTTTATTTATTTTTACAACATTGAAACTAAATTAATTGAAAAACAATTTTCAAAACCTTTTGTAAAAATTCGGTAACAAAAAAAATAGCCCAATATCAAAAACTCATGACTCAATAAAAACAAACTTAACTTCTACTATTACAACATAGAAATGCGCGCCCCACTCAACTGTGACAAAAATCTAATTATTATTTAATAAAGTAAAAATAAAATATTTACTCTGAAAGATCCACTTTCCATTGATTCGTTCCATCGAGTTAATAAATAAGATTAATTTTCTATTTTCGTCACTGAAATGACCAGATTGACTAGGATTGACGAAGCCAATTGATTGCCACAACGAACAAATGGTCAGATGTGCTGTTATAATATTGCCCATTGTAATACGCCAGATGATAGTGGAGATTATTTAGTAGTTTGCCAAGACGTTCTGGGCTGTTTAGTTAAATTGACTGAAACGTTTTTGTCCACCATATATTTTTGTCTAAAAAGTTAAAATATCAGAACTATTTTCAGGAAATTTCTTGAAAACTCACTTTAATTTTAACAGTCTTGTAACAACCTTAATCTCAACAATTAAATTGCTTTTGGGTGTCGTGGGTGTTAATTGCAAAGGCTAACTAATTGTAGATTGTATAAATGTTAATTCTACTTACATTTCAAGCCACTGACGTAAATACATACTTGTGCGTGGTATAGCTCCGTTACTTTTAACGACTAGCACAGAAAAATGTTTGTGTGATTTGTCGAGACCCGACTGCTTAACGTGCCCACCTCAGAGCACGGCGAAGTGTACTGAAGCTTTATCGACGAGAAAAATCCCCTCGTCGGTTCCGGGGATCACACCCGGCCGCCTGAATAAGTGTTGGTTGGAGTCTTTACCGCGCAACCATCCACTTCACTTCACCAGATAGGAAGCAAGAGTAATTAAAAAGACAGCGGGCGCCACCCAAATTTGCTAATGTTATTGTCTAATGTTTAAATATTTAAACGAGAAGTTATTTAATAATTAATGTCAATCTCTTAAATCTGAGATTTATTCTGTGAGTGAAACATCAACAACTTGTATTGCCAAACTATAGCATTGAGTAATAAATTTGAATTACAGTCAAGAAAATTGTTTACACAATACAAACTTACTCATATACGTACTGATATTTAAAAACCTATGTGATTTTTTATCTGCTACATTGTAACTTAATTTGAGATCCCATTCTAAATACATTTGCATTAAAATCCTAATATAATACAGATAAATATATTTTGATTATTAACAAAGACTCAAACCACAATTAATATTGTTTAAATAACTGACAGACAAGATGCAGTATAAGTAGTCTTTTTTTGGTTTTAGTATCCTAGTAATCCTTTATTTTTATTTTATCTATCATAAACACAAGAAAGCTTAAATTTATGATGAACAAACGAACTAACACCATTTAGAAGTTATAATTGCCAGCACACAAATTAAATCCTAAATTGGTATTCAAACTAAATTTTCGGGCGTTGCAACTACTTCCTTTCTAAAGCTTGTTGATAGAAGTTTCTAACGACGATTATTACGGAAACAGTAGAAGTCAATTTGCTGTAAACAAATTAAAAAGTATTTATTTTCCAATACAAACTATTCTAACCGTAAAACAAACAAATGGTAAATTCGCACAAACTTGCGTCACTTAAACAAAGCTTTGTTCCTATACAAATTCAATAGGTGGATAAACTCGCGTTACGAAACTGTCCTTCCGCAATTAACATGAACTAACCGCTGTGCTAGGCTAGACCAGACTATCTCCTTTGCACTTCGAAAGGGTCCACCCTGCATTCGTTAGTTTTTAAGAGGGGCTGTATGAATTTAACCAATCAAAATTAAGTATGACGACCTGCATTACCAATGATAAAATTGTACGAAATTCTGTTTATTATTTATTAAACGGTACACAGAAAGATTAAATCCAACATTTAAAGCAATAAAACTGTTTGAACAAATAAGAGTAATGGCTTGAAAGCACTTTGTTCTTTTAAAATTCTTTTAAAATAGAACAGGTTCGTTTGTACTCCATTTTATTGTCTGCAAGCCAACATTTTGTTTATTTTTTAAATAATATTAAGGGGAATTTTGAAAAATACGTGGCTAAAGCAAGATTGTGGGAAATAGATTTTGTTTGTACTAATGATGATTTGTTTTCATCTGAATACCAAGGAGTTTTATGAGGTAAGTACAGGTAGCAATAGGGTCGCCCAGTTCTGATGAAGAAGTCACGGATGTCAGTGATGAGTGTTGAGCCAACAGTGAAGTTTCAATAGCTGTTTCAATGAATGTTTAACCCTTTATATCTTGGTGGTTCTTATATGGACCACCAATCATAAGGTTGAAAATGTACATCCTTTTACCGACATTATTACCCTAATAGACTTTGAATACGCCTGTTAAGGGTTGATGGTCTTCCTCGAGACCACTAATAAACATAAACACTGAGCAGTCGCTAGCTGGGTCAGAGTCAAAGTCAGAGAAAAAATAGTAAACATTCTTATATAAAAAATTTTCTTAAGTGTGCTTGTTTTAGGCCTATTATTCAAAAAATAACAAGAAAACAAAAAAAACTTTGCAAAAAAAGTTTTGCTCTTTAAAGGGTTAAAGGTTCACCGGCAGTTACATCCTGCATTTTTGTTCTGCAACAAAAACCACACGAGTGAATACTGTTGCAAATCATTATTTGTCGTGTCTGGGAGAAATAAAAATTCAAGTTTGTAACACGAACAGTTGTTTCTCTTGCATAAAACGAGAACACGATGCGAAGAAATGCAGAACAACAGCGAAATGTTTAGTTTGTGGAGGACGTTATTGGATGATAATGTGTAAAGGGGTTAAATGTCGTACGAAGAAAGAAAATGTGCATCGGCAAAAAAGTGCACCATCAAAGTAATGAGCATCCTCGATGTTTAATTACAGATAATGTACTCTCGACATTAGCGATTCAAGTTCACGGAAATAAGAAGATAAAAAAGTGTCAGATGTCTGGACAGTGAATCAGAAAAGTCATTCGTTTTATCAAGCATTGCAACAAAACTAGGCCTGGAAACTATCGAAGTGGTGAAAATGTTTTCTGCGCTGTTTGGAGGTACAAATTCCAGTCCATAGAAATACAACCTGTACATGGTGTACTTTTAACATATTTTTCTGACATGCCAAAGGTTTTCCGATTCAATCAGCGATGTTACAGCTGGGTGACAGATCAGCGATCTCAAACAACATGGAATCCAACTGAATGTGTTTTGAATGCGTTTGAATTCAACGTTTTGGTCAAGCGATTTACTGAAAAGAAGATAATCTGGCGCACTGTTGAAAAACACTAAGCTGGGTGTACCGTAATGGAAAAGTTGCCAATGAACAAAGAGGAATGCTGATAGTACAAATATAGTTCGTTCATTTTATGTACAAGAAAGATACTGCGATCAGAGACATGGGAGATCTGGATGCTATTAGAATTAGGAATTTTGTATAAAAGCAATCAAGAGAAGAACTAGAAAATCAGCACTTGACAAGCTCATGCAAACTGTATCAATGAGGATATGCGATATTAAGTGGTACTTACAATAAAATGCTGATTGCCTGCCATTATCATTAAATTGAGTTGCTGAAAAGAGATTGATTTCCATAACCAATAAACTGAAGCCTGTGAATAAATATGTTGGAGGCTTACAACATGAACAGCATTTAACAGAATGCGAATACCCCAATTTCTAACACGTTACAAACCGAAGAAAGCTCGATCGGTGAAAGTCGGTGAACTCGTATTGTTAGGCAGTGACTGCATTACCTTGGTTACAAAAATCGCCCAACAAAGAGTATGAGAAATTAAAAGATGGAATAACTTATTAAAACTTTATTGCAAAATATATATATCCAACAATACATGAAAATACTAACATATAACTAAAATAGCTACTACCGAAGAACTTTTTCAGGCAACTGCTGGTAATTGCCTTATCTATAAAATCTATATTATAGTCTACTCTTGTATATATTCCTGCAAACTGTGCATTAGCACATCCGTTACCAGATGACACTATTCCATATTGCATACCATGACACATTAGTGGACCTCCTGAATCCCCCTGAAATATCGCTTAAATAGTTAAGATTTATTGATGCAAATAATCATTTTCCCCAACCTGACACGCATCTTTTCCCTTTCGGTATGCGCATATGTACTGAGGAGGGATAAAGCGACTGTAACGTTGATAACATTCAAGGTCACTAATTACTGATACATTTACACAATGCATTCGTGGATCATATGGCGAAACTGAACTATTTTCAAGACGATTTCCTTCTGCATCTTGACGATATTGGACACCCCAACCTATAACTGTACTGTTCGCACAATGCCGTTCTATTGCTTCACCTTCAAAGTGTAAAGACGTTGCCAATTTCACAATCTGTACAACTGCTGATAGCATTAAAGGTTTGTATAGCTAAAATCAAGTTGTACTGTAATATCTAGAAAAGATAACTAAAGATTAACTTGAAACAGCTGACTTCCAAGCTGACTTTCTTTCTAATCTGCTTACTTTCATTATCCCTATATCGACGAATCTATCACTGATATGTCTGTAAGCTTCAGTAACTACAACTTTTTGGGCATATCTATCTTCAGGATATCTATATGTCGCAAATGTCATTCCTACGATCGCACTTAATGTGCCAGATTTATACTTAGGTGGCATTGTACAATGGCCTGCAGTTAGAATCCAACGTTTAGAAAGTATCGTTCCTCCACAGTAATGCCTTAGATTTCTTGTAAAAACTATATTTGCCTTTTACAAAATATATTATATTAAAACCACAAGTAAAATAAGTAATATTTCTTTACCATATATGGATGGTCACTTATTTTGCAAGGAGTGCCGCTAATAATTCTTAGGCTATTGCAGGTGCCGATACTCCAATTAGTCATACCTATAAAATTTTAAATTAAATCTTTGTGGGCGTTTTTACCATAATCAATACCTATTACAAATAATAAATAAACTTGGAGAGAAATATAAGATGCCATTTTGATATTAAAAAAATGGTATGTCAAAATACTGTCATCAATTGTCAATAAGCAAATAGAGAGGTCAAAATGATAAAATTAGTTTTCAACGCTGGCATTTAGTCTGGCTGTATAGCATAAGCTAATGCCAAAAACTTTAAATCACACACACACACACAACGCTGGCATCAAGTAGGTCAATCTGTTAGAACTCAACTAAGATAAGATGCATTAATCGGTTTGGTTGGAATTGATTTTTAGTTCTTGGTTAAATATGATTGTTATTAATTCTCAGTACATTTTCCAAAAGGTTATTGAATATAAAATGTCAATAACCTTTGCTAGCTATAGATCACCGGAATAATGTAGTTTTCAAAATGTGGTTTGCTTCCGTTGCCAATGCGGAGCTCAAAAACCGTAGACTTGCTGATTGGACTAATAAAGATTTGAAGTTGTGTTAGAGAGCGTTCTCGAAATTTTTGAAGCAATACAAGTTTTTTTGTCATCCCATTACTATTGAAAGGCTTGAAGATTCTCCTTTAAACTGTTTAGAACAAACAACAGGAAGTTTTGAGTACGTTTCGTAAATTGGTTTCGCCTACGTTCACGATTGTTATTCATATTCATTAATATTGTGTTGGATTTGTAAAATCATGTTTTTTCCTATTAAATACTTAATTTGTATCGTTCTGTAACACAGCAATTTACAGCAAAATTAGCAAAAATTTAAATTTCTAGCTGTCAACTAAAATTGGTTGCATAATTGTCAGAAGTGTCGATGCGTTTGACGTGTTACTTTAATAATTGAACATATGCGCAGGAAATTTGCATGTTCAGAGGTATAAAATTCGCACTGCATACGAAAATGAATTGGAGCGGTTACAGTTAATTCTAGCAAGTTTGAATCTACCCAGCTTAATGTTTCTCGCCACTGTACCAGATTACAGTTCAATCTTCTTTCCAATAAAAGGTTTGCCCAAAACATTAGATACAATTAGTAGTTGTGGAATGAAATGGAGGCGCTAACTCCATTTGATTGTCGGTGATATCGGTGTCACGCATTCAGTTGGATTCCATGTTGTTAGAGCACCGCTGATTGAAACGGAAATCTTTGGCATGTCAGATACGTTAAAAGTACACCAGAAAAAGGAAATCAGCTTAGAAAAATCTAATTTTGTACTGATTGTGTTTCTGTGTGCTAGAATTCGTACCACCAAACAAAGAATAAAATAATAATTCAGCAGCGGTGGTTATTAGTTTCTTGTTCATGACGAATTTCTGTTCTTGCAATGTAGAAAAGCATTACCTTGCTGATTTGATACTTTTCTTTCTATCAACTTCCGGGTGTTCGGGAGACCACACGACGTTCACCCTTAAAACTGGCTGTCTTCTACCCTATCTCGCTGACGGGCAACGGATGAAGCTGTCAGATTAAGTGTGTGGTAGAGAAATTCGTGAGAATTCTCGACGGTAACTCATACCGATCAGGGGGAGCCCTGGTATATGAGACCGGTGTGGGCGGATTCGAATCTCGCCTGGGACAAGGTCACTTATGGTCACCAACGTAACCCGCTGCTTGACCGACGTCATTTATGGTCACCGAAGGAACCCGCTGTTTGACTGAATCTCAAGTGCGAAGAATCGAAGTGAGGTTTATCCCGCTTTTGGGCATATGGGAAACTGCAAGCCGCCAGGTAAATGTGCTTAGGAGCTATCCCGACCACCCTATGATCCGGACTGCAGCCGGGTACAGTGATTGGGAGACGCTCTGAAAGTAGGGGTAGATGGCCGGTTCTGGCGCCTCACCTCCTCACCTCGGGTAGGCAACCACATATACACGCTAACCCTCGGGTAGGCAACCACATATACACGCTAACCCTCGGGTAGGCAACCACATATACACGCTAACATATAAGTGTTTAGGCGGGAAAAAGGCGAATGTGATGCTTGTCCGTGATTGGTTGGATCGAGTTGCCGGTAAAATAGGTTGCCGTATGTGTCGCTAGATGTCGCGGCGGGTGTGGTTTTGGCGGGAAAAATTCGAATCTCAGGGCTGTTCGTGATTGGTTCGAAGTTTGGCGGTAAAGGGGGTTGCAGGTCGTGTCGCTTTGGAGCTGAATGTAAACAAACGGGGTTGCCAAATCTCATATTTGGTAAAAATGAAAAGTCCCTAGATAATTTCCCCAGGATTAACAGGGTTGCCAAATGTTATATTTTGATAAAAACAGAGAGAGCGAGAAAGTCACTAGATAGCTCCCCAGGACTTGAAAGTGTGTTTAGACCGCGCAAAGTGTGGCCTTCGCCCCGGGCCCCCATTCTGGGGCATACTAGAGAGATCGTTAGGGTGCTTCGCTGTGGGGCCCCACTCTGGCGTTCCCGGGGGAGATCGTTAGGGGTGCTTCGCCCTCCTCGGGGTATCACTCTGGGGGTCTCCCTGGGATCGACAGCGGTGCGTCACGTAGGGGCCCTCTTGTGTGAAAGATGTCGGCGTGCGCGTGAACGCGGCCGGGCGGTCCGGGTTAATTAGAAAAATTTGTCGCGGCGTTACGTGGCCGGTTGTTTCACAGGTGCGACGGCCCAGTGGGCCGGGGTGCGACGGTCCGGTGGGGCGTTGAAAGGGGTTAATTTATTTGGCGGTTGCCTCGCTGCTGATTAATAATAACACATAGGCTAACATACAGCTATCGTTCTCGTACAGGGGCGTACAAGAGAAAAAATATGAAAGAGGGCTTGAATTAAATGCTATAAATCAGACCAGGGGTAAATATATCTTAATACTCACCCTGCTTCTACGTTTATGAATCGTTTTCATTCCCTTTCTTTATTATTAACATATTACTTTTACTCTCATTAAATTGGAATGTATGTGTAGGAGAGAGACATCCTTCTTAAATGATACAACATAGTATAAAGGTTTATATCATATATTTATGCATACTACATTTGCAATTCATAGACTAATAATAGAATAATTACATAGGTATAGGGTTACAGACTTATATAATACAAGTTATACATGTAAACTTAACTAGTTTCCAAATTATCATTATTAGAAATCCTTTAATTTTTCCAATTTAAGGTATTTATACATATCACATATACAATTTATAGATTAAATAAAATAATTACATAGGTAGAGGGTTTATATACACAATTATACAATACAAGTTATACATGTACACTTAACTAGTATCCAAATTTTCATAGTTAAAAAACAATAAAGGGTTCTAGGGAAAAGAAATTCTAATCACACAGAAACTTTTGATGATTCTTTTTTGATAATTGAGAACTGATTAATCTACTTAAGTTTTTAATTAAGCAATAATGAGAATTACCCTCATTGTCGTCTATTACCAGTAAGTTTACATGCTGTTGACTTCTGTTTTTTGTAAAATGTAAAGGACCAATTACTTCAAAATCTACTTTAGAATTATCATAAACTGTATTAAGCCCGTATACGTTTACTGATATATTATTTAATTTTTCAAATTTGTGAATATCCTTTAACTTAATAGGAAATTTCAACCCGTTAAAATTTAGCTCATTCTCGAATATTTTATATTTTATAACTCGCTGAGGGTTTTTTTCCGACGGGTGTATTGCAGCTAAAATACTCCACATGAAACACTTTTGATCATAATTTTGAATGTTTATTACAGCCTTCTTTTGCTGGATAGGGCCCGGAAGTGGTATATATGAGGAGGCTTTCAGGGGATTGTATTTGTTGATATTTAATTCGATAAACAGCAGGTTTTTTAATGTCCACCCGCTCTCCTTCTGCTGAAATTCACTTATTTTATTATCTACTTCATCCGTAAAATGGTTGTATGCAAGATCTAAGTCTGTTGAACCATCAAAATTTTTAAATTTTGTATTAAAGGATTTCACCTCTTCCAAGTCCCTTGATGGTAATTCAAACAGACCGAAAAGTTCAATATTAACTTTAACAGCCGAATACCTATCTAACGCAAATCGCACACAATTTAAAGCTTTTTGTTTTAACATACTCATGAATTCTTTCACGTTCAAATATACCCGATCGTCTGCAGTAATGCGATATGTAGCAAAGCGATTTTTAAACGCCTGCTTTATTAACCTTCCGCTACTCGCACGGGGTATTTAAATACCCCAGATGTAGTATAAGCGCTTATAACTCGGTAATTCCCCGAAGTATGTTAACTACGTTTTAGGTATTCCTCACTAGCAGTATGCTCAATACAATCGTGTGAAGTGCATCGCAAACACTCTCTACAAATTTCCAGAAAAAAATTGTGCAGTAGTCTGGGTACCAAAGTACCCCACGCGAGTTTTTAAATTATTTTACAGGAAATTATTTTCGTCCAACTATAATACTAAGGTAGGTAACATTCTTCTGAAATATTTGTGTATTTGTCGTGTGCGTGTATACGTGCATTTTATTCGTTTGTTTGTACGTTGATGTGAATATTTGCAGTTAGAAATTGCCAAATATTATAGTTTTTAGGTCTTTCGAGACTATGACAGAACAAGGGTCTAAATCGAAGACACGAAGCACAAATCCTGAAGATTGGCTTAGATGGCTGAAAGAAATAGAAAAAGAAGGAGAAGGTAGTGAACCAAATATAGAAAATAAAGAGATTTTCGGAGAAGACGATCCCAATGAAACGGAAAATGATGCGGTAGAAACAATGACTGACGGATCAGATACGGAACAGGAAATAGACCAAGACGAGAATGATGATGAAAGTGATTCAGAAACTGCAGAGCACCGTGGTTTATTTTATCTAGGCAAAACGGTGGAGTTGCTTGTAGTTATAATACTACAAAATGGTGGAAAGAGAAACCACTCGTACTAGATCGCATAACCTGATTTTCAAAGTGCCAGGGCCCAAAGGTGAAGCAAGGAATGCAACAAATGGCATAGACTTATTTTATTTTGTTTATTGATGCATCCATGTTACAACAAATTACGGTATCTACAAATACAAATATTGAACACATAAAACACAACTATGCTAGAGACAGAGATGCAAAACTGACTGACGAGGTGGAAATAAAGGCCTATTTAGGAGTTTTATATATAGCAGGGGTCATGAAATCTGGACGACAAAATGTTTTGGATCTGTGGAACAATAATGGATTTGGCATCGAAGCTATCTATCTTACAATGAGCTACAACAGGTTTAAATTTTTATGCCGGTGCCTAAGGGTTGATAACATACACGACCGGATCTTACGTCGAGAAAATGATAAACTAGCGCCTATACGAGAAGTTTTTGATAGGTTTGTACAGAACTCTCAAAAGAATTTCACACCAAGTGCTTACTTGACTATTGATGAACAGCTTGTGGCCTTTTAGACAGTACATACCGTCGAAACCATCAAAATATGGCATTAAGATTTTCTCAGTTGTTGACGTAAAAAATATGTACACTTACAATCTGGAAATTTGCCCAGGAGTTCAACCAGAAGGACCTTACCAGCAAAGTAATCGTCCAGCAGACGTTGTCAAAAGAATGGTAGAACCACTCAGAAATACAAGCAGAAATATCACCATGGACAATTGGTTTTCAAGTGTACCTCTTGCAATGGATTTATTAAATAATTATAAACTGCCAGTAGTAGGATCTCTAAAAAAAAACAAAGCCGAAATTCCGAAGGAATTTCTTTGCACTAAGCAAAGACCAATAGAAAGCAAGATGTTTGGATTTCATGAAAACAGTACTTTGGTAACGGTAATTAATTCACAAATTATATATGGCATAAATGCAAACGAAAAACCTACAAGAAGAAGCTTTTTGCTGTCTCTTTCTCTGGAACTGATCAAGCCTCAAATAATGAAACGAATTTACATGACAAACATACCTAGTGAGATTAGAGAAAAGTGCAAAATGTTAATCAACTTTAGCGAATCTTCAGGTGCTCAAGAAGAAAATATAGCAGAAAAAAGACCAAAATTAGGCAGAGGTTGGTGCCATTTATGTCCTAGGAAGCAGGACAAAAAAACCCCTGTTACCTGTGTCAGATGTAAACGGTTCACTTGTAAAAACCATCAAAATATTGTTTGTGATGAATGTGTCAATGAAACCCAGGAGCAACCAACTGAAAGTGATTAGTGTACCAATATTGATGTTACTTTGACATTGCGTTTCATTTCATTCAGAAATTTTGTATGTTTTTTTATTCTAGTTCGTGTTTTGTCTTTATTTACTTTATTATCGTCAATAAAATAAAGTTGAGTTTTTGAATAAATAATAATACTCTTCAACGCGTTTTATTGCTTTAGCTGTCAAAAAAGCGATCAAATAGGCATTTCTAAAGTGGGGTATCTAAACACCCCACGCGAGTACTGCCGTGAAGAATCACCGCGCGAGTAGTGGAAGGTTAATGAAACCCCTCCACCAGTCACAATACACGTTTTATTTTTATGTTGTAGACTCAGGCAGTGTTGAGGTAGAAATCTTGTTGGTATATCGATTTCACAAACTTTACATTTTGATAAAAGTTCTTTCACTACAGTTTTAGCACTAGTCGAGGTAATACAAGTCTTCTTAGGGCAGATAGCTGATGCAGCCTTCTCCTTTGATAATTTTCTTTTACGCATACCATGTTTTTTGACCTGGTGCTTTTCAAAGTGACCTTGGCTTTTATATAATATACCACACTGATCACATAAAATGGAAGCTGGTTGACAGTATCCTTTCCGGTGTCTTAGCAGATTATCTTTTCTGCTAAACTGCTTATTACACTGCTCACACGTAAACATTTTTCAACCCTCAACGAAGATACGTCTTACTAGCACAACTCTCAAGAATAGAAATGATGAACTGCCTCGGTGATGTTCTTTATATATTGTTTCGATTACCCATAATGCACTGCAATTCCTGAGATTCAGAATAGCGTTAGGTTGGGGGCCCGCTGAAAATCATATACATAATAATAAGTACAGAATGTA
Organism: Agrypnus murinus; assembly: GCA_929113105.1. Taxonomy (NCBI): domain Eukaryota; kingdom Metazoa; phylum Arthropoda; class Insecta; order Coleoptera; family Elateridae; genus Agrypnus; species Agrypnus murinus. The sequence goes on along the minus strand of OV816027.1, from coordinate 84,691,558 downwards.
AAATATGTTCAGATACGTTCAAATACCTTCAATTATAACAAGTGACAGCCAGGCAATTCATCACATCAGATCTACCCTTCGTTAAATGTTCAGATTCAAGATGGTTGACAGAAGAACGTAGGTGTAGCTAAAGATAACATAAAATTAAAACAAAGAAAAGAACATAACTACTGAAAATATCTTAACTTATAACAAATGTCAGCAATGAGCAGGCTATTTATGCAGATAAAATGTCCTCCTCATGAATGCACCAGCGGGTTTACAGCTAGAAATTATAACAGATTATCTGTAACAAAACATATAATAAATCTAAATTAACTTATAAGATTTAAAAAGAATAGAAATATTATAGTGCTGCTTTCAATTCAGGTTTGAAATTCTCGTTGCAAGAATAAAAGAAAAAGGATCAATATTAAAAGAAACGCAATGCGAAAAATCCTAATTAGCCGATTTCATTCTGTACTTTTTATGAACTAATAGTAGTACGTGATAATTTTATTTTGGGTTCTCAAGAAAATAAATTAAAAATCACTAATTGAAGTTGAATAAGTTTCTCATGTACCTAATTACTATTTCAGATTTTATATGTGTTTTGTTGCTAATGATATTTTTTGTATCTAAAAAACAATAATGATTATGTCGTGACATTTTAAAAACATTATATAGTTATTCCAAACATAAATATTAATTAGTCAATTAGAACGCGAAACATTCTCTCTCTCTCTTTAACAAAACACATCGTTCGTTTAGTATGATATCTGTGTGTGTATATTATTGTAGAAAAAGATGTACAATATAAAATGCATTCTTCCGTATTTTCTACTAAAGGTGAAAAGGTTTCGAAACATCACAATGCGCAGAAACGGAAATACGTATGAGCGATCGAAATTGCATCGCACGCGCATGTTTTTCTTAATGCAGTAGCGTCGGTATATTTCCATTCTGTCTTGTTGCGTATGCGTTTGGAGGTTATAGGTGTGTTTACGTTTGTTGTTGAAAGTTGAAATCAGTTCTTTTCAGTACACTGTAGTCCATGGGATTATAATATAACACACAGATTGTTTTATAAACCATATTATAAATTATGTCACATAAGTTGTCAAATGTTTTACATGTAGACATATTTGCATATTAAAATAATTAAAATTCATCTTTACAATCACTTCTTTTTAATAAGAACGTATTATATCCCACTACTGTCTAAAAACCTAAATACCCTATTTTGTCGATATATAAAGAAAAGCAAGGTTTTCCATTTATTTTGATTTCCTATTACTTTTATTAACACTGAAGTAAATTACATTATCAAATTTAAGCTTTAGAAAACCCAGAATCATTTTATAAACTTAAAATTTTATATACAGGCTTATATATCACAATTATCTTTTTGCTACTTAGGTGAGTTCATTTCAGCTCCAACCCCTTCAATTGAAAGTGGTTATTTAAAGATTATAAAGTGTACTTTGAGATTTTCATAACATTTTACGTGCACATATTTTTAATCCCTTTTAATGAACAACATACGCGCGCCGCCACGATACTCGCAGCTGACGTTTGCGTAGATTTCGATGACTCATTGTGATGTTTTGAAACCTCGCGCACTTTAATAGAGCTATTTATTCATTTTTAAAATTTAATAATTGTATTATAAAATACCAAAAATCTACGTTTTAAAATTAAATATGCGCCAATTATTTCTATTATCAATGCTCTTAGGATACATCAAGCCTTGCCAGATTTTGATAGGCCCTATGGAGGGCATATGGCGTCAGGGGAACTATGCCATTAGAGCGCCCACCTAGAAAGAAATCTAGGTGTCAAAACCAGGAAAGGTTTAATATCAGAGCTTAACATTTAAAACAGCTTTATTTATTTAATTGTTAGAAATGAATCTATTTAGCATCAATGTATAACGAACAAGTTTAACCTTCTTTAGAAGTAAATGATTTTCTCTGTAGTACAATAATTAACGGGGATAGAATAGAAAGGGCATAAATAACAAATTTTGATTTCTTTTGATTACACAATTTTGGTAAGATAATATTAATATTTGCTGATCAAAAAGGATCTAAGCGATTTTTCAAACTCTTAGCGATATCTAAAGAGCACAATTAAAATATCGTTTCCAAATTACCTGCATCTGTTTTATCCTTTAATACGATAAAAATATTAAAAGAAGAATGCGTCTTTTTCTTTGATCATGATGTCATCAGTGAATTATTGCACTAGCATGAAAAAAAAAAACATTCCTTTTAATGAATGATGTTCGACCTAGAAAAACAATACATTCGGTATAAAATAACAATCTCAATTTACCTGCACTTGTTTTTTAATATTTTACACGTTATAATGAAATTTTTAAGATCGCAAACAATATTAAGCGGTTGTGTTGTTTTTAATGCTATTTTTATTGATTAAAAGACGCGAGTTCAAACCGCATTACATATGTGCACAGTTTACCGCTTGTTTTAAAACTGGAACGAAGCGCTGTTAAAATGTGTACTGAAAAATATTTTCTTAATGTCAAAGGAGTAATTTATTATGTCATGTCATAATTAATTAATGCTTTTTAAGTGCAAACATTAACATAGGCGATAAATTTAAAATGTGCGTCATTGCCACATCTGGGATTCGTTTCTTGATATTCCCCGTTTGATTTACAAAACAACAGGGATGTACAAAATCTCACTCACATTAAAAATTGTGTTAAAAATTACGTGTTTTTTATTCCATTTATAATTGAATCGTTGTTTTGGACATCCTTTAGAATATTTTCAGTTATTTCTTTAGTGCGATATTTTAGTTTGTAAAAATTGTGTTATGAAGTATTTTGTTTGAAGTGTTGGCCTTGTAGGGGTGGAAAGCGCGCCATTTTATGAGTTATTGCTTGAAGTTATTTTATGAGGGTGTTTTGCGTTTTCGATTTGTGTCAACAATTAAAATTAACTGCACCTTGCACTCGTATAAAAAGATCACTCTAAAGTGCCTCTGTTTTTAGTTGAAACAAGTGTTTGGTGCAAATAACATACTCATTTTGAAAAACCCGTTCGATTCAGTTTGTGAAATTAACGTGTTATTATTTTTTAATTGAAATAATAACACGTTAATTTCATATAGGTAAGAAAGTCAAGTCACGTTACGTTCAACGCAGCCAATCCCGACGAGTTTTCAAGGTCACCCCGAGTGTAGCCGAACATACCCTAACAATTATTACACAATTCTAATCATTCTAGAACATTCCAATAAAAGTAAAATTTCTCTAGCCTAAATCTAACGAGTTTAGCCGAACATTCTCGAACAATTATTACACAATTCTAAACATAGACAACCGATATTATTATTATTATTATAAGCAATCGATATTAACAGCTGTCTAATACCTGTTTAACACCAGTTAGACCCTTGTTTAACGCCTGTTAGACACTTGTTTAATACCTGTACAATTGGTGGAAGAGTGGGTGACGGTAAAAAGACAACAACAAAATAATCCATTATAATTAGGTGTATTTTTCAAGTTTATAAGCAATATTAACATTACACATATTTATACGCAAAATACAGACATTTCTTTATTTCTATTTACAGTAGGCTTAATTTTATCTAATTTAATTTTTATCTTATAATTAATATCTATTTTAAGATCCTTTATTTCTTTTTCTAAAAAGTAATTTGACATATATAATGGTTCTAAATTTTCGAACTTTAAAATATAACGTTTTTTATTTCTATAATATATTTCTTTAATGGCAATAATTATTAACTCTGTCCCTTCTTGCAATTCTTCTAACCTTCGACACTGGGATGGTTTAACACTCCCGCTAATCGATTGCATTGTAACAATATTTATTTGTTCTATATCTTCCTGTGTGCAAGATAAGTTATCCAAGTTTTGCGGTGTTTTGATACAAAATTTAAATTCCTCCACCTTAACGAATGTGTTCCTATTGTAAGATGTAAGTCCATTCGTTTTAAATGTTATAAATGGTTCTCCAGTTTCCAAACGTATTATATCCAGACCATTAACAGGAATGACCATGACGCCTTCCTTTTCTTCTTTAAAGTTTTCTCGAGATTGATAAACTTTTATAAGGGTACTTTTATCAAATCCTTTTAAGTAGTAAACTCTTTTAATTCCATCTTTTTCGGCCAGTACTCCAACATGTGGATATTTTCCTTTGGTATTAACAGTAAATGCAAATACCTTGTAGAATCCAGTTATGTCCAAATTTATCCATTTTCTGTCAAAATAACTTGCCAACATATCTTTAAGTTCTTCTATATCTTGCTCTTTATCCAGTAAATGTTTATATTCTTCCTTTACAGCTATGGTTTTTTCTAAATACTCGATCTTTCTTCTTTTTGCATCTGTTTCTTCCAGGTCCATTTTTCGTTTCTTTATACTTAATAGATAAACAGATGAGAGAGGTTTTATTTCCTTAATTGGATATGGAGACAACCTATTAGTTATGTTGGTTCTCTTCCTTAAAACTTGTGGAATTACATTATTGGTTTTGATCAAACCGGTGTTTTCGATACTTATATCTTCCGAGATTGTGGAGAAAATGGTGCTGTTCCGAGAAAAAAAGGTCTCGCCAGCTTTAATATAACATTTGTGTATAACATTTATAATATCTTTATTTACAACATCCTCTACAATTTCTACATAATTAATAGGTAAATAGTTAAAGCTAAAAGCGGAAAGTACGTAATTAACCATCTTTTCTCGTAATTTTAGATCACCAGGCAGCTTAATTTGTAATCCAGTCAGCTTCCGTGTATTTAAATTTGCCCAAAATACAAACTGTAAAAGATTGTTATAGAGTACTAAACAACTGTTCTGTAAACTTTCGGTTAATTTCGACCACATTTTAGAAATCGACACAGAGTAAAATGGAGCATTTCGAAAGTAACTTTTATTATTTTCTAATAAACTTAAACAATCTTCTAGGGGATCAAATGCACTAGATGGTTTACAGTAATTTCCAACTGTATAGTTATAGATTGTTGTTTCCAATCTGGTTATTCCATGTTCCTTAGCTAAAGTAGATGAAAAAGTTTCCTTTAATCGCTCATCTGGACAAGAAATAAAATCGATTATACGATTTCCAAGTTGTTTGTTTACCCCTGCGCTTGTTATTTGACAGATAAACTTGTTGTATATTTTAATTCTTGCATTCGAATTTATCCATGTTAGACAATCTATTCCCACTGTTTTATTATTTTCTACAATCGTATTACAATCTTCTTTGTACTCGCCTTGGTAACAGAAGTTATAATTAGCTGTTAAATAATCGCACATTTCTATTTTATTAAATATTCCTGCGAAATCTTGCGTAATATCCAAATCCATAAGGTAAAAATCCTCTTTTTGGAGCTCCTTTAAGATGATTGGTAGTTCTTCTAACAAAGTTTCGATTTTAACATCTGCTAGTTCTACTTTGTAAGGGATAACTAATGGGTTTGCATATTTTTTAATAATATTTTCCACACCTTCCTGTCCAATAACTTTTAGTAATCCATCGGCCATTTTGTTCCCACCTTGTAAGAGAAAAGGTAGTTTTGCTTTTACACCATGTCTGGCGGAAATAAACTTGGAGAATTTTCCTCGTAAGTAGCTATTAAATGCCCCACATATCTCTTTTTTAACTAAAAATCCACCTTTTTCACTTTTCCCAGTTTGTCCAACACAGTCCACAATGTCACTTATTTTAACCAGCATTATGTTATCACAGAAGGGATCTGTAATCGGTGTTAGATCACTACCGCTAAGGAGTTGTTCACCTTCCGAATAATTTATATTACCAACATCTGTAATTAGATTGTTATTCCTGCTATTTTCCGTCAATAACCACAGACCAAAACGTTCGTTTGTTGGTTTTACTTTAACTCCCAAGAGTTGACTAACACTGTATATTTTAGGAGCGTCCATATTAACTGATTCGACGATCACTACTAAATGGATTTAGGCTAGAGAAATTTTACTTTTATTGGAATGTTCTAGAATGATTAGAATTGTGTAATAATTGTTAGGATATGTTCGGCTACACTCGGGGTGACCTTGAAAACTCGTCGGGATTGGCTGCGTTGAACGTAACGTGACTTGACTTTCTTACCTATATGAAAATCTCAAAGTACACTTTATAATCTTTAAATAACCACTTTCAATTGAAGGGGTTGGAGCTGAAATGAACTCACCTAAGTAGCAAAAAGATAATTGTGATATATAAGCCTGTATATAAAATTTTAAGTTTATAAAATGATTCTGGGTTTTCTAAAGCTTAAATTTGATAATGTAATTTACTTCAGTGTTAATAAAAGTAATAGGAAATCAAAATAAATGGAAAACCTTGCTTTTCTTTATATATCGACAAAATAGGGTATTTAGGTTTTTAGACAGTAGTGGGATATAATACGTTCTTATTAAAAAGAAGTGATTGTAAAGATGAATTTTAATTATTTTAATATGAAAATATGTCTACATGTAAAACATTTGACAACTTATGTGACATAATTTATAATATGGTTTATAAAACAATCTGTGTGTTATATTATAATCCCATGGATTACAGTGTACTGAAAAGAACTGATTTCAACTTTCAACAACAAACGTAAACACACCTATAACCTCCAAACGCATACGCAACAAGACAGAACGGAAATATACCGACGCTACTGCATTAAGAAAAACATGGGCGTGCGATGCAATTTCGATCGCTCATACGTATTTCCGTTTCTGCGCATTGTGATGTTTCGAAACCTTTTCACCTTTAGTAGAAAATACGGAAGAATGCATTTTATATTCTACATCTTTTTCTACAATAATATACACACACAGATATCATACTAAACGAACGATGTGTTTTGTTAAAGAGAGAGAGAATGTTCCGCGTTTTAATTGACTAATTAATATTTATGTTTGGAATAACTATATAATGTTTTTAAAATGTCACGACATAATCATTATTGTTTTTAGATACAAAAAATATCATTAGCAACAAAACACATATAAAATCTGAAATAGTAATTAGGTACATGAGAAACTTATTCAACTTCAATTAGTGATTTTTAATTTATTTTCTTGAGAACCCAAAATAAAATTATCACGTACTACTATTAGTTCATAAAAAGTACAGAATGAAATCGGCTAATTAGGATTTCTCGCATTGCGTTTCTTTTAATATTGCTCCTTTTTTCTTTTATTCTTGCAACGAGAATTTCAAACCTGAATTGAAAGCAGCACTATAATATTTCTATTCTTTTTAAATCTTATAAGTTAATTTAGATTTATTATATGTTTTGTTACAGATAATCTGTTATAATTTCTAACTGTAAACCCGCTAGTGCATTCATGAGGAGGACATTTTATCTGCATAAATAGCCTGCTCATTGCTGACATTTGTTATAAGTTAAGGTATTTTCAGTAGTTATGTTCTTTTCTTTGTTTTAATTTTATGTTATCTTTAGCTACACCTACGTTCTTCTGTCAACCATCTTGAATCTGAACATTTAACAAAGGGTAGCTTTGATGTGATGAATTGCCTGGCTGTCACTTGTTATAATTGAAGGTATTTGAACGTATTTGAGCATATTTTACATTCTGTACTTATTATTAGTATGAATATGATTTTCAGCGGGCCCCAACCTAACGCTATTCTGAATCTCAGGAATTGCAGTGCATTATGGGTAATCGAAACAATATATAAATAACATCACCGAGGCAGTTCATCATTTCTATTCTTGAGAGTTGTGCTAGTAAGACGTATCTTTGTTGAGGGTTGAAAAATGTTTGCGTGTGAGCAGTGTAATAAGCAGTTTAGCAGAAAAGATAATCTGCTAAGACACCGGAAAGGATACTGTCAACCAGCTTCCATTTTATGTGATCAGTGTGGTATATTATACACTAGCCAAGGTCACTTTGAAAAGCATCAGGTCGAAAAACATGGTCTGCGTAAAAGAAAATTGTCGGAGGATGAGGCTGCATCAGCTATCTGCCCTAAGAAGGCGTGTATTACCTCGACTAGTGCTAAAACTGTAGTGAAAGAACTTTTATCAAAATGTAAAGTTTGTGAAATCGATATACCAACAAGATTTCTACCTCAACACTGCCTGAGTCTACAACATAAGAATAAAACGTGTATTGTGACTGGTGGAGGGGTTTCATTAATAAAGCAGGCGTTTAAGAATCGCATTGCTACATATCGCATTACTGCAGACGATCGGGTATATTTGAACGTAAAAGAATTCATGGCTATGTTAAAACAAAAAGCGTTAAATTGTGTGCGATTTGTGTTAAATAGGTATTCGGCTGTTAAAGTTAATATTGAACTATTCGGACTGTTTGAATTACCATCAAAGGACTTGGAAGAGGTGAAATCCTTTAATACGAAATTTAAAAATTTTGATGGTTCAACAGACTTAGATCTTGCATACAACCATTTTACGGATGAAGTAGATAATAAAATAAGTGAATTTCAGCAGAAGGAGAGCGGGTGGACATTAAAAAACCTGCTGTTTATCGAATTGAATATTAACAAATACAATCCCCTGAAAGCCTCCTCATACATACCGCTTCCGGACCCTATTCAGCAAAAGAAGGCTGTAATAAACATTCAAAATTCTGATCAAAAGTGTTTCATGTGGAGCATTTTAGCTGCTATACACCCATCGGTAAAAGACCCTCAACGAGTTATAAAATATAGAATATTTGAGAATGACCTAAATTTTAACGGGTTGAGATTTCCTATTAAGTTAAAGGATATTAATAAATTTGAAAAATTAAATAATATATCAGTAAACGTATACGGGCTTAATACAGTTTATGATAATTCTAAAGTATATTATGAAGTAATTGGTCCTTTACATTTTACAGAAAACAGAAGTCAACGGCATGTAAACTTACTGTTAATAGACGACAATGCGCGTAATTCTCATTATTGTTTAATTAAAAACTTAAGTAGATTAATCAGTTCTCAATTATCAAAAAAGAATCATCAAAAGTTTCTGTGTGATTAGAATTTCTTTTCCCTAGAACCCTTTATTGTTTTTAACTATGAAAATTTGGATACTAGTTAAGTGTACATGTATAACTTGTATTGTATAATTGTGTATATAAACCCTCTACCTATGTAATTATTTTATTTAATCTATAAATTGTATATGTGATATGTATAAATACCTTAAATTGGAAAAATTAAAGGATTTCTAATAATGATAATTTGGAAACTAGTTAAGTTTACATGTATAACTTGTATTATATAAGTCTGTAACCCTATACCTATGTAATTATTCTATTATTAGTCTATGAATTGCAAATGTAGTATGCATAAATATATGATATAAACCTTTATACTATGTTGTATCATTTAAGAAGGATGTCTCTCTCCTACACATACATTCCAATTTAATGAGAGTAAAAGTAATATGTTAATAATAAAGAAAGGGAATGAAAACGATTCATAAACGTAGAAGCAGGGTGAGTATTAAGATATATTTACCCCTGGTCTGATTTATAGCATTTAATTCAAGCCCTCTTTCATATTTTTTCTCTTGTACGCCCCTGTACGAGAACGATAGCTGTATGTTAGCCTATGTGTTATTATTAATCAGCAGCGAGGCAACCGCCAAATAAATTAACCCCTTTCAACGCCCCACCGGACCGTCGCACCCCGGCCCACTGGGCCGTCGCACCTGTGAAACAACCGGCCACGTAACGCCGCGACAAATTTTTCTAATTAACCCGGACCGCCCGGCCGCGTTCACGCGCACGCCGACATCTTTCACACAAGAGGGCCCCTACGTGACGCACCGCTGTCGATCCCAGGGAGACCCCCAGAGTGATACCCCGAGGAGGGCGAAGCACCCCTAACGATCTCCCCCGGGAACGCCAGAGTGGGGCCCCACAGCGAAGCACCCTAACGATCTCTCTAGTATGCCCCAGAATGGGGGCCCGGGGCGAAGGCCACACTTTGCGCGGTCTAAACACACTTTCAAGTCCTGGGGAGCTATCTAGTGACTTTCTCGCTCTCTCTGTTTTTATCAAAATATAACATTTGGCAACCCTGTTAATCCTGGGGAAATTATCTAGGGACTTTTCATTTTTACCAAATATGAGATTTGGCAACCCCGTTTGTTTACATTCAGCTCCAAAGCGACACGACCTGCAACCCCCTTTACCGCCAAACTTCGAACCAATCACGAACAGGCCTGAGATTCGAATTTTCCCGCCAAAACCACACCCGCCGCGACATCTAGCGACACATACGGCAACCTATTTTACCGGCAACTCGATCCAACCAATCACGGACAAGCATCACATTCGCCTTTTTCCCGCCTAAACACTTATATGTTAGCGTGTATATGTGGTTGCCTACCCGAGGGTTAGCGTGTATATGTGGTTGCCTACCCGAGGGTTAGCGTGTATATGTGGTTGCCTACCCGAGGTGAGGAGGTGAGGCGCCAGAACCGGCCATCTACCCCTACTTCTGAAAGCCATTACACTTAAGGAGAGTTGAAGCGAATACATAGCCTCTCACAATCAAGACAACTTCACCAAATACGGGTACACACCGGGAGTCTATAACGTGTAGACTTAAACAAAGCTCTGTCGAGGGCCAACCAAGCCTATAATTGGTTGATCGGGGTGGCAAAACCATTAAAAAACCAAGTCCCGCCACAATTGAGGTTGGATTCGATCGGGCAGTGGTCCCACTTAATAACAGCGTTAAGCTGGGGAATAGTCCTATTGCTGGACGAGGTACTTCGCCCCGTATGAAAGAGGACGGGAGGGTGCCTGCGGGTGAGCAACGTGTTAAGTCAATTGATCCGGCACTATGCCTGCGATAGCTAGTAGAGGGTGGATAGGCAACCTCACTCCGACCAGTGAGCTGATCTGGTAGCAATTGCTGTACTGCCGGTTATGCAACTTGCGCGCTGATTGGGCGTATCCCAATCACTTCCTTCTGGAAGGGAACGTGGGTACCCCAGTAGGTAATAGGACAGTTGGCCAGCCCCCCCTCCACTTTTCTACCTGTGATGACGTCATGTCACCTGACTGACATGTGATGATTGAGGTAGGAATTATTAGCGGTTACCTGTGAAATGATTAGCGGTTACCTGTGAAATGATTAGCGGTTACATGATTAAAGGTGATGATTAGCAAAGGTGCTGATTAGCAAAGGTGATGATTAGCAGAGGTGTAGATTAGCAAAGGTAATAATTAAAAAATTTGATATGGTTAGAAGGGGTGAGGTAGCATGTGATCTAATTAAATTTTTGAAATAATTAGAAGGGGTGAGGTAGCATGTGATCTAATTAAATTGATATGGTTTACCTATGACATGATTAGAAGGGATAAGGTAATATGTGATCTAATTAAAGAATTTGATATGATTATAAGGGGTTATGTAACATGTGATCTGAATAAAGGTACGGCTTTGATAGGGTGATCTGCTTAAAGGTGTTGATGCAAAGGTAATAATTAAAAAATTTGATATGGTTAGAAGGGGTGAGGTAGCATGTGATCTAATTAAATTGATATGGTTTACCTATGACATGATTAGAAGGGATAAGGTAATATGTGATCTAATTAAAGAATTTGATATGATTATAAGGGGTTATGTAACATATGATCTGAATAAAGGTACGGCTTTGATAGGGTGATCTGCTTAAAGGTGTAGATTAGCAAAGGTAATAATTAAAAAATTTGATATGGTTAGAAGGGGTGAGGTAGCATGTGATCTAATTAAATTGATATGGTTTATGGCTACCTATGACATGATTAGAAGGGATAAGGTAATATGTGATCTAATTAAAAAATTTGATATGATTATAAGGGGTTAGGTAACATGTGATCTGAATAAAGGTACGGCTTGATAGGGTGATCTGCTTAAAGGTGTTGATTTGAAAGGGTGATCTGAATAAAGGTAGGGATTTGATAGGATGATCTGATTAAAGGTAAGGATTTGATAGGGTGATCTGCTTAAAAAAGGTATTGATTTAAAATGATTAGGTGAGAATTAGCGGTCACTTGTGAAATGATTAGCGGTTACATGATTAAAGGTGATGATTAAAGGATTTGAAATGATTAGAAAGGGTGAGGTAATCTGTGTTATGATTAATTTGATATGATTTGAGGATACCTGTGACCTGATTAGAAAGGGTGATCTGTTCTGCTTAAAGGTGTTGATTTGAAAGGGTGATCTGAATAAAAGTAGGGATTTGATAGGATGATCTGTTTAAAGGTAAGGATTTGATAGGGTGATCTGCTTAAAAAAGGTATTGATTTGAAATGATTAGGTGAGAATTAGCGGTCACTTGTGAAATGATTAGCGGTTACATGATTAAAGGTGATGATTATAAAGTAAAGACAAATTAGTTAGTTAAAAGAGTTATCGTTTTATATCTTATACGTTTTATTATTTATAATTCCGATATTACAAAATCAAAAATCTAAGTTTACGAATATTAATACCAATTATACATGAATAAACTTTATGTAGGTATCACACTCACAATCTAATCCTAAACGAATGTTCGTCTATTCATGGTAAAGTTTAGCAAACGCTCTTTCCACTTGTTTCTCATTGATACCTTTATGGATGTGAACTGGTACCGTTGTATATCGTCGAGGATCTAGTAAGATTTCACCTCCAGATAATATTAACTCATATTCATAGCATACAAGTGCTGATATCGAAAATAGATCGGTTGTATCGTTATCTAAGATTGGAATATCGGAGACGGAAGACCGGAATTGTCGTTGTAATTCTTGTTTATTCATACATAATCCTGTATCTTCGAATATGTAATCATCACTGTCTAGCGAGGACACTGAAGTGGTGCTGGATAACGGCATACTTTCGTCTTGAACACGACAAACAAGTTACAATTTTAACGGGTCGGTTTCTATTCAGAGGCTGAAACAATCGAAATAGTTATAGAAAAAAGGTTAACCTTGCAAGTTTCAATTTAGAAAATAACTGAGCTGAAGACGATGTAAGAATATACAATACTAATAAATAGGAACTACATTAGCATAAAAGGTTAACATTCAGTCGACCAATTTAAAAACTTATGATAATATAATCGAAAACTCACCTATCGATCTTGAAGCTGTAAAACACAGTCGTCTTACAGTATTGAAGAATTGCTGGATTTCATGAAACTGATTAAAAATGAGGCTTATATATGTACGTATATGTACGTATATCTATTTGCTGACTTTTAGATATTCTCACACATTTCTTAATAGTACTGCATACATCTGATTGATAAAAATAACATTTCTCTGATTAGAAATATAGTAAACACTAATTATAATTTATCGAAACTATTTGCGTTTCACAGGCTTGAAATAAAAATCTGTTAAAATGTGTTTATTGTATTGTATTGTAATTACTGAAGATTATAGGGGAGCATGTGAATTGAGTATTATTTATATAGTTTACGTAAAAAAGAACGAATTTAATAAATGTACCTGAGCAATTATAATTAGAAATATTATATAGTATCATTATGACTAATATTAAATTAATTGTATTCACGATTTCTATTAAATACAATAAGATTTATATTGCTGTAGAAATAAATAAATAATTGATAGCATTATTCGCTAATATTTAAACACTTCGAATTATTATCGATATCAATTTCCTATTAATTAATATAATCAGTAATTTGTTTACAACAAGTAAAGACAGATTATTCTGTTATATTCAATTAGACAAAATTCCTCATTCTGTTATCCAATCCTTTAATCAGTTCAGCAGATAGTGGTAGACAGGTAATCAGTAATTAGGTCACAGGTAACCGCTAATCAATTCTTATTTTTAATCATACCGTTATACGAGTTCAGCCGATCGCTATTCCTGTTTGCAATTTCGTTAAGCAAGGCATTCAATCAAAATGTATTGTTGAACTATTATAATCGGATGTAATGAGAAACAAACTGACTATCGAAGTATAATTTCTCTTCCATTACATACAAGGCAATAAATTGTGTACATCTTTGTCTGTAAAGATATAAAATCAATACAATTTGCAATAATTCTATTGACTGTTTTTCATAAAATATTATAATATTTCTAATTATAAACTTATATTAACAATCAAATCCCTTTCGATATCTACCCTTGTCTAGAGAACAAACTTTATTAATAACTAAAAAGTCATATGGTTCGTTCCAGCACATGAAACAAATATTATGTTTAAATTCAAGTTTAATGTTTAAATGTTTAAGTTCATCATAGCTTGCATCTCCTAAAATATGAGCGTTATACACATGTTTTAAATTCAATTCATCTTGCTTAAAGAGAATAAGTAAGTTAGAGTTATCCCTAATCAGATGTTTGGGATGTTACATTTGTTAATGATGACTGTTGAATTAGGTCTGACCCTTGGTTAACCTTCTATTTTTGATCAAATTATAGTTAATCAGATCAAATATTGCTTACAAATCGGAAAAGATATCTATTAAACTAGTGCTGATTAATTATTGGTACCTGAACGTGCAGCAGCATCCGTAGCTAATGCATTAACAGTTTCCCGCATAGCATTTACCTTACATTAGCGAGTAGAGTATTATTTATTTAGTTTACGGAGAAAAAAGAACGAATGTAATAACTGTATCTGTATAAACACTCGTTAAGACATGTCAGTTTGATAACACTGCATCTCGACCTTTGGAATTTAGATATAAAAAAAAAAAATTCGAATATAGACAAAGCAATGAACTGTGCGCATGTTCACCTGTAAAGGTATAAAATAAAATATCGAGTATTTAAATTAGTATTAAGCAATACGCTGTGTTGTCTTCAAGATTATCATCAACATGGACCCTTATAGTAATACCGTAATCAAACCGCTTTGTTACGCAGATATACTACCTGATCTCCTCGATTATAACGAAAGCTTCGATGACTCAAGTTCACGCGAAGACGGGGGTATGTACTACCTATGCTTTAAAATGTACATATTATCATTGATGCTAAAACTTTATTTTTAGAAATTATCGACATTAACGCTAGCAGTAGTGAGCAAAATGTATCATTTGCTTACGATGATATTACTGAATCTTATTATGCTGATGATGATAAGGGTATGTATTTTTAAATGTTAAATACAATAATATATAACTTATTTTTAAATTTTAGAACTGTGTTACGAAGCAGTAAACAACACAGACCAATATGCAAACCCGACATCATTTGATGCTGTCAATATGTCTTCGTATGGTGAAGAGGAAGATCGTCTTCAACTACTCTGTTCTATGCAATATCCCTTGTATACCACACGACGGAACTCCGATCATGTTCACTACATACACGCAGGGTTTGATCCGAAACATGATGACTTTGAACCGGTGATAAAAATCGTATGCTCAAATAATTTGTGTGCCGATGACGAGATAGTGTTGTCTCGAGATTTGTGGTTTAATCTGTATGACATCGACGTAGAAATGAAATTTAGAAATTTCTTTAGTGTTCAGGGTTCTGATTACCGAAAATTGAAAGTGAGAATAACCGAAGATCTAGATATAGAATTTAGATCAGACTGTATTGGTTACAGTGTAACAATTAGAAATGATAAAAGGTACATACACATGAAAGATCATGAATTTCAGCGAATATTATACATGGTTCCAATAATTAATCAGCACATCAGATGTCTATATAATTTATATTTCTCTGTTTTCTACTATGCTAGTACGGAAGCTGTTGCAGAGGGTTTAAGACGTGAGCTGGTATATAAAAGCAGACCTATAGAGAACGATTCAATTTTATTTGCTGCTGAATGTTTATGTATTCATTCGGTTTTAAATTCAGCTTCCTCGGCCTCTGGACGTAATTCACATATTCTACTGGAAATTTTAAAATTTTATCCGTCCAAGTTCATCAATGACGTTCAAACACAACTTTTACGATCGTCAACTCAAACTAATGGAAACGAAGAGAGAACTTAGAATTAGGCTAAATAAGTATATAAGAGCATTACGTTTGTTAAGGTCTGATATAATAATGTACTGTGTCATCAATGATGTATCCAAAGAAATGTTATTTTTATCTGTAAACGATGTATGATAAATAAAAAATAATTCTGTAATAAAGAAATGTTATTTTTATTTCTGATCAAATATTGCTTACAAATCGGAACGTAGGGAGCAGAGTAAGTACAAAACAACATACTTTCCTACAAGAACGTTTATTGATACGAGTAGTTTCGACGCTACTTAAAACATAATACATAACTTATATATAATATCTATTAAAATAGTACATTTCGTATACACTAATAATGGTACGATATACCCGACTATAAAGTAAACATGGTAACTGTCAACAGTTTATAGATAGTAAATATAACTATATCTAATTATTTTATAAAATACTATGTTAACTAAGAGGTAATATACAGAATATATACGCCTGTATTCGACCTCTAGAGGGTTCATACCCTAATATAGAGTTAGTGCGAGAGATTAACGAACACTGACCGAAGGGTTAAGGTTAGGGTTAAGGTTAAGGGTGAAGGGTTAATGGTGAAAGGTTAAGGGTGAAGGGTGACTAGCCAGCGTCTTTCTGAACTTAAACAGAGAAATATTATAGAATAAAAGACGATCACGCGATATCACTAACCTTATAACGCTAAAGCAGATTCTAGATCTAAAAATTTTGATAGATCACCGCTCGTAGACCTGCAAAATTTGTTAATTACTCAAAGAACCTCACAATAGTCGTAGGATATATTACTTTACATTCTATTTAATAGTTCAGTCTTACACTGCTAATAATTTGAGTAACTGCAGTTATTAACAGAGATGGCTTGACTTAAATGAAAAGTCCTGGATAAAGAAGGAAGATCTACTCACTCAATAGCTCCTTTATAGTATTATTATTAGTATACTTATGTATTATTTTAGATATAATTTAGTATTATATATCAATATGAAATGTATTTTCTTCTAGATATAATTTAGTATTATATATCAATATGAAATGTATTTTCTTCTTTCAATAAAAGTTCTTGTATAAAATATTTGTTTTTTATTTTTTACCATGTATTTATATTAATCGTATGTAATAGATGTAATAGTTTAAACAATACCTGTATATAGTTTTCAAATTGTTATATCTTTTACACGTTTCACTGTGTTATCAATTATTTTGTAATGTTATAACATGTATTATATTATTCGTAAATAATAGATGTAATATGATTTATTTCTTATCTTTTTATTTCTATTCTGTTATATTCAATTAGACAAAATTCCTCATTCTGTTATCAAATCCTTTAATCAGTTCAGCAGATAGTGGTAGACAGGTAATCAGTAATTAGGTCACAGGTAACCGCTAATCAATTCTTATTTTTAATCATACCGTTATAATAGTTCAACGATACATTTTGATTGAATGCCTTGCTTAACAAAATTGCAAACAGGAATAGCGATCGGCTGAACTCGTATAACGGTATGATTAAAAATAAGAATTGATTAGCGGTTACCTGTGACCTAATTACTGATTACCTGTCTACCACTATCTGCTGAACTGATTAAAGGATTTGATAACAGAATGAGGAATTTTGTCTAATTGAATATAACAGAATAATCTGTCTTTACTTGTTGTAAACAAATTACTGATTATATTAATTAATAGGAAATTGATATCGATAATAATTCGAAGTGTTTAAATATTAGCGAATAATGCTATCAATTATTTATTTATTTCTACAGCAATATAAATCTTATTGTATTTAATAGAAATCGTGAATACAATTAATTTAATATTAGTCATAATGATACTATATAATATTTCTAATTATAATTGCTCAGGTACATTTATTAAATTCGTTCTTTTTTACGTAAACTATATAAATAATACTCAATTCACATGCTCCCCTATAATCTTCAGTAATTACAATACAATACAATAAACACATTTTAACAGATTTTTATTTCAAGCCTGTGAAACGCAAATAGTTTCGATAAATTATAATTAGTGTTTACTATATTTCTAATCAGAGAAATGTTATTTTTATCAATCAGATGTATGCAGTACTATTAAGAAATGTGTGAGAATATCTAAAAGTCAGCAAATAGATATACGTACATATACGTACATATATAAGCCTCATTTTTAATCAGTTTCATGAAATCCAGCAATTCTTCAATACTGTAAGACGACTGTGTTTTACAGCTTCAAGATCGATAGGTGAGTTTTCGATTATATTATCATAAGTTTTTAAATTGGTCGACTGAATGTTAACCTTTTATGCTAATGTAGTTCCTATTTATTAGTATTGTATATTCTTACATCGTCTTTAGCTCAGTTATTTTCTAAATTGAAACTTGCAAGGTTAACCTTTTTTCTATAACTATTTCGATTGTTTCAGCCTCTGAATAGAAACCGACCCGTTAAAATTGTAACTTGTTTGTCGTGTTCAAGACGAAAGTATGCCGTTATCCCGCACCACTTCAGTGTCCTCGCTAGACAGTGATGATTACATATTCGAAGATACAGGATTATGTATGAATAAACAAGAATTACAACGACAATTTCGGTCTTCCGTCTCCGATATTCCAATCTTAGATAACGATACAACCGATCTATTTTCGATATCAGCACTTGTATGCTATGAATATGAGTTAATATTATCTGGAGGTGAAATCTTACTAGATCCTCGACGATATACAACGGTACCAGTTCACATCCATAAAGGTATCAATGAGAAACAAGTGGAAAGAGCGTTTGCTAAACTTTACCATGAATAGACGAACATTCGTTTAGGATTAGATTGTGAGTGTGATACCTACATAAAGTTTATTCATGTATAATTGGTATTAATATTCGTAAACTTAGATTTTTGATTTTGTAATATCGGAATTATAAATAATAAAACGTATAAGATATAAAACGATAACTCTTTTAACTAACTAATTTGTCTTTACTTTATAATCATCACCTTTAATCATGTAACCGCTAATCATTTCACAAGTGACCGCTAATTCTCACCTAATCATTTCAAATCAATACCTTTTTTAAGCAGATCACCCTATCAAATCCTTACCTTTAAACAGATCATCCTATCAAATCCCTACTTTTATTCAGATCACCCTTTCAAATCAACACCTTTAAGCAGAACAGATCACCCTTTCTAATCAGGTCACAGGTATCCTCAAATCATATCAAATTAATCATAACACAGATTACCTCACCCTTTCTAATCATTTCAAATCCTTTAATCATCACCTTTAATCATGTAACCGCTAATCATTTCACAAGTGATCGCTAATTCTCACCTAATCATTTTAAATCAATACCTTTTTTAAGCAGATCACCCTATCAAATCCTTACCTTTAATCAGATCATCCTATCAAATCCCTACCTTTATTCAGATCACCCTTTCAAATCAACACCTTTAAGCAGATCACCCTATCAAGCCGTACCTTTATTCAGATCACATGTTACCTAACCCCTTATAATCATATCAAATTTTTTAATTAGATCACATATTACCTTATCCCTTCTAATCATGTCATAGGTAGCCATAAACCATATCAATTTAATTAGATCACATGCTACCTCACCCCTTCTAACCATATCAAATTTTTTAATTATTACCTTTGCTAATCTACACCTTTAAGCAGATCACCCTATCAAAGCCGTACCTTTATTCAGATCATATGTTACATAACCCCTTATAATCATATCAAATTCTTTAATTAGATCACATATTACCTTATCCCTTCTAATCATGTCATAGGTAAACCATATCAATTTAATTAGATCACATGCTACCTCACCCCTTCTAACCATATCAAATTTTTTAATTATTACCTTTGCATCAACACCTTTAAGCAGATCACCCTATCAAAGCCGTACCTTTATTCAGATCACATGTTACATAACCCCTTATAATCATATCAAATTCTTTAATTAGATCACATATTACCTTATCCCTTCTAATCATGTCATAGGTAAACCATATCAATTTAATTAGATCACATGCTACCTCACCCCTTCTAACCATATCAAATTTTTTAATTATTACCTTTGCATCAACACCTTTAAGCAGATCACCCTATCAAAGCCGTACCTTTATTCAGATCACATGTTACATAACCCCTTATAATCATATCAAATTCTTTAATTAGATCACATATTACCTTATCCCTTCTAATCATGTCATAGGTAAACCATATCAATTTAATTAGATCACATGCTACCTCACCCCTTCTAATTATTTCAAAAATTTAATTAGATCACATGCTACCTCACCCCTTCTAACCATATCAAATTTTTTAATTATTACCTTTGCTAATCTACACCTCTGCTAATCATCACCTTTGCTAATCAGCACCTTTGCTAATCATCACCTTTAATCATGTAACCGCTAATCATTTCACAGGTAACCGCTAATAATTCCCACCTCAATCATCACCTGTCAGTCAGGTGACATGACGTCATCACAGGTAGAAAAGTGGAGGGGGGCTGGCCAACTGTCCTATTACCTACTTACCCCACGTAAAATAATCATGACAATCTATCAACTTAATTTTTTAAGAACGCCATCAGAGTTTCCAATTGCACCGCTGACAGTATGTGTGGTTGTGTACAATGTCTCTCCTATTCCAAGATAATGTCCCCAGGAAGCATAGACTCCACCATACACTGAGTGTTTCTATGGTTTTCAGATAAAATAACAGTAGCATGTATAGGTAATTGTAAAATCTGGAAATGCTGTGCTTGATTTCGTTGACGGCATTTTTCAGTATCAGTTCCTCTTATAAACTTACACAAGCATAACTTATCTACCCAATCTCTCCTTCAGGCCTGTGATGACTAACTGATAATAATTTTTTATTTTACTATAACTTATTTATCACTTCTCACCGATTCGTGTGCCGGTGAACCGTCAATCATGCATTAAAGTAGCTATTGAACCTTGTTGAAGATACTTTCTTCACTTCACATTCTTTTTCTTCAGAATTTGACTCCACCTGGTTTTCAAAAATGTCTTCAGTGACTTCTTCATCAGGTTTGGGCGACTCTATTGCTACGTGTATCTCATCAAGTCGACATTCACCATGGATGTTTCTTCACGTTAAACTGACGTTATAGGCTGACATAGTACATTCATATGCAAGTACATACAGTATTAGCACACAAACACGAAAGCAAAAACTAATCAGTGATAAATTACCAAAACGTAATCTAGACGGGAAGCTTTTACAAATGTTTCGAAAGTGCTGTGTTTGCTAAAGAGCACATACATAGCAAATTCTAAAATAATTCAAGAATTAACATCTTTAAAAAAAATTTCTAAAATTTTCTCGATAGCCACATTTTCAAGAACGTTATAGGAAACCGGCAATAAAAACAGCAAACAAGAAGTCAGCATATTTCCTGCATACGGAATGTTAAAAGGTACAATCCTAACGTACGCTGCTTACTTTCTATAACAGCCGAGAGCAACACAAGATGCTGCTTACTCTCTTATATTAACTTATTGTATTTCACAGCTGCTAATCGCGCGTTTATATAACCTAATAATGGAACTTAAAGTAGATCTCAATCTGTGGTTTCTCGATGACGGCACTATTGCTGGAAATATAGATCGGACATTCCCTGAACACTTCCAAATGTAAAGTAAAATTATGGGAAAACGAGGACAAAAAGTATGCTCTTTTTTTCTGTTATTGTCCCTGGAATTCAACCTATTCTGGACAAAAATGCTTTTCTGCGTGGTTCACCAATCCATGAAAAGTAAATTAACAAGTTCCTAAAATCAAAGATTCATAACTTTGAAGGTTTGTCCTGTAAGTTGTGTCACCTTTAGCAACACTCAGCTTTCTTCCTCCTCCGGGCATCCTTTTCATTCCCAAGATTTACTTACTTCTTAAGATCAGCACCATGTTGGAAAAAACCCCATCTTTCACAGGAAGTGGACAAGTGCTTAATGGCAGCGCTGGAAGCAATCCTTAACTGCCAATTCACCGAAAACTCCTAGAAGCAATCTTGCCTTCCTGTTAAAATGCGTGGATTGAGTATCAGACACACAATGGATATGGCGATTCCGTGTTTTCTAGCATCATTTCATTCTGCGGAACCCTCTTCTCGTGCATCATCTCAAAATATAGCTTTTCCTCCGACAACACCATAATAGAAGCCGTACATCATTACCAACAACTAACTGAAAATGACATTCCCACTGGAGATCTAACAAAACAAGGAACATGGGAATCACCAATTCAAACAAAAATTATGAACCAACTCTGGAAATTTTTCCAGATGGCCCCAAACGGGCAAGACCCTTCACTGTGAGCTGTACTGAAGGTGAAGCATGGCTTCAAGTTATTCCTTCTCCTCCTCTTGGAACACTTATGAACACCTTTCAGGTTGCAATCACCCTTCGGCTAAGTATCAAAATATGTGAAAGTCAGACCTGCCATTGCGGAGTTCCAGTTTTTAATAACACCGGCCACCATGGATTACATTGCAGATTCTCATCAGGTAGAATTCCAAGACATAATCTCAGAAATAACATTATCTTTCGAGTACTACAATCAGCAGGAATACCTTCCATTAAGGAACCTCTGGGCTGTTCCAGAATCGATAAAAAAAGACCGGATGGATTGACACTAACTCCTTGATAAAGGGGAAAATCTCTTATTTGGGACGCCACAGTTTCTGACATCTATGTCCCCAGCTACATACACCTCACCTTCAAAATTCTTGGTACAGCAGCGGCGGAAGCTAAAAAACGAAAAAAAAAAGGAAATATACTAATCTAGTTGACCAGTTCATTTTTGTGCCTGTCGTTTTTGAAACATCTGGAGTTTGGGGAAAGGACGCCATACGTTTTATTCAGCAGATTGGAACCAAAATCGCAAATATCACAGAAGATGCAAGATTAACTTCATTTTTAATTCAACGAATTTCAATGCAATTCAAAAATGCAACGTTGCCTCCATATTGGGTACTTTACCTTCAGGTGGAGAGTTAAATAAAATTTTTCACACATTATTATTGACTTCGATATGCGGTAGGTGATTATGCAGGCAACCAATGAGATGCATGCTTTAGTTGTAACATAACCTTCCAACCTTTCAATTTGATAGTTATCCTACTATAATCAGTATTTCTAAATTTCGCTAGAATGCAGATCAGTCTTTGGCGCGTCCCAATTTTAAAAGGTCTCTAAGCCGAAATACACACCATTCACAAATAAATTAGCTTAGGGGTAATTTTGAATATAAAATATCATAAATCATTGGGATTTTCATCTTAACATGTTTACAAACTAAATCACGTGACTAATGACGTAAGAACAAATTATAGTTGGCAGTGCCTTACATAAAGATTTATTAAATGTAATAGTAATGTTAGAAAACAGCGGGTCCAAGTCATCACCGAGAAAGCAAACACCGAGAAAGACAACTACCGAGAAACCAAAACCGAGAAACCACAACCGAGAACACATAACCGAGAAACCTCAACCGAGAAACCACAACCGAGAAAACCAAAGCTGAGAATGGAAACTACCGAGAATAACAAATACCGAGAATGCATCCATACGTATGAAGTAATAACTTATTTAATTATTTAATTAATTAATATTAGAATATTAGAAGTCACTCGGCATAGCGTGTCCTGTTAGAGTTATTCTCTCTCTCAGTCATCACGTTAACTATTGGAGTATGTCTCTGTTAGATCTATCAAACTTACTAACTTATAACCTAACCTACACTGGATAGCGTTTCCTTTACGCAGTTGGTCTTTATCTTTCCCCTCCCTATTTATTCTCCTCTGTCTCCTTCAGATCTATCAAAGTTACTAACTTTTAATTATTTCTTCATGCATTCCATTCGGTTTCAATTCTCGGCTTTGGTTTTCTCGGTTGTGATTTCTCGGTTATGGTTTCTCGGTTGTGGTTTCTCAGTTGTGGTTTCTCGGTTATGGTTTCTCGGTTATGGTTTCTCGGTTAGGTTTCTCGGTTGTGGTTTCTCGGTTATGGTTTCTCGGTTGTGGTTTCTCGGGTTTGGTTTCTCGGTTTTGGTTTCTCGGTAGTTGTCTTTCTGGTGTTCTCTTTCTCGGTGATAACCGGATACGGAAAATAGTCGTTGTGACAATCTACTAATCTAGGTAATTACATCTATTAATTAATAATATAATTTTTTTATATAATGAATATGCTATTGTCTTTGGCTTTCATAGTTTGTTTGCTTTTATTGGTTTTAACACATTGGTTTTAAACATTTATTCAATCTGGAAAAGTCAAAAATACATAATGTGGTGATTAGATGCAAGCTGAAGAAATTTCGTGATAATCGTATACAGGGTGTAAAATAGCCCGACGCACAATACAATTATTTTACAGTAGCGATATTCCGGAAAGCTGTAAAAAGAAAATCTACCAATTGAATGATCGTAACCGGAAAAACTAAATAAAACAAAACTGTCGTTTCTGCAAAAATCAGTTATGTCTTGGTAACATTGAATGGGAAATGTTTGCCAGCTATACTTGGGCCGCTGAACAGATATAGTAATAAAAAACGCCTACAATTACCCCCTCTTTGTAACAAAACCTTTCTATTGGTAGCATTCAAATATACCGCTCAAATTGAAAGGCATGTTTAATTGTACCAAAAAGATATCAATTCGTTTACTGTCAAATATCCAGCAATCACTTGTTAGTTGTGCGTGACGCTTGTATAACTAAAATTTTCGTTCATTCATTTTCGATATTCTGTATTTGTTTGTTTGTTTAGTTTTCCGTTCTTTTCTGTTTTGAGTGTTCCCGTTTTCATTTTTTTGTGTTTTGTTATTATTTCGTTCTTTACTGTTGTTGTTTTAAAATTCAAGAGATATGGCCCTTTCTCCTCCAAAAAAACGGCCGCGAATGCATTTTTCGGTGTCTGATAAAGCATCCATCCTAAACATTTTTAAAGCGTGTCAAGAAAAACATCCAACTAATTCGAAAATTGAAAACGTCGAATTTACTGCAAAAGCGGCAGGTAGGCAATTGTAATTTTATTTTGCTTATTACGTATTGTGTTATTTCTGCAATATCAATGTTGTAAATATTCATTTTATGACAAGCGTGGGTGTTGCAAGTGTTTATAACGTTCTTCGAGAATATAAGGCTGACCATTTTGGATAACATTGATGAGGGCATAAAAAGTGGAGTCAGACGAATAATCCATCAATTTTATCTACGAAACGAACCACCAACAATAGCAAAAATAATGCTTGCTATTAATGACAACGAAGAACTGCCAAATTTCAAAAAACTACTTTGAGGCCATTGCTGAAGGAAATTGGATTTCGGTAAATATACAATAAGTAATGTTATGTCATCTAAATTTATTATTGTTGAAGGTATAGCAAAAGAAAAAGAAATGGAATGTTAAAGGAAAAAATGAAATTGTGGCTTGGCGACGACATTATCTCCGGGAAGTGCGGAAATTGAGGGCAGAAGGGAAACAAATTTATTACTTAGATGAAACGTGGGTAAATGCAGGTCATGCAGTGCAAAGAATTTGGCAAGACACAACCATAACTACAGCAAGGCAAGCTTTCCTACAAGGGTTATCTACAGGACTGAAGAGTCCATCTGGCAAAGGAAAACGTCTTATTGTGTTGCACATTGGGTCAGAGGAAGGATTTGTAGAAAATGGCCTACTTTTGTTTGAATCCAAGAAGACTGGCGACTATCATGAAGAAATGAACGCCGAAGTCTTTGAAAAGTGGTTCCAACCAATATTGCCGGCTTTGGAGGAAGGAGCAGTGATAATTATGGATAATGCCTCATATCACAGCAGAAAAGTAGAAAAAGTTCCTTTTTCTTCAGCAAAAAAGGCAGAGATTCAAGCTTGGTTAAGTAAGAACTTTGTTACATATGAAGCCGATATGGTGAGAGCTGAATTATTAACGCTGGTGCAACAACACGCACCGGCGAAAAAGAAATATGCTATTGACGAATTAGCTACAGCAGTTGGTCGTAAAATTCTACGATTGCCACCATATCACTGCGAACTTATTCCTATAGAATTAATATGGGCCAAATAAAAGGAGAAGTAGCAAGGAATAATATCAACTTTAAAATCCAAGATGTACGAAACCTGCTACTTACTGCAGTTGCTAATGTTTCTTCCGAAAATTGGAAGAAAGCGATATCACATACCATGCTGGTAGAACAGGGCATGTGGGAAGCTGATTTAGCAGCGGATATTGTGTTCGAACTATTGATTATCAATTTGGAAAATGAATCTGATTCATCTATGAGCTCGGATTCTGATTAATATTTATTATGTAATTCATCGTCTGTACATATTTTATAGTTTTCATTTGTATCCTGTATTCGTTTAGTAGTTGCAGTTTCTGCTCTATATTTATAATCTGCATTTCTATTTTGTATAAAACATTTTGTGCCAAAGATGTATATACTTAAAGCATGTTTGTATGTAAATTCATTGTTTTATTAATAATTCACAGACAAAATAAATGCGTTTACAAACATCGCACTCACGAACTTTTAATGGCAATTTTATCATAAGTAATACAACAAGTTGGTATGAAATTGCCGAAAATTTTCGATTTCAGATCCGAGTATTTGTTTCGACGACAATTTTTCACGAGTGAGCGCAGCGAACGAGTGAAAATTGTCTAAGAAACAAATACGAGTTGAATGAGGAGAAAATCTTCTTCAATTTCATACCAACGAGTTTGTATTCGGCTTGACAATTCAACGAACTAAAAGTTATTCTCATTGAACAATTCTATTTGAAAAAGTAGGTCATGCTAAAAACAATTATATTGTTCTAGCAACAGTTATAACAAACTCCAAGCTGTGAAAATTTTTAACTTCTTTTTCAAAATACGTCGAGATTCAGTCGCATTGTGTTGGTTTTTTACGTTGTCTCCATTTTCCCTGATGGATAGAAGATTTGGAAGCGCACCGGGTAAAGAAATTGACGATGCTATCATAAATCTGGTCCCACTCAATACCCGGAAAACACACAACTCATGTTGGTTGCAGTTCAAGAAATTTTGTTCTGAACGGGGCTACTCGCTGGATCAAGTTTTGTCGATCGAAGAACTTAATAATATCCTAAAGGACTACGGCTTCAATATGAAAAAACAGAGTGGAGGGGAGTACAAAGAGACGGTAGTGAAAGTGTTGTGGAATACGACGGCCAAACTTTTGCAAGAAATGTATTATAACAAGTTTGGAATTAAGTTTGATCCGTTCAAGAATCCAGCGTTTAGAGAAGCAAGAAATGCTAGGGACGCTAGAAGAAAAATATTGCAAGCTGATGTAAGTAAGCGGAAAGTGAGCTCAGCAGCACTAACCAATGAAGAATATTTGAAGATGGTCAAACTGTGGGACGAAGAGACGCCATGTGGTTTGCAGTACAAATTCTTTTTGATTGCTGCTCGAGAATTCGCTTGGAGGGGTAATGAGGCAGTAAACTGTTGTGTGAGTTTCTTTCGAGAAGAAAGAAATAATTCCGGGGTATTACCTGGTCGACTGGAGTACAATCCTATCTTTTCAAAAACGCACCAAGGAGGCAGTCATTCTTTGAGTGATAGCTAATGGTTGGTTTCAAATACGGAGTCACCTGACATTTGTCCAGTAAGGTAATTTTTTGTTAAAAACTAAACTTTCAATAAAAATTAATAAATAAATCAATTACAGGTTATTTAAGAAACTCTTATCGAAGAGAAATGATCGCATAAAAACGGATCGAATGTTTCTTATAGTAAAGCATGGGTGGACATTGGAAAATAACGCCGTTTGGTTCAAAAATTCACCTGTAGGAATCAACAAGTTGGGAAAGTGGTTGAAACTTAGTGCGGAGAAAGCAGGGTTGGATACTGAAAGGTTGAAAATCACGAATCACTCAGCACGTTCAAGCGCGGTAACAATGTTGGCAAAGTCTGGCATTGGTGAGCAAGAAGTGATTAAAATAACAGGACACAGCTCAGGAGCATCAATCAAACCGTATTTGCAGCTTGACCAAGAATACCATTCACGATTAATACAATGCTTTCGGAAAAGCGAAGAAGCGACAACTTTGGAACCATCATCATCATCTGCTCTACAAGAGAATAAGGAAAAACGTATGATGTCTTCCTCTTCCGGTACAACCAGTTATGTGTATAATAATTGTACTTTTAATAGTTATAATTGTCATTGTGATGTCAACAATGAATTAGATAAATAAAAATGTTTGTGGTGGAAATTTATTTCGGAAATTTTTACATGTGAAAATTGCCGCTAAATACAAACATGATTGGTCCATTTTTTGAAAATGACTGAATTTGATTAGTCGAAAAAATGTGAGTTGAATTGTCACTTATAATATACCAAGTGCATTGATTATTGCCGGAAATTTTTTGAGTGACATTTCTGCAACGTCATAATTGCACGACACGAAGTGGAGTGCAATTACGTTGCAGAAATGCACGAAATCAAAATTTCCAGGCAGAATCAATGCACGAGGCTATATTCGGTAAGACAATCGCACGACGCACAGAAAAAAATGCATTATGATTAATTGGTTTTATGTAGCTATATATGTTACAAGTATAATTTCCAAAAAATTTCCAAAAAATTACTCCTTGGTAGCATATATATATAAATTTCCGGAAAATTGTGTGATTGTCATGGATACAATTCAAATTTGAATTTTTCTATTGGTTTTCGGCATCGTCATGCGATTCTCAAATTAATAAAACTGAAATTTTTTTAAAATGTATGGTTATTATTTATACTAGCATTTCTCGAAGTGCCATTATTTATAATGAATTAACAATTCATTTCTAAAAATGTTCTATTGTAAATTTTACTTTCACATAAAACCAATCAGAACAATCTGTGCTGCCTTGATTTTTTTTAACTATCTGTTCAGCGGCCCGGGTATAGATGTCATTTTTAAGGTTCCATTGAAGTTTTTGATTATTGGATCTGTATTATAACAGACG
Organism: Agrypnus murinus; assembly: GCA_929113105.1. NCBI lineage: Eukaryota > Metazoa > Arthropoda > Insecta > Coleoptera > Elateridae > Agrypnus > Agrypnus murinus. The sequence goes on along the minus strand of OV816027.1, from coordinate 84,662,576 downwards.
AAATTTATAATCGGATGGTAGTCTGCAGACATGATGCATTTATGATTGCTAGTTTAGTAGTAGTTAGTAGTTAGGGAAGACATTGTAAGATTCTTTTACAAAAAAGATTCTTATAAAGTTTGGGCAAACAATAACTTTATTAGAACAAATAAACTGATGGCCATCCGTGGTCGAGTGGTAGAGATCCTACCTCTCGTTCAGAGGGACAGGGGTTCAAACCTCGGTTGCGACTGAATTTTAAAAATTTAGTACGATCGTGTTTGAGCTCCTTAGCTTAATGCATGAAAGTTGTATAAGTGATAAAGTATGGGGGAGCGTAATGTACTCGCTACAATAGGTCCATTACCTCCGTTGCACTTTCATAAGAGTTTCTGTGGAACCCCGACACTGCGAAATGCGGATAAGGGGAATGGATTATGTATGTATTGCGATGTTATGCAGCTATGCAAATAGAATGCCTTCATATTTTAATTTTATTATGAACTGCACTCGCTGTACTAAAGTTATATCTCAGGGTCGCCTTTATTTTTTTTTATTTGCCTTTACTAGATTTTTCTTTACAATGAGATTAAAATAAGTGTAATCGAATTTCCAAGTATGGGTTCCTCTCCTTGGAAAAATTCAAAATTTCTTTAAAAATATTATAGTACAATGGAATTTCAAGTAACCTTTAACTATTGAGAAATTTCTTTAATGGGAAACTTTGCTTAACCTTGAAACTAATATTTTGACGTGTTGTCCATAACCACACATATGAATTTCAACAATTTTATAAAATGAGGTAAGTTTGATCAGTATTTTAGTTCTAAATAAATTAATTAAGTTCTTTATTATTTTTAGGTTATGTGCATCATCTGCTTGAAACTCTTTACAATAATAATGGTACGTTGATTTAACCTTTAAATTAACTTATAAAATTGCACTTTAACCTTCTGGTAGGACACTCTGCTTTTTAATAACACTTTCACAAACCTTTTTAGTTATTTAATTGATAATGCTTCTCCCTTCTTGTAGCACGTTCTCAGGAACCTGTATGTAGCCTGCGCTCTTAAACTGCCCTAGATTTATGAATCTGGTGTAACTCAGGATACGAAGAATTGCCAGACAGCTAAAAATATCGTAGGTCAAGAGTACCTGTTTGTCTTTACCTTTATTATTAAAGTAACTATTCTCTTCTTCTAGGATCAAATGAAACTTTGAAGATCCGAAGATTATATCAGATTCGAACCTCTTTTTGGTAGTGAGTATGTTTCCATATTTTAAAACTTCTTCTTCTGTAAACTCTTTATTTTATTTGTTGGTTGAAATAAATAACACCTTTTACTATATTTTAAACTGCTTTTTATTTTTTATTTTCTCATTCTAAAAAAATATTACATCCATTATCCAAAATTTTTCTAATAACCTCCATAGCAACCACCATTCTTATCACCTTCATCTTTTTCTTTCTTTTTTGTTTTATGATTTACAATACAAAATTAACTTTTTTTTAAATGATTAATTATTGTTTCTCATTATTAGGTATCTCTATTATAACCATGCATTATTATTGATGGATGGTTGTTATGGATAAATTTTGACTGATATTTCAAATGGAATGTTATGTTTTGACTATTGTTAAACATGCTAAAAACTATTTTTTGGCCTCCTAACCTGTAAATGTCAAATTAACGTATCATTGACATCTATGGGAACATGATGTTTAAAGTCACTGGAGTTTTTCGGACACGGCGTGCTGTAAAAATTGATGTAATTTTTCATCCTTCAGATACGTTTATTAAAAAAATCCATTTGCACAACAAAAACATGTTTATTGAAACGGCATTTACACAACTTTTCAATTGTTGTATGATTAAAATAACCTTTATATTAACATTTCTTTGAAGTAGAACAGCGCCGCCATCTCGTGCTGTTTCAATGACATGTTACTAGTTAGGTACCGACAGTACCGACACCGATAGTAGAATGACATTTTGTTTGACACATCGAAGGTCAATGGCGTATTGACTGGTATTGACGTGGATGCATGGAAGTAAACGAAAGTAAACAAGCAATAATCATTCAACATTGTGAAATTTTAATGAAAAACCCAAAGGTAGGTATTCGTATATTATAGTCATTCCTTTTCTAATACATTCCTTACTTCATCTTTCCTAACAAGCCCTAATTCCCAATGAGTATCAATCAAGAGAAAGCATTGAAAGCAGTAATAATGGCTTTGATTCGTGAAGAATTTTCCGCATATGTATCAACTTGTACCTACCTACCTACCGATTCCTGTCTGTAACGAAGTTTAATATAAAATAAAATTTTCATTTTTACAAAAAATGCTTCATAAGTTGATGTTTATAAGTGATGTGTCAAACATACAATAAGATTTATTTTACTTATTTATATTACAGCTGTTATAAATATTAACATTAATTGTACAGTTTTGTACGTCTGAAAATAGTCCAGGCATTAACTGTTTTACCTCCGTTGTGGTAGTTGTGTGTTCATGCACAGCCCCTACATGGTGTTCAATGTGTTCAATTTCAACCTTAGAATTTTCTGCAGGAATTTTGGAAGAACAAGGGTTTATTTCAGACGTGGGTCTTTTTGCAGCAGAAGGCCCAGCCTCAGTCATCATATGGGCCACATCAATTTGCCTCTTTAAAGAATCAGCAACATAGCCTTCTGCCACTGTCCCACTCTTCCAGCCACCAAATCTCTTCAAAGTTAGAAGATCTCCTCCTCTGTTTGCAAGCAAAGTTGCAGCACTTCGTCTAAAACAGTGCCCAGTGTATTGACGAGGATTGGGTAATTTGAGAAATGTGGCAATTTTGGAAGGGATGCTCCCAAAATTATTTATGCCAATAGGCACAACACAACACTTCCCATTTTGATATTTTAGAAAGAAACGATCAGGGACTTTTGTGATTTTTAATCTTATCTGTAAGTACTTCTGGATAGTGGCCACCCATTCTTCTTTCGTTATGACGAAAGAACGACTTATATTCGTTTTTGTCTTAGGGATTGTAATGATAATTATATCATCTTTCAGCTGTACATCTTTCATAAGCATGTTACACATCTCTTCTCGACGCAAAGCACCGGACACTCCAATTATCAGAACCACCTGGAACAATGTTAAAATCATGTAGCTTGTTAGTTATGGCCTATATTTTACAGTAATAGGGGTGAGTAATCTTTCTATTAGTTAGTTTGTGTATGAAAATGCTTACCTTCATAAGTAAAAAATTAATATCTGGAGCATGTGTCAAAAATGCACCAATATTTTCTTCATCCAAAATTAGGCTTTTTTTGGGTTTATAATGTTCTGTTTGTCTTTTTATATATGTAGTTAATTTGGCATATTTAGAAATGTCTACATTTTTGTTGAGCATAATACATGATTTTAACATTGAGAAAATTGCCCATAAAGACTTTTTATTCTTTCCCACCAAATCAGTAAAGTACGCTAGCAGGACATTCTCGCTGTAATTCTTCACCCCCTTTTCTTCACACCACATTATAAAGGCGTTGAATTGTGCCTCATAGCGAGCTCTCGATTTTTCCGGCAATAACTGTGATGAAACAGTTTCGGCTAATTGTCTCACTTCTGGAGGCGTACATGTCAAACTATCGTCACTGCCGTCACTGGACATTTTTGAAATTAAAAATGCTTAACAGGTAAACGTAAATTAAGACGTGATTAACACTATTTAATAATAATTTGACATTTGAAACAAATGAACAAACAGTAAACATTTTTTGAGCCGATAGCCACCTCGATACCTCAACACAACGCTATTTTGACGTTGAATGAAAAATAAATTTCAATTTAACAAGTAGGATTTCTTTATGAAGTCGGCCAAAAAGTTTAATACAAATCTTGTGTGTTAACCATTTTACAGTGCTCAATTATTAAAGCACTCCGCTTCGCGTCGTGCTTCAAATTAATTTCGCACTGTAAAATGAAAGTTACCGCACGCGAATGTAAATAACTATTACAACTTTTCCTTAAGTCTAATAACAATTTTCTTTTCAGGTTTGAGCTTCAGATGTAATAACCTATTAACCCAAATACTTCTTTTATGTAACAACAATAAACTAAATATATAAATCAAACTTGAACTCTGTTTTCATGAATTATTTTATATGAACGTCTGCTATATATTATGAACGTCAAACATCACATCTACCTCTTCTCTGTTCATCAAGCAATTTTAAAACAATAATGAACTTTTATTAACTTGAACAACATCGACTTGAGTAAATAATTAAACTCGATCGAAATATTATTACAGTATGTAGAACAAATAAACATTATAAACAAAGTAGATTACGAACTAGATAACAAATAACATTTTTATTATAACAAAGATGCTTGCCAGCTCCATTCTACTACCTCCTGAAATCCTACCTAAGTGATAGATTATTTCGAATAAAAGTTGTCTTGTATCTAATCTACACACAGACCTTCCTACATCTGACTCCACCACAACCGGTACATTTGCAGATGATACTGCCCTCCTTGCCGTCCACGAAGACCATATAATAGCTTCTGCAAACCTCCAAGGCCGTCTCTTTCAAATTGAGAAATGGCTTCAACGATGGGCAAGGCAAGTCACAACATATAACCTTCACATTAAAAAAGGACACCTGACGCCCAGCGAACATAAACAGTACCGCAATACCACCAGCAAACAGTGTCAAGTATTTGGGTATCCATCTTGATGCAACACTTAACTGGAGAGACCACATATCCAAACAACGAAAAGAAATAAATCTTAAAATGCGAGAACTGCGTTGGCTGCTTGGTAAAAATTCCAGATTGTCATTAGAATTAAAAATCCTAATATACAAAGCAGTAATCATCCCAATATGGACCTACGGTATTGAGCTCTTGGGCTGCACCAGCCAATCCAGCATTGCTATAATACAAAGAGCACAATCTAAGATCCTCAGATAAATCGCTAATGCACTCTGATGCATCTCAAATCAAATATTATATCAAGATCTTCATATACCAACAGTCCAAGAAATAATTCAACAACGAAGCCAGCAGCATCATCATAAACTCGAAATACACCCCAATATTGTCCTACAGCCACTTGTGCAAGAACTATCACACCACAGAAGACTGAAGCAAAGATGGCCGCCTGACCTCTTGTGAGGTGACTAAGAGGCCTTCTCAATGGAGAAGCCTCATCGGGACACTACTGAGATTACCAGTCTGTATGCCAGCAATATAGCTTATAGAATATAAATTCTGATTGCCGTACATTTATTAATTAAAAAAAAACAAAACAAAATTGCGAGGTACGCAGTAAAACACTCGTTAACTATTAAACGTCGTATAATGAACTCTGGTTTACATTCGTTTATTGTAATTATAATAATAAATGGATGTTTTATTAACATTCAATACAAGACCGTCTAATAGCGGCCATTTGTAAAGATACAACTATATCAACACATAGTACCAACCGTACAAAACGGAATCTTAATTTAAAGCACCAACACTCTCACGAGCTGGTGATTTTTCTGGTTATAAACAAAAGCCAATTTCGAACTAAATACCACATAACCCCATATTTGTAAATAACTATTAACTATTGTTTAGACAAATTCAATAGAAAGATAGAGAAAAAACTCTCTTTTTAATGATATATAAAACTTGTACTATCATAAAATAATAAGTTGCCTAGAACTTGTCAAGCAAATCATCTTTCAAATGCAATTATTAGATAACTAAATTTAACGTAATTACTTTAATTTGCCTAGTTACAACTTCCATTATTTACCTTACTTACTTAAAATCCATCCTTACAACTTAATTAACATTATTTAGATATTTTTAAGATATTCAACTATGAAATAACAATTAAATTATATTATTTTAGATTGCTATGGCAAAACCGCAGAAATTTGTATCTTATTTTAAAGATATCTTCTATAAAAAACAATTCCCACATTTACATATATGTCAAGATTGTGCCCAAGAAACTGCTTGACAACTCACTAAAATATTTTAGCCACAAGTTAAATAATCTTACTAAAGAAGAAGTTTTTAACAAATTCGCCAAATCGATAACTTGAAACATATTTTTTTCAAATTAAACATGCAGGTAATGCAGCAAACATTTGCATACCTCATCACAACCATGTATCTTATCTGTTTTAGGTCGTACATGCCTTTAAATAGCTTCAAAATAATTTTCATGTACAAAAATAAATAATGATACCACATTGTTAGCTGAACAATGACATTTATTAAGATAGTAAAACGAATCAACTCTAAACTTTATCCTTTTTCTGCCTAGTGTATTCTAGAGTGCATATTTATAAAATTAAAACATTTTCCTTGACTTTATTAAAAAAGATTTAATTGAATATTTTTCCTCTTGCGGTTGTGTAACCTAACATGTTTTTAAATAGAGGTGAATACTTTCCAAATGCATGTCAAATATCATGACAATACGTTTCATCGTCCATCACTATACAATTGTGTTTCGTTAAGATTTGATTGTAAAGTATTCGTGTAGGGGCCTTCGCAGTGACATTTTGTTTTTCATTGCTATTCGGAGCTACCTGAACTTTAATAACCTTTATGCTAGCTCGTTGTTTTTTTCACTGTTTTTATATATGAAACTGACATATTCACCTTATTTGGCACAGCTCGTACTGGAATGTTCGGGTTTCTTATAAAAGTTGCTGACACCTTCTGGATACATTGGCCCATGATTAGTACCACTTTCTGGTCTTCTTTTAATGGTTAGCCGCTCACGATCAGTGTTGATTTGTTTTAGTATGTTGCGGAACACTTAAAAACTCAATAATAAAATTCATAATTTTTCGCTTGAATTTAATTCGTAATGCTTCAATCAATAGGCGTTTCCGAAAATTGTAACGGATACATATCGATGCACCGAAAACGTACAAAAATTGTATCACTGCTGCTCTGCCGGAGCATTCAGAGATTAGCCGGTGTATACCCGTTTCGTTTACCGGGTCCATGATTCGTGGATCGAGATCTATTAGGCAATCCAAACCAATATGGCCGCCGAAGGCAAACACACAATAACCTTCCATTCGGCGCCATAAAAACACCATTTGACAACTCTACACAATCCAATAGTCCGGATTACCTAATTGGTCTAATCAATTCAAAATGGTCGCTGAGCATGCATCTCATTGGTTGTCTGCATAATTGCCTAATGCATTTCGACGTCATTTTGTTAGAGTCACTACATCTAGTTACCTAGGTCACGCTGTTCGGTGAGAGTACCGCAAAACACCGCCATATTGGGGCAGAGCAAGGTGATTTTTAATAATGGACAAATTAAAACCACGTTTTACATATCTGACATATTAGAGGATTGATCTTTCAGAATAAGAAAACTCTTTTAAAGTAAACGTGGATTTGATTAAATGCAATCAGGTACAAATAATAAACAATTTCGTACTTCTTGTGCCCCAATATGGCGGCGTTTGGCGGTACTCTGATTGACCAGCGCGGCCTAGGTAAATAGATGTAGTGCCTCTACATTTTGTTAGAGTCACTGCATCTAGTCACCTAGGCTACGCTGGTAGATCAGAGTACCGCAATACGCAGCCATATTGGGACAGAGAAGGCTGATTTTTAATAATGGACAAATTAAAACCAAATTTTACTTATTTGGCAACATAGAGGTTTGAACTTTCAGAATAAGAAAAAACTTTTAAACTAGACGTGGATTTGATTAAATTTAATACCGATAAAAATAATGAACAATTTTGTGCTTCTTTTGTCCCAATATGGCAGCGTTTTGCGTTACTCTGATCGACCAGCTGGCCTAAGTGACTAGATGCAGTGACTCTACATTTTGTTGCTGTACAGTGCCATCTATATTGTATTTATGTCAATGGCATCTGTCACACGAGCATGTACATGTACAGCTATCAAAATGTCGTTCGGCATTTTAATACAAATCATACTTGTCTTACTACCAAATGCTTTCTGTCATTATAACGAATCGACTACATTTAGATCTATAACAATAAACAACATGTTTGAAGAAGAAGAAAGCAGAATCGTAAAAGGATACCCTTGCAGCATTGCTGACCATCCATATATGGTAAAACAATATTTAAAGGTTATAAGTAAAAAACAATCTCTAATAATCCTTTTCAAGATCAACATAGCACGTGCACGTAGCTATCTCCATCAGTGTGGCGGAACGCTACTTTCTAACTATTGGGTTTTAACAGCAGCCCATTGTGGAAAGAAACATTACAAGAAAGGAAACTTAATAGCAATTGCCGGTTGGCCATACGATCCGAAATATAAACCGATAAACAGACGTTTAAGGACACTAAGGGTAGGGAGTCCACAAACATCTAAAATCACTGCAAACTACCTTTATCCGAATGATAACCATGACATAGGTCTGATGCAAGTAAGCATTAATGTAATGATGGTAGTGCTTCATAAATAAATAGTTTGGTAAGGACGCATCTTTTCAGAAGGATTCACTGTTAATTAAGTAGTAGTTTTTCTAAATATCATCAATACATTTTTTTCTTTTAGTTAGAGACTCCAATAAAGGAATCGCACTATGTAAAATTTGTACGCTTAGGAAGGAAGAAAGATCTGAAGAACAGATATTTAAAGAACATTTGTAAAAATGCAACTATTCTTGGATGGGGACACCAATATGCAAAAGATATTGATGAACAACCCATTTCTAAACCTATACCACACTACGATCCTCAGCTTCAGTGCCTTCATATACCTGTGATTGATGAATTAGATTGTCTAGAACGATTTGGATATATCTTACCATCAAATTATTTTTGCACTTATGCACAAGGAAAAGATGCATGTCAGGTGACAAAATTTAAAGCCTATTTTAGTTATCCAAACTACTAACTTGTTTTTAGGGAGATTCTGGAGGACCTCTAATGTGTGAAGGTAAACAGTACGGAATAATAATCGCTGGAATAGGCTGCGCCTTTGGTACTTATCCAGGTGTATATTTAAATGTTGCATTATATGAAGATTTTATACACACGACAATTCACAGACATTTCAGAAGTTCAATTGGCAGTAAATTGTTAAAAAGTTTTTGCATTATTGCCATATTGGCCATAACTAACTCCTTATTAGCAGTAACTGTTTGTAATTAACAATTATGACTGTTTCTGTCTTTAACTAAATAAATCTATTTACCAAGCTGGTGATATATATTCTTTAATTTAGTTCTTTCTAGGAGTAATACCGGGTGATTTTTTAAATTTCTGATCTAGAAAGCCATGACATAATTTTAAAACAAAAGATGCGGAAAACGTAGGGCGTAGTTTGAATCGTTCGATTTGTCACAACTGTCAGATTTCAAAAATGTTGACATAAACATAACCTACTCCAGTGTTGTTCTCGCTTTTGCCGTCTTTTGTGCTTCACTGTTTCCTCGTGTTTTGAATGCATTTCCAACAGTTGTTGTAAATTTTGAATAAATATTGTGTTAACAATGTAAATTGTTATAATTGTGAATAAATCTTGCTATTTCTTAAATCCAAGGAATAAAAATTGAAGCGAGTTGTAACCATAACCTAAACTTCTGAAGTCAATAATCACATCGAAATTGCACTTAAACTCGCAATAAAATGCACACTTTGGTAAAAGCATGTTTCGCAAATGATCACTGTTTAAATATTTATCAATTTGTTTAATAAATGTAAAAGTAAGTAGTCAATTTGTCACATAAATGACATTTGGAATAGCAGTGTGATCAACGCTACGCCCTACGTTTCGGTGACCTTCGATACGGCGTAAAAATCACGACTTACTAGATCAGAAATTTAAAAAATCACCCGGTAGAATATGTCTATCTAGAGCTAGACTTTTGTGTTGGAATTCTAATTCTAACTTTCTTGTTGTTCGTATTATATGGTACCAGTAAGCGTGATAATAATTCAGCCCCCACACGACTACGAAAGCTGAAGCAAAGCTCTCCATTCTCGCCTTTAACATATCAAAAGGAAAATAAACCTCCTCCGAGAATATATGCATAGATCTGCAAGGAAGGCATTGTCAAAGTGAGAAAGGTTAAGCAGAAGCGCCGAACTCTTAAGCACTATTACGAAGGATCTGCTTGAAGAGGGCGTGAATGATTTTTGCGAGTTATTTCAGATGAGCGTGTTCTTGGTATCAGGTAGGATCCGAAGCAAAAATGTCCTTTTCGGAAAGTGAAAGTTTCACCGTGTCGATTCAGTAAATTTGAATGGAGATCTTTCGGTTCAGATCAAAAAAACCAAGTTGGTAAAAGCACCTTAGAAATACCTTCCTTGCACGGCTCATTAGCCGCAAGGACCGGCCATCTCTCCTAGAACCACCAAAACCAGAGCAACCAGACGACAGAGTCCGTGGAGGTTTGCCGGTCCATGCAGAGGAAACAGTGCCTGTGATCGCAGTCATAGCTTATAAACGGAGTCTCTTGCCCGATTCTCATCGTGAAATCGGTTAGTCTGATCGGCGTTTTCGCCGCAGCAAAAAAGGTACCAAGAAAGGTGGCAAAACCAAGCCAAGGAAAGCGACACGAAAAAACGTTAATATCGCTTGATGAATTTTGCTGAACAGATGCCGAGGTAGAAGGTGACTGTACCATGATCACGTCCGTCTCTCAACAAATTATTGTAGGCCTTATAACGAATACGAAACCACAAACAAATATTCCAAAAGATTATCGTGCAACTTTACTGTTACATCTTAGGACAACCGACTGGAAGGAAATGACTGGAGCTTGAGTATATCCGTAGATTTGCTGTTTGGTTATGTTTAAAATGTAGATTAGATAGCATCACCTACAAACATTAGTTTGCGATTCGACACTGAAAATTGCTCTTAACAACCAGAGCTGATGTCTTCCGGTAGCAATTACTAGATTACATTATACTAGGTTTGTTTAATTTATTATGTGTCTGTTTAGGTTATTTTAGGCATATATTGGCTTCGCTTTAACCAGACCAAGGTAGGTCAAAAGATCGTGAATTGCTTTTAAAACAATTGTGAATGGTCGAATTGCTGTCATCTTGACACACCAGACGGTTATGTTAATATCTCCAATTACCATAAGATGTTATTTCCTCACTGTGCGTAATCTTTTGCGTTCTGCATACGTCACATCGTCTTAGAAAATTCTTTCAGCTGAACAGATGTTTAACGAGCACTCCATAGCTATGAATAATTCTTTACTGTATATTCTGTAAACTTTAGAAGTGCGGACACAATTTTCATGACTGGAGTAGCTTGGACTTGTCGATAGGTTTACGTTCTGCCGCCTTTGGTGATTTGGCAAAGAACCTTTAATAAAAGTTTAAAATCTTGTTGCGATACGAAGGTCGGATCATAGATAGTGAAAATAATTCAGGCGCAGGCAGCACCCTTATACAATAAGATCAAACAATCGCAAGGCAATGTGCTGGGACCTGACTTACCTACAAATGACAATATACAGTCTTTTTCTTTTGCTTTTCCTCTTTTGTCAATTGCGTTTCCATATTTAGCAAATGACTTTCCAGATTATGAAATGTCAAAGCTATGTTGCAAATGGCATTCCCTATTTGTCATTGGAAACACATTAGACACACATTGAAAGACAATTGACAAAAAAGGAAAAGCAATAGAAAAAGACTGTAACTACCATTTCAACATTTGCAGATGATACTGCAATTTCAGTAGTACATCAAAATTCAGTAGTCGTAGCATGAATATAGGAATAATGAATGAAATAAATAAAAAAATGAGAACGCCATATTGAAATAAATGAGTCAGTATCAAATCACATAGCATTTACAAAGTGCAATTGCCTGCACAACGGACTGTGTTAGGTTACTTGAATAAAGGGTTAGCATGAAAACTTATGTTTGGAATAAACGAAAACAATGCGGTATTAAATTTCAAAACCACTATGGCTGCTTGGTTGCAGTGGCGATGATAGAACGTAACCCCCCCCCCCAGCATGTTTTTTGAAATGTACGAGCCCCGTCTCATTGAAGTTCGCACACTCTATTTTTGTTATTTAAGGGATGCCCCGCGTTCTTTCTCTGATGTACATAGTAGCTATTTCTTGTTGTTAGAGTGAAGTACTGTCTTTGCACTTGTTCCATGTTAAGTTTCATGAAATTCTATCGAATGGTTTCCACACTCCGTCCCTTCGGTCCCAAACAGTCTGCGAACGCAAAGAAGCGGTGAGAGGGATCCCTGCCTTATTAAAATTTAAAAAACGTTTTAGAAAAAAAATGTTGTACTTTGTTTTAAAATATAAAAGATAAATACACAACGAAATATAACAATAAAACAACATAACTTATAATATAGGAGATCAGCACTTTACTCTGGCAACAAGAAATAGCTAATTCGAAAAACCAAAAACATTCAGAGTGAAAATTGCGGGGCGCCGTATAACAGAAATAGAAGTGTGCGAACTTCACTGAGACAGTAGAGCAGCATATTTCGCAAGCAGTTACCACGTAAGACGTTTTTGATGTCATTAAATAAAAATATAATTTTGTAGTCTTCCTTGACTAAACCTTGTCCAGCCAACAGAAATAGTTAAGCCACTCCTTACAAAAGTGCGCTATATTTGTATAGAATTTTTCTATGGTGGGTTTTCTAAAACCCGCATCAAAAGCACGCGAATATTTAACTGTTTCAAGAGCTCTGAGTCCTGCACGGTGTGAAAGAGGTTGCCTAATTAGGTTAGCTAATAATTGGTTTATTTTATAAGTTTTTAATCAATTTTGACTTTTTGTAACAACATATTAAAATATTGCATTCAACATGTAATTTAATGCAAAACATTTTATTTTTCTTTTCTGGCGAGTTTTGGCGTCTTAAAATTTTGCGCCTGCAGTAACCTGCCCCACAATTGCTACGCTAATGCTTTGGCGTAAATCGTCACTAAGAGGACTATTGGTTCGACTGTGTACCTTATAATACCAGAGTAATAGTAGACTATCCACCATACATCAGGCACAACAAAACGACCAGCTTCCTTCCGCGCTTCCCTCTAGAAACGAGCCGACTGTCTGCGAGTCCACCGACTCAATGTAAAACCTTTGCTGCTGAATAGCTGCTCCTCGGCTCGAATGTCCCAACCGGCTGTTTTTCTTCAATTCCAAAACCACAAAACAAACAGGTTGAAAAGGAGAAGATTAGGCTAGATTGATCCTAGGCTAGGCTAGGAGATTTATCGAAAAATTCCGAATTGTCATAAAATAATTGCAAATCTTGGTTAGCTTGGGTTAGGTTAGGCCAGGCGGTAGTTGGTAATTTTCATTATTATAAACTTTGAAAGAATTTAAAATCTGTCAGAACCTGTTTAAGCAACTTCACGATAAAACACATACTTGCCTTAAAATCTTGCTCAAATAAAAAGGTCGAATCATGTGCAGTGGCAATAACATATGCGAAGTAGGTATATAGATTTTTTAACGTAAAGTAGAATTTGGTATACTCCTATAAAGCAGCGAACTGTAACATAAGGATGCATATTATGTCTTATCGGAAACTCTCGGAACCCTCTCGTCCTATTTCAAACAAGCTCCGGGTTCCTCGTCCAGCATTAGGACTATTCCCTAACCTAGCTCTCCAGTCCTTTTTCATGCCTTCACAAGTTCGTTCACCCAGCCTTAGTTGGGGCCACTGCCCGATCGAATCCAACCTTAGATGTGGCGGGACTTGGTTTTTAAGCGGTCTTGCCACCCTGATCTGCCAGTTATAGGCCTGCTATGCCCCTGACAGAGCTTCGTTTCGAGGCTGCTTTATACGGCCGATCGAAGCTGCATCCCGGTGTGTATCCGTTAAGGTGAAGTTGTCTTGACCGTGAGAGGCTATGTATCTCTGCGTCAACGTCCCTTAAGTGTAGGTCTCTAGACGATTTCTGAGAATCCGACGTCTGGAACTGCTAAAACTGCGAAACGCTATCTGGTGGCATGCAGTTTCTCATAGGTCAGCGAGCGAATTCCCTGACGGAGATAGACTTCACTTGATTCTCCTTCATTCGTCTAGGTCAGACAGCGAGATACTTAGCTCCATAAAAGACCCTGACGTCAGGTAAGGATCAAACCACACACACCGTACCCTTGTTAGCAGAGCTTCCTCCACAACGTTTTAGAGTCATCATCGAGAAACACTTAGTTGTAACTCAAGACAGCCTGATTACCGCGATTACGATAGTAAAAACTGCATCAATTGCATCAATATTAAAGCACCTTTACCTATCACTAGGTAAGATTTGTCTGCACTTCGTAAAGATAAGTAAATTCTTAGTTTTCTTAGTTCTTGTTTTCTTACTATACCATCCCATTTGATCTCGAAAAGGAATAAAGCGCCGACAAAATCTTTGCAAAACCATTACTAAACTCCAATATAATGCGGTGATATCTGATCACCTCATTGAAAATTTTATTAACGATAGATCGGAAACGTGAAAACAAATACTTCACATATCAGATTTAAATTAAAAGAGGGACATGCTAAGTGATAGGCATAATTAATATAAAGGTTACACATAGGGTCACAGTTAGGCTCATCAATATTTAAAATAGAAATCAAGAATAAAAATTTCATGCAAACATAACCTAGATTTCATATGCATATAAAAAGGTTGATTTTTATAAAAAAGGTGTTACCAACAAAATGGGGACTGCTTATTGGGAAACGGTAACAACCTTTAACCGCAGTTAAATCTGTCGGCTGCCAGCTAACTAGTGGGAGGTCGTGGGTCTCACTAAAGGTCTTCTGTAATGGGCGCCAAGAATCGTCTAAGATAGCTACAGTATTGACCGACAAAATCTGAAAAGAACAACACATTTGCGACTACTACCAATGTGGTCGACTTTTCCCAATAATGACTCCTCGATTGCTGAAAATATAAACTCCAAATACCACACATATAAATAATAGATCTTCAAGTAATTTATATACAGTGCTTTATTATTAATTAATTCAAATTATCAAGCAAATTATTTAATGTGAAATAACCTTGGCAAAAATTGAATAGCGGTTATTGAATGCTATACACAAATTGCAAGGGGAAAAAGATTAATGCGAGCGCGATTACTTACTCTAAAGTTGATTTAAAGTCACAAAAGCAATAAGCAAAGGGCACGGTAAATTTAACACGTCTACAGGTACCAATCAGATTGCGCAATCATCAGCTCCAGTAGTGAGCTATTCATCTATTATGGAGCAAAGACTTACGTACACACTCGCAAATAGTCTTGACAATATCATACAATAAATGGTATGCGATAGAATTATAAATATGAAGCAGATATCTAGTAATGAGTGCTACACGCACACTGGTGAAAAACCATTTAACACAAAATCATAATATACAAATATACATAAATGTTTTATATACAATAAAGAGTTGTCAAACGTTATTGTTGTTGTAACCAGTTGCTAAATTATAACCAACTCACGATACGGTGACTGTTCTTAGAGCTGAAGAGGAACGTCTCCAAAGCTTGAACGTAACGTGATCCCTACAGCAGCAACCAAGTCCGTGTAACGGTCTTGTACCAATCCAAACATTCAACGTTTACTCGTTATACAGCAAGTAATACAATGAGTAAAGGACAAACCCAAGATAAAAAAAGGTCTGTAACAAATAAATCGAAATAACAGAATGACCATCACAACACTTTATAAATACCTTCGATGGAAGTTGACCTTAAGAGAGATTTATATCGCCTCCATATAACGACGATTATACATAAAAACCTATCGAAAGAATTAAGTATAAGAGATTGGAAGATAAACAAGTTAATCAATAAACTTACGAAAAGGTGTGCTTCCATAACCTCAAAAGAACAAGTGGAAATATATCCCATAAACGGCTTCCAATAAACTAAATCGGAAAACTAACGCCACAATCAATCATCAAAACTGCACTAAGACAATTCCCATAACTCAACATAAAAGGAAAAGATTAATTAGACGGCGATGTCCACGAAAAGGTTCTTCAAGGAACTTCTAGCTTCACAAGCGGATCAAACAAGAGTGACAATCTCTTATCAAACAGGAAATAGTTCCACAACAAAATGGCAACTACAAGGAGAGAAAATGCAAAAATCCCTGAACGCTATACAACTTAATATAAAATACAAAGCTATACAGGGTGCTACGAAATTAGCACGTAACAAATCCCCCCCTCACCAAAAGAAAATCGAACACGGAGAGATTTTCTCCAAATCAGAAGGTACTATGCGAAAGCAAATACTTGCCAGTGCAAAACAAAAGAGGAAAAGGCATAAGGCCAAGATACGACGAAAAGCCAAAAGGGCAAAAAGGTAAAAACCACAAACCAACCCAAAAATATGTACACAATTTACTAGTTGAAAAGACAGCTAATAAATTTGCCAAAGACCAATAGGAGAGTGTTCAAGTGGTAGCAGTAATAGGAGTATACATTCAATACCAACCACGGTCGCATGCCGAAATGGAAGGGCAGCGTCGTCCGTTATGACCACCAATGGTCCAAAGCACAATTAGTAGCAACGTATCTCCTAAGACTGTAATCACATAAACCCTGTTCACCAAAGTTCATAGCAAGTACCCCTCCCCAAAAGAAAACCCTCACAAAAGGACAACACAACTTTGGACTAAGGCGCCAAGAAGCCAAAAACCAAACCAACCCACAACAACCAAATTACTAACTGAAACGACACTTAATAAATCTGTCAAGATTGTCAGGAGAGTGTTGCGTAGGTAACAGCAATTAAAGAGTACATTCAATACTGGCCACGGTCGCAGCAGATGGAAGTGCACGCGTCGCCCGTTATAGCCTAAGGCCCAAAACACAACCAGTAGCAACATACCTTTAAAGGCTGTAGCCAACCCAAACCTGATCACCAACAAATCTGAACAAGTTGACCCACCCCAAGAGAAAGAAACCCCACCTAAAAACTAATAAAAACCAACCCCCCCACAAAGCCAACGGACCCAACCCACAAACCCTAACACAAAAGACAAGACAAACTACGCAAAGGTAGCTCCCCTGCAGCACAGGTTCGCGCCAACGGCAATAGTCACATCACGGTACAGACGTCAATAGAAGCACAATTAGAAAGGGTGAATAGAACAACCACCCTTGCTTCGAAAGGAATGCCCGAGAGTAAACCTTCCTCGGCAAGGAGTTGAACCACCCCCCAAACTAACGGCCAGGTGTCAATCTAACACAAAGGGCATTAGATCAACGAAAGGAAAAAGAAGAATATAGGATAGAAGATAGCAAAGCGGAAAAGCTAAAGGCGAATAGGGACATTCACACACAATTACACGGCAAGACACAAAAGAGTACTAGCACAGATAGGAAGATAAAAGATAGAGAAGGAACACAAGACCTAGATGGAAAAGGTCGAGTAGTATGCCCGGAAAAGTAAAAGTGGACATACCCCCACACAAGTGCCAACCAAAACACACCCAACCAACCACCCAAAAAAAAAAGGTTACACAAAATCGAAAACCCAACAAAACTAGATCAAACGATAGCTATATGGGATATAGAATATTGTGAAACGATGTACGTGGATCGATGACGTCGACGACTAACAGTCGGGGAATCAAGATGAAAACGATCCCAAAAAGCGGCCCACCAAAACGCCCTACCAACCTACCCAAAAAAAAGACCTAAGAATCGATGTCATCAAATAAGGCGTTGTTAGGCTTTAAATCTTTGACGTGCCAATTGCCAAGAAGAGTCCCATCAGGGTCTTTAAGTTGGTACACAAATCTGGATAACTTTTTGTGTATAATAAACGGACCAATAAACTTGGGTGCAAGTTTCGAAGTAAAATGTTTCGAGGCGTCAGAAAGTACGAAGTTTTTACGCCAAACAGATTGACCAGGTTTGTATTCAACAGGTCGTTTGCGAAGATCATAACGAGCTTTAGCTTTTTCGTAGGCTTGTTGTAATTTCTTTTTAATACTACCATATAGTTTTTGTAACGCATGACCACGTGTGGTTAAATCTTCGGTACGTTGGAACTGCAAATTGTCATTAGGTTGAGAATTTACAATATGAGAAGTACCATGCTGAACCATTTCACGGCCAAAATTAATAAAATATGGCGTATAACCAGTAACATCATGCTTTGCGGTACGCATAGCGCAAGCAACATGAGGTAAATATTTATCCCAGTCACGCTGATCTTCTTGAACGTAAGCTGTGAGCATGCATTTTAAAACTTGGTTCACACGTTCAGCAGGATTAGCTTGAGGATGGTAGTTAGCTGTAAAAGAAATCTTGCATTTGTACGAATTCATCAATTCAGAGAATTCCTTACTACGAAATTGAACTCCGTTATCACATATAACGCGTTTGGGTACCCCAAACATAAGAAACACATGTTCTTCGACATGCCGAGATACAAGTTTGGCTGTAGCGCTTCTCAAAGGAAACAGTAGCGAAAACTTCGAAAAACAATCTGCAATAGTTAAGATGTAAGTATATCCACGCTTCGAGCGAGGTAAAGGTCCAACTAAATCTAGACAGATGACTTCCCACGGCTTAGAAATTAAGGTATGGCCACCCATAAAACCAGGAGAAGCTTGACGGAGAGGCTTGATACGATTGCAAGTTTCACAACGTCGAACATAATTAGCGATGTCATGGCGCATCCTCGGCCAGTAGTAATAACGAGCTACACGGTGAAAAGTTTTACTTACGCCTGCATGACAAGCGGTCGTAGAATCATGACATTGTCGTAGTACTTCATTTCTTCTAGCTTTAGGTAAGACAATCTTCCAAGAATCTTCTTCAGAACTCAAATCAGGAAAACGAGTGGGAACATACTTAAATAATCGATGGTTGTCAATACGCCAGGAAGAATAATCATTTGGGCGGTTCTCCACAAAATCGCACATTCGTGCATACCAACGATCTTCAGTTGCATCATCTTTGGTAACTTCAATAACATTAACATTGGCTACGGCACGGGAAAGAGCATCAGGTACAATATTTTCTTTACCCTTGCGATGAACCACATCAAAATCATATTGTTGGAGTCTGATGGCCCAACGAGCGATACGTCCTATAGGATCTTTGATACTATGGATCCACTTCAAACTATAACAGTCGGTCATGACAGTAAATTTCGTTCCCTCGATATAGGGTCGGAGTTTCTCGATGGCAAAGAGTACAGCTAAGCACTCACGTTCCACAGCACTAAATTTCTTTTCATGTTTATTCAGAGAGCGACTGATGTAACAAATTACTTTTTCACCATCAGGGCAGTACTGGGTTAACACAGCAGATATTCCATAGCCTGAAGCATCTGTTTGGATGACGAAAGGAAGATTAAAATCAGGGCACGATAAAATCGGAGCTGATACCAAACAATCTTTAATTGTATCGAAGGCTGTCTGACAGTTAGGAGTCCACTGAAACTTTTTGTTCTTCTTAAGTAAATTAGTCAAAGGTGCAACAACGCTAGAAAAATCAGGAACAAAACGTCGATAGTATGACGCCATACCAAGAATTCTTCGTACCTCGGTGACAGTAGTAGGTATAGGTATCTTTAAAATGGCTTCAATCTTCTCAGGATCGACAAGAAGTCCTTGCGAGTTTACAATGTACCCTAAATAACGTAGCTCAGGTTTACAGAAATGACATTTGTCTTTGTTAAGAGTAAGACCAGCTCTATGTAAACGGTTGATGACCTCTTTTAATACTTGAAGGTGTTTTTCAAAAGTAGGAGTACAGATTATTACGTCATCAAGATAACTGAAAACAAAAGGTTCAAGATCAGCACCAATCACACGATCAATCAAACGCTGCCAGGTGGCGGGAGCAGTGTGAAGTCCAAACGGCATTCTCCGGAACTGAAAAAGTCCACGATTAGGGACAGTAAAAGCGGTGTACGGCTTGCTGTCTTCTGACATCTTGATTTGCCAATAAGCTGACTTTATGTCAAGAGTAGTCAAATAACGACCATCACGAAGTTTATCGAGAGTACTACTGATGTACGGAAGAGGATAAGCATCCGGTTGACTAACTTTATTAAGTTTACGATAGTCCACAGCAAATCGGTAGGTATTATCTTTCTTCTTTATCATCACGATAGGCGAAGACCATGCTGAAGTAGAAGGCTCCACAATACCTTCAGTTAACATCTTGTCAAGTTCACGATCAACAACTTTTTGAAGTGCGGGCGAGATAGGATAGTAACGCTGCTTAATCGGAGGTGAATTGGTATTGATAACATGTTCCACCAAAGGAGTACAGCCGATGTTGCTACCCATATTACCAAAAGCATCTTCGATGACATGATCCAATTCTTCTTTCTGAGAAATAGTTAAATGTTCAACAGAGTGAAGAGCAGTAATTACTTCTGTAGAAACGACGTTAGAAAATTTCCATTCCCCATGACGAAGATCAGGCACAATTTGCATGCGCTTCCAAAAGTCAGCACCTAAAATAAGAAGTTGAGGCAAAGAAGGAACGACAACAACATCTAGAGTCCGAATACGGTCACGAAGTTGAATAGGTAGAGAGACAGTACCTAGACTTGAACAAGAACTACCATCAGCAATAGTGCAACTTGGGTGATCAGCAACATTAAGCTTGCAAAAATTCTTCAAAACATCCCAGCCTGGTTGACCTAGAAAAGTTCTGTTGGCTCCGGAATCTAATAATCCTAAAAAGGGCTTATCAAAAATCTTAACCTGCAAATAAGGTCGCTCGTCATTATTAACACTATTTAAAATAAAATCAAGAATGGCTTTCTGCTTTGTTGGTAATTCAGAATTAAAATTGGTATTGGCCACAGTAGGTGGAGTTGAGCACGCTAGTTGGCCTCCTAATCGTCTCGTGTTTAAGTTTCCCGAACACTGAGGACAAGTATTCGTAGTGAAGTTTGGCTTCCCACAACGATAACAATGCATCTTCTTGGGTGAAGTACAGGTAGATGGAAGGTGTCCCTGTTGTCCACAATTCCAACAATTAGTATTCGGACGAACAGCATTAACGGTAGCAACTTCTGTGTCACAAGTTGATACGGGAGATTTATCTTCAATGGTAGACAAACGAGTCCTATGAGGTTTACGGTAGGCTAGGTCAGGTTCTAGCAAATAATGAGAAGGTCCAGGTGGTTGACGATATTTAGATGAACGTACTTGAGCGTCTTCTAAAAACTTGCATAATCTAGTTAATTCTGCAACAGACGGAACAGAATGTAAAGCCAGTTGAGTCTGAAAATATGGCTGAAGGTTGTTGCGAATGTAGCCAACTCGCTGAAGTTCAGGTAGACTGACACTTAATCTTCTAAAAAGATTCTCCATCACAGCAATGTAGACGATGACGGATTCTTCTACACCTTGAAAACGTCCACGTATTTCATCCCAAAGAGCCATATCATAATCGCATGGAAGAAAAGCGTTGCGTAGAGCAATAACAAGTTCATCCCATGACTTAAGGGTGTCTCGGACTGAACGGAACCAAACAAGAGCTTTATCGGTGAACAATTCGATGGCAGCTGTAAATAATTGTTCTTTAGTAATGCCACGGGCTAACCGTAACTCTTCTACACGTTCTAGAAAACAAGAAAGACCAGAGTCTCCATTAAACTGCAAGTTCCATTTGTGGATGGCTAAGTAATTAGAATTTCCCCTATAAGGCTGAAAAGAAGTAATATGTCTTCCAGCATTAGTACTGCTATCTGGAATCGGATGTCCAGTTACTGCAAAAGGATCTAAATTCTGAAAAGGAATAAAATTTGCAGTAGATTGTGCATTCCCAAAGGCAATAGGTGGTTGACTAAATTGAACCGTTGAAGTAACAGGTGCACGAGAAAAGAATAAATCTTGATCACTCACAGGTACAGTAGAAATAATAGGTTGAGTTGTGGGTGGCTGTGAAAGATTTGTTCCACTAACTTCATCATCGACAAAGGAGATCAAATCTTCATCAGGTTGAAACTGCGATTCAGGAACAACTCGAAGAGGATGTCCTAAAAGTTTAACTTCAAGCTCTTCTGATAGCCTAAAATGTTGCTTAATTAAACGACTTCTTTCATGTTGTAATTCAGCATCACTCGGATTTATTCTAGATAAACGACCATAAACATGAAGTAAACGTGCTTTAATCTTGCGGTATTCTGTGTCACGAATAGGAACTATCAAATTATTTACTTGATGAGAAAGTACCATTAATTTTTCATTACATGTAATTAACTCTTCATTAATGTCCACATCGACAGCAGAAATATTCAACCCGCAGGTTTTCTCAGTATCTAGGGCTGCACGAAGCAACCGCCTCTTATCGTGTACAGTACCCTCAAGGGCAATACCACGGATTCCTAGTTCATAATTAATTTCGTCGATTAATAGTCTGTCAGTCTCCATACTGATCCACGACATATAACAACAATTAATAAGAAGTAAATATTTACAAGAAAAATAATCAAAGGCAAATAATAAATAGCCTTAACCCAAAATAATAAGGTAACCAATAAATGCACAGGTAAATAATTAAATTACCCAAAAGTAACAAACCTATAAATAATATAAACTCAAGGTTAGGCAACCCAAACTACACCTATAATATATATATTCAGTAACCTTCAACACAAATAAACCTTATAAGAAATTGATAATAAAATAATCCACTAAAACTATAATAAATTAATCAAATAGTATATCAATACTAAATCTACAAATGATTCAACAAAGAATTCAACGACAAAGATTTCAGGAACCAAAAATAAGTTGCTTGTAAATTGAGAGCCAAAATTCCAGTTGGCTCTGCACGTTATATGCCAAAATAACAGTTGATCCTGCACGTTGCGTGTCAAAATTAGAGTCGGCCCTACACGTTGGGTGCCAAAATAAGAGTTGGCCCCACGTTGGGCGCCAAAATAAGAGTTGTTACCAACAAAATGGGGACTGCTTATTGGGAAACGGTAACAACCTTTAACCGCAGTTAAATCTGTCGGCTGCCAGCTAACTAGTGGGAGGTCGTGGGTCTCACTAAAGGTCTTCTGTAATGGGCGCCAAGAATCGTCTAAGATAGCTACAGTATTGACCGACAAAATCTGAAAAGAACAACACATTTGCGACTACTACCAATGTGGTCGACTTTTCCCAATAATGACTCCTCGATTGCTGAAAATATAAACTCCAAATACCACACATATAAATAATAGATCTTCAAGTAATTTATATACAGTGCTTTATTATTAATTAATTCAAATTATCAAGCAAATTATTTAATGTGAAATAACCTTGGCAAAAATTGAATAGCGGTTATTGAATGCTATACACAAATTGCAAGGGGAAAAAGATTAATGCGAGCGCGATTACTTACTCTAAAGTTGATTTAAAGTCACAAAAGCAATAAGCAAAGGGCACGGTAAATTTAACACGTCTACAGGTACCAATCAGATTGCGCAATCATCAGCTCCAGTAGTGAGCTATTCATCTATTACGGAGCAAAGACTTACGTACACACTCGCAAATAGTCTTGACAATATCATACAATAAATGGTATGCGATAGAATTATAAATATGAAGCAGATATCTAGTAATGAGTGCTACACGCACACTGGTGAAAAACCATTTAACACAAAATCATAATATACAAATATACATAAATGTTTTATATACAATAAAGAGTTGTCAAACGTTATTGTTGTTGTAACCAGTTGCTAAATTATAACCAACTCACGATACGGTGACTGTTCTTAGAGCTGAAGAGGAACGTCTCCAAAGCTTGAACGTAACGTGATCCCTACAGCAGCAACCAAGTCCGTGTAACGGTCTTGTACCAATCCAAACATTCAACGTTTACTCGTTATACAGCAAGTAATACAATGAGTAAAGGACAAACCCAAGATAAAAAAAGGTCTGTAACAAATAAATCGAAATAACAGAATGACCATCACAACACTTTATAAATACCTTCGATGGAAGTTGACCTTAAGAGAGATTTATATCGCCTCCATATAACGACGATTATACATAAAAACCTATCGAAAGAATTAAGTATAAGAGATTGGAAGATAAACAAGTTAATCAATAAACTTACGAAAAGGTGTGCTTCCATAACCTCAAAAGAACAAGTGGAAATATATCCCATAAACGGCTTCCAATAAACTAAATCGGAAAACTAACGCCACAATCAATCATCAAAACTGCACTAAGACAATTCCCATAACTCAACATAAAAGGAAAAGATTAATTAGACGGCGATGTCCACGAAAAGGTTCTTCAAGGAACTTCTAGCTTCACAAGCGGATCAAACAAGAGTGACAATCTCTTATCAAACAGGAAATAGTTCCACAACAAAATGGCAACTACAAGGAGAGAAAATGCAAAAATCCCTGAACGCTATACAACTTAATATAAAATACAAAGCTATACAGGGTGCTACGAAATTAGCACGTAACAAAGGATATCAATCATTTAGATTGCTTTATCATAATACATATTTATACAACCCAAGTTACACATTGGGATGGGTTTTTCACTTGTAGAGAAGAAGTAATCTTCTTGTTTAAATTTAGAGCCTACGATCTTTAACCCATTAATGGCGAATTTTTTTTTCATTGATTTTACTATTTACTTTAGTAAGTTTTTAACTCTACAACACACTTTGGGGAATAAAAAACTAGAAAATATTCAAAATAATTTTTTATTGATAAAAAACATGTGTTGCCATATGGAAACGTTAGCGCTTAGTATAGTCATTTACTGTGGAAATGGTAATTACACTCTATACACATACCTACATTACATTTAACACAAATGGTTCGGACAATAGAAGAGCACCCCTCTCCAGCGCATCTTCGCTTCTTCTTGTGTTGATTGAAGGTAAGTAGGTGATTTTTTCCATCGTATCTTATGTCGTCAGATATTCTATTCATAGTAATGCTGTTTTTAGATGTGGAAGGCCTACCAATTGTTTTTGGAAGCGTTCCATAACTGGTAAGGTATGATATAACTATTTCCCTTCTGAAACTTAATTGCGAAATATTTGAGTGAGGATTTGTTGCTTTGTAGATTGTCCAAGCATTTACAATAGCAGCGTCTAGCAACCAAGTAAAAATTGCCCACCACCATTTTTCACGCCGGATACTTATTCTATATCTAGAAATGTTTTCATCGAAGCGATCAGTTCCTCCCATAAAGCGATTGTATTCGGTAATAATACTTGGCCTACTAACTTGTATGATTTTTTTCTCTTTTTGCGAATAACGCTTTACATTTGAAAGAGGATGTATCCCATGACAGGTTGATGCTGCGCAAACTGTGTTATTATCCAACCACCTAACAACTATTATCCCATCATCTTTATCAAGCAACGAGTCAAATTCTCCCCTCTGTTTGTTTTTGTTGAAGGTTTTTTTGTTTGAGAGTGGACAAGAGTTCGGAATTCTGTTTTCTCGGATCGTGCCAGATCCTTGATAACCTCTTTGTTTCAGATAGTAGAGAACATTAAAGCCGGTAAACAAATTGTCAAAATAAAATCTAAATGGTAACATTTTTAGATCATTCGGAAATTCATCAATCATGGTAATCAGAGGTGCGATGCACTTTCCAAACTGTTTTTCATACTGCTCGCTTCCTCTAGGATTCTTTCCTTGGTACATATCGAAATTGACGAGATAGCCACTAGAGGAATTTAGGCACCACATTTTATAGACAAACCGAATTGGTTTGCCTCTGATAAATTGCTTGCATGAATGGCGGCCGTGATACTTGATCATAGACTCGTCAAAATCCAAATTTTCTTCAGGAATCCAATTTTCTATAAATTTGTTTTTTAGTTTGTCCATAAATGGTCGTAGTTTCCACAGTTTGTCAACATTATCTAGTTTATTATTATCTGCGCAGTGGATGTATTTGAGAATCTGTCGGAATCGGTCCCTTCTCATACAATCGCCTACGAATGTATTTCGCATGTCAGTTCGAGAGTCCCAATAATAGTCTCTTCCCGGTAACACATTATAGCCGGTAAGGATCAAAATGCCAATGAAACATTTCATATCTTCTTGGGAAATCTTTGGATTAGCTTCATTTAAAAACAAGGCATATTTGATCGTTTCCTTAGTGAGATAATCAACTATTTCACTGTCTATAAATTTTTCAAATGCTTGTACAATTGTTAAATTGTGGAATTGGGTGTAGCTGTTTTTAGGAAATACTCTTTGAGAAGGAATTAAATCCCCTTTTATCCAAGTAATATTTTCCTTTCCAGGCCTTTCTTCAAAAATTTCTTCCACATCTTGATATTTTGAGACATTTATACCTTCCAGGTTAGTACCCGGTGCTATGGCTACTTCTGCTTGGGCTCGTAACTGATTTCTATTTAGATTATCAGCTAATCCCCCATCATCTTCCTCCCCAGAATCTTCATCGGTAAGAATATTTGTTTCAGGGGGCTCGATATATATCTCTTCCGGCACAACATCATCACCATACATAATTTGAAGCGCTTCCTCAAACGTAATTCCACTAAAAATACAAAGAGCTCATATTAGCTTCCGTTAACCGCTAACCTTGCCATATGGCAACGTTAACAAGACTAACTCATAAATAATTTATTCTTTCAAATTCAACTAATTTAGGTAAAACAAAACCTAAAACGTGGTTTCAAGAATGCTTTTCATAAAAAATTAATTTATGCAAACATTATTATAACAATATAATGACACTTACACTAGTCGAAAGTCCATGTTTTCTTTTTAGTAACACAACCACAACTTTTATAAGTAAATATCAATCATAATGAACCACGTGCAAACCGTTTAAGTGATTTTACAGAAAGCCACTACATTACAGAGCACAACAAGGGCTATATCAACACTATTTTGATTTTTGACCGGGGGATGGCACAACTTATTTGAAGTAACGTTAGCGTTGCCATATGGCAACGTCAGCCGTTTAAGGGTTAACGTAGGATGAATTTTACTACTTTCCAAGAGACCAACTCAGTTTCGCGCTGTCAGTTAACTGAAAACAGATAATTTGGGTCAATCTTGTTATGACTTATATAGTACAATTAGTTTTTAAACTTTATTATAAAAATTCTGACAATTTTCATTATTGAAGGTTTAAATCTTGTCGGTATGACTTAGTTTGACGATTATTAACTCTTATACTGTTTTTTCTCACCATTGTTTTTATGTAAACGCTTGGAGAACTGTATGCTGGACAATTTGATCATCAATTCACTTTATTTGAATCAATATTAAAGCTGGAACTTGCAAATGCACCAATTGGTCGATTCAATGATCGTAACGGACTGTAAATCATGTTTTTTGTAAATTGTAAAGATGTTCCTGTGGAAAATTTATATGTATTAGTTGTATTGTGTGATCATACATCTATTTTGTAAAGGATAAACCTGTTTGTATGTAATTAAGCTATAACGAAATTTGTACATTGTCAATCGTTTTCGTCTTATATCTTCGTTACGATGCATTTTGGGATACAAGTGTATTACATTGTTTTAATCCTTGTTTTAAGTACTACAATCCTGTGTTTATAGAATTAAGATTCGTGATAATTAAGAACAGCTGTGTGGGTCAGTGACGTCATCAACTTTACGTGCTTCGATTTTGTTTTGGAAAAATGTCAGTGCAGGATTTTGTTTCAACAAAATCTATATAAGTTGGAGCCAAATTTAACAAAGTCAGTCGACAAAACGTTTCCGGCAAAACCTATGCCCGACTCCGGATAATAAATCTGTAATTTAAAGTGAGGTTAGATGTTTTAACCATATGATTGACGTAAATGTCATGTATAAACAAAGTTTGAATTAAATTGAAGTGTTTACCTAATATTTAAAACAAAATATAAAGAAGATTTTATTGTTGTTCTACAAGCCATTTGGAATTTGAACGCGTTTTAAATAAATTCAGGGGAATTTATTTCTATCATCGATTTACGTATTGACGTTTTAAAAACAAGAAATCAGCTGATAAATATTGCAGTGTTACCAATTGAGGATAATATTTAAAAGGAAACTATTTTTGTAATATACCAGGTTGGTCGTAATAAAAAGGGTTCTTTAATTTGATTGACAATATTACAGTTATAAAGTTTTTCCTTAATAATTTCTAAATCATTTTGTTTAATCTTAAAGGTTCTTTTAAGAACTTATCTTCTTTCAAAAATAAAACAATTCAATTTCTTTTATTTCCATTTATTTTTCATTAAAATAAACATTTTTATTTATAAACATTTTTGATTTGTGTTGGTTTGTTCAAGTGAATGACTGTGCTAGCCCTATGTCAGGCTATTACGACTTTTAACTACATTTGAGCAAGCTTGGGAATCAAATTTTCCCATTGGTCTTATTGTACAAATTTTAACAATTTATCTTGTTATTTCTTTCATTTTTAGCATTTCTAATTATTTTTCTTCTGAATTAAATAAAGTTTATGTGTTTTAAAATTACTTATGTGTTTAATTGATGCACATACAAGCATCCAGTTTTCTTTCTTTTTAAATTTAGAGTTTAGCAGTGGTTGTCCAGTTTGCAGGAGCCCTAGCGTTTGCAGTATAAGTTTTACTCCTTTTTCAGGCATAAGAGTTAATAAGGATCTCATAATTCAAACATTTTATGTTCTATCGAATAACCCTAAGCTGGCTGATTGATATAAAGAAAAATACTTGGGGTGTATTTTTAATTTAATTCACCGTATATAATTTATGTTTTATTTGGAACGGTGGGCATATTATAATTTTATTTAAATATCACCGCAATAAATTAATCGATCAATATAAATAATAAGTAACAGTTGCCAAAAATAGATAAAACAGGATACTTGAAAATAAAAGACGATAGGTATCCTGAATATAGTTAACCCGCAGAACATATCGAATAAGCAATAAAAGAGACATATCTTAAACAAATTCGAATTTATTGACATTCTGTCTACCTGCTGCATACTGGACCGTTTAATACAAGCTAGACCTAAAAAAGTCAAAGTCTAATTTCACTGCCAGACCTATTTCTAATTGATCATCAATAACAATTGACCTCAACAATGCATTTGAAATTTCCTTACCCCAGATTTAAGATGAGTAGTTACACCCCAAAGTTGGTATATAAGAAAAATGCAACAGGCGAAGTTATTAAAAAATTCCAAAGTAAATTTCAGCGTTTCTGAAATACATGTTCATGAGATATTTTGGAGAATCTAAGTATTTGTGCCGCAATAGGTCACGATCATATATAGCTTAAATGAAAGCTTGAAATGTCTACTTACAAACACCGTAAGTGGTTGGTTTCGCACGGGTTTGCACGACACTCTTTTTTTTAATTTTCATAGAGCAGGTTTTGCACTTCCCGCATGGGGTATTGTGAAGTTTGGTACTCTACTTCAAAATTTGAACGAAATAACAATTTATTTTCATATATTTCTGTTAAAATAAACCTACGGAAAGCTCGTGGTGAGTTTGTACGAAGGATTTCAAAAATAAAAAAAATTAACCAGAATGAAAGTCGGCTGGTTTCCGTAAGAAAGATAACTGTAACAAAAAAAAGTATATATTGAACAGGAACGCATTTATTGCGTTCGTACTGAAAGCGGTACCAAATGTCACCGCTTCTGAGAAAAATGGCACAAGTTTTTCTTTTGGTGTCCGTAAAAAGCTCGAAAAAGCAAATAAAGTTGGGTTCAGTCGAAATTTAAATCTGTTTATGTGTTTTTATTACATGGTACATAATATTGAATATTATTCATTGTCATTCTCCCCTTGACGAAAGTGTAACTTTCTATCTTGATAAGGCAACCGAGAGCGAAAGGAAAACATGCGAAGTGGTTGCTAGGTATGAAAAACCCTGGACAACGAAGTAAAACTGTCAATGTTTTTAATATAATATTATGTCAACATTACCTTGGTAACAATACTGTTATTTTAACATTATTATTATAACATTATTTTATTATAATCACTGAATTATCATCAAACTTTTATTAAGTATATGCATTGTGTTTTCATTCATTCATTCATGTGTCTCGGTACATTTTTTCTGTGGAGACAGCCAGCGCTACCTAGCGCTGGATGACCCAAACCCTATTGAACGACGCGATGTAAGACAGAGAGGTGAGGATCCGAGCTTGAATTCCTTTTTCGTATTTCAACAAAAGCGACAAGTTACTAAAGCTTACCCATTAGGGTAAGCAGTTGGCACCTAGTTTTATTTATTTACGGTAGTTAATAAATGTCAAGGGAAGAATGAAAAGTGTAATACATTACACGCTGCGAAAGCCCTTTCAGGTGCTCAAACTTTTTAACTAACCTCGGCTACGCTTACACTTCGCCTCGGCCAATCAAAAACACCTTGCACCTAAAAGTAAACTTTCGCAGCTTGTAATGTAAATAACTATTAATGGCTGATAATCGCACTGCTATTGGTCTCATTTCTAACTAGTGATTATAATCTCTCGACATATCAGTTACTGTGAAATTTAAAACGTATGTGTTTTATTACTCCACGGCAATAATTTTTTGAACGTCAAATAAATTATATTAATTTTCAATGTCAGTATAGCGTGCTATAGCATACTCTATAAAACACCTACGTTTTATTTTTCACAGCAACCAAGATGCCGACAGTTTATAATCACTCGTTACAAATCATTAATTATTAAGCAAGTTGTCAATAGCAAACGATTTAACGTGACATGTAAAGTGCCATTGTAAATACTATTATGTAATGAAAAAAAAAACTGTTACGTAATACAGTATATCATGTTACAGTTAGTGCAAACGTTTTTGTTTATCACACATTTGTGTTGGCGGCATGTGTTATTTTGTCAAAATATTTGACAAACACAAAAATACAAACTGTTATTAAAAAGTTGTCACAATTTGGCAATTAATTTAACGTGTGGTCGAAGACAAAGTATAATACATCGCTCTAGACGTAAGGCAGATTAGTTCGTGTGTAACTGTTTCTAATTGTACGTAATTTGCTACTTACAACTCTCGAAATGTAATACACTATTCCTTTACAACATTATTTAAGCGTTTTTGTCATCAATATTTATAATCTAACTAGTGTAGTAAACTACATCTTAAGAAAAATATTTGTTCTTTGTCGACACAGATGAGTTTATTACGCGCACTTAACTATTTTTTTTTCTAAAATAGTTAGTTAATTATAACCCCAATTAATTATACTGGGCTATATCTACACAACATATGACGACTGTGACGACGTTTAAAGCAATGTTAAGATTATTTACATCTAGCTTGTATTAATCGTAGTTGGTCTCTATTCCTGACAGCAGAATGAAACGACCGTATATGGCCATGTCACTAGCTGCAGCTGCCTATAAACGAAAAACAAGCAGTTACTTATAAATTTTCAACAAAAAAATAAAAGTACATAAGGTCCGTATAATACCTTCTTTGTCGGGTTTTGAATTTGAATCCGCCGGTAAACTCAACGCAACGAGCAAGTATTTATCTATGTAAGAAATACAGCGTGTCCGGTGTTAGAACGCATTAATTCTAAGGTGTGATAGAAGACATAAAAAGGAACAAAAAAGTCTTATACAACTTTGTTCTAGAACGAACTACTTTTTCAGAAAAAAATAATAAAATTGGAAACTTTAACATCATTTTGCCGCGTTAATAATAGTACTTTAACTATGGCGCTTTGTCGACAGCTGCATCTCATCTATCACAACAACAAACCATGATGACATTTTATCGTATCATATGTCGTTTCCGTGCAACATTGAATTCTTTTTACAATTAAATATTCATTTTACTCAATTAAGAAGCGTGACAACCCTGTAAATTTTGTAATAAAATTTGCTCCAATCCGCAAAAAATGCTGATCTGGAAGTTTGTGTTGACATTGAAATAAAGCACGTTTTGCCTACAACCTTGTAATTTAAGAATATTTGGGACAATGCCTGATCACAGCTTTGTAAATAATACTCTTGAGATAATACTGAGTTTGCAGTTGGTTGAATTTTGAAATAATAATTTGTCAATAACGCAATTCGCAAGTTGCTGTTTATTTAATAACAGTTTTTAATGATTTTATGAGAGAATATCTTTTAAAGAGAAGATTTATCTAATTTAAATTAGGTAATTAGGTTAAGGGATTTTGTTGACACCTTGTTTTGGTCACATTAAAAAAAATCTCTAATTTTATGGTAATTAGGTGCCTTAATCAATTTTTTTACATAAGATAGTATTTTTTAATAAAAATAAACAAATACGTCTAGCAATTTTGAAAATATTCCGGAAATTAATAAATATAAAATGTAGGTCAATTATAGTTTTATTTTTACAGTTGGTTTATTATGAATCAGCGTGTTTTTAACGTACAAATCTTGTTTACGGAAAAACAGTGCGGTTTACAATTTTCGTAGAATTAGTCACCGGACTAATCTGCTTTGGATATTTATTATTTTTAAACAACGACTGTCATCAGTTTGTTTGTTTGACTTTCTAAAACAAGGTCAAGTTGCGATTATACTTAAGCAAGGTTGCCAGATACGGCAATGGTTTTTTCTAAATTATTCGAAAGCCTATTAACATAGAAAAAAATTTATTAAGACTTTTTTGTTCCTTTTGATGTCTTCTATCACCCTTTAAAATTAATGCGTTCTAACTCAGGACACCCTGTATATCTATAAAATATTAAACGTTTAGGTACTCATATAGAACTTAAAAATAAATGAGTTATTAAACTGTAATTTTAATTTATAAAAATAATTATTTACCTTGAATACTAACTTTCCTTCACACTTTTCACAGGCTTAGGACTGTCGACGTAAAATTGTCGGCGTGTTTAAAAGTTTTTCATCCAAAGGATATCGTCATATTTTTTTTGTGTTTTTTAAGATTTTATAATTTTTTTAACAATTATGCTTTTTTAAGAATTAAAAGTTTTAATTTTTCAGAATTAAGAATTCTTTTTGTACGAATCTAACTTAACTATATAAGAAGTTATTTTTAAGAAAAAAGTAAGTAAATTAAATTAAATAGAGAACATAACATTCTAAAATTTAGAGTAGGCTATGATTTTACATTTTTGTTACAGTGTATATCAACAATTTCACTGGTAGAAATGACCAAAGTCAAATATTAAGTTAGATAATAATTGCTTAGAGGTTAAGCGCAAGATTGTGATATAAATTTAAAAGTATATTAGTAGAAGATTTATTTTCAATAAAGTAATTTTATTTACAATTCTCTAATTGTAATTATAAAATTTTTCTAATTAATTTCACTGATAATAATAATTTATTACCAAATTCTTTAGGAACTTATGACTGCTAGATCTGACATTTATTTTACAGGTAAGTATGAATCAAAGGCAAATATAGATAAACTTTCTAAACACAGGTTACTCTGATAAAGTTAATTTTAACTTTACTGCAAGCATGCCTAAAAAATATTATATACATACTAAGAACTAGAAATAAACAGAATATATACAAGAACATTAAAACGAATGTACAGAATGGTAGTAACCATCACAACTCACTCACTCACTCATAAAGTTTTTGTAGAAATTGCTGCATGAATACTTCAGATAGTTCCTGGCTCTCTGCGATTTCTTTCCAATCAACTCTATCTTGGAATTCTCGAACAAACTCTTCAGACAGCTCCTGGTAAACAGAAATAGTTGGCCAGTGGATATAATCCTGAAATTCCCTCATAACCTTTTCGGATAGATCTTGAGATTCGGAGAGAGCCTTCCAATCCAGCTTGTCTTTAAATTCTCTCATTATCTCAACAGGCAGATTACAATTTATAGATATGTCTTTCCAAGAAATCTTATGTTTGAACTCTTTAATGAACTTGCTAGAGAATTTTTGGTGATAGGAAATGTCTTCCCAATGAACATGCTCACTATATTCTCTAATAAATTGTTCTGAAAGCCTTTGGTATTCTTTCAAATTTAATTGTTTTATAATTCGGGTCAGATCCAAATTTAAATCGTATATGTTCATTACATTGCTCTCAATATATTTGACATAAAACTCACTCAGGTTGTTAATCTCTAGAGGTATATTGAATTGAGCACAAAAGTTGACGTAGTCCTCGTCTTTGAGGTATCTTGATATTATTTGATAGCAATCATAATTCAGAGCCATTTCTTAAGTTTTTGTGCGATATATCTAGATGTTTTGGAGTAAACGTTCTTTGAGCTTAAGATTTTAATCAGATTGATTACTGTTGCCAATCTTCCGCTTATCGGCTTCTTAAAGGTGTTGTTTGCCTGTAAAGAAAAATAATGGAAATTTAGTTAGATAAAACAAGACTACATAGGTAGTTTTTTATAAATTAAATTGATGCAGGTTAAATAAATCGACACTCTTTTTAATACAAAAAGAAATAGCAATGGATGATATTAATAAATATATTTTTTAGCAATTTTGAACCCTGAGGTCGTAACTAATACTGTGTATGTCCAAGTATAAGCAAAATATATCAGTATCAAGATTGATATGAGTATGCCATAGGTAGGGATCGCATGTTTAAAAAATAAGCAAAATAGGTAGAACAAAAAAATGATCTTACCTTCAACCGTCACTGTTTCAGTTATAGCAAAGTTAAATGTCCAAATTCACAATGTCCAAGAAAACCACTAATATACAAAATTCCCTAAATCCCCCTTGTAATAATGGCACTAATAACAATTTGAATTACCATCAACTGTAAGTTGCAAACTGATAAAGAAATTTAACAGCGTTTGTTTATATAATGAGTTATGGAGAAAGTACCGTTATTGAGATATAACTCCGCCCGCACCACGATACCCAATAACATTAAAGGAGGCAAAATGGTAGGGGTGCTGAAAAAAGGAAACGGTGTAGTAAGTAAACCAAGGGCAGTCCAGTTTTTCTTAGAATTCCATACATGTTTATAATAAAGGTGACCTAATACTATGAAAGAAAACCTTTAGGCAATGATATTAAATAGAAATATAAATATAGTTATGTTATAACTGATGAAACAGTAAGCTACATTAAGTTATAACTAAGACACCTGCAAATACGTTCACGTCGTTTTACTCCGTGCCAAATTTCGCAGTTTATTTTAATTCACAGGCCCACAAAAATAAAAAAAAGTCTTGTAGTTGAAAAATGAGGTACCATACCGTATGTTTTTTGGTGTGATGAAAACGAATCTGTGGTCAGAATTGACCCACCACCCAAGGATTTTTGTTTAGATGTATTTTTATAAATTTTTTGAGGTGTTTTTGAAGTATTTTTTGAGATTATGTTGAAATCCTTGGGTGATGGATCAATTCTGACCTCGGATTCGTTTTCAGCACTCCGAAAAGCATACGGTATGGTATCTCACCTTTCGGCTACAAGACTTTTTTTATTTTTGTGAGTCTGTGTAATTAATATAACTAACTTAAAACAATTTTGCATTTGGGTCAATCCATATGAAGTGGTCCAGCACTGGTCGCTCGACCATTTTAGAAAACGATAATTTTTTGTGTGTTGTCACCTCTAAGTATTGGGAGTTCAAAACCATTGTTATTTTATTTTTATCCCTTATGATTAAAATATGGCAGCCATACTTGTTTCTTGGTGCACGACCTTTTTTGCGTTTTTTGATGTAAACGTAGATCTTGATATCTCAAGAACTAAAGGACCTAAAGACCTGCGGTAAAGACTATTGTACTGTTCACACGTCGGACCACATTTCCTAGTATAAACATAATTTTCGTAGGATGCTTATTTATGGGTGTAATTTAACCCCGAAGTTTAATAACGTTTTTGCAAAATTTACACTTTATTAGGGGGCCATATTTCCAGATCAAGGTGAAGTCTTAGGGCTGATTTTTTTTAATGGTACACAGTTAGGGGAAGTTTATGTATAAAATATTTCAAATCTAAAACTTTACTATTTTGATATTTATGGGGTTTTGAAGTTCTCATTTTTCCTATTGTTGGTCAACTTTGGCTCTCAATATCTCCGATGGGAACGGATGGATTTTTTTATTTTACGTGCAAATGAAGTAGTATATGATGGTAAACTGTGGTAAAAATGTCAACTTTGATATTAGCCTGAGAACCGACTTATGCTCAGTTGAGAACTGTAAATAAATTTTGTAAATAACCATAAAACTCGGCCATTATTAAACCATGTATTTTCAATACATTACTATCTCCATTAGTATCGTTGAGTAAATTTATTTTATTCTAGTGCTAACATTGTTTTGAGTGATAATTATTATTATAATATAATCATATGCCATTCGTAAAAGTTCTTGCAGTTATAACTATAGAAATTAATAGAATACATATTTATAAGTGCTCTTTCCTTGTATTTTCTTCTCTGATCGATTTTTCTATGAATGTATGTAAATTATATGATAGTTTACATAAACTAATTCACGAAATCTTAAAGGCACAACTCATTATCCTCCCAGTATCAGTTCGGCTATTAGTCACACTGCCAGCGGGGTTGATAAGCGCGTTTACATTTGCTGGAATTACAGAAAATAAAAGATGAACTTTACATTGTCATTCTCAGGCTAATATCAAAGTTGGGGTTTTAACCACAGTTTGCTATCATGTACGAGGATTGTTCGGTAACTACGTGGCCTAACACAGAGATGGCGCGAATTTGCAGGAATCTGCTTTATCATTCTGTAGAATCATCCTTTAATAGGTTATGACAGTACAGAGCGATCTTTTTTGACAGTACGCCAAAGTGAACGTCTTGTGCGATTTTGTAAACAATGGAAAAAACTGAGTTGAGAGCAGTGATCAAGTAATTTCATTTGAAAGGCTTAACACCAACCGAAATCAAAGCAGAGCTGGATTCAACACTATTGGAATCCGCTACTTCGTTTTCAATGGTTAAAAATTGGGTTGCCGAATTTAAGCGTGGTCGCAGGAGCACAAATGATGAACCCCATAGTAGACATCCAAAAACTGCTACTGCCCCGGATATGATTGAAAAAGTCCACCGTATCGTCTTGGATGACCGTCGAGTAAAAGTGCACAAGATAGCAGACATAGTGGGTTTCTCAAATGACAGTGTGCACAGAATCTTAACTGAAGAATTGGAAATGAAAAAATTCTCGGCGCGTTGGGTGCCGCGCTTGCTCACACCGGAGCAAAAACTGAACCTTTTGAGTGTATCTCGCGACCTTTTGGCACTTTTTCGCCGCAATCCGAAAAACTCTTTACGCCATTTCATAACCGCCGATGAAACTTGGGTTCACTATTACACTCCCGAAACCAAAGAAACAACCAACAGCTTGACAGATTAAACAGAAGCCTCATGGACGAACCGTAATGATACACGGTTTACATGTGCGTAATTTATTACATAAAGTAAAAGATGAACCTGCTAAAGATCATAAAAATAAATTAAGTTATTATTTCAGATGTATGCACCTTTTTTACTTTCTCTTCGTTAAGATATTGAGTTATTGCAACCCCTTCATTTTTATGGTTGTTTGGGAATTTTTCTAGAAAAGCTACAAAACAAGCAATATAGTTACCGGAATTGTAATAATAAAAGGTTTTAAACAGTTTTATTTAAGACCCAAATCTTTATGGTATTTTAATTCTTCTTAATTTCAGGAGTGTGTTTGCTGTTTTAAAATACTTCTAATTAAACAAATATATTTCTGTAGACATTATGATGCTAATAAGTAATAATATTTATTTCGTTAGATAATCAACACAATGTAATGATCTTTTATTTACTGTAATTCCAGAAAATGTAAACACACTCATCAACCCTGCTGACAGTGGGGCTAATAGTCGGGCTGATAATGAGTTGGGCCTTTCAGATTTCGTGAATTAGTATATGTAAACTGTCATATAATTTACATGGATTCATAGGAAAATCGACCAGGGAAGAAAATACAAGAAAAAATTACATATAAATATGTATTCTATTAATTGCTTTAGTTATAACTGCAAGAACTTTTACGAATGGCATATGATTATATTATAATAATAATTATCACTCAAATCCATCCGTGCCCATCGGAGATATTGAGGGCCAAAGTTGATCAAAAATAGGAAAAACGAGAACTTCAAAACCCCATAAACACCAAAATAGTAAAGTTTTAGATTTGAAATATTTTATACATAAACTTCCCCTAACTGTGTACCATTAACAAAAAAATCAGGCCTAAGACTTCACCTTTATCTGGAAATATGGCCCCCTAAAAAGTGTATTTTGCAAAAACGTTGTTAAACTTCGGGGTTAAATTACACCCATAAATAAGCATCCTACAAAAATTATGATCAGACTAGAAAATGTAGTTCGACATGTGAACAGTACAATGGTTTTTACTACAGATCTTTATGTCCAACCGTTCCTGGGGAATCAAGATTTACGTTTACATCATAAAACACAAAAAACCTAGTGCACCAAGAAATAGATATGGCTGTCATATTTTAATCAAAAGGAATAAAAATAAAATTACAGTGGTTTCAAACTACCAATACTTAGGGGTGTTAACACATAAAATATTGTCTGTTTTTGAAATAGTCGAGCGACCAATTTATTATTTTCTGGACCACTTCAGATGGATTGACCCATTTTAAACATTGTATGAATACATTTATTATTTTACAAGTAATTATTGTTACTATGATGAGGGCAGCACTTGAAACATATGACATGTTCAATTTACTGTAAGTAAAAAAGTATTTCTAAATTTAAATTCTATCCTATCTTATTCTTTGTAGATTGAGATACATTGAGAAAGGATAGAACCAGGGCAGAAAAAAAGAGTAATTTTTTATTTATTTTTATTTATTTATTCAGTAATAAAAGTATATACAGGAAAGAATCCCAAAAATACTTCTTTTTCGATAGAAAATAAAGTTGTGAAAAAATGAATGAAAAAAAAATGATTGTATCATAACTGTAATAATTTTAAGCTTTGGCTGAGTTCACGGAGTTCAACGCATGTTTGTTTGTATAGCAATAAATAAATAATATAATAATAATAATTACTACAACCCATAACCTAAACCAAGGCCCCAGAAGCTATAAGCTTGTGCGGGAGGGATGCGGCGATTATTATTATTATGTAGGCCTACGTGCGGCTGCAGCCGACTTACAGATGGAACAGCGCAAATCCCACATTTGTGTTACAGCTAAGGAAAACTGCAGAAAACCTTAACCAGATCTACCAAGGCTGTTTTAATAAATAAATTTAAATAAATCATTTATTTTATTATTTACTTACTTACTTGCCCCCAGAATAGAAAACACTTACATTAGTTTTAGTCTTAATTTTAGTACTTAGTACCTAGAATTCCAATCTAAATAGAAAACAGATTATACAAAAGTTTTATAACAATCTACTCTAAATAGGCTAGGCAGTATTTCTCCCTTGTAGAATAAAAGATTCAAAAGTCAAGAGTAAAATCTTACTCCGAAACGATTAGAAATTTGACTGTTTTCGTGTAAAAAGGTTACCATAATTGATTAAAGATATAATTGTTTTAATGTGTGATAAATTTACACTAACATTGTATTGAAGTTAGCTATGTGGTCTATACGAAGGTACAGATTAGATAATAAATTTTTGAGGTTTATGAATTATTTCATAAACTGATAGCTATAACAAGATTTCAAAATCTGTATTTTCGCGACATGCAAAGAATGTTATCTTTCTTTGGAAATTCTAAAATCTTTGCATTTAGCAATCAATTAAAATGTTATGCGCGTTCTTTCGCAAGCTGTTTTGTGATAATTAATAAGACTATTTATTCTATTTATATTCTGCCTTTTGAAGTAAAATAGTGATTTTTTTTAAAGATCCATAGTAAAAATCCATCCATAAAACTGTACTGATTTAACGGTACCGTATACTCTTTCAATTAGGAATTTTTAAATATGTATTATCAGAAAGCACTTACTTCAATTTATGATATAAAAAAACCTTAATACACTAAGTTACACAAGAGAATAATCTATAACAAGAAAACGAAAAGTTAATTCAAAATACCCAAATATATTGAGATCGGTTTTAAATCTTATTGCATCTGCTCAATTGTGCAAAATATAAAAATTTCAGAAAGCTCTTTGTTAATGCCCTTTGAGAAATATAATTACCTAGATTTGTTTAATGACAATTACTATCTTTCCGTGAAACCTAAATGTGACTTCCAATACATATAATAGTGTTAAAAGATAATGACTAATTTAAATGTCACTTTTGACATGACCTTGGGCTATATTATAGAAACCCCCAAAATAACAAAACTTTTATATATCTGTCAAAGGAAAAATGTTTAATTTTAAACATTTTAAAAGTTTTATTTTATTTATTTTTTGACATAACAATTAATCAAAATCACTAAAAATAATAAGATAACACATTCATTTCGAAATACACCACGGTACCGCTTTGTAAAATGCACTCTCAAAGGTCGTACTTTCTGCTACAAAGCTCCTACTTTATGCTACAACGATCCTACTTATGAAATCGGCTGGCAAATCAACTTCAGGTTGCGGGAAAATAATGAAAAAATCACAATATTGTATGACTTCTCGATAAAACTGATATATTTCTACAGTTACTAATAAGTTTTATTAATAGTTTCACAAAAAGTATAAAACTCCAGTAAAAACAAAAAATATCGCATTGCAATATCGCCATCAAGGGCTTCTTGGTAATCGAACATACAGGCGACTGACGAGACTTGTTGCATAAAATCTCTCATTACTAAATTACCCTATCATCTTCCTCCTAGATCTGTGAACTCATCTCTATGTTAATGATTTCACAATTCACAAGTATTTAAGGTTACTAAAAGTAGCGTTTTGGGATATACTGGTTTTTAAAAATTATAAGTTGGTTACCTAGCTCTCCAGGTTATACTACGCGTTTACCTATCAGCGCCTTACCTTACCTTACTCTCTCCGAAAAGATGGCCACTCGTTCAGCTTTGTAGTATTCCCCAACGTAGTTGAAGACCATTGCACATCCATTGACCATTGATATCCAGGATGTCAATAATTCACATCATGCATACTAAATACGGTTCTGTTTCTACGATGGTTTGAAAGCAAAGCAAACCAATAATCACAAGAAATATCAAGTACAAAGAGATACAAATGCTTTGTAAGTTCCACCGTTACTGATGACGACCTTAATTCTAAGAATTTGAATTTGAAAAGAATTTTTGGTAACTCGAGTTATTTTTCCCGATATTCCAAACGGTCAAAAATTAAATATTTCCCGGAATTTACGTCGGGAATTTCTCTGGTCGGAAACATTAACTGCAACTATATTGAGATGTTATTATTTAAATAAAAAAATTAAACAAACTAATGCTGTTAAAATTACTTTGGCTAGCTTTAATAAAGAAATTTTATATAACACCCAAATTTTTTTACCCAAATAGGCTGACTCAGGTTGTTTCGATAGAGCATGAGATAAATTTACATTGATCTTATTAATTCCTGTACCTGTAAAAATAAACTTACTACCAATGCACTTGGATTTCTGCAACTGGACAAACAGCAGACTTAAACTCTGTATGAGAAGAAAATAAATGGATGCTTGCGTAAACATCACATAAATAAACACATAGATAAATTGAAATACAGAAAAATTATTATTTATGTGAATAAACAAATTGAAATTGGTTAAATGTTATAATAAAATCAATATTTGGAAAAATTGAAGTATATCAGCAAAGCCAATACCTTCACAAAGATTAGCACAAATTTTTCAAATACAGGAGTTTGCAAGTTAAATGTACTGTATGTAGGCATGACAATAATGACCCATTTTACATATTTCCAGTGAAATATTTTCCCGAAACTGGTTCAGCTAAGTGGGATCAAGAAAATTCTCTTTTACGTTAATTATCGTCAAACCCCATATAAAGAAAGATAGATAAAATCCTCTAAAATAATGGATAAACTATCCTGAACATGTAACATGGCTTACATAAACCTTGTTCTACTACAAAACATTCTAACTGATTGATATGCCTTTTTATATTTATAAGCCTTTTATAAAGTGAGGTTAAATGTGTATTAAGACAATCGTACTCCTATTTTACTACTTTAACTTGATAAAATTATCTGTAACCAAGCATGTATCCTTAAGCATGAATAAAACTAATATCCTAGCATGAGTATCTATTTTTTTTATTGCATGAATATTACGTATAAGTGCTATTTGACCTTTTGAAAGCTTCCGGAGCCTATCGTAGCCTATTAAATGTTTTTAATGTGTTACAAACTTATGCTATTAACTACAGACCCATGCTTTTATCTCATGTCACATTCTGAGATAAATCTTTGATAATCTAACACTATTTGAAATATTATATTGGAGATTTAGGTTTGAAATAACAAAATAAACATAATTTTCAATTCAACTCTTAAAGTCTTTCCTAGTTTTCTATTTAAAAAAATGATAGCTTGAAGATTGAGATGGCCATAATAACGTTTACATTTAATAGTAGTTGGTCGCAAGTCCTGATAGCAGAATGAAACGACCGTATTATCGCCATGTCACTAGCAGCAGCTGCCTATAAACGAAAAACAAGCAGTTACTTATAAAATTCAACAAAAGAAATGAAAGTACATAAGGTTCCTATAACGACGTCTTTTGAAGTTTTATGCGCAGGTAAACTCAACGGGGAACGAGTAAGGTATAATCTCAATCCTATCAAGTAATAAATGAGTTAAACTGTAAATCCGATTTATAAAAATAATTATTATACATAGAATACTAACTTTCCTTCACACTTTTCACAGGCTTAGGACTGTCGACGTAAAATTGTCGGCGTGTTTAAAAGTTTTTTTTTTTATAAATTTTAAGTTTTTTTTTAAGATATAAGTTTTTTTCATTAATTATGCTTTTTTAAGAATTAAGTTTTAATTTTTTTTTAGTTTCTTTTAACTTTACTGCAGACATGCTTAAAAAATATTATATACATACTAAAGACTAGAAATAAACAGAATATATACAAGAACATTAAAGTCAATGTACAGAATGGTAATAACCATCACAACTCACTCACTCACTCATAAAGTTTGTGTCGAAATTGCTGCATGAACATTTCAGATAGTTCCTGGCTTTCTGCGATTTCTTTCCAATCAACTCTATCTTGGAATTCTCGAACAAACTCTTCAGACAGCTCCTGGTAAACAGAAATAGTTGGCCAGTGGATATAATCCTGAAATTCTCTCATAATCTCTTCGGATAGATCTTGAGATTCGGAGAGAGCCTTCCAATCCAGTTTGTCTTTAAATTCTCTCATTATCTCGACAGACAGATTAGAATTTATAGATATGTCTTTCCAAGACATCTTATGTTTGAACTCTTGAATGAACTTGCTAGAGAATTTTTGGTGAAAGGAGATGTCTCCCCAATGAACATGCTCACTATATTCTCTAATAAATTGTTCTGAAAGCCTTTGGTATTCTTTCAAATTTAATTGTTTTATAATTCGGGTTAGATCCAAATTTAAATCATATATGTTCATTACATTGTTCTCAATGTATTTGACATAACACTCGCTCAGGTTGTTAATCTCTAGAGGTATATTGAATTGAGCACAAAAGTTGACGTAGTCCTCGTCTTTGAGATATCTGGATATTATTTGATAGCAATCATAATTCAGAGCCATTTCTTAAGTTTTTGTGCGATATTTTTAGATGGTTTGGAGTAAACGTTCCTTGAGCTTAAAATTTTAACCAGATTGATTGCTGTCGTCAATCTTCTTTCTCAGCTTCCTAAAGCAGTTGTTTGCCTGTAAAGAAAAATAACGGAAATTTAGTTAGATGAAACAAGACTACAAAGGTAGTTTTTTTATAAATTAAATTGATGCAGGTAAATAAATCTACACGCTTTTTAATACAAAAAGAAATAGAAGTGATGATATTAATAAATATATTTTTAAGCAATTTTGAACCCTGAGGCCGTAACTAATCTTGTGTATATCCACAGTATAAGCAAAATATATCAGTATCAAGACTGATATCAGTATGTAGTAGGCAGGGAAAGCATGTTTAGAACATAAAAATAGATAGAACGAAAAAAATGATCTTACCTTCAACTGTCACTGCTGAAAATATAGCAAAAGTTAGGTGTCCAAATTTCACTAATATACAAAATTCATTAATTTTTAATAACGACACTAATAACAACTTGAGTTACCATCAACTGTAATAAGTTGCAAACTGATAAAGAAATTTAACAGCGTTTGTTTATATAATGGGCTATGGAGAAAGTACCGTTATTGAGATATAACT
Source organism: Agrypnus murinus (assembly GCA_929113105.1). Classification (NCBI taxonomy): domain Eukaryota; kingdom Metazoa; phylum Arthropoda; class Insecta; order Coleoptera; family Elateridae; genus Agrypnus; species Agrypnus murinus. The sequence goes on along the minus strand of OV816027.1, from coordinate 84,618,343 downwards.
CCGCCCGCACCACGACACCCAATAAAATTAAAGGTGGCAAAGTGGAAGGGATGCCGAAAAAAGGAAACGGTGTAATAAGTAAACCAAGGGTAGTCCAGTTTTTCTTAGAATTACATACATGTTTATATAAAATACTATGAAAGGAAACCTTTAGACAACGATATTAAATACAAATATAAATATGGTTATGTTATACCTGATGAAACTGTCCTTAGTGGGAATTAGTGGAAATTTCAAAATTTTGCAAATCTTGAAATAAATTAATGTATCTGTACAATTAAGAAACAACTAAGTAAAATTTAGAGATCAAAATTATATTGACTAGACCAAAAACAGGTATCTGCACATAAATAATTGTACCTACATTAAGTTATAACTATAAGACACCTGTTGCGAATATGTTCATGTATTTTTACTCCGTGTCAAACTTCGCAGTTTGTTTTAATAATTAATATAGATAACTTAAAACAATTTTGCATTTTAAACATTGTATTAATACATGTATTATTTTATAATTAATTACTGTTACTATGATGCATATGAAGTCAGCACTTGAAAATTATGACATGTTCAATTTATTGTAAGTTTCTTTGAATTTAAATTCTATCGTATCTTATTAATATTGTTCTTTGTAGATTGAGATACAGGTTAGAACTAGGGCAAAAAGTAATTATATCATAATTGTAGTAATTCTGAACTTTAGCGGAGTTTACGGAGTTCAACGCATGTTTGTATAGCAATAAATAAATAAATAATTTATTTTATTATTGACTTTCACCCCCCAGAATAAAAAAAACTACACTAGTTTCAGTCTTAATTTTAGTACTTAGTATCTAAAATTTCAATCTAAATAGAAAACAAATTATACAAAAGTTTTATAAAAATCTTTTCCATTAGAAAAAAAGATTCAAAAGTCAAGAGTAAATAAAATCTTATTCCGGAACGATTAGAAATTTGACTGTTTTCGTGTAAAAAAGTTACCATAAATGATTAAAGTTATAATTGTTTCAATGTGTAATAAATTTACACTAATATTGTATTGAAGTTAGCTCTGTGGTCTAGACGAAGGTATAGATTAGATAACAAATTTATTTAAGATTTTTGAGGTTTATGAATTATTTCATGAATTGGTAGCTATAACAAGATTTCAAAATCTGCATTTTTATTACCAACATCTGTTTTGTAGCTCCTTTCGTGACATGCAAAGAATTTTATCTCTCTTTGGAAATTCTAAAATCTTTACATTTAACAATCAATTAGAATGTGATGAGCGTTCTTTCGCAAGCTATTTTCTGGATAAATAATTAGACTATTTATTCTATTTATGTTATGCCTTTTGAAGTAAAATAGTGAATAATTTTAATAAAAGATTCATAGTAAAAATCCATCCATAAAACTATATTGATTTAACGGTACCGTATACTCTTTGAATTAGGAATTTCTAAATATTATCGGAAAGTACTTTACCTCACTTTATGAAGTAAAAAGATCTAATACATTAAGTTACAAGTTAAAGAAAACGAAAAGTTAATTTAAAATACTCAAATATGTTGAAATCGATTTTAAATCGTATTGCAAAATATTAGAAAAATTCTAAAAAGCACTTTGTTAATGCTATTTGAGAAATATAATTACCTGGATTTGCTTAATGACATTTATCTTTCCGTGAAATCCAATATATATAATAGTGTTAAAAGATCATAACTAATTTAAATGTCACTTTTGACATCACCTTAGGCTACATTATAGAAACCGTCAAAATAACAAAACTTTTAAATATCTGTCAAAAGAAAACATGTTTAGTTTTAACCAGAGACGGGTAACATAGTAAAGCAAAAAACCACATTCACTATGAAGCATAAAGTTTTATTCATTACTACTTATCAATAATATGCACTTAGAATTAAAACCGCTTTAAAATGTGACATCTCGATTAGATTTGCCGTATAAACTAAATGTAATTCGATAGTTCTTTAATGGTTTTTAAAGATGCAATGTTTTTTAGGACCGACTGCGTTGAAAGAAATAAATATTTAGTGGCGTGGCAACGATTTTATTAAATTTAATTCTATATTATCCTACTTAATTTTATCTTATCGAAATCCACAAGAAGTATTAAAGTAACGCCAATGAAAATGACGTCATAAAAGGGTTTCCATTGCAAAGCCAATTATTTTGCTCGTCTCTTCTGATGACCTAATGTCGAAGTGAAATCTTCAAGGTTTACTGCATAATGTGATTTATGACGAAAATTAGATATTCCGTAGAGAACGCAAGCATTATCTTAACGAGCTCCAATTTAACTAAATTTTATCAAACTGTTTATTCTTATAAAATAAAATTAAGGTTCTTATAAAAATGAACCATAATAAAATTTCCGACAAAAAAGGTTATATTCATTTTTCAGCAGTGTACAGCAATCCGTTTGCGTGATATATACAGCAAAGAATGTGTATAATGGCCAGTCTTTAGCAAATGTCTTGTCCTGAGCAGGCAACACATTTAACAATTCTGGTAAAAGAAACGACGTACGTTTCGGGGCATAGTTTCTGTTGTTTACAAAGAACACAGCAAACATAACCAGTTTTAAAGGTTGCTACCCTACCTAGAGTAGCTTTGTATAACAACAATAGAGTTATAAGAACTGTTATTTTCAAGTGAGTTTCTTATTTTACTGGAATACAAAACATCCATTTCACTTCTACTATCGTTTCTTCTATTTTAAGAAATAAATATCGTATGCTTTTTTCTACTTTATTGTAAACTCTATTAATTTATTTACGAGTTTGATTTGTTTATTTACAAAATTTAATTATTTTGTAAACACTAAAAAAACTAAATTTTTAGTACTAACTGTAATCAGTTTTTATTGTAAAAATGAGTAAAAATAATAAATAATCAAAACTAATAATCATTCCCTGAGTTTCCAAAGTAGAATCAGATTGGACATACAAACAAGGCATATTTAAACATTAAGGGCCGGTTTATTCACCTTCAGGTAAAATTCCCAGTAGTTTCCGGTTAAATAAATTAAGTTTAATAATAAATACAGTTTGGGTATATTCACAGGATTATATCTTGAAAGTAGTTTCTTTAATGTTTATGACAAAGGGTCCAACTTTTGCACTCAGGTAATACATGCAAGAGAGAGATGGGTAATTGACAGAATAATGTGTTAGAGCGAAAAATTAAACCCATTGTCTAATCTACTTAAAAGGAGGCGGGATTTAAAAAATCTGTAATCTTTCACAAATATTTTCAAAAAATTTTAGGTAAACAGATATTAATGATATACATTATCTAAGGTTCTATGCTTTGCCAAGGGTGTTTCTTAATTTTTGTTTTGTGACTGTTTTATTTTTAGTAGTTACTATTATCTATGTTTCTAGTTTTTTCTTAGTTTGTAGTATTTTTATTAAAACAACTGAATATTTAATAACTTTTTAAAATTTTAATGTAGTTACATAAATAAATGCCTGTATTATTTCTTTATTTTTATTTATTTATATATTTAACGCTTACATTAATTCCTGCGATTATTTAATTATCTAAAATACCTCTATTTTTTTCATTATTTTTTTTTATTGTTTTATTATTATTGTTTTCCTTATTTTCGTTTAGTTATTTTTTTATTAAAGGTAAAGAATGAAACATAAACACCCTATATAACTTTGTTTAACTAGTAGATGCTTCCATTTAAAAGGACTATTTTATAAAGTGTGTCGACATTTTGAATAGAATGAGTAACAATAGTTTTACAAGTATATTTTCAAAACAAACTTTATAGTATATTAAGTATCAAGAACAGTAAGGACAGTTTACCGATCGACGACAATGTTTGGCGACTGAGCGAAGCGAAGTCGCCAATATTGGAGGAGATCGGTAAACTCCTTATTGTTTGAGATGCTTATACTATTTTTTGTACGACCATTATGAATACAAAGGTATTAACTAAGGAAATATCCCCGATAGAAATAGATTTAAGATAATTTATTTTTGCCCTGTATATCCACCATTAAGTAGGTTTTGTCGTTACCATGAATACGTTTGTAATTACTATTATTTTTGAATGTCACGATATTTGTCAAACTCGTGAGAATGAGTGTATCTGAAAACGAATATAATTGGGATATTGAAGAGGCCTGGGCAAATTTAAATAAACAACATAAATTTTTTTAAATAGTTTAATTATTGGGAAAATAAATGATTTCTCGCGAAAGAGACATCTAAGGATCATGCATTTATTTTATAAATTACATATAATTTACTTACCTTTTCATCTCTGTTTAATTCGGTCTCTTTCGCACATAGTATAAGGGGTATTTCGATTCTTAAAGCAGCAGCGTCATTACTCGGGACAATACATTTGATAAAGACTGTACGTTGTGTCCGATTCCGCACCACCTTTATAGTAGAATATAAGAGAACAGCACTTTGATTTTTCGACTATTTCTCTTATTTCTCGTCGGATCGCAAAATTTCATGAACACTTTGACAGAACCATAATTGGTATCACTAAATTGAACAAAATCGATTACAACTTAGATTATACATAAAATTCAACCAAGGAAGAAAGAAAACCTTGAGCAAGATATGTTGGGTACTCACTCTGCTTGGAAGCCGGTATGCCCAGATGAAGCCTTCCGGTAGTCAAGTTGAATCAAAATAGAAAATTCTTGTAAATCTAGTTTTTCTATTATTTATTTTTAAATATTTTGTTTTATACTTCCTTTAGCAAGTGTTATGTAAATTTTTTTAATCAATAGATTAGTCGGGTTCCAGTTTCACAAACCATTGATTTTCGTATGTTTCTAACGTTTCGGGAGTTTTAACCACTTCTCAGGTATTAGAGATTATTTCATTTATTTTTTTAACTAGTTTTTCACACTAAGATGACCTTTAAGTTTGAACGTTAGAAAAATGAATGAAATTATCTATGATATTTGACTTTAAAGGTGGATAAGGATATATCAGTTGACTAATTATAATCAGGAGAACTGTTATGAATAATATTGAGATGATATTATATCATCTAATTAAAAATTTGTTTAGTTTGTAACACATTAAAACATTTAATAGGCTACGATAGGCTCCGGAAGCTTTCAAATAGTCAAATAGCACTTATACGTAATATTCATGCAATAAAAAAATAGATACTCATGCTAGGATATTAGTTTTATTCATGCTTAAGGATACATGCTTGGTTACAGATAATTTTATCAAGTTAAAGTAGTAAAATAGGAGTACGATTGTCTTAATACACATTTAACCTCACTTTATAAAAGGCTTATAAATATAAAAAGGCATATCAATCAGTTAGATTGTTTTTGTAGTAGAACAAGGTTTATGTAAGCCATGTTACATGTTCAGGATAGTTTATCCATTATTTTAGAGGATTATCTATCTTTCTTTAGATGGGGTTTGACGATAATTAACGTAAAAAAGAATTTTCTTGATCCCACTAAGCTGAGCCAGTTTCGGAAAAATATTTCACTGGAAATATGTAAAATGGGTCATTATTGTCATGCCTACATACAGTACATTTAACTTGCAAACTCCTGTGTTTGAAAAATTTGTGCTAATCTTTGTGAAGGTATTGGCTTTGCTGATATACTTCAATTTTTCCAAATATTGATTTTATTATAACATTTAACCAATTTCAATTTGTTTATTCACAAAAATAATAATTTTTTTGTTAGATAAATTTATTTAGCAATTGTAAATATTTTTCTTATCTGATAACCTTATTTGATGTCAGTGTGTTCAAATGGAGACCAGTTACAACTCCCTGTCAGGTTGCTAACTAATATTTAACACATTTGAGCAAGCTCAAGGAAGATTTTTCATTTTTTTTAACTTTTCTGTTTAAGTATTTATTTTTTTTAATTTTTTCTTTTGAAATAGATTTTCTATTTATCATAATAAAAATAAAAATCTGTATTTCAATTTATCTATGTGTTTATTTATGTGATGTTTACGCAAGCATCCATTTATTTTCTTCACATACAGAGTTTAAGTCTGCTGTTTGTCCAGTTGCAGAAATCCAAGTGCATTGGTAGTAAGTTTATTTCTACAGGTACAGGAATTAATAAGATCAATGTAAATTTATCTCATGCTCTATCGAAACAACCTGAGTCAGCCTATTTGGGTAAAAGAAATTTGGGTGTCATTTAAAATTTCTTTATTAAAGCTAGCCAAAGTAATTTTAACAGCATTAGTTTGTTTAATTTTTTTATTTAAATAATAACATCTCAATATAGTTGCAGTTAATGTTTCCGACCAGAGAAATTCCCGACGTGAATTCCGGGAAATATTTAATTTTTGACCGTTTGGAATATCGGGAAAAATAACTCGAGTTACCAAAAATTCTTTTCAAATTCAAATTCTTAGAATTAAGGTCGTCATCAGTAACGGTAGAACTTACAAAGCATTTGTATCTCTTTGTACTTGATATTTCTTGTGATTATTGGTTTGCTTCTAATTTTTATTTCACAACTTCTAAGATCTTCACAGATCTAGGAGGAACATGATAGGGTAATTTAGTAATGAGAGATTTTATGCAACAAGTCTCCCCAGTCGCCTGTATGTTCGATTACCAAGAAGCCCTTGATGGCGATATTGCAATACGATATTTTTTGTTTTTACTGGAGTTTTATACTTTTTGTGAAACTATTAATAAAACCTATTAGTAACTGTAGAAATAAATCAGCTTTATCGAGAAGTCATACAATATTGTGATTTTTTCATTATTTTCCCGCAACCTGAAGTTGATTTGCCAGCCGATTTCATAAGTAGGAACTTTGTAGCATAAAGTAGGAGCTTTGTAGCATAAAGTAAGACCTTTAAGAGTGCATTTTGCAAAGCGGTACGGTGGTGTATTTCGAAATGAATGTGTTATCTTATTATTTTTAGTGATTTTGATTAATTGTTATGTCAAAAAATAAATAAAATAAAACTTTTAAAATGTTTAAAATTAAACATTTTTCCTTTGACAGATATATAAAAGTTTTGTTATTTTGGGGGTTTCTATAATAATATAGCCGAAGGTCATGTCAAAAGTGACATTTAAATTAGTCATTATCTTTTAACACTATTATATGTATTGGAATTCACATTTAGGTTTCACGGAAAGATAGTAATTGTCATTAAACAAATCTAGGTACTTATATTTCTCAAAGAGCATTAACAAAGAGCTTTTTGGAATTTTTCTAATATTTTGCACAATTGAGTAAACGCAATACGATTTAAAATCGATTTAGACATATTTGGGTATTTTAAATTAACTTTTCATTTTCTTTAACTTGTAACTTCATGTAGGTATTAGATCTTTTTACATCATAAATTGAACTAAGTACTTTCCGATAATATTTAGATATAATTTTGGTAAAGATTTTAGAATTTCCAAAGACAGATAAAATTCTTTGCATGTCACGATTAGAAAAACTAAAATTAATATTTAAGGAGCTACAAAACAGATTTTGGTAATAAAAACGCAGATTTTGAAATCTTGTTATAGCTACCAATTCATGAAATAATTCATAAACCTCAAAAATCTTAAATAAATTTGTTATCTAATCTATACCTTCGTCTAGACCACAGAGCTAACTTCAATACAATATTAGTGTAAATTTATTACACATTGAAACAATTATAACTTTAATCATTTATGGTAACTTTTTTACACGAAAACAGTCAAATTTCTAATCGTTCCGGAATAAGATTTTATTTACTCTTGACTTTTGAATCTTTTTTTCTACATGGAAAAGATTTTTATAAAACTTTTGTATAATTTGTTTTCTATTTAGATTGAAAATTTTAGATACTAAGTACTAAAATTAAGACTGAAACTAGTGTAGTTTTTTTTCTGGGGGGGTGAAAGTCAATAATAAAATAAATTATTTATTTATTGCTATACAAACATGCGTTGAACTCCGTAAACTCCGCTAAAGTTCAGAATTACTACAATTATGATATAATTACTTTTTGCCCTAGTTCTAACCTGGTATCTCAATCTACAAAGAACAATATTAATAAGATACGATAGAATTTAAATTCAAAAAAACTTACAATAAATTGATCATGTCATAATTTTCAAGTGCTGACTTCATATGCATCATAGTAACAGTAATTAATTATAAAATAATACATGTATTAATACAATGTTTAAAATGCAAAATTGTTTTAAGTTATTTATATTAATTATTAAAACAAACTGCGAAGTTGACACGGAGTAAAAATACATGAACATATTCGCAACAGGTGTCTTATAGTTATAACTTAATGTAGGTACAATTATTTATGTGCGCAGATACCTGTTTTTGGTCTAGTCAATATAATTTAGATATCTAAAATTTACTTAGTTGTTTCTTAATTGTACAGATACATTAATTTATTTAAAGATTTGCAAGATTTTGAAATTTCCACTAATTCCTACTAAGGACAGTTTCATCAGGTATAAACATAACCATAGTATTTTATATAAACATGTATGTAATTCTAAGAAAAACTGGACTACCCTTGGTTTACTTATTACACAGTTTCCTTTTTTTGGCACCCCTTCCACTTTGCCACCCTTAATTTTATTGGGTGTCGTGGTGCGGGCGGAGTTATATCTCAATAACGGTACTTTCTCCATAGCCCATTATATAAACAAACGCTGTTAAATTTCTTTATCAGTTTGCAACTTATTACAGTTGATGGTAACTCAAGTTGTTATTAGTGTCGTTATTGAAAATTAATGAATTTTGTATATTAGTGGTTTTCTTGGACATTGTGAATTTAGACACCTAACTTTGCTATATTTTCAGCAGTGACAGTTGAAGGTAAGATCATTTTTTTCGTTCTATCTATTTTTATGTTCTAAACATGCTTTCCCTGCCTACGACATACTGATATCAGTCTTGATACTGATATATTTTGCTTATACTGTGGATATACACAATATTAGTTACGGCCTCAGGGTTCAAAATTGCTTAAAAATATATTTATTAATATCATCACTTCTATTTCTTTTTGTATTAAAAAGCGTGTAGATTTATTTACCTGCATCAATTTAATTTATAAAAAACTACCTTTGTAGTCTTGTTTCATCTAACTAAATTTCCGTTATTTTTCTTTACAGGCAAACAACTGATATAGGAAGCTGAGAAAGAAGATTGACGACAGCAATCAATCTGGTTAAGATTTTAAGCTCAAGGAACGTTTACTCCAAACCATCTAAAAATATCGCACAAAAACTTAAGAAATGGCTCTGAATTATGATTGCTATCAAATAATATCCAGATATCTCAAAGACGAGGACTACGTCAACTTTTGTGCTCAATTCAATATACCTCTAAAGATTAACAACCTGAGCGAGTTTTATGTCAAATACATTGAGAGCAATGTAATGAACATATATGATTTAAATTTGGATCTGACCCGAATTATAAAACAATTAAATTTGAAAGAATGCCAAAGGCTTTCAGAACAATTTATTAGAGAATATAGTGAGCATGTTCATTGGGGAGACATTTCCTTTCATCAAAAATTCTCTAGCAAGTTCATTCAAGAGTTCAAACATAAGATGTCTTGGAAAGACATATCTGTAAATTCTAATCTGTCTGTCGAGATAATGAGAGAATTTACAGACAAGCTGGATTGGAAGGCTCTCTCCGAATCTCAAGATCTATCCGAAGAGATTATGAGAGAATTTCAGGATTATATCCACTGGCCAACTATTTCTGTTTATCAGGAGCTGTCTGAAGAGTTTGTTCGAGAATTCCAAGATAGAGTTGATTGGAAAGAAATCGCAGAAAGCCAGGAACTATCTGAAATGTTCATGCAGCAATTTCGACACAAACTTTATGAGTGAGTGAGTGAGTTGTGATGGTTATTACCATTCTGTACATTGACTTTAATGTTCTTGTATATATTCTGTTTATTTCTAGTCTTTAGTATGTATATAATATTTTTTAAGCATGCCTGCAGTAAAGTTAAAAGAAACTAAAAAAAATTAAAACTTAATTCTTAAAAAAGCATAATTCATGAAAAAAAAACTTATATCTTAAAAAAAACAAAAAAAAAACTTAAAATTTATTAAAAAAAAAAACTTTTAAACACGCCGACAATTTTACGTCGACAGTCCTAAGCCTGTGAAAAGTGTGAAGGAAAGTTAGTATTCTATGTATAATAATTATTTTTATAAATCGGATTTACAGTTTAACTCATTTATTACTTGATAGGATTAAGATGATACCTTACTCGTTCCCCGTTGAGTTTACCTGCGCATAAAAATTCAAAAGACGTCGTTATAGGAACCTTATGTACTTTCATTTCTTTTGTTGAGTTTTATAAGTAACTGCTTGTTTTTCGTTTATAGGCAGCTGCTGCTAGTGACATGGCGATAATACGGTCGTTTCATTCTGCTATCAGGACTAGCGACCAACTACTATTAAATGTAAACGTTATTATGGCCATCTCAATCTTCAAGCTACCATTTTTTTAAATAGAAAACTAGGAAAGAATTTAAGATTTGAATTGAAAATTATGTTTATTTTCTTATTTCAAACCTAAATCTCCAATATGATATTTCAAATAGTGTTAGATTATTTATCAAAGATTTATCTCACAATGTGACATGTGATAAAAACATTAGATACATGGGTCTGTAGTTAATAGCATAAGACGCAACCACACTTTAAATTAATTTATCTTAATGTATTCCTTATTCTATTTCTCAGAAAAACATCTATAGGAAAGAATAGATTTCTCTTTGTTTATCTTTCCGTGCGTTAACTAATCGAACAGAGAAGAGCATTCGACTGCTACCGGCACCGGCGGCAACCGAATCCCGCACGCTGATGGTCACGAAATAGATACGAAAAACATAATCGTTTGTTCAACTATGTTATTATAAGTAACGAGCGACGTTATTTTTTTGGTGTTATATGGATGATTGTAAATTTTAACCACACGACAAATGCACATCTAAAATTCAACACTATACGACAAAGGTAGTGCATTAAGTTAATAACTGAGGCGAACTGAGATGGGAAATGCAGCTTTTTGATTTAATTTCGTTATTGTTATTTAATTAAAACAAGATTTGCATAAAATAGACATTTGGGCAGTTACCTATATGTTTATAGATTAGGTGGAAATACTTGATGCGGTTCAATTAAATGTAGTTAGTCTAGAAATTGAATGTTTCAATACATATAACAACTAAGTTTTGTTTTTAATCCCATTTATTTACACAGATATTACAAATTTGTTCAGTTTAACATATTTTACACATTATATAACTATTTAACTATCCATTAAAAGCATTTACTTTTTGCTAGATTTATATTTTTATAAAAATACAAATAACTCTCTCTATTTCCTTCTGATGTTTTTTATTTGGGCGATAATAGAAATAGTCGCGACGCAGTACGCGTCTTGTAGTAATCTTTTAATGTGAGATAAGCGTGTCCTATCGTCTTAAACTTAACTAAGATACTTGACAGATGAGCGGGAATAAGCAGTTGCCCAAAATAGATTCATGAAAACAAAAGACCATTGATATCCTGAACGTAGACACCCCGCAGAACATACCAAATAGTCCTACATATGTCTAATAAATGTATACAATTAATTGTTAAATAAATTTTTATTACACAGTCTAATCAATTAGAAAATAAAAACACCTATTAGAGTGACTTTAATGTCTACACACATTTTAACTGGTGTCAAATAAATACGTTCTTTTTTACGTGTCAAATAAATACTTCCCATAATTGAAAGTACAACCTAACACCTAAAAATCTTGAGATATGTTTGGAACAAGATTTTGCATACTAATGAGTATACTGCTTTTTCTAAAGACATCAATTTCCACTAATCCCAACATTCCGTTCAGGTAAATATGGTAAAATAAATAAGAAAATATCACATTAACTTAGAAGTACCAATGATAATTGGCAGTGCCTTTATCAATCAATGCAGGCCAGGCGTGCATCAGAGTCGCTGCAATGTTTGTTGGTGTTTGGAACTAGGAATCCCAGTATGTACACATATGGATTGGTAAGAAAAGTATGAATTCTTAAATGGCAATTTTCTTCTCTTCTCTTCACTTTTTCTTTTCTTCTATCTAAAAGCCGTAACTAAAACAGGTAGTGGCACATTCGTCAATTTATTAAATTGGTAATTACTTCGTATTATATCCATTGTTTTTATTTTTAAAAAGTATAATTTTTTTCTTTGTCTTTTCTTCTTGTTGAGGTTGTTCTTAAAAGCAATATAGCGACCCAGAACCAGAGTACTCCAAAAAGCAACCCAACCTTAATATTTTAAAACCTATATCTATGGGTTCTTAAAAACGGTACTGGGATCGTTTTTGATCTTTGGTCACCTCTGGAAATGATGGAAAGATTTTTCATGGGTTTCCTACATTTACATTTCTTGAAGTGGAACTTGGATTTACATACTTATCATGGACGATTCGTCGAAGAGGATCTTATGCCAAGTTTGGTATTAATGTTCTGCAATCGCTGATGTGGAAACCTGACCTCACATTTAGATTATGTTCGGAAGTTTTCGTGTGATCTAATCGCTCTGTTTCATCAATGTAAACAAGGACGCTGTGTATTTTTTTGAGGAATGTCTCTCCCAGAATTCGTACCCCGTGCTACAGCACAATGAATCATCTTTTTAAAGATTATGCGCATCTAAAGTTACTCGCACAGTTTTTCGCGGTTGATCTCGATTTAATCTTGTCTTCAGTCAGATGCAACTTATACTGCTTCTATTTACTATTTGATATATAAAACAGTGACCCTGTCCGTGTTTATTATACTTTCATGCTTCGATCTCTCAATCTTTACCCAACTGATTTGTGAAACAACTAGAGACAAAGCTCTTTCGGATCACATAATATCTTCGGGGTCTTCGTCGTATTGCTTGGCAGAATATCTTTTATCTCAATATTGTAGACGAGAAGGTAAGCTTCTTAAATTGTAACATATTAATTGTTATAGAAATGTTATATTTTGTAACTATCAGAAATGTAAAAAGTAATCCACCTTGGCTTACTGAGAACACTAAATTCCTAATGCGTCTTAGGGATAATGTCTATAAAAAGTATAGAAGAACAAAACTGCCTGGACATTGGGAATCTTATAAGATATTTCGCAATCTCACTAATCGTAATGTAAAAAGAGAAAAACTTATTTAGAACACTTATTTGCTGAACGTTTTAAAGAAATATGGAAGGAACTTAGGAAATTAGATATCACATCCAGTACTACCTCAAATGCCAATGACCTCCCACCTGACTTACAAAATGCTAATGAAATAAATATTTTTTTCTTAAGTAGTATGTAGTAGTATGTACACATTCTAATATAAACCCTGCCAACGTTGTTGTCTATTATGACAGTAGAGTTATAGATCGCAACAGAGAACAATTTGAGTTCATTACAGTCAATATGTTAGATGTTGCAAAATTTATAAATGAAATCCAAACTAATTCAACTGGTTGTGATGAATTAAACCTTTTAATTATGAAGCTTTGTTGTTCAGTATTACCTGATATTTGGTCCTTATGGAAAAAAAACACTAATTATTCCTATTCCTAAAACGTCTAATCCTCGTGATTATAAAAACGTACTGCCAATTAGCATTCTTCCAATATTTTCTAAACTATTAGAAAAAAAATTAATTCTCAGCAAAGATATAGATAAATACAACATTATTTCTAATATACAGTCCGGGTTCAGAAAAAGTTATAGTAGATGTGAGACGACATTACTGAAGATCATTGATGATGTGGTACAAGCAGCTAATCAAAATCAAGTATCAGTTTTGGTAGTACTGGACTTCAGTAAGGTTTTTGATACAATTAACCATCAAATACTACTTTCTATATAAAAATCAATAGGGCTAACTCACCAGGCTTTAACTTTTTTTGCTAGTTGTCTAACAGATCGAGAACAAATGGTAAGATTGAGTAGCAGCCAGGGACGAACCCATGGAGGGGGATGGGATGGGAAGCTCCCCCCTCAAAGTTGATAATTTTGAGCGAGAGTTGGCAATTTCACAATTTGAGAAAAATGATAAGATAAGAAAATGTGTCCAAAACAATTTATTTTTTTAAATTTCATCTAATTGCCATACATATACACGTTGGAGAGTTTTAAATAAAAATAAGATTTATACTAATTTTGCTGCATATAATGTTAGGTACAAATAAAAATATTTTCTTACTAGTAATTGGTATTTTCATCGTAATAAGTTGGCAATTTTAAGGTTACCCCCCTCCAAAAAAACTCCTTAGGTTCGTCCCTGGTAGCAGCTCTACTTCCTCATACAAGCCGGTTATTAGTGCCGTGCCAGAGTTGATCCTTGGACTACTTCTCTATTCACTCTATGTTTGTCAGCTGCACCTGTATATTAAACATTGTTCCATGCATATGGAAAATAGTCTGCAAGCTTTCATAGATATCCAGGATGATCTGAGTTTAATTCTAAAGTTTCTTCTCAATATACCTTGTCTATGTAACGAAACTTTATCTGTTACAAATAATTAAGAATTTCCCCCACGTTAAGTGCCAAAGTTTTAACAAAACCTGATTTTGAATAAATAAAATAAAACAAAAAGTAAACCCCACAGTCAAATCGTCAAAATTGCAAAAGACCCCTTATTGCTTTCTACCGACATTAAAATTAATCGTTTAGATAATGGCTCCAGATTCAGGTGTCAAAGTGGTAACATTACTTACCTAATACAAGAAAACACGACATATGTACTTTTAAAGATACCAGAAAGCTTTGTTTTCCGAATAATTCATTCTAATAAACAGCAAAATTATTTTTATTTCACACCTAAAATGGATTCAGTATAAATGATATCCTATAAATGGTAGGTAGAGGGTAGGCAGTTTACCTTGACGAGTATAGGTCAAAAACGAATAGTTTTCCAGAAAATAAATTTTAAAGTTTCATTGGATTTTGGATCCGGTCCTGACATTCGTAACTGACCTAGTTACGAAAGACAGTCTTGTTTTTAAAAAACAGAAATTCGATCTGTTTTGTCTGCATCGTAGATCGTAGTTTTTTAATTGTTATGTTAAGGTTGAATGAAATTGAAACATTATGTGGTTGTACGTTTTGTTCTTTAAGTTCACGGTCACAATTTTATAACGGAATATTACCTATGTAGAATTTTTGTTAATTCATTACTATTTTTTATACTGTTTTAAAGAGTTTGAATATTAGCAAATATGTTCTTTTGAAACATTGGAATTGAGACGGAAGTATATATTCTATAAATACTGTTCTAAAGTAATTAACATGTAACAAGTAATTTACGATTACGATAATATTATTAGAATGGAACGGTGGATATATTTAGATGACTTAATACGTTTTTAAACTTTTTAATTTTATTAATGAGTAAAATAGAATCAAAACTAATGGTAATGAAGATATTTTGCAATATTCTGTAAGGTCAGGTGTATATTACCACGTTCTTCTGACAATAAATCTGCATGATCTCATTTCTGACGCATTGTTTTCTACAAAATATAGGGAAATCCCCCATTGAAGTGTTTATGTTATAGTTGAACGACACCAATACAAGACACGGTCACGGTATTGAGTTATAGGAAAAGTCTGACACGATCCTACAGACTCTATAATAAATTGTTAGTTCTTATTACAAGTTTTATTTAAGTAACATTTGTATCAATCGTTTTGCATTATTATTAATCCACTACTAATTAACGATATTTTATACTTTACTGCTATTGCTCGATAAGTACGAGTAGGAATTTATTTAGTAATGTAATTTATTTACAGTTTTTACAGATTAAAAATGCATTTAAAATTCATCGGATTTGAGACTAGGTTTAAACAGAATTTGTCGCTTGTTAAAAGAAAAATGTTGAATATAACACAAAAATGCTAATTGTTACTAACAGAAAGTTGTAAATTATAGTACATAGGTGCAAAGAATCATTCATTAGGCATTTCCAAATAAAACCTTTTATAAACACATTTTTAAGAACTTCCTGTTATTTGTTAAGCTGTGTTATTTTTCAATTGAATTTTCGTATGTGTTAAATTATAACTAAAATTGAAAGATATTCTAGACTTTACTTATTACTTCACGTATTGCTGTTGTGAAGTGTTTTACACCCTTAATAATGTCATTATAATGTTAATGATATTTATTATCAATAAATGTTTTTAGATAGTCTGCGACTATGTTTTGTAAATTTACAGATATTCTTATATTTTACGAGAAATTCTTGAAAAAACGGCAAATATTTACGTACGTAATGATAATGAATCACTTAAACAGATGTTTATGACGTAATTTAAATGCCGTTACTTCATTCTTCATTAATTACAAAGTGATGAACTTCAATTAACACTCGTAATTTATTACAGTATTTTTAAAGTGTCGACCTTTGTGTTTATTAAATTGTTAACATAATGCTGTGTTATCAGCAGTTAGAAATGTTAAATAGGTAATTTGGGTTGCCTATCTTTCAGGCGTTCATAAACGAATCCATGTTAAAAGGTTTATTTTATAGTTTCAGAAGCACGGTTGAAGCCAGCTAAATACAGGAGTTAAGATAAATACATCCTATTTGCGATAATTTCTTGTTAAAGTTACAT
This sequence comes from Agrypnus murinus, assembly GCA_929113105.1. Lineage (NCBI taxonomy): Eukaryota > Metazoa > Arthropoda > Insecta > Coleoptera > Elateridae > Agrypnus > Agrypnus murinus. Next base: position 84,601,699 of record OV816027.1, on the reverse strand, counting down.
TTCATGCAAGGTTATTTAACGTTCCGATCTATTCATTACATAACCTCAATTTTTGAAAATAATTTTCAAAATCTGTTTCTTTAGTGGAATAATTTATTCATATTATGTTGACATGCATAAAAAAGTTTTATATTTCAACAAAATGATACTATTTAAGTGTGTATATAATTTAATAATTGTAATTTTTAATACAACGAGTGGTACTTTGATTTATTTTCTTAATCTTCCGTCAATAGCTCAAATTTGGTAAAATGCATCTATAATTAAATAAAACGGGCTATTATGAGTAGATTTGCATATATAAAAGTTACTTACCTTACTTAATTTTCAAAATGGGTGATTTTTCCTTTTGCGATTCATAGTATTGGCTTATCGAGCCATGTTCAAATTTAATTAATGTACGTTCATGATGTTATTGTTGGAGTTTCATTGGATGACATCTTGGCTGTGTAAGTTGTATAAAGTTTTTGTAGTTCTATGTGTGTTTTTTCAGCCAATTCAATTTAAAAACGTCCACACACCTGTACCGATATTAAAATTCATTTTGAGTTAATTTTGTCTTATAAGTATTTGTTTTTGATGTAAAACTATTGGGAAAAGTTAAATAACCATATTGTGTAAAGATTAACGTGTAAAATTGGTATGTGGGCAGATTTAAATGGAAATTAATACAATTTTAGTCGACCGTTAGAATTTGCTTGTTCGACTCAAATTGTAGGTTATTGTGGGGTTTTAGAGATAGAAATGTTACATTGTTAGTTTAAGGAAGTGTTGGGGTTCCTTTTTATGTGATTAAACCTAAAATTTAAAGAAATTTATATTTTATTGAAATAAGTTAACTGTCAATTTAATCCAAGGATTACTTGATTAGTGTTGTATAGTTTTTGTTTCTATATGTTTTAATGTAAATTATAATGTGAAAAACAATTAGTAATCTCCAGAACGCATTGAGAGGAGGTTGTGTCGTTTCTATTTTGATTAACCTATAAAAAACATGCATTTTCATAATTTGAAAGAACAATGTGAGGTTATAAATTTAACAAATGAGATTTCGTGCAAGAAATTTATGTAACTTACGCTTTCGCTTTCATCGTAATTTTAAGAAGATTATAAAGTATAAAATTGATTTGGATAACAAATAAATTATTTTTCTGCAAACATTCATTTTATATCACTTCCACCAGTCAAGAGGTTGGTAGTAGTTGTTAAAGCAGTATGTTGTTCCCGGGATCGGTAAAAGGAAGTATCGAGTGTGCGGCAAAATAGTAAGTGATTTTAATTTTCATTATACTGGCCAGTAAAAGAAATAATTTCGGACAAACATTTTATTAAAAAAAATTATCTAACTATTTTACATTGGGACTATTTAAGAATATTATTGTAAAATTTAAACATTTTGAGAAAACAACCTAATATAATAAAAAAAGAAAAGTTAATAAATTCATATAATTAGTATACAAAAACTTAATTATTATACAAATTTTGATTTCTAGTTTAGATATATATATATATATATATATATATATATATATATATATATATATATATATATATATATATATATATATATATAAAAATACGTAGAAATCCCCCAACAATTGCAAAAAAAGGCTGAATTGTAGTTCTTGTTTTCTGTTTATTTTTGTAATTATTTATGTGTTGTTTATTTGTGTTGAAATAAATTTGTGTTTCTATTTATATTTTTGAATTTTGTTTGTTGTTCATTTTCTTTCTTGTGTGGAAATAATTTGTTTAGCAGCTTGTTACAATTTTCCTAGCCCAGGTGTCATCATTACAGGTGGACCCATTGATATCAAAATTTGGCAAGGTAAGGTTAATTTATGTCAGATAAGAGAGATAATTGTCGATTGCTTAACCAAGGTAAAATTTGAGCTAGTGACGGGGCAAAATTGTTATTCAAAAAAATATATTGTAGTGATATATATATTTATACTATTATTATTATTTTTTTTATTGTATATATCACCGCAATATGTTAATTAGCGGGTAGTATTTCATAGTAAGCAACCAGACTGCCAGGACCGGCTCAAGTTCGCTGAATCATTGACCGCCACCAAAACTTTTAATGCAAAAATTTTTTTGAAATATAATTTTTTTGCATTTTTGTGATCTATCGCCTTCATGTTTCGCCTCTTAAACTGGTGTGCAATAAAGTGAATCACCCTGTATAAAAAGGAAAAAGTTTTAAACTAGGTCCTGAATATAAGGTACATATACACCTCTCTTAACAAAAAAAAATAAGTATAAATAATAATACCTATACAATAAAAGAAAAAAAAATTAAATTAAGCTAAACATATAAAAATCCAGGCAGTATCCCGATATCGACTCACCCCTTTACATTTAACGTACAACTAAATGTTATCAAATCCTACTTTATAAAAGTAAGCAAAATGTATTATTTTTGGGTAATTTATAAAAATAAATATTATTATAAAAATAATTATATAAAATTAAATTAAAACAAAATCAATTATAAAAACTGGAATAATACTGTCCACACAACTTTATTCTCTCCTACAGACCATCCGGTGTAATTTATGTCGATTGTAGGTTTTATTACTCTACTTAAAATGGTCACACCCTGCATAATAAAACGGATCTAGGACAACTCGGCGCCGACAATTCGGCGCGGAAAATTCGGCGCGGTCAATTCGGCGCCGAGACAATTCGGCGCCAAACATTACTATTAATATTAAATATTGCACTTACTACAAATTTATTATCAACAAACATAAAATAACTAATACAAAAAATCTACCCTATTAGTAAAACCCAGAGCATAAGTTCTTCCTAGAAAATTTTACCAGCGTCTTAATATGATGATTATCTTAAGCATTAGTAAAAGATTAGAGAGAGCGAGTAAATAACATACAGGATTAATATTCAGGTAATGACTACCAAGAAAAACTCAACCTGATGTAAATGGAATTTGAAAAAAGCAATTAAGCTATAAAGTAAAATTTAACAGAAATACTAACCTTACTAAGAATTTAAATTAGAAATTACAAATGTCATTTTAGTTTGGTTAGATTTTTTGGCGCCGAATTGGCACGGCGACGAATTGGCTCGCGCCGAATTTGCACGGCACCGAATTGTCCGCGCCGAGTTGTCCCATACCGTAATAAAACATGAGAAGCCGCGCAAATTAAAATGGATGGACCACAGTATCAGGATTCAATGTAACGATATTATATGGTGAATCTTTCACAATACTACAAGACTCTGTAAAAATATATAAAATTGTTACGGAATATTCTAATGTACCCATAAATTAACATACCTTTACAGGTTGATATGGCATCCTATTCAAAACTTGAGAATCTTTTATAGATGACACTCGATTAACTATTAAATTATAGATTCACACAAAAAACATCAGCACTATCTATAGTGGTTCACCAACACAATAGATTTTTATATTAAAATTTGAAACAAACTTCTTTATTTTAAACACTAAGGGCAGAGAATCACAGGTGTTTCCTGTAATACTTAAGACGGAAGTTGACATGCATTAACCCTGGTCGAATGGCCAACCCCAAATGATCCAACTTTGGTCAGTACAGTTCTTTCAAATATAGTAATATATTTTGGAAATGGTGGTAACATTCAAAAGCGTACTAGAAACAGGGTATAAACAAGATGAAAATTAATAGATAGAAAATTAATAATTATTTATTTGTCTTTTACGGGAAGATCTTCCCAAAACAGCAATCGATTTTTTGGAAAAATTTTTGAAATAGAAGCAATGATCTTGTCCTTCTTTTCTTTAGGAATGCCACTAAATTTCTTCTGCATATCAGGGAACAGAAACCCCTTTTTAAGGACTATTGCATTTAAAAAGATGATAGAAAATGGTAGCAAATCAAATCCAGTTTTGTACTCTAAATCTGTGTTACCCCTGGAAACCACTACTTGCACCATATCATGCATATAAGGTCTGGGGTTAATTTTGTTGATTTTATAAGTAGATGAATGGTCCTGCCAATCAAAAAAGTTTTCAAGTTTCATAGAATTAACCAGAACTCGGGAAGAGTTAGCATTTTTCACTGCATTTTCAAAGTTAGCAAAATCATAAACTTTGCCATGTCTTTTCAAACTCATTTCCACTTGGTGGTGAAATGAATCTGCCGACATATATGTATGTCCCGGTTCAAAATAATTAATTTCAACAACTTCTGTACTAACAAGATTAGAGTTCACAATAAAGACCAGAAAAGAAAACAATGCTCAATTCTTATTCTGCGCTGTGCAGTTATCTAGTCATAGGATAATCCTCTTTTCGTCCCGGAGATGTAAAAAGAAGGAATAAAATGCACTAATGATTTCTTCTTTATTTCTTCCAGCAATCACATCATGCCAAATAACTTTAATAATAAAGATAAATTTAATTGCTGCTATACAACATACTTCACTGAAATATTTTATCAAAATTCAGTTGTGCACATGCTTAATTTAAAAAAAAATTGTGGAACTGTTTACTGTTTAGTAGGGACATGTGTAATTTGTAAAATAAATTATTGTGCTACTATATATCAAATAGGTAAAGAAATTCAGGAAAAATAACTTAAATTTTGATATCAGTAAAGGAATGTGATAAAAGATAAAGCAGTGTACACATAGTAATTTTGAAATTGTGCTTTAAATTTTAGCTTTTTTATTAGGGTGTGCATCTTAAATTATTTTTTTCACTACTAGCTTTAAAACATACTATTATCTAGTCTGTTGTCACCTTGTGAAGTTAGCCTTCTTGCCTAGTGGTAAATAATTTTTTATTATTGACTACTAGTCAATAATCCAGATTTTAGTGAACACGGGGCAAAAATTCATCCCATTATACACTGGCATCCAGGAAAAAATCCGTGATCGCGATAGTACGTTTTTTATGTGAGAAGAATAAAAGGAATAAAAGTACTAGTAGTGAAAAAAATAATATATACACCACGGTTGTGAAGTGTTTTCTAGAGCCTCTCATCTTATATCCCTCGATGCTGCGCATCTCGGGATCTAATAATGCTCGGCTCTAGAAAAAACTCTTCACAACCTTGGTATATAATATACTATTTGCAACACATTAAAATTGTAAAAATAAAGTGCATCTTATGTGATAAACCACCCGATAAAGGGAGAGAGATTTTTCCCTGCGATTTCTGCAAGGCCTTTAAATGTAAAACCTGTTTTGGTATTACATCATCAGAAGTGAAAGTGATGGAATTAAAAAATGAGAGAATGTTACTTTTATCATGCAAAAAATGTCAAAGTGACTCTCTGTCACAAATGAAAGACCAAAAACTAAACGCAGTAGAAGCCAGGATTAAAGAGAAGTTTAATCAGTTAAAGAATGTAATCAAAGATCAAAGTGAGAAATTAAAAAAACAGGTTGAGCTGATTAAAAAACTACATATTGAAATTATAAAGGTAAATGTTGATGGTGAAAATTATAACATTGTGTCATCTTTCTGCCGTTCGAATGTAGGAGCCCATGGAGGTGCTGTGTTATACTCGCACTGTGATCTCATGCCATACATCAGAAATGACATAAATGTGCTAACAGAAGAGTATGTGTTTGAATGTTGTGCAGTTGAATTTGCAATGGATTGTAAGCATTACGTACTCTGTGTTGTAAATAAACCACCCTAACAAACCTCTCAGACCATAAGGGTCAACTAGTGTATGTATTGAGTGGGGAACCATTGCTAAGAAATTCATTCGAATTAAAACGAAGTTTCAGTAAGCAAAATTATATCAAGTTCTCTAACATTCTACACACTGAAACGTGGTTAGGTGTGTATGAAGCACAGACCGTAGATAAAATTTATGATTGATTTATTGAAACCTTCCTAAAACATTTTAATGCAGCTTTTCCTTTAAAGAAATTGAAGCAACAAAGTTAAAAAAAATTAAATGGGCTTCTGATACAACCCGTGAAAAGCAAAGAACACTCTGAATCTTTTATCAGAAATGTATTTACAACCTCTTATAAGTAAAGATGAATTCAATACATATAAAACTTACTATTCCCAACTGCTGCTCTCTGAGAAAAAACAGTTCTATAACAAAAAGATAAATGAATCAGATAATAAAATTAAGACAATCTGGAATATTATCAATATTGAACTAGGCAGATCTAATAAGAACATAAATACTTTTAATGGAGTTAAAATTAATGAACAGATAACATCACCAGAACAAGCTTGCAATCTTTTCAATGATTATTTTATCACAGCGGCTTCGTAAATTTTAGACAATGTCAATGTTGATACACTAGACACCAGAAGTATACAACAATGTCGTAACTCTTTATACTTGTCTGATGTCACAACAGGGAAATTACATTATATGAAGTAATAAATAATAAGTATAAATAAAAAATACACTGTCTGCTGGTGATGATAATATTCATAATATCCTTATTAAAAATGCTGCTTTACAAATTCTTTATCCTCTTTGTTATATAATAAATGAATCTTTTAGAAATGGTATCTTTCCCTCAAAACTAAAAACTGCAATTGTGAGACCTATTTTGAAAAAAGGAGATCCATAGTTCGTAGAAAATTATAGGCCTATAAGCCTCTTATCAAGTTTTTCAAAAATCATTGAAATTGTCATGTGCAAACGTCTCATTCATTTTCTAGACAGAAACAATATCATCACCAATACTCAACATGACTTCCAAAAGGGTAGATCCACAACTACATCAATTTTTTCATTTATAGAACGCATTATTTATCACTTGGATAATGGATATATTGTACATGGTGTATTTCTGGATTTGTCAAACGCATTTGATTGTAAGAACCACCAAATACTATTGAAAAAATTAAATATCATGGGAATACGTGGCACAGTACACAAATGGTTCAAATCATATTTAAATGCTAGATCTCATAGGGCTTATATAAAATCAGAAGTTGGCAACTTTCTCTCAGAATCTAAAGACATAAACATGGGCGTACCACAGGATAGTGTCTTAGATCCGATATTATTTATCCTATATATAAATGACTTATCAAACCAGATAGACTCATCTTCTGTAACACTAACAAACTATGCTGATGATACAAACATTCTAATAGCAAGAAACGACTATAATATTTTAAAACAGGATACAATCAATACAGTTTCAGTAATGGCAGAATGGTTCCATCAGAATTCTCTAGTGTTAAATATGTCCAAAACTAATTGTATTTTATTCAGACATAGTAGAAATAAGGTTGATTATGGTAGTGATATTAATCTAAATAACGCAGGTATTAATTATGTAAACTCAACGAAGTTTCTTGGTGTTACGGTGGATGAGAGTCTAGGGTGGACAAATCACATAGACAATCTCTGTGGTAGGATTACTAAAGCCTGCTTTGCTTTGAATGTGCTAAAAAAAGTAGTAGATCAAAACACTCTGAGATCTGCATATTTTGGACATTTCTATTCCATTATGTACTACGGAATTATTTTCTGGGGCGGCACACACAGTCAAGAGGTCTTTGTGATACAGAAACGAGCATTAAGAACTCTAGCTAATCTGAACCTTGGAGCTTCATGCAGAGGGTATTTCGAAAAACTAAATTTAATGACACTTACAGGCGCTTATGTATATGCATGCATTAATTTTGTGTTTTAAAATCCAGCCTATTTTAGAGACAACCTTTTAAATCATTCACATTATACCTGCAATATAGACAGTTTTAGTTTGCCAATTCATAAGACAACATTATTTGAAAAAGGTTGTTATTATAAGTGCCTACAATTTTATAATATGCTCTGAAGACACATAAAAAACATTAAAAATGCACATAGATCCAATGCAATAATTAAGCAAATCTTAATTAAAATTAAACCCTACTGTATTGATGATGTTACAAACATAAGTATCTTGAACTCATGTGAACTTCTAGGATGTTACGCCTTTCTTAATTTAGTTGATGTTGTTTCTGTTGTATGCCAGACCAAATTTACAATTAGATGGTGCTACGCAGACATTTTAGTTGAGATCAGAGCAAGGATCTGAAAAAACAAGCAGTGGTACTGCAGGTTTTGCTAGGTTTTCCTGTAGTCTCGGCAAATGCACCATGCTAATTCTACTTATTAATTAAGTCGCCCTAGCATGCACAATTATATTCATCCAGCAGATGACAATAGCATGAATCTTTCTCCCTACTTGGCCTGAAAAAAATGCCGGCATTTTAATTGCAGCGCAAATAGCAACGCTGTTGAAGTTAACTAATGAATAATAAACTGTAACAGGTGAGATAAACTACAACATAAACTAAACGAGGTAAGCATATGTGTGAATTGCTAAGGCATTTAGGGCATATCTGCAACCATTAGGGTAAGTTAAGACTTTTCTTAGTTTTTAAAGATATGACCATTCCGCTTATGGAAAAACCATGCAAGTGTAGATGTGCCCTTCCTAAAGACTGCAATTGTTGATTTATTTTTGGTACATATTCCCTAAAATATTTATCATTAGCTCAAGATAACCTCATAAAAGGCGACCATTTGTATAACTCCATTTTCGTAAAATTTGCACTTACGCCCTTTGTGCTTATGACGGCAGTATGGTTTTCAATTATCAAGCTGTAATATTTTTTAATTTACATTATTGAAAATAAAGTTATTATTATATAACAAATTGAGAATTAAAGGATTCCTGAAGGGATGCAATATATTTGGGGCATCATGCCTGAACCCTTCAGTTACTCCTTACATTATTCATTAGTTTCTACTTTTCTAATAAACATAATTTTTATTTCAGCCGCTTTGTTCCAAAAAAATACTGGGCTAACTTCTACGACTTCTTTTTGAAAGCAGAGGTTTCATCGAGAATTCAAAACTTAACTAATGGAAACTAATTCTCCAGACTAAATAATATATAGAACTAAATGGTTTAAATAAAAGTAATTTATTGTATATTACTGTTTTATTTGAAAATAAAATAGGTACAAAGTTACATATATATGCTTGGAAAAGCCGCTTATATTTTAATCTTATGGTCTGCCCGCATTTAACCATTATTTATAAATTAAGGGTAAGTATTTACAGTAAAGCACCTTTTAGAGAAGGCATTGCAATTTCTCATAAACCGGTTTAAAAATCTTATAGTAACCTTGATTGGTTAAATGAAGGTAATCGTACATAACATAATGAGAAATACTTTGATCGCTTTGTATAATATCTTCATGTATAGGAACGACGTGCACATTTGAAAATTTAAGATCATCTTTCTTCAGGTTTTTATCACTATCAGGAGGACAACTATTCTTAAAATGATCCATTAATAATGTATTAACTTGTAAATTTCTAACTCTATTTGGATTTGGAAATTGTCCTCTTGGTAGAAGCGTCTAAAAAAGAAAATTACTTAATAAAAGTATGTTAAAAGTAAATACTAAATTATGAAAATTACAGGTAATATAATAATCACATCCTTTCCTAATTTTTCTTTTATAATTTCCATAATCTCACATATGCCTTCAAAAATATTTTGAGCACTACAATTAGTATTATTTGTACCGACGAACAATACAACAACTTTGATTGGAACTGTAAAACCTAATTCACCATTAATTACTCTCCACAGCACATGTTCAACTCTAAAAGTAACTCATTAATATCTGCACGATTATCGCATAAGTTATACCTATCACCGCCAATTCCAAAATTTGCACAATGCAGCGAATTAATTTTCTCAGTCCATAAAGTACTAAATTGGAGTTGTTGAATAATTGAATCCCCAAGAAAAAGCACTTCGGCTTCTGATACTTTTGCTTCAGCTACATAACGGCGATGCTAGAACAAAGTTTTAAGTTTTTAAATTTTCCCTCTTAAATTACAGGTTTCTGTAATGACGTTTACAATTGCATAGAGCATTTGAGGTTATGTTATTAATCAAAATTATAAGAAATAATTCTGTTATGTTCTAAATATCAGCAATTAACTTACTATGCATCCCCATCGATCATCCCCTACAACATCTGGTTTAATTTGGGGTAGTTTACAAGAAGGACCGGCGCTATCCAATTTATCTGCATCACCTGTCATGTTTCTACATTGAATGTGTTTGTAGGTGGTATCTGCATTATTTGATAAGCAATATTCTGCAGATCATTAAATAGGAAAGAATAAAATCATATAGATACTAAAATAATCTTATTACCGAAATATTTAAAGCTTTTTACAATTTTATAGCAATTTCGATACATAACCACAATTTTTGAAAACTTTTTTATTAAAAATTAATGCTTACATAATATGTACTTGTATATAATATAAAAATACTTATTAATTACACGTATAATTGCAAAATTAGTTATCTTCTTTTAATATTTTAAATTTATGACACAAGGGTTTTAGATGATGAAAGAATTATAAACTTTTACGGATAGTCTTTAATAGAGGATACGATGGTCCACAAATACCTCTTGGATCATCCATATCAATTGACCACATCATTAAACCTTGCAAATTTAGTTGCTTAGCAAACTGCACCTGAAAAATTAATCCTATAAGTATTTTTGTTCACAAATTCAGTTCGCAGTCACTTTATATTTCGATTTAATTTAACCTTCGAGTAGTCGCGCTATTTCTTAAAATACGAATGGTCGCTGCGGACTGACACTCCGCACACGTGTCCTGGTAAAAATTAATTCACGGCTATCTTTTTTCTTAATGTATTTGATATACATAGCTAAATAATATACATTTAACAAAACAATGTGTCCAAAAAATGACCGAAAAACGAAAAAATACATTAAATGAGCTCGGAAGAACAATGCTTCTTAAGCTCTTAACTTAACTTTAACTTTTGCAAGTTACCAAACAATTGCTCGAAATTAATTGTTAGGTTCCCAGAGAGCAGTTTCAAAACAATTTGGACATAGAAATGTTGTATGTTCCAAACATACAAAACTAAAACAATGTTTGCAAAAATATCGAGTAGGCCTATTTTTTTTTCTATCTCACAGTGTACATCTTCCTCGTTGATTTCTTGGTGGGCCGACAGGTTGTTCAACAGGCTCTTCAAAACCACCACCCCATTCTCTAATAATTTCTTTAATTCGTTCTTTCATTGTTTTTGGAAGATTGCGGACATTTATTCGGTTTCGGAGATGAGGTACCATAAGAGCAAAAGACAGTTTTCGCAAAAATTCTCTTCGTAATATATGTGAATTTATATTATTTGCCTTGAATACTACTAAAAAATTTATTCCTCCAACATTCAACATGGAATAAAATATTACCATGGGCCATCGCGAGTGCTGCGAGCGCAGTTATACACTGAACACAACTTATCCACTGTATCTACACCACCCTTAGTTTGGTTGTAGGTAATTATCATTTCTGGTTTGCCCGTCTCTTCATCAATTGCATCATCTTTATGCATACTGGATACAAGTAAAACATTTTTTCCTTTCTTCGGTATATATGAGACCAGTGTGCAGATTTCTTGGAAAGCAAACATTGAGGATTTTTGTGGGCGTTTTGTGGAAACCAATTCGAGTGGCAGTTCTTTCTTGTTTTTCCTAATTGTTCCTAGAGCTGTAAGCCTGTACATGTCTTTAAATTTTTTTACAAGATCCAAGCTCGTGAACCAGTTATCTACTGTCACGTTTCTTCCGGTTCTCTTGATTGTCTCACACATTCTATCGACAACATCACCTGGCGAGTTACTCACTTCATACGGCCCTGGTGGTTGCTTGCCTGCGTATACCTCTAAATTGCTTGTGTAAAACATTTTGGCATCACACATAGCATATATTTTAATTCCGTACTTATTTGGCTTGTTCGGAATATACTGACGGAAGCCTCTAAAGGCTTCCAATTTTTCATCGACTGTGACATATTGATATGGAGTATATGCAGTTTTACATTTTTCAACAAAAATATCGAAAACTTCTCGTATGGCGGCCAATTTATCCAATGCCTTACGATCTTCTCGAGTCTCTAAGTTGTCAAATCGTAAATGACGCAGTAAAAATCTGAATCTATTCAATGACATGGTAAGTCTAAATATTTCAACGCCGGTTCCATCGGTTCTCCATAAGTCCTCAGCATTTAAATGATTACATTTCATGACCCCTGCCAAATACAACAATCCAATCAGTGCTTCCAGTTCAGCAGCATTGGTCAGTGTTGCATCTCTCTCGCGAACATATCGATGTTGTACACTTTGTATGTGCATGTTGGTGTTTTCTAAAATAATTTCTATCATTGTTTCAGGGAAAAAATATCTCCATATAGCTAAGGGAGATTTCAGATTTTTTACATCTCTACGTACTCCAGGTAAATGTGTCACAATATTCTCCGACCTGGTTCTAACATTTTTGCAAAGAATATGTTTTCTCCATCTTGTAACTTGGTCTTTTCCAAGAAAAAACGGATCATCATTTTCTAACGGTTCTTCATTCTCTGATTCTGAAATTTCCTGTTCGGTATCGGTTTCATGTAGTTCAGTTTCCACTATATCTTCTTCTCCTACCTCTTCTTCGTCATCAAATATTATTTCTTCTTCACCGTCTGATTTTAGACATTCTGCCATCATCCGCTCTAAGCGTTCTTGTTCTGCTTCATACGATGCCATTCTAAAATATTACATTATACTGTGAGGTTAATTTACAAAAATTTTATGTATTACCTTGCCTTTCTCAACTCCACCACTTTAAAAATTATTTAATGTATATAAAACGTGAGTGGTCGCTGCGGACTCCCAGTCCGCAATTGTAACTGTACACTAACAACAAACATGCACAATCCCACAAACGTCTTTGGCATACTGACTGGACCGAGAAGGAAAGGTACTGAGGACGACGGGAAAGGGAAGGGCGAAAAAACAAAATGGCAGAACAAAAACTATCAGTGCGGACTGTGAGTCCGCGGCGCGACCACTGAAAGGTTAACAAGAGGCAAAGTATTTCCGGTTATTATAAGTACAAACCAAAATAACAAACAAGAACAGACATTTCCTCATTGAATTGAAAGAGATATGTCAGTTCAGGTTTATTCGGATTTATTAAAGAGATTAAGAGCATCATTTTCAGCCAGAACAATTCACAAGGCTTTATTAAATAAGAGTCTGTGACTCAGACCTGCACAAATAAATTTAAATGATGCATTTACAACATACAACTGATAATTTTATATATTTACACATCAGTTCTCAACTGGAACGGATAACTTATATGACCATATAAAAAGCTGTTGAACCTCCTCCTTACCTTTTTCTGAACTGAATTCTCATCATCGTACCCAACCCATTGATCTCCATGATACAAGTAAGGTACTTGTTGTTTATCGCTCCATTGTTTAGTCCATCCTGATTTTTCCTTTTCTATGATCTAAAACCAACACACTCAGTTTAATGCTGCAAGGAAACAAGACAAACATACAGAAATTGGGTTCATTCAAGTTTGTGAAGCCACCATTATCAATGATTTGAGCTAAGAATTCATAATGGTTTAATAACACCTGCAATGGGTTATTATGGCTGTTGCAGGTTTTAATTTGTCAAATGAATGCCTTCTACATATGTAAATATTATTTTAATACAAAAAGCTTTGTAGGTGCCACTATCTTTCATACATCCCAGACTTTTCGATAATTTATTTTTAATTGGTACGGCCATAATAACCCTGTGCAGGTTATTTGATTCAGAAGGCTAAGCTTTCATTAAAGGAGTCCCAAAAAGTCTTGAATGATAAATACATACTTAATGTAGTTTTATAATTTTTTGGAACATTTACCATTTATCAGATTCAAAAATTGCTGTCAAAATGTCATTGGATGACTTAAATTATCATGCTCCAAAGCCAAAAAGCAGATTTCTGCCTTAAATGTCCATACTGTTTTATATTTGGTTTATAATACTGCTATTGTTTGGGTAAACTAAGTATGTTCCGATACAGCCCTTAGCAGTACAGTTTTTTTACAGGTTTTTCATATATTTGAGATTACACATCATGAAGTAGCTACAAAATGTACCCTTAGTTACAAACAAAACTGGTATTTTTCCGGAGTTAAATAAAACAAATTAAAATAAACTTTATACAAAATATAAAGGGGACATATAAATAAGAGCTGTGAATAAGCAGACATTTTTGCCAATTAGACAAATGTTAAAGTTATAAAGTAACAAAAAAAGATAAAATTAAAACTCTTCCAAAGTTACCGTCGAGAATTCTCACGAATTTCTCTACCACACATTTAATCTGACAGCTTCGTCCATTGCCCTTGATAGGGATAGGGTAGAAGACAGCCAGTTTTATGGGTGCACGTCGTGTGGTCTCCCGTACACCCAATAAACTACTGACAGTGAATACATAAGAATGTATTTAATGTCAGTAATTTATTCATGTCATCATTGTCTGAGTAGACAATGATGACAATTAGATCACCGATTAAAACATTGTACATTTACAAAAGATAAAAATATGAAAATATGTAACACAGTTGAGATTGTCAGAAATAATAAAATATTTGTGCAGTAAAATAGATGGACAATAAATCTGTAATTGCATCTTCAGAATTCAAGCAATGACTTGAAACAACCGTCAGGCAATGGAACAAAACAGGAAAAAGCACATTGAAGTCCATTGTCCTAGAGTTATCATTATGTATAATCAAAAAAACATTACAAAAAATTGGATATTCAAAACTATTTTACATTTGATCGATTTGGTAATTGTAAATAGTAAATTATTTTGCTCATTGTATATATGTTTAATAATGTGGTTTGCGTTCGCTCGATGAGTGGTAATTCAGTAATGTTAGTAGGATGTTAGATTTGGTATGGACTAGATTTGTTATAATTCAGTTGCTAGCGAGCATTTGCAGAGTTTGCGCTCTTTATTTGTGTGCTTATATCATTTTGTGCACCCACCATAGAATGGACGGATGAATTAAGTTTAAAATTAATAGAGCACTACCTGTACAATCCTACGGAAAAAAATGTTTTTATGGAGTGGTCATCCACCAGCGCATGGCCGTCGTTTCTTTTTTTTCCTTTGAAATTAAAGAGTGTAGAATAAATCATCATCGCCGCATGGGAACATTGTAATGAATATTAAAATTCTTATTATTTAAAAAACAGACAGAAAAAGATCAAACCGTAACCAACGGCATCCAACTTGAATGTGAGAAGTTGTTGTAGACCAGCGTTTCTCAAACTGTGGTACGCGTACTCCCAGGGGTACGTGAAATAGTCTCAGGTGGTATGCGGAAAAAAGATGTAATAGTGGACATTGATATAAATATAAATATAAAAAGTTGTTGTAGCAACTGACATTTCCAATCCAATTTCATTACGAAAAATCATATTAAATTGAATTCGAAATAATTAATTTAGAAAGAAATGAATGTTTTAAATTCAATTTAAGTATGTGTTTTATTTGCAGGATTGGTACCTGTCGACACCTGACAATATAATATAATATAATAATAATTACTACAACCCATAACCTTAATCAAGGCCCCAGAAGCTATAAGCTTGTGCGGGAGGGAGGGGGCGATTATTATTATTATGTAGGCCCAATGTGAGGCTGCAGCCGACTTATAGATGGAACAGCGCAAATCCCACATTTGTGTTACAGCTAAGGGAAACTGCAGAAAACCTTAACCAGATCTGCCAGCGCCGGGAGTCGAACCCGGGCCGCTTGGGTGAAAGTCCGGCACGCCAGACATTACACTACCAAGGCTGTTAATAATAGGTATATTTCAATAATTCTTAGACAAAGCTGGCAGGCATGTCCGCATTGTTCGGCATCTGTACGGACTGAAGGCAGTTTTCGAAAAATATTCCCAAATGTGGAGCAGATGACTACTGGATTGCATACCCTTTCAGTGAAAAGTATTTCCAGTGTGCATCTTTATCAGTCCGAGAAAAAGTTAGTTGGTTGAACTAAAAACGGATTCTACACTTAAGGTAGAATTTAAAAAGAAATTCCTTATCTCATTCTGGGCTGACTTGAAAGAAGAATATCCTAAACCATTCAACAAGGCAATCACTATTCTGCTACCGTTCACAAGCACCGTATTAGTGTTGGACAGGGCTTTCTCGTCCTACACTTACTCAAAAAATAAGTACAGGAACAGACATTACCCAGCATAATTTCGAACTTGAGACTATGTATTTGTCATCTTGCAATCCGGATTTTAAATTACTGAATGCTGCCAAACAGCCTCAAGGTTCTCATTAAATGTGCTTATACAGTATGTCCTCGGATTGAGTTTACAAGAGGGAAAAAATCTTTATTTTAGATTTTACAAAAAAATGTTAAAGGAAGAACTTTTTTTGCTTCACTTTAAAGAAACTAATTGCAATTGAAACTACAATAATAACTTGGGGTGGGTTAATAATCAAAAAACAAAAAATTATCAGAAATTTCTTATTAAATCATTCAAACAAAAATCAAATATTAAATTATTCTATTAACCCTCCACCTTCATCGCTATATAATTCAATCCCCGACGCAGCTCTTTAAAGCTATGCTGGATTTCCTCAACTGTTAAGGCGGATATAGTATCTATTATGCATACAAATATTGCAATAAAAATAAGTTTTGTTATCACAAAACTTATTTTTATAGTACTATCGTACTTTAACGATATGAAAGATAACGACACATATCAGATTAAACTACACACTTGATTACAGAAGTAAGTGTTTCAAGTCGAGCAAAAAGCTTTTCCTTTAACATTTTTTTGTAAAATCAATAATAAAGATTTTTTTCCTCTTATAAACTCAATCTGGGAACATACTATATATACATTTTTTTAATTTAATTAAACGTGCATAATTACATATGTACACCATTTTTGCATAACTGGTAATAATAAAATAAAAATATTTATTGTTTAACTAAAGAAAAGCCATACAGCAAGTAAAAACTCCAATCATCCAATATTTTGTTACAAGCTAGCATACCATTCTCTCTAAGGCTTCGCTTATAGGAGAAAATAAAATTCCTTAGAATCAAACACCTGTGAGGTTGGGGTACGTGGAGCAGTTACAATAGGTCAAGGGGTTCGCAAGTAAAAAAAGGTTCAGAAGCGCTGTTGTAGACGATAACAGCAAATCTATTGCAATCGTTTTCCAACTCCACAGACCAATGCCACATGTGCTGATGAAATTTTGAGTTTTAAATGGTGGTATTAAACTTAGCAAAATTCGAAATTGAGATTTTGCATCACATTATAGATTTTTCTAGAGAGAGAAATTTTTTCTACATCAAAAACTAAAAAAGAATAGAGAAATTAGCACTATTTTAGATTAAAATGAGTGGTAGCAAAATAAAATAATAGTTTCATTAAGGGCAACTGATGTATAGACTGTTACAAATTCTAAACTTACTGCTTTGACTTGAGAGTCAAATCAAGTAAAAGTAGTAGTAGGGTAGGTATCGCTAAATAATAAAAAAACGACCACACTTTATGGACAGTGCATCTCCTTAGATTCTTCTACAGTGTGTGCCAGTTTCTTTATTGTTATTTTATTAGGGGTTATTTAGCAATTTCTATCCATTTGGCTCTGAAGTCAAAAAAGTGAACTTAAAATTTGTACAGGACTTTACTGTAATTTTGCTACCTATGCGAATTTAATTAAGCATATCAGAAAGTATACTTTGTTCCATATTACATAAAACAAGGCTAAATTCGTTGCACAGTGTTACGTTTGTCAAATCATTGTTTTTAAAGGTTCACTATGGTATTGTAGATGTAAAAAAATTATACTTCAAAAACATGCCATTGCAGAGACACGAGTATTTAGCAAAAGTCATATTCAACTGTAAAATAACCAAATAAACAACTATCAAATGAACTTTTCAGGTTTGCATTTCAATGACTTTTTAATGTTTGTGCCCATACGTAGGTATTATGTAAGTACACTTTTGCCAAATTTTATATTAATACCTATTTAGAATTATTTAAATGTTTATCAGAATTCACCTCATCATAAGCAAGAGTGCCTGCTGCTCGTGATCTAGGTCCTGGTAAGCCAGGTCCAGAAGTAGGTGCCCCAAGGTCATGATTAGCTGAATTCGTTAATGTGTATGTCTTTCCATAAGAACCTATTCCCAATAATATCTTTTGTGGATTTGCTCCTCTTGATATCCAAGCTTTTGTACAGTATTGCTACAAGTATTTTACTATTATAACAATTTCAGGTAATTATAGAATAAAAAACTTACGACATTGAGTGTATTATCTGAAAATAATGGAGCATTTTCACCTGCATGGTGTTCTAAATATGAATGGAAATCATAGGTCATCAAATTAATATGATGTACATTTCTAAGTAACAAAATAAAATTATTAGGCAAACACTTTTATAAATTAAAAATAATTCGAATTGTTTTACTTTGATATTGCTGGAACATCGTATGATTTCTCTATTGTACTTTCACCAGCACCCACAGCAACTGTTAATATATAACCATGTTTATTAAATTCTTCATAAACTTCTTTTAAGAATAATGGAAAATTTTGCTAGAAAGAAAAAGAGCTAGTTTTATAGGTTTATACAAGTAGGGTTTTATACCTTATCTTCTGGTCTTCCACCTCTTTGGCAAGGATACTCCCAATCAAAATCAATACCATCAAAACCATAAGTTTGAATATAACTGATAGCACTATTTATAAAAGCTTTTCTTTTGCTTTCACTTCCAACCATGTCGGAATATTTTTCGGAACCTTCATTCCATCCACCAATAGCAAGAAGAGTTTTAAGATTTGGATTCTTATTTTTGAGAGCAGCAAATTTTTTATAACCACCTACAGAATTTGAAATAAAATAATAATTTTATTTAAAAAATCAATATTTTATAAAATGTATTTACCTGTATCAATATCACCCCAATGATCAAGTACTTTAATTGTTCCATCTTCGTTTAATCCAGCAAAAGCATAATAAAGGATAGTACACAATGTTGGATCTATTTCTTCAATTTTACATGTACTGTAAACCTTCCAGCTTGCATAGTACCCTCCAATTTGCTCTAAGAAATAATTAAAAGTATGTTGGAATGCTTTTTGAAAATATGTTGGTAACACTAGTGAAAAGCTTTTTTAATAAATGCTATAACATGTAACCCTTTCTTTAAATAATTCTTTGTACTTAATTTTATTATAATAATGTAATTAGAGAACGCTCTGTATTATAACTATTGAAATCACATATAATATGTATAAATAAATAAATAAAAATTGTATTATACAAATTGGTAAAAAGCCTTTTAAGTTGGAGATTAGTACTTAACATATTAATAAATAATTATTATATTGAAAAGAAATTACTTACTACTAGACATGGTGAACAGGAAAAATCAAATGAAAATTACTCTTTATCCAAGTTTTTCTATATACATGGGTGTAACGTCTGATAAATAAAAATAATGCCACATATAAAAAGAGATAAGATATGAGTAATGTTCACCTGACCTAGCCCAAACTACAAATAATTATCCCCTTCAAAATTAAATCATTGGCTCATCATTATAAACAACTTTAAAAACCCACCAGACTACACTGTTTTAAATATTGATGAATAATGATATTCAATAATTTTTATTATTATAAAATTCAAGGTCAAATGGTTGAAAATAGAGAGTTGTTTACATGGGTTAGGTACTAAATAGGTATATTATAAGTTTTTTTGTAATTTTCCAGTGGCTATTTTTGTATCGCAAATATTTTCTATAATATTGTTAATAAAGTATTTGACAACGATACAAATATGGAAGTTAAAAATTAAACAATTATAGAGAGAGGATCAAAATGAAAATGTTGGTAAGCACGTTACACAATACACACCTATGTATTTAAGGTAGAGGAACTTTCCTATATCTTCCATTCGCCTAAGCCGATATAAAAAGTTAAATGTGACCTTATTTATAAACCTAATATTTCTATTTTTCTAGTGTGTTTTGATGTCATTTGAATTATTTAAATCCGAGACACAAACTAATCTACACATTATGCATTTCCAATGATATGGGAGTTCTGTTTCTAAAAGAGAATAGGAGTGTCTTTCAAGCATGACAATCCTCACAGACAACCTACAGGTTTTCCCTGTTGAACATATAAACCAAGAGCTGGCGATCAAAAAGTGTAAGAGTCTTGTAAAGGCTAATATTTTAATATTAGCTTATATTTAGGGTGTAAATAAATATCCTACACAAAATAAACTCGGATATGGGGACAGTCGGCGTCAGCACAGTTTGAAAGTTGTAACAAGAAGTAGCGTCATCTAAGTGTTTTCTAAAAGCGGAAAATTGATTACTAAGCAGTTTATGTAATAAGAAACTGGAAAACAGTTGTCAGACAGCGTAATGATCGAACGCGTTGCATCAGCACCAATGCGGTGGTCGCAATGTCGTGAAAATGAGGTCAATGTAAAGAAGTGATTTGAAAAAGCTGAAATTTGGTACAGTGTTAATTTATTGAATAGAGTTTCTCAAAAAAACAGTCAGACTTCATTTTGATAGAACCGAGCTAGTCAGCAGTCGCTAGAAGTAACGACTGCTGAGTCAACAAATTGATGGACTGCCTCACGTGAACATTCGATTTGAAATACCGAAATCACCAGCCAAGGTTTACCTAGCGACTAAGACAGTGAATCTGCAAACGTATCACGAGAGATTTGCCCATCAGAGCAACAGTCACGTTAAGAAAGTTTTGCAACATCGAGGCATCAAGAGTGAATCCGACGGACACGAATTCTGACAAGGATATGTTATGGGTAAACAAACTCAAAGACATTTCGGGTCACGACCAAATCGCGCAACAACTCCAGACAAAATTATCAACGCGGATGTTGCCGGGCCAATATCAGAAAAATCACTTGGTAGTGGAAATCGTTTCCTTCGTTTGCTTTAAAGACGATTTTATGAAATATATTGTAGAGTATTCATCATCAAATATAAATCGGAAGTAGCCAGCAAGCTCCAAATATTCCTCAATGAAGCCAAAACAGGGGGAAAACACTATCAAAGCATTCCGATCCGACGGTGGCAAGGAATTGGATAACAAAGACATTCAGGTTGTTGGAGAACCACGGGATTGAGTTACTATACACCCCAACAAAATGGAGCAGCTGAACGCGAGAATCGCACAATTGTGGAATGTGCAAAATCGATGATGTTAACAGCCAAGTTATTGACAAAGTTTTGGGGCGAAGCAACGATGGCCGCAGCCTATATTTTGAATCGAACGGGACCAACTCCAATTGAGAACAAGACTTTGATAGATATTGCATTTGGGTACCAAAGCTCAAATGAATCATTCTCACAGCCAACGTTCAATTCATAACCGAAACATGTAATTTGGACATGATCCTCGAAACACCGGTCAATGAATAGATAGAAGACAAATTAGAGTCAGTTGCCGCAGAGGAATAATCTTTAAACGAAGCAATCGTTTCTGATTCAGTTAATGAGAAAGATGAAACAGATCACGAACAGTCAGACGATGATGCCGATGACGAAGCACCTGCACTTCAACAATCTTAAAATGGCCGACAACTTTAAACTAAAACAAAAACGGACGGCTCAATTCATCGATACAAGGCAAGGGTCGTCGCCAAAGGATTTGCTCAGAAACAAGGAATCGACTACGATGAGACTTTTAATCCAGTTGCCCGATTTGACACAGTACGCACAGTGCTAGCAGTTGCAAGCAATGAGAACTTGAAATTAAGGCAATAAGATGTGAAAACTGCATTTCTCTACGGTAAACTCGATGATGAAGTTTATATGAAGCAATCGGAATGGTTTGATGACGGAAGCGGTAGAGTCTGCAAGTTAATAAAGAGCATTTACGGTCTAAAGCAAGCACCAAAATGTTGGAAAGCACGACTGGTTAGATTTTTGCTCAAACTTGAGCTCAAAAAGTTGACAGCCGATTCGTGCTTATTCATTCGAAATAAAAATGGCCAAAAACTAATTTTGGCCATTTATGTCGATAATGGCTTAATTGCAGGAAGCAACACTAAGTTAATCGACGAATTTCTGCATCAAATAGAACAAGAGTTCAAGATCACCATAGGTCATTTAGACAGCTTTCTTGGAATGCAGATTGAACAAAAGAGTGATGGCACCATTTTCCTACATCAATCTGGATATATCGGAAGATAATTGATCGTTTCAACATGACAAATTACCAGCCTCGGTGGATTAGTGGTTTGCATGTTTGCTTCATAATCCAATGATCGCAGGTTCGATCCCCGGCCGAGTTGGTAATTTTTCATAGCGGAGAAAAATTAAAAACATGCCTTCTTCTAGGATAGGAAGTAAAACTGTAGGTCACGTGTCAATGCGATGTTTGGAACGTTAAAAATCCCTACTGGGGGTGGGATTCCCCCAGATTCGGCTAAATTCTAGTAGGGTCGGCCAAATGATCATATCTATCGGTGCCATGAAGTACGAAGGATGCCCCGCCATCCTGATTCCTCGCCCAAAAACAAACAAACAAACAAAACATGACAAATTCAAACAAGGTTGCCACACCGATCACTTTTGGTGAAATCAAAGAAGGTGAGAGTCCACTAGTGAAAGACGCTCCATATCAAGAGGCAGTTGGGAGTTTGATGTTTCTCATGTTGGGCACCAGACCTGACTTACGCTGTGAGCAATGCATCTAGGACACTCGACAAACTTATACAGAGCAATTAGAGTTCAGTTAAACGGGTTTTCAAGTACTTGCAAGGCACCAAAAACCGCGGGATAACTTTCAAGTTGGACTATAAGACAGGACAACTCCAAGCCTACAGCGATGCTGATTATGCTCGAGACTCAACTACTGGGAAATCAACTAGTGGAGTAATTGGTCTTTACAGCGGAGGGGCAATCACCTGGAAAAGCCAAAAACAGCCAGTTACAGCACTTTCGACAACAGAGGCTGAATTAATCGCGGAATGTGAAGGGGCCAAAGAGATTAATTATTTGGCTTAAGCGTATTCTAAGCGAAATAAGTTGCCTAAACGAAACACCAACATTGCAAGTCGATAATAAAAGTACTATCCGACTCATCGGAAATCTGGAATTCCACAGCAGAACCGAGCACATCAAAGTCCGATTCTACTACGTGAGAGAACAGGTGGAAGATGGCGAGATGACTGTGGATTACGTGTCTAGTGAGGACTAGGGTTCCTAAATATGAACTGAGCTCAGTGTTATTTAGAGTTAAGACACGCATGTCAAATTTTCCTAGTGACATTTCATATTTTGAAACTATTTATTAGAAGGTTGGTAATCATGACGATTGTTTTAATAAATTAAACTGTCAGTGTGACAGTTATATAAATCTGAAATTCGATATAATTAATACTTTATTAAAAGCTGTCGAAAAATTGATATATGTACTATAATAGTTTTAAAAATTCTCTACAAACAGTAAATAAATGATAATGTGCACATTAAAAAAAATTACATGCATAAAAATAAACATGACAGTATAACCTAAAATTTATAACTGACAGCTGCTGAATGTTGTCACTAAAGTAAAAAGAGAGAAAAAAGTATCTCTGTTTCAGAGAGCTTAGTTTTGACCTAGAAAGAGATAGAATTTGACATCCGTGTCGTAACTCTAAAATAAGACAGTTAAAGTTTTCATTGAGGAACTCTAGTGAGGACCAACTCGCTGACATTATGAGGAAACCGTTTGCAAAGACGAGATTTGAGAAACTTAGAGAGATGATAGAATTAGCAAGCAAAAACACTTAACGGAAATTTCGTCTCGTTCAAGAGGAAGTGTTGAACATACAATCCTAAACTCACTCTATTTGATACTTAGGAACATCTAGTAACTGTTGTTTTTGAATAATAATAATGTCATATGCTAATCAAATCTTGATGCTGTTTAATGTTAATATTAATTTTATGTTAATATGTTTATGACTAAATAAACATTCAGTTGGTTTCATTTAATTATATAATTAAGTGTTTTAATGCTTTGGAACGAATAAATCAATATTCCCAACAAACATAACGAAAACGTGTGTTATTTTTTTGATGTACTTTTTTCTCATAGCAGAGAGAGCAAATACCAAAGAGTTTCTTAAAAATAAAGTAACAACCTTAGGTCCTTGTAAATCGTCTATTGTAAAATCGTCTCCTAAAGTGGGGCTTTTTATTACTTTTAGATAGAGTTTTTTTTTCTTTTTTCCTTTCCTTGGGTTCAGTTCCCAGGGTCTGCCAGTTTGTGCCAGTAGGACTGCAGACTATAAGGTATTGTACTCACCCTATAAGAAGTTAATCACAACCTATCTGTAATAGTATTTCCCTGCACCAATAGAAACAGGTTTCTCGCTGGATGTCGAAGTCTTTCGGTTCCAAGGAGAATTGCCCGAAAATGCGCTGTCTTTTACTATTCAGCGCATCGCAGTTGCATAGCCGGTTCTGGTTCCTTGTTGTAGGTGAGGTTTCGATTAAATTTCCCGATCCTACACAGGTTTTCCTTAACGGTAGCATGCCCTGATGATTGAGATAGATTGAGTTGCAATCTACTTCAGAGAGGAAGTTATGTTGCTCTTTTCTGGCAGGGTCTGTCCATGAACACCTTGCTATGATTGTGCCCTGATCGATTAGTCCAGTAGTTAGCTGTTATGAGTACGAGAATCGCTGACATAACCTCGGACTGCACCGCTAGGTACTTCCAAGACAGGGTTAGGGGAAAGGGTTCTGGGCCAGGAACAACCTTGGCGCAGCCCTACCTGGCTTTTTCATTGCCTTAAATTTCGCAGTGACTTGGTGTCTAAAGCAGTGTATTGAACTGCTAGTTCATTGAGTTTCGTAAAACATTTCTATATCAGTCTAGAATGTATCCTAGAACTCGAAAGATCTTTTAGAGCTGCCTGGCTGTCTGATATGATATACATAAACGCGCTTATTTTTGTAAGTCCTCCTGATGTTTTCACGTGCACACTGTAATATCGCGGAAGTTGCCGTTTGTAAGTGGAAAGAAAAACTGCGCTCTTGATGGAATCTCGCCATACAGGCATCCAGCACCCGCCTCGGTTTTAGAGTCGTCAGTTTACCAGATCTGGCATCCAGGAGAAATGTTCTGCCGGGATTTTATCCACTCCTGGCGATTCTGTATTTAATCACTTCGAAGAGTGGGTCCTCAAGAATTCCAGGCCTCGTGTGGTCCATCCTCATCTCCAGTAAGGGACCTCCTAGGCAGCTAATCATTGTTGTGTGTGCTGTACCCATCCGGGGTTGGTACGGTGAGTTCTGCAATCTATCGTTGTATCTCTATGCGAAGAAAGCGGAGATCCAGAAGTGTCTCCATTGCAGCAATAGGCGTTGTTCTCATTCGCCTCTGTAATATCAAGATATGCAAGCCTTTGAATATTATTTAGTCTTAGTTTGCTTCTTGTTTAACTTTGGGCCACCAACCAAACCGCGTAGGTTATTGCTGGTCTGATCACTCTGGTATACAACTAGTGCACAATTTCTGGTCCAAGAACCCAGAATTTGTCATACATTCGTCTGGCCAAAGTGGTTTACGATTTTCTGATAATTTTTTCAATGTGTTGATTCCAGGTAAGTTTGGAGTCTAGAATAACTCCCAAGTATTTTATCTCTCTTGACAGAATAATTTTTTTCCACAAACTTGAGGTCTAAAGTCTTCCACATTTTCCCTTCGTGTGAATGATACTACCGTGTTCTTTTCAAGACTGACTTTAAGGCCTTCCTGTCGAACCCATCTAGTTACAACGTCCATGAACGTGTTTATAAATTTTCCTTCGACTACTATGACTAGATCGTAAACGTATCCCAAGGAAATAAATCCACCACAGTAGAAATTCCTAAGAGGTCCATCCATCACAAAGTTCCATTGCAGCGGGCAGAGAACTTTACCCTGCGGACAGCACTCTGCTACCCAGACCACCAAGATCTCGCCAAATAAAGATGAGTAAACCATTCTAAATTTGAGAATTACACCCGTATGTCATTCCTAATGTACCTGTAAAGTACCTTCTTCATAGTCTTTAGTACACAAGACATTAGAGTGATGAGTCTATCACATTTTGCCTGTGAGTAATTGACTCTACTAGTCTTGGGTATAAATATCATCCTGGTTAATCTCCACACCCTTGGCAGATAGTTTAGAGCCAGACTAACTTTCAATAACTTACATAGACTTGTAATCAGAGTTTAGGTCCCTTCTGTAGTATGGTTGTTATAACTCCGTGTGGTTCCGGTGATTTGTGTGCCTTAAATTAGTTTATCGCCCATTTGAGGTTACTAAAGATGACAATCTGCCTCGAATTCTGCCATGCCTGCCTTAATTCATAGTTTACAGTAGCATCAGGTTCCTGACTTTTTCATTCTGAGTGCGATTGTTTTACAGCTACTGATCCAGGAAAGTGTTTCTTTTCCTGCTTTAGTAAACTCCCCAGTTACAGTTTCTAGAGTACCTAACTTATCGAGTGCTGGGAGTCCTTAGAGAGTACCTTTTGAAGTGCTTTTCGGGCACAAACTGGAATAGTTTCGATTTCCTCACAATGCCTCCTCCATGAAACGCCCTTGACCCTCCTTAGTGGTTTATTATATTCAGCTAGATCTCCGGTAATCCTCCAAATCCCCTGATGCTTTTGCCCTATTGAACAGTCGTCGTACTAACCCTTTCCTACTCTTGAGGCATTTATTCCGCCATGAAGCTTTTCTATTAAAATTCGATAGCGATCAGTTGTCATTATAAACGCTGATTTGCTCCACGGCCATTTCCAGCTCTATATTATTATTTACTTGGGACACCTTATACTCCTGCAGGTTACGGGCCAGGTCCATTTTAGCATTCTATCATCATGCGATCTACACATGTGATATACGCAGTCTTGATAAATAATACCATTATTATCGCAAATTATTTTTACAAACCACAAAATAAATTAGTTTCGACATTGTTTCTATGCTATGCTGACGTGGCTAAGGGCGCCAAAATTGTCCAGAATCTGACTCCAGAAGTCAATATGTGAAATATTGGCCTATAAAATATGTGGCACTGATACTTTTTTACATTTCAAACGACCGAGCACTTTAGAATTCACTTTCAAAACTCCATAGTCCGCAAGTCAGGAAGAACAAGGATCAAATAGCATGTCGATTCGGAATTTGACTGGAATCGATCCAAACTTTGCACAATAATAGATTATGATCTCAAAGAAATGTGTTAGGGTGCTTGAGCTCCAGAAGTCATTAAAGGTTATGTAGGTACATAAAAATATAAAATCTCATAAAATTTCATCAAACTTTGTAAAATTGTAGGACTTCCCGAACAATTTTCAAATTACCCTAAAAATGATTCGATGATCTGTTTACTCTTTAGCGGTTACTAAAAGTTGGCACGACCCTATACACAATTAGTCACCACATTTAGATTTTTGTGTATGACGTGGTGTGAGTGGAGAGGCAAATTGACAATGCAAACTATACGTAAGTCTTGATGCAAGGAAACCAATTCTTAAAACGATCGATCGATCCACATAATCAAATGATGAATTTGATAGTTACCAAGTACCTTCAGATGCATCATCATAACAACCACAAAACTGTAAATGACGAATTACTCCAACGATATGCAATCGGAAGATTACATACTATGTTGAAAAAATATAAGATCAGTAGTGTCCAGACAAGCAATCTTTAAATGTCTCCTCTACCAGCGACATGGTTGCCTGCATATTCACGACAACTAACCCAAACAGGAAAATGAAGAATCTAGGTCAGCGCGTGATCAACAACTATGTGAAATACATTAAGTTAATATAGGAGAGTAAGCAGCATCTTGTGTTACTTTCGGCTGTTAAAGAAAGTAAGCAGCGTACGTTTGGATTGTACTTTTTAACATTTCGTTTGTCATCGTTGAATACAGGGCCGTTCCTGGGTTGCTTTCCGCCCAGGTGCAAAATTAAAGCGGCCGCCCCTACAAGAGTTTTTTATTCTTTCCGTCTAAAAACCGATTAAGGCTGTATAAGTTAAACATTAAACATATTTTTAAAAAATTTTAGCATTATTTTTGAAATATCTCAAAATCGTTTTACACTGATCTAAAGTTTAGTCGCGTGGGCTATTCGGAAAGCGTAAACAAACCAAATGCAAAGCGATTGGTGGTCGCGCTTAATGACTGTTGGCGTTTACTTAAGCGCAGAAATGCGGATAAACGTCCAGTACTAATGTTCATGTTACACGCGCAAATTAAAGATTACGTTGCAGCAAATAACAAAACCTTTATGTTAAAGGTCGTAAAAGATCTGCTAATGGAAGTAAATGTCCAGATTACTGCAGCAACTGGCAAAAAAGTGTCGAGCAACCTTAACAAATGTGGGATCTAGATCACAAAGTCTATATTTTAGCGAAAAAAAATATTTTTTTACCGTGAACAGCGGGTAGTCGAATTTAGACAGATTATATATCAGAAGGATCTGAAAGTGATGGATAGTAAGTTGAATTATATATTAATTTTTCTAATCTGTCCAAAGAATGAAACTATATTTATTTTATAGTGGGCGTCTACGTTGTAGAAAATGTCATTTTTAGGACAAATATCTCTTCTAAATTGGCTTTGTTATTGGTAATAATACATCTAACTTAGTTGTGGTGTTAAACATTTTTATAGTCGTTTTGGGCTTAGCGCGCTAGAACGTATACTCTAAGCGGTCACGGATCATTATGTGAACGGAGCTTTGAGCGGTCACCTGACACTGTTTGTTTGCGCTTTCCGAATAGCTAACGCGACCATTACTTGTCTTGTCCAAAATTGTCCTGCAATTGGTATAATGATCTTGCTATATAAATGATCAACAAGTATCATTACATTCAACTACCATCTGAAAGGCATTGAATTTTGGAATTATAGGAATTGCCATAGCAACCAAAATAAATAAGAAGTAAAAATAAATAAAGATTCTATAAGTCTATATGTCTTTTACCCAGTTATTCTTACAAGAATCCCTTTAAAATAGCTTATAAAAAGGTAATCCGACACCCATACGCATACTCATGTATATGTACATGTATGGGGCGCGTGCTTCGTTAAAATTTATTACTGGGGAAGTCCCGATAAATATTGTTGTAGTGTTGACGGTTCTATTTAAGGAAGCGGATTTTTTCTTCGAGTTTTTCAAATTGTAGGTTATTTTCTTCAACGATAGTAGTCAATTTCATTTGTCATCGGCAGCCCTTTATGTTTGGCCGCCGTGGTGAAATTGCACCACCAGCACCCTGTCCAGTAACGGCCCTGCATACACCATAATAACGAGTTAATAATTAAAAATTTCATTATGTTTTAAATGTCATAGGGTAATGAAGACATGCAAAAAAAAGTAATTGCAAAAATTTTACTTATAATCCGTTATAAATTTTGTGACGCTACTGAATCATTCCAGGTCGCCTGCTGTTTCTCTTGTCAGTTAAATTACTCGAGTCGAGCATGTGATAACCGCGTCTCACCTCGTGATCGCCGCGTGATTCGTGACGCGTTTTGCATATTCACCCTCGTGATTTCGGTGACCTAGATTTTTCATTTGCTTGTTTGGGATAGAGTGCTAGCGTGAATAGCCGCGCGGTAAAGATTCTCGTCGATATATAAAGACTCAGCACACTTTATCGTGCTGTCGCAGGACACGTTAAGCAGTCAGTCTCGGCAACCACGCAAACGCCGACTTGTGGTTGTTGTTAAAAATAACACTTCAACATATGCCATGCACCAGTATGAAGGTATATCATACTTATGTGTTTAGGTAAGTTTAACGAGGGGTCGTCGTGTTGAAAAGAGGTGGGGACTGTTAGTTACATGCCTTACACTCACAGCAATTCACATATAAATTGTACACAGACTAGATACAGATTCATTCATCGTGTCCTATCGTAACTTCCTGAATAGACCGGGACGGCCACGTAAATTATGTTGTGATTGGGGAACTAACTTAATAGGCGCAGTGGCGGAATAAAAGTTCAACACAGATCAACCATGGAAAGATGACCGAACAGTCTACAACACCTGAAACCAAGTGAGTTTTCAGTTACTCCGCTACATCCTACATGAGAGATGCGTGGGAACGCATGGTTAGATCAGCGAAGTCAACTGTATGTTCTATAATGTCATCGCAAACACCAACTGATCATCTCCACAGGTGTTATCTAATTAAAGTCGAAAACATCATCATTTCTAGGCCGCTAACGTATCTACCCTTGAACTCCTATTTATTTTCTAGGATCCTTGACTGGTGTTAAACCTATTGGCAGATTTGCTGTTGAAGCAAAGTTGTTACGAACGTATAAATATACAATTACGCCTGTAAGAAATTAGTGCGCTGTTTATTTCTGTAAGGTCACTACAAATTGGTAAGATCAGATGGTTATTTACACGTTTCCTGCAGAAAATGAAAGAGAAGACGTCCTGAAAAACTTCAATAAATGCTATATCTTACTTTTTGATTTGATAGAAACCTACATTTGCGGTATTGTACTGGGCGTTAGTTTGAAAAAAAGAACGCATTCAGCAGATTTAGTTAGGAAACTTGTTTTGAACATATTCATATTTGAATATCCATATATGTTATCTCTAGAGTCATATCAGTCAACCGTTAGGTTGAAAAATACCATTTCCCTGTAACAAAATTAAAAACTATTTTTCTTTCTTTATTTCTTACTGCAAAAACTAAACATCAACAAATAAATCATTGTCAGATATATCCTACGGCCTTAACATTAAAGAACATCGTATTATATCATTACAAATTCTTTACATAGACACCAATATTACCATTCATGATAAAAAGCCATTCAAAGTCTAAGTATTCCTAATCTAAAAGTTATCCGACAGAATCCTTTATAGATTTTTCGTTGAAAAACGTTCTTTTAGAAGATATTTCTGAACCTTGCCAGAGAGAGTTTTGGGTAAGTTTTCGATTATTTTAAGTTGACTAGGTATTTTATAATAGGCTATTTTTCCTTTACAGAACTCTTCTAAATCTTTTTGGCCTAATTGTGCCCCTTCCTTTAGTCTAACGCAGGCACATACTTCTTCTCCTAGTCTTTCGTGTGGTAAGCCAATAACCTGCAACTTACTCATGGTTATTTATAATCTAGTTGATAATCTTAAAAACACTAGACTATTACGTGTGTTTCAAGAATATCTGGATGTGCATTCAAAAGATCCTCTATTTCTCTTGGAGAAATATTTTCTCCTCCTCTAATAATCATGTCCTTTATTCTTCCTATTATTCTACCATAACCATCTTCTTCAAGGATAAATTGATCTCTATAAATATATTTTAAATTTTTATGAATGGATACTATTTAGTTATTTCTATACCCTGTTCTCAACCATCCATCTTTATCAATGGTTTCATTAGTAGCTTCTTTATTATTCCAATAGCCCAACATGACAGAGTAACCTCTAATGCAAAGTTCGCCAGGAGTACCAAAAGGAACCATATTACCATCTCTATCTATAATCTTAGCTTCTAAATAGTCTTGGAGACATCCTACAGTTGACAGTAACTGATCTTCTGTTTCGGTGACTGGCAATGAAGAAAATGTTGCACCAGTTAACTCTGTCATTCCATATATAGACTAAGAAATCCAAAAAATTAAGAAAGAAATAAAAAAATGGTTACTTACCTGAAGAGTTTTAATCTTGAGCACTTTTTTCATTTCTTGAAATAGATGTGGAGAACAAACTGCACCACCAGTTACAGCGGTATCAAGGTTGACGTCTAACTTTTTTTGGTTTTGAATATTGATTAAATCTACATACATTGTGGGAGTACCATAAATTATATTGCACCTAAAGGAAACAGTTTTGCAAAATAGAGAAGTATAAATTGTTTAGTTTGGATCAGTACACACTTTTCATCCTGAATGGCTTTCAGATTTTCGTTTGAATTATATGTTGGAAATGGTAAGACCAGTGTTGCCCCAAAGTGTATAGCTGACACTATACTAAACAGGCCGAAAGCATGAAAAAAAGGTACTTGTACGCAAACTCTATGTTTATTTTCCAGGCCTATTCTTTTAGCTAGCCTATAATAATTATTTATTATTTGAAAGTGACTAATAACAGCAGCTTTTGGTTTTCCAGTTGTTCCCTAAAATATCACTTGATTTATATATTTAGTTTCTAATTACTCGCAATACTTTACGGAAGTGAACATTATATTGTAAGGATCATTTGTGTGGATACCATCTTGAAATGTGTTGACACATTTTATATTATTGGCTCCTTCCAGAAGCTCTTCAAAATTAAAAGTGCCCCTAAATTTTACAAACAAAGCTAATTTTTTATGCTATCATTTTCTTTCATGGCATACATTACTTTAACGTCTTATCAGATATAAAAATAACTGAAGATAACGATGGTACTTCAGAAGAACCTAACTTCCCTGGGTTATTCTCTCCAAGTTCAGGTACAATGCTGTTTAAAATCTCATAAAACTGACAATATCTGGTATCTTGATATGAAATTAAAGACTTCATTCCAACAACATTAATGCAGTGCTTTAGTTCATTTGCTTGATAACTTGGATTTATAGGGACCTAAAATTTGGTGTGTTACAGTTAAAAATTGCTAAATGTCATTTAAATGGGTTTTTACCAAAATAAGACCCAGCCTTGCGCTAGCCAATGATGTTATGACCCATTCTGAAATATTTGGTGCCCATATACCTAACCTATCTCCTTTTTTAAGACCAATAGTATGTAAACTTGTTGCAAATCTATCTACTTGTTGTGACAGATTTTGATACGTAAGTTTGTGGTTCTGGTATTTTGATATTAATACTTCTTTTTCAGCGTAATGTTTTGCTTTCGTTTCAAACCATCTTCCAAGTGTTGTGGACTGTAGTGGCTCTCTTCCATGCTTATGGTAATAACTTAGCTTGGCGTAAGTTCTTATGCTGGAAAAGTTAGAGATTATTTAAAACGTTTTTTTGGCTGACTTAACTCTAGAGGTGAACCGAATCATCATCATTCTCACCCATGATAATTCCCACTCATTTTCTTTTGATTATGGTTTGGTTGTTTGTTTTTGGGCGAGGAATCAGGATGGCGAAGCATCCTTCGTACCTCATGGCACCGATTGCTATGATCATTTGGCCGACCCTACTAGAATTTAGCCGAATCTGGGGGAATTCCACCCCCAATAGGAATTTTTAACGTGCCAAACATCGCATTGACACGGGACCTACAGTTTTACTTCCTATCCGAGAAGAAGGCATGTTTTCAATTTTTCTCCGCTATGGAAAATTACCAGCTCGGCCGGGGATCAAACCTGCGATCCTTGGATTATGAAGCAAACATGCAAACCACTAATCCACCGAGGCTGGCTGATGATGTGGTATTAAAGTAAATATTCTTTGTTAAAACAGACTCATTATCTATGCTAAATTTAAAATAATGTAGGAGTGTAGCTTCCCTTGTAACCCCCTTGTAAGCTTCTTTTAATCAACACTTTCTTATTTACTGGGGTGCACCTACTCGATATTTGTGCCCGGGGCCTGAAAATCCATAGGACGGCGCTGAGTGTAATATCCCTGAAAGATCTACGACTTTGTTGAACTGATAGAATAATTCTCAACTGTGGCAACTTAAGGCATTTGAGTCATAACTAGTATGTACTCATACTTGGCACTGACTGAAAAAGTAAATAGGAGCTATATATATAAAATACCAAATAATTGGGCGCTTATAATAAATAATTTCGTAGTGTCAAATAAATAATTTAATAATTTTGTTTCCTTGTGTTTCGATTGGCTTTAGACATTAATTACTGTGAATATTCTTCAACTATTAAGGGGGGAAGTGACTGTATAAAAATACGCTATGTAGAGTATCTGAATTTACATTATTTTAAGAAAGAATATATCATAGATTGTGTATCCAACATTAGAATCTTGTAGATACAAGTATGAACTATACTTCCACAAAAGAATTATTAAAATTTGTTCGAAAATAACTAAATAAACATAAAAACTGTAACCATAAATATAAATATTTTTTCTTTCTTAAAACTAAAATATCTCTCTATAATAATTTGAGAATACTCGAGTACTTCACAGACCAAAGAATTTAATTGATAAAAGTTTATTTATAGCAACAATAATCATGTTACAGTTTTGGTTACCATTATTATCATTTTTAGGCAGTTTTGGTGGACAATAGTTCAGCTACTCTGAAAGAGATGGCGCTGTAGTTGCAGCAGGTTTTTACTGTATTTTAGTGCTATTTTTAGTTTTAATTTACATCAGGGGTTTAAATTCTTCGAATGCAAATTAAAATTATCTTCCATACGTTGACGAACGTCATTAACAACTTCTTCTGTACGAACTCTTGGTCTACCAGCACCTTTTTTATGAGTCACAGAACCAGTTTCGCGAAACACTTCAACACAATTTGTAAGGCACGCATAAAAATTGTCCGGTAATATTGCTACGGCTGGGAAGTGCTCTCGAAAATTGTCCAAACACAAACGTTGACTGTATTGCCAATTTCCATTAACTAGCACACCCGTTCGAAAATAGACTTCAATCATGTAAATTTTGTGCTGTACGGTGAGAGCCATAATTCAAAAACTGCGTAGGATTAAAAGACTTTAACGTAATAATCTGACAGATTTTGACACTCAAAGAATTATTGACATAAATTTTACAGCTGAACTAAGTAGGTAACACATTTGTAGGTTATAGATGATGTCAGTGTAGCTTGACAACGACAGAATTATTTTAAGAACAAGATTTAGAAATTCAAACTAAGACAACCGTTTTATATTTCATAACAACCCTTGACCAAAATAATTTTTGATATCACGGTATATTCTAAAATTGAGGCGAGACCGACGTTTTAATATGAATTCTTATAATCTTAAAGGTCTGAAACTGAACTAAATTAATTATTGTTTTGCACCAGTAGCGACGTCAACGGAAATTTTTCCGGAGTTTGTCAATTTCCAACCTTAAACAATTCACACGATCCATTAAACGTGAACCATTAAAAAGTGAAATTCTGTCATTACAGTAGCCCTGGTCAATGTTAAACTTCTTTTGACCGACATTGTACCTATAAAAGAGTTTATTTTACCCTCCTAAACATAATTACAAAAATTATTCTTATTTAGGCAAACAGTGTAAAATTGACAAGTGACATGGCAGAAAAGTGACAATAAAATAATTTTATTAAATACTCCACATGCACGCCTCTGGAAAAGATTCTGGGAGAGGTTTAAAAATATTTAAAAATAAAATATTTTTAAAAATATTTTTTGGATTAGAGATAAACGATTGTCTTTTTCAAAATATTTTTTGAGATAGAGATTAAATTTTTAAAAATATTTTTTGGGATTAGAGATAAAGCATTAGATTTTAAAAATATTTTTGGGATTGCGGATTGATGATTGGATCTTTAAAAGTATTTATTTGAGATTGAATATTAAGGATTGGATTTTTTTAAAGTATATTTTTGGGATTGGGCATTTGGAATCGGATTTCTTCAAAATTTGTTTGGGCTTAGGGATTAGGGATTGAATTTTAAAGAATATTTTTTTGGATTAAAGATAAATAATTACTTTTTCAAAATATTTTTGGAGTAGGGATTGAGCTTTAAAACTATTTTTTGGGATTAGAGATAAAGCATTAATTTTTAAAATGTTTTGGGATTAGGGATTAAATTAAAAAAAATATTTTTAAGATTAGAGGTTAGGTTTTTCAACTTATTTTTGGGATTATGGATTGATGATTAGATCTAAAAGTATATTTTTGAGATTGGGGATTAAGGATTGGATTTTTTAAATATATTTTTTGAGATTATAGATAAAGAATTATTTTTTAAAAATATGTTTGGGACCAGGGATTAAATTTTTAAAAATATTGTTAGTATTAGGGACTGAGCATTAGGTTTTCAATTTTTCTTAATGATTGGCGAATAAACCTTTTCGAAATATTTTTAGGACTAGGGATGATATGTATTAAATTTTTAAAAGCCATCATTTAAAATGGTGATTTTTAAGTGGCAGACTAAAAAGTAATTAGGAATTGAATCAATCCCTAATCTTAATAACGGATTGGTGATTACTAATGCAGAGACTATCCAATCTTGTATTTGACAAATTGTAGTTTCGATCAATACTTGATCAACTATCCCAAGAGAATTGATTGTTTTTTTGATGGATTTATTTGATTGATAAGTTATCAATTATTTAATTAATTATCCTATTTGATCATTGGTCTGACCACCAAAAATTAGGTGTAGACAAAAATACCTAGATTTGTATTGTCATTTTATTAAAGGTAAAGCGATCTTCTAATGAAGATGATTTGCACACATCTGTACAAATAACAATACTTCGATAAAACTTTAGCCTTTTACGCCTAACGTAAATTTATGAACCAGCTATTATATAAAATAAAGTTAATCGGAATTCCTGTTATAGAATTACGCGACATTGAGTTTTATTAGTTATTATAAGTTATTGTAGTGGGTCAGAACTACAGTCAAATGAAATACATCGAAGCAGCTGGAGTAAATCATTTAGGCACAAAGCAAAAAGTATAATAATAAATTTAGTTAGTTAGTTGTGTTTACATACAGGAAAAAGGCATAAACGATGCTTAGAATAACAACTATTTGGTTTAAATATAAAATGTTTAGGGATATTTATTACAGTATATTTTAATGTTGGCAATTTGATTGTTTTTTGTAGGGACGCTACTACCATTTTGTTTTGGAAAAATTATAAAATTCGAAGTAAATAGCCATTTTTTGTCTTTGCTTGTAACAGTATTTCCCTTCACGTAAGTTTACATACATTAATTTGTTCCCTTTTATGTTGAATAAGTTGTGTGGATTCATTAATTAATCTATAACCAAAATCTCTCGATTGAAAAATTTAGATAATCTAATTACATCTCATTGTAAATTAAAATTTTGATTTAGAAATATTACTAGAAAATAATGATTATTATTGATGTTTGTAGTATAATTATAGCTACAGTTTTTGTGTTAGCCGGACATGTTATACGTGCCTTAAAAGCAACTACTATATTTTGATGTTTCACAATCACTAAATAATGATTTTTGGTTGAATTAACAAGTACCGCTGCCCCGGAACAGTGGTTAGTTTCCCTAGGTACATATTTATTATACCTGAGAGAGTAACTTCAACTCCACAGTGGTAATAAACCATATATAGCCCGTGCTGAAGTTCCTTCAAAGTTATATTATTTGAGAGCGTATAATCTCCAAGGTGGTAATAAACCATATATGGGACGTGTAGTGGTCCCTCGCAATATTAATTTTTACACACGTTTGATTTATTGCATTTTATAGGTGATATATTTATTGTTCTGTGCGTATTTTCTTTTACTGCTTTTCTAGATATTTAGGTATGTGCTCCGGTAGCGAACGTGAAGGTATCTAACAAAAATACGTTTACTGGTGTTTCTGATTTTATTCCTGTGTACTTTATATACATACATGTTTGATCACAAAGTATCTGTTACAATGTCAAATATTGTATAATTACTAGGTATAGGATTTCTATGCATTTGCATGTTTTTTCTGCTTATAGCAAACACATGCAGAGTTATATTTCTACATGTTTAAGCCACATATGTCAATTTGAAAGTGCATATAAATGCATATTTAGGTGTTTTCTATAAATGCATGCATATTTAACAATTTTTGAGCGTTTTACATGCTTTAATTATGAAATTTCTAATATTTTTTAAATAATTTTAGCATTTTAGACAACCAACCAAGGGCGGCTTAGTTGAGTCTAGGGGAAACCCATAATTTAAGCTTATTGTTAAATACTAGGCTTTAAAATATTTTACTGCCTTAACCATCTGTGTACTTGTTAATATTTTCTAAGAAAGAAAAAGTTTCAACTAAAATTTAACTTAAAATAACCTTTTAAATTAACTTTAAAATTTAAAAGGGCCAAAGGGGTTGACTATAAAACAAAAATTTAAATCCGTTATAGACAAAAATCCTTGTTTTCACTTAATTAAAAGCATAAACGATGCATTATCTGGCCAAGACAGTTTAGACGAGCTAAAACATTATTCCCTTGTAGAATTAAACAATTTTGAGTATGCCCCAATTACGTCTTGCGATGTGGAACGGAGTTTCTCAAAATATAAAACTATATTTAGGGATAATAGGCATATGTGTACTTTTGAAAATTTAAAAATGTACGTCATTGTGAACTGTAACGCTCTATGTTTCGAAAATATAATTAATTAAATTACTGCATAGGATGTCTAATTAAAATAATTTCTGTAAATAAAATGTAAATAACGCTAAACAGGTGTTTTTTTAATAATGAAAGTGCATATATTTATTAAAAATTTCCAATAAACGCATATTTCATGATTTTTAAGTGCATATTTAACGGCATATTTCACGTTTTTATAGTGCATAAGTGCATGCATATTTCAGAATTTTTAAGTGCATACAAATCCTATACCTAATAATTACTGTTCAGTTGTTATTGTGTATTTATTTTAAACTGGCACGTTTAGCTTTTCTAGTTTAGATGTAAACCTATATGGTTGTCGCAATTTCACTTACTTTTGATGATTTATGCCAATTAGAGATTTTTTACCATTTATAAATACATTGTATAATGACACAACTGTATCAACTTTATAAATTGATTTATTAGATGTATTGTTCAGTATAATCCAAAACTTATTGTAATCGAACTATATTATAATTTGATCACTTATTGAACTTGAAGCGTTGACATATTTACTCTTGGTTGGCTATTTCCAAGGGGGGTTTTGAAAAACTAATCATTTATTTTCTGGCAAGGGTAGATCCGTACCTCCTCCGCTCAAGGTTAAAAATAAATTAAGAAAATACTACAATTATATTTAACTGTTCTTTTATTTGTGTTTATCTCTCTTCTTCCGTCCTTATGAAGTAAATCAATGGTTATCAATTCATTGTCATATATTGTAAAATAGTAGGATCAAATTTGTTCTTTTTATGTTATATTTTAAATCATAAAATTTATCATGTAAGGTTGGTATTGCTGTACCAACTTCTTTTTGTTAAATATCTAAAATCGCGCGGAAATGGTAACCTGGGCCGTGTTCGTCTAGTGGCTAGAACCCTGGTACATTACAATAATATTATCAAAATAATTTAAAAATCAATATTTCATTATAATCGTTAGATAGTTTAATACTAATTAGGTGCTAAAAGCAAAAATGTTTATTTTTTAAAAAATTTGCAACAAGTAAGTACCTAAATAAATAGACAAATGAAATACAATAATAAACGTACCCGGCTAATTTTCCTCTCATTGAAAAAGCTGTTATGAATGAAGAAAAACTAACGAAGGAATTCATAACCAAATATTTGTTAATGGTATACAGTTAACATTTAAAAATGATCCGAATTAAATATTTGGACGTGACATTTACATACACTGATGAGTGCTTATCGAACTAATAATGCGTGTATGTTGTCATGGCAAGATAGCATTTAGACCTTTATTTGAAATTATCAGATAATGGTTCGATTAGGTATAGTTCCAAAAAATAAACAAATTATTAAATGTCTGGTAATTGCTAAATAGAAAAATCTCTTTACAGGAGCAATATACAGAGTGTATTTATCATAGTGTAAAATGATAAAAAAATTATTTTTTTTTGCTTGTTTAGTATTGGTAATGTAATGTGAGTGCAAGTAACGCATTTAAAATGTGTAATGCGATTTACTTGAAAACTAACAGGAAACCACCTGTCTTCATTCTTTGCAAACTTGACAAAGCCCGACACGTCTACAAAGGTTCCTGTCGTATCAGTCTGCTACCCACATTATTCAAACAGTCAGTACAATTTTAGAGAATTGCCGAAACAATGGGACATGAATAAAAAAAGTTATTCACAGTAGCTGCATTCCTCGACATAATTGAGGTCTTCGACTGGGGTAAGCATAGAAGGTATGAAATAGAAGATCCTATACACACGCCTACTTCAATATTTAATTGAATAATAATTTCAATCTTGGAGATTGAGACATTTTGCGCCCGTATAAACGACTCTATATCAAAACCACCAAAAATGAACATGCAGGGGTACCTTAAGACAGAAACATGGGCCAGCACTTTTCAATCTATTTATACACGACCATTCAATCCCACATATGAGCCAAGCTGTTTGTTGATTATACTGGAATATTCTGCTACACAGCCATGAATCTTCTTCAATCTGCAGGTAAGTGTATCTCCTTAACTCCCAGTAAATGCGCTACCAACATATATTTACACTGAGACACATTAGAGAACATCAAAATATCAATATTAGTAAAACTGAAATCGTATAAAACTTATCAAAAGAAGATATGATGTAGAGATGTGATAATATAAAGCA
Source organism: Agrypnus murinus (assembly GCA_929113105.1). Taxonomy (NCBI): domain Eukaryota; kingdom Metazoa; phylum Arthropoda; class Insecta; order Coleoptera; family Elateridae; genus Agrypnus; species Agrypnus murinus. The sequence goes on along the minus strand of OV816027.1, from coordinate 84,561,306 downwards.
GTAAATGAGTATTTACTTACAAACTTACCGGCAAAATTAATTACCTAACTCCAATATTTAACTACATTTAAAATTGTTTTAAACTAATCTTACTCAGGTTTAACTGGCGCTTATGTACCTATCATTTGTGTTGCAATAATAAAATGTTTGTTTTCTAAAAAGATAAAAATCGCAACATCCAGAGAAATTTCTGTAATAGTGTACAAACAGCATTCTTACAAGAAATAATATATTGTTAGTGAATGCACTATCAGTAAATAACGGAAAAACATTTTCTTTACTTGTTGCACACATTAATTTTTCTACTCTCATTTTCTGAATCTGGTATTCGACCATTGAGAGGCTTGATGCTATACCGTGTGTCAATTTGAAAACTTCCCACCCCTAGTATCGCTAAACTGGCAAATTATTTCAAAAATCGCTGAAACACGTCAAATTTGTTTTCAAGGGGGAAGAATTTTGACGTATAAATTATATCGCCCCCTTCACCCCCTGCCCCCCAGAGCCGCCACTCAAAGATCTTAAATGGGAAAGGCGGTCGAGTGAGACATCATTTTGAAGGGCTTTTTATTCTCTACATTTTGGTGTGCCATTTTTTAAATCTTAGTGCTGCGTTGCCAAGTTAGGCGTCTTTAAATATTCCAAATTGAATTTTTGTAATTATTTGTGTGATACATTAAACTCATAAATTCTCATTGAAACAGGTTTTGACGGTGGTACGTTGTTTTAATAAATCAATTTTTACAGATAAAGTACCATTATACCTACTAGATTAATTTTTTTTGTTTCTGTACTTTTCAATTGTTTTGTTAATCATTTGCAAAATAAATGTACAAGAATAAAAACGCATTCTAATTTGTTTGTGGTTTACGTTAATCTAGTAGGTATAATGGTACTTTATCTGTAAAAATTGATTTATTAAAACAACGTACCACCGTCAAAACCTGTTTCAATGAAAATCGTACGACACTCAGTAGTGACCAATAAAAAAACTAGCTCAGGAGCCGTTACCATGGCAACTAAAAAATTTTTTGGAAATTTTTTGTAGGTAGACCAACCTAACTGAAATTAATAAGTGGAAATTTTTCTGTCAAAAATGTCAAATTTATTTAAACTACAACTGAACAAATTACAAAAAACTAGAACAAATCAATTGAAATTAAATACACAACTATTGTAATAAACGTTTCCTGTCAATTTTAATTTTGGATACCACGGCTAACTATGTTATGTTACAACTTGACAGTGATAATCAAAATTTAAAATAGGTAGAAATGGTTTGTGTCGTCACGATTTTCTTTCCGAATATATCCTCGTGCATTGATTATGCCTGGAAATTTTACTTTCGTGCATTTCTGCAACTAATTGCACTCCACTTCGTGTCATGCAATTATGACGTTGCAGAAATGTCACTCAAAAAATTTCCGGCAATAATCAATGCACTTGGTATATTATAAGTGAGAATTTATGAGTTTAATGTAACACACAAATAATTACAAAAATTCAATTTTGCAATATTCAAAGACGCCTAACTTGGCAACGCAACACTCAAATTTAAAAAATGCCACATCAAAATGTAGAGAATAAAAAGACCTTCAAAATGATGTCTCATTCGACCGCCTTTTCCATTTATGATCTTTGGAGGTTGGCTCTGGGGGGCAGGGGGGTGAAGGGGGCGATATAATTTATACGTCAAAATTCTTCCCCCTTGAAAACAAATTTGACGTGTCTCAGCGATTTTTGAAATAATTTGCCAGTTTAGCGATACTAGGGGTGGGAAGTTTTCAAATTGACACACTGTATATGTCACATGCAATTTCTTTTAGACAATCTACAAATTCAACTTTTTAGTGAAATAACATGACAACTTAAATCAATACAGTAAAAGCTATAAGAATGTAGTAGTTGGCTGCGATTGTGGCCATCCTGACAGACACCCTGTATATATTCTATAATAAATTATATTTTGAAGGCAAATCCATATAAAAAAAATTATCACCCCAGCTGGGAATCGAACTCAAGACCTTCCGCTTTCCGGGAGGCATCTCTAACGCTGAGCTATCTGAGACGACTACCAGCAAGGGTAGAGGTGTCGATGTCGTTCGGAAATTGGAGGGCCCTAATGTAAAACATCAATTAAACAAAATAAATTAACCTTTATCTAAAAAAATACATTCTACATATACCTCCATGTTCATATATTCGGTGAGACACTAGTTGAGTCGATTGGTAGTAATTTCATTGTCCGCAGACGTACCGTTACGAATCTGCACGTTCCAAACACTTCAACGTTAAGTTTATAAGAAAGTCATTTAATTGAAAGTACATTGAGTGAGTGAACCAACCTAAATCGACCTAACCCATTTTCTATGGTAGAATAGTTTGGCTAGGTTAACTTCTTATTTAAACATCATTTAATTTTCATTCGATTCAAGTCTATTTAATGTTTCATAGTTAATCTTTTCCCGTTTGGGTGACAAAGTATATAAATGTTCAATTCGCTGTAAAACCGTTTAAGCAGTAAAGCCGTTAATTAATTTATATGGGTAAATCCAAGCAGCAGTTATTTCAAAGCTTTCCCTGCTCTGAAAGATCCGAATGGAGAATAGGTTTCCTTCTTTATGGTTTTCAATTATTATCAATTCATCATCATTCACGTTGAAATATGATATGTTTGGTATAAGAAGTCAAAAGTTCTTTGGTGACATCTATCAATTAAATATTAAAACTGTATTATTTAACATTTTATTGATTCACATTTCACTTTTTTTAAACTGAACCGAAAACTCTTATCACTGTTAATAATGCTTTGAAGCTAGTTTCGTGGTTCATCTCGGTATCAGTAATTCTTGTTATTGATAAGCTTCTAGTGCAGTTACAAGAGATTAAGCGCTTTTCTTCTGATATCTGTCTACCTATACAGAATGGAAGGGGTTACTATGCGTCAATTTTAAGTAATGATAGAAAACATCAAACAAAAAAGTCTATACAACTTTGTTCTAGGACGTACCACTTATTTAGAAAAAAATAATGAAGTTGTAAACTTTAACATCATTTTGTCGCGTTAATTTAAAAAAATGAATTTTTAAATGTAAAAATAATTAGATTTTACGCATAAACGATTGATCATACAAAGAAATGTTATTAAGTTTTTTTTGTTGTGCTAGATGCATATAAGATAAACTGATATTATTAACGAGGCAAAAGTATGTTAAAGTTTACAATTTTATTATTTTCTTCTGAAAAGAATTGCACGACCTAGAACAAAGTTGTATAGACTTTTTTTTGTTTCTTTTGATGTCTTTTATCACCCCTCAAAATTAACGCATAGGAGCCCGTTCCACCCTGTATATTGTGTATTTATATTACGACGATATTGAATGTGCTCTGTATAGCTTATTTAAATAGATTTGAGGTTATTCTCTTGGTAAAACAGGTCTTACTGTGCTTCACTAACTAATTTTTTATGCTAATTTTATAACATATATTCTTTTTGTGTTAAACTTTTTCTTTTATTCATCTTGTAATCTTCTCAACTAGCTCAACTATAGTCTCGCTAACAAATGAAGGATTTAAATGAACGCGTGCACATCAGCTGTGAGAACATTACGATAAGCTAAGAATGTAAGCAGGGTATTGTGTTACTAGAGACGTTTTAAAAAAGTCAGTAGCGTACGTTCGGATACTACTTTTTAACATTATGTAAATTTATCATCGTTGAAGTATCTATTCAACCTTAATAAAGATTTATAATTAAAAATCTCATTACGTTTTAAATGGCATAGGGTAATGAATACATTTAAAGAAAAGTAATTGCAAAAATCTTAACTATAAATCGTTAAAAGTAAAAAATAGGGAATCAATCAATAATCAGATCAATTTATTATTAGAAAGGAAATATTATAATACAATCACTTGTATTATAATTACTTGAACTTAAATATTTGTTACTATGTGAATAAAAACAATGTTAATCTGTAAATTATGAAAAATTAATGTCGACATATAAATAATACACACATTAGTGATAGACGCTTAATAATGAAATCATAGGAACATATGTTATAATAATACATAATAATAATAAAAATAGGTTGTTCGTTATATGTTCAATATGAGCTACCGAGATATAACTTCTTCTAAAGCAGCATTTTCAAATAACTAATAACCAATTTTGAAGATTTACAATTTGTGAAAAAGAATGTTTCTCGTTTCAAATCAATAATCATAACTACACAAATCATAACTGGTGTTAATTTACATTTTTAAGTGCATAAAACTGATACTAAATGATAATCCTTTTTATATATTAGGAATCGTACTGTATAATAATTTACCAATTTCAATAAAACAATTAATGTATAAACAATTTGTTACTGTTGTAAAGGAATTACTTAAGTATTATAGTAGTTCTTAAGAATTTTTGTTTATAACAATATTTCTGCTTTCATATGTTTAATTTAATTTATATTTTTTGCCGTTTACTTGCATACATGTTACATAGAAAACAAAAATATGCCTAACTGTGAGTCAAATAGTATTTTATAGGTGGAATGAAATAATTCAACTTGGACGTTAATAATAATTGTTCTTATAGTATAAATTAATTTCATTTTCCCTATTTTGTACGTGTATTCGATTATAATCAAATACAACATTAAGCATCAATGTTAGCCTTCGTAAAGGACATTTTGTGACGCTACTGAATCATTCCAGTTTATCAGTTGTTTCTGTTATCAGATACATTTCCCGAGTCGACCACGTGATCATGACGTGAACACTGCGTGATTTGAGATGCTTTTTACAATTCTGCCCTCGTGATATCGGTAATGTTAAATCCTTCATTTGTTGGCGAGACTATAGCACTTTCAAGTTTATAATTTTCTAAATTGGTATTGTTAATTACCTTAGAACAAGTTTCTACTAATACTTAAATATAAAATTTGATCTTTTTAATAAAATAATAAAATTAATTACTTTAGATGAAGTCTATCTGTTTAAATATTGTAAATCATTTCTACTGTTTCAATTTAGCGATTCAAAGTTATATGTTATTGATGGATAACATCAATGTGTTATCTTTTGCACCAGCCAATTTTGCAGTTGTTTCTTTAGTTCAATTTGTTTTTATCAATTTTATTAACGCTTATTATTATATTCATTACTACCATTATGATACTCATATTGTAATAACATATATCATTCCACTCTTGTCTAATCATCGTTTATATTATTAATGTAAGCTAAGCCTTATATTTAAGTCTGGTTCCTTAAGGTTTGTATTTGCAGTAGAACCAGTGGCGGCCATTAAGTATTTAATAACGTATCTGGAAAGCATCCACTCACTCCTTTGAACCTCGACCTCAGTCTACCTGAGCTGCCTACACATGTTCTTTGTGTTTCACTCCTGGACTGACAGGCTAGATGTTAGAGTAGGTTAGAGTTAAGTTATTAAATTAGGTGCCGAACCCGTTGACGTGGAACTCATTCAATGTATTTTCAATGAAAAAGCTTTTTCACACACACTTAAAATGGAACTAGAAACGAGAACGTGTAAGTTTTTAACCACATGTCTGTGGACATAATCGTTCAATTTTGTTTGACTTCCATTGTTCAATTTTGCCCCTCTGTTTCTAGGGTGCGTGTCGGGTGAAATTAATTTTTATCCTATTTTTATAATTTTACGTTTATTAATTATATCTTGTCGGGTGGAATCATTTTCTTAGTATGGTACACCGTTATAATATTTATGTTGGTTGTATCTTTGAAATATAATCTTAAGGCTTGTTTACAGAGCGATAAAATGAATTATTTTGACAATGTTTTTGTCTCCGTTTTGAAGTGAAACTTCGATCAATCGTATTTCTTTTATTATAGTACCCAGTGGCGTAGCAATCACTTAGCGAAACCACGGGGAGGGGTGTACGGACTTTGGCGCCCGAGAGAATCCCAGACCTCACCACCATGCATAACCTACATACTAAATAAACAACAATTTTCCGTATGGTTGATTTTATCAACATGTACCAACAGAGAATGAACATTTTAGACAGCCTATTAAAGGGCCATGTGAAATATTTCGGTACTTTTTTATAAATGCTCCTCCGCCCCATCTTTGCCCAGACAGTCTGGTGACCCCTCAGTAACCATAAAAAGGCAAGTCCAGGCAAGTGAGTTGTCTTTCGTCTCCTTATTCATTGGGGCGGATAGGGAAAATATCGTTTTCTTGAGACATTCAGTATCCGTAAAGTCATCACATTCATTTTAACTTTCCTAAGCAAGTGTGGATTCATTCAACCCCTGAGGAGTTAAGGCGCACGAGAATCCATTTCTTCAGTTACAAAAATTCAAGTAGATTAGTATAATCATGTCTTCAAGCTAGTGGAGTAAGTTCGTAGTGTGCGTTTGAAACTGTAAAAATTTGGTAACTAATTGAGATGTGCGTGATAAGCATGATAAGTGCGTCGCGAACTCTTCAGGAAAGAAAGCAATCGCTTGCTTATATCACAGGGACGTCGGAAGTATTTTCACTTGGGGGGGGGGGAGAACTTCGATTTCATAGACAAGTACAATAAGTAAAAAGGAAATATACAATAATTAAGACAGGGATGCTCAATACTGCTAGCTCCTTGAAAGTAAAATAAAAATGTTTTATTTTTAAAAGATAATTCTTTAAATTTGATCTAATTCTCACCTATATAAAATATTTATTAACAAATAATTAACTATATTATATGATGTTACTTTTATATTTATATAAATATCACGTGCCTTTACTTTAGCTTGATGTTTATACACTAAACCAGCGGTTCTTAACCATTTATTTTCAGCACTCTTAATGTTATTTTCTTATGAACGTTTGTTTTGCATTTCAAGGTCATCTGCCGGCGTTTATAGTTTATCAAACACGATATTGTTTAGTTTTTGTTTAGTATTGTTTTTCGATAAACTATAAACAAAACGATATCGTTTATCGATGAACGATCGATAAACGATAAATCGCCGGCGGATGATCTAGAAATGCAAAATGAACGTTCATAAGAAAATACATACGATTTCGTGCCAGAACCCACATAGCGTATCTACTGACCATACTCATAAACTTACGTAAAAACATACGAAGTACAGAGATACTCCAATTAATTGTTCTTACTGTAGTAGTGTCGGAAATATGTTATTTGGAAATTTCCGATTAGATACGGTGCACGTCCATCTTGCATATGTGCTTCCTTAAGACAAAGAAATAGAAACTTACAAGATAACAAACCAATTTTCCTATAAAAAGAGACTATAGTTTCAGACAGGGTCTGAACTATACGTCAACTCATACGAACAAGTCTCGCATACGAGATGACGTAGTTTTTACGTCATAAGATGCAACTTAGCCAAGCAAATATTAGAAGGTAATAGAGAATTGCGTCATCTCGTATGCGAAACTCAAGAATATGGGCCCTGGTAACGCAAAGCTGTCCATTTTGACGCACATTTCGTCATACATAAAAACGCAATGAATTTTAAATCAAAACGCTGTACAACCTTCCTTAAACTATTTTTTTATTAATTAATTTATTATTTTTAACTATTTTTTGCTAACACCTTCCTTTATAGCTTTTTACGTGCAGGCAAGCATTTTTCTGATTTTAACAGCTTCACAACATTCTTCTCAGCTCTTGCATTTACCAAGCCTCTACTGCGCCGTGATTTAGGCAAATCATCAAGCATGCGATTCTTTTCTTATTTTTTTTGATAATTTGTGAAATCGCCGGCATTGAACATTTTGACAATGTTTGTAATTTTTGACAACGTAAAGACAGAATGATTGTCGCAATATTTTCTGCGTATTTATTATTTTAAATAATATAACACTATAATAATTACAGTCTTCGCGGACCACCTGCGAGGCCATTATAAATCTCCGGGGCCCCGTGGACCACAGGCTAAGAACCACTGCTCTAAACGATGGGCGAACTATCTGCAAACAGATTTACCATCTAGAAAAACTCAAACAAATAATTTAATCTCGTGAAAGTTGAAACTATTTCCGCATCCCTGCTTTTTATTAGTCAAATGACTGAGCGGGAAATTACAATAATAATTTTTAAATCATTAAGAATAAGTAACTAAGAAAAAATAAATGAAAATGATTAAACTCATCTTAATAATAATAATAATTGTATTAGTAAAAACAAATTAATCGTATAATATTTAATTAAAATAAATATATATTATACTTTCATCCTTGTTTCTAGTGGGGGCGACGCCCCCCTGCTTTAAGATAGAGGGGGCTGTTCGCCCCCTCTGACCCATAGTTCCGACGCCCCTGTTATATCATATAATACCGAGTGGCTATTAAAAAACGAATTTTGTTTCAATGTTCATATCTCGTTTCGAACGATACGGTTTTTAAAATAGACTTAATTTTTTATAATTATGCATTTTTAAATAAACTATTAAATTTCGCTTTTTTCTGTTAATTTTGAAAGTTCAATTAGTATTAACAGTTGAAATACTAAAAATCTTCAAAAAGATCAATAAGCTACATTAGCTCTTTTTGCTTTAGTTAACTGGATTCAAAGAGCGCACTGAGAAAATAATAGCTTTGAAGGTGTATGACGTTACTGTTTACATAAAAAGAATTAACTGCTCCGATTAACATCAGAAGGCGGCTTTTGGGACATGGGTCTCATTAGAGCATAAGTAATTGTCAACGTGAACTTCAATTTGTTGTTGCTGCAAATAATAAAGAAACATTTTTAATAGAAAAATTTACCACAACCCATCAACGTGTTCCTATTATTTGGGTTATGATAAGTAGGTATAGGATTTCTATGCATTTGCATGTTTTTTCTGCTTATACCAAACATACGCAGAGTTATATTTCTACATGTTTAAGCCACATATGAATCACATATGTCAATTTGAAAGTGCATATAAATGCATATTTAGGTGTTTTTTATAAATGCATGCATATTTTAGCATTTTTGAACGAGTGTGCATATTTTACCACTTTTTGAGCGTTTTACATGCTTTAATTATGAAATTTCTAATATTTTTTAAATAATTTTAGCGTTTTAGACAACCAACCAAGGGCGGCTTAGTTGAGTCTAGGGGAAACCCATAATTTAAGCTTATTGTTAAATACTAGGCTTTAAAATGTTTTACTGCCTTAACCATCTGTGTATAGTCGATTTCATGAGCATTACCCATATCTCTGCACAATAGGATAGTAAGTGTTATAAGCTTACCTGCTGTTTCCATTGTTAGTAACATGCTGCCGTCAACGTCAAAGGTATTTAAAATTACAGTAGAAAAAGGACGTATTCAGGTGAATTCTTGTCCAGGTTATACTTAAGTTGTTGGAAAATAAAACATTTTGAAATAAGTTTAAAATATTGTTTATTGCACTTATATGTCCTCTTCGGAAGAATCACTTTCTAAATTGATTATTATTTTATTTACATTAATTTTAGAACTAAAATTATTTTCTATTTTTATAGCATGGTTTACACAGCTTTTCCAGACATCGGGTTTAATTTCTTTAACACTATTACGTATTAAATCTACTACCCCAGCATTTAATTTAGGTTGAGTGTTCTGACGTTTGATTTTTGATTTTAATGTCGACCATACATATTCAATAGGATTTAAGATACAGTAATATGGTGGTAGACGAAGCACCTCAAAACCGCATGCTTTTGCTTAACTATCTATCACATACGTCTTTTCTGCGTTTATTGTTTTCAAAATTTCTAGTAACTGAGTCTTTGTGTAATTCTTAGGAATTGGCACGTAATATTCTTGCAAAGCTTTTAATAATGCATCAATAGTTGGAATCTCATTGACCGCATACATGTCGTAAATTTTCTGACATATTAATTTTTCTATACCATCATCTATTTTGGAAAATCTTTCGCGGCTCGGCCTTTCCTTCGAAATCCCCCTGTTTTTTATAAGCTGTTTTACACGATCATAGCCCACCTGTCGAAATCATTTCATTAAAGCAGAGTTAGATTATGTAGGTTAATTATGATACCTACCCCAGATAATTCCGATGTTCTTGTAAGGAGTCCTCTTCGATTTTTTACTTTCTTTTAATAGTCTCTTATATATGTTTATTATAACTTTTTGAGTTTGTTCAGTTAGTACTTCACTTGACGCAATTAATTCACAGTCACTAATTTCATTTTCACTTTCACTGTTTTCCGTTAACTCACTCTCAGTATCAATATTCATAACCATATCGACAACATCAGTATTATCCTGTAGTATATGGTTATTTTCAAACGGTCTCCAAAACTGCGTCATAATAAATCTAAATACACTCAAGATGTCAAAACTCCGATAACTTCCTGACTTGTACTCGTTTCTTAATGAAACTGAATAAGTGGAAACAAATTGTTGAGGAACAAGTTGTGTAAATATTGGGTTTTCCGAAAATAAATATATTTTAAGTAAAATCTCCAGAATTAAGGCAAACCTTTCTTGGTATTATAGGGTAATTATTTTATCTATTATTATAGACGAATCTGGGCAGATCTATATAAGTACAGGAACTATTATAATACCAGAAAAAGTTTACTTCTGTTAATTCTAGGAATTTTATTTAAGCTCTCAATGATGGTTTTAAGGTATTACAGTTTTCGGAAAAACCTAATAATTACATTCTGTTCTTCAACGTTCTTTTTCCAATTATTCCAATTTCTATAAATGTCTGAAAAACTCAGTTATAAACAATAATAAAAAATAATCAATTTAGAAAATGATTAATTTGAAAACAACATATAAAGTGCATCCAACAGCATATTTCAAAATGTTTTATTTTCCAACAACTTAAGTATAACCTGGACAAGAATTCACCTGAATACGTCCTTTTTCTACTGTAATTTTAAATACCTTTGACGTTGACGGCAGCATGTTACTCACAATGGAAACAGCAGGTAAGCTTATAACACTTATTATCCTATTGTGCAGAGATATGGGCGATGCTCATGAAATCGACTATACTTGCTAATATTTTCTAAGAAAGAAAAAGTTTCAACTAAGATTTAAATACTTACATCCTGCGGTATTGTGATAAATAGGTATTAGGAAATTCCAAAGACCCTTTGACAACTTAGTGTTCATAGAAAAATTTGCCTGTACTTTTGTATTATTGTTTATTGTTTCCAGCCTTACTTTGTGGAACTCCATAATCATGAAATAAATAAAGATTAGTAAAAGTTTCACAGTTTTATTAAAATATAACCTGACAATATTGTTTCGACAGTCATTATCAAAGGTAATATAATTATAAACAAACACGTCGCTAAGGTAGTTACAAAAATAGGTAACTAGATAAAATAATAATAATAATAATCAGAATTAAAATATCTAATACTTCTAGTAACGGAGAATTACTGAGCTCAAGTTGTTCATTCATTAAAGGTATCCTGAGTTTGTGTTTGTATATCTCAAAGGCTTCTAAAATGTCTAATTTGCGTTTGTTACTACAAAAATGTAGGAATTTAATATTATTTTGAGGAGTCATTGTGTGATTTTGTTCTAAAAGGTGTTTGGCGTATTTAGATTTTTCAGGATGTTTATTTTTGTAATGACGTACGTGTTCTTTATATCTTATGTCAAAATTTCGAAGTGTTTGTCCAATATATACTGAACTACAAAAAGAACAATTTAAACGGTAAATGCCCGATTTCATGATATCATGTGTTCTGTCTTTAGCATTAAATAAAAATGAAAAAGTGTTAGTGTTGGTTTTAAATGTTATTTTATAATTGTTGGTTTTTCTTAGTATATGTGCAATTTTTTTCTGATATTTTGCCAAAATATGATATAGATATGTAATTTGTGTCTTTTGTTTGATTGTCAATGGGATATATTATTTTGATAGCTAACCTATAATCATTTTGTTTAATTAAAGTGTCAATCATGTTCGGATTGTAATGATTTGCATGTGCTAGTTGTTTAATGGTTGATATCTCTTTGCTAAAATCTGATTCTGTTAGTGGAATAGTTAAAGCTCTGTGTACTAATGATCTGTAGGCTGCTATTTTATGTGTATTATGGTGACAAGATTCATTTGGTATTGTTATGTCTGTTTGTGTTGGTTTTCTGTATATGGAAAATTCAAATAGAATGTGTGCGTTAATCTTGATATATAAGTCTAGAAAGTTTATAGCCCTGTTTAGTTCTGTTTTTAGTGTAAAATTTATGTTAGGGTGGATACTATTAATAAGAATTAAAAATTCATTGATAACCTCAAAAGAACTGTCAAAACAAGCTAAAATGTCATCAACATAACGAAACCAGAAGATAATGTGTTTAGAGAGGTTTAAAGCAAATATTCGATCTTCAAACTTGTCCATAAATATGTTAGCTAATAGAGGACTTAGAGAATTACCCATAGGTAAACCATCCTTTTGTAAATAAATTATGTTATTAAAAGTGAAATAATTTTGACTTATACAAAGGTCAAATAATTGAATTAACTCTAACCTTTTAACTAATTCTATATTACTATTGATCAAGAAACTATCTAATAAAGGAATACATTCTCGTGGGTGTATTCTGGAGAACACGTTGCAAATATCAAAACTAACAAGTTTTGAATGTGGTGGAAGATGTATGTTTTGCAGCTTATCTACTAATTCTAATGAATTTCTAACAGAGTATTTCGATTTGTAACCTATCGTGTTAATAATGTGGTTCAGTTTTTTGGATAAAATGTGATTAGGTGCATTGATGTATGATACAACTGGTCTTATTGGCATATTCTGTTTATGTGTTTTGACTAGTCCATATAGTTTAGGTGGTTGTGGGTTTTTATTAATGATTTGTTGCTTTTCTAATTCTGAAAAGCAGATATTGCAGTTTTCTAAACCTTGTTTTATTTCTTTTTGGAATTTTGTGGTTGGGTTTTTGTTTAAAGTTTCAAAATTTTCTTTATTAATAAATTCATTAACTTTTTGTATGTAAATATCTTTCGAAAGAATTACCAAAGTGTTACCCTTATCTGCTTTAACAGAAATTAGATTGTTCTCTGTGATTTTGTGTTTTATAGATTGAAGAAGTGATATGTTAGATGTGTTGTACATTTTGTCCTGTTTCAAAGACATCTCTTTTAACAAATTCGAAATTTGGAATTTTGCATGGTTATTATGATCTTTCCTAAGTATAGTTTCGCATTCAACGGCCAAAATGCATTAGTGGCTGCAGATATCCCGTTAAGTAAAATTAATCGCTCAGCATTTCGTAATTTTCTGGAAGAAATTTCAAAAATGCCAATACCCAACAAGTCTACACTCAGGAAAAATTATTTACCTCGTTTATACGAAGAGACCATAAAATCAATTAGAAAACATGTAGCGAATAACTACATATGGGTTTCCATTGACGAATCTACTGACACTACTGGAAGGTGCGTAGAAACTTTCCTTCGTTTTGTTAGTAAAATTTAACTAATTAAAGACAGCAGAGCAATTTACGAATGTTTTATTTTCTATTTTGTTAGTTACATATTTAATCACAACAATATTTTTGCTTGATTAAAATATAATTTTTTTTAAATAACTGTTTTGCGCTAATTGTTTGTAACCGACTAATTATGTAGTTCGATAAAATAAAAATCAAATTTTTGTTTTCAGATACGTGGCTAACGTTATAATTGGCGTTTTAAATTCGGAGAACAATCCAAAATCCTATCTATTAGCAATGGACCTTTTTAAGAGCACCAATCATTGTTCTGTGGCAAAATTGTTTAATGATTCGATGGCTATTTTGTGGCCGGACGGCATACAGTACAACAAAGTACTTCTGTTCGTCACCGACGCGGCACCGTACATGATCAAGGCTGGAGCAGGCTTACAAGTTCTGTACGAAAAAATGATCCACTTAACTTGTCTTGCCCATGCAATGCATAGAGTTGCGGAAAAAGTGTGTGAAATATATTCTAACGTAAACTTTATAATTTCAGATGTAAAAAAATTGTTTGTAAAGCTCCATATCGCATACAAATATTTAGGGAAACTGCTCAAGAAGTGCCTCTCCCACCTGAGCCTGTAATAACAAGGTGAGGTACTTGGCTTTCTGCAGCAGAATATTATGCAACTTATTTTGATATTATTAAAGCATTTGTAAATAAACTTAATAAACACGATGCACTATGCATACAAAGCGCACAGGATGCTTTTAATACTAAGGAGGTGAGAGCAGAATTATTGTTTGTTTTGACAAATTTTGTGCGTTAAGCTAAAGTAATTCAGAAATTAGAAAGTCAGGGAAATGCATTAGATGAATTTATTGAGCATGTAAAATTGTTAGGTGTTTCTTTGAATAAAGTAAAAGGGCCAAAGGGTTTGACTATAAAACAAAAATTTAAATCTGTTATAGACAAAAATCCTGGTTTTCACTTAATTAAAAGCATAAACGATGCATTATCTGGCCAAGACATTTTAGACGAGCTCAAAACATTATTCGCTTGTAGAATTAAACAATTTTAAGTATGCCCCAATTATGTCTTGCGATGTGGAACGGAGTTTCTCAAAATATAAAACAATATTTAGGGATAATAGGCATATGTTTACTTTTGGAAATTTAAAAATGTACGTCATTGTGAACTGTAACGCTCTATTTTTAGAAAATATAATTAATTAAATTATTGCATAGGATGTCTAGTTAAAATAATTACTGTAAATAAATAATAATAATAATAATAGCTTTATTGATCAAAATACAAACGGCATTGCTGCCCCTTACATGTAATTGATAATATACAAAATGATACTATTAATACATTAGAGTAAAATACACAGTGTACAACAATTAAAAAAAAACTAGGTACTTATACTATAAATAACAGGAAAAAAATAGTACGTTAATACAATCATGTAAACAGGTAACGGCAGTAGTTAATGTAAACAATTATTAATTATTGTTTTTTTTAATCATGAAAAATATCTGAAACCTCCAGTATTCTATTGGCAGTTAATTGCACAAGGCTTAAGGGGGTAATTATCATTGGTATCTGAAATAAGTTCATTGATGTTTGTCTAAGATGCATTATTGGTATTCTAAAATTAATGAGTTTATGAGTTTATAAAATTATGAGTTAATTAGTGAGTTTGAGTAAAATAGAACTATCAATAAAGTTCTTTAATAACTTATTTACAAATAGAGCCATTGCTATATCCCTCCTTCTTGCCAAAGTAATTAATGTTAAATCATACTTATTTCCAATAAATTTCAATTAATCCAAATAAGATATGGTAAATGGGTATTTTGGATATATACCTGTGATTTTCTTATACAACCACCTAATGAACAATTTTTGAACTTTCTCAATACTGTCAATCGGTACATATTTAGTAGGTGACCATACAATTATAGCATATTCAAAGACAGATCGTACATAGATATAAAAAAGATTACATAATAGTTTGACATTATTGAAATACTTGATATTTCGGGTTATAAAGAATAAATTCTTATAACTCCGTCTTACAATATCATTGACATGATTGTCAAATGTGAAAGTATTAGTGAACAACACTCCTAAATCTTTTATTTCACATTTTTCTTTCAATTCCTTATTATTAATTACAAAATTGTAGTGGATAGTATTTTTTTCTCTAGTATATTTGACTATGTAACACTCGTCACTATTTAGTGCAAGTTCATTATCACTAAACCAACCAGCGACACTATTAAGATCTTCCTGAAGAACTTCACAGTCAGATTCACTATAAACAGAAAGAAAGATTTTGAAATCATCTGTGTAAAGTAGACACTGAGCATTACTCAAAAATATTAAAGAGGAGGGGGCCGAGGCAGTTTCCTTGCGGCACACCAGAACTCGGAATAAATGTTGAAGAAGTTACTCCATTCACTATTACATAGTTTCTTCTATTTATCAGATATGATTCAATTAAACCTACTGCATTTTTACTAAAACCAAATTTATATAACTTTTCCATAATTCCCTGAAAAGACATCGAATCAAAAGCTTTACTAATGTCTGTGTAAGCACAGAAAACTTGCCCACCCTTAGAGATATGGTATGATGTATATTCTGAGAAGGTCATCAAATTAGTAGTTGTAAATAAAATGTAAATAACGCTAAGCAGGTGTTTTTTTTAATAATGAAAGTGCATATATTTATTAAAAATTTCATGATTTTTAAGTGCATATTTAAGTGCATATTTCACGTTTTTGTAGTGCATAAGTGCATGCATATTTCAGCATTTCTAAGTGCATAGAAATCCTATACCTAATGATAAGTAATGATAATTATCCTGTTTTGGATATCACAATTCATATTTAAGATTGGCAGAAACCAAGACCAAAGGAATTCCATTGTCCAAGTTCTCTTAAGACGTAAACCAGTTTTAAAGAGAAAAGTAATTAGTCAGCTGTTCTCAAAGAAGAGAGAATAATTGGAAATTTTCTACGTCCGTATCTAACTGGAGAATCAGTATTGTCGTAAAGTGAAAATGCTATCGATAAAATATATTACAAAAAGAACCAACATTTACTTACCTGTATATCCTTGGAAGTTTGTTTTTATATAACTAGATAAGATCAGGCTTTTTGTACAGTAAGTTGCAAACCTGTGTAATAATTAAATTATTACCTTAAATAAAATGTAAAATTCAATTAATCTGTGTATACAGAAATCAATTACAAATTACAAAATTTTTCAATATTTCGTGGCAAATAACCTCATTGGGGATGCAACAGCCAAATCTTGCATAAGGCTAGTTTTAGTTTAACTGTTAAGACTACTTGCGTGGTTTTGTGTATAAGTTAATTGTTTTAACGTATACCTTTATGTGTGATTGTCTCTTCTCCTTTACAGTAAAAAATACGGACTCAAAATTTATACTGTCGGAAGCTGGATGAGTCTACTCTAACAGAGTAAATATACTCTTGGTCAACGTAAATTGTAGAAGATATTTAGTAACCTTACTGAAGAGTTCTATTTTCTATCTATTTGGTGTAGTGAAAAATTAGTTTAATGTTAACTCGTTTAGTACAACTGCAAAATGTATTTTAATCTTACTGGAATATATTTGTTGCAACTAGATAAAATAAAACTAAATGTTAGTTACTGTATTTTAAAAAATATTTGAAAATGCAGACAGTCCTATTTAACGTTAAATTCGTGGTATTCAGTTGAAACCAAGTCAACACTAATAGTACAAATTTCAAATCGCTATTCAAATGTTTTCCCGAGATATGAAGATTTAAACAGGATTCAGTTTTGAACACCCATTCGGTATAATATAATAACGTGTCTTAGTAGTAGACAATAAATGACAATCGTTATTTGCAACTTCTTTTGTTTTTTTTAATTTTAAACGTTCAAGTATATTATAGCAAATAATATTATACTGACTTTGTAATGTTTAAGTAGCGGATGTGCTCCTTTACGTTTTCTGTTTCTTGTCTGTCCGTTTGCCCATCTGTCTGTGGACGCTAGATCTCGACGAATTAACCGTTGAGTTTGAAATATAATTCTACAGGGTTATATGTAGGGTCAAGTACAGCTTCAAGTTTATGCTGCAACCCAAACTGGCAAAGCGTTAGTAGATGGTCGAAAATTTGTATATAATCGTATGGGTCATGTGGGGTACCATTGAAGAGCCCATTTAAAGGGAGATCCAGAGACACATGTTGAGGTAAGCTATTATGATCGGCTGACCCGGAAATAGATCATGAACTTGGGATCATGGACATAACAGCTCATTCCCATATGTACCATTGAAAAGGTAATTCAATGGTACTTAGGGTTTCACTTAATCTTCTGACCTAAAAACAAATTCTGAATGTTAGCATATCACTGAAAACGGACAATTGAAGAAAACAGAAAATAAATCATGGTATTTTCGTTTTGTTTCCACCACTTGGTTATACGGGTAGCCCGGTTTATTGCTAGCAGATATTGTTTATTTTACATAATCTCGATACTACTTGATGAAAATGACAAGACAGAAAAATATTGCCCCTTTGCTGTTGAACCACTTTATCATACTTCCCTTGAGTTGTCTTTTCCTTTTTATTTACTAGCTAGAACCAGAGAACATAATATTTGTTTATTTTAACTTTTTTGTGTTAATCTTAGTTTTTACCTAATTAATACATTTCTGCTGATTAAATATATTGATTCGGTAAACACTTTGAAGAATAGTATCATTAATGTTAATGAGGTACGGGCTAGACTGGTAAAACCACACAATCTGAAATTCAAGTTCAAGTTTAAGTTTGATGGGTTAAGTTACGACCTACAGCTTGCAACTGCATACTTTTAAAAGACAGGTTCAATATTCAGCGACTAACAGAAATAGGTGCTATAGATGATGTCAACTCCGCAATTATCTTTGATTTGCCTTTTTATCATTTTTACCTTTAAGTACATTGAACTACAGAATGCAAAGTGTAATATTGGGTTTCCAACAGCAACGTTCGTTTAAAATTCTTCAGTTATAGTGAGAGTGTCTGTTGTTATATACAGGTATGATTCCAAGTTTATCTTTTTAATTACAAATTAGTTGCATAAAATATCATCTTCCTTAAAGCTTGACTATGAAAATATGTTTCAAATGATAATAGAAACAGTAGCTTGATCAACTAGATTTAATTTCCGTAAACGCCTAATACTATTTTACTCTAACCCTTAAAAAACGTTCGTTTTATACTACTATTTGTAATTGTAGTTGCTGTTTTGTTATATAAATAATAAGCTGTATGCAAGTCATTTAGGCCCATATCTTTGTTAGTTTTTTTAATTTTTTTATCTTTTGCCTTCTTTCTCCAGCCTTGGATTTGCTTTTCTTTTAGGTCTTCTTCAACGACTTTTTCCATTTCTTTTCCATGCTACAGTTTTTACTTCTCGCCTCTGGTCCATTTTTTTAAGATGGCGACCCAACCCTTGCAATCTTCTGGCCTTCACAAAATTTCTTAATGATGCTTCTTCAAAGATATTATAAAGTTCTGCATTCATTCTTCTCTCCTATCCAAGTTTCGTCTGTTTTCCCCGAACACTCTTCTCAAAATTCTCTTTTCCCAAATATCCAATTTTTCTCTGTCTTTGTTGGTCATAATCCATGTTTCGCATGCGTAAGTTATTTTCGTTCTTAGTATGACTTTGTACAATCTTATTCTTATATCCTGAACACTGATGGCTTTTATTAAATAAAAAACCTGTTTTATTTATATTACTCTCTCTTATTAGAACTTTTTCTAGCACTAACTATATTGAAAAGTATTGTGGACAAGGGGGCCTCGAATGTTCTACTAGGCTCTCGAAGTGCCCGGAACTCTCTTGACGTCTGTTCTCGATTGACGAAATAGTTGACAGGAACTATTGCGTTCTATCACTAGCGTGAGAGAACTCTCACGCCTACTGTCATCGTATATACAGGTTTGCCCACATGGCAAGAGTACCTTGTACGGCTAGAGGTGTATCATAAGAAGTATTTGATGATTTATTTTATTTCGTTTTATACTAATATTAAGGTAGATTTTATTACGAAGCTATTATTTCGTAGTATAAAAATGGTGGAAAGGTTTGATGTTACTAAGTTTTTGGAACAGTACCAACGCCTTCTTCCACGGTTTCACCGCTTTTCTTTTTTTTAGTTTTTATTATTTTTTCTTTCTTCTTCGTTCTAAAAACAACAACTACAGCTGAATCATCCTCCGGTCGGCCATTCTACTACTCTCGTAATCTATTACGCTCAGTACACTATCACAATCACGCGAGATACGTGTCGGTACTCCAACGTGTTCCAACTTTTTTGCATTCTTTCTGTGCTCCATATTAGACCTACAAACTTGAAGATTTCTATTTTTACCCCCCCCCCCAAACTTTACGGTTTTGGCGGCTACATCATTTTCATCTGGACTTTTGTTATTTTTCATCATAATTATTATCTCTTCTATATCTTCTTGCGTTTGGTTTGCACTATCTGCTATTTGCTATTCTTTTTCTTGGTCTTTATCTTCTTTTCCTTCAAAATCTTTACCTAGCACTTCCTGGAAATAGTGTTTCCATCTTTTAAGCTTCTCTTTTTCATTGCCTATGAGATTACCATCTTTTCCTTTTATATATAATATACTGGTATATTTGCGTTTTTTTCTGTTGGGCTTTAATTACCTTTTATTTTGATACCACATATTCTGTCTGACCTCTGAATAAAATTTATTGTCTTATCCTTTAAATTTTGTCTTACCAGAAAGCCCATTCCAAATCTTCTGTTTAGTGCACCACCTTTAATAAAGTGTAGCCTTCTGTTTCTTGTATGCCTTCATCTATTAAACGCGTCCCTTGTAAAGCCACAAGACTTATCCTTCATTTCTTTTACAAAGTTTATAACTGTTCCCTCTTCATATAGACCCCTTACGTTCCATATACCTAGTCACATTTATCATATTTGCTTTTACCTTCCTTTTTTTATTTCCATGGTTTTTATTTTTATTTGCATCTTTTCTTTTTTTTATTATCATTCTTTATATACATGAGCTCATTTTTCTTTTTCATTACTAGGTCCGTCTTAATACTTCTGCCCTCTTCTTCTTTTACTACTTTTTGAATTTCGTACTTGTATTAGGGTTTCCTTCTACTTATCCCATCTCCATTCTTCATTATTTATGTAGAGCTTCTTAAAACCTATTTTTATTTCTTTTCCCTGCTTTCTTTCTTTTTCAGCTCTAATTCTAATTTGTTTTTGTATTTTCCTATTCTTCAGTAATAGTTCTTCATTTATGAAAATCTGTTTTTTCGCGATTTTATTTTATTTTACATGACGTTTAGTTTATCAGATTAGTTATTTAGCTGTATAAGACAAGCTTTTTTTCTCCTAATTTTACTACTTCTTTCCTTATATATAAAGTTTTCCAGTGCATTTCTTAGTGGCGTGCTATTATTAGTATCTATTTTTAAACCCTGGGAGTACCACGTTGTTCTTTTTTTTCCCATTTTCTATTTTTTCTTATCTATTTTCTATTTCGCCCATTACTTTCTTAATATGTACATTTTCCTTTCTTAAATTATCTTTTTTGCAGCTCCTCTATTTCATACTTTTTCTGTTCATCTCTCATTTCATTTATTTCATTTGATAAGCTTTTTATTGCTGCATCCATTGATACCCGCCATTTTCATTATTTTTTCATCTTCTTTAAGTCTTTTCTGAGTTTTCATCCTCCTCATTTGGGCTGAGTTTCCTTTTTCTTTTCTCTGAGTTGTATTCGTTTGCGATGATTTTCTTCTACTTTTTACCTACTTTCCAAACTAAAAACTTCCTATATGTCTACTTCTTATTCCTGATACGGTCCTGCTTTATATTAAAATTCTATTTTATCTTTTTAAACTTTGCAAATATATACAATAAGGTATGATCTTCTTACTATTTATTATCTAGGTTGTTTTCAATGCGTCGGATGTCTGGCCTTTATCGGTGCAATTTAAATGAAATAGATAAAATTAAAAATAAAATTTAAAAAGCAGATCCGGCTTACTCGAATTAATTATTTATCGCTAACTTAGCTAATCGCTTCTAATTATCTTTTCTTACATTTTAAAAATTGTATTCGGCCATACACATAAATTCAGCCTTTTATAGTTATTAGGTACTGTTCTAATCTTTATTATAATCTACTGTTACCTTATCTTTTTATAGGGAGATTATGATGCATTATTATCACTCTTCACTTTCATGAATTAAATGCTTGCAATCATCTCCTACAAACAACCTACTCCTTTTTTTCAAGAGGGCCGGACTCCTGGCCTTCATCTTCAATATAGGCGATAATCTTTTTGACGTCATACATGGATACCCTAAACTGATATTGAGAAAATCTTCCACAACATCCTTAAAATAATGATTATTATATAAAGCCGCGTCTTCCTAAACCCTATAATTCCTGAGTTACGGCAATTTAAATTTTGAAAAAGTTGGAAACCAACTGTAAATCGGAAAAGAATATTTTCGGTGCATCACAAAACATGGTCTGGCTAACAACTCCCGACTTTTACGGCGATATCTCGCAAAAACCCCGACACTCTTCCCTGCCCGACACCTATGGATCGAAACAAAATTTTTCTTGGACTCAAGATGATCAGTGGACACTTCGAAACATTGCCGTAGCGTGATTTTCCCATTTTATAACCCACAAGACCAAAACTTACTTTTCGCAACATCAAGGGGATGAGGCATAAAGTGCAAGACTTCAGTAAGAACCATCCATTTAAGTGCCAAATATAAAAATTGGTGTTATGGTTGCCGAGATATGAGCAAAACGACAAAAACTCAACTTTGACCCTCGCGTTCTCCGAAACTATCTACACTGAGAAAAAGGTTTATTAGATGTAACTAAAATTTTTTGAGGTAAACAAATACTAAAGTTGAATACGGCGAAACAAAGATACAGTTATATGAACCAAAGGCTTAAGTTCGATATTACAATTAAGCAATAATTTAGTAGAGTCAAGAATTATGTAACTGAAATAAAAGTGTTTCTAAAGAAACAAAGCGGAAAGTTAAGTCAAATATATTGTTTGTTTCACAGAACTAAAGATAATTCCTACAACCTATGGCTTATTTGCCATAACATAAGTAAAATAGTTGTAACATAGAACTAATTATTTAGATCAACTAAATCTTAGGTTGTAGGAAATGTAGGCCGTCTTCCCGTAAGTATGCTTCAGAATTGTTTCATTCTTCGGATTATTTCTTCATACTTCGAGATTATTTGTAACAACCAAATTTTTTGTTCTTTTACATTAATGAAAATTTTATTGCAAGGTTGGCTAGTTTAAAAGAAATTAAATTATTATTTACGTCAAGGCAAGCAAAATATTCATAATTAAAGTATGCATGGCACAACTAAATCAAATTGTTAATAGAATTGATTGTTACTTCTTTTAATTATTTATAAAAATTGAATGAAATCATGTTTTGTTAACAAAACTTCACCATTCTTTTTAAACAATAAAACATCTGATTTACCTTTAATGTGTTTTATTTCAAATTTACAGATACAAAACATTTTTCTACATTAGTAATAGGCTAATTTCATGCCAAATCACCTAATTTTAAAACATGACCGTGCTTCGATATCTCAGATTTTGTTCACATTTTTTCCTTGCATAGATACATTCGAGGGCATCAGATTAGAGGGGCGTATCACCAAATTTGTGATCTTTTGTCTCTCAAAACAGGCGAATGTTTTGTATGACCAGATTAATGTCTTACAAAACAAAAAATCACAATTCGCCCCTCTGATCAGATGCCCTTGAATTATGAATGACATTAAACTAATTTTTTGGGTGAAAATACTGCTATCCCACACTAAGGAACGATCCCATGGGGTGGTGGGAGGGGAAGCTCCCCCCTCAAAGTTGATAATTTTGAGCGAGAGTTGGTAATTTCACAATTTGAGAAAAATGAGAAGATAAGAAAATGTGTCCAAAACAATTTATTTTTTTAAATTTAATCTAATTGCCATACATAGGTACACGTTGGAGAGTTTTAAATAAAAATAAGATTTATACTAATTTTGCTTATATAATGTTAGGTACAAATAAAAATATTTTCTTACTGGTAGTTGGTATTTTCATAGTAATAACTTGGCAACTTTAAGGTTACTCCCCTCCAAAAAAACTTCTTAGGTTCGTCCCTGCCCACACTTTGCATCATCTGGCTAAAATTGTCATAACTCCCTTATTTTTCGTTATCTGGCTAATTCAGGTATCAGATTAAAACTAGTTTTTGGATCTTTCAGAGTATATCAAGAAACATGCAAAAGACATTGAACAAACGACATTGAATTGGTAGAAAAAGAGGAGGCTCTGAGAACAAATTTTTTCAAAAATAGTTTTTTTAAAACTACAAAGAACACCCTTTTTATTTTTTAACCAAGCCACGTATATGCTAAGGTAATTCTATAAAACAAGATTCAAAGGTGTGATATTCACAGGAGCAATGCCAAAATTTGTACAACACTAAAATTTGCTTTTCTACTGTGCAGTGTCTTTGAACGTTTCTTGATATAATCTGAAAGATCTAAAAACTAGCTTTTAATCTGACACCTGGATGAGCCAGATAACTCGGAAAAAACAGATTAATGACAATAAGTCAGATGATGCGCAGTGTAGGATAGCAGTATTTGCAAAGATATCGAAATTTTCCAAAATCTTCGGCCGTTTTCATCCAAGAAATATGAAAAAATTAATTTAATGTCATTTCATAATTTATGTGTCTATACAAGAAAAAAAATTGAAAAAATCTAAGACTTGAAGCAAATGGCTCTAGGTGATTTGGCGTGAAATTAGACAATAATTAATGAAAATCATTTAATAAATGAAACATCAACATAATATTTATCAAGTATTATTGAAATAGGCAACATAAACCTTTTGAATGTCTGTTATTGAACGACTCACTACTACAAACATATAATGAATTGTTGAAAGGTCAATCCAAACTTGTGACATTTTATTTTAGTCTTCTTTATGTTTACACATTCTTCTAGTGCACCAGGATTCTGTAACAAAAATAATGAATAAGATACTTATTACTTTTTGATTTAATGCAATAATTTGTATCTTCAGTGTAAAATAATCCCCGCTTTTGCTTCATGAGTGGTAGGATTCCAAAATTGCTGTTACCTTGCTTGGCTTGAACTGCATTTTCTCCTGGTGCCGGTGGAACCAACGATGATACTCGTATAAGTGATAATTTCATAACTATTCGCGAATCTGCAAACTCTTAAATATTTAAACAAACATGATAAATGTATACACTCAGAGAAATAAAAATGTTGATTCAAAAATTTCTTGTTCAAAAATTATTTATTGTTGACACATCAAAAAGACTGTTAAGCTGATTACCAATGTTGCTTTGAATGAAGTTTTAGTAATAATTAAATATACCTAATTGTTTTGTTTGATATTTATATTTTCTTAAAACTTAAAGCGAATAGGTAAAAACATTTCTCACAACATTAGAAATTGTTTAATATAAGATCAACAATGTTAATTTTGTTTAAAACGAATGTTAAAACAGTTTAAACCTTTAACCGAAAGATGCAGATTGTTGAACTAACAAACCAAAATTAACATTTTATTTTGCACACATTGCACATAGTTAAAGTTTAGAATATGCTGGTTTATTCTTTGATTTAACAATTTCCTTCTTTCAGTGTAATATAAAACTATTTAAAAATTAATTGAATATATAGTTAGTACTTTGATTAGTTACTGGTACTTCTAAGAATTGCACAATGATTTACTTAAATATTGCACTAATCAATCAAGTTTTTCTTACCTTTAAAATAATAAATCAGCTGTTCTTTCCAGTTCCACTTAAGATTAAAAGAATTTTAACTTTTTTGGTCACTCATTGAAATAGGAAACACTTAATCAGTATTCACAATTAACTATAACTGCAACCCGTGTAATAGAACTTCCAAACTTGGTGAAGATCGAAATGTTGTGATGCAATCTTTTTACACGCGTCATCTTAACGAACATTTTATGAACAAAGAGATCGTAAAACTAAATTAACTGCAATTCATTTAAATAAATATTTTATATTCTGCACGGAACGCAAGCTTGCAGTAAATAAAGATAGAATATCAGCAATTCATAATTTAGTTCTGAGAACTTTACCAAACATTTGTTGCAATTTTCATATTAAATCAGTCCCATTATAATAATTCATTTTATTTAAATAAAGAGCTGGTCAACTAAACTGATAGCGTTAAGTCAAAAAATATTTACAACACTGAAATAAATTATACTCAAATAATGTACCAACTTGAGGCAAAATAACTTGTTTCGTTCTTTTAAAAACAGCAATATTAAACTAAAAAACATTTGTTAGCTTTAATTAAAGAACTCTCAATTGTGCCTAAGTAAATATATTTTGTATTTGGAAATAAACCTTTTTCTCAGTGTAACACTAAATGAAACGGCAAAAAAACTGGCTTGAAATGTGCAACAATTTGTGAATATTGCCATGGAATTTCGTGTTTGAATTCTAATATAAGTATTGGACAAACTGGATGACATCGACAGAGATATTCCAAAATGCAGGGATAAAGTTGCGATTTGCACTTCTGTATCTGAATTCTGCCAACAGTTTAATAAAATAGTTGAATTAACTAACGAGTCCACACCCAGTCATATGCATTCATAAAATACCTGTATAACGAGATCCAACACTAATATTGCATAATATCGTTACGAGTACGATATACTACCTGTTAAATCGGCTGCAGCCGCACGTTGGGCCTGCGTAATAGTAATAATCACCCCTCCCTCCCGCACAAGCTTCATAGCTTCCGAGACCTGGTTCATTAGGCATTGAGTAGTACCAATTATTATTATTATATTATTATTGCTAGAAATAAAAGCTTTTCACTAGTACATGTACGTCTAGGTACGTCTTATGTAAGTTTCTCTGTTAACTGTAAATTATACAGGGTTTTTCAGTTAAGATTCGTTTAGGTGATAGTACTGATAGTAGTCTATAGAAACAAAAAATCCTTATGCCATTTTTAATTTCACGCACATCGAAAAACATTTGCTAAAAAGGTCAACTTTTGGGAACTGCTGGAAACAATAGTCAAAACAAACTGTGACATCACCTAGCATCAACTGCATCAATGTATCAGATATCACGTTGAAAATGCAGTTAGGTAAATCCAGCTGCAACTGCTATTCCTAAACCAGTAACCACCAACCAACTTATCAAAAACAATTTTTTTCGATCGTAAAAGATAGGCACAAATGATATTAAGCTTTTTTTTATTGCAATTTACGTGTACTATCACCTGTCCAGAGCATACGAATCTTAAGTTAAACACCTTCTAGTTACACTTCTAAAAATATTTACACATTTACAGTTTACAGTTTAATACTGATACACGTACAATGTCGGCCACACACTGACTGACACACTGTACAATGAAAACACCAGCATTTATCAAGTTAAAGCTTTTTTATAATTTCACACGCAGTAAATGGGGATTATGGCCGATTTCACAATGCTTGGTTAAGTTGTGATTAACTTAATTGTCATTAAATTCGAAATTCAGAAATTTCATTTGCTGAGATTTAACAGACCTTGAATCTTATCCAATTATATTTCTAGATTTAGAATTTAATCACAATTAAGTTAATCGTAGTTTAATCAACCATGGTGAAACCGGCCATTAGTGGTATCAATTATTTAACGCTCATATAAATTTCAGAAACTTTTAGTAACAACTGAAACATATATTAGAAATTTTGAGATTTTAACTTAATATATTCATTTACAACAACAAACCAGTTGAGAATCATTGCCATGACGAACAAAAGCAACTGTATACTTATTAAACTTAATTTATTTTTGAAAACTAATGTTGACCTAACACATTAGTTGTCATAAAAACTAAAATTCTAAGTTCTAAAATTTTTCGTTAAAAAAAATAATTTTTTATACTTGTGTGTCCTAATGAACTCCATTAGGACAAGCATTTGCGTGTCCTAATGAAATTTATTAGAGTACTGGAAACAGTAAAATTTTGTTTTTAAAGTTGGTAGCACCTAACAGCTGTTCTTAAATGTCAAACTTATTATATTTAAAAGTGCGGTTATGTTGCTATGTGATAAAATGCCAAACTTTTAAAATATAAAATAAACATACACAAAATAAATTAATTAAATTAAAAATTATTTAATAAATTCACAAATTATTCTTTATACATCTTTTGTATTAAAAGTACAGTTATTATACACTTTGATTGTAACAGCAGAAGTGTCCTGAGCATTAATCTTAAATGAAGGTAAATTTTGCCCCTCAACAATGTTTTGTTGACTCGTTATTGGGTTGGTGCTAAAAGTGTGTGATTCTTCATGTAAAAATGAAGCAGTGGAAGACTGGTCAATTACCACTTGAGCCGTTGAAGTGGAAGTACATGGCTTATTAGATAGCAATTCAGCTACCTCCATTTTTTTTAACTGAAGCATCAATACAGCCCTCAGCCACAGCTAAAGACTTCCAACCTGTATGCCGTTTTATAGTTATTAAATCGCCACCTTTGTTTGCCAATTGGGAAGCACTTGAACGTCCAAAGCAATCACCTGTAAAAAGCTTCGGGTTGGCTAAATGCAAATAAGTGGCAATAATAAAAGGAACTTTTCCCATGGTGTTTATACCGATAGGAGTAGAAATACATTTTCCATTGCGGTAGGTTATAAAAGACCGCCTGTGGTTTATTTTCTTAGGCCTTAGACTCAAATATTGCTTAATTAAATCAATCCACAGTTTCTCTGTAATTAAGAATTCTCTTCGAACTTTATTTTTTGTTTTTGTTACAGTCACAGTGAACACATAATCTTTGACCACAATATCGTCTAATAACATGTTGGTCAATTCATCTCTTCGGCAGGCACCACAGAATCCCATTATTAACGCAACCGTAAATAATTGAAATATATTAAAAATTTAAAGTATTTAGCACAAAATTTTACTTACTTTCATAGCTAAATGTTGGTTATTTTCTGCAGTTGTTATAAATCTATCAATATGGTTAAATTCCAATATTTTAATAAGATTAAGATTAATTAAGATAAGTTAATTCTTTTTAATAAGATGGAGAGAGAGAATATCTGACCATTTTACCTTCTTGTCACAGAAACTAAATTAATTTTATAAAAACAAAACAATTTAAATAACAAATGCTGAAGTTGAATTGTAGCCAACTGTCAAAAGTACTTAACAAAATTTCACTAACAAATCTTATTTAAAACTAATTTATTTTTTAATAATTAACGAAATAACGACGCAAGTATAAAAAATATAAAGTATTCGTTTCATAAGGCGTTTTAGCGCACTTGTCCGTTAGAAAACTCCCCGCTTCGCGGGTCGTTTTCTAAACTCGGACGCGTGCGCTAAAAACGCGTCTTATGAAACTAATACTTTAATATACTATTTTTGTTGCTAAAAATGTTTATTTTGTCGTAAATTTTTAAAAAACACAAAATTTTTCATTTTTCAAAAATTTACCGAAATTTTCAGTGGTCATTTTTACAACTTTCCCGAAGAGATACAAAAAAATGTTTCAACCAAAAGTTTCTTAGAATTTGATGTACTATAAGATTCCAAAGAAAAACTCAAAAAAGTCAACATGGAAAATGGCGACAGACCGACAGACAGACAGACTTCACGAATTCAGAGACGAACTTTTTGTTCGTCGAAAATTGATATATCCATTTTTCTGACCGTCGTTCTACATTGCAAACAAGCTATAAATATAGAGCAAAATCTCCATATTTATCTGAGAACAGACGTTTTAAGATACAAAGTATTCTGCGTTAGTATATTGGTTCCAAGTTATTAAAATTACACCTCCATAAATAAATAATGCGAATAAATACATGATTAAAAATGGAGATTGTCCCGTTTAAAATAAAACGTTGTCATGTGGCGCCACCTACAATTTTAAGCAGGTAACGAATTAAATCGTGTGTTTCAATTTTACAGCAAAAACGGTTCAAGAAAATCATTTACTTGATACCAAGATCTTCTGGGTGGGCGGAGCAGACCACACGGCGCCTGCCCATAGAACTGGTCCGAGCTGTCCTATCCCAGGCTTGTCTCTGTAACGGTTATTTAGTAAAAAAGACTTCTAGGTTCCGGATCGGGGTGGGAAACCACAACGGTAGAACAAAGATCCCCGACCTAAGTTGGGGACTAGATGCTCAGGATGGGTGGTGCAGATCACACGGCGTCTACCCATAGAACTGGTCCGAGAAACTCCTATCCCAGGTCTGTCTGGGCAACGGTTATTAAGTAAAAAAGATTTAGGTCCCCTGCCTAGGCTTCCAGAGCAAAATGTGTGGAAGAGATACACGCACGTGTCAGTGACGTAGCCACGGGGGGGGGGGGGTATGGGGGATATATCCCCCCCACCAAGAATCAAAAACTTAAAAAAAGTAGATGAAAAGTAGATGAAATATTTGACAAACTGACCAAAAACCATGGCACCTAGATTTTGTTTTGTAATGTTTTTTGTTGAATAAAGTCTAGTATTCTTAATAGTGGGGAGGCAGATGGCCAAAATGACAAATTTAGCTCACCCTAAAACGTAACTAGCAACCACCATGCTAGATTTCATATTACAGTAGTACAGATGATATTTTGACCGGTGATCACTGTGTATGAGTGGGATCCTCTTTTCTGGACGACATTTAGGACAATGGCGGATGCAAATATTTGATTGTTCTTTGTTTGGAAACCACTCAACCTAGAAACTTGATCTTGGTGTCAAATTATATGTTTTTGGGGTCAAGGAATTCAAAAAGTCATTAATTTATTCATATATACAACCCATCTCCCATTTTTCAAAATGGGGATCAATATATGGCATTAAATGAACATTTATTTAATTATTTTTCTACTATTACAATCTTCCTTTATTAAATAAAGATAATGATATTTCTTCTGACTCAAACATAAAAACCACAATTAAAAATGTCTTTTATGGAGCCTAACTTCCCTGTGTGATAGAATATAAATTCAAGAATTACACTGTTTCATCCTCATCATCTTGGTTTGAATATATGTTCTTACACTGCTCAAGAGAACACCCACACACTTTGAGACATGGTAGCCTGTTTACTGTACACACACAATTAGATCGAGCATAATCTGGTTTTAATTCACCATTATCATCGTACCTTCCTCCATCAAGTAAATCAGGCAACAATGGCTTAGCCTCCAGTGCTTTTCTTCACACATGCTTGGTAATGTGCACGTTAGATGTGTAGCTTCAATGAAGCATATGTAGGAGGAATCATTTTGGGTGATTTTCTCGCAAACTGTAAATCCCGAACTTCATTGATTGATTTTAATTTTTCTGCATTATGTAGAGAGCGCGAGTAAATGCTAATAAAAAAGCCGATTTGATTGCACTATCCAATAATGTTCCAACACCTATTTCTGCAAGCAATTTAGGAATTTTCAGATAAACTTCCCATGCAGTTTTCTTGCCAATACCATTTAGCTGACTGGTTGTGTCACATCCAGTTATCGAGTGAAAACCAACAATATATTCTCGCACATCAGTTGGTGTGCCTGAGAATATTGTATGCACAGGGACGAATATTTTCTGTGATGATGTTCCTTTGGACATCCATACTTCGTCTACGTGAATTTATTGAAATATGTTCACTAACATAACTAGCACATCAGTATCTTTGCATTGCACAACAATCCGACTGTATCCATTATTAGTTGCATCTTTTGCATGAAGCAAAATCCTTGTATCTGCTTCTTCGTGGTTTGCAAATAATGAATCTGACAGAATTCCAGATGTGGAAGTAGCCGTATTACACTGTTTATAACCACCTGCTGTCACTACAACTTGGTTTGTGTTTAATGTCTTAGGGGATACATCCTTCAACTGATTTGAGAGGAAGTGATGGATTCTTTTTTATTCTCAAGAAGATTAATAAATCCATTCCAATTCTGTGGCAAGGGAATCTTGTATGTCACGTCTTACAAGGGGGGGGGGTGCTCTTGCTTTTACGTTTGGCCCTAATTGCTGATTTAATAAAATTATCTTTGTAGCTATCAAAGACAACATCAATTCTCGAAGTGTAATCAGAGAAATTCTGCAATACTAACTTCACAAATGAGTCCGCTAGATCACCAAAAGTTGTTGCTTTACTTGGCTTTCTGAGTGCTTGTACTACACCCATAGCATCAATGATGTAGCATGTACGCATACCAGGTTCTTCTACAGGAAGGATATCTACACCATTGTTCCCTATCAAAATTGTACCGAGTATGGCTTTATTTGTTGGAAGACGAAGACATCCGTCATATGTTGCTAGTGACAGTGGGACATCATGCAATTACTATTGAAGTAACTGTTTCAAATCAACATTTTTTTAAATGCGGGTTTCATGTTTTAGTAAGAAGAAATATCATTATCTTTGTTTAATAAAAGAGGATTGTAATAGTTGAAAAATAATTAAGAATAAGTTCATTTAATGCCATATATTGGTCTACATTTTGAAAAATGGAGATGGGTTGCTATATATGAATAAATTAAAGACTTCTTTGAATTCCTTGACCCCAAAAACATATAATTTGACACCAACATCAAGTTTTTAGGTTGAGTGGATTCCAACGTAGATCAATAAAATATTTGCATTCGCCATTTTCCTAAATGGCATCCAGAAAAGAGAGTCTCATACATACACAGTGACTACCGATCAAAATATCATCTGTAATACTGTAATATAAAATTTAGCATGGTGGTTGCTAGTTAGGTTTCAGGGCGAGCCAACATTGTAATTTTACATATTTTACTAAATGCGCCTCCCCAGTATAAAATGTTTTTGTTTTTTTATTCGGTATTCTTTAATATTTGCACTTTTGTTCCGTACAATCTATAAAAAAAACCTAAATAAACAGTTATTATAGGTATACGTTGAGAGCCAAGCCCGCGGATTTTCTTTTATTATTGTATATCCGCCCCAAGGGCCAACTCTGGCTACGCCACTGGCACGTGTACTCGACGATTACTCATAAACTTTGCAGAGGGTGTTGCGTCCATTATATTAGTTAACAAGGTTTGTTAGTATAATGTTCTATGTTGCATAGTAACCTATTATTATTATTGTAACTTTGTCATTAAATGTTGATTTCAGTAAAAATGTCATTCTCTTACTTTCTATAAATTTGATTAAAATAAAGAAGAATAAACAAGAATTTTAAACGCTTAACATTTCTTGCGTTAATTACCATGGTCCTTCGAGCCGGATAGAACCAGATCCAGCCTGAATATACAGCAGCACAAGAAGATTCTGGAAATAATTCATCACTGAGTTCAAAAAGTCAAAAGTTCAATATTTTGACAAACAGTCAACAGCAAGTTACAATTTGAAGTTTTGAAAATACAAATTGAATTAAAAATAAGTTTGAAAGAACCTGAGGTTAGTGCGCACCTTCTTTTTCTTTTTTTCCACTGCTATACTGCTACATGCATATCCTATATACTCTATAATTCTTTTACTTGAGTTACATTTTTGACATTGAAGTAACAAAGATATTCTGGAATAACAGTAATACTTTGTAATTAATATTAATACTACTACAGTAATAAAAAAGAATTTCATATATCTTCAAAAGCTGCCGAATTAGGCACATGAAAATAAAATAAACCTTTGCCAAAATATGAAATATAATATAAATACAAAGATTAGTTAAAGTTTCACAAGTTTTATTAATATCTTAACCTGACAATATTGTTTCGACACTTTGTGTCATTATCAAAGGTAGATAAGATTGATAAACAAACACGTTGCTAAGGATAAATACATACAGAAAATAGGTAACTAGATACAATACATAACAAAAACTAAACATCTAACACTTCTAATAAAGGAGAATTACTAAGCTCAGTTTGTTCATTCATTAAAGGTACTGTGCGTTTATGTCTGTATACTTCAAAAGCTTCTAAAATGTCTAATTTGTGTTTGTTGTTGCAAAAATGTAAGAATTTAATGTTGTTTTGAGGTGTCATTGGGTGGTTCTGTTCCAAAATGTGTTTGGCATAATTCGATTTTTCTGGATGTTTAAGTCTATAAGAGCGTACGGGTTCTTTGTATCTTATGTCGAAATTTCTAAGTGTTTGTCCAATATAAACCGAGTTACAAAAAGAACAATTCAAACGGTAAATGCCGGATTTCATGATATCTTGTGTTTTGTCTTTAGCATTGAATAAAAATGAAAAGGTGTTGGTGTTAGTTTTATAGGTTATTTTGTAACTGGTGGTTTTTCTTATTATAGTTGCAATTTGTTCTGATATCTTGCCAAAGTATGGTATTGATATGTAGTTTGTGTCTTGTATTTGAGTGTCAATTGGAAATATTCTTTTGATAGCTAACCTATAATCTTTTTGTTGAATTAAAGTGTCAATCATGTTATGGTTATAATGGTTTGCATGTGCTAATTGTTTGATGATTGAAATTTCTTTATCAAAATGTGATTGTTTCATTGGAGTAGTTAAAGCTCGGTGTACTAATGATCTATAAGCCGCTAGTTTATGCATTTTATGATGACATGAATCGTTAGGAATAGTGACGTCTGTGCTTGTGGGTTTTCTGTATATGGAAAAATCAAATTAATTGTCTGTATTAATTGTAATAGTTAAATCCAAAAAATTAATAGCTCTATTTTGTTCTGTTTCTAGTGTAAACGTGATGTTTGTGTGAAGACTGTTAATAAGAATTAACGCTTTTTCAAAAATTAACTTACAAACTCCTCAGCTCTCTTCTGGTCTTAAGTTATCTGATTCTGGTCCTAAGTTACCTGACATTAATTTACCTACCTTTGACGGATCCTTTGGAGATTGGCTATTCTTTCGTGATACTTTCATATCACTCATACATAATAAAACAAATCTCTCAAAAATTCAGAAATTTCATTATCTTCGACTTGCTCTAAAAGGAGAAGCTTCTGAATCTTTGCGAAACTTACAAATATCTGAAGACAGCTATGACATTGCATGGCAAAGTCTCTTAGATCAATATGAAGATACTAACGCACTTAGTAATTATCATATCCTAGCAATATTAAAAATGCCAATGATTTCCAAAGAATCACATGCTGATTTAAAACAAATTTAAGATGGCTTGATTCAGAATTTAAGAGTTTTGAAAACCCTTGGAGAATTGAATATTGGGATAGTATTATTATAAACATTATTTATTTAAATTTGGATAACAAATCAAAACAAAAATGGGACTCTAAAGTTTCAAAAATTAAAAATCTAAGAAACCTAATTGTCAAGATTTTATTGAATTCTTAAAAGATAGGTGCAATCTTTTGAAAACCCACTATACTGAAATAAAAAATATAAATCCCAAGATACATGTCAATGTGTCTCAAAAAACTAAAACCTTTGCTTCTACTAATACTGAGGATATCTTCAGGATATTCCGTGAATGATCCTGTGCTAGTTGGGCCAACAATGCAAGAAGATCTTTTTTCCATACTAATCCGTTTTAGGAAACATAATTTTGTTTTAGCTGGTGATATCGCTAAAATGTACCGGCAAGTCCTCGTAAGTCCAGTGAAGACGACGCTGTTCGTCTTCAGCGCATTCTTTGGCGTGATAATTGATCAGATCCAGTTTCTGTATATGAACTTAACACCGTCACCTATGGTACAGCCTCTGCAGCATTTTTAGCTATTCGTTGCTTACATGAGGCAGCACATAGCATTTCTACATCACATCCATCTATTAGCTCCGTTATATTAAAGGATTTTTACGTTGACGACCTTCTTACTGGTGGTTCAACTGTTGAAGAAGTATCTTACATTAAAATAACTATTACAGATATTCTAGCTTCTTTTGGATTTCCCTCGAGAAAATTTATATCTAACTCTCCTGAGATTGTACGTTTTAGTAATGATTCGTCTGAATCATTCTTAAATTTAGGAATAGACGAACCTACTAAAACCTTAGGTTTGCTTTGGCATCCCAGAAAGGATACTTTAGCTTATTCTATCAAACGCGACATTTCTGAAAATTTGGTAACTAAGAGATCTATCATTAGTATAGTCGCACAAGTCTTTGACCCTCTTGGGTTATTGTTGCTGTTTACCGTTGTTGCAAAAATAATCTTTGGCAACTCCACATATCTGGGGATGAATCCATTCCTTTTTACTTATATACCCAGTGGAGCAACTTTAAACAGCAAATTCGAATGCTTCACAACATTCACGTCCTAAGACATGTCATCTGTATTACCCCTACTGCTATAGGGCTACATGGATTTGCAAACGCTTCAGAGCCCGCTTATAGGTCTGCAATTTATGTCAAATTAGTAGACAATAATAGTACGATTTCTTCTCTTACCTTTTAAGTGCTAAAAACAGATTAGCGCCTCTTAAAACTGTTACTATTTCTAGACAAGCGCTCTGCGCAGCTCTTCGTTTATCTGAAATTATGGCTAAGGTTGAAAACGCTTTAAACCTTACAATTACAAATATTTATTATTATTCCAATCCCACTATAATACTGTATTGGCTAAAAGCTTCACCTCACCTTTATAAGGTATTCATAGCCAGCCGAATAGCGCAAATTCAATCACTTTCCAAGCCAGATAACGGCAGTAATCTTGTAAGTGGAAAAAATGAATTAGCCTCCAATGCTATATCAAGAAACCTTACTCACGGCGGTATTCACAATCGCTGATTAACTTTAACTGGGTGTTAATTACCATAGATACATTTGTTGAAACAATTGTATCCATGGTATTTAACATCCAGTTAAAGTTAATCAGCGATTGTGAATATCGACGTCAGGGAGGTATTTTATGGCAATTCTTCCCTGCTAGAGCCCCAAATTTTGGGGGATTATGGCAAAGTGGGATTAAATCTGTTAAATATTTTCGTAAAGTGTTAGGTAAAACCCTTCTGGCACTTGAACAACTTATAACCATAATAACTCAAGTAGAAGGAATCCTTTATATCCTTTATCTAATGATCCTTCTCCTATTACTCCTGCGCACTTCCTCATTGGAGAAACAATTACTGGTATTCGTGAGCTTAGCAACTTATCTATATCTGACAACAAATACAAAAAATGTTTAACATTTTTTGGCATAGATTGTTCAAAGACTACATAAGCCAGCTGCAGCCACGTGCCAAATGGAAGCAGCACACCTTCGAGTTACTGACCTAGGAACGTTGATTTTAATCTGAAGATGATCTGCCTCCTCTAAAATAGGTGACAGTTCGTATTTCAAGTGTCTTTCCCGATCGTGATGGTATAATACGTACAGCCTCCGTAAAAACCCTTAATGGAACTTAGCAGCGACCAGTATCAAAATTATGTATCCTTCCCATAAAGCAGTCCTAAAGTTATTTAAAGCCCCATGGACTTTCAATGTGGGCGACTATGTTGCGTCCATTATATTAGTTAACAAGGTTTGTTAGTATAATGTTCTATGTTGCATAGTAACCTATTATTATTATTGTAACTTTGTCATTAAATGTTGATTTCAGTAAAAAATGTCATTCTCTTACTTTGTATAAATTTGATTAAAATGAAGAAGAATAAACAAGAATTATAAACGCTTAACATTTCTTGCGTTAATTACCAGAGGGAACTCTGTTAACATGAGAACCGGTGTGGGTGGATTTGATTCTCTCCTGGAACAAGGTCCAAACTGCATGCCACCAGGTACTGGTTCGGAAGCCATTCCAATCACCCTATGACTCGTATCGCGAGTACTGTGATTTGAAGCGGCTGTAGAGCTTTTACTCTTAAAGGGAGTGATGGGAGAAGGCTGCATAGCCTCTCACGCTCAAGACAACTGAAAGGGTACATACCTAGGGTCTATAACGTGTAGACTTGCAAACGAAGCGCTGTCGAGGGCACACCAAGCCTATAATTTAGTAGATCGGGGTGGCAACCATTAAAAAACTAAGTCCTGCCACAATTGAGGTTGGATTCGATCCAAGGTGGTCCTCAATCGCACAGGAATTGGGGGATAGTCCGAAGCACATTTATCGCCCCGGTACTAGCCTGGATAGTAATATCGCTTCCAACAGTGAGTTACTGGTAGCATTATGTCACACAATGCGCGTGCTAATTGAGCGTAATCAATTTATGTCATTTTGACGAGAAGGAACACCTGAACGTTCAACAATTTATAGATTCAAATACAAGCAAGAATACTACGTTTAATGCCAATTCTATTGTCGTTAAGGCAGGTTAGCAAATACGGCCTATTATAAAGTTATCAGGCAACTGGCTTTAAGAAAGCTGTTAGGATGGTTGACTCCATTCGCCAGAACAGATGCATCGGTATCGGTACACCAAGATCTTATAAATAAAGGAAATTAGAAGAATTTCAAAAAAGGCGAAACACCTGTGTTAAACAATTAAATAAACTGTATTTTACCTAACTTACTTGTTTGATAGACCTAATAGTTTGCAAGAAAAACGACAAAAACCGTTAGGGGGCATGGTTTCCCCTTATTATTTCTTCGAGCTCACCACCTACAGGTTGTGACTTTTAGGGGGTTATTTAACAACCCACAAGGAAAGCCTATGCAAAAATCGAAAGTCTTACCTCACTTTCCGCTATAAATATAATTCAGTCCGTCATCTAGACTTTGTTTGTTTGCTGCTTCCTGAAAAAAATTATGAATATTTGCCGAAACTTACTCATGATTTGGCTATTTTAGTTCTGGCGATGGTTATATTTTCAATAGGCATTAGAGGCCTGTTTAGGAGTTGCAGGAATTGAAGATGCATTATCAGTTTTTCTCGTGGGCTAGATCCTTGCTACTAGCATACATTTTTATTTCATAAACTTTTCCCGTTGCTAGAGAATTTCACATCCACCCGTTACGAAAAAAAGTTATGTGGTAGTAGTCTGAAAATATAAGAATTATGATCGAAACTATCTTGATCAGATGATATGCGAGATACATCCCTATCGACTACTAATAAAATAGGGCGTGCTTATGAGATATTTTGTAAAAATGTCTTTTGAAATCAATTCGAGAAAATTTGCGCAGTTATTCTCTCCTCTTGAGATGCTACACATTCCAAATAGCACAGAATCTCGCTGTTCTGTTGCCAATTTATTGTTTCAGCCAAGATGTCGAAAAGCCCAAACGTTTTAACTAAAATACCTACGAAGTGTCCACTGTCCAATAAGTGTGTCACACAACGACTAAATAGAACGTTCCACCTTTCCGAATGATAGGTACGGTCATTGAGCCTATAATTAATCTGATATATATTACTGTAGCCCTTTCCGACAGTAGTGTTGGTTCTCAATTCTTGTATTATCTGATACATTGACTCAATATATGCCAATCATCAAATACATCACATCTTGAGTAATGTGGTCCTTATTAATAAATACTTTAAAATTTTATGCCTGGTATCTGCAATGAGCTTTATGAATATGTATTTATTATAGCTTTATTAGAAACAATTCTTCAGTTGCTAACTGTTTCTAAAACCAACAGTGTTCTGAAGAATAATGTTTGAATTATTACTAAGAAGATTTTCTCTGTTTCAGATATTCCTAAAAATGCCTATCCTAAATTTATTAATATGGATATCGATGCAAGTATGGCTAGTACAAGGTGTTCAAATCGAAAAAGACTCTGTACCCTACAAAGAAGAGTTCTGTGTCTTTCCATCCGCCATACAAATTCGCTGTTTTGCTATGAATACTTCAGAAGAAATAAACACTAATATTGCTCAACTGTTATCGGATAGAAATAAGACATTGGAAGAAGTGCAAGAGTTGTATATCTCAGATAGCAACTTTGACACTTTAAACCTGACTGACTTAAATTTAAAACCATATTTGAAAAGTTTAAGAGTATCCACATCAAGAATAAATACTCTACCATCAGAAGCTTTCAAAGATTTTCAATTACTTGAAGAACTGATAATAGGGTGGAACGAAATTAAAGAAAGTAAAAGTGATGCCTTGTATGGTTTGAGTAAATTGAAGAAACTAAGCTTGTGGAATAATGGAAACGTAAATTATACCAAGGGTGATTATTTTGCTCAGTTAACCTCATTGGAAGAGCTCACTTTGCTAGGAAACAATTTAGGCAGAATAGACGATAACGTTTTCGCAAATTTAAAAAACTTAAGAAGTTTAGATTTAGCACATTGTCAAATTAATGAATTTTCTGATAAGCCCTTCAACAATTTGAAGCTATTAGAAAAACTAGACCTGTTTACCAATAGCATCACAAAATTATCTCGAAATATATTTAAGCAGTTACATAATTTAAAGGAATTAAATCTCTATAACAATGGAATTGAATATTTACCTCCAGACCTCTTTTCAGATTTAACCTCAATTCAAAGAATCAGATTGGACAGCAATTCAATTAAAAATATTTCCAAAACAAGCTTTCACAGTTTGAGAAATCTAACTTTTCTGCAACTATCATATAATAAAATTGAGAATATATCAGAAGGTTTGTTTGAGACTCTAGAAAGCCTTCAAGAGTTGAATTTGGAGAATAATAAAATAAACGTTTTGGAAGTGAGAGCATTTAAGGGTTTGAAGAAGTTGGCAAATTTGGATATCTCTGATAACAATCTACGCGAAGTTTTGGCCGAGTCATTCGATAATGAAACAAATCTAAAGTATCTCGATATCCAATCAAATAAAATTGAGATTTTTGGAGGTTCCTCATGTAAAAACCTAAAGCCCTTAGAAAGAATTTTATTATATGAGAACAAGCTTTCAAATTTTAGTAGTGGATGTTTTGGGGATTTAAATTTAAGCAGTCTTAGCATTTCCAAAAATCAGTTTAAAAATCTGAACAGAGAAGAATTCATCCTACTAAAGAAAATTGAATTTTTATTTTTTGACCAAAATAATATTGCCGAGATCAAAAGTAGAACTTTTGAATATTTAGGAAATTTAAAGCATCTGAGCTTAGGTTTTAATCAAATCTCTCTCTTGGGGACAGAAAGCTTCTATGGTTTAAGTAATCTAACCACACTTTTATTAAATAGTAATAATCTAAAAACTTTTTCTCCTAAAACTTTTGTTGGTTTAATTTTGATAGATACTCTGGACTTGACAAGAAATTCTATTGAAAAGCTGTCTCCAAGCGGATTTGAAGGATTAGATTTTCTGAAGACTTTCAAATTAGAAGATAACTTTATTGATACTTTAGAAAATGGCTGCTTTAACCATTTGGATAGTTTGGATGAACTAGATTTGTCGTACAATAACTTATCCGCACTTCCAAAAATGATATTTGAGCCTTTGAAAAAATTAACAATCCTTCATTTGAATCACAATTCTATTACGACTTTACAAACAGATAATTTTGTTGGGCTTAGAAACTTGAGAGTTTTAGATCTAGAGGTGAATAAGATCTCACGTATAGAGGCCAATGTTTTTCTAGGACTATCTCAACTAGATCAACTCTCACTGCTTCAAAATTTCATAAATACTTGGGAATTAACCACTTTTGATGGATTAGACGCCTTGAGCCTTTTAAACTTAGAATCCAATAGGATTCAGAATTTTGCTGGAGTAAATATTCCAAATTTGATAAGCCTCAATCTGAATAGGAATCAAATACAGAGCTTCCAAAAAGATGCTTTTGCTAAAACTCCGAAATTAACCACATTGAACGCATTACACAATGAATTAACCAAATTACCAAGCGAAATATTTACAACCATAACAAAATTACACATTTTAGATGTTTCTAATAATTTTATCACATCGATCTCAAAAGAAAACTTTTTAAATTTGAGTAGCTTACATAATTTATATATAGCAGATAATAATATAACAGAAATTGAATCAAGAGCGTTTGAGTATTTAATTTCTTTGGATTATTTGGATTTAAGTAATAATTATGTAGAAGTCATTAACGGCGACACATTCAAAGGTTTGATACGCATCAGAGGAATCAGTTTAATACGTAATGAACTTTCGGAATTAAAATTAGGAGATTTCGAACATCTTAAAACATTAAAACGGTTAGAGCTAGGAGGAAATCATTTGAGCAAAGAAACTGTTGCCAGATTCTACGAGAAATACGATCATGCTTTTGATCTTCCTCAGACTTATCCTGAATAAGCATATTTTGGATATCATTTAGTTTTGCAGTTTAATAATTTAGTATTATAAGATTTTCTCGAATTAGTCATATCTCACATTACATGAGCAGATATGAAAGTACCGTCCCACAACTTTGGAGTGTGCGCACAATAGGAGTTTCACTGTACTACATATATTTATAGAAACCTCGATGTATTTAGCTATAATTAGATTATGTAACATTTCTAAGATCAAATAAAATCTACACATAGCATATAAATTCTTTTGTACCAGAACTACCTTTTTATATTCAAGAACTTGCATTGCTTACCTGCAAGTACAGACAATTGTTTTTTTAGCTACACACACAAACACCTAAATCTCCTTAATGTTGAAATAATAGGTACCATTGTGTAATATACAAAATTACTTACGTTATGCTTAAGTAGGCCTCAGCTTAGCCTGAACAATGAGCACGATTCGTTGTCTTTTTAAATTAAGGTAGGTCGTTAGTGAATTGGAATACCAGCTGATTTAACAGAGCTATGAATCATGGGCGCCAGCATGATTAAGCAAATAAAGTTTTAATAGTAGTTCTCCACAACAACGAAACTATAGATCTTAAAGGGGATCCGTTTTAACTATGCAAGAACCGAATTTCTTCACTCCGTTATATCACTAAATATCACACAATAAAACAAATAAAAATAAAAATAGCAATAACAAATAAAAATAAATAATTAACAACAATCATTTATTTATTTATTCACACATAAAAATCGTTATCCAATCCTTGGATTGATTATTAAGTGGAAAGGCTTCAGTTGTTATTTAATTAATGTTTACTATCGTTAATAATAATGTTACATAAAAAGATAAATAGTAATTAAACATAGGATGATATAATTATAATAACATCTATAAATTAATGTAAAAGATTCATAACTAGTTTAAAATAGTTATAAAATCAAGCCTTAATCTCTATTAAGTTAGTTGCTCAAGAATTGAACGTCAAGACCTTATATAAAATAATGTTTGTCACATTAAGGATCTTCGTTAATTTGCAACTTTATGAAAATTTTATTACTTATGAACCAACTAAATTTACTTTAAAATTTTAATACAACTAGCTAAATGATCTTTGCTTATAAAAGTAAAATATAAAGAACCCACCTGGTTATTTCTATAAAATAAATTTAGTCTACCAATGCTGTTTCCAGTGACTCATAGTAGATGATCACTAGGTTGTTACGAACTTTTTGGAAAATGCTTCCAGTTGCCACAAGCAGATATTCAAAATTTTGCGGATGGCAAAAAAACTGTTAATGATTTACATCCAATTGCAACTTTGGATGTTCCAGATCAATACAATTACGAATCATCTCTATAATTAAATGCTACCAGGCTATATTCACCATTAACACCAAACGATAGGAGATAAGATTTTAAGCTGAGATTTTAAGATTGAGATTTAAGCTGAAAGATCAGGCATCAAGATACGAGACGGGACTAAAAGACGAACTAAATTTAAAGTCAAATGAAATTCTAGATCTGGATCGACTATCTATAAAAAATTATTATCTTTTAGAGCAAAGGCTTATTGTTCAAATCAATAAAACAAAAAGAAACTTTAATTATATAAAAACGTTACCTTCCAAATTCCATGGAGCAAATTCAAGATGGTAGCCAAGATATCAATGCTCCTCAAAAAGAATTATCTAATTTCATTATATTCCAAAACTTTCAAATGGGAAATATATATGGGAAACCATTTTGTGCACTAATTACACAATAATTGTTCCATCAAAAAATTTCGCTATTAAATCACAAGAATTTGAACAGCACCAAATCTAACATTTTGCTTTATCAAGGAATTTTCAAGAAGAGAAGGTCTTTTAGAAGGGGCTCGCTTGCCAAAAGAAGGGTGGGTCAGGTAGAGGGTTGTTTACCGCCAAGACTTGCGTCTAGGCTTTTAATAGTTTGATAGCGAATGAGAACGCTAGAAAACTTTTTTATCCACATAGGGATTATTGAACAATCCATAATTTGTAGTTGAAATGACGAACATAAAAGACCGCCATAAAATAGTATATTAAAGTATTAGTTTCATAAGACACGTTTTTAGCGCACGCGTCCGAGTTTAGAAAACGACCTGCGAAGCAGGGAGTTTTCTAATGAGGACAAGTGCGCTAAAACGTGTTATGAAACGAATACTTTATACTATTTTTTTCTGTTTGCGTTAGTTCGTTATTAAATAATTAAAAAAATTACTTAGTTTTAAATAAAATTTGTTAGGGATATTTTGGTAAGTAGCATAGCAGTTGGCAACACTAGAAATTATGCAATTTTGTTTCTTACATAACCTTGCTTAACTTTAGGTAATCCGCGCGACTTAGAAATTCCCATTATTATCTCATACACACAACGCCCGCTAAGCAGCAGGACCTCGTTCAAATTTGCCAGGTGTATTATACGTACTGTTGAAAATTATTATAAATTCAAAGTAGAATGTATGCCAATATATTTGTGACATAAATAATTGCTACTTAATGAATTAAAAACTTGGATGAAATAAGAATAATTATATTTCATTTCATTGAATAAATACCTTGTTTGTTAAAGAAATTAATGAGGTATAAATGCAATAATATTTTCAGCAAAGAATGATTTTTGTTAACCAAAATAGTTATTCATTGGATCTTTTGGATATTATAACTTATAAGGTAAAGATATATGTATAATTTTATAAAATTTTATTTTATTACGTTAAGTTTATCGTGAGCTATTAATTGCAGATACACAACACAATGCATTCTTACGATGTCAGTATCAAAATTTACAATTTTGTTAATACTAAAGTAAAAACTGTTACGCCCTTATTAAGACTAATAATTATTCGGCGCATTTATGTAGCCTGCAATACTAGTTTCGCAAGCGTTGCATTCCAGTTATAAGAGTTCACTGCGTAA
The DNA here is from genome assembly GCA_929113105.1 of Agrypnus murinus. Taxonomy (NCBI): domain Eukaryota; kingdom Metazoa; phylum Arthropoda; class Insecta; order Coleoptera; family Elateridae; genus Agrypnus; species Agrypnus murinus. The sequence continues at coordinate 84,516,720 of OV816027.1, read as the reverse complement.
ATAACATAAGTTTGACATTCTAAGAACAGCTGTCTAACAGTGATATCAACTATAAAAAATAAAATGTTACTGTTTCCAGAATTCTAAAAAATTTCATTAGGACACGCAAATATAAAAATATTATTAAAATTGAATTTCACAAGAGAGAAAATATTATACGGGGTAATACTAATCACAATAGCATAATAATTGTAACACCAATATGCGAGTTGATATTAAAAAAAGGTCATTAGAGAAAATTGTCTCTTACAATTGTTGATGCTGTAAGACTGTCGCTCAACGTGGTACTTAATCATAATACACTATAACACAATACCGTAACAATCATTCTGTACATAAAACGGAGATCAAATGTTGAATTCAGAACTTCATAGACGTTTAGAAAGAAAACTTTATATAATCTTTATTTTTACATTGTGAAGTCGGTCTCTGTTTGTACTTCTTGTTGCTGATACATTTGTTAAGCATCCATTTTCTGTATTTCGGAATACCTACATGAGTAGCCCAATCTGATAAGAATTCTTCATGTAACTATAAAAAATATTCTGCATCTCAATATCTAAAATTAGGTTTATTCACGTAATCATTTAAGTTATCTGTCATTATCAAACTGTTTAACTTGTCAGCATCATTATTCACAATTTTCAGAAATTTTTGGCAAAAAGTGAAGGCTTTTTTAGATGTTCACACATTTAGATTTTGTAAGGATGAAAACCCAAGTACGATATTCGTGTGCAAAATACGTCGAAGACGTATGCTTATGCTTTGTTACAATTCTTCTTTAAAGGTTTTTCGGCAGTTCAATTTCACTCAATGTTTAACCTAAAATTTTTCTTTCTTAAGAAGCTTTTCTCTAGTGTGTTATCACATTTATGTCATTCCATATATGGTAGTGTTTATGGGCACACCGTTCTATTGGTTTTGCCATATTTGGTAATATTTTTGTTCAGGCTACCTCATTGGTGAATTCAGCTTTATCTCGGTTTTCTTCAACCTTAAGATAAGCTAATCACTTTTATGCTGTTTAAAAGATAGTTGTAATTTGATTTGCTTATAGAGTGTTTACTTCATTCCAGTTTTAGGAAATTTTTGGATAATTTCTCTCTTTATGAGTTTATAGTGGAATGTAGTTTAGTCCTGGTGATCAGTTTTTCACTGTGGTGATTGTTTGGGGTCACACGAATCCAATTTATTGGTCTTTTCTGCTCTACTGCAAGGTACACCTTTTTTATTACTCTATCTTTATGATTATCTCTAACAGCTCTTTGTTTTGTAGGAATACTTTATTAAATACAACAAGAGGTGATAATCCACCCATATCTATTGTTAGAGCTGATGAAAACATCTTTTTCGGTAGGCCTGTGGTTATGTTGATAAACAGTTAGTTTACACAGAATTTTCTTTCTAGGCTTTTTCGTTTTCCGGCTTTTCTTCTCCTTTTCGGCTGCTTCTCTTTTGCAGTCTCGACGTTACCTCCTACTTCACGATCTGATTATAGCAGCATTCAACCTGTAATTCAGCATTTATTACCAGCTACCTACAAGTATAAATGAGAACAAACCAACACCAACATCAATACAGAACATCTCAACAAAAACACATTTTTCTTTTCTTAACTTTTTAGGTTATGTAAACAAAGAAATCTTGATATTCATTTTAACAGATAATATTAAAAGCGCAGTTGCCGCTAGCATTACTTTTCTGCAGAAAGTGTAAGTGATACGAATATTCAATTTGGTTAAGTAATAAAACAATTGTTATTTTGATTGTATAAATTTATTGATTGTATTTGGTTAAGATTTTCCGATTTCATAACGTAATGTTTATTTTTCCATTTTTTTTATTATTAAGGGTTTAGTACGAATAACATTGTGTTCGATATAATCGTGCATTTGGTGTGAACCTCAAAATTTCTTTTTTGTTTATGTTTAGAATAAATAACCAAAAATTTCTTTTATACCTGTGCCTTTTATTTCCATCTACGCTTGTGCCGAGTTCAAACGGTGGCTGCTATCTTAGCAGACGTTTGCCGGACCCAGTAATTCAAACAGTTTAAGGTTAATGTTTTGTGTAATTTTAATATAGCTGGGACTTCTTTTAACACCGTGGGCTAGCGGGTCAGGAAGTCCCCGTTATATTTTGGCGCCCAACGTGGGGCTCCCCTCAATACTCTAAAGGGCGAAGCCCGTAACAGCTGAGATAAAAGAAAGGAGGGCATAAACTGTGAAACTGCCTAAACGATAGACTGCAGAAATGAAGTCCATATAAAACTAAATAACTCCACCAACAGGACTAAAACACCTGCATACTGAAAACCACAAAACCAACCCACAACAACCGATTTACTAAATGAAAAGACACTTAGTAAGTCTGTCAAGATTGTCAGGAGAGTTTTGCTTAGGTAACAGCAATTGAAGAGTACATACAATACTGGCCACGGTCGCCTGCCGATGGAAGGGCTGCGTCGTCCGTTATGACCCCATGGTCCAAAACACAACCAGTAGCAACGTAACTTCAAAGGCTGCAGCGGAACCAAACCTGATCACCAACAAATCTGAACAAGCTGACTCACCCCAAGAAACCCCACTAAAACTAAACCTACAAACTAAAGAAAACCAACCCACCCCAAGGAAAACGGGATCACAAACCCCAGACAAAAGACAAGACGAACTATGCCAAGGTAGCTCCCCTACGCACAGGGTCGCGCCAACGGTCATAGTCACATCACGGTACAGGTGTTAAGAGAAGCACAATTAGAGAGGGTGAGTAGCACAGCCAGCCTTGCTTCGAAAGGAATGCCCGAGAGCAAACCTACCTCGGCAAGGAGCTGGACCATCCCCCAAACTAACGGCCAGTGATCGTTCTAACAAAAGAGCATTAGAACAACGAAAGGAAGAAGAATATAGGATAGAAGATAGAACAGCTGAAAAGTCATAGGTGAAAAAAACATTTACACACAATTAAACAGCAAGACACAAAAGCATACGAACACAGATAGGAAGATAAAGAACAGCAAGGAAACACAAGACTTTGATGGAAAAGTCGGGAAATAAGTTCGGAAAAGAAAATTGAGCATATCCCATACGTGTCGCCAACCAGACGCCCAAACTAACCACCGAAACTAAATAGCGACAACAAAAAAATATATACCGGGTGTCTTAAAAGTGTGGGAACGCTTGAATTTCTCGAGAACGACACATCCGATTACAAAAAGAAAAAACATGTGTTCCTTTATTTTTTGAAACCTATTCAGTTATGATATGCAAACATCACCCCCATCCCCCTGGGGGTGGGGCGGGAGTAAGCTGTGAAAACTTAAATGAAAACACCTATTTTTTATTGCACTTTTGCATTCTCCATAAAAAACTGTTCTCAAATTGCAAATTTCGCCCCCACAATAATAAGAAGACATGATCTTCTAAAGCTTGCGATACACTAGAGGAAGTAGCGGTACGAAGAGGAAACATAAGTACAAATTTACTAAATACATCAAGTACAGCTAATATGTAAACATAACCTTTAGAAGAACGAGGTAGCGAACCCATTAAATCAGCACAAATAATCTGCCATGGTCTAGATGCAGTAAAAGCTTTACTCAATAGATAACCACCAGGTGGTTGCAGAAGTGGTTTTGTACTTAAACAAACATGACAATGCCGAATATAACGAGCAACATCGGATCTTAACTGAGGCCAGAAATATTTAGTAATAATACGTCCAACAATTTTCATGACACCAAGGTGTTCACTAGTAGGCAAATCATGATATGATTTAATAATCGATAAACGTTCTGACTTAGAGGGAACTAAAAGCCAAGTGTTTGGAGAATAATCGAAGTTCTTATGTTTAGGTTTAATAAACTTATATAACTGGTTGTTGTGTACTCGCCAAACAGGATATTTTCTAGGAAATTGTTGAACATTGTGCAACATCTTCTGGTACCAAGGATCCGGTTTAGGTGCGGTAGCAAAGATTTGAAAAGAATCAGCTTGCACTGGAACTGTACGAGACAGAAAATCAGGTACTATATGGTCAGAGCCTTTCCGATGAATGAGCTCGAAGTCATAAGGCTGTAATCGTAGAGCCCAACGAGTTAAACGACTCTGAGGGTCTTTCAAATTGTGTAGCCAGAGTAACGAATAACAATCAGTTATTACTTTGAAATGGAAACCTTCTAGGTAATGGCGAAGTTTCTCCACAGCCCAGATAACTGCAAGACACTCACGTTCTGTTGCACTGTATTTACGCTCTTGTTGAGAAAGAGATCGGGACAAATATCTAATGACTTTCTGACCATCGTCAAACTGTTGAGTTAAAACACAACCTACCCCGTAAGCCGAGGCATCCGTTTGTAGATAAAAGGTTCTATGAAAATCAGGCCTGCTTAAAACAGGAGCGGTAATCAAAGATTCTTTCAAAGTATCAAATGGCTTTTGGCACTCGGGTATCCATAGCCAAGGAACCTTTTTTTTAGTAAGATGGTTTAAGGGAGCACAAATACTAGCAAACTCTGGAATGAAGCGTCTGTACCAGGAAGCAGTACCAACAAAGCTACGAATCTCTTTAAGGGTAGTAGGAGTAGGGACTGACAATATGGCTTGAACTTTACCAGGATCTGGACGAAGGCCAAATTCATCTACAACAAAGCCTAAATATCGAAGTTCAGTCCTACAAAACTGGCATTTATCAAACGATGAAATTGGCGGCATGTAATCTATCAAAGACTTTCTGTAAAGTTTCTAGATGGGAATCAAAATCTTGAGATACTATAATAATGTCATCCAGATAAACGAAGACGGAAGGTTGTAAATTAGTACTTAAGACATTGTCGATTAGTCATTGCCAAGTGGCAGGGGCATTGGTTAGCCCAAAAGGCATTACTTTAAAACGATATAAACCACCAGCGGCAGTAAAGGCGGTATAATCTCTGGAACTTTCAGCGACGGGAACTTGCCAATAGGCACTCTTAATATCCAATGATGACAGATAACGTGCATCTCGAAGTTGATCAAAAATAGAAGATAGAGGTAAGGCATAAGCATCTTTACGCGTGACCTGATTCAATTTCCTGAAATCGATACAAAACCTATAACCCTTATCACGCTTGGGGACAAGACAGACTGGTGAAGACCAAGGTCCTTTACAAGGCTCTATGATATCATTCGCTAACATGAATTTAACTTCATCTTCAATATAATCTTTTGTTTAATTGGAGAAACGGGGTAACAGCGTTATTTTATTGGCTTATTGCCAGGAAGTAATTCAATTTCGTGGGAAATCAGATGGGTACAACCTAAACTATCCCACATGAGTCGTTTCTTGTCGGAAATTAAATTATTTAAACATTCACGTTGCCCAGTTGTAATAGCAGTTGAAGCTGTAACAGTATCAATAGAAACGGAAGGAAACTCTTCAGCGAAATGCCAAGCATTCTGACGGAGGTCTGGTACAATTCATGGAAAGCCAGAAATCAACTCCTAAAATTAAAGAGTGAGGTAAGGTCGGAATATATAAAACATCTATAAACTTAGTTTTCCCTTGTAGGGTAAAAGGAGCAGAAACAAATCCTGTACTCACACAGGTTTGACCATTAGCCACAGTGCACTGTACAATAGAAGGCTGGAGCTGTAAACTAATACGCTGTAAAGTCTCAAAGGCAGTTTTCCGAACTAGAGTTACAAAAAGGACAACTACGAGTGGTGACGCCTGGATGTCCACACTTATAACAAAAGCGGCGTCTAGGCCTTGAGCAATCTGAGTATCGGTGACCGGATTGATCACAATTAAAACATCTTAGAGAAGTAACTGTGGGCCTATTAAGAACCACTGCGGAAGTCGAAGTGCTTTGAGAGACAACTGCATTTCTTTGACGAGCAACTGAAGTATTACCTTCAACCTGAGGCTGAGGAATGGCGGTAGTTGAAAAAGAAGTTTCGACAGAACTCGAAGGCGTAACATTTGAATAAACAAAGCGAAATCGGGATCTACATATGAACTCTTATGTCTTGATGGAGGATGATAATTATCGCACGTTGACGACGTTGTTCTAACTGTAGATAAGCTGGTCCTTTGCCTCAAGTACCTTCTGTAGTAGCACCTTCCCTACCAGTCCGTAAATGGAATGTGAAGTTTGATGGTACTAGTTAAGGTATATCAGTTCACCAGTTTTATTGGTGAGTGTTAAGAGTAAGTGTTCAGAGTAAGGAATGTTTTTCAGCTGAACAAGTCGGACTTTGAAAAACTGCCGTACAAACTCTTGCTGTTGTCTGGTTTACGAAGGAACGTGAAGTACTATAATAATCTTTGATAACATTATCTATAACACGGAAATCACAGTATCATGGAAATAACACGTACTCGAAATTCCCACATAAGACTTTGCACGTAGCCTAACATAAACTAACTGCACTCCACATTAGACGTAAACCTCAACTCAACTTGCAGAAACGTGAAAAGGTAGAACTCGGTCGCTTGCTTTGCTCGCTGCCCTTACGTACATACACGTAAGCTACTAACATGACTCTACTTTACGGTCGACGTTTCTCACCACAGTGGCGCAGCACACACGCAGGTACACCTAACCTAACCGCACTGCACACTAACCCTAAATTGAAAGTCACACAGAAAACACCACGTAACCAGTGTTGTAACGTATCTAGATACAAGTATCTAGATACAGTATCTAGATACTTTTATGGTACCTAGATATATATCTAGATACAAAATTGTTATAGTGTTAATCGTACCAACACTTACTTGGAAATTAGGTTATCAGCTGATGCTGGTTTTTTCTTAATAATTATCCATTTTTAATATGCATAAATCTTAATAAATATTGCTGTCCTAGACTAGATAGTCCTGGAATTGATGCTTGGTCCAATGACTATTTTCTAGGAAGTTCTAATTTTCGAGGTGATTACAGTAAAACCAGTATCTACAAATGTATCTACATACACTATGTTAGGCTTTGTATTTGGATCTAGATACCTCACAGCAAAAGCATCTGTATCTGTATCTAGGGACCTTTTTCTGATAGTATCTGTATCTGTTTCTAGATACACAAAATAATGTATCTGTTACAACACTGCACGTAACCTCACCTGACCTAACTTAATTGACTAAAGCTAGCCTAATGACACGGACAGTCGTTGCCTTCGTCTAGTTATAAACCTAGAATAACCGACTTGCACTATACACTAGGCGTATTTCACCTCAATCACACAGCACAGTATCTAACCTAATCTAACTGCATTGCATACTAGACCTAAATTTCAAATCAACTTGCAGAAACTTGAAATGACATGTTCTAAACCTAACCTAAGCTGACTGCACTGCGCACTAGGCAGTAGGCATATCTCATGAAAGTCACACAGCACGTAATCTAACCAAACTGCACTACCTAAACTGAAACCAGAGTCATACAACACCTAACCTAAATCAACTGCACCGCACGGCCGATGTATCTCACCACGGTGACGCAAGATACAGCACGTATCTACATTTACCTAACTGCACTGCACACTAACCTTAAATTAAAACCAGAGTCACACTGCAAACAACATAAAACCTAACCCAACCTAACCTAATTGGACTGCACACTAGACATCCCAGAAGAATCGCATATCTTATCAAAGTCTTAACCTTAAACTAAAACTAGAGTCACACAACACTTTAACCTAACCTAATTTAACTGCACCGTACGCTCAACATATGTATCTTACCACGGTGATGAAGCATACAGCACGTAGCTACATTTAACCTAACCGCACTGCAAGCTAACCTCAAATTAAAACTAAAGTTACAATGCAAACAGCACGCAACTTAACCAACCTAACCTAATTGGACTGCACACTAGACATCTAACAATCGCATAGCGCATAATCCAAATTGCACTGCGCACGACTTATAGTTATTAATCTAACCGCACTGCACACTAGACTTAAACTTCACATCAACTTGCTAGTACTTAAAATGACAGGGTCGTTTGATGTCTTCGCCTAGTCATTGCATGTCAAAAGAAGGCCTCTTCATTGCATGTGGATTAAATGCAATGCATACTCCGAAAATGTATTAGCATTGACCACGAGCGATGCAATGTGTTCATAGCAAATGCAGATTGTCTATTTTTAGTAGCAGAACTGCAAAAGGTTTGGAATTTCATACTGCACATGTGCAACCTACGACGAATAGTTACATTAGTTGAAACCGCATCTTATAAAATACAGGAATAACTTAATTTGAATGATGCTTCCATCAGATTATGTTGGGGTAACCAGAGTGTGGAGTAGAATTATAAGAACTTCCTCCTTTGTTCGTATCTAATTCTAAAGCATAGTTTCAGAACTCAAATCAATTAATTCATTCTGAACTTGTATGTACTTCTATTCTATTCTTTCTATTCTTTTCTATTTTTGTTTATTCTTTTCTATTGTTTTCTGTTCTTTTCTATTCTTTTCTATTCTGTTCTTCTCTAATTCTATTCGCAATTTACAATCTACACGATGTTTGGGCATTTTAGCTTTGGATTGTGCATTTTAGTTAATTAGAATGCGTTGTTTCTGTTTTCGGTAGGCATTAGAACATAATCTCTAGTTATCAGTTGTGTGAATTTTGCGTTGCCAATTTTGCTTCGTGGGTTAGCTCTTTGCTATTGTCAAAAATGCCATAAATTGTCTATAAAAGTATTCGTAATTCTGCGTTCCATAGGTAAGATTATAGAGAGTATCTGTCGAATGGTTCTAGGTTTTGGGGATTTTTGAGAAAGTTTTCTGTATCAGTTTTCTTTAAAAAGGTTTATGGAATTGTACAATTTCTTGCTTTGGTCAACGTGGAAAAAAGCTTTCTGGAAAGCGGCTCGTCGTCGAAGCGATACCGCTGATAAGTGTCTTGAATTACATTGAAGCAATTTGGTTTACAAAAACCTTTTTGACCGGTACAACCATAATTACGCGGTATGGTATTGTCTCTGAACGAGAGTCACACTAAAATCAAGCATAATTTCTGATACAAGATAGGTTGATGCAAATTTGACCTATACCCCAGAAGTCTGAGCTAGAGAAATAATAGTCAGTATTATCTATTAGGTTTTATTTAATACTGAGTCATTTTGCAGATCAAACTCAAAAACTTTTTCTTTAATTTCCTCAGATCTGCCTAGCTTTGTATCATAACATATGAAGGTTCCGCATTATCCGGTCTATTCGAGCTCTAAACAGTGATGGACACTACGAAACCTTTGCTATGACTGTCATAGACTATCGCATATGTCAATTCACAATGTCGGTTTTTCGACTCAGTATTTTTCAAAAGCAGTTGAAGATTGCTTTTTCTGCAGTAGTGTTGTAGATTATTCCATCTTTAAGTTGGTAGGAACTTCTTGTCTATATTCTCAAAATGAGATTTCCTAGTCTGGTGAGTGTCAATTTGTAATAGTCAAAATTGTAGCAAAAGCAGTATTAATGAGAAATCTTTAAATTTAAACTGGTGCAACACTAGACGACATGTAACATGCCACATGTCGTCTAACGGTGTTGACGCATGTGACGGGTAAAGACAATCAACGTGTGGCTTGCGGCATAGACACAGGGTTTATGTGGCTTGGGTTGAAAGTCTCAATATAGCATGCGTCATTAACGCATGCCACATGTTACTTAAATATTGCCTCAGCGGAATTGCGCCTTTATCAATATTTATTGACAAATAACGACAGTGTTTTCGACATATTGGACAGTAGAACAATCGAACAGTTGTAAGAGGGAGCTACTTGGCTTAGGCGCTGAGTTAATAGGCGGGGTCCCAGCTCATGAGCCGAGCTTGGACGGGTCGTTGCGGTGACGGTGTGCCAAGTTGCTTACAATGTGGCTCTGAGTAATCTTCGGTGTCGGCGGTAATTCTCGGACGCCAGTTGTTTTAGCGTGGTATGCTCCACGGATCCGGGTAACTGTTATTTGAGAGAAGGTAATCCAGGGAACTGCTGGAATCGGCCCTGTCTGAATCACTTTACGTATACTTAAAGGGCGCAGTGAAGTCTCGGAAAAGGGGTAAGTAATGGAAGGATGAGTCCTCTAGGCTACGCACAGTGAAGTCTCGGAAACAGTAGGTAAGCAAGAATGAGACCTCCAGGCTGCGCACAACGACGTTTTGGAAACGGTATGGAAGAGATCGGGCGGAAAAGAAATCGGAATTACGGTAAGAGGACTTACTCTTATATTTCCTGGGATCAGTTTGGTCTGCTGGGCTGCTGGCTGGTCTGCTAGTTGGTTTCGAGTCCTGTGAACGGACTGAATAAAACGACTTACGCATATAGGTGCTCTCGGAATGTGGGGGAAATGGTAGGAGTGAAACGGAGCGGTGCACGCCAAATATCGCTAAGGGAAAGGACGCGTGCTCTTGCTTGGATGAGCACGGATAAAAAACATATTCGCTCTTACACTCAAAATAATTAATAAAAATAAAGTAACTTCGTTACACAGTATAAAAATGTAACAGTAGAACAGTATAATAGTGTAATAGCCCATATACATAGATGTTGAAGAAGACGCTAATTGCATCAAGAAGATGTAACTTCTACGAGCTAAGGTTGATCGATCATATAAATTTAACTTCTGTTTGTCCAACATTCCCTTATTTATAGGGTATTTCTTTAGTTACAGGATTGGCGTCGGTTACACCTAAATTTTTTTGAAACTACCTTGAGACTTGCTCCTTGAGACAGTAGTCTGGAATACGTTCGCGAATCTTGACAAGAAAAGATGTATGCCACTGGTCAATCTCAAGCAGTTGTTCGGTTTCTAGCACATCATCGATGAAACAGATACTGAGCTTGGCGGGTGTTAGAATGCCCCCCCCATAAACACAACTACTGCCGAAAGAAGCATATCCTGCGATTAAAGTTCATAGACAGAAATGAAGGTAGGCTGTTAAATAGGAAAAATCCTTTGGATTTAATACTAGTCCCTAAATGTGTGTCTACAACTAAAATTTCATTATTGTAGCTTCCGGAATGCAACAATGGCAATGAAACAAATTTGCTACGGTGATACATAACCTCTTACATTCATTTAATGTTAACTAAACCTATTAATATGTAGTCTGCATCGACTTCCTATACAGAAAATTGCTTCGAGTCCATAGACAAGTGATGGTCTAGTGTTAAGAATCCTGGGAATAGCAACATCATAAATGAACAAGTTAGTTGTGAGTTGCTTTTTTGGGTCCATAATTGTATTAGCTTGTATACTGAATTAGTCACAGGCCTCAACCATAGGCTAAAGAAAACCCGAAGATTGATCAAGACCTTTTAAGATGCGAAACAACTTTTTTTCTGTAATTTGAGAAAAGGGAGTGATCGTGCCAAATCTACTAAACATTTCAGAAAATTAGGATAAGAAACAAACTATCAATTTTTCTTGTGGTCAAGTAAAGTTCATAAGCTATACAAGAGAGTTCTGTTGAAATTCTGCTTGTTTCCATCTGCCCTCTTTTATAAATGAAATGATACCAGCGCTATGGTCAATCTATTGGCAAGGGGGTATACAACTCTAAGAGAGTTAGTTTCTCAACATCAGCCTATGGCTTTAGGTTGTAGAGATGATTCTTGTCAAAAAGATTCCTAAAATCGATGATAATTTAACAGTCCTGCAGTCTCTCATTTTTTGAAATGAATACTGCCTTGCCATTGCTCTAGCCGGTTCCTGTATTTCCCCTTAATTTAGCGAGAAGTACATATAGAGATATTACTGTAATAGGCCTTCATAAACAGCCAATTACACATGTGCCTGTAAAGTGACTTCCTGTAACTTGTTCAAAAAAGTGAACTTCCAGGAAGTAATTTAAAAGCTGTTCTCTCGTACTGATGACAATACTATCTACCTTATATGAAATTTTTATCGTTTAAATACTTTCGATAGATTGAGGCACGATTTTCGCAATTGACTGTCATGCCTTAAAGCCTTTATTGATTTTAAAAATGTCTGCTTGTAACCTTAAATTTATTTTAAGTGGTTTAGTTAATGATTCAATATCTCATTGAACTTACTGACTCCTAAAAGTTCCTGATTGGAAACACTTCATGTTCAACTATTTTGAGTCTGTTAGTCCTAGAATAAAATAGGCCTTTATATCCAGGATTGTGCGGATGCTTACTGAGCATTAGTGGTTTTAGTGGATTGAGTTGTATTGACATTTAGAATTAAATCGAAACTTAAAAAAGCTGGAGAACGCAGAATGTACAAATTCAAAAAACCGTAAATCCAGTAGTACTTTATATCTTGAATGAACAGATAGGGCTTGACAGGACTGCATCCCTCATGAAAGGTAATTCAAAGATTTTATTGCAGATGACAGCACTTGATGAACTCACCTGATTTGCAAACCTGTAATGTTAAAGTATATTTTAAATAAAACCTCTCAACAATTCTGTACAGTCAGTCTGAACGTGAACGTGTTAGTAAAATGTGTTAGCTGTCACTGTTATCAATTATACGTTTTCTATGTAAATTTTAAATTTTATATTGTGTGGCGTCAAGTTTTTAATTTCTCGACATAATTTTTAATATTACCCAAGTGAAACAAAACGTAATACTTAATAATATTTTCCTTATCTATGTCCTATTAACTACTTTACACTTTACAGAAACCAGTTTTATCGTAGTTGATTATTGAAGATTATTTTAAAATGGGCAGCAGTATTCCCCTTCTTGCTTTAGAAGAAAGTCAGAATCAAATAATAACATGTGAAACAAATGATCTTACCATTTACACAGGTATCCTGATAAAAACTAGCCGTAATTTAGACTGCACGCTTGGTGAAACCGAGATTAAATATAAAAACAATGTAACTGCAATAAGATCAGGTGTGTACATCCCTGGCACACAAATAAATTATATCGTACTTCCACCAGCATCTGTTAGGGCAGTTATTTGCAAAAAACTAGAAGAAGCCAAAACACAGAAAAATAAAAATAAAATAAACTCACCAACAAAAAATCAAGGTTTGTTTAAAAATTATTTACCTACTTTACTTATATTGAAAATGTCGTATTTATTATTTAGGAGGTAAAAGCTATGATGGTTCTAAAAATAACTTTCAAAAATTTCCATCGAAAGTATATGGAACTCCAAGCAAGAATCAACGCGCACAATACTCACCAAGAGGTCAAGGCTACCAGCAAACTACATACTTTTCTAGAACACCAGACCGAGGAGGGAGAGGAATGGCATCTCCATCTAGGGGTGGTGCTTCACCATTTATGCCTCAAGGTCAGGGCTATGCTGGTCGAGGAACGTGGCATTCTCCAAGAGGTGGAAGATATGGGAGCCCAGCAACTCCGTCTAAAGCACAGAAATCATTAGTATTCCAGCAAGATGCAGGAACACGAGATTCTCGTTATTTACAGTCGCCAGGACAAAAACGACGGCAATCAGGAGAAGCTCCGGAAAGAGAGCCATCAACACATCAAAGGCCGCGACATCAGAATAATCGCCAAGACCCTGAAGGTGGTTCAGCTATTCCACATCAAGAATTACAATATCCCCAACCACCACAAGAATCGCAAGCCATGGAATACTCAACAGAAGCTGGCCAAGAAAGGCCAGCTTACGAAGGCTATCCTGAAGGTGTTCAAATAATGCATCCGGGTACATATGATTCTACTTACACTGCTCAAGTTCAACTACCACAACCCCAGCCAGTTACTTACTTCAGTGTTCCGCCATGGCAACCACAACCTACTTACGGTAGCCCTCCAGTTGTTTATCCACCACCACAGTCACAATGGATGTCTCCTCCCATGGCTTTTCCTCCTGTTCCAACTGTTCAACCTCATACACCTCAATATGTAATTGCTATCCAACAACCTCAATTTACAAATCAACAATCACCTTTTATACATCAAAATCCTAATGTTATACCTTTTGTACCTATAATGCAGTCACCACCAGGTCAGATTCATTATCATCTAGGACAACCTCATATACAAGGTCAACCTCCACAAGAATATTACCAAATGGCAGAACAGCAGTATTATCAACACCCAAGTCATCTACCTGAACAGTTTTATCAAGCCCATCCTCCCCCGCATGCTCAAGCTTATCAACAGCCGGTACAGGTAATGCCACCTAATCAAGTTTATCAACAACAGCCAATTCAACATAAACCCGGCCAATCTTATCCGAACCAGCCACCACACCCTTCACCTGGTCAGTCTCATCAAAACCAATAATTACTAGTTGAGCAAAAGTATTTGAATGTTTTTATAATAAATGAGTTTCGAATATTCTGCGATAAGTATTTGTGAAGCAACTGTTTGTTTATATTTTGATTATTTTATGATGCTTATGTTGTTGTTTTTTTAATCTGTGCCTGTTTATAATCTTGATTATCAGAATGAAATATGTCTATATAGCTCTGTTGTATTTACCCTGCTTTGTAGGTTTATTATACTTAAAATTAAAAAAAATAAATATTTAGCATTTTTAAGATTATTTTATTGTTCTTTTGATGCAGTTCTTTAGAAAAACAAAATAAGAAAATCTTTCACAAGTAAATTAGTACCACAGCATAAAAATATACAGCATATACAGTACATATACAGCTCGATTGTCGGCACTTGGAAGTTGTTAAGACAGCTTCGAACATTGCACACACACACACACACTACGATCAGTTCGTCGAAGCTTGCCGATCGTCATCGTCTTGCGTGCTAGTAATATAACGTGAAGGGGATATCACACTGTTATAACTGTTGTTCTAACAGCCAAGGTTACACACACTGGCTTTCAATATTTGCGAGAGTGCACCTACTAGTTGTTATTATACTGTGGTAGTACTTTTACCCGACTAGCTAGAAGGAAAAATACGGTATTGGACCTTGTTGAGAATTTAACGACTGATTTTCGTGGTCGTGTTGTCACTGTTGTTAAGAAATGCGGGAGGTATGGAAAATTTTTAATCAATAGATTTACATATTTGGAAACATTCCGCAATTTAATGACATTCAGTGGATTGGGATGACATTCAGGGATGTACGGGAGATTTCACCCAGGAGTAGCACCGCTATACTCGGAATTGTCAGACCCTCGGGTCATTCTGAGCTATTGATCTCCGGGTGGTCTCTCACTCTCATTTATGGCTCCTAGAAGCTTTTAAGCGGCCACATCCCGGTAACTGTGTTGGCACACAGGCTAAACTAAATGAGAGGCTGAATTATACAGGTGAAGGCAACGGGAAACCACCCCAGTGGATTTTATATCATATTTCCCAGGACATTACTATAGAGAGAAAACAATTCAACATGGCCCCTAGTCCCGGGCAGCCTTTAAATGGGCAAGGGGTGCGAAGAATCTCCCGGCTCAACATAGTAAAGTCAAAACTACGTATAGCCACATGGAATGTCAGAAGCCTATATGCTGCTGGAAAATTTGACAACGTTATCAAAGAAACCCAGAGACTAAAAATCAATATCTTAGGAATTAGTGAATTGCGCTGGCCAGATTCGGGAAAATGCCAAAATGAACATGGCATACTCTACTACTCTGGCAGTTTACCTCAAGACCATGATCGTCGAAATAGCGTGGGCATATTTATTTCAGCAGACTACAATAAATATGTTACTAATTACACACCAATTTCGGATCGAATGATGCTGCTCCAACTACAAGGTCAACCGTTTAATATCAACATAATTCAAATATATGCCCCAACAGGAGACAGACGATATGACGAAGAAGTGGAGAAATTTTATAACTCACTAGATAAGGTTATTAAGAAAATAAATAGCGATGAGGTTACAATAATTATTGGAGATTATAATGCAAAAATTGGACAAGGGCAAAGATTGGACTTGGTGGATAAATTTGGATTGGGTGAAAGCAACCCTAGAGAAGACAGATTATTTGAATTATGCCAGGAAAAGGAAATGGTGATCACGAATACGTGGTTTAAACTCCCAAAGAGACGTCTTTACACTTGGATATCACCCGCTGAGAATAATAGCCAAGAACCTATAACGAATCAAACTGATTATATCCTTGTAAATAAACGCTTCAGGAATTTTATAACAAGAGTAACAACTTATCCAGGAGCAGATATTGGTTCCGATCATGTCCCACTTGTAGTAGACACTAAACTGAGATTAAAAGTACTTAGAAATAATACAAGAGATCAAAGACCAGACACATCGTTATTAGAAAATCCACAAGTAAAAGAAAGAGCGAAACAAGAACTTAATAAAAAATTGACTGACTTCGAAGTGAATGTTTACAATGAAGTAGAACCACTATGGAAAGAACTGAAAAGTATTCTTACCAATGTATGTACCAACAACATAAAACCAAGAGAAAGAGTCAACAGAAAAAGATGGATGACAGATGAAATCCTAAACCTAATGGAGGAGCGAAGACTAGCTAAGAATAACAAAGAAGAATATAAAAGTATGAATCATCAAAACAGAAATTAAAAGAGTCAAAGAACAATGGATGGGATAAAAGATGCAGAGAAATGGAAGAACTAGAAGAGAAAAACAACTTATTTCAAATGCATAAAAAAGTTAAAGAAGTAACGGGAATCTACAAAAAACGACAACCTCCTACACTATGCGACGCATCAGGGGTGCCGATAGTGGACGAAAATGAGGTACAAAATACATGGGAGCAATATATAAGTAAGCTGTTTGACGATGAAAGGCCAGATCTACAAGTCAATGTCGCAGATGCAGAGGGACCTGAGAACACTGGCTAAGCTCAACATTCATAACAATTCCTAAAAAGCCACGTCCTAGAACATGCGAAGACTACAGGTTAATAAGCCTGATGAGTCACTTGTTGAAGACTTTTCTACGTATTATCCATGCCAGGATACGTAAGAAGTGCGAATATGACGCCCAAATGGGATTTAGGAAAGCATATGGAACTCGAGAAGCCATCTTTTGGATCAACGTTCTTCTCCAAGAATGTCACGACCAACGTAAAGATATTTACGCGTGTTTCATAGACTACGAGAAGGCCTTCGACAGAGTGCGCCACTCTAAACTAATAGACATGCTTCGCCGAATTGGATTAGATAGTAAAGGTATTCAGATTATCGAAAATCTATACTGGGGCCAAACAGCGGAAGTAAGGACAGGAGATATCAGAACATCAAACCTAAAAATACAACGAGGGGTCCGACAGGGCTGTATTCTTTCACCTCTCCTGTTTATTCCGACCAAATTTTTAAAGAAGCCCTAGAGGACGTGGAATATGGAGGTGTTTTAATAAATACAATTAGATACGCAGATGACACCCTTATTTTGTGCGATAACTTGGATGGTCTACAACACCTAATAAATAAAATTGGTAGAACTGGTATAGAATTAGGACTCAACATAAACGTTAATAAAACAAAGTTTATGATATTCATTCGAGAACAACACCAAGGCGCGAGATTAAGTCTAAATGGCGCTACGATAGAACGAGTCAACCAATTTAAGTACCTAGGCAGTATAATAACAGAAAGATTAGAAAGATTGTAGTTAGTCTAGATCCCCAGTGTGCGTTCTTTGCATTAAAGTCACCTCCAACGATGAATCTATTTCCTTGGCTACTGAGGAAGTCTACTAATTAATTTAAGGGTTATTGTTTGTATAAAAATAACAATTCCGTTTGACACATGTATCAAGTTCCTCTTTTGGTCACGTATCAGCCATTTTGTCCATTCAAGCAGACAATCGGTTTTCAAGCAAATGGTTTTTTATCTTGATCCAAACCTCCTTAATATTAAATGTTAACAAACAAATATATTGCCTTTAGAACTATATTTTATATTTTATGAAGCATTATTACGTTAAAGATTGGGCTTCATTTGGTTAAAGTTCAATAAGAAACGCAAATTAGACATTTTAGAAGCTTTTGAGATATACAAACACCAACTCAGGGTACCTTTAATGAGTGAACAGATCGAGGTCAGTAATTCTCCGTTACTGGAAGTGTTAGATATTAATTTTTATTTAGTTACTTATTTTTTGTACTTACCTTAGCGACGTGTTTGTTTATATTTATATTACCATTGATAATGACAGCTTAGCTGTTGAAACAATTGTAAGGTAGATTATAATAAACTTTTACTATTCCAGCCTGGTAATCCACTTACTTATATAGTAAGTGTTTTATTTGCTTGTTGGTTCATGTTATTTCGATTATTATTATTAATGCCGTTTTACTGGTTATTGCCTTCTAAGTGGTTATTAGCAATTTCTAAGATATAGGATCTTTCTCATCTCAGTTCGAGGGTTTCCGACTAATATTTCTTTATAGTAGCTTGCTTTGTTCTACACTATTCTTCTGTATTATTTTTCAGCATTGTTTTAAACCACTAAACTTTACAACGTAAGATATGAATTTAATAGTAGCATGATGTTCTTCACATTGGCAATTTTAATTTTCTCTTGGATTGCAAATATTTACAACTTTTGATAAGAATTGCTCTGTTAGATTTTGCGGGGTATGGAAAAAAAGAAAATTAATGATTACTTGCAGATGTCAATCATTTTGATGCAAAGATCTATTATATTTATGTTATATTTAAGTTCTGAATGTATAATTGGTAGGTATTTATCAACATGGTCACAATCACTCTCTCATCCCATAGATACTAACTATCTCGATTCAGTGGCTATTGCAAAATCATTTGCCATACGAGTATCTTTAGCCAGATATGAACTCTTAACAAGAGTGTAACAGGAACGACTATTCAGAAATAATATTAGTTCCCCAACCTTTCCTTCACATTTATCGTCTTCGTTCACATCTAAATTGTTAAAGGTAGACTATGTAAATTGGTGTGAGCACTAGAACTCAGATTCTGGTTCAGGTTGTACCATCTCGGCATAGAAAATTTTCATTTCTAATTTTGTAACTTTTTCTAATACCTTACAGTGTATTACAGTGAAGTGGGTGGTCGTGCGTTAAAGACTCCAATTCTTACTCAGGCGGTCCGGGCTCGATCCCTGGAACTGGTGGGCCAGAGGATTTTTCTCGTCGATAAAATCTCAATACACTTCTCCGTGCTATCAGATGGGCACATTAAGCAGTCGGTCACAACAATCACATAAACCGCTTTATACCACACACAAGTATGTATTTATTTCAGTGGTTTGACAATGTTAAGTACAATTAACATTTATACAATACAATATCGGCCTGGTAGAATTCAACGGTATTCAGTACAGATAAGCGGCTACTTTTTTCTCTATTTCTACCACTATTTTTTCAATTCCAGGTCAATCAAGCCATTCGGTGAACTTACTGGTGGTAACTATCAAAATTAATTCAGGTTTCTAAGCTTTGCGTACGTTGACTCTTGAAGACAATATATAAAATAATACTTAGAATATTTCCCAGCTTCTATGTTAGTAAAATCTGCCGAACTGTTGGATAAGATGCAGAATCAATAGCTAGCTGCAAAAGATAAGTAAATTATTATATTTAGGGACACAGTATTATAAAAACAGATACACAAAGTAATTTTCCAAATAATAACAACAGTTTATTTTTTAACTTAACAAATACCCCATTTTAATCATTAATTGTTTATATTAATCCCAAAATAGTACAGTATTCTTTATTTGGAGATTAATACTTTTGGTATCATCTTATTTCTTAGTTACTAAAAATAAAACTAATTTTTATAAAAAACTAACGTTTATATTCTAATTCCTTTTTAAATATTTGCGGCCACAAGATTGCCAACTTTATTTTTTTAAATTTGCAAATATCAGCTCTCTGCTTTAATTTGCCTCGACAAAGAAATCAAGGTGTGTCAACAACCTTTTTCAAATATTTCCACATAAAGGACTTTACTAATTGTAATTCCTAATCCATTTAATTGTATAATAGTAGTAAGTAAATTATATTTATTAAAGTCCAAATTTAATAATAATCCAGTAAAATTTTTTATAAGTTTTCTTTATTAGCAGTTAATAAAATTTCCATCAAGGAATAAATTAAACATTTGATTAATTTAAAACACTTGTTAATTTAATCGCTTAGATTTACCAAGTTTCTTACATCTCAAACACTTTGTCATTTCACAAAAATATAAACAAGCCCAAAATATATGATATTGATTTGTTTACATGTTTAATAAACATAACCTTAAATTTGTATGGCTCCTCATTACAATACACCTTGTCTGTTTTAGGTTAAATCTTATTTTAAGTTTGGCCTAAACTTTATTTAAATTGAAAAATTAGATAATCATCTCCCACATCGTTAATGGACGAGAAAAATTAAATAAATTCAATGGAAAGATTAGTTTTCCAGATAAGCTTTATCTGATTATAGTATAGAATGAATTCCTTTTTGTTAAATATCACGATAACATGTATCAAGTTCCTCTTTTGGTCACGTATCAGACCATTTGGTCCCTTCAAGCAGACCAATCTAAACATCTTTGGTATTAAATGTTCACAAAAAGAAATATATTGCTTTCGGGGCTATATTTTATATTTTATGAAGCAAAATTACGCAAAAGATTGGGTTGCATGTAGTTAAAGTTCAGCTTTTTTTTTACAGTATTTTGCATCTTTTTGCATCTTTTGATAAAATATGATAGGAAATTTGATTCAATTTTGTTATTGGTTAAAACGTCAGGTTTAACGTGTGGTTGGTTCGAACTTTCTCGAAAACGCAGTTAAGAGCCTCGTAATTTATTGCGAGAGCGAACTGTCTCGCGACTTCAGTTTTGTGTTCCAGTGGTTTAATAATATTGTTTTATTTTCATTTTACTATAATACAGTATTTGAAATAATCAATGATAGAAAAACTATAATAAAATATTACAACAGTTTTATAAGTTACAACAACAACAATAATAATAGATAGAAAACACAATAACAATAAATAAATGTAACAGTGTAAATAGTAACATGTAAACAATGTATAATATAAAAAATTTAAACCTAGGTACACGTAGTGAAAACTATAGATTACATATTGTTAATATTATTATAATTATAATTTTTTTTACAGAATAATAAGCTTTTTTTATTAAAACTATCTTGACAGTTCTTTTAACAATATTATAATTCATATCTCTAACACGGATTGGTAAGTTAAACAATTGGCTGGACTTAACAACAGAACTTTTATTGACTTGTTGTAAACGGCAGCTGTGCTATGTACAAACCTTTAGAGAAACGCGTTGATTATATCTCGACATTTGGAAAATTCATTTATGTACAGTGCTATTAAACTAAACAGCACTATGCTCTATGTTGCATTTTGAAATAATCATATCAAATCATTGCTTTTACTGTATTTTTAGGTAACCAACAATACATAACCGCCTAAAATGCACTAGCCGTTTAACCTCTATTATTATTATTAGTAACAAGATTTAACAATACTGTTACAAACGTTTATTAAAGCTTTACATTTACAAACAGAAAAAAATACAATCATCTTTCTGAAGTAACTTCAGTTAATTGGACAGTTACTCTAATACTACTACTACTTAATCAAGTTCTGTTACATTTCAGGATCAACTAATTCCATATTTGATCTTTTTCTGATAATTTCAATCTTTCGTTTATCATTCCACCTCCAAGCACATCTAACTAGAGTAAATAACTGTACTATACATACTAAAGCACACACAACAATTAGTAAAACTTTATACGTACTAATTCTAACGTAGAATGAGTTAAATGATTCATAATTAAAACTGAAATTATCTTTTGATTCATTCACAAACGAATCAAACCTGGAATGTATATCTTTCAATGAATCTTCCAATCTACCAATATGATCTATAGTTAAATGTGGAAGTACACTTTCACTTTGTTCTCGAATCAATTGATCAATCTTTTTCTTTGTGTCATCCATTACAGTATTAATTATTATTGGATTGTGCTCATCCTTGAGTAGATTCTTACGACTACATGTAACACCATGAATTGTGGCTGATCGAAATGAGTCAGATGACTTTAAACACTTCACATTGTTACCACGAAATAGGCGTAAGATATCTTCCAGTCTGCTACAATAGATATTGTTTCTATTAATATCTAGTACTTTTAAACGGGGCAGATAGTCGATGAAACCATGCTCACTTAAATTAGTCAGCTTGTTATGATTGACAAAGAGATGTGATAATGTCGATTGAGATAAGAAAATCTCAGGTTTTACGGATGGAATTCTGTTGTGTGATAAATCCAAGTACATTAATGCTTCCAAATTAGAGAAAAGATCCTTATCTAAGCTACTAATTTGGTTTCTACTTAAGTCTAAGGTCTTCAAGGTGAGTATGGTTTGAAAAACCTTAGGATCAATTTTCATGATTTTGTTATTGCTTACATTTAAATGAACTAACTTTTCTAAACCAGAAAATGAAGCAAAATTCAAGTTAGTCAGACTATTGGAACTAATATCCAAAATGGCCAAAGCATTTAGCTTTTCAAAGCTGTCTGGTAAAATTTCTGATAAACTATTGTTTGATAAATTTAAATAAGTTAAGTTCTTTAGCGATGTGAAAGCTAATAATTCAATGGTTTCTATTCTATTCCCTTTGAGAGTTAATTCCTGCACAGCATCTAAACCATCAAAATTGTGAGCATACAAAGTGGTTAATTCATTAAATGAGAAATCAAAACGCAACCTTCTATAACTAACAACTTTTTTTAGTTTAAAATCAACAAATGCTTTTGCTTTTAAGTCTTGAATTGACAACTTCGAGAAGTCATAGGTACCTGTAAATATGCGATCATTAAGAGATAAGTTAATCAACTCAGAAAATGCATTCGGTTCTATCGTTTTGATAGTAGAGTTATTAATGAAAAGTGTCCCTAAATCAGATAATCCACTAAATGCATTAGAATTGATAATAGAAATCTGAAGGTTTTCTAGGAATACAGTTCTTAAACGAGACATTCCAGTGAAAGCTTGGCTATCTATGATGGAAATTTTTGAATTTCTTATTGAAAGTGTAAGGACGTTAGAGAGATTTTCAAAAGCATGGCCCTTAATGATATTTATACCGCTATTTAAATTTAATGTATCAAGATTTGAAAGTCCTACAAAAGTGTAGCTTTCTAGGGTGGTAAGCAAATTTCCACGTAAGTCTAAGATTTTTACTTTATCCAACCCTCTAAATGAGCCTGCCTCTATGGATTGAATATTTAAGTTAGATAAATTTAAGTTTTCAAGAGAATTTAATCCGTAAAATGTATTATTCTTTAATGCACCTATCATGTTTTCAATTATCTCAAGATGCTGAAGTCTATTGAGACCATTAAATGTAAATTGCTCAATATCTTTAACGTTACTGTTTCTTAGAGATAAAGTTTCTAATCTTGATAAACCTTGAAATGTATTGGATTTTAATGTTTCAATTTTATTGTAACTTAGATTTAAATAGATTAGATTATCCAAACCATTGAAAGAACTTGACTCTATTTTAGAAATGGTTAAATTGGTTAGATTAAGGTACTTCACATTGGTCAATCCTTTAAAGCAATTTCCTTTTAATATTTTTATGGTGTTGTTGGTTATGTTGAGATTCTCAAGTCGATTTAATCCAGAGAAGGCATTACTTTGCAAAACTGTGATTACATTATTATCCAATCTCAAAGTTTCTAAATTAGATAAACCAGAAAAACTGTTTTTCTGAATGATTTTAATTTTGTTGTTATTTAAATAGAGTGCTGTTAAATTATCGACACCATTGAATGCACCAATTTCTATAGTTTCAATGCTTGAGTTAGTTAGGTCTAATTGGGAGATGCCTTTTAATCCCTGAAAGGTATCTGCTTCTAACTTTATAATATCAGTGTTTGTTAAATTCAGTTTAGTAAGTTTGTTAAGTCCATAAAAAGCGTTAGGGCTGATGAAAGATATTTGCCAATTTTGATTTAAGTCTAAATATTCCAAGTTTGATAAACCCATAAATGAATCAGAATTTAAACCAAATATGGTATTGTTCCACAAGTACAACCTGTTTAAGTTCCTCAGTCCATTGAACGAACCTGCCGATATGTAACTAACTGAAGAACTTCCCAAGTACAATATTTTCAAGTTATCTAAGCCAACAAAAGTATCTGCGGCAATATAGTAAATGTTATTACCACCTAAATCTAAACTAATAAGTTGTTTCAGTTCAGAAAACATAAATGGTCTTAATGTGATGTGATTATTCTGGATATCTAAATATGCTAAACTATTTAGATGTGCAAAAGCGTCTTCCTCAATTTCTTGGATATTATTATCACTTAAAATCAACAATTCTAATTTATCGGTACCATTAAAAGCATTTGATTTTATAGTTTTTAGCGGTTGATCTATTATATCCAAGACATGAAGGCTTTTCAAACCATAAAATGTGTTAGGTTCTAAGGTATGCAAAAAATTACTATATATTTCTAACTTTGTCAGCTTATTCAAATCACTAAAAGCATTTGGTTCTATATAAGTTATATTATTTATAGAAATATCTAAATTCCCAAGGTAAGTCAAGCCTTTGAAGTTTGTAACATTTATACTGAGTAAGCTATTAAATCTTAAATTCAGTTCCACTAGGTTATGTAGCTTTTCAAAAACGCTACCGTGAAACGCCATGAGATGGTTTCTACTCAATATCAAAACTTGCAATTGATCTAAATTACTAAAAGTGTCTAAATGTATTTCAGTTATCTGATTATTTTGTAAATCCAAAACATTCAATTTTCTATTACATTGGAAATAATATCGAATATCTGTTAAGTTGTTGTTCTTGATTGTTAATTTCTCAAGTTGTTCAAAATTGCATAGAAGCTTTTCTATGTCTGTTAGTTTATTGTCACTTAAATCCAAAATAGCCAAATTAGCAATTTTTGGCAAACTACTAGCTTGTAACTTACTAATCTTATTATTACTTAAGTCTAATTCTTCCAAACCTTCCAATCCGCTACTTAGTTTCACTTTTTCTAGTTGATTGTACGATAGAAACAACCTTCTTAAAGATGTAAATTGGGTAAATGTATCCTCTTCAATATTTATTATATTGTTCTGATAAATTTTGATCTCACTGTATTCACGGATATGTTGAACGGACAAACTTGATGTTCTTATGGTACTAAAATTTGAATGACTAATATCCAACGTGATACAAATGTCATCTTGACTCTTTTGCCCATGGTCATGGTTAATTGAAGATAGCTTTGATAATAAAACTGCATCGGTCATTTCAATACATTTTAAGGTATCGCAGTGTCCGTTTCTCCAATAACATTTCTGTTCCATGTGCACAAACGGAAGTAGAAATATTATAAAGATCCCAATTGTTATTCTAGTTTTAGTCATAATTGTTTCAGTCTAAAAATAAGGTATATATAAAGTTAGTTGAAATGTTTCAATATTTGTACAGCCTACCTTACATAAGTAAAACTCTTTATTGGTGGAGTTACCACAAAAGTTAAACTGCTAAGGAATTTATAAATTAACTGATTTTATATGCGTTAAATTTCTTAAAATTATTATTATTAATAAATTGCGTTATCAGTAATAATGATAAGTTAAAAGTGTTCTTATTATTCATCAATGCACATATCTTCCTATAGAAGCGATAAGAGACATTTTGCATAAAGACTTTAAATTTCATATTGAAATTCTTATTGTCATCTTTAAAAACAATAACTTAACACTGTAAGTAAAAATTATATTGTAATATAAACTCAGTTACAGTATAATATTTAATAGTATTATAGGTTCATCTGCCTAAAATAATATTTGTTATTAATGATTTCTGCCATGTTTAAGGTTTGGGGGTCAGAGGTTATAAGAACTGTTTTAAATTGCTTTATAACGTAAATACATTTCTGTTAGGAGTATCTGTAGTTCATAGAAAAGGAACTGTTTATTGGAATAAGTAAGCAATCAGTCCGATAATCTCCTGTCATACATTTACTTGTAATTAGTCGTTTTTTAGTGTCGATGATGTTACCATTTTATTGCTTATTTACAACTTATTAACATTATAGCCTAAAATCGTAATATTTAGTGAGAAAGTCTAAGTAATAATACCTATAAGGGTAAAGAATATACTTGTATGTTCAAGACATAGGAAAATTAAATACAACACTGCAAATAAACAGTCATCGCGTATTTAATTGAACAGAAAGGGACTAGTAACATTTATACAAGTACGTAAACATACAGTTAATTATTTGAAAATTACACAAATTATGTTAACACAAATATATAAAAGGTTGTTAAGTAATATGTTGTTAAGCAAGCAGGTAACGGTAATTAATATTTGCTTTACTATAACTATAACACTTTAGTGCTTATGAGCAACTTTAATTATCATTACCTTGTTCTAAAGTTGAGATAGGTGTAGGCAATTGTTTCAAAATTAAATGTCATTATCAATGGTAGAAAAGATAGATAAACAAACACGCTGCTAAGGATAAATACAGAAAATAGGTAACTAGATACAACACATAACAAAAACTAAATATCTAACACTTCTAATAAAGGAGAATTAGTAAGGTCAGCTTCTTCATTCATTAAAGGTACTGCGACAAAATTCGTTACAAGATCTTTTGAAATATTCCAGGGGCGCAAGAAATACCGGACTATATCCGGTTTATATCTAAAAAGGCCCTTGATAGAAATAAAAGTAACTAGTTACAAATTTACAATTTTCATTAATTTCAAGTTGATGGAAAGTGTTCTTCTTAAGATGTCCAATCTTAAGAAGAGTTTAGCTTTTCTAAAATTTTGTATTAATTGGTCCATAGTTGGGAACGGGTGATTTTCTCACATTATTGCCGTATTTGCCCTTATCGTGTCGATATAAATTCTAATTTCGCCGTTTGGTTTTAGAACAGGAACCATTGGTGAAACCCACTTAGAAGGTTGATCTACTGGTTCAACAATATCTGAGTTGACCAATTCCTCAATTGCGTTATTAACTTTATCTTCTATGGGAATAGGAGTTCTACGATATGATTGAATCACCCGCTTAACTGATTCATCTATAGGAATGATTACAAAAACATGTTTAATTTTTGGAAATGCAGATATGGTATTAACTTCAAATTAAGTTTCTATGCCAATACGTAGAACACGCAATACGTAATAATACGTAAGAATTTCGCTGTGCCTTTTCCGAGTAAATTCTTTGCGTTGTTTTTTTACAACGTAAAAAGTCGCAATCTTGGAAACATTGTTAACTTGAATTTCTGCGTCAAAACTGACCAAAACACTTAGACGCTTTTCTCTAGCATAAGCCATAAATGTTTTATTGGGTTTCTTTACCTGGTTGAACACCACTACCTTTGAATTGTTTAGGTGATTCTACGCCTTATAATTTATAATATTGCATTTGCTCCCTGACTCAATTACTATATGCAGTGAAATACCACCAATATGACATACTAGATTACAGTCATTGTCGATATGCAACACTTAATTTACATTGTCATCGTTATTACTATTAAATCTATCGAACTTTGTTTTTTTTTGTTTCTTTTGAGAATAGTTTATTGTTTGACTTCCTTTTCTCAGCCTTAGTTCTACACTGTTGACAAGTATGTCCTTTATAGCCACATTTTCTATATATAGAATTCTTAGCCGCGCAGTTGAAAGATAGGTGGTTCCTATATCCACAACGAAAACATACTTTTGGCTACTGTACTTGGCTGATGTATATTTGATCTAATGAAAAATTTTATATTTTAATTTTCAATTAAAATTTGTATTTTTATAGTATTTTTATGTTCTTTAATACGATTTACTTATCTTATGAATAACAGTGCCGGTTGCTACTATCAGGAGTTAAAAATGTGAAGTATTCTTTATTTAACCGTTTTGATAACCGTACTGCCTTTAAAAATATTTTGGCGCCATAATCTTCATTTGTCAGGTACTTCTTCATATATTTTATTCGGAAGTTTCTTTTATGTCTATTGAAAATAACATTTTTTAAATTGTGATAAGTGATACTTTCAGAACATTAGATTTGTTACTAATGTTCTTTATGTTTGATTTAATCTTGTGTTACGTAGCATCTTTCAATAACTTCTTTGACAATTTTGTAAATAAGAACTGGTTTTCAAACTTATTCAATCAAGATGAACTAATTCATCTAATGAATTCATCTTTTCTGTTTTCATTTCATTTTTCATCTAAATCACAGAAAATTAGTAAAACCGTAACTAAACGATTAATTTGCATTAATAAATGAAGATTGACCGGTATAACGCGATATGCATTGATATATCAATTGACAAAAACTAAAATTATTAAGCACATTTATGCTCGTAAAGAATATAATAATTACAGAAATAGCGATTAAACAAAATAATAAAAGTTAGTTTAGAACGATCTGACCTTTTAGTGCGTAATTAATCTTAATTAATTAAGTGACGATACCTTGGCTGAATTTCGGGAAACACGGACGAATAAACACTAAAAACAAAAATCACTTGATTTCACTAAGTAAGGTTGGCTTAGAGCTTTTATTGTTTTTTTGTCTGAAAAATTACTAACTTTTGAGACATTTGGGTTACCCTTATATAGCTTTCACAGTGAATTAATTTGAAATGCAAACCTATCTGAGATTGATATACATTGTAACGGTACATTTTCTATCGGCCTTATGTACGTGAATTTTGCATGCATACTTATTAAAGAAAACTTAAAGTTCGGTCCTGCAAAACTGTACTTTATTCCTAGCTAAAGTTTTGTCGTATAAATACATTTATAACGAACATTTTAAAAGATTGTTTTTAAATTTCTACAAATTTAATGGATGCGGAGGTAATAAATAATATTTTTAGAATTTTGTTTGTCCCCTAGTAATAATGGTTGCGTTGCTAAAAAAATTAAAAGACCTTGATAAAACATAAAATGTACTCAAGTCATCTCGCTTTATAAAAACATTTTCGCTTGTATTCTGGGAATGCGTCAGTGGGGGATCAATTCCTTCTTTGTTCAAAGGTGACACCTACACGTGTTTGAAATTCAGCTTGGCTTTTGCGTATTTACCTCGAAAATTACACCATCAGCAAGTCTAGCCAGCACATGTGATACAGGGTTCCCGCGTTTCTCTCTCCGATCCCTACTTCTGTTCGTTAGGTCGAGAATGATGCGTGAATGTTAGTAAAAACCTCCTTATTGAATAGAAAAACATAGTTACTTCGTGCTAAAATAGGGGTCCAAAATATTAAAAAACATCTCTTCACTTTCGATCCAGCTTTGAAAAGAGTCAGTTGACTCTGGGGTCGACTCTATCGAATTATAATTTAACGTTAATTATTTAGAATTAATGCAATTTCTAAATACAGCTTCCGTACAGTTTAGCGGCTATTCGCTGTGAAGTGAATTTTTTTGAAGTTGTTTAGTTTTTGATAAATCTTGTTCGAGAAGATTTACAAATACAGTATCGTTAATAATCACTTATGGTTTGTTTTATTGCGATGAACCATTAAAAACAATTACGTCTTTCTGTTCGCGCTTTAAAAATAGTGTAGTTTTGTTATTAAAAATTACGTAATTTGGTTAATAATTTAAACTATAAATTCCCGTTTTATCTGCAGACAAAGACAAATAACTATTTTATTACGGGAGGAATTTTAAAGAGTGGCAAGTGTTACTTGGGTTAAATCTGTTGAGTTTTTAAAAGATATTACCATTATTCCTCGTGAATAAATTATAAACAATAAACAATAACAGAAACAGGATTGTTTAAACTGTGCTTAACAAAGATTGGTGGTGAAATCGTACTGATGATTGACTATTTTGATCACAAAAAGTATTTCTTTGGACCTGCTACTTTCAAACTACAATTTAAAACCGTCTAGAATCAATCACGGTTTTTTTCCAAGTGAGGCTTTTCCAACTTCTTGCTGACCAGCATGGCTTGTTTTGTAAGGCAAATAAACAAAGGTTTAATGGGATAAAATTTAAGGTACTGTACTTTAAGAACTATTTATCATTGTAATTTTTGTTGACGGATTATTTGAACAAGTGAATTTTGTTGTTTCCTACAAGAACAGAGCTCTCTAGTAGTATTTAATTTTAGTTCGTCACCATTAGTGAAATTTAAATCCATTAACTTCTGTAATATTTAAATAGATCTACTTCAGTATTAATTGATAGACTTTTTAGATAGAGTTAATTTTTATCAAGTTGCATAATGATTTTACATTAAATAATATCTTGAATGCAAATTCATATAGAAAAATTTATCGACTCTGCTGGGACTCGAACCCAGGACCCTCCACTGTCTAGGTGGTATCTCTACCAACTGAGCTACAGAGCACGACTATCAGCAAAGCGAAAAATTTCCCATATGAATTAGATAGTAGGCAAACATAGTTACTTTGTATGTTGCCGTTTTTTTATACCCCTCTGGTTATTTTACTAACTACTAATTAGATAAAATGATAGATTATTTAATTCCCTATCTAATGGTATTACATTCATGTTTTTATTACGAAATATGTAAGGCTCCATTGAAACTCGATGGAATATCATCTTTATACAACTATATTTGAACTTAATTACTAAAACATAATTTTTCACACCTTCCTATCTTCACGAATTTAAACTTTATATACTAACAAACATTATTACATAATTTCAAATATCAACAAAATGGAAATTCAGGCTAAATTCATTATTTTTGATATTGTTACGAAGGGTTAAATTAAAAAATGAAAAGATTAATTTGGAAATCAAAATTAAGATAATTGCATAATGCAAATAATTATTAATATCAAAGCTTTATCAATTTTATTGAGGTTGCCAAGGGTAATAAACTTCATTTCTTTGTAAGCAATTTTTATATGATGGGATGGAGCAATCAATTTTAGTTTTTTAAGTGAGTTAGTTACCGACAAGGCTTTGGAGAGGTTAAGTTAACTATTATATGTATGTATGTAGATCTTAAGTTATTTTGTAAATTAGTTTAAGTTAAATATGGTATACCATTGAATCGATACTGTGTTAAAAATGTACTACCATCTGAGTAACCCCCAGTTACACAAAAATAGAATGTAACAATATACGATGCATAATAGCACATACTTGTATGTTATTTTACTGATATTATGTGTAGAAAGCAGCACCTACATTCAAGATAGTTCCAATTCTGTGCTACTAGAAACTATTTCACAATCCTACAAGAAAAGTATTTAGCCGAGAATTGTACAATTTTGCAATAGAAGAAAATTTAATGATATCAAAATCTCGTTAACTTGAAAACATATTTCTTTCTTATAAAAAGACCACGTAAGGTTGTAAATACTTGTATACCTCCCTATCACAAACACACTTTGTCTGTTTTAGGTTAAATCTTGCATAAACTTTGACCTCATCTTAATTTAATCATTTTTGATGATCAACTCTCACATCGTTATGTGAATAACCAGAATTAACTAAGTTCTATGGAAAATCAGCCTTACAAATATCCTTTAACTGATTATTATGTACTAGTGTGCACGTTACTTATGATAACCGTTTTCTAGCTTCTTAACAGATAAGATTTGTTTAAGGGTGGCTTTGCTTATGTGTTCTATAGAAGTTTAATGTAGTTGCCAGGTTGATTCCATTGTTTTTTGTTAATTCTCTGTCAGACTTTATGTAATTACAATTAAAATACAGTCCATTTGAATCGAAGATTTATTTTTTACTGGGTTTTGGAAACAATTATTGCTTATGCAATAATCAATTTTGCATGTCAAAATATCACGACAATATATTGGTATTCTAAGTAATTAAATATAAAAAATAATTATAATAATGTTGTAAAAACTATAGGACTATTTACTTGTGTAAATATTTTGTTGCAGTACAAGTTCTGGAACAAAAATCTACAAAATGGTATAATCAATCTCCAGTTCAAGCGGGTAATTATTTACAGTAGCAAAAAATTTAACATGCCTTCTTCCCCAATGACACAAAAACTATAGGTCCAACCTCAATGTGATTGTACTGGAAACTGGAATTACTAAAAATTCCCCTAAATTCAAGTAAGATGGTCTATACAATTATAGCAATCAGTTTTATAAGGTCCGATGACTGTTCTGTCATCACAATCTTCTGTTCAGAAAAAAAAACAATAAATAAATTCTATAGTTGTAGTAGGTTTTTTGTACTATTTAACTGCAAAAAAAATCTAGATGAACGTAAAATTAATTTAGCAATATAAGTTATCTATTAGACATTGTTTTTACAAAATATATTTACACAAATCACTATATTGTTGTAGTGAAGTCTTTTTTGTAATTATATTTGTAACTTTGTTTATATTAATTGTACACTCGGCCGAATATCGGGCTGAATAACACACAGTCAACTGTTTTATAATCTTTGATTTATACCTTAACATGTTAAACAGACTCTAGAAATTTGTTAACTTCCAATTGGCGTTTTCGTTGAAGATCCACTCTAAATACATAATAGCAATTTGAACTAATGGTAAAATATTTATTGCCCTAATGATACTTTGAATCGATTGGACATTATTATGATGAAACGTTAAACTTTGACATTTGTTATTATAACCCCAAAATTTTGTATCAGAGCCTTATAGGATTCAAGCAAATTTTGCTTTTGATTCAATTGAAGGGTATAAATTAATAACTTTAATTATTTTAGGTGGTGTAATGTCTGTACTAGCAACTTTACAATGGATTATCCTTTTAAGACTTCAAGACTGCAAAGTGAGTTATTTAACCTTAAATATATTACCTCTTCAAGAAATGTTTTTACTTTTGTAAAACAAAACACAAGCTCTGCTTTTTATTACACATTTTGATTATGAACAAACCTGGTGTGTTGTTGAAATTATGTTCCTCTTCTTCTGTTCTGTATGAACGCCATACACCAACTGCTGCTAAAATGATTCAGGTAAATTGCCTCGATTTATTTTACCTTTTATTTTTTGTTTCATACAAAGTTCAAGAGAACAATACAGTTATTTGCTTTTATTTTTTAGTTGAACATTCTGAATCACCTCCTTGATTTATGAAGCTCTATTGTACCACCTCGTTCCAGAACGTCTCCAAGGATTATTTTAAATAATTTTCTTTCTGTTAGTTTCTGTTCTTAAATTTTATTTATAAATAATGTAGAACTTTTAAAACACTGGTTTATTGCTTTTAAGCATTTATTATCTTTATATTTCATTAGTTTGCACTATAGTTGCAGCAAGTTTACAGAATTTGAAAAGTTACATGTTACTCTTTTCTGAATAACGTATCAACAAATTTATATTTACATTTTTTAGATTATTTTTTTAAATTTTCTTACTGTTATGAAAATTGCCATTACATCTCAGCTAGACTTAGGTAATTATACCCCATCATGATTATTGTAAAATCCTACTACACTAACTACAACTGCATTTAATTTAAATGCATTTTCAGTAAGATGTTAAAATATTTTACATTATTACTATTATTTCATTTAAAGATTCTTTTTCAGGAAAAGTTGCGAGTGGAAACCTCTCAAACTAAAATAAATCTTTCTAGCTAAATAATATCGATGTACAACTAATAATTAAATGAAAGTCATCTCAAACCTAATTCATATTGTGATAATTTATGTTTAACTGTTCAAGGAGTAATTAGTAAATAACAAATGCAAACTAGAAATAGCTAACAGCACATAGCAATAGGGAATGGTGTTTTATATGCACCCATAAGAATTCATGCAAATTCATAATCCAAATAACTTTTAATTGAGGTAAATAGTTTTATAAGTGCGCTGATGGAAATAGCATCACAATATTTTATGCGAATAAAAAATAAATTATTTAAATACAATCGACAAATGTACTGGCTCCTTGGTAGGAATTCAGAACTCTCGCTTGAAAACAAGATATTATTATATAAAGCCATCCTCAAACCGATTTGGACGTATGGCATCCCACTTTGGGGTTCTGCTAGCAACTCCAACCTAGATATACTTCAGAGGTTTCAAAACAAAGTTCTACACACCATAGTTAACGCCACATGGTATGTTCCGAACACTGTGCTGCATTCTGATCTGGGATTACCAACAATACGAGAAGAAATGATCACCCATACAGGAATATACAAAGATAAGATCTTAAATCATCCAAATCAACTCGCAACCATACTATTTGATGAGGAAAAAGAACCACGCCGCCTGAAAAGGTTTAAACCAAATGATTTCGAAACTCGTTTTATTTAATTGTAGCTACTTATACACATTATCTTACTATTGATATTATTCTTGAGAATGTCCGCAGGGGCATTTCTCTACATGACATGTTTTCTTATATAGCTTAAGTTTATAGAATAAGTTCTCACATATGTTGTAATTATAGTCTGTAATAAGGATTGCTGGTACAATTTCTAGGAGTCTAATAAAAAAATTTAAATACTAAAACCTAACCATACAAGAATATGTCTATATAATACTACATTGAATTATTCAGTTCTATATTGGACTGCTCACGTATTTCATCTATCCTCTTATTATCTTGTCGATTTAAAACGAATTTTGCTAGAGTTAGTAAATTACCTATGCCTATTAAAATACAGACAACAATTAACAAAACCTTGTACGTACTAACTTTATTATAATATTCGTTTAATGCTTTATAATTAAAATTAAAGCCACCTTTACTGTCATTTACAAGAGAATCAAATTTGGAATGGATGGCTTTCAACGAATCTTCTAAACTATCGATATGATCAATAGTCAAATGAGGCATTGAGCTTTCCTTTTGTTGTTGAATTAGTTTATCTATCTTCTTATTAGAAGCAACAATTTTAGTCTCAATTCCCATCCCCTTATCGTCGTCAGGAAGTATTCCTGTTGAATTCTCACAGGTAATACCTTGAACGGACATCGGTGTTTTATTATATAATTCATCTGATCTACCAGCTGAGTAGTACTTAAAACATATTACATACCACTTGACAAATGTTCTATAAATCTCCAGAACTCTAGAACAAGGAATCTTATTTTGATTAAAATCGATTGTTCTTAATCTAGGTAAAGTTTGTACTAAAGCCGTATCGTTTAAATCAGACAGTTTGTTGTGATTAACGAACAGATAAGTTAGTTTCATTTGGGATAAAAACAGTGTAGGGTTAAGAATAGAAATTTGGTTATGAGATACATCCAAATGCCACAACTTTTCTAGATTAGAAAATACATTTCTGTGCAAAATAGCAATTTCGTTTCTACTCATATCTAAACTGCTTAAACTTAAGACAGTTTGAAAAGTATTGGGTTCAAGGGTATTGATTTTATTAAGACTTATATTTAACTTACCAAGATTATTTAAACCAGTAAACAACCTAGAATCTAATACAGTAATTTCATTAGAATTTATATCTAATTCATATAATTTAGTTAAGTCTTCAAAAACGCCGTCTGAAATTTCAGATAATCTATTATTTGCCAAATTTAAATATTCCAGCTTTTTCAAAGAAGTAAATGCTAATAATTCGATTGTGGTTATTCGATTACCCTCAAGAACTAACCTTTGAAGATCATCTAATCCGTCAAAATTATGGGCATATATAGTGGTTAACTTATTAAAAGAAAAGTCAAAACAAAAGTCAAGAAAACGGAAATCTCGACCGAGTTTGAAACCAATAAATGCTCCAGGCTTTATATTTTCAATTGACGTATTTGAAAAATCATATTTACCTTTATTACTAACGGGACCACCTTTAAGACCTATTCGAGCTATGTTGGTGAATGCATTTGATTCTATCGTTTGGAATGTACAATTTTTGATATATAACTCTGCGAAATGAGGCAACCCTTCGAATGCATTATGATTAATAACAGATATGTTGAGGTTTTCTAAATGTACGGAACTCAAAGCCGTGTTTTCATTGAAAGCATAGCTGCCAATTATTGAAATTTCGGAATTGGCAATTAAAAGCGTGTGCAATTTAATAAGACCTGCAAAGGCATATTCGTTAATAATATTAATGCCGTCGTTCAAGTATAAAGTGTCTAGGTTTGTAAGTCCAAAGAAGATGTAACTTTCAAGAGAAGTAATGGTATTTCTACGTAAGTCAAGGACTGTTAATTTCTCCAATCCTCTGAATGTCCCAGGTTCCATGGAATTTATATTTAAGTTACTCAAATTTAATTTTGTAAGGGAGCTTAATCCAAAAAAGGAGTTCTTTTTTAGCGAAGTGATTGTATTTTCACTTATATCAAAATATTGCAATTTATTCAGTCCATCAAATGCATAGCCTTCTAGTTTCCCAATACTACTGTTCCTTAGAGATAAACTCTCTAATAGTGATAAGCCATCAAACGTATTGGAGTGTAATATATCAATCTTGTTGAGACTTAAATCTAAATAATTCAGATTATCTAGACCTTTAAAACAACCTGGCACTATTTTAGAAATGGTCAAATTAGTCAAGTTTAAATTTTTCAAGTTGTTCAATCCGTTAAAGCAATCTTTATTTAACGTTTTTAGAGTGTTGTTGGTTATATTGAGATTTTCAAGCTGATTTAACCCAGAGAAGGCATTGCTTTCTAAAAATGTAATTTGATTGTTCTCCATTCGCAAAGTTCTTAATTTGGTTAAACCTGAAAACGTATTTTCTTTAATTGAATTGATCTTGTTATTATTTAGATAGATCACTGTGAGATTTTCAGTACCTTTAAATGCACCAGTTTCGATAATTTCGATACTTGAGTTGGTTAAATTTAACTGAGATATACACTTTAATCCTTGAAACGTATCTGTTTCTAATCGAGAAATAGGAGAGTTTGTTAGATTAATTTTGGTGAGCTTGTTGAGTTCATAAAACGTGTTTGCTTGGATGTTTAGTACGCCTGTATTTTGATCTAGATACAGAAATTTTAAATTTGACAAACCCATGAAAGTATCAGGCTCCAAACGATATATCATGTTGTTAGTCAGGCGCAGACTTTGCAGGTTTTTCAGCCCATTAAAAGCACCTGGTGATATATAAGTAATAGAGGAATTTGATAAACTCAATATTTGTAAATTATCTAAGCCCAGAAAAACATCCGACGAAATATAGTAAAATTCATTAGCATTCATACTTAAATAGGTAAGCATTTTTAATTTCGAAAAACGAATTGTTTTTAAAATGATATTATTCTGATTTAGAGATAAATAATCTAAGTTTCTTAAATCTTCAAAAGCGCTTATGTCCATATCTAGAATTTTATTATTAGATAAAGCTAGATATGATAAATTATCCGTACCATTAAAAGCATTGGCGTGAATAGTTTGTATCGATTGTCCAGACAACTGTAATGAACGAATATTAATCAAACCATAAAATGTGTTTGATTCTAATGTTCGCAACGAATTTTTATATATATTAAATTGGCTTAGACGATTTAAATTAGCAAATGAATTTGGTTGTATATACGTTATATTATTGTACGATACATCTAATCTTATAAGATTAACCAATCCTTCGAAACTCGTAACATTTATACTATGTAATCTATTATGAGTCAAATCTAAGTTTCTTAGGTTATGTAGTTTTTCAAAAACCTTACCATAGAACGTCACAAGATAATTTTTACGCAATATTAAAATTGTCAGTTCTTCTAGATTAGCGAAGCTATCTGAATGTACTTCTTGTATCTGATTGTTTTGTAGATCCAAAGTCTTTAATTTTTTATTGCATTGGAAGTAATTGCGAATATCTGTTAAATTGTTGTTCTTGATCGTTAAATCCTGAAGCTGTTCAAAATTACATAAAACTTTTTCTAAATCTGTTAGTTGATTATCACTTAAATCTAGGAACGTCAAATTATTAAGTTTTGGAAAACTGCTACCTCGTAACTTACTAATCTTATTATTACTTAAGTCTAAGTCTTCCAAACCCTGCAATCCACTACTTAGTTTTACTTCTTTGATATGATTGTCCGATAGAAATAGTCTTCTTAAAGATGTGAATTCGGCAAAAGTGTCTTCTTCCATATTTTCTATATTGCATTGATGAATTTTGATCTCACTGTATTCATCGATATGTTGAACAGAAAAACTTGAACGTCCCACAAAACTAAAATTTGAATGACTAATATCCAATGTGGCACAAACAGCTTCTGCACTTCTTGCTCCATAAATGTGGTTAACTAAGGATAATCCTGATTCTAAGTCTTCATTATTAATTTCAGTGCATTTTAGTGTATCACACGGACCTTTTCTCCAATAACATCTTTGTTCTGTGCGGACAACGGGAAATAGAAAAACTAACCACACTCCAAGGTAACATTTTAAGATAGTTTTACTCATTTTACTAAACTAAAAATTAAATTGATTAATTAGATAATAAAAAATGTAACGAACAACTTACCTTAATTCACTTGATTCTCTCCACTTCAGTGATACTTCAGTCACAAATGTTAAACTACTAATACACTATCAGTTAAATAAATATAATCTTTGAATTTCTTAAAATTGTTTGTTTATTTTAATTGCGGTGTTTGTAACGAGAAAAAGAGATATTCTTGTTATCTAGCAGCAAAACAATTAATATAATAAGTGTTTTAGAAGAAATCTTTAAATTTTATTTGCCTATCTGTTATTTCCACATAGAACATCCTCCCTCAATAAAAATAAAAATCACGTAAAATTGGTCTTTACATTTTTAAAATGTTAAAATGTGTATGTTGTACATGAATATGATTGTATGGTCATCATAGGTTATCAACGATTGTTTTAAAGGTTGTTCCAGAAAAAAATGTTGTAGATTAATATATAATTATCTGAAAAATCGAAGCTAAATAATATTGGCAATTTTATTGCATATTCTTAATGACACAATTATTTTCTAACAAATAAAATAAAACTAATCGATTATTCCTAACACAATCAAACTTTCCTACTTTTCTTCTAACTCCTTCCTTCAACGCGTATACATCTTGGTTTATAACCATTCTTGTTGCTTGTGTCCATTTATACTTCAAGTCCTCACTGTAGAAGAAGCAAGTTTACTATACTATAAAAGTTTTGCTTCATGTGCGCACATTATTCTTCAATTGGTTGCAGTTGCAGAATTTTCTTCCTTTTGGACAATTCACTATTATTTTCTTTATAAAATGCTAACTCTGCGTAGAAGCATCGTCTACTCACATGCTATAACTCATTTTGACGGGTTCGACGAGCAGAGCAATTTTGTCGTTTTAGCGCATTCGGAAATAATTCTTATTGTGCAAAAGTTATGTCAAGAAGACTATTGCACCTCCTGGTA
Organism: Agrypnus murinus; assembly: GCA_929113105.1. Lineage (NCBI taxonomy): Eukaryota > Metazoa > Arthropoda > Insecta > Coleoptera > Elateridae > Agrypnus > Agrypnus murinus. Next base: position 84,477,514 of record OV816027.1, on the reverse strand, counting down.
GTTTCAATCGTTTTCTTATGGATTCAGAATGCCTACCACCATAAACTGCATATCTTCAGAATCTACGATACATGTTGCTTCAGTTACACATTACATTTACTAGGCCCGGGTCGCGTGGGATATGTAGTCCGAAATGTACGGTACAGAACTACAGCAATTTTCTTTACTTACCTCAAAGAAGCTGCGGAATGAGTTTATCATGAATGAATGAAATACATCATACTAAAGTCTTTTTGTGTAAAATCAAAATAAAACTGTTACCTATGCCAATTAGTCCAGTTATTTTAGGATTATTGTCCTAAAAAGTCGGAACTATTTTTTTTCTATTAAACGCTTGAGTTTGTCGTTTTAAACAATACATTAAAAATCAGATCGCTCTGACGTTAGAAGATATTAAATGTAAAAGGTAAAAAAAACGTTGTTTTGCGATTATCTCACTTCCTATGGCTCGGAGGTCAATTAAGGTTATTATAAAAATGGAAGACAATTAAATTTCCACCAAAAAAGGTTATATCTATTTTTTACGTACAGTGAACCGTTTACGAGATACTCAATATAATTTACATACAGTAGAAACTGCCTAAAGTGACCACCCTTGGGACTGACCCAAAATGGTCAATTTAAGCAGGTGGTCACTTTGTACAAGTGTAAATTTTTTATACACAACAAGTTTTATTTTCATGCGATATTCATTACATACAGGTAGGTATTTTGAGTTTTTGTGCTTATAGTAAATGCTAAAAAATGTATATGTACAATATATATATTTATTCAACAGAGCACTTACCCTACTTATTTCATGCGATAAATATGTGTTATGTACATACTACTTATAGGTACATATTTATTTAAAAATCATGTAACGTAGATTGTCTCAAGATCATATGTTTAGCACAGATTAGTTCATTAATATTATTTTTAGCATGGTACAGTTCTGTTAGGATTCCAGGGCAGTTCTGAATAGTAAAATGTTCCGCTGTTTTTCTTTCACTGTGGTTTTCTAAAAACTAACACCTTTTGTTTTTCTTTCAAATTTAGTTCTTTGTAAACTTTTTTGAAATCATCTTGATCGAACTAATTAACACAAGGGTTTCAATCAATAGATGAAACAAGACTGATTTTATAAACAATTTTAAAACTATCCAAGGGTTACTAATGTGAGTGTTTGCAGGTAATGAATTTCTCAGAAGCAGAAATAAAGTCTTAAAACTTGGAAATACCTGAACCCAACTGGTCACTATTAAGGGATTAGATGCATTCTTAGAAATTCTTTGAATGCAATTTACATGTACATGCCTATTTAAACTTTTAGAAGATTAGTTATAACTGTAAGTAAAGTAATCCCTTGGCTAATGGTCACATTACACAAACATTTTTAAACAAATATTTGAGGTAAATGTGGTCAATGGTCACAAAAGACAAGTGGTCAGTTTATACAGTATAAATTACATTAGAGTAATGGGATTTTTGCAGGGACTGAGAAAAAGTGGTCAATATGACCAGAGGGTCAGTTTAAACAGGTGGTCAGATTTACAGGTTTCACTGTATAATACTTTATACAATTTTATCCATTTCCGCATCACCTTCGAGGTAGAATACAAGGCCAGTTTTTCCGCATGGTTTTCCCAGTAGGCCTAATCCATGTTTAGTAATAATAATAATAATAATAATAATTGCTACAACCCATTACCTGGAAACCAGGCCCCAGAAGCTATAAGCTTGTGCGGGTGGGAGGGGGCGATTATTATTATTACGTAGGCCCATGTGCGGCTGCAGCCGATTTACAGATGGAACAGCACAAATCCCACATTTGTGCCACAGCTAAGGAAAACTGCAGAAAACGTTAACCAGATCTGTCGGCACCGGGAATCGACCCCGGGCCGCCTGGGTGAAAGTCCGTGAAAGTAATTACGTCTCCTTTTCGTCTTTGTCAATTTTATGTATCTGTATTTCGTCGTTATTCTCTTTGAGCTCTCCATCTTCACCATAGTTATCATCTTTACTTATAGTTACTACCAACAGATGAATGGCATTGGCCTCATCATGCTTAGTCGAATAATTATCGGAAGAATCAACAACAGAAGCTTCAGGCGCGAAATTAAGACATGATTGTCAATGACAATTTCCGCGAATAATGGAGCAAGGTAATCCGATTTTTATGAATTCACAGTTTCTACTACAACCTTTTCTACAATTACATAAAATTGTATTAAGAATACTGCCCGGCACAGGTGGTAATAGTGTCGTAAAGGACTCAAAGAAATCGTTATTTAAGATCCACCCCAACTGTTCGCCATCGCCAAAATTATACGTACTCCATTCTCGAGCATTAGTTATTGAGAGCAATTTCCTCATTGAAAAACTTTTGCAGATATATGTAAATCAAAACGATTTTCAAATATTTTTATAGTATTAAGTATTTCTTTATTAAATACTAGCATAATAACCGTTGAAAAATCAACGGTCCCCTTCTTGCCATGTCACTCGCCTGGTCTATCCACGAAGTAAGAAAACAGTTCTACTTATAAAAGTTAATTTTTGGAATCCACCACCAACACTCTCCCACCTACTTTAGTAGTCCTTAACCCCTACCGTAAACAATTACCAGTTTATATGCATGCATACTTGAGCATATTGTTGAGTAACCTTGGCGGACGAACGAACATACGAACAAATGAACGGACATGATTCCTTAATTGAATATTTCGTCGTACACAAGGTTTGTCGTAACCTTTTCCTTTTTGATGCCTCTTCTTCTTTCTCTCTATCATTTTTCTTCCTCTCTCTATCAACCGCTTTATTTCCAATCTTTCAACTTCTATTTCTCTGATCTTCGAACCTTTCTTTTTCTATCTCTCATCTTTCTTTCTAACATTTTTCTTCCTCTCCCTGTCAGCGTCTATATTTCCGACCTTTGTACGTCTATTTCTGTTATGTTCGAACCTTTTCTTTTTCGATTTCTTATCTACTTTCTTTGTAGCATTTTTCTTCTTACCCTTGTCAGCCTCTTTATTTTCGACCTTTGTATGTCTATCTCTGTTATCTTCCAACCTTTTCTTTTTTGACTCCTCACTCTTTTTATCTCTGACTTGTCTCTTTCTTTCGATTGCAATAAATCGATCTTCTCTTGAGCCAGACTCTTAGTTGTCTCCCCATCTCGCTTTCTGACTTAAATCCTTTTGCCCCTAATTGTTGTTGACTTCCTTTTTTTGTGCTTCTTTCAAACAGACCCGCCGTCTTCTAAATCTTCTTGACGCGGTGTTTCAATTTTCTCCAACATATCAAAGTGACCCTCTGAGAGTCTCCCTGAGAAAAGTAGCCTTTTTGTATGCAGGTCAACTTGAACCTGAGGTGTAGTCGGATAGAAGAGGCTGCCGTCCCTCCACTCTTCAAATACAAATGGAAAGATTTGGGTAGCTGCAATAACTTAAGTCCTACTGAGGCCCATCTCTGCCCGGTATTCGGTAGATGTTAGGTAATTATCATCGCCGGGAGTCGAACTAAGGACCTCAAACTCTTCCCAGTTGTTGCACACGTGGCCGAAAATGAGGTCCCCTACCAAAAAAAACTCGCCCGATGTTGCGTCGCTCTTTATATATGAACAGAACAATGCTCCTAGAGAAAGAAGTGTCACCTCGTAGCTCAGGGTGTGCTACTCCAATGGAGTTTCTATTTTCCTTAATAGTAATGTCAATAGGATCATAACATGTAACATTGTAACTATAATTTAAAATAATCACGTTTGATTCATAATTAGCAATGCCTTTCTTCGTAATTACTAATAAACCCAAAACCTTTTTTGCTCAAATAAATACTATAAAACACATAAGTTGGCCATTTTTCAAAATAACTTTTAACAAATGGCAGGCGTGTTCAAAGAGAATACATAATATAGTTATTTTAATTATATATGTAGTTTTTTATTATCTATCTCCTTTATATTAGCATAATATTCGTTGGAATATCAACGGCGTGTGAAGGAACCACAGCTGAAAACGTGCCATCGATCGCTGGCAATCAGCGTTCCCCCATTAACTTTGTAGTTTTTGTAAGCTCAGTTGTTGTAAAAACTGTTGAATTTCGAGAACCACTGAATGGATTTGACCTGACCACTGATGCGGTTTTCACCATTTGATAGCTTGTTTCTTAGAGAAGGTTTCTATGTATACAGATTTCTCAGAGGATCTTTCGAAAGTCGTGTAATAAGCAAAGCGTGAAATAAGTAATTAAGAAAATTCCGCTCAAACCGGGACAAAGCGCATTTCGCTGCAAAATTGATAAGAGACAAAGGCAAACTGTAAGCGAACGAATTGTAGATCTCAAAAAGATCTATAAAAAAGCCCATGGCATATACGTATCTCTTACAGAATACTCACAATCAAGATTTTTATAATAGTTCTTTTGCGAAAAACTCTTCTTCCCTGGAATGTTGCCTTACTCCGCCCCTGGATGAAATAACGGTAATTTATGTATTTTTTGTATCTTTAGAATTGTTTCAAGTATAATTTGAAGTATGTAGCTTACCCCATTCAAGAGATATATAGCCATAATATATTTTTTAAGAAATGCCTCCCCCTGCCACCCCTCGGGATTTTTAGGATTAAAAATATACTCACGCACACCTTTGGGGTAAGGACCACCTGCCTGTAAAATTTCAGCTTCCTAAGTCTTCTAGTTTTCGAGATCTTTTTCGGTGGACATTGGACATCAGACATCGGAACTGGCTATTATTATATTAGGAGAGAGCGGAAGTGGATCGCCGTGTGTGGCGTATCCGATTATAGCGTGTAGAAATAAAATATGTTGCATACAATGAGGATATTTGTAAAAGCTTGAATAACTATAGAATTGTGTGTTGACCTTTTCCTTGAATGGTTTCATTAAAAATAATTGTTGCTGTGAACGACTACGTCCTGTAAAAAGGACCAAAAGATTAAAATTATTTTTTTTATTAACCCGGATTAATAGGAACTTATCTTGAGAAATTGGCACTTCTATACTTTCGTCGAAAACAACTTCGAGAAATCCAGAGAATGTGACAGTTCTACGTGACTTCTCCAATGCCTTCATGTTTTTACTGTAGTCATTGTCGTCATAGCCATTGTATATAAGCAACATATCTGTAACTGTAACTGTAACACAGAAGAAAGTATTATTTTTTGTCATATGACTCGGTACAGAAAAAATCCGCTATCAATGACATATGTAACGTTGCCAGAATCTATCTCGTGCACGGCCATAAGTCATGCTATAATGTCTGCAGTGAGACCAAGATCATTTTCAATACAATTATTGATTGGCATTTTTGTTTTTTTTACTTCGTAGATATGGTTTAAAACGGCTTCAACAAATTTTGGCTTTTCTGCTCCATATAAAGAAATACAAAAATGGCGAAGACGAAGAACTCAAAGAGCATAACGACGAAATACAGATACATGAAATTGACAAAGATGAAGACGAGACGTAATTTTTAAACACTAAACATGGATTAGGCCTACCGGGGAGACCATGTAAAAAAAGGGCCTTGTATTCTACCTCGTGGTGGTGCGGAAACGGGTACAACGTACATTATACACCTTCTTTGCGATACATCTCGAAAACGTTTAGCAGTACGTAAAAAATAAATATAAACCTTTTTTGTCGGGAATTTAAATATATTTCATTTTTATTACCTTAATTGACCTCCAATTCATAGGAAGTGAGATATTCGCAATACGACGAATTTTTTCCCTTTGATCTTTAATATCTTCTTACGCCGACGCGATCTCACCCTCGATTTTTAATATATTGTTTAAAATGTGTTTTAACGAAATCAAGTCAACGATATTCATGGCGATGCCCACGATATTACTGCTATTATATTTAAAAATATAAATAAACATCATTTGCTTGATTATTATAATCAATACTATGACTTTCCCATGCTCTTTATTCTGTTTGACTTACTGCATGTTTTTGTAAGGGAAAACATAACTCCTCCCCTTCATTTTGCGCAGAGCTCCAAGATCGGGTTCGCAAGGTTGCCAGGAGATGCGACACTGACGTGGTATAGCAGTTCATCAAGAGAAATTGTACAAAGCGGTCAGAATAGAAAGCCAGTTCAAATTGTATAAAGTTCTGCGTTTACAGGAATGTCCGAACTGACAGTTTATTTACGGCAATCGTGAATGTGCTGAATGGGTCCATGGGTCATGGCACTGCGGCATCTTGCACTCAGCAGATTTTTATGATTTGTAAAGAAACCACTCACCACTGATTTGTTTTGGGGGTTTCTTAGTTCTTTTATCAGTATAACATTCCAAATGCGAAATTATATTTTCCTTGAATTTTTTACTAAGTTTTTTTAATTTAATCTGAAATTATCGCCTGGTTACGGTGTTACTTGGGAGCTTCTGCCAGTCTATAAATGCTGAAATTGCCATCCTGGGTAAAACAGGATGTATTGCTATATCCACCAAAGTTAGACCAAGACGTATTTAGTATTGCGCTAAAGCTTGAAATGGAAAAGAAACGAATAGTTTAAAATGATAAAATAGGCTTAAATCTTCCGCTTAGAAGCAGCACATAGTCCATAAAAAGAGATGGGAATGTACTTTATTTCTACTTTTGTGTTACTAGCAGTTAGGTATAGTCGAATATAAACATAAATATAACACTTCTGTTGGTGAACTGATATTATTTTTGAATATTACGTCATGTTACATTCTTGTTAAGGTTTCATATCTGGCTAAAGATAAGGCAAATGGTTTAGCAACAACACTGAATCTGTAGAGTATTTCTGGAGTGAGCGACTACTTGTGACCATGTGCTGTAAATAACCACTTTTATATCCAGAACTTATATAACAGACCTTTACTTCAAAATGCTTCACAAGAGAGACTACGATGCGTAAATTAAACAACCGAGAAATCTCCAAAAATCCATTAACTCCCTTCCTTCCACATACATTAAACTCTGCAAAGTCTAACAGTTAGATTTTTATCAAAAGTTGCAGAGATTTGCGATCTTTGAGAATATTGAAGTTGCTAAAGAGAAGAACGTCATGCTATTATTAAATTCCTGTCTCAGAAAGTAAAGTTTACTGTTTTGAAACAATTCTGAAGAATAATACAGAAGAATTGAAAAAAACAAAGCAGAGTACTGCAAAGAAATATTTGCTGAGAATCCTAGAATTGATGAATGATGAATGCTTAATCCATTCTTTCCAATTTTGTGGATTTCTTAATTAAAACATAAAGAACAAATACAATTAGGTGGCGCCCATATAATAATTATTATTGGCAACTCTTTGCTTCTTTCTCGCAATTTAAAACCTTTATGAACTAGCACCCACAAGCCTGAATTGTATTTGAACTAGAGCGATGTCTCTGCCGTGGCATACGATTTAACAGTATCGTTACAGAAGCATTAAGTGTTTGATTTATTATCGATTAGTGTTTGTGGCTATTGCTTATAAATTTACCGGAGAGTAGAGAGTAGTGGTACAATTGACACACAATTATAGGGCAGGTACAGGTTTACATACTGTAAAGGGTTAATTATTGCGAATATTTAATTAATATTTAAGTTTTAATGTTAAATTTAAATCTGGTATAAAGGAAAAAAATTCTTGTTGGTACGTGCAGCCAAATTTAAATTATAAATTTTAGTCTATTTACAACCCTAAAACCGCTAAACAAAATGTTTATCTCAATTATACTTTCAGATAATGGTTATTGTTTGTGTAAAAATAACAATTCCGTTTTACGCATGTATCAAGTTCCTCTTTTGGTCACGTATCAGATCATTTCGTCGCTTCTAGCAGACCATCAATTTTCAAGCAAATAATTTGTTTATATTGATACATACATCTTTGGTATTAAATGTTCACATAAGCGGGAATCCATTGGGAAGTAGCGCCCCCACGGGAACCAGCTCAGTACACCTCGTTCCAACACACATACCTGCCCGTAAACAACTATATAAACACACAGTTTTCTAAATTAATCCAACCACACTCACACTACACACACGTCACTGCATACGGGCAGGTCACCAACACGCACACTCATTCCTTGTTTGACAGCGTGAGAAACTCATGCCAGTCTGAGATCCTTGGGCTCGCCTGTTGAAGGGTACATTTATTGTCATGATTGTTTTACGTGGGGTACCCGTGTGAACATACCCCCACGTTCCCTTCCAGAAGGAAGTGATTGCAAGTTGCATAACCGGCAGTACAGGAATTGCTACCAGATCAGCTCACTGGTCGGAGCGAGGTTACCTATCCACCCTCTACTAGCTATCGCAGGCATAGTACCGGAGCAATTGACTTAACACGTTGCTCACCCGCCCGCACCCTCCCGTCCTCTTTCATACGGGGCGAAGTACCTCGTCCAGCAACAGGACTATTCCCCAGCTAAGCGCTCTTGCAAAGTGGGACAGCTGCCCGATCGAATCCAACCTCAATTGTGGCGGGACTTGGTTTTTTAACGGTTTTGCCACCCCGATCTACCAATTCTAGGCTTGGTGGGGCCTCGACAGAGCTTCGTTTAAGTCTACACGTTATAGACTCCCGAAGTATACCCGTTTTTGGTGAAGTTGTCTTGATTGTGAGAGGCTATGTATTTGCTTCAACTCTCCTTAAGTGTAATGGCTTTCAGAGCTTCTCCCAATCACTGTACCCGGCTGAAGTCCGGATCATAGTGTGGTCGGGATAGCTCCTAAGCACATTTACCTTGCGGCCTGCAGTTTCCCATGTGCCTACGCTATATCCAGCGGGATAAACCTCACTTCGATTCTCCGCACTTAAGATTCAGTCAAACAGCGGGTTCCTTTGGTGACTATAAATGACCTCGGTCAAGTAGCGGGTTCCGTTGGTGACCATAAATGACCTCGGTCACGCAGCGGGTTCAGTTGGTAACCATAAATGACCTCGGTCAAGTAGCGGGTTCCATTAGTGACCATGTTGAAGGGTACAGCGGATAAAACTGGGTTCCGGGGTGTGCACTCCCCCTTACATCTGCAATGTAGTACAGGGGCCCGGGTCGGTCTAGCCAACATGACCTGGCTGCCCTATCAACTTGCGAAAATCTCGCTTATGCCGTAATGCCAGGTGGCGCCTGGACCGGTAACCTTGCGGCATAATGCGAGGGGCTCCGTCGAGGCCACCAGAGTCTGGTTCTTTGGAATCCTTTGGCTGTCGCTGGATCCTCAAGCTGTCAAACGCGATAAGGAGTGAAAAACACATACACATGATACTTACACCCATGCTGAAACAATTATTTAAAATATGATGTTACACGAGAATGATGATGATGTTTTAAAAATGCCCCTTACGACACAATCGGAGCTTTCCGGTTCCACCCTTTTTATTACACCCGACCCTCCTCCCTAATCAACTCCTCTACATTCTTTATTCCACCCACCCCTCTATTCCCATATTTGGTCAATGTTCCACCAGAAGTTGGTTTAGAAAAAGACAAATCCGCCAAAAAAAGTAAAAATGTTCCACTTGGATCAGATAAGTCTTTGAATATTTCAGAAGTCGTACCTAGATTCCTAGTCATTGTAAAAGAAGATGGTGATTTCTCTAAAATCAACATCTGAACATTTAATGTTATTGATGTTATGGTATCAATATATCAATATATCAGATCAATTTTTCTCACAATTTTTGTTATGCAACCTTATGATTTATTTGCATGATCATAAAGGCAAGAGAAATCACTATCGGATTCTAATCTATATTGTCATTTAAATTTTTTGTGATGACGTCATAACTAACAAACATTTACAAAGTTCAGTTCGATTTTTCTCAGAATTTTTGTTATGCAACCTTATGATTTATTTGCATGATCATAAAGAAACGAAAAATCACTATCGGATTCCACTATTAAAAACCTATATTGTCATTTAAATTTTTTGTGATGACGTCATAACATAGAAACAAATGAAAGTCGGAAGGTGAATCGCACATATTAACGTGTATTTTTAAAAAAACAAATTCGACGTGTTTCAGCGTCTATAATATTCCATTAAATATTCCATACTTTAATCCCACCCTGTATACGAAGGAACTCGTAGGAATTAAACACGCCCTACTATATTGCCACAGCCAAACCAACAAGAAATTTGTAATTTGCACTGACTCTAACATTACAGTGGAAGCTATAGCAAATAATTATAATGAAGATGACCTTCTCAGGGAAATCCAATATTCATTAGCTGACTTGACTGCTAATAGATACCATATAGTTCCGATATGGGTTCCTGGGCACATTGGTATCATTGGGAACTAACGTGCTGATAAAACAACACGTCAAGCTGCAAACAATCTCAATATCGACGAATCACGCATTCGGTCAGATGACACACGTTCCATCATTAAAGAAAAGATAGAGCGCAAATGGCAGGAAGTTTGGACAGTCGATAAAACCATCGACCCAAAAAACCATATATCCCGCAAACTGCGATAGGAAGGATCAGACAGTCTTAACAAGACTTAGAATAGGGCATATAAGGCTGACAACAGGTTTTGGCAACAGATCATTTATTAAGAACCACAGAACAGCACAGGCCGAGATGCCAATGTGGGGTCCACCTCACTATTCCACATGTAATACTAGAATGTCCCTTGTATAACCAGATACGGAACCGAATAGGATTGGCTCCTGATATCGCAGATGCACTGGCGATTAACTCATAAGCCACATCCAAATTATTAAACTAATTAAAACAAACTGAGTTATTTTAAAAGATTTAAGATTATTTTCCGTATTATTTTTATGTATATACATATATGAAAGTTATATTTTATATTGATTTATACACATATTTACATACCTATATTTTTATATTTATACACATATCTTCGTTCAATTTCTTAGTCCTCTTCTAAATGTTTAGTTTGTATCGTTATTCGGTTTTTGTTTCAACGTTTTAATATGTACTGTGTGTGATATATGTACTATTTATGTGTACTGTGTAACTTTACATAATTAGGTATCTTACTTTGCAGATAGGCGATAGGATCTCCTTAAAGTACAAATACGGCTAATAACCTAAGTTGTTGACGCCGTTTAATATTTAAACAAAAAATGTTCACATAAAATATATTGCATTCGGGGCAATACTTTATATTTTATGAAGCATATGTAATTACGCAAATGATTGGTTTCATGTGGTTAAACTTAAGCTTTCTTTTATAGTATTTTGCATCTTTCCGCATCTTCCGATAAAATATGATAGCAAAATTTGATTAGATTTTGTTGTTGGTGAAAACGTCAGGATTAACGTGTGGTTGGTTAGGACTTTCTCGAAAACGATCGTCCTTTTTTATACTTGAAAAGATATATAAAGATATAGTTCCGCGGGCATGATTTTTAAGTGTGGACATACGCGGCTGAAAATCGCGTAGTTTTTTGCAAGAATCTACTATTTTGCGATTTCAATTTTGTGCTCCAGTAGTTTAGTAGTTTACGGTTATTCTTCTTTTATTATTTTGGTTAGTTTATTGCTTATTTGCTGATGATGCTTATCTTTGAACTCGTTTCGTGTGGAATTAAGAGTCGTCCTTAAATTACGTAACATATATTTAAAAGAAATTTGGTACCCCTCTCCCCTTTGTAACGCCTTGTAACGCTAATCTGAAGCCTCTTCCATAATTACGTAACGCGACTATCAACCCCCCATAATTTTAAACAGTTCGAAACAGTTAAAAACTTCGAAATTTTATGACGTCGAGAATACCCCAAAATTTGAAATATTATTTTATGAAATAATAAAATTTCAGCAATAATATAACGTAGAAAAAATACATAATTTGTTAAAATAATATTCATACTATCGTTATCTATTTACAATTAAAAATTAATTTTTTTCATGCAAAGATTTTAAGCGTTACCAACGCTAAGCTTAATACCACTCACTCCTTGTAACACTGCGTAACGCTATCAAAGACTCCCTTCCCACAACGAGCGTTGTGTAATTTAAGGACGAGCCCTTATTTCCTCTGTTAATGTTCACTAAATTTTCTTGTAATTCGTGGAAATCCTGCGCAAATAGTTTATAATAAACATTAGACTTTAATAATCTTCAGATTTAAGAAGTATGTAAACAAACGTTTCCTTTCTTCTTGAAAATAATCAATAAATAGATGATTCGAATTTGTCCGGATAAAAATGTCAGTAAATCAAGTGATAGTACCAAAAGAAAAATAATAAAATAATAATGCTAATGTGTAAAATTATTGTAAGTAGTTCTATAGTTTAAAGATTTATTTAATGTAAAAAGTTCAGAGCTCAACAATAATAGTTGTCCAGTGTGCTTCTAGCAAAACCGTTAATGTGTGAAAAATGTTGTGTTGTTTAAATAAAAGTACAGTAAGTGTTTAGTGTAGCTTTGGAAAAATGTGGATTAACTAATGTGTTGTAAAACAAATGTTGTTAAATGAATAACTTTGAATTTTCAAAACACACTTGCTTTTTGGATCGACGTTATTTACTAAAGTGTAACGGGTACATTTTCCAACAGCATTTTGTGCGCAAAATTTAGCATTTATTCTTATTAAAAATCCTAAGTTCGGCTCTGCAAATTTCCATTCTTTTTAATATATGTGTTTAACAAAAATGGGGGCCGAAGCTTATGCAGTTTTAGAGAAAAGATCGATATTAGCTTTTTTAGATGCCGTGCGATAATTGGTTAAGTAAAAACATGCGACTCGTTGTGATTGGTTACTTAAAAATCGATCGATATTTAGTTGTGAGTGAGACCTCGCGATTGGCTGATATTCCTACACGGAAATAAGAATGTATTTCTACACGGAAATAAGACCGCGGAGATCAGGGTTGTTGTAGCGTGGCTTCACTTAGCAGACTTGAAAAAGCACGCTTGCTGCGAATGGTCGATATTATGGGGTGTGCGGTTTTATCGTTCGAGTTTCGATGAATAATGATTGATCGATTTTGAAGTAGTGTTTACGGATTACTGTTCATTAATCCCTTAGAATTGAAAGACATTCTAGTTAAAGTGCATTACCGTTATAGTTATTTCGTTAAGTGCTAATCCTTTTGAAAAGGGTTTACATGCACTAAGTTGTGTTTGAAAGACTGGTAATTTCGTATTGCGTATAAATCATAGTGGTTTATTTTTTTTGGAAGAATGTGTAATAGCCATTATTTCATTTCATCCGACCTACAGTTAAGTGCCGTTTATTAATGAGAGAAGAATCTCGTGAAGCAATCCTAAATTTAGTGATCAATTTATGTGCGTTTGTACACTAAAATTCGGCTTAAAGAAGTTGAAAGCATTTATTGCTATAAGAGAATTAAAACAATTTAAAGCTCAAGAAACATTTTCGCTAATTTTCCGAGGGAAATAATTACGATAATACGTAATAACAAATTAAAATCTTGGGTGTTTTTGTGCCTGACTCTATCGGTTTATGTAATCATATGGGCTGTTGATAATAATTAATTTGGATCGCGTTTTGTATGGAGAATCTACACTGCGATGCTGCGCTGACTTCAACCGCAAGTTCCTCGCATGAAAGGCGAATTTTCAATTTCTACCGAACTATGTGTATGGTATTCCATGAGTTTAATCAATAAAAAAATGCAAGGTACTGTAATATTAAATAGTTGTTTGTAATTCAAGTATTGAAGAATGTCATAGTTAAGAGTTTTCTTTAGGGAGAGCTCTCCTTGTTAGTTAAAAATCTTTAAACTTTAATTTAATCACAATTCATTTATATTGATACTTTCGAACTGATTTAATTTGTCTAATCTCATTTAGATATTCGTTTATTTTTTTGTCCAGAATAAGATGAGTCAGTAATATTTGTGTTAATGCTTTTCGGACAATATTTGTGGTTGATCTAATCAATTTTTTTGAGCTATTTTTATTATTCTATGAAAAGTTTTGAATGAATTTTTATTGATTAATTTTGGTACAATTATAACATAATAAATTTAGGGTGGACTTGTAATAAATATACGATGTGTGTTTTACTTTTATTTATGCAAAGTTGTGTTATTATTATTTTCCTGTTAATAAAGGTTATTAATTCTAAACTGAATGATCTGAAAAACGGAACCATATTGGTTATGAATGCTTAAGTTCATCTCTTCAACAATTTTAAGTAAACAAAATTTTGTTTTAACTAAATATTCTATTCATTTTCTGGTTAATGAATTTAATAAATTTTAATGCTTATTCAATTAACATCTTTGAATAGTTAATTTGTAATTAACTAAGCTCAGAACCAGATGGCGCCCTTTTAAGTTTTTATTTGTGTTTGAACCCTTATCTATTCCTTTTCATAATTTATACAGCTGTGGAACCAATACCTACGACTTGATTAATTAATTTGTAAAGAGAGAGTTTAAATCTCAAGCTGTGGCATATATTTTTTGAGTTTTCAGTTACAGTAAGTATGATGTATTTTCATAACTTTTTATAGCATTTTTATAGTTCTGTTCTCGTGCAGATAAACGATTGTTTCACTGGCTTCAACGCGGGGCCATTTTGTAAATTGTATTTTTGTGTAGAAAAACACGAGTGTTTCAAAAGTAGTAATGAAGTAGTATTAGTAATAAAACTGTGTAATTTAGAAGGAAATTCCTAATTAAGCTTCCTTTGTCATTATTGTTAGACCATTTTGCCTTTGCAACATTGTAGTTAAGCTATTGCTTGAAATGAAAAAAATCTATCACAACAGTTATATTCCAGTGTTCAGCAGCTATAAAATTTTTAAGCACATACTAATATTATTAGATATAATTAGAAGAAGATTGTCTTTACTTATTCTACTTCAATTTTGTACCTCAATATTAATGGCTAGATAAGCCAGATTCTTTACATATGTATTTATAACTAAAGCCCGTTTTTAATGTAGAATTATAGTTCTTACTTTTCACTAAATGCGCATTTGACTTGGAAAGTCGTAAAAAGGCCTTCCTCCAGAATCACTCAACCAAGTTCTGCTAAGAGAAGTCTTATCCATTATATTAGTTTTACTTACTGGCCGTCCTTGGTATCTTGATTTAAACACTTTAAGTGGACTTTGTTCTTATCAGTAACATTAATGAACAAGATTTAACAATAGTATTACAAACATTTATTAAAACTTTACATTCACAAACAGAAAGAAAATACAACAGTCTTTCTGAAGTAACTTTAGTTAATTGAACAATTATTCTACCTATTATTTCTGCTATTATTTCTAGAGAGTTATTACTATTAAGCAAATTCTATTACATTTCAGGATCAACTAATTCAATATTTGATCTTTTTCTAATAACTTTAGCCTTTCTTTTATCATTCCACCTCCAAGCACATCTAACTAGAGTCAATAACTGTACTATACATACTAAAGCGCACACAACAATTAGTAGAATCTTATACGTACTAATTCTATCGTAAAATGAGTTCAATGATTCATAATTAAAACTGAAATTATCTTTGGATTCATTCACAAGCGAATCAAACCTGGAATTCATATCTTTCAATGAATCTGCCAAGCTGCCAATATGGTCTATAGTTAAATGTGGAAGTACACTTTCACTTTGTTCTCGAATCAATTGATCAATCTTTTTGTTGGTGTCGTCTATTACAGTATTAATTATTGGATTGTGGTCATCTCTGGGTAGATTCTTACGACTACATGTAACACCATGAATTGTGGCAGATCGAAATGATTCAGATGATTTTAAACATTTCACATTGTTGCCACGAAATATGCGTAAGATATCTTCCAGCCTGCTACAATAGATATTGTTGCTATTAAGATCTAGTACCTTTAAACGGGGCAGGTAGTCGACGAAACCATGTTCACTTAAATTAGTCAGCTTGTTATGATTTACGAAGAGATGTGATAATGTCGATTGAGATAAGAAAATCTCAGGTTTTACGAATGGAATTCTGTTGTGTGATAAATCCAAGTACATTAATGCTTCCAAATTAGAGAACAGATCCTTATCTAAGCTACTAATTTGGTTTCTACTTAAATCTAAGGTCTTCAAGGTGAGTATGGTTTGAAAAACCTTAGGATCAATTTTCATGATTTTATTATTGCTTACATTTAAATGAACTAACTTTTCTAGACCAGAAAATGAAGCAAAATTCAAGTTAGTTAGACTATTGGAACTAATATCCAAGATGGCCAAAGCATTTAGCTCTTCAAAGATGTCTGGTAAAATTTCTGATAAGCTATTGTTTGATAAATTTAAATAAGTTAAGTTCTTTAGCGATGTGAAGGCTAATAATTCAATGGTTTCTATTCTATTACCTTTGAGAGTCAATTCCTGCACAGCATCTAAACCATCAAAATTGTGAGCATACAAAATGGTTAATTCATTAAATGAGAAATCAAAACGCATCTTTCTATAACTAACAACTTTTTGTAGTTTAAAATCAACAAATGCTTTTGCTTTTAAGTCTTGAATTGACAACTTCGAGAAGTCATAGGTACCTGTAAATATGCGATCATTAAGAGATAAGTTAATCAACTCAGAAAATGCATTCGGTTCTATCGTTTTGATAGTAGAGTTATTAATGAAAAGTGTCCCTAAATCAGATAATCCACTAAATGCATTAGAATTGATAATAGAAATCTGAAGGTTTTCTAGGAATACAGTTCTTAAACGAGACATTCCAGTGAAAGCTTGGCTATCTAAGATGGAAATTCTTGAATTTGTTATTGAAAGTGTAAGGACGTTAGAGAGATTATCAAAAGCATGACCCTTAATGATATTTATACCGCTATTTAAATTTAATGTATCTAGATTTGAAAGACCTACAAAAGCGTAGCTTTCTAGGGTGGTAAGCAAATTTCCATGTAAGTCTAAGATTTTTACTTTATCCCACCCTCTAAATGAGCCTGCCTCTATGGATTGAATATTTAAGTTAGATAAATTTAAGTTTTCAAGAGAATTTAATCCGTAAAATGTATTATTCTTTAATGCACCTATCATGTTTTCAATTATCTCAAGATGCTGAAGTCTATTGAGACCATTAAATGTAAATTGCTCAATCACTTTAACGTTACTGTTCCTTAGAGATAAAGTTTCTAATCTCGATAAACCTTGAAATGTATTGGATCTTAATGTTTCAATTTTATTGTAACTTAGGTTTAAATAGATTAGATTATCCAAACCATTAAAAGAACTTGACTCTATTTTAGAAATTGTTAAATTGGTTAGATTCAGGTACTTCACATTAGTCAATCCTTTAAAGCAATTTTCTTTTATTATTTTTATGGTGTTGTTGGTTATGTTGAGATTCTCAAGTCGATTTAATCCAGAGAAGGCATTACTTTCCAAAAATGTGATTGCATTATTATCCAATCTCAAATTTTCTAAATTAGATAAACCAGAAAAACTGTTTTTCTCAATTATTTTAATTTTGTTGTTATTTAAATAGAGTGCTGTTAAATTATCGACACCATTGAATGCACCAGTTTGTATAGTTTTAATGCTCGAGTTAGTTAGGTCTAATTGGGAGATGCCTTTTAATCCCTGAAATGTATCTGCTGCTAACGTTATAATTACAGTGTTTGCTAAATTCAGTTTAGTAAGTTTGTTAAGGCCATAAAAAGCGTTAGGGCTGATGAAAGATATTTGCCAATTTTGATTTAAGTTTAAAGATTTTAAGTTTGGCAAACCAATAAATGAATCAGAATTTAAACCAAATATGGTATTGTTGTTCAAAACCAGCTGGTTTAAGTTCCTCAGTCCATTGAACGAACCTGCCGATATGTAACTAACTGAAGAACTTTCTAAATACAAACTTTTCAAGTTATCTAAGCCAACAAAAGTATCTGCGGCAATATAGTAAATGTTATTACCACATAAATCTAAACTAATAAGTTGTTTCAGTTCTGAAAACATAAATGGTCTTAATGGGAAATGATTATTCTGGATATATAAATATAGTAAACTATTTAGATGTGCAAAAGCGTCTTCCTCAATTTCTTGGATATTATTATCTCTAAACATCAAAAATTCTAATTTATCGGTACCATTAAAAGCATTTGATTTAATAGTTTTTAGCGGTTGAACTCTCATATCCAAGACATAAAGGCTTTTCAAACCATAAAATGTGTTAGGTTCTAAGGTACCTATGCAAAAAATTACTAAATATTTTTAATTGCGTCAGCTTATTCAAATCATTAAACGAATTTGGTTCTATATAAGTTATATTATTTACAGAAATATCTAAATTCCCAAGATTAGTCAAGCCTTTGAAGTTTGTAATATTTATACTGAGTAAGCTATTAAATTTTAAATTCAGTTCCACTAGGTTATGTAGCTTTTCAAAAACGCTGCCGTGAAACGCCATAAGATGGTTTCTACTTAATATTAAAATTTGCAATTGCTCTAAATTACTAAAAGTGTCTAAATGTATTTCTGTTATCTGATTATTTTGTAAATCCAAAACATTCAATTTTCTATTACATTGGAAATAATATCGAATATCTGTTAAGTTGTTGTTCTTGATTGTTAATTTCTCAAGTTGTTGAAAATTGCATAGAAGCCTTTCTAGGTCTGTTAGTTTATTGTCACTTAAACTCAAAATAGTTAAATTAGCAATTTTTGGCAAACTACTAGCTTGTAATTTGCTAATCTTATTATTACTTAAGTCTAATTCTTCCAAACCTTCCAATCCGCTACTTAGTTTCACTTTTTCTAGTTGATTGTACGATAGCAACAATCTTCGTAAAGATGTAAATTGGGCAAATGTATCCTCTTCAATATTTTTTATATTGTTCTGATAAATTTTGATCTCACTGTATTCATGGATATGTTGAACGGACAAACTTGATGTTCTTATGGTACTAAAAATTTGAATGACTAATATCCAACGTGATGCAAATGTCATCTTGACTCTTTTGCCCATGGTCATGGTAAATTGAAGATAGCTTTGATAATAAAACTGCATCGGTCATTTCAATACATTTTAAGGTATCGCAGTGCCCGTTTCTCCAATAACATTTCTGTTCCATGTGCACAAACGGAAGTAGAAATATTACCAATATTCCAATGTAACATCTTATTTCAGTTTTAGTCATACTTGTTTCAGCCTAAAAACAAGGTACATAAAAGTTAGTTATAATATTCAAATATTTGTATAGCCCACCTAGTACTTAGTACTTAAATAAATCACTCTATTGGTAGGCTATTCTTGTTGTCATTTTTACAAACAATAACTTAATACTATAACTAATAATTATATTATTATTTGAACTCTGTTACACTATAATATTAAATAATAGTACTGCTTCATCTCTCTTAAATAACATACTACATAAGTTATCATGACTTCTGTCATGTTTAAGATTTTGGGGTCAGAGGTTATAATAACTTTTTAAATTACTGTATAACATAAATAAACTTCTGTTAGGAGAATCCGTAGTTCATAGAAAATGAAGTGTACATTGGAAAGCTACTACGCAATTATTCCGAAAATCCTCTGTCATACATTTACTTACAACTAGTCGTTTTTAGTGTTGGTGATGTGACGATGATTTTATTGCTTATTTAGAACTAATTAACAATATAGCCTAAAATCGTAATAACTTTAAGTGATAGATTAATATATTTAATGAGTAAGTTAATGTAATAATACATATAATAGTAAACAATATACTTGTATGTTGAAAACGTAGGAACTCAAAGCATGGGCCACTCGTGTTCCAAGGCTCGTGGGTTCCAGTCCCACTTGGAGCGATCACATTTTTCTAATTCGGAAATTCCGCCACCTCAACGTTGGTTGTTTCTATTCGTGCTCCTTGTTTGTTAGATGAGGAACATATACGGTTACCCCGTAGTGTAGGCGGGTCATTCTATGTCAAATCATCACAGCTCACAGCCCGACCATCTCAAGTTTTCATAAAATTCGGTAGGTGGTAGAGTACATAAAGTAACTTACTTGTGTAAAGTATAGCTCACTGATACACTATATTTATACAGCACGGTTGCAAACATGGTAAAAAAAAGTAGAATTTACGCTTACTAGGTGAACAAAAACAATTCATAACTTTACTTCTAATCATAGTAGAACTTTCGTCGTAGGTTTGTTTTGAAGCTAAAAGAGCATAGTTTTTACAAAAATATTGTTTTATAATAAAATATCGAGTTTTTCATTTTAAGATCACATGATGTGACCTTTGACCTTGAATATCTAAGAAAGTGTACTTAAATTATTTTAGGAATAAAATATGTTATACAGTTAGATGCAGTCTTTCTTTGGCGTAAGTTTTATTTTGGGAAGCTTATGGTAACAGGATAAAAAAATTGTTAAATATGGTGGTTAGATACATCACACATGCACCTGGCAGTTTTGACAAGCGTATTGTATCAGGCATTTAGTATATATCTGTGCAGATACCACATAGTACTAAGATAAGTATGATCAAGTACCTGTACTTGCAGAAACAGGTAGCTATACAAGGTGTCCCAGCCAAAATCTTAACACAACACATTATAATACCGAAAACTGACTAAACAAAATAAATTATGCGATTTTCGGGATTAAGTTTTATTTTGCGCTAATTCTTGCAGGTTTGTTTTAATTTTTCCCCACTTCTACAGAGTGTTTTAAATAATTGTCTATTTTCAAAGTTAAGTTTTCCTACTTTTCAGAAATGTGTTAATTCTTTACTTGCTGGTTATGATTATAGAAGTCATGAAGATTTATAAGATTTATAAAAATACTTAGGCTAGGTTAGGTTAAATGTTAGATTGGAAGTTATGTTGAAGGTTAGATTAGAGGTAAGGTACGTACATAAGTTAGGTACATAAGTAAATAAGCATACAAACACATAAGTAATAAGTACATGAACTAAAAAAATAGTGTAAAGTAAAACTTAATAGTGAAAATCACATAATTCCATCTTATTCTGTTTAGTCAGTAGTCGATGTTAATATGTGTCCTTTTTGGCTGGAATACCCTGTATACCTACCTGTATCGGCAGGTACAACATCATAGCTAAATAGGTAAAATTTACAGGTATCTGCGCAAATATATGTACACTAAATGCCTGATATAATGCTCTTGTCTGAACTGCCAGATGCATGTTTTGTGTAAGAAGTGTAACTACTATATTTAACAATTGTCTTACTGCTTCACAAAATGAAACTTGCAGCAAAGAGAAACTGGATCTAACTGTATAACATATTCTATTCCTTAAAGAATCGAAGGTACTGTAATATCTTCTGTATTTGGTCGGAGTAAAAGACGATTTGTGGTTTACAGGCTTTATTATTGTAATTTTTATGGTGAGATACTGAATGCTTTGCTCTTTGGTTTGTGAATTGATTCCTGACTGTTGTTTACATTTCGTTGCCTTGGATACTACAAATTGTCCAAGACACCGGTAATAATCACAGTATACTTTCTTAGATATTCAAGGTCAAAGATCACATCAAGTAAGCTAGGAATGAAAACTCAATATTTTATTATAAAACAATTTTGTATGAAACCAATATTTTTTTAGCATTAAAGGAAGCCTAAGATGACAGTTCTACTATAATTAGAAGCAAAGTTATGAATTGTTTTTGTTCACCTTGTAAGCGTAAATTCTACTTTTTGTATCATGTTTGCAACCCTGCTGTATGAATACCGCGCATCACTGGGGACTAGTGTTGGAAAATGCTCGAGCAATTATTTTTGGAGAATATTCACGGAGCACAAACGAGAAAAAACGAGAATAAACCCTCAAAAGTGAGCAGGACTGGAGAATATACCTTTAACTTGCAAAGATATACCCAAAATAAGGAAATTTTAAAAGTTCTTGAAATATTTTCATGCTGACCTTCAATGCTGAAAATGCTCGAATGTTCTCCAATTGTCCTCTTCCCATTTATAATGTTAGTTGTAGTTAATTCGACTGTTGGAAGGTAACGTGTTGAAAAGTAATGTAATATTAGAAAATTGGAAAATATGAAACTATTTGCGCCGTATTCAGATCCCACTATTAAGTTAATAACGTGTTTAATTACCATGGTGACCAATTATAATTTTTTCCACCTATTAGAACGAGATAAAGCTATCTATATTTTTTTTTGTTGATTTAATTAGAACTTTAGTTAGAGACAACTTGAATCATGGCATGCGAATACGTCCCATTATATTTAGATTTGAAGCTCAGTTATACACCTTTACGCCTACCGGACACCTTATCTACCGCGGACACTACGCCGTTCCTTGAAATAAATTTTGCTACTGGACACGTTGCCGAACGCCGACCGCGGGCACGCTCGGCAAAGTGTCCACCGCTTGCGGTCGGCGTAGTGTCTACGGTCGGCAAAGTGTTCAAAACCGCCAGTGGGTGCAGTGTTCACGGACGGCGTCCATCGTCCCAAAAGTGTGCACAAGTAATACATTTTAAGAATTTTACAAACATTTGTCACTTTTTGTTTAAACAAAACGTAAAAAAATTAAATATAAAGTTCATATATACTAGAACAAAAACAAAAGAGAGCGGTAACCGAAATTTCTTGTCAATCCTTTCAAAGACATAAATTGTGCAAACTATGCTTATAACACTCGACGCCGACAGCAGCTGCGAGTAACCCGTGTACATTTTGAGTGAGCATGCGGTTTAAGATCGTTTAGTTTCGGTTTTATTCTCGATTTTTAATGTTTTTTGTTTATGCTCGTTTGTGACGTTTGTGTTGTATTATTCTGAAAGTTCGCGAGAATCATTATGAGAACGTTCGCGAACGTGCTTGATTATGCTCCCCAAGCGAACGTTCTTTTGTTACGGTTTTATCATGCGCGAAGGTTGTCATCAGCATTTTCAGAACGTTCTTTCATTTACAACACTACTGGGGACTATAATTTTACATCCGTAAGCTACTTTATGTCCTGTACCATCTTACCAAATTACACAAAAATCTGAGATGGTCAGGTTGCAAAGTTTATTTTTTGGGATGATTTGGCATGGATGATGGATGATAACCCATCCGTGAAATAAAAATTAAAAGATTAAAAATTGAACATAAAGTTGCAATAAATTGAAATCGCGATTGATTAAAATAACAAGTTTAGAACGATCTGACATTTTGCGCGTAATTAACTTTAATTAATTCAGTGATAATTACGATTGAACCACCAGCCGATTGGCTGAGTTTCGGGGAATACGGACGAATAAACACTGCAGTTGATTTCACTAAGTAAGATTTGTTTGGAGTTTTATTAGTTTTTATCTAAAAATCAACTGATTTTTTAGAAATTATTATTTCTTACTCTTGAAGTACATGCATTGTGTTTTCATTCAGTCATGTGTCTCGGTACACTTTTTCTGTGAAGACAGCCAGCGCTACCTAGTGCTGGATGACCCAAACCCTATTGAACTACGCGATGTAAGAGAGAGAGAGAGAGAGAGAGAGAGGTGAGGATCCGAGCTTGAATTCTTTTTTCGTATTTCAACAAAAGCAACAAGTTACTAAAGCTGACCCGTTAGGGTAAGCAGTTGGCACCTAGTTTGAATTAATCTGAAATGCATCCTTTCTGAGATTGGATTGCTCTTCTGCTGCGGCTTTGGATTCCCTATAGATGTGTTAGTAAAGACGAAGTCGTCATAAGGTTTGTATTGTGTTGATGTATAATATGACCCTATCAAGCGAAAACCACGGGAATTAATTAAAATAATTAATTAGAAATTATCTATTTAAGATAGGAAGACAGAACTTCGTACGATTGTTTGGGTTAAAGATGTTGATTTATGCTGAGATTTCTAGACAGTTCTATGCCGTAGATCTAGAGTTATTAACATATTTATTAACTTCCACTTCACTAAAATATGCTTTGATGATTAAAAACTTGATTATCGAATATATCTAGAATGCAACCAAACCTGAGTTCGTAATTAAAGATCTATTCTAAATACTTAAAACAAATTTGAGTTAATGATAATGGAAATTTATTATGATGAAACATTAAACTTTGACGTTTGTTATCATAATACCAAAATTGTGCGGCTTTATAGGATTCAGGTAAGATTTGATTTGATTAAATTGAAGGGTATTTATTATTGACATTAATTATTTTAGTTAATGTGATGTGTGTCTGCAACATTTCATTGCATTACCTTTTTGAGAACTTGAGAAGAAAAAGTGAGTTATTTAACCTTAAATATATTAACTCTTGAAGAAATGTTTTCACTTTTGTTAAACAAAATACAAGCCCTGCTTTCTATTACACACTTTCATTATGCACAATCCTGGAGTCTTGTACTAATGATGTTTCCTTTTTGAACAACCTGCTTCTTGGAACCCTGGGCTTTACAGGAACCGTTCTTGTACGGTATTTCTTGAACTTTGCTGAGCATACGCAGAATTTCATGTACCAACTGCTGCTAAAACTATTAAGGTAAATTGTCTTTATTTATTTTACCTTTAGCTTTTTATGTTTTAGATACAGTTCAAGTTATTTGCTTTTATATTTCAGTTGAGCTTTCTAAACCACCTCCGACCACCTCTTCGATTCATGAAGCTCTCTAGTACTACCTCGTTCCAGAACATGGATCATCACTGCTTTTCAGGTGAGCTATTATTTTAAATAATTTTGTTTCTACTGATTCTCTTTTCTAAAATTTTATTTATAAATAATGCGTAACTTTTAAAACACTAGTTTACTACTTTTAAACATTTATTATCTTTATAGTTCATTAAAAATTACATAATTTGAAACATTACATGTTACTCTTTTCTGAACAAAATATCAACAAATTTATTTACATTTCTTAGATTGTCTTTTTTTTAATTTTCTTACTGCTATGCAAATTACCATCACAACGCAGTCTGGCTGAGGTAATTATATACCATCATGATTATTGTAAAATCCATTGAAAATATGCAAATGCAGTAATATTTAATATTGCATTATCTTAATAAAGATATTGAGAATTTGGTAACCGTTACTTTAATTTTCCTAAACGTCAAGGCCAGTTTGCATTTTTAACTACAATCATTTAATTGCATTATCAGTAAGATATTAAAATATTTTACATTATTATTATTCTATTTACAGATTCATTTTCAGGGAAAGTTGCGAATGGAAACAGCTCAACCTAAAATAAACCTTTCTAGCTAAATTATAACAATGTGCAATCATGTTATGTATAATAAATTCAATAAAAATCAACTTAAGCTTAATTCATGTTGTGATAATTTATTTTTACTTGTTCAATGAGTACTTAGTAAATAACAAATGGCAACTAGCAAATAGCTAATGCACCAGAACAAATAGAGAATGGTTCTTTATATCCACCCATAAGAAACTATGAAAATTCATAATTCAAATAACTTTTAACTTTAACAACTGAGGTAAATAAGTATAAGCGCGCTGATAGAAATATCTTACAAGCATGTAAAATAAAAAAATAAATAAATAAAAGTATATACAAAAATTATGCCTATACAAGAATATGTATCTATAATACTACATTGAATTATTCAGTTCTATATTAGACTGCTCACGTATCACATCTATCTTCTTATTATCTTGTCGATTTATAATGAATTTTGCTAGAGTTAGTAAATTACCTATGCCTATTAAAACACAAACCACGATTAACAAAACCTTGTACGTATTAACTTTATTATAATATTCGTTTAATGCTTTATAATTAAAATTAAAGCCACCTTTACTGTCATTTACAAGAGAATCAAATTTGGAATGGATAGCTTTCAACGAATCTGCTAAACTATAGATATGATCAATAGTCAAATGAGGCATTGCGCTTTCCTTTTGTTGTTGAATTAGTTTATCTATCTTCTTATTAGAAGCATCAATTTTAGTTTCAATTCCCGTCCCCTTATCGTCGTTATGAAGTATTCCGTTTGAATTCTCGCAGGTAATACCATGAACCGATAATTCATCTGATCTATATGCTGAGTAGTATGTCAAACATCTTACATATTCATTCGCAAATGTTTTATAAATCTCACGAACCCTAGAACAAGGAATCTTATTTTGATTAAAATCAATGTCTCGTAATCTAGGTAGAGTTTGCACTAAAGCCGTATCGTTCAGATCAGACAATTTGTTGTGATTAATGAACAGAGAAGTTAGTTTCGTTTCGGATAAGAAGAGTGTAGGGTTAAGTATAGAGATTTGGTTATGGGATACATCCAAATACCACAAATTTTCTAGATTAGAAAATAAATTCTTGTGTAAACTAGCAATTTCGTTCCTGCTTATGTCTAAACTGTTTAAACTTAAGACAGTTTGAAACGTATTGGGATCAAGGGTTTTGATTTTATTAAGGCTTATATTTAAACTATGAAGATTACTTAAACCAGTAAACAACCTAGAATCGAATGCAGTAATTCTGTTAGAATTCATATCCAATTCAGATAATTTATTTAAGTCTTCAAAAACACCGTTCGAAATTTCTGATAATCTATTATTTGCCAAATTTAAATATTCCAGCTTTTTCAATGAAGTAAATGCTAATAATTCGATTGTGGTTATTCGATTACCCTCAAGAACTAACCTTTGAAGATCATCTAATCCGTCAAAGTTATGGGCATATATAGTGGTTAACTTATTAAAGGAAAAGTCAAAACAAAAGTCAAGAAAACGGAAATCTCGATCGAGTTTGAAACCAATAAATGCTCCAGGCTTTATATTTTCAATTGACGTATTTGAAAAATCATATTTACCTTTATTACTAACGGGACCACCTTTAAGACCTATTCGAGCTATGTTGGTGAATGCATTTGATTCTATCGTTTGGAATGTACAATTTTTGATATATAACTCTGCGAAATGAGGCAACCCTTCGAATGCATTATGATTAATAACAGATATGCTGAGGTTTTCTAAATGTACGGAACTCAAAGCCGTATTTTCATTGAAAGCATAGCTGCCAATTATTGAAATTTCGGAATTGGCAACTAATAGCGTTGGCAATTTAATAAGACCTGCAAAGGCATATTCGTTAATAATGTTAATACCGTCGTTCAAGTATAAAGTGTCTAGGTTTGTAAGTCCAAAGAAGATGTAACTTTCAAGAGAAGTAATGGCATTTCTACGTAAGTCAAGGACTCTTAATTTCTCCAATCCTCTGAATGTCCCAGGTTCCATGGAATTTATATTTAAGTTACTCAAATTTAATTTTGTAAGGGAGCTTAATCCAAAAAAGGAGTTCTTTTTTAGCGAAGTGATTGTATTTTCACTTATATCAAAATATTGCAATTTATTTAGTCCTTGAAATGTATAGCCCTCTAGTTCTTTAATACTACTGTTTCTTAGAGATAAACTCTCTAATAGTGATAAGCCTTCAAATGTATTGGAGTTTAATATTTCAATCTTGTTGAGACTTAAATCTAAATAATTCAGATTATCTAGGCCTTTAAAACAACCTGGCTTTATTTTAGAAATGGTCAAATTGGTCATATTTAAGTTTTTCAAGTTAGTCAATCCGTTAAAGCAATCTTTATCTAATGATTTTACAGTGTTGTTGGTTATATTGAGATTTTCAAGCTGATTTAACCCAGAGAAGGCATTGCTTTCTAAAAATGTAATTTGACTGTTTTCCATTCGCAAAGTTCTTAATTTGGTTAAACCTGAAAAAGTATTTTCTTTAATTGTATTGATCTTGTTATTATTTAGATAGATCACTGTGAGATTTTCAGTACCTTTAAATGCGCCAGCTTCGATAATTTCAATACTTGTATTGGTTAAATTTAACTGAGATATACATTTTAATCCTTGAAACGTATCTGTTTCTAATAGCAAAATACGAGAGTTTGTTAGATCCAGTTTAGTAAGCTTGTTAAGTTCATAAAACGTGTTTGCACGAATATTTAATAAGCCTGCATTTTGATCTAGATCCAGATATTGTAAATTTGACAAACCCATGAAAGTATCAGGCTCCAAACGATATAACATGTTGTTAGTCAAGCTCAGACTTTGAAGGTTTTTCAGCCCATTAAAAGCACCTGGTGATATATAAGTAATAGAGGAATTTATTAAATTCAATATTTGTAAATTATCTAAGCCCAGAAAAACATCCGACGAAATATAGTAAAATTCATTAGCATTCATACTTAAATAGGTAAGCATTTTTAATTTCGAAAAAAGAATTGTTTTTAAAATAACATTATTATGATTCAGAAATAAATAGTCTAAGTTTCTCAGATTTTCAAATGCGCTTATGTCTATATTTTGAATTTTATTGTTAGATAAATTTAGACCTGATAAATTATCCGTACCATTAAAAGCATTGGCGTGAATAGTTTGTATCGACTGCCCAAGTAAGTGTAATGAATACATATTAATCAGTCCGTAAAAAGTGTTTGATTCTAATGTTCGCAACGAATTTTTATATATATTAAATTGGCTTAGATTATTTAAATCAGCAAATGAATTTGGTTGTATATACGTTATATTATTGTAAGATACATCTAATTTTATAAGATCAACTAATCCTTCAAAAGTCGTAACATTTATACTATGCAATCTATTATGAGTCAAATCTAAGTTTCTTAGGTTATGTAGCTTTTCAAAAACCTTACCATAGAATGTCACAAGATAATTTTCACCCAATATTAAAATTGTCAATTCTTCTAAGTTAGCGAAGCTGTCTGAATGTATTTCTGTTATCTGATTATTTTGTAAATCCAAAGTCTTTAATTTTTTGTTGCATTGGAAATAATTGTGAATATCTGTTAAATTGTTGTTCTTGATTGTTAATTCCTCAAGTTGTTCAAAATTACATAAAACCTTTTCTATATCTGTTAGTTGATTATCACTTAAATCTAGGAACGTCAAATTATTAAGTTTTGGCAAACTGCTAGCTTGTAACTTACTAATCTTATTATTACTTAAGTCTAAATCTTTCAAACCCTGCAATCCACTACTTAGTTTTACTTCTTTTAGATGAATGCCCGATAAAAATAGTCTTCTTAAAGATGTGAATGTGGCAAATGTGTCTACTTCAATATGTTCTATATAGCATTGATGAATTTTTATCTCACTGTATTCATCGGCATGTGGAACAGGAAAATGTGAAGGACTCACAGAACTAAAATTTGAATGACTAATATCCAATGTGACACAAGCATCTTCTTCACGTCCTGTTCCATGAATATGGTTAACTAAGGCTAATCTTAATGCTAAGTCTTCATTATTAATTTCAGTGCATTTTAGTGTATCACACGGACCGTTTCTCCAATAACATCTTTGTTCTGTGCGGACAACGGGAAGTAGAAAAACTA
The DNA here is from genome assembly GCA_929113105.1 of Agrypnus murinus. NCBI lineage: Eukaryota > Metazoa > Arthropoda > Insecta > Coleoptera > Elateridae > Agrypnus > Agrypnus murinus. The sequence goes on along the minus strand of OV816027.1, from coordinate 84,448,307 downwards.
CCCACACTCCAACGTAACACTTTAAGATAGTTTTATTCATTCTACTAATCTAAAAATTAAATTGCATTAGATAATAAAAAATGTAACGAACAACTAACCTTACTTAAACTTGATTTTCACTACTTCACTGATACTCCCGTCACAAATGTTAAACTACTGAAACACTATCACTCAGATTAATATAATCTTTGAATTTCTTAAAATTGTTTATTGATGTTAGTTGCTGTATTTCTAACCAGAAAACGTTTCTTGGTATTTAACAGCAAAACAATTAACAAGTATTTTAGAGATTGTGGTGTTTACTGTAAAAGTAAAAGGTCACGTGTATAGTGGAACCTCATTTTTGGTTAATTAATTTGTCGATTTTTGATAATTATAAATAACATTTCTCGTGACATTATATTGCGTAGATCTCAAATTACCTATATTTTCGTAAACACGTGTTTTAGGGGATGTTGGTGCAATATAACCCACGTCTCATTATGATAACAGATAAGTCTACTGAAAGTAAACAAACATCACTGAATATGCAACCAACGGAACAGTACAGCACAGCCACACAGTTTCCATGCACCTCAAACAACCAACTGAAACAAATTAATGAAATGGCTCAGAAAACTCAACAACGGCTACCGTATCGTTCACAAGCATCACAAAGAATTCACCTATCTCACACACACCCAAACAAAGATCAAGGCATCACACTAAATGCAGTAAATGAAATTGAATTAAGAGAATACATAATAGCGATTGGTAATAGTTTAGGGTCAAAAAATATAATAACAGCATCTCGTTTATCCAATCGTAGGATAGGTATCTATCTATCTAGTAAAACAATGGTTGATAAGCTGACAGAATCGTATCCCCATTTAGTCATAGATGGACAAAATATTAAGATTAGACGTGTTGTAACAGCTACAAAAAAACTTATCCTGTCAAATTTATTTCCACGTACACCTAACAATATTGTTGAAAACCATCTAAAAACAATTGGATTGAAACTAACATCACCTCTCTGTCTACTAAAAGCAGGTATGGCGGAACTAGAATACGCTCATATAATTAGCTACAGACGCTATGTTTATGTAAAAATTGAAGATAAATCAATCATTCCAACCTAATTAATAATTCCATACGCCATAATAATCATAAGTCATCATAAGTCACAACCAGCAAATGCAGGCTCAAACACAGAACATGCTACACACAAAAAAACGAAACAGAAGTACAAGTAAGTGAAATCGAAATGGACCCTACTCTCAATAGTAAAAAATAGTACTTGCAAATTAATCTTTTCTAGTAAATAAATAATGAATAAATAAATAAAAGATAAATTTACTTTTTTAACAACACATTTTTGACTACGTCTTCTGTTAGATGTATTCAACAGGTGAATCCACGTAGAGGCTGCACGTATACAACAATAGCAATCAACTCCGATTTAAACACTAAACTCTCAAGTGGAAATCCAGATATAAGGGTCGTACTGTAGTGATTTAGTACTTCTTATTATCAACAAGGCAATCAACAGATAAAAACGTTGCCATAACTGTTTATAAGAAAAAGAATTAGTAAACAGATCTATAAATAAACACGATCTTTTATTACTTGCAAATGATTAATTACTTTAATTGCAAATATTTTAAAGAAATGTAATGAAAGCTTTCTTTAAACGTTATATTACAGCAAAATCTTACAACAAAGAATCCATAGGCAACCAGAGGAGAATAGTATCACAATTATTGTGGAATAGCTGAAACAACTTGATGTGCCAACACACTTCGGGGTTGGTGGTAAATTCAGGGATGCCGGAAAAACCCTTATAAAGAATTACAACACCTACCTTTTTCAGATTACAGAAGGCAGCCCGGCGATCATTGAGTGATTTTAAACTGGAAGGAATGTTGGAATTTCAGTAAATTCGTGTGTTAAAAAACGGCAGGTTAAACTAACCAAAATTAACACTTAAACAGCACTAAACGACTTCGCAAATAGTTGCTCCTACAAGGAACAAAAATAATATGTGGCCACAGTAGAAAGATGAAATTTCGAGATATCGAGTTTTTCATTTTAATTCGATTACTTAAAATTGCCTTGCAATTCGAATTTCATCAAAAGAGAAAAAGTATTAATTTAACAATAATACCCGAAGTACCTAAGCCAAAAAAGGAAAACAAAAGACATAATAGAATAATGCCTAAAATTTTTATATAGTCATAAATTTAGGTGCACCTGCCTAATATCATATTTAACCAATCAGTAACCAAATCAGATTTTGACGTCTGGTCTGTCTGTTGTTTGATGTTCGTTCCTGGTAACTAGCTCAATATTGCGGATATATATCTGCTTTGTTTTAAATTTAATTTGCCGTAGAAATATAAAAGGTTTTCGTTTTTGGGTGCGACAGGCAGCTGTACTTCAAAAAACGATTTATAACCGCAGATACAACTTAATGCATAAATTCATGGTACTCATTTAAAATCAGGTGTAACACTTATGTAAATAAAATCGATTCACTCAATTCTGTTTAAAATCATCTAAAAAGCGAACAAGATACTAGCTAGTTTATACAAAAGTTGAACAGAACTATAATTTGTTTTATGATTTCACTCTGGACAAATAATGCCTTATATTGAGTCTAGTTTCTTTAAAATTTAAAGGTTTATAAGCAAGCTATTTACATTTAAAAACACAATTCATGTTTTGAAAGACAACTTTGCGATGAAGTTGTCTTTTGGTAAGTCTATTTTTATTCTGGAGTTTCATGATTCTACTAGTTTCCGATAATAAATACACGAGTGAATTTAGTCTAAAATTATTACTTGTTGTGCGTGATGCCATATTTCACGTAATCCCACCTAATACCCAACTGTTATAAGATTTTGCATTTCTCGGGGATGTTTTAAACAATACAGTACAGACAGCACAAGACTACGGTCAAGTAGCGTGACTTGACACACACGCGACAAGTAGTCCAAAACTGTTCGTTCCCGTTAAATTGGTACTGGGGTAGAATCCGGTTAAGTGGTGAACAGCTGTTATCAGGTTATTGTTTTATTGGGTTTATTATTTACATCTTTTTTGTGAAATTAACTTTGTAAAAAGAGTCATTGATAACTGCGGAGTTCAGGGTTTGTTTTGATATTAAGCTCGAACATCGTCCAATAATAACTAAATTTATGAAAACTAAATTTTTTTAAACAGTCAACGGATTTATAATTAGAAATTATTGCTGCCTTCGAGGCTTCCGTCTTCTTAAAGTGAAAGTTCAGAGTTTAGTCTGGACAGTGTTGTTTTTGGTTATTAGGCTTTTGTTTAGAATGAGCTTAAGCATTTACCTGTAAGTGCTAAGATGAATTGAAGTTAATATTAAAATACTAGTATAAAAGGATTATTTACACACATTTTTTGTAAGTTATTTGTAACTATACGATCTGAGATTTCATTTTCGATAACAAACAAATATATATTAGTTTTTAGAAGAATTTAACGAAAATGTATTTAGAATGGGACGCCAAATTAAGTTTAAATATATAAATTTATAATGTGAGTAGGTTTCAGATGATCGTTAATTGCTGTGTATGTTTTATAACAGTAAGTGTATGTTTTACTGTTGTAAAGGGTTTTCTTGAATTTAAATTAATAAACAAATCTTAAAACTATTACTTACCGCTATAGCTTAGCGCAATAAATTGTTGATGTT